>JARFXV010001665.1:0-1290229 GCA_031761425.1 Cosmopolites sordidus
TGCATCTTTTTCGAAAGAATAAAGTAGATTTTTAAACGTCGTTTTGTACTATGTATGAGACTTGTATGAGATTTACCACTATGGTTCTGAACTGCGACAACAAACCGCTGAGTGGATTGAGACCGGGTTTGTTCAGCTCCGAAGCAGCCAAAGTGGTCAAAATGGGCTAAAAAGTTTATTGTATCAATTTTTTGGGATGCAAAAGGCATTTTGTTAATTCGTTATCTTCAAATCAGTAAAACAATAACAGGATAGTATTATTCAAACCTTTTGGATCAATTGAATGCAAACATTCGTGAGAAAAGACCTTGTTTAGCTAAGAAAAAAAACTTTTTTATCAAGACAATACGCCGGCTCTCAAAGGTCTTCTTGCAATGGCCAAATTGAAGGGAGTTACACTGCGAATTGTTTCTGGATCTACCATATTCAGCAGATCTGGCTCCATCTAGCTTTTACCTGTTCTGAAACCTCAAAAAATTCCTACTTGACAAGCGTTTTTTTCATCAAATGAAGAAGATATAGCAGCCGTAGATGAGTATTTTGAAGGACTTCCAGAAAATCATCAGTCATTTTTTTTTAATTATAAATTTGTTTTATCATTTCCGCTCTTTAAATAACTTTTAAATTAGTCTAGTATATTATGAGTACTATAATTACTTTGACGTGCAACATAAAGACTTTGAAAAATAAAAATATTACAGCTATATAAATGGTAACATTTCTAATATCGCGTTGTCCGGAAAGTCCGTAGAGATTTTCCGTCAGTTGCTCTTTTAATGCTTGTACACAAAAAAAGGTTAGTAATATTTATTTACATATTATTAATTCATATACTATTTTGTTAATGTTTAAGTTTAGATTCGCTTTGATTTGCCTTCAGTTAGTACATGTGGATTCAAATTGAAAATGATGGTCCATAACGTTGCCAACATTTGCGCCACATTATGGTTTTAGTATTTATATTATAGTATATAGTATTAGTATATTATATAATATATTACTATATATAGATATATATATAAATATATATATATAGATATAGTATATATAGATATATAATAGTTATATAATATATATAGTATAATATAATATATAGTACTATATATATATTATATATATATATATATATACATATATATATATATATATATATATATTATATATATATAATTATATTATTTATTATACTATATATGTATATATATATTACTATTTATAATATATATAATATATATATATATATATATATATATAACTATATATTTATATATATATATATATTTATATATACTTTGATATTTATACTTTACTCTTGACATAACCCCACGAGAAAAAAATCAAGTGCAGTTAAATCTGGACTTTCTTGGGGTCCAATTTATGTTATCCGATTTGTTTATCAATTTCTTTATTAAATTAACCCTTGGTGCCTCGTTTATGTCGTGTAAAATATACTCGGCCCTATAAAGACGACGAGCCGTAATAAGCGAATTGTTGTTTTGATAATACGCGCGAACATAGAAAACACGTTGTTATCCGGTGAAACGCTCTATGGCAACTAATTTTTCCTGAACCAAGCTTCGATGTAAAGTCAACACGATCTGCACATTGTTCCTAGGAACGACATTTCTGGACATCTGGTTACATCACACACCTGGGAGTCATTCCGGGTGTCGATCCGTTCGTTCTGTGAAGAGTCACGACATTTCGCCAACATCTCATTTGGCATTTTTCAAGTGTTGTCCGCTTCGAGTGAAGAGTCCAACTGATGCGTTGTAGATGTTAACTAAGGAGGAGGGTTTATAAAAATCAAATCATTAGAGGCGGTTGTGGGGGTCTAAATGATAAATCTACTACCGTTTTTGAAGTTTAAGTCCTACAGACTTGACAGTTACCAGAAATGTTCGTCAGGTATCGCAGATGTTCGCTAAGGAGGAGGGTTCATAAAAATCAACTCCCAAGGGGATTTGCGAGATGTAAAAGATAAAAATATACTCTCGTTTTTAAGCTTTAAGTCAAAAATAAAAAAAACTAACCATTACATGGTAATAAACCTAATTTCATTTTATATAAACAAACTAAATCAATTTAATAAAATATAACCGCAATTATATATTTACCTCTCACTAATATATTTTGCTTGCTTTCGCTTAAAACATAAAAATATAACTAAGAAAATATAAAATATTTTTAGAAATATATAATATATAATTCTAGTAAATATAAAATATAATAAAGCGTATTTAGCTGAATTAATATAAAAAAATACAATGAATATTTTGAGAAATTTTCCAATCCACAATATGTACTACCAAGGTTAACGTTTTTTTTAAATTATTTAAAAAAATTAGTTATCAACGTACAGTTGTAAAAGACCAATAGATTAAGACAACATTTAGGGCGATAATGATTATTTTGTATTTTCTGCTAATCATCAACTTGATAAGAGAAATCTCTTATGTGAGAATTCGTCCTTTCTCTAAGATTCAAGATTCAAAAAAATATTATCAATCGGGTATTTGTTTTTATTATAATAAATACATCGTAAAAATATTCCTTTTTCATGTTAGTAAACTTATTTCTTATATCTCAGCTAAATACTATCAGCAATGCTCTAACTCTAATTGGATCACCTTTCAATATAAATAATGATCTTGTTTCTGAATTAGCTTATTTACAATTTAAAAAGTTGGTAACAGAAAATGAACGAGTGGATTAATTTTACAATTTAACATTATATTTTACATTCTAAAAAGTATGTTCTACCCTAATATCTAGGTTAGATATTAGTAATTGTACCTGATTGCTTAAAACTTAAAGAAATAAATTAATTAAAAAATTAAGCCAAAATAAAAAACATTTATTTTATACATTAACATGTCATTTTTGTTTACATTGATTAACACAAATTTAATTTTTTTTTAAATTCGGTTTATATTTATTTACAGTTGTTAATGGACTAACAGTCAATAAGTGATATGTCAGTGATAAATTGTAAAGGCGTAAGTGAACGTAATTTTATACAAAAGTTGATCATTATAATTATAATTTAAATACTACAAGAATGGTTTATACTACAAGGTTTAGATTGTTAGTAATATATTTTTTAAAACATGTTGATGATATTTTTGGACATAATTTTTCCCATAAAATTATATTATCAAATAGCAAGTAAAAGCTATGGAATTCTAAAAGTAATTTTAATCATAAAAAATCAATTATTACTAAAGTTTAATTTACGTCCAGCGAAGCGGGCACGCGAAACAGCTAGTTTAGAATAAAACATTTTCACGCGTATCCCTATATAGATATACAATATTTGAATTTTATGTTCCCAAATCTGGACATTCATTTTCACCATCAATCGTTGTTATATAAAGCAACAAAAAAACGAACATTTTCATTATTTAAATTGCGTTTTTATTTACGCTTTAATTACAGCTAAACGAGAAAAAAATTAGGAGAAAGCTTTATACGGTCGTCCGACTCTGAGCTGAAATCAACGAATTAACGGAATTGAATCCGAGGATTATACGACGTCCGGGCTGCTTCGTGCATTAATCAAAATTAACTTTAAGAAATAATGTTTTCATTTGCCATCCGCCCGACGAGGAATATTCAGTTCTGCTCGGGTCTTATTTACGCGCAATACGATGACTTTGAGTTGATTTAGGACTCGAACGTCGTCCGACTATTGATTTTAAGTTGTAAGGCGGTTTAGTTAACGTTTCCTCGGCTTGTTCAAATAAGAAATACACTCTTTTAATGAATACCGAGGGATGTATCTACATTCACTTTAAAAATTAAGCGGAATTGCTTTGAGAATTTTTTCTCATAGCGAATATTTTACATGTTGTATAATTTCGAGAGATTCTGACGTAGATCTAATTTAACTTTTATTGGACTGGGACATTTCTTAACTAGGCCTTGATAATTGTAACCATGTGGATAGAGTGATGCGCGATATGGTATAATGCTGGCACAAATTGACCCCATTATGACTAAAAAAACACCACTCCAGCTTTATACTCCCATAATACTATCAGCATATTTTCTGTTGATGCAGTCCTGCTTTTGAGCTTGATTAAGACTTACGTCATGAGATATTTCCAACAATATGATTTTTTGTCTGTTTTTTGTCAACATTTTCGCTGCTTCCAAGGCTGAGTTACTTTGAGAATATTTTTTCATGGTGAATGCTATCTACATTCTGCAATTAAAGCTAAAATTATAGTCCTGAACGATTAAACCGAGTGGCATTTTCCAGTTACAGAAATTTATTTATTAAATGAGGAGTCTAAACCTTTTAGGGTTTCACATTATTGAGCATAAATAACTGATTTTTGCAAGTACATTATGATGCATTCACTCCCTCCCACGATAACTTACAGCAGATTCTTGGATTGCAGCACGTCCCATATTTTGAGACCGTTGTTGATATACGGGTTAAAGTCACCGGCTATTCCCTAGAATTGAATGCATATGTCCAAATTAGCATCGTTTTGTTAAGTAGCATTTTTTACCAAGTGACAAATGATTGTCACTTGGTAAAAAAAATGTTTGAAATGAATGAAAATAAATGAAAACTACAGTTATGTCTAGTTAATCAATACAGTTGCCTTAATTTTAAGCCGAGCTGTTTTAGCTTAATGAATATATGATTTCGCCAAAATAGCCTTCAGTCAAGGTGATAGCTATGCGACGTCATTAACTTGCGGTAATCGCTTTAAGGCTTCATTTTAAACTGTCGATTAATGTTTCTATCTATCTACACGATTTATTTGTTCCATAGCACCATGTTGATTAGGAAAATCAAATTAATGTTCGTGGATCAGCTTTCGCTCCTCTAATACCGGTTTCAACCTTTTAAGGGAAATATTTTCAAAAGCTTTGAATAGAGTAGGATGCAGAGTATTGAGCTAATATAATTTTACGTCATTGGTCATTTTCCGAAGGTTAGTTATCAAAACTTTCCACTAACTTGGAATATAATTGATTCTTGGGACTGCATTAAAAATCTAATTTATAACCTTTTGTTTTTCGGTTTTTACTTGATAGTTATCATCTTGATATTTTGAAGAACTGTCATTAGACCAAATCCCGATGCTTTTTAGGATATAATTCAGTTAGTCTAATCAATTTGCTCTTTGTTCTTGGAATTTGAAAGGTCTAACGAAAATATTTTCTGGACTTTTGAATATCGTTATCTTCTTCAACAGTTGCTTAAGATATATTTGGTTTAAAAGTATCGACAACATATTTTGCGAAAATATAGCTCTTTCTTTGTTATTTCGTACCCATTTATTTTCACCTTTAATCGCGGGAATTGATTGCAGGGAACTATTTAATTTCCTGATAGCTTCCCACTAATAGTGTCCTTATCAGTACAAGTACCATCAGTACTCCCTTTCAGCTTTTCTAGAAAATTTGTAATTCTCAGATTTTTGATTTATTCTATTTAACACATCAGATAATTCTTGTTTTGCTTTATTAGGAAATATCTCGTTTTCACGTTACGCGTTTTACAGCATATATTTTTCCCTTGTCATTCTTGTCATTAGGATCTAAAGGGTCTATTCTGCTTGTTGTATGCTCATTGTCTGTGTATTAACTGCTTCTTACAGAAATAGATGTAATTTATTTTTTATTGGAATATTCAGAAATGTGAGTAATCTAGAGGTATTTATAGTCACACTTTTAAAATATTTTGTCATAAAATCACCTGACATAGCTTTTCTTGCTATTTCATAATTATTTCATATTTTGCTCCTGCTGAAAAACGTTTAGTACATTTGAACCCGCAGTCGCAACGGCTAAAATTTAAAATTCATCCAAATCGTACTAATATTAAAGCTTTTTTATTATTTCATAAAGTTTTTTTTTGTTCCATGCAAATACTAGGTATTTTGGTTTTTGTGAGCATGTACTTTAAAATGTGTTAAATGTTTTTTCATCACCTAACGAGACACTTCATAAAATTTAGGGAACTTTCTTTCGGCGTTCAATTTAACTCGGCTTCTTTAACCATACATGAACATTCATATTTCTTTAATATTACAATATTAAAATATATCTTATATTTATGTTTTCTTTTAGACAATACATTTTTTTTTTGGAAATTTTAGTACAATATTAATGAGGTAATTGAAAAATTAACTATTACAAATATTAATACAAGTAAAGTTTCCCGGTGAAAGGGTCCTGACCATATTAATCGGCCAAATCGGATAAAAGATGCATAGAAATGCAGCTTACGCCATCCGGTGGTTCGTAACAGTACTACTGCCTGAAACCGTACGGTCCCAAACCCAAGCCCTATATGGTCAATTCACTTCAGTTGCTTTCGAACTTTTGTATTTTCATGCATATCTGGTACCTGAATATAGGGCCTGGGTTTGGGTCCGAATTGTTTCAAGCTGCATTTCTATGCTACTTTCATCCAATTTGGCCGATTAATATGGTCAGGACCCTGGTCAATCCTTTAGTTGCGTTAGAACGTACAACTCGAAGCCCGACTGACGACGACTTAAGGCGAGAAACCGGTTTCGGGAGATGCTTGTTGGCGTTTGATGACGAATGAAGGATTGAGAATTTTACGTGGAGCACAGGGAAAATTTTATCCTTGTTTTTGAATATTTAGAATACCTTTGTTCTGAACTGACATATACAGATATAACCAATGTTTTCTTTCACACATCTCGCCAAGCAATCGTTTTATTGCAGGAAATTTTCAACTGTCAACTGGTCACGATGATCATGCTATTCCACGTCTTCGGATTATTTTTGTCGGATTATGTTAAATCTCTGGTTTACAGAAATAAATCCTTAACAATTCCTGATCTTAAACGAGACATTCAGACTACCATATAAAATATTTTACAGGATATATGTGAAATAATAATCGAAAGTTGGGTCTGCAGGATGTTTTCCGCCAGACGAAGTCGAGGGAGGCATTTGAACGATATTATTTGTCATTAAACAACATAATGCCATTATTTGTTCTTGAGGACAAAACAAAAAATACCTGATTATCTCTAGTAGTTATCATTATGTCCCATTTAAAAGTCCTGTCACTCTTATTGGAGAACCGTTTAGAAAATATTCCCTCCAATAATTTTTATTTATTTGTTAAGTTGCTAAGTTAGGACAATGGTTTCGAACAACGTAACGAACTGGGGTTTAGAGCCCATGTTAAGTTGTAGGTCCAGTTGGTAATTAGTTCAGTTGCAATTTGTATCTTTAAACCTAAATTCTTAACATTAACCCTACTTTTATTTATAAAAATTGTAAGTGTATAAATGTAGAAATTTCCGTTTTGCCGTTACTGCAATCCCAGTCATAGGATTTTCTGAATTAAAGTTATTTCTATACCACAGATAAAAAATAAAAGCAACCGAATAAAAATCTCGACAGCGATGAAAATGAATATTTTTATTTTTCACTGAAATAGTTGTTGGTGTTTCTAAATCTAGTAAGAATGACTCTATACATTGAAGTTTGCGCAATAACAAATTAATAAAAAAATTAAATTTAAAAAACAACAACGAAGATGGAAAAAGTGAAGAAACCCGTCTTTTGTTGAAACTTTCCTTCCAGTTACTGAATCCTGCTGGTTCTCTCTTTTTCTCCCCTTTATATTCTATTAGTTTATAAACGCAATTATCCGTCGGGAAACCGGAACCAAGCCTCCGCTTGTATTCCGAATATGGAAATACAAGCAAACTAACGCGCGCAAATTGCCGTGAGCCATTTTATTTCCTGGTTTTATTTTAATTGGATATCTTTAGTTATTCGTTCAACCCCGGTATAATCGAATCCCTAGAAAATCGCAACAAAAAACAATACAAAAATAAGCTTTATTTTTTCGTTCTTCCCCATTTTATCTCACTTTTGGCGTCTTTAGTCTATATCATTGGGTAATAATCGAAGAAGGCAATGACTAAACCTTTTCAACACCTTGTAAAAATTTCATATCGGTTTGTCATTATCAAACTGACAATAGAATAAGTTTAACAGCTAATCGTTTAACAGTCTCTATAGTTAGAGCTTTATTGTGGTGTTGTTTTAAAAAAATATTTTGCTATAAGAAATCTGGAGTATTTTTTCGGATATACGATGGTTGCTATTTATGTATCCGAAATTGGCAACAATGGTGTTGTTAGGAACCATCTGACATATACATCGTAAAGTTTGACATTGTTGCCTGTATACGTACTCACATTTTGCCAAACGGACGCTATTTGTGTTGTTTAGTGACTTAAAAATTCCATCTTAGTCAAACAATGGAATTATTTTGTGAGAATTTTTATGCGATTATTTACGACGACTGTTGACGTGGATAATCTCAACAACAGTGCATGGATCAACTCACTTTGATTTTTGGCGATGAAGCATCATCTAAAACTACTCCACACAACACATCCACTGATTTAGTGAATTCAATAGTAGCTGTCGTTCGCTCACAGACGAATTTAAAGAAGGTCTTCTGAAATCGGTTGTTGTTCCAGAAAACATCGATACTGTTCGCGAACTGATAAAACAAGATTGTCATGTGAGATTGAGAAGTATTAGTATGATAAGCATACGCAAAATTTTACATCAATATTTAGCCGTGGAAAAGATTTGTGCGCGTTGGATTCCGCATAATTTGACAATCGCTTAACTAAAGGCTCATGTCGATTGGTGCAAACCTATGCTTATAAAATAGAATCGTAGTATGTCAAAAGTATCGTATATGAATAATTAAGAAAATCAACTAGCGACACAGGATCATTCTTCAACATGACAACGCGAGCTCATCGGACTGAACTCAGTATTGGACCGGTCAAAACATCGAATTGATGAGTCATTCACTGTACCGTCCTGATTTGGCGCCAATAATTTCTTTTTATTCCCATCCGTGAAGAATAAACTATGTGATCAAAGATTTTCGATGCCAGAAGATGCGGTTGATTCAAAATGCATGTTTTGAAAATACCTTAAGCGGAATGGAAAAAGTGCTATGGAAATTAGTTTAAAGCACTGGCTCACATACGCAAAAGTATATCGATCATCGCGGAGAATATTTTGAAAACAATAAAACCATTTTCAATTAAAAATATTAGTTTTTAGTTATTATTCCGGATACATAAGTAGCAACCCTCGTATACGTTACAGAAGAAAAACTGTAAATTATTTTTTAAAGATGACGTTTGAGAGATGGTCTCTGACTGTCTCGAAGCTACCTCGCGCCTTTATGTTGCCCTGTATATTACATGCATATCAGAAGAATCGAATAAATTCATATCATACTGTTAGACTTCCTTGATGATACACTTGGAATTATAACAGAAGTAGGCGAGCATGTTGATATGTCTCATGATTTTTGAAACCCAAATTTTTCTTGCCATTTTTGGTAATGTTTTTGAAAAAATAAGCCGTATCAATGAAATATTGCTGTACGACATACTTTATGTCATATTCCAGTCTTTACCTAATATTTGACACTCATGTTAACGTGTGTACTAGTTAAACTAATGTCCTGAAACAATATTTCGATGATAGGACTTATTTTTTCAAAAATATTATTAGAAATGGTGAGAAAAGTTTGGGTTTCAAAAATCATGAGAAAGATAAGCAATAATAAATGTGTCCCAAGGAAGTCTATGGCATAGTATGGTATGAATGTATACTATTCTCCTGACACAGCTGTAATAGACAGGGTGTGGTAATATACAGGGGCGGGACAGACAGAGATCATCTTTCCGACGGATATCTTTAAAACATAAATTACAGTTTTTTTTCTGTAATATTTATATCGAAAAATATACTCCATATTTCTTCTACAAAAGCGTCGAAATAAAGATTTAATTATAAAGACTGTTAAATTATTAATGTTCAACTTATTATATTGAAAAATTTACAAGGTGTTAAAAAGGTTTACTCATTTCCTTATTTGGTTATTACCCCATGATATAAACTAAACACTTCAACAATGATGTAAAATAAGGAAGAACGAAAAAATAAACCTTATTATTGTTTTGTTTTGTATGCGATTTTCTTCCGATTTTCTAGGGATTCGATGATACCGGGGCTGAGCGAATAACTAAGGATACCCAATTAAAATAAAACCCGGAAATAAAACGGCTCGCGGCAATTTGCCAGCGTTAGTTTGCTTGTATTTCCACATTCGGAACACAAGCGGCGGCCTGGATCCGGTTTCCCGACGGATAATTGCGTTTTTAAACTGGCAGAATATAAAGGGGAAAGAAAGAGAGAGGAACTAGCGGGATTCAGTAATTGAAAGGAAAGTTTCAACAAAAGACGGGTTTCTCCGCTTTTTCCATCTTGGTTGTTGTTGTTTTTTAAATTTTATTTTTTCGAAATTGTTATTGCGCAAACTTCGACGTATAGAGTCATTCTCGCCGGATTTAGAAACACGAACAACTCTTTGAATGAAAAATAACAACATTCACTTCCAACGCTGTCGAGATTTTTATTTGGTTGATTTTATTTTTTATCTGTGGTATAAAAATAATTTTAATCAGGAAAATTCTATGAGTGGAATTAGAGTAATGGCAAAACGGAAATTTCTATATTTATACACTTGCAATTTTTATCAATAAAAGCAAATTTAATGTAAAAAATTTAGGATTAGAGAAAATAGCAACTTAAGCTATTTACCGATTGGACCTACAACTTAAGATGGGCTCCGAACTGATTTGATTGTCTCAAATACGCTTGGAAATACATTTAAAACTGTTACAGAAATTGAAATAACATTAATCTGTAAAAATAATCTGTAAAACAAAGAAATAGAATGTCTTTACAAAGACTCTGTAAACGGAAAATTTCGACTAAATAACCGGCATATAACCAGGAGATATTTAAGTACTGTTTTGGATCTGTGATTTAATGGAGAACATCGCCATTCTAGAATTTTTGGTTTTAACCTTTAATAATCCACCTTTTGAACTCTATCCCGTTCTCTTTGATTATTTTCGGCTCCTAAATCTTTAGAGTTTCTGGATGTGAATTCGCTACATTGAGGTTGTTAGATTAAGATGGCCTTGACTGTAGCAGGTGAAGTACCGAGATAGAAGCTAAAAACATTTTTTTAAATGTTAGTTATATCAAAAACTTTGTTTTGCGCTAGAAAAAATTTATTTCAGGCTAAGAAATACGTATTTAAAAATTTAGTGTACATGCGTTTCTTTTTGTGAAATATGTATACAAAGTTCTAAAAAGTACTTGGGTTTTCACGACGTTTCGATAGGATAGTACCCGCCATTTTCAACTGTTCAGAGATGTTTTGAGAGATCATACTATTATATTACTTTTTACTTACTCCAAAGGTTCTAATAAAAGAATTGATATACTATTTTTTGTCAAATATTCACAAATTTCTTAAAAATAGGTAAGTTTAAAATTTAATACAAGTACTTAATTTTCTTTGCTCAAATAATATTTGAAGTGCATTTGATTTTTCTATTTATAATATAAAGGGTCTTTCAAATTGGGCGGTTTTTTGATTAGACCTTTTTATTGATAATTGAAGCCTAGTGTATGATACTTAAACACGAAAGACAATATCTGTCATATAACCACCTTTATTAGCTCCGCAGATGTCCATTCTTTGGCGCTTTCAACCGTGTTTCAACTTGAATAATTTTATCCTTTAGGTCAGGAATCGATTGTGCATTGTTCTTATAGACTTGGTTTTTCAGATAACCCCAAAGAAAATAGTCCAATGGTGTCAAATCACATGATTTTTATGCCAATTAACATCACCATTTCTTGCAATAACTCGTCCAGGAATTTTTTCTCTCAATAAATAAATTGTTTCATTAGCACAGTGAGGTGTAGCGCCATTCTGTTGGAATCGCATATCCTTCAAATCAATATTTTTCATTTGAGCCCACAAACATTCAGTTATCATCTTTTGATATCGAACATCATTCACAGTTATAGCTTCACTAGCATCATTCTGAAAGAAATACGGACGAATTACACCTTCTGACTATAATGCACACCAAACAGTGACTCGTTTAGGAGAATCGTGGACTTTTTGCACTCTAAATGCAACAATTTTGTTTATTAACATAGCCACCAATTTCAAAATGTGCTTTATCTGAAAAGAGGATTTTTTTGAGAAAACTCATCTGTTTGTTTTTGATTCAGTTGACAAATGCGCGACGTTTTGAATGATTCAGTGGGTTTCGTTTCTGTGTTATTTGAACCTTACATGCCACTGAGTCCAAATTGTTGTGAACGTCGACTAATGAAAGTTTCTGGGTCTTCAGCAACACTTTCTCGTACCAAATCACAACGATCACTTCGACTATATCTTGTTCTTCGTTTATCTTCCACCCAACCACTTTCTTGAAATTTTTGAACAATTTGATTGATAGTGCTTTCAAATGGAGAATTGTGCAAACCGTAACTATCAGCTGTGTTTTTATCGTCAAAAAAATAAATTCCCCGATAATATTCCTTCGGATTAAGAAATGAAAAATAATCACCGTGAACCAGATCTGGAGAACGAGGATGAACCGTTGTCTACAAAATCAGTCTTGTGGATAAGGGTTATTGAAATACAATTATTTTAAGTTACATTGCTAACCTAGCAAAAAAAGTCCCTTAGTACAGTTTATACCATCTATTTAATTTTATTATTTATTTTTAAAAAGGTAAAGTGTTAGGACTACTTGACCTACAGCTTAATGTGGGTTTTGAACCACGGTGATCAGCTTTCGACATACCGATGCCAGTACCCTCCTCGGGCTATAAACCCTTGGTTATGTGCCTACCCATAAGTCTATCCGGAAACCTACCGACTGGCGAGTGACCTACGTAGAACACTTCTCAGAAGGCATCCGGCCTTATCCAGCCTTTAACTGGCGTGACTGAGGGTAATTCGTTGTCGGATTTTACGCTCTTGCCTAGAAACAATCACAAACATTTAGGAAGTAAACAGACAGAAGAAAGAAGGAAAAACAACCATCCGAGCACTGGAATCGAACCAACTACCGCTCCAGTGCGGTTTCGGCACAGCAGCGGCAGGCCGCTGCTCTTACCTGCCGCACCAACGCGACCGGCTATTTATTTTTCATCGTATACTTATTTTATTTATGATTTGTGCCTGCATGGCAATAATAAAAAAAAATCAAACTCGGAAAAAAATGTTTTCCTAATCATGCTGACGGAAAAACTGATTCAAAATTGCTATAGAATGATACCATCATTCTGCAGTTTGTAATTTTATTCTGCATCTAACTAATAGATTGAAGTTTTATCTATCGTCAAAAGTTCCTTAAAAAATTAGAATACGTTCTAATTTTTGCTAAATTTGACTTAGCAGTGATTTGCGTGATGCATTTTGGGAAGCCGCTAACATTTATTGGCAAGCGGCAATGATAAGATACTTTTATGAAGCCAAATTCTTATTGGGCTTCATAATTGATATTGTTTTTCAGTACTGTCTATTGGAAATCTACGTTTTTTCAATAAGCTTTACTATATTCCTTTGGTCATTGAATGCCATATGATATGCCAAACCAATATTTTCTTTGATCAAAGCATTCTAGGTGCTTCCACATCTGATGTATTCATAAAACTTTCTTGCTACATTAAATTAAATCCTGCAAATAAGTTTTTATTATTTGATATGAAGCGGCAGAATCAACTCTCACCTAATCATATCAGTATAAATATCTAGTGTCAATGGACCCTTTATATAGATTCTTTATGACAGCCTCATTTTGATGTAATTCATATCTGTACAATTGAAAACACCAATAAGGATTAAAGTTAATTACCCTTCCGCGAAAACAAAAAACAGACTGGTAATTGCACTAATGACAATCAACTCAACAATTTTAATTTTCATTTGTCGATCAAAATAGATGATCATTTTTTTTTGCTCGATTTGTTATTTAATATCCCACTATTATATATTATATTTTTGGCAACGTACATAAAATTTCTTGTTTTATCAAATATATCTTTATAATAATGTTGTTATATTTCTATAGGAAATGGATAATTAATTATATTTTTTAATTTTAGGTAAGTCCAAGAAGATTGATTTAGATGAAAATATCCGTCATAAAAAATATGTTTGCTGTAAGTAAATTTAATACTTTTCATTGCTTGCTATAGTAGTTGTGATATTAGTATGCATTAAATAATGTGTTGAAGTATTGGATTGTCCGGAAGGTTGGTAGGGATTTTAATTAAGATAAAGAAAAACACAAATAGTATATATATATATATATATATATATATATATATATATATATATATATATATATATATATATATATATATATATATACTGTTATATAATTACTGTTTATTATAAAGCGGTAAAAAGTAACTTTTATTTCGGCGTAGTCGGAGGTCGATATTGCCTTGTTGCCAAAAATTAGCTTCTTCTGTTTTAAAAGATTTTACATTTAAACTGTTTTAAAGGGAGCGAAATACATGGTAGTTCTAGCTTGCAGTGTTTACTGATTCCGGCCGTTTTTGTTCAATTTATGTCTTCAGGTATTCTAATTCTGGACAGTAGAAGCCGGTATTGTTAGTTTAGTTGCGTGGAAGGAGTTCGGAGTGTATGGGTCTCTTCAAATCCCACCAGATGTAAGACATCATTTTCTTAGGATGAAGGCCGTCTTTGACTGTAGTTAAAACCGTTGACCCTGGCAACCTCCATGATTTTTTTTGTTTCACCTTTTTGTACACAATTTACTTTTCATCACCAGTTGCCATCCGCTTTAGAAATGGGGCCTCAGATTCTTTTTCAGTAAAAGATCGCACGAAGAGAGTAGATCCAGCAGATTTCGCTCACTAAGTTCGTAGGGGTAAGCAGTGACCTTGCCCGAGTTCAGTTGAGAAATTAATGTCAAGGGAGTGTGTTTAGTGGTAAATCTCTTGTGATTTAGCGTCATGATTATGATTGCTCCTTGATGGTTTATTTTTATTTTTCTGCCGGTAAATCCACACATCGTATCGGCAGGCGTACCATTTTTTTCATATGGATAATACATTTTAATTTGCCAATATTTAACTTATCTCCATTCTCACGGACCGTGGTGCGTGGATCTTTATCTGTTATGGCCTTTATTTCCTCAACATCAGTGATTTAATGCTGGTATTACAATTTAAAATAACCGCCCCCGTACTGACGAAACCACCGTGGTCTTGCCAACAGAACCCTCTCCGTAAATGGCATGAATCTTGTTTTTTGTTTGTATAGCATTCTTGCCTTTTCTGTAATAAAAAAAACATAACGTAGCGTAAATACAAGTTATCGACCAACATTTTCAATTTGAATCTATTTAACTAATGAAGGCAAATCAAAGTGAATCTGAAAGTAAACATAGTAAATACCACAAGAATTAATAATATGTGAATAAACATTACTAATTCAATACAGATTATTATTTACAAGCCTTAAAAAAGCAACTAATAGGAATTCCCTAGTAAGTTTCCGGACATCCCAATATATTGTTATATATGTTTGATTGATTTAAAATTGATATTACCTACGGAAATTATATTTATTTTCAAAACAAAATAAATATAAATTGGAATTTCATATTACGTGAACGAAATTATTTTTGAGAACATTTTACCTAAATAGGGATTTCAGGAATTGAAGCATTGGCATATCCCTAAATGATAGACAACATTCATAACTCATAGATTTTGACACGGATCTATCGGTAAATTGTGATTCATGGGCTGTTCATCTTAATTAGAAAGTTATCCGTAGAAAATCCAATTAATGCAAACTAGTCAAACAAGTTAATTTAAAATGTATGTATTGCTTGAGTAAATATCAAAATAACAATGATTTTTATTTGAATTTTCTTTTTATCACTAAACACTAATAAAATCTGATACTAATAATGAGATTTTTTTAATCATAAATCTTTTCCTAGTGAACTCATAATTTCAGTCGGTGAACTGAAATACGTTCAGTTTTGCTGAATTTTGATCAAAAAATTGCGAATAGAAAAGTGTGATTGAAAATTATACAAGTCAGAGCTCTAAACTTTTTTGAGATAACAGTAATGAAAATAGGTGTTTATGAAGTATTTTGTAATCCTAAATCCAAAAATGATAAGCGAATTACTGCAACACGTATAGTTTTTTTTGTTACAGGGTGTCGGTGGTGGGAAAAAGAATAGGCAACATATTTTTTCAATTAATATAATATTTATTTAATATAAATACATAAAACGTATTAACATGAGATGTCATACAGAGACAAAAACTTTCAGTTTTTCCTCTTATGTTCTGTAGCATCTTTTCTTTTTAAACACCAGCAGTAGTCGCCCAACATAGATGGGTTCCAGCGTCCCTGATCTTGCTTCCATCGTCCTGATATCCTGGTGAAACCTCTCTCCTTGTTCGTCGCTTACTACACCCAAATTTTCCGAAAATATCCAAATGGGAGTGTAAAAAATATTGTTAAGGAAATGCGACATCCTAGTATTTCACAAGCTTTCAAGAGTTCATCTATGAGATTTTTATAGTTTTCGTCTTTCTTGTTGCCCCGAAATCTTTTCACTACACTTACAAAACACTTCCAAGCTGTTAATTCCTTTTCATTTAATGTTTCTTGAAAACGGAAATCACCTAGAAGCTTCCTTATTTCAGGTCAAATAAATATGCTGTTTTTTAGTTTTGCATCAGTTAATTGCCAATATGTCTTTTAGATACTTGAAACCATTACTTTTTTTGTCCCTGGCTTTGACAGAGTTTTTCATGAGTTCGAGCTTTCATTAGTTCTCAGGAATTTGTGGATCAGATCCTGATGAAGAATTAAAATCACCGAGAAACATGTTGTCCAGGTTTAAAGGCGCAATGGGTACCGGTAGTTCCTGGCTATGAGGACTGGCCTAAGTGCAGAAGGCAAATTCAGACATTGAATTTTGTTCCTTTGCGTTTTTGAAATCCCTTCTATTTTACTGATACAAAAGTAGCAATTACTTACATGATCAGTAAGTTCTCTCCACACCACAGGAACAGCGAACGGCATATAATTTTTCTTGCGATGCATCCACTACATTAAATTTACCTGTCAATTTACATAGCAAACATGAGGATCCCAACTTTTTATCTTGATTTCCAATTTGGCACTTAAAATATAAAAGATAGGCTTTTTTGACTTCTTCGGATATAGATCTAGCTTGTGGCTTTAAAATAAATCGTCCGCACATATAACAAAACTTATCCGCTGGATTTTTGCAAAATCGACGATTAGAACTTGCCATTTTATATAAAATCGACTTTCGACGAAACACTAGACTGTCCTGTAAACGAGACAAGAAATTAAAATATAGAAAACAATAAAACTAAGGTTCGTAGAATACTGTGGAAATACCCCCTCTGCGGTCTTGTGGTAATCCCTTCATTGTCCAGTCCAAAGTCAGGTACAAATAATTTCAATGATTCCTTGATATAAAAAGAAGCAGGTACTTCAGAATGTGACGTGATAGGCCATTTCTGTGAACAGATGTTTTTTTTAATAACTACCTAAATGAAACATAAAAAGAGCATTTTCGTCAATGTTACAAAAATCATGTCGACCTGTGTTCTGTATTGCAAAATATAAGCATTATTACTATTTTTTTAACGAAACTCGTAGAGATTGTCCACTAAATACCAATATAACTGAAAAAATAACTTTTTTAAACTTCTCGATGCTCGTTTCGCTAACCATGTAACATCATCAGGAGATGATTGAATCTTGATCAATCTGATAACATAATTAGCGAAATGCCCATCGAGAAGTTTAAAAAAAGTGACTTGGTGTTTAGTGGTAAAGTAAAATCTGTTCGAATTTAGTGTTTCACATCAAATGTTCCAATAGAAGAATTGAACTAGTTTTTTCTTCATCAGTCATTGTTAAATAATTCACTTTCGACGATCCTAATCTTTAACAGATTTCCGCATTTCTTAGTTATATTGTAGTATTCAAAACCCTTGTTTTTTCAAATGTAATGAAATTAAAATAAATGTTAGGGACTTTGACCCCTATATAGTGCACACAATTGTCAGTTTATTTTAACATTATTGACAAAACTTAAAATTATTTGAATTTTTCTCTTTTGGGAATGAAAAGAATGTGTCTCCTTCTGTTGAACATATTGTCGAAGCTATATTTGAATAGATCAAGTTGGATTAAAACTTCCAAGTTGGATTTTGTTTATATAGTGGTAACTATTGTTTCTGAACGCAATCTTTCATTGCGCTTCAATCTTTGACAGTTATATTTAGTTATATTTCTAAAGGGTGATTTTTTAGTGTTAGTTCGAAATTCCTATAGGGGCCGCTTTCAAATGAATTGTAAGTTTGCGCGCAAGTCTGCAAATATTTTTTTTTAATTTAATAAGGCCTAACATATACAGGAACTCAGGTTCTTTATAACTGGAATAGTGGAATAATTTTAATTTTATCTTCAATTCTATAGCTTATCTCTAAAGGATCACAGCGTTTCAGTCTATGCGTCTTTTGGCTATTATCCAGGAGGGTGACAGCAAGGGAGTTGGGTTGCACTTCAAGTCACTTATAGAGATACTTCATAGATACTTCACACTCCTGCACTTGGCTTCTTCTAGCACAGGCTTTATTTTTAGATCACGGTGTAAAGTTTGATTTGTTAGGAACCAAGGAGCATCAGTAATTATTCGCAGGGTTTTAAACTAGAATCTTTGAAGTATTTCTATATT
Organism: Cosmopolites sordidus; assembly: GCA_031761425.1. Classification (NCBI taxonomy): domain Eukaryota; kingdom Metazoa; phylum Arthropoda; class Insecta; order Coleoptera; family Curculionidae; genus Cosmopolites; species Cosmopolites sordidus. The sequence continues at coordinate 18,717 of JARFXV010001665.1, forward strand.
GGTCTGTAAATCTGTGTTTCAATAGTTTGGCAAATCATCATAGAACGTTTAACATCAGAGCAGCTTGCAAATTGTCGAAACTTATTATCAAAATCAGTGTTTTGTGCGCTAAACTTATAGAGCATTTTGTGTGCCCAACCGTGTGATATATTCGTCGAATTATCGACAGATTCCGAACGCATTTCATGGTGCTCGATATTAAAATAAAAACAAGACAAAAAACATTGCATTTCAAAGAAAATATCGCCGCTGTTGCTGGCAGTGTTGACGAAGATCCAAATTTATCAATTCGTCGCCGTTCGCAGCAAGTTAGGCTTGTTATTCAACTACGTGGATTATTTAATTCCGAATTTGAATGGTATTGATCTGGAGGAGATATGATTCCAACAGAACGGCTCCACATGTGATACAGCCAACGCAATAATCGATTTATTAAGGGAACAATTCGATGAGAAAATTATTTCGACCAACGGACTTGTTAATTGGCCACCAAGGTTATATGATTTAACGCCTTTGGATTATTTTCTTTGTGGTTATGTCAAATCTTTAGTCTATGCCTATAAAACAGCAACTATTGTGATAAAAAATCACCTTATATATAAGATATAATATATACTGTATTATGTTTCTATATATGGGTCCAATAATCTAAGGATACTATATACCTTGGATATGGACCTTTTATGGACCACAAAAGTGATCTATCTAATAGGTTTGGTTTGGTCCTTCGATCCAAAATTTTCAATTTTAAGTTCTGAAACTTAATGTGCAGTATTTTTTCAACGGTACTTTTTCTAGTTCTGTCGTCCTTTTAACATACGTGTCTCCACATTATCGTAGGTCCAAGCGCATTCGTGAGTTTACCGATTTACACTTTTTGTTACATAACGCATATGCTTTGAAGAACTTACATTATATTCCAATTAAGATTCTTCGAACGAGGCTTGTCTGTTTTCTCGTGGTTTTCAGTAAATCTTGTAAAATATTAGTTTACTAAATGTAATAATTGCATTTTATATGGAATTTTATAATATTTATATTATTTTAGATAGATTTCAATAAGAAATGCCTTATTACCATTACAAATCACAAATCGATACAATCGCAATGGGCACAATTTATTTTACACAAATAAAGGATAAATTTTATTTTATGCGACAAGCTTGACTCAATTAACTGAGAGAAATTTTCCACAAAAAACCTAAATAACTTTTCTGCAATTTCTCGACAAACTAACAATTGTTGCCTCATTAAGAGATAGTCAAATCTGTGTTATATTAGTTGAGGAAAACGTACTCAACAAACCGATTTTTCTGTAATTTCGTTAACTACATCAAATTTTATGACGTTATATCAATACGTTATTATTATTAAATACAATTATTTTCAATAAAACTATAGCATGATAAAAGCAGAATATAAAGTTTTTTAAAAAAATACTTGGCATAATACCGATTTTAGATAGATTAGATAGATAGAGTATTTCAACAGTTGTTATTGTCGATTTAATCGGCTTCAGAGATAGTAGATAAATTCAATATATGAAAGTAAAAAAAATCATCTTAATCAGTTATAATGAGCAGTGTTTTATGTTAATGTCTTACTAGGCTAATTGCTAGAATAATGGATAGCTGCCTTTGAAGACACATGCGGAAATTGTGAATTTGCAAAGATATAGAGTGAAATTGTGGTAAATTTGGTTTAAACCTTTATCTAGGGTATATTATATAGTAAAAAAACATAAAATAAATAGCCACATTTAAATCTAAAGGGACAGGATGACCAAAAGCACTATCCACTCAATTTCAGAGAAAAATGATAAATTCTCTTGAAAGAAAACGGCGTTATTTCAAGTCAAGTCAAATTTCAAGAAGTAACTAATAATATTTCATTCATTTCCCTGAGTAAGGCCGCATCGGCATCAAAGGCCATTTAGCAGCTATAAGTGATCGTGCATGAAAATACATAGTGGACAAATGGAGAATATTACAAATATTTAAAAAACAAGGAAACATTTTTTCCTGTGCTCCACAAAAAATTCTCAATCTTTCAGTCGCCATCAAACGCCAACAAGCATCTCTCGAGAGCGGTTTCTGGCCTAAAGCCGTCATCAGTCGAGCTTCGAGTTTTACGTTCGAAAGCAACTGAAGGATTGACCAGGGTCCAGACCATATTAATCGGCCAAACCGGACGGGTTTGTAACAGTACTACTGTCTGAAACCGTTCGGACTCAAACCCAGACCCTATATTCAGGTACCAGATATGCACGAAAATACATAGTGGGTAAGTGGAGAATATTAAAAATATTCGGGAGATGCTTGTTGGCGTTTGATGACGATTAAAGGATTGATAAATTTATGTGGAGCACAAGAAAGATTTTTTCCTTGTTTTTTGAATATCGAGTACAGTACAGATCGAGTACAGAGTTCTTAAATATTCGTGGACAACGATTTATTATTAAAAAGAGTCAGATGGTTAGCGGATCTACAACAGGTACTTTTATGGTACGTAAAATAAGGTGTAAGGAGTCTATAAACCAATTATACATGGAACATCATAAACATTTTTAGGTAGCAGATGTTGCGGTTAATAATTCTTAATGGCCTTAAGAGATGACGCTGGAAACAAGGGTCAGTTCACAGTATCATTTCTTATGTGATTTTGTATCTGCGACACTACCTTTCAAAATGCCATTGATGTTTAAGCGATTTCGAGTTAGTGTCATATTTTTCGCATGGTAAACATATCGAGTTTCGAGCCAAATAAAAAGTGTTTGCGGCACGTACTGCTTTTGTTGTTGAATTAAAAGAAAAATGCTAGTGAAAGCCGTGGTATACTTGTGGAAACTTACAGTGACAATGTTCCAACGCAAGATGTTTGTGGGATTCAAAATTGGTAATTTCGAATTGGTGACAGCCAAAGAACGTCCAGATCAACCGAAAAAAAATGAAGATGTCGAATTATAAACATTGCTTGAAAAAGACGACATGCAACCACAACAACAAATGGCCGAGAGGTTAAATTTTGGTTGCCGAACCACTTGTGATTATCTGTATGCCATGAGAAAGATGCAGAAAGGTTTTGCTTTCTCGGCATGAAAGAAATACTTTTTGCATCCGATCATGGCTTGAGACGAAAAATTAATATCTTTCGAAATTCATGGGTTTAGCCAGGACTACCATCAACATCGACCGCAAGGCTCAATCACTTTGGCAAGAAAACAATGCTGTGCATTTGGTGAGATCAGAAGGTTGTCGTGTACCATGAGCTTCTAAAACCAGATGAAATAGATAATACCTTTCGCCATCGTCAACAAATGGTCAATTTGAACCATGGATTTCCAAAGGCGACCACAATGAACTACAAGCCACAGAAAAGTGATTTTGCAGGAAGCCCCATCACACCATCGAAAGCGGTCAGAGACACCATTTCTGCACATGGCTGGGAATTCTTGCTACACTTGCTTTCATCGATGTTTTGCGCACGTTCCATGAAACACTTTAAAAATTAAGGATATGACGAAAAATGTCTGGGATGGATGCCTGGGCCTCCTCAAAAGATATACGGTTTTTCCGGGAGGTTATCCACAAATTGCCATAGAGATGGAAAAAATGTACGGCTAACATGTATGTATGTATATAGTTTGAGGGATTGGATCTGATATGGGGAAATATAGACGACTCAGGTAGGAAATTCTTGAGGGAAGGAAAGAAAGCATCGGAGAGGATTAGAAATTTTTATTTGGGGAAACGCCTCTCAGTCTGAGGGGAGAGAGGGCATTGTACTCTATCAGCATATTTCGTATCGAAAAGGGAGGCGGTATGCTGAAGAGTCTTGAGGAGCTTAAGAGGTAATATGTGATTTTCTTGGCGGTTCCAGATAACTGGAACGAGCGTCGAACTGAAGAGGGGGCAGGGCAGTTTTCAGGAATGGATTATTTCACTATATATAATTCATCTAACAGGCCCCAACCGAATTAAAGAAAAATTTCGGATTAAGTTTTGAATCGAGATAGATAGATAGATAGATGATTGTCTAGGAGATCTACTACGAGATTTTCATTATGAGCAATTAGTTCTTGAATCCTCATTGTTTATTGTCATATATTCCGGCAGAACTTGGTATCCCCATGAGTCTGATTTTTAAACCACAAGCAAAAGCATCTTTTTGGTTAAAGGCTCTGTTTTGGGTGTTATTTTTTTTTCTCGTTCAAACTTGTTATTTCATGAACTATTATTTATTAAACTTTATGCCGGTCGCGGTGGTCTGGTCGGTTAGTCGCCTGCCTGGCAATCCAAAGGTAGCTGGTTCAATTCCAGCCCTCGGATTGGTGTTTTTCTTTAATTCTTCTGTCCGTCTTACTTCCTACCCTACAGACACACTTATATACACTCACATACACACACTCACATACACACACTCACATACACACACTCACATACACACACTCACATACACACATTCACATACGCACTCTCATACGACATACGCACACTTACATACACGCACACGCCCACACATATCTACAACTAAATGTCTGTGATTGTTTCTAGGCAAGAGTGTAAAATCCGACAACGAATTAGTCACACTCAGTCACCCAATTAAACGCTGGGTAAGACCGTATGCCTTCTGAGAAGTGTTCTACGTTGGTCACTCGCCAGTCAGTAGGCTTCGTGGGTAGGCACATAACTAAGGGTTGATAGCCTGGTTATGTGGGGCTGCTGGCCTGTATTTGTCGTTAAGCTGTAGGTACAGTTGCTAAATAGCTTTAGATGCTAATGCACCTGTAACCGTAAATCCTTTCCTTTCTTTTATTAAACTTTATAATCTGTTTTAATTATGGTATAATTTTGTTGAAAATTAATTGTAGTTTTTGTTTAAATAACATTAACAAAATAAATGTGTTAACATATAGGGAACTGGGAACAATCGGTTTGTTCCAATACTTTTTTCCTCTCCATATATATAATCAAAATAGACTTTTATTACTAAGGTATGTAAGAAATATGAACCGCAACGGTATCTTTTAATTATATCGAGTCGGTTCTTTGTCTCAATCACGTTCTTATTTTATTTTTTCGATGTCTATGCTTTCATTAACAACTACATCGTTATTGTGGTTTTCATTTCTCACAAATCTTAAATTACTAATCTGTAATATGACCATGCTGCTCGATTACATGCTGTTTTGTTTCCATTTTATTTAATTTAGGCAATTTTGTCCTTAAAATTCTTTAAGTTTAATCTTATAGGTTGCCCAATGTCTTCAATATATTATCTATGTTATTTTTGTGTTCTCCAATATCACCCTTAACTAATCACCCTAAAACAAAATTGTTTATAACGAAATTCATTTTTTTGCTCTAGGAAAAATTTACTATAATAAATATGTCTACGAACGCGTTTATTTAAAATAAAGTTTCTCCGAGGCAATACAACTTCAAAACGATTAATAAATGCATATTTCATAATAGTTTTTGGATTCGAAAATTAACATTTTTCAGAGGGATTTGAAGTAGAGATCAGGCGATTGAAGGAGATGGTGAATTGTTACATTTTAGAATGGAATATTATTTACAAATATTTTGGATGCGTCATTTGAGCCCATAAACTTTAAGCGCATAAACTCTTTTAATTCTAAAAATTGCGTGTCAAGACTACTTGCATAGTCTTCATGCAATTTGTAGAAGCTTATTGAAAAATGTTTCTGTAAATTTCCATTCGAAACTACGGCATTGGTTTATTAAGTGCTCAACCACTAATCGGCATTCTTTAAATGCAGTGTACCGTTCGTATGTCCTAACTACTTCAATTTTTATATTGGAAGCGTTTTTGTGATACAGTAAACTCAAAGAGATTATCCACAAAAGGCCAACTCACTTGTTTTAATTTCTCGAAGCGCATTTTGTTAACCATGTTGGCATCATCAAAAAGTTATTCAATCTTGATCTTGATAAGATTGTTTAGATGAGATCTGGACAAATTGAATCATTTCTTGATGATGGTTAGCAGCGACACGTGCATCGAGGTAGTAAAATAAGTAATTCCATGTTTTTCTTTGAGTATAGCCGTACCTTTATTCTTTAAATGCTTTGTATCATACGCATGCCCTTAACGCCTTCAATTTTTGTTTTGGAACCGTCTTGGAACCGGAAGTGATACGGATAACTCAAAGATATTAACTACAAAACATGTTTTAATTTCTCAACGCGCATTTCGTTAACAATATTAACATAATCAGGAAATGATTCAATCTTGATCTGGATTGTTGAGATAAGTGGGATTGATGAGATAAGGGAGATTGATTAGATAAGGTCTTAATGAGATTGATTAATTTCTTGATGATTGTTAACAGCGACATGCACGACAATGAATGAAATGAAGTAATTTGCTGTTTTTCTTTTAGTATAGTCTTTAACTTTTTGTTCGATATTTTTATCTATTTTAAATATCGCAGTTGAGATATTGATGATGATTGCTCGACAGATGGTGTTAAAACTTTACGTGACAATTAGGTACATTGACACTAACACCAACTACAAGAAAATGTTTTTAAACCTATTGCGCAGGCATTTTAAATGATCACATTCATCTATTTATTTATACAACATATACAGCAATTATTTTGAATAATTTAAGCATATTGTTAATTCGAACTGTTGTAATGGTCTTAAACCACATACAAACGTTTATTGCTTTGCTACCATAAAAGTATATATAGCGCTTTTATCTAATTTAAAGTGTTACTAACATAAAACTTGGTGTTTCTTTATTGTTTTTTCGGTCGACTTTGAAAAGGTATGTCATTATGAATGAACAAAACATTGTTATGGAATTTCGAAGGTAAAAGCTTATATGTATCATTGTAAAGAGTGATTCATCGTGAGGTACTTTTTTTAATACATTTTTTTACAGATCACGCTTGAGTCACGTCAAGCTGTCGCTGCAGTTTGACTCAGAATTGAATTCCATTGCATCATGGAAATACTTACATACACCGGAACAGCGACTCTAAATTGTAAAGCTGCATTACGAAAATCAGCGCTCTGCGAAGCAAGTTTTTCGTGCACTTAGAGCTACTTGTGGTCGGAATAATTGACTCACCGAACGCACTATTGCCAATACCATCAGAAAATTGCAAACCTATTTTTTGTTATTGGATGACCGATTACTAAACAGACCACATCCAGCACGTAGGGAAGAGAATGTAGCGGCGGTAGTTGAAATTGTGCGCAATGACCGTGAACAATCGATTTGAAGTCGTTCTCAACAGCTTGGTTTGTCGTATTTAACAATTTGGCGTATTTTGCGTAAGGATCTTGGTTTACAAGCGTACAAAATTCAACTTATCCAAGAGGTCTGACGGCTTCAGGGCAGACCTGCGTTTGCGTTGGCTTGTCAGAGAATGGGTTCTGGAACAACTCAATGAAGTTCCGCTGTTTTCTCGCAGAATTTTAATTAGCGATGAGGTCCATTTCTGACTTGATGGATACGTTAATAAACAAAACCAGATTTGGGGTGATCAGCAGCCGAAAGCAATTCAAAAACTGCCGATGCATCCAGCAAAATGCACTGTTTGGTACGGTTTATGGGCTGGTGGAATCATCGGGCCATATTTTGTCAAAGGATGAGAATGTCCGGAACATAACCGTCAATGGCCTTCGCTATCAATCCATGCTAACGGATTATTTTTAAACCTGAAATTCAAGTCCGTGATGTCGGTGATATCTGGTTTCAATAAGATGGCGCTACGTGTCATATAGCGCGATGGACATATAGACGATGGACTTATTAAGAAACCATTTCGGTGAGCAGCTGGTTTCACGTTTTGGATCGGTGAAGGGGCCGCCTAAGTCATGTGATATCACCCTTCAGGATTATTTCCTTTGGGATTACGCGAAGTTTTATGTGTACACAGATAAGCCAGTTTCGATTGAGGCCTTGGAAGTTACGCCTATTATTGGCAACATTCCGGTCATTGTGCTCGAACAAGTGATCAGCAATTGGAGCTTACCAAACCTAACCTAACCTAAGGCAGAGTCGCGGCCAACATTTCTCTGAAGTAATCTTCAGATAATAAATGGTATCGATTGTTATTTCGGTTCATAATAAAGTTTGCACCATTACATTCAATTTTATGTGTTTTATTTGAAAATATTTTTCTGAACCTTATATGAATCACTTTTTACGATGCCGATTTTAATTCACATTTGGAGCATTTTCCACTGGTCAATCAATTTATATATTCCATCGCAATATTTATAATTTAATGTTCAAATACATGGATCTCTCTTTAACTCTCTTTTCAACTTGGAATCAAGCGTGGACATGGTTGTTCTCTTGACAAGTCTCAAATGTTAATTAGAAATCTAAAGGATATTACTGGGAATTTGGTTTGTTCGGTGTTTCTTTCTTTAACGAGTAGACGATTCTTTCGTTATTTTTTAAAGTCTTTATCTTGTCACTAATCTGTCAATTCACTATTATTACCATTCATTTCCACTGCCAACTACCTCTAATTAATAATTAATAATATTTTAGTTTCGACTCTATTAGGTAAAAAAGAGCAAGGTTATATCTGATTCTCGGTACTATTAGTGAGAATATACGTGTTACGGATAAATCTGTGTTTTTATGTTAAATGAAGTAATAAATATTGTTTATTCTTGCATGTTTATTTTTTACAGAATTTATCATTAAAGAGTACTTTTTACAGATAAGTTAATTAAAAAGTTTTATAACATTTTTCAAATTTTATTATTATTTGAAATCATCCAGATCAAATTCCGATTCCTATTGATTTTAATCGAGTAAAGTGCTACCGTCTATAACTCAATCAATTTAATGCACTGTCGTTAGCAAGAGAAATTTGATTTAATTGTTCATAATGTCCCTTTTGATCACGTACTATATAAATCAACTTCTTCAGACGGTTCCAGTCGACAACTAAGACGTGCCCTCCATATCGATTCCGATTTTTCCTTAGTCGGAAACGAAACTTTTAGATCCCGCACGAGGCGGTCCTTCCGAGCCGTAATTTTTTTTTTTCGTTTTCGCTTTCAGAATGGACAATTTGTTTTGCTAACAGAATTATATATTACTGCAGAATCAGCTCATTCATAAGGTATATTTCAATTTAAAAGTACATAATATAAAATTGTGAAATATTATGTTTAAGTTATATTTGTGTTTTTAAACGAAAAGTAAACAATAATATAATATTGAAAAATCACATTTTAAGAAACTGTTTATTTCATATCCTATGTACTTTTAGTACTATGTAGTTTTTATTTGGTATAGGTATGCCGACATAATACGTCTTGATTGTTATATACGAGGATAGAGTAAAAACTCAAATACTTTTTATATGAAATATTGTTTATTTATCGAAAATCGATTTTGTTCAACGTAATCTCCTTTTAGCGCAAAACATTTCGTCCAACTACTTTCCAACTTTTTTAAGCCTTCCAAAAAGTACGACTTGTCGACCATGGATTTTTTTCTGTTTCAGCGATAATTTCTTTATTTAATGCGAATTCCTATGCAGTTCAGCCATTTCTTTATTTTCGATGAACGATGGACGAATGGGCGGGTGTATTGTCAATTTGCCATTTTATCAACTCTTCGTGGCATTTTACCAATAATGCAGCATACTACTTTCCTATAATCGCCCTTCCACTTTTCAAATAGTCCATGATGATGATGCCTTGCGAATCCCAGAGAATAGTGTATATAACCTTTCGGGCCGATGAAAACACCTTCTTCGGGGCACATTCGCAGAATAAACCTACTATTTTGTTTGTTCCTTTATTTCTGGTATGTTGAGATGAATTCAGGTTTTGTCAACAGTCACGAATCGCCATAGAAAATTCTTCGGATTGCGCTCATACATGTGTAAACACCGCTGATTTGTTGAGTCTTTTCTCAGTAATTACCTCAACGTGGTGTCCTGAACGGTGAGTGTTACTCGTGGCGGTTCGAGTATATCGAAATTCAGTCAACCACTTCCATCATCTATCCATCCATCCATTCAACATCAGCCTATTGAAGTCCACTGCTGGACGTAGGTCTCCCTTAAGAGTTTCCACTGTGTTTGGTTCTACGCCGCCTACATCCAGTTTGTTTTGATGCGTTTTAGGTCATCAATCCATCTGATGGGTGGACGTCCTCTGTTTCTGAAGGCTTTCAATCTTGGTCTCCTTTCGAGGATTTGTTTTGTCCACCTGTCATTAAGCTCATAAACCATCAAACATGATAAAGCAGAGTTCTCAGGGTACATTTTTGACTTCAGTTTGCGTGATGATCTTTCAACGCAAAAGCAGTGTTTAATAAAAACCCAAAATTCGCTTTATCCATGATAGCAAAAATCTCGAACTTACCTGCTTTCGAATATTATTTTAAGTATATTTTTTAAAATTTTCAACATAATCTCCTTTCAGCTCTATACATTTTTCCAAGCGTTTTTCCATTTCCATTTCGGAAGGTCCTCAAAATAGGCATCTGTTTGGGCGATGACTTCCTCGTTCAATGTGAACCGTTGTCCGCTGGGTCATTTTTTTAAGTTCGGAAAGGACAAAAAGTTACTGTGGACCAAATCCGGTAAATACGGCGAATTTTGTAATAATTCGAACTTTAATTCCATGATTTTGGCCATTGAAACTGTACACGGTACATTGTAACCGTGCATTGTCTTGATTGGAGACGATTTTTTTCTTTCCCAAATGAAGACGATTTTTCTTGATTTCTTCACTTAACCGGTGTAATAACGACGCATAATACTCTCCAGTTATTGTTTTTCCTTTTTCCTTGTTCCTGTTCGCCTTCAAAAACCCACTGTTTTTATTGTTCCTTTATCTCCGGAGTGTAGTAGTGTATCCATGTTTCGTCCACAATTATGTATAGATGCAGAAACTCAGCGAGATTAGCGCTAAAACAAGCTCAGACTCGACTACACGATTTTTTTCATTCCCCATTTCATTCATTTCAGAGACATTTTTTTTACACCCAATTTTTCGTGTAGAATTGTGGCCTCAACTATTTCGCGCACTTTGATTCGTCGATCACTTAAAACCATATCGTGGATTTTGTCAATCATTTCGGGAGTGTTAACTTCCATTGGACGTTCCGAATGATGTTCATCTTTTGTGGATGTACGGCCACGTTTAAACCTATTTACCCAATTATAAACAGTTGCAAACACAGGAGCAGACGTGCCATGAACTTTATCCAATTCAGCTTTGATCTCGTTCGGTGTTAAGCCTTTTAAATATAACTGTTTAATCAGCACACGAAACTCACTTTTTCCATTTTTCTAAATGAACAAAAGTTTCTAGCTTCAATCGACAATAAAAATGAAACCATATGATGAATATAACTGAGATTTTGACAACTATCTGGTAAATAATGATGCTTCCTAAAAACAAACCATTTCTGATACTAGGAGTGCCATCTCTTGGATTTTCTATGGACTTATTGAACGACCCTCGTAATTATTTTGCTTAACAAATAAAATAAAATTACGTATACAACTATTATTTTATGGAGTTCGGGTTGTATGGAAAGTAATTTGACAAATTGATTTTTTGACACTTCAATTTATTACAATCTGCATGTGCAAACAACGTTAAGCGGCATACAGGGTGATTCACGGTGAAGGGAACATTAGACGTTTTCGGAGAACTACTTGGGGTAATGATTTTAAATTTTGGGTACTTATGTAAATGAACATGATCTCTCTATTTAATATATTTTCTGTGCTTCAGTGTTGCCAGATTTACTCGAAGCTGATTTCAACTTCGTTTTTTTAATGGAATACCCTATATGTTAATATATTTTTAGATTCTGTAAAGCATTTTTAAATTGTTTATGTAACATATGTTATACCTATCTTGAACCGTTTCGGAAACAATTTTTTTTTTTAAGAAATTGGGCGACAAACAATTTCAATAATTTTTTTTTACAACCAGCATAGCTAGATAACTGAATTTTTGAATACGGTTTCTTAATAGGTTGCTTTATGTCAATATGATATGATAATTAATTTATCGCATACAGGACTTTTACAAAATAGTGCCCTTTTGGTTGAACTTAAAAATTCATGTTATGTGGGAATTTTAAATGAAACATCCTGTATTTTATAGTGGAGCACAAAAGAGCAATAAATTCTGTATCTAAAAGTGTTAAGTAAATAAAAAGGTAAAGTGTTTGGGTTAGAGGCGCATCAGCAACTAGGCTATCTAGCCACTGGACCTACAGCTTAACGTGGGTTGCGAACCAGGGTCATCAGCTTCCGACAAACCCAAGCCAGCACCCCCCTCGGTCTATAGACCTTTGGTTATGGCCTACCCACAAGTCTATCAGGAAACCTACCGACTGGCGAGTAACCAACGTAGAACACTTCTCAGAAGGCATCCGGCCTTACCCAGCCTTTAACTGGAGTGACTGGGGCGTATTCGTTCGGATTTTACACTCTTGCATAGAAACAATCACAAACATTTAGGAAGTAAACAGTCAGAAGAAAGAAAGAAAAACAACCATCCGAGCACTGGAATCGAACCAACTACCGCTCTAGTGCGGTTTCAGCACAGCAGCGGCAGGCCGCTGCTCTTACCGTCCACACCAACGCGACCGGCTAAGTGTTAAGTGATCATATATATACCTATTTTTAAGGGTTTTCGACTTGATAAAGAAAAAAACCAAAATAATGCAGTTAAAGCAAAGATCATGATTTATTTTATTTTAGTAAACAATAAAATAAAATTAAAATTATAGACATAATACTATTTAAAAAAACTATTTTTATAGCAAACATTCGAAACGCTGACCGTTTACCTCCAAACACTTCATCATTTTAATACGGATCCCTAAGCATATAAAATTATGTATAAATCTGAATTTTTTTAAATTTATGTATATGTATTATTATATCTAATTATATAAATTATATATTCTTTTATATAAATATATAATATTATATATGTTAATTCATCTTAATATATATTAATCAAATTTTTTTCTAAGTTAGTAAACCCTGAAATATATTAATTTACGTAATTATATAAAATGTTATCTGCCAAAGGATATAGAAACTTATATACAAAAAGATCAAAGTTTCAGAATTTTTTCGTTCAAGTTTATACTTTGCAAAACATGTGTAACGCACATGAAATTATGTATAAATATTCATGTTCATGCTTGTATAATAGTTTTCGATTAGACTGGAGGTTAGCATCTTCTGTAATCCGTCAACTTGGAGGTCGAAGTGCAACATTACTTGTACCGGATAGTACTTGAATTGGTGACCATTTCGAGGAGCATCCAGACTTGCGTAATACATTTCAATCGGCAAAAATCTGGGTAAGGCCGGATGTCTTCTGAAAAGTATTCTACGTTAGTCACTCGGCCAGTGTCTCGAGAGACTTACGGTTAAGCACGAAACCAAGGGTTGATAGCCCGAGGGTGGTGCTGATATGGGTTTATCTCTAGCTGATGATCGTGGTTCGAAACCTACGTTAAGTATAGGTCCAGTTGTTAAATAGCCTCAGATGCTGATGCGTCTCTAATTTCTAATCCTTGCTTAGTTTTGGATTATTTACATATAGTTATTCAAAATGTTTTTCTTATCTTTGATGTCAGTATTAATTGAATAATGACTCACTTATGTAGAAAATAAAAGATATACAAACTTTTCTTCGTTAAAACAAAATTTATCAAAACAAAAGCTAAAATTATTATATTTTTCATTAGTTCGTTAATGTACACATTTGTACATATAATATCAACATAAGTATAAAAAATAGGTGATAGTTATGTATTTTTTGAAAAACATTTCCTTTTAATTTTCTAAAATTTATTCAATCAAGATCGAAAAAAATTGAAAGTATAAACAATACTTGCAAAACCAAACTCCAGCATATAAATTCAGGTTTTTTACATACATACATAATTGACAACTTGTATGAGCTGAGACAAAGACAATAAGTTTTTTAGTGTTTAATTTTAGTTTTTAAATGCATACATATTATTGTGTGTTCCATAAGGTATATTTACAATATAAAATACAAATTATTTTAATACTCATTTATTAATATTTCAATTTTTTTAGGTTAGCGTAAATCAACGCCGCGTGTAAATTATGTTTGTGTGTGTGTGTGGTCACATAATATTCTAACCTAATAATAGTAGTAACAGTATGTGAGATTTCTTAAAACGTTACAATACAACGTTAAAATAGGTGGACATATTAAAAGTCTTTTTGTTCTACTACTGATTTATGAATTTTAAATTAAGTTGAAACAGTTAATTAGATTGTGAATGCAAAAATGTTTCTGATTCATTGTCAAAATGACAATTTATATTGCAAAGTCGAACACTTTGATATTTGTTATGATGAGGAAAATATTCCCAATCCTGGAGAATTGGTAAAATTTTATTGGCAGAATTCTAAATAGGATATTACAGTCATCATGTAGTCAGATAATAAATTTATTATTCTTGAATAGTAAAAAGATAGTTTTCCCGAAATAATCCAATAATTTTCTAATTAAAATTGAAGGGATACATAGAAGAGATATATAGAATAAAAAAAAAAAATATATATATATATATATATATATATATATATATATATATATATATATATATATATATATATATATATATATATATATATATATATATATATATATATATATATATTAAAAACTTTTTAGTTTATATTAATGTTAAAACATATACTGTACATAATTAACTGGTTCTAATAAACTAAACCCTTGTCAATCGCGGGGGTTCTTTTATTTATTGTGTGTACCTGTGTAGTTAACATTTATATAGTAAATTAAATTATTATTTTATTTGTTGTCAATCATTATTTGGTTTAGCTACTTAAACATTATTATTACTTATTTATCTTTTATAGTATATACTCTAGAGTACGCTGATAATAAAGGTTGGAAGAACAAAACCAAACAGAATAGTGCTCCGTGCAAATGGCTGACTTACAATAAGCTATGACTCCGAGAATTGGAGAGATTAAAAACATTTTTTAGGATTTTTTTTAACGTCAATTAGTGGAACTGTAATTTTAAAATGTGTTTCTGGAAAATTAGATGGCGGATAATTTCCAATATTCTTTGTGATTTATATAAAATTCTAACTCAAAGTTGGAAAAAAATGTTTTCCATAAGATTCTTGCGAATCATTTACATCTCATTTTTTTTCATAGCTATAACTGATAACTTTTAATATCAAAAAACATATACACAAAGTCGATAAATACTTTTCAAATAATATTAATTAATACTTCTAATTTAAATAATATAAATTCAGAGTGTATTTTAAGAAAAAAATGAGCATAAATAAAAAAAGTCCATTTAATTTTCGATTTTTCTATGTTCATTGAATATTATAATATAAAATTAAATATTATAATATAAAATTAAATATTATAATATTATAATTGTATACAATAATATAAAATTATATATAATCCTTTGAAACCAAACCTTAATATAAAGTTATATCTAAATATTTAAAAATTTGTATAATTAAATATAATCAGATAAAATTATATCGTGCCAATTTTGAGATATAATTATATATGACCATTTATATATAATTATGTATGATTATATACAATTTTTTTCCCGGGTGTTTTCTCGTTTTTTCAGTTCTTTCCCTATCATCATTTTCTCTTTCTACCCGATCAAAAGATTTCTCTAGGTCTATAAAACATACATGCATCACCATGTTTTTATTTAGGAGCTTTTCGATAATTTGCCTGATTATGGATATTAGGCCTTATGTGCTTCTTCCCCTTCTAATTCCACATTGAGTTTCCCCGATCGTTTCTTCTATTTTATTCCTTATCCTTTTTTTATAATGTTTTAACTAATATCGTATATTTGATAAGGTTATTCCTGTAATTGTATTCCAATTCCATGTAACTTTTGTATTTTCTTTCTCCTTATAAATAGATGGTATTATTTTCACATGTTACAATAGATGTGGCATTACGACACTGCGAAATATGAAAATGTAACTTTTCTGCCTCAAGACAGTGTTGATACTTTTCTTCAATGATTAATCCAGCTTAATATATATTAATATTGATTATAACAATAGTTAATTTTCTTTATTGACACGCTTACCCAAAAAATGTCACAATGCATGAAAGTATATTCGGAAAAAAAGCTTGTAATTGATCTATAAAATTTTATACATTTTTGCATTATACATACGTGTAGAGCATGTTTCATCGTATTAACAGTCCTGTTTTATGATAACTTAGGTGGGGTATGAAAAACCTTCATAAAAAGCGATGGTTTCCTGGACTAATAAATTTTTTATTTGCGGAAAATATTTTATGTGGAACAAGTTTTGTTTAGATCGAATCGAAATCGTAAATTTTTAATGAAATTCTCGACAATATCCCGGAGATTTTCGGATTAAGCGGCGATACACGGGCATGGCCGCCCGAAAACAAACATCAACCGATTGCGCCCGTATTTATACAATAAATTTAACGCAAACAATTTTTAATCTTTGATTGGGGCGGCCGGATTGGGGAACCCGATTGAATGCGCTCAACGCATCTGGGCGGGGGAAACAAACTGTTTATGTTGGATTTAAAGTTGATTTACTATCTATCAATATGTTTTTTTATCTGTATGCGAAGATATACCTACAATTGATCCAGCTTTGTTTTATTGCTTTAAATTAATTACATAAATTTAAGTAACCTTATAATTTTGTTGTTGATCTGATTTAGGTCTGTTACTAAAAGTAGTAAATCCTAATTTAATTGTTGTTTTCTTAAATAGTGATTTTTATATCTTTACTTTCGTTGGTCTAGTTATGAATTCTGAGTTATTTATCTTTTTCAAACAAGAATTATCCGGTATATTTCGAGATGCAAGTTTTTTTCTATATACAAGTATGTGGTAATGTTTCGTTATTTATGCTATTTTGTAACATTTACGCATAACTGTACTTTGGCTTTATATATCTTGAATTATCCAAGGTGACTTTTCGTATCCTCAAAATTAGATTAATCTCTTGATCAATATGCTATATTCACAAATACCCAGCAAAAATAATCAACTCTGGTTCCATCAATAGTACTAGGTGTGCTATCTAGTTAGAACGAGTGTAAAATAATATTTTGAACAATATATTATTGATCGTTAAGGCGTAGGCCTAGCAGCTCCATCCCGGAAAACAACAGCTGCTACTAAACGTGATGCGAGGTGTGTAGTAGATAGAGTAACGAGACCGATTTTTTTTTAGAATTTTTTAATCCAAACGAAAGTACTATTCTACATTGTCTCTATTAAAGTAGTTACCTTGGGAAGCCACACAGTGCTGAAGACGGTTACTCCACTTTATTTCCAGTTCCGGGACTCATATGCTAGAACGTCTTCATCTGGTGGTTTGGCATTTAGTTTAACACTGGCCATCAAAAAAAAAACAAATCAGCATGGTTTTTCATTACTGATTTACTCATTTTTTTGGCCGTGGTAAGGTTTTAGTGTGCTATTCGTGGCTCTGGCGTTTTGTGTCCAGATCGTATTCAGAAAATCAAGATTCGTCAGCAGTAATGACATTTTCTACAAAATCAGGGTACTTTTTAATTCACACCAAGGAGTCAGGACATGTTTTTCTCCTATTGTTTTTTGATTTTGCGAAAGGTTTTTCGTAACCATTTTCTGGCAGATTTTCCCCATACTCAATTCATTGGTCAAAATCAGATGATGTTTTGTGAGTCCATTGTAACTTTTCTCCTATCATTCTGAATGTCTACGTGTCCAAGTCTGAAATAAAACTTTTTTTTTTCCTTTATTTGGGTTTTTCGCCACTATCTAAAACTCAAAAAATACCTGAAAAAAAAATATGAACACGCCACATTCATTCAGACATAACAAAACTTTATAGCAAGGTTCAAGGAGCTTAAGACGCACTAATGGATTATAGTACCACAGGAAGAAGATTTTAATTGTAATAGTTGTTTTGCGACTCTTGGCGAAAAAGAATATATTTATTACACAAACGTTTCTGGAGCTAGAGGAGATTGGATACCTTGATCGTACACAAATTTTCAGCTGGTTTAATTGATTCAGGGGGAGGAGGAATATATGGCTGAACATACTGTATGAAATCTAACGCAAGTATTTCTTTCCAAATGGCCGAAATGTTTTCCGGACAAATATTTCCAAATAATCTCTCACAAAATAAATTATTGTGCTGGATTCTATAAAATATATTCGACCATACATCCTGTCATAATCTGAATCAATTAGTCATACATTTTAAAACATTTTAAAATATAGTCGGAATCAAATTTCACTCGTACCGCCTGAGTACCGCAGACAAGTTAGCCAGACGTTCTTGTAGGGGAATGCAACGATCTGTATTAACCTGAAGCTTAAATTTTCGGTCTCATTCATCTGATCTATTTTCCTCCAATTAAATAAATAATTAATATTTAAATTATAAATAAAAAAATTCAGATGAATGCAAATCGTTACAAGGACATTGAAAATATGGTTATATCAAACGCAAGGGGATAGGAAAGAAGCATCGAATTCCAGTAAACAATATAATATATATGACATCGCATACATTACAGGAGTAACCAATGAATTCCACTGCTTATATAAATAACTTTAAGAAATATCAGGAATATGCCCATTAATTTAAAACAGGTCGTAATCCTTGAAAACTAAGATATATATATATATATATATATATATATATATATATATATATATATATATATATATATACAATGTAGCAACTCCTACGTCGGATAATAAATCAAAAAATATTCGTCAAATTACAAGAATATCGAACAGCTGTTCGAAACAAATAAAACCATGTTTGCCTTGTACATCTAGCGGTATTTCAACTGTTGAAAATCCAACTACCCCGATATCTTCACTGTTTTTAAACTGTTTTTAAATCATCTCGATTTTTCGAAAATTTAGTTTCACTTTCAACACCATCATTTTGTATCTTTTTATTGACTAACACTTGCCAACACATTTATTGATTAAAGCCTTTTATTTTGATTCCTACTATTACCAGATGCTCGATGGCGGATAAGTTATGGGACACCCTGTATATATATATATATATATATATATATATATATATATATATATATATATATATATATATATATATATATATATATATATATATATATATAATATATATATCCAGCATCCACTGCTGGATATAGGCCTCTCCCATCTCTGCCCACCGTCTTCTATCTTGAGCTCTTTGCATCCAGTTTGTGGTTATTTTTTTGATATCATCCGTCCACCGCGTGGGAGGTCTTCCCCTGCTTCTTTTGTCAGCTCTTGGTCTCCAATCGAGCAGCCCCTTTGTCCATCGTCCATCTGTCATGCGGGCCACATGTCCAGCCCAATTCCATTTGAGCTTAGCCACCTGATAGATAACATCCATGACTCCCGTTCCCTCTCGTAAGTTCTCATTTCTAACGTGTTCACGAAGTGACACACCGAGCATCGATCTTTCCATCATACGTTGTGTTATTCTAAGCTTCTTAGCAGATGTGACTGTCAGAGTTAAAGTTTCGGCGCCGTAGGTCATAACCGGCAAAATGCACTGATTAAAAACCTTTCGTTTCAGACAAATTGGGAGATTACTCTTAAATACCTCCCCAAGTCTGCCATATGCAGCCCAAGAGAGCGTGATTCTTCTTTTTAATTGGCATGTTTGGTTGTCTCTCGAGATCTCTATTTCATGACCAAGATATGTGTACCTATCCACCAACTCCACCTCACCATCACCAATATTAATATTTCCACTAGGGACCAGATTCGTCATAAATTTCGTTTTTGATATATTAATCTTTAGCCCAACCTGAGCACATACTTCCTTGAGATCTTCCAGCATTTTCCTGATATCTTGTAGGTTGTCAGACAACAAAGCTATATCATCCGCGAAGCGTAGATTTGTTAGGTTTAAGCCATCTATATTTAAACCCTTTCCGCTCCATTCAAGCATCCCGAAGGCGTATTCCAGAACGGTAATAAATAGTTTGGGTGACATAGTGTCACCCTGTCGTACTCCTCTAACGATTCTTATGGGGTTGGTGTTTTCGTGCAGTTTTACCATCATGGTAGCATTTTTATATATGTTATATATTAGTTTAGTGTAACGATAGTCGACACGACATTTTTGTAAGGAGTCTAAAACTGCACCTATCTCAACGGTGTCAAAGGCCTTGTGGAAGTCCACAAAGGCAATGACAAGCGGTCTATTGTATTCCATTGATTTTTCGATCAGAGTTTTGATGCTTTGAAGATGGTCATTGGTTCCAAATCCTCTGCGGAACCCGGCCTGTTCTATTGGTTGGTAAAAATCTAATTTGTTTTCCAGTCGTGTAGTAATAATTATCGTGAAGAGTTTATAAAGGTGACCAAGTAAGCTTATTGACCGATAGTTTTCCAGTTCGGCTGTATCTCCTTTCTTGTGGATCAAGATCACGATGGCGTTGTTCCACCTATCTGGTATGGTGCTGTTAAAAAGACAGAGATTAAAAAGTTTTGCTATTTTCTTGAGTAAACAGTTACCACCTATCTTAACTGCATCGGCAACTACGCAGTCCTCTCCAGGTGCCTTATTGTTTTTAGAGTTTTCCTCAGTGCCAGCTTTATTTTGTCCAGAGTAATATCAGGCATTAATTCTGACCCTTGATTAACGATGCTCTTTTCCCTTCTCAATATCTCTAGTTCTGTTTCTGAGTCTAAATTTACTTCATTGTGGCTTTTGATAAGAGGTGGTAAAAGTCAGAGCCCCACCTATCCCTTCAACTGGATGACATATGTTTTATTTCTCGAGGTTCAGACTCATCAGGGGAACCCAACGGTTGGGTGTGTGATGACACTCAGCTACTGCTGTCTCATTCGACGCAGTCCAAGGAAATCTAACACTACATATAAACGCCATCCGACGGGAAGTTGGCGAAAACATGGGTTGTTGGCTGTGGATAGGGTCCCCTATTCTAGATGGTATGCTGTATGTCGGCGCTCTGATGAGTCTGAACCTAGAGAGACGAAACATATGTCATCCAGTTGAAGGGATAGGTGGGGCTCCTTCCCGGTCAAGCAACCAACAGAAATGTTTATTTAGGCGGAGACGCAGGTTGTTGTGTGTTCCACATTAGATTGTGGAACCCAACGGTTGGGTGTGTGATGACATTCAGCTATTGCTGTCTCATTGGACGCAGTCCAAGAAAATCTAACAATACATATATATGTGTATATATGTACAATATATGTGTATATATGTACATATATATATATATATATATATATATATATATATATATATATATATATATATATATATATATATATATTAGAATTACTAGGTTCTCGGGTAGCACCGCGTTTTTGATTTGTATAATCTCGACGTTTCGGCTTTCACTTTGAAGCCACTTTTAAGATAATTTAGTTGATTTACTCCGTGACCTCAATCTGCCTACTCCTCAGAGTTCACAACTAGAAAAGAACGTGGACGGCGCGACCTCTGTATTAATGGGTGAGGGTGTGGGTGGGGCGCTCGGTTGAGGGGTGGGGGTGAGACGGCAGGTGTACATTTGACTGGAAGGGTTTCGGATGGGTAATTTGGAAATAAGCGGTTTCCATGTGTTTAGAACTCGAAGAGCGTCGTCCCTCTTGTTTAAGCAGTCTGGACGTTTTTCGATCTCAGTTGCTTCATAAATTATGCGGGGTTTGTAGGAATATATAGGTGCGATTACTTTGGCCTTGTCGAAATCTATCTTGTGACCCGTTTAGATATGATGTTCTACTAAAGTAGAGGAGAGATTAGATTTTCGGACGTCGAGAGAATGCTCGTATATGCGATTTTGGATACGTCTATTGGTTTGGCCGATATATGATTGGGAGCAGCTAGAACAAGGTATGTCATAGACACCATGTGACTCTTATGTGTCTATGAGTCTCTCTTATGTCTTATATGTCTCTGTCCATGTGTAAGCATAACCGTTAGATCGTACAACATTTCCAAATATCATGATAATGTTAAAAAAAATTGCTTTTATGTGAAAAATGACAAAAATATTAATGATATGATTTCACTACTTAAGTGTGATTGAAACATAAAAGAAATGCGCGATAAATGTAAGAATTAAACATCTTGTGCAATACCTGTTCTTAAAAATCCGGATGGTGACCAGAAAGCATTTGCTAAATAGGCAAATTATGTTAAACAGTTTAACAATCCAACCCAACATCATCGATCGTTAGTTACTGAAATTACAAGTATTTATATATAATATTTGTATTAGGTAGTTAGATTCGATACATGCACATGCAGTCTCTTCTTTCTAATAGGAGGATTGTACTTAGAAAACGGGCCCTGAGTTTTATGTGTCGTATACAGGTGTTGTCGGGTTATGAAGGATTTCTTACACTCTCAGCTATTTCTCGAATAATTCACACTTGGCATATTTCTCATGATCCCTAAATTAAAATGTATCTTGTACAGACGTCGAACAATAATGTAGGAATCGTTGTTTTTATAAAACATTAAACGCTCGCACGCAAAATGCGCGCTGTGTTCTCGTGAAACGATCCACTGCTACTAAACTTAAAAAAACCCGTCAAGCATTTGACACCACTCCCCTCCCACCCTTATTTATTTGGCGCTTAAAAGTGAAAATAAAAACGAAAAACATTCTGAGGCACCCGTTATATATCAATGTATGTATGTATGTATAGGGCAGACAAAAAGGAATAGTGCACTGAATCTGCCCTTAAAGAATATATCAAACTTCATCATGGGCATTAACTCAAACATTACTACCCGCAATCAAAAGGGGAAAACCGATTCGAAAAATGGGTAATCCCCAAATATCCAACATCCTAAAATTAACCCGAAATATTTTCTGGTCGCAAAATATAATTGCCCAATGCCTAATTGTCCAAATCTAATTACCCAAAGCATATATCACATATAAATACTTGTAATATCAGTAACTAACGATCGGTGATTATGGGTTCGATTGTTAAACTATTTAACACAATTGGCCTGTTTAGCAAATGCTTTACCTTCTGGTCACCGTCCAGATCCAGAGAACCGGGTTTGCCAAAGGTCATGTTTAATTCTTACATTTATCAAGTATTTCTTTTATTTTTGATTAGATCACACTTGAATACTGAAATCAAGCATTAACATTCTTGTCATTTTTGATATAAAAGGGCGTACCTAAAGCAATTTTTTTAACCTTATCATGATCTTTGAAAATGTTGTACGATTTGACGGTTATACTTCTAATAAAGTAGCTTGTTCATAAATCATTGGAACATACTTGGCCTTCTTTGTTGCTCCTCCTTGCCTTCTTTCTTCCTTGCCTTGAAGAAATGCTTTCTTCTATACACTATTTTCGCTACCCATATTTCGTACCATATTAATAAAAACCGGATTTTTTTCAGTCATTCTTTTGCTTGCTGCTTAATATCACTGTTGATACTAAACTCTAAGCGATATACTACTAAGCCATCATTCAATTTTAGTATCGAAAATTACAAATATATCTTTCATACATCTTACTTAGCTTCACCGTCAGACTGAATCAATTTGAATCATCTGATGATGCCAACATGGTTAGCGAAATGCGCTTCGAGAAGTTTAGAAAAAGCCATTTGGTGTTTAGTGGTAAATCTCTTCGAATTTAGTATTTCACACAAAGGTTCCAATAGAAGAATTGAATTACTGTTTATATATAATTTTTATCTAGTTCGTCTTAAAATCTAGATATATTTATTTACAAACTTTGTAATATATATTTATTATACCTTTCTTGCCATTAAAGAATAAATTGCTATCCTGATTTCTGTTTAAAGTTGGTATTTCAGATAAAATGGAAATTGGTCATATAACTTTTATACTTCTGGTTATGTACATCGTAAAGAAAGTTGGTATTTTTGATATACATTTTTTGTTGTATATAGATATATCAATATATCGGATCGTGTCATTTTTGTCTCGTAATTCATGCGTGATAGTGAAAAGGATGGAACTTTTTTCTATTATTTACGTGAATCTCTTATCCCACACGGAATAAGAATAACATCTACATATGAGAAAAAACCAGGCCATAAAAATTGTACCAGCTTTCTTGAATCCCTTTTTCGAACTAAAAAATATCACGCGTCATTTTATATAAATGCAGATGTACAAATCTTAAGATTTTTCTGAAAAATTGCACATTGCCTTTTTATCATTTGGCTGCCATATTGAATTTTAAGTTGATTGGAACTATGCACATTCTCAAATATTACATCTTAAACACAGTCATCATCATTTCATTCTTCTGTAATTAAAAGGTTGTCCAATAAGAGTGTTAGATGTTCAAAATAATGCACAATGATAAATATAGATGAAAATCCGGTTATCTTGATTTAATCTTGAAGAATAAATAATGACATTATGTTTTGAATATAATGTTATTCAAATGTCTCGGCCGACTTCCTACTTATTTTAACTAAATAAACTCTTGTATCCATTGAGCATTTGGTTTCTTAATCAAAGAAATTATTATATAATCTTCTTTTGATTATGAAATAAAAATTTGCAATTGTCGTTTTGTATGCCTGAAAACATCAATAAATATAATACTTTCTGTAAATATATTTGATTTTTATACATTGTTTATAATGTATCTGCAAATCAACCAACATATTACTACCATTGAAAACATTAGCAATACTAATTACGTTTGATACAACAATATTTTTTTTATTGTTTAAAAAATTGTATATAGTGTTGAGGCATTTGTATTGAAATATACGTGTTAACCCATCAAATAAATATTTTAACAACGTTGCTCACTACAATATTCCAATGCATATTGAACTGAACTTACGTTTCACAATTAATATGTCTTCGATTTAGGTTCGAATCAACTCTCGTTTCTGCGAATAAATTGCCATTCGAAGGATTTAATAGCAGCAAGACGGCAGTTCAAATATAGGCGATCTATAAAACCGCAATTTTGCTTCACAAACACTAATTTGGACGTCATCGTCAACAACGGTCATCAGACGGAAACGATCGATCCAGAGCAAAGGTCATTGCAAGTTTCAATTAGGCGTATTACAAGGCCATGCCCATGCAGAGATGTGTTATCAGCCTTTATTTTTTGATTGATTAACTTTTTTTATATAATTAAACTTTTTTAACGAAAATAATTTAAAATTCGCGTGTTCCATGATTTAGGTATTAGGTGTTCTATGAATTTCAATTCAATTGAATATGTATGAATATCAAGAAATAATGTTAGTTCATCTCGTAGCTGATAAATCTAAAAAAGCCGCAAAACATACTTTTTTAGATGCATCACAGGCATTTTATAAAGTGTGGCACACTAAACTCTATTATAAATTGATAAAGTATCTCCCATACCCTCACTACCAATTACTCAGATCTTACATCCCCAATAGATACTTCTATATTAAACAAAACTACAAATTGTCTGATAAACATGTCATCAAGTTTGGTGTCCTACAAGGGAGTGTTTTAGCGCATTTACTGTATCCTGCGGATATACTTACCTCTAAAGTAACCACTACATACGCAGATGGCACAGCAATCTTGGCTTCGCATATAGATCCAAATCTTCAATCGAAGAACTTGCAGACTAACATATATAATTCAAGCGTGGCTCAAGAAATGGGGCATTAGAATTATTAAATCTAAATCCGCGGAAGTCACATTTACATTGCCACAAGAATCATGTCCTCCAGTGCAAATAAATCAGTGTCAACTATCCCAAGCCACCGATGCCAATTATCTTGGTATGCGCTTTGACAGACGGCTTACGCAAAGAATCATATATTTGACAAACGTAAACAGTTATATCTTAAGCTAAATCAGATTTATTCGCTCGTTGGATGCAGGTATCAACTACCACTTGAAAATCGGATTTTACTGTATAAAGCCATTCTAAAAAAGCGAATCTAAAGCCAGCAATAGTAATATTGGGATACTCCAGCGTTTTTAAAATAAGGTTACACGTGCTATTGTTAATTTACTCTATTATGGTCCCAGTAAAGTCATCCAGCAAGATATATCAATTGCCTCCATTAAGGAAGTGGATTATGTGGTCTATGATAAAAATCGTGATAGAATGTTAACACAATCTTATATTGAGTCAAGAAGGCTCAAGAGATCCTTAAACTTATTAAATAGATTTAACTAGTCTAGTAGACTTAACGACTTAGATTATATTAGATAGATCACTGGAACTATTCTACAGATGTCTAGTTGTATCATACCAGTAGTTAGCGCTATATGGATATCTTTTTTCATCTCTCATTTTTCGCCTTCGCGATCCTACCTACACTCTGTTAGAAGCTATGATTTGCCACTGGTTCATATTTTCTTCTGTTTTCATCATTTATACAGCTGATAATTTTATGAGGATTTATATTTGATAAAATGTATCTATTCCGCGGTTGACATCTTTTTCTTGTATCGTCAATCATTTCCTAAATACACAGTTTCTCTATGCTCTCCCACCTAATGATGTAGTCGAAGAAGGCAAGTAAACATCATTGAATCGGGGGAAGTCGTTTGAATACATCCATGCTTATAAGGAAGTAATATCAATTCAATTTAAAAGCTTTCAAGCCTAATTTCATAGGATTGAGACATTATTGCGTTGCATTGCCCTACCCAAGGAATTCATAACATGCTTCGATACCATCAAATGCGTCAATCCGTCTGTAGCCAGTAACATTTAATGTTCATATTTCGCATCTTTACGTGCCGAAGGGAAATATAATCGCTATATAGCTATACATTACAATTTTGTAACAGTTTTGTTATTTATTATAATTTTTTTGAAAATTGACTAAATAGCTAAAACATAAGGAACCCATAGACAAATTTTGCCTAATCTAATTCCAAGCAGCTTCCATTTTATTCTATGATGCGTTTGGTTTTTATATACTTTTTAAGTGTATTATCCTATTTAGGATACGAGGTGTGCTACCTTGAATTGGCAACAATGGTTTTGCTAGGCGCCATCTGACATACACATCGTAAAGCTTGACATTGTTGACTTTATACGTACTTAGAACGTTTGGTCATACGGATTGTTGTATTGTTTAGTGACTTCAAAATTGCATCTCAGTCAAAAAATGGAATTAACTTGTGAGAATTTTCGTGCGATAATTTATTACGACCTTCGAGGTGCATTATCTCAACAATAGTGCAACAATTCACTTCCACTTTTGTTAATGAAGTAGTATCTAAAATGGCTGTATATCACTGGTTTAGTGAATTCAATCGCGGCCATCGTTCGTTTACGAACGAATTTAAAGAAGATCATCGAAAATCGGTTGTTGTGCCAGAAAACATCGATATTGTGCGCAAAATGTTAAAACAAGATCGTTATATGACATACCGTGAGATCGAGGCAGCCCTAGGCATTAGTATGACAAGCACACACACAAGATTTTACATGAACATTTATCCCTGAAAAAGATTTGTGCGCGTTGAATTCCGCAAAATATGACAATCGCTCAAAAAAAGGCTCATGTCGATTAGTGCAAATAAATGCTCAAAAAATGCAATCGTGGTGTATAAGAAGCTCAAATGCCGTGTATAAGATCTACACAGGTGACAAATCTTGGATCTAGCGTATGAGCCCGAAAATCAACTGTATGGGTCTTTCAAAATGAACCAACCCTATCAAAAGTTGTTCGCACAAGAAGCACTTGAAGCAAATTGTCGCCTGTTATTCGGGATAAATGGGCATGTGGCTATCGTGCCACTCTAGAAACGCAGAACGGTCAATTCTGAATAGTAGACAACCATTTGTTTATCAGAAATCCTAGAAAAAATAAGAAAAACAACCAGCGATGCAGGATTCATTCTTCACCATGACAACGCGAGCTCTCGCACATCGGACCGAACAATTCAATATTTGACCGGTTAAAACATCAAATTGATGGGTCATCCGCCGTACACTCCTGATTTGGCACCCAATGATTTCTTTTTGTAATTAATTTCTAATTTACGGACATTTTTTTACTGATTGACCTTTTATATTCAGTATATCTGTAAACAATTTTCTCCATTATTATTTTGTCCTAAATTTAGATTCTTTTATCAAGTATGAAACCATCATCTTCTGCTTTTGGTATTATTGTTAGAATTTTGGTATTTGACAATTTAATAAACTTCTCAACAAATCAAACAAAACAAGTCAACAAATTTTATCTTTTGGAATCTTGAATGAAATACTGAAGTCATAGAAATGTACCACTAAACATCAAATCACTTTATTTTGAGTTCTCGATTCGCATCGCTGATTCGTTCGAAGCTGATTCTATCTAACTGATTAATATATGATTTGTGATATAGTTGCCCTAATAAAATTCAAATATTATTAACTAAAAATATAGTCCTCACAATACACCTTGTCTTCTGCAAATTAATGGCATTTTTATAGCAAAAATAGAATTACTTAAAGAAGAATACTCAAAGAGATTAATTCAATCTAATTGACCTTTCATCATTGCAGATTGAATACCCTCCCTATGATGCTAACATGGTTAGCGAAATGCTCGTCGAGAAATTCAAAACAAGTGATTTAGTGTTTAGTGGTAAATCTATTTGAGTTTAACACTGTTGATAATTGCACGATTGTTCCTTGGAAATATAATGATTGAGATTTTAATTATATATTTGAGAATAAATTGAAACATTATTTTAAAATTTGTGAACAATTTTACGTAGCTACTCCTCTTAAATCGATAGTTTTATGTTGACATTTGGTAATATTGAATGATATATCTTTGGAAAATCACTCGATGGAACCTAATTGAAATTGTATGTTTCACAGTCAAAATGTCTTCGATTTGGGTCCGGACCAAACATCATTTTCGCGAATAAATAGCCGTCTTTAGGATTTAATTTCGCAAGGGTTGCAGTTCAAACATGCGCGACCTATAAAACCGCAATTTTGCTACACAAACACTAATTTGGCCGGCGTCGTACGTCAACAACGGTCATCAGACGAGAACGATCGATAGAAAGCAAAGGCGATCGCAGGTTCCAATCAGGCGTATTATTACAGCGTTATGCCCGTGCAGCATTAGTGGCCGGTGCCTGATTTCTATTTTGAATAGCCCTTTTTATTGGTTGATTGGCCATTTTCTGGTCAGTAAAATTAAACAGAGGACTAATAGTTGGGAAAATTTGACTTTTTTACCGGAACTTATTTTGGATAAGCTGGTGCCTTGCAGTTACATATATTTGAGTGGTTTTCCATAAATGGCGCTTGAACTTTAAATATAAATAAGTCAAGTTGTATCCGAGGCGTGTATCCGAGAGGTCTAATTTTTGATTACTCAACCGCATATATCGGGTTCGATATCATTGATGACATCGATTGTGTTGACTTTTAAGGCATGAGTCGTCTGCGACCTATTGGCATATACTCGTGATTTAAGGTAGCCCCACAAGTATATGGCTAATGACGTTAAATCCTACGATCTCGGTGGCGGTTGATGTCGCGAGATACCCATGCTGTCGAATTTGTGGTGCAGAAGATCCATTGTTGCATGTGTTGTGCCTCACGTAGCGCCATCTTGTTGGAACCACATGTTGTTGAGATCCATATTTTTCAGTTTAGGCCACAAAAAATTGGCGACAAAAATCATCGACCTGTACATCTCGCCGGTGACAATTATGGAGGCGCCAGCTTCATTTTGGAAGAAGTACGGGCCAATGACCCCGCCGGACCAAAATACATACCAAACAGTGACTTTTTCTGCATGCATTTGCAACTGATGGGTCTCATGTGGTTTATTATCTCTCCAAATGTGACAATTTTGCTTATTGACATAGGCATTCATTCAAAAATCGACCTTGTAGTTGAAGATGATTTTCCGTCCGAAATCAGGGTTTACTTCCATCTGCTGCAAACCCCGTCAGCTAATGCTCGTCGCTGTCTATAGTCGTTTACCTTCAGTTCCTAGGTCAATTGAATTTTGTACGGGTGCGCGCCCAAGTTCCGACGCAAACTTTTTTCTGGGTGCGACCAGGAATTGACTGCCCCGGGTTATCCTGCACACTCTGCTTCACTGCAGCAATGTTTTCTGTTTATTTCGACGACGTACCAGTGTTGTTTGATTGTTTACTGAACCAGTTGATTCGAATTTATCCACCAAACGACGAATAGTCGACTCAACAGAGCGATTGTGTGCACCGTAAAAATCACGTAGCGCACGGAACACTCATTTTGTTAATAAAGTTAAATTTGCATGCAGTCCTCAATATTGTAACTTTCCATGGTGATTTGCCCAATACTAGTTACTATAACCTCTAAATTTGACAACCGTAGCTTCACTAACATGGCCACTATATACTATCAAATTTCGAGCGCCCCTATTGGAAAACCCTATATAATATAATAAAAAAAGGTGGGCATTTGATATTTAAACATTTAAAAATTGACTTAGGGTAATGTACTGGGGTGTAACAAAATATTTGGTTTTTTAAGGTAAGTTTTTTGGTTAAGGTTTGCTTTATTGTTATTCACTCTTTGACACTATTCCTATGCCTCTCAAATGCCGTTTAATGTGTAGAATACTCCTAATTTCTATAAAAGTTTCCTAATGATCGTTCAAGCCACAATCTGCAGCCACTGAGGCTTTGAAAACGTCGGCCTGGAGAGACCGGACCTCGGACCTCGGAGAGACCTCCCGAAACTTTTTGAACCAGAGCTGAATGCTGCGGATTGATACGGTACCTTCCTCTCTGTATTTTGTAAATCTCACGTTAGTCGCTTTGAAGGTTTTTGTTAAATCATGTCTTCAAATTGTCCGAATTTTGCAACTTATATCTCTAATTTTAGCGTTTTTGTTAAAAAAACGTGAACTGAATATTTCGTACTGTTATGACTTGAATACTGAAGAATGAATGTTTATTCCTCGGAGCAAACAGTTGATTCGGAATTCGGATAAAACCTCTGAGGAAAGTATAATTGTATATTTATAAACAAAAAAAAAGCTCAAATACTTTTGTTACACCATACTACATTTTTGGTAATTATATGACAATAGATGTATATTTACAGAAAAATTTTGGGTGGCCCAAATTGAAGGTTGGATTTTAATTGGAAATTAAATGACTTTTATATTGATTTTACGAATGTTGCTGTTTATGTACCCGGAATAATAAATAAAAACGAATATTGATCGTTAAAAATGGTTTTATTTTTTTTCAAAATATTCTTCGCGATGATCGATACACTTTGCATACGTTTGAACCAATTTTCAAAGCACTTTTTTCATTCCGATTGAAGTATCGATTATTTGCTTCGAAATGGTCCTTGCGCGAACAACTTTTGCTGGGTTTGGCTCATTTTGAAAAACCCATACAGTCGACTGCTATTTACTTTCGGGCTCATATCACCTATGTAGATGTTATATATGGCTTTTGACACACAACGATTGTATTTTTTGAGCATTTCTTTGCACCAATCGACACTAGCCTGAGCCGTTTTGAGTGCTTTATCAAATTATGCGAAATCCAACGCGCAAAAACCTTTTGCCCAGCTAAATGTTCATGTAAAATTTTATGTACTTATCACACTAATGCCCAAGGATGGCTCAATCTCACGGTATGTCACATGACGAGCTGGCTTTATCAGTTGGCACACAGTATCGAGGTTTTCTGATTTTGGACGACCTTCTTTAAATTCGTCCGTGAGCGAACGACGGCAACTACTGAAATTCAATAAACCAGTAATACACAGTGGTATATTACTTTATTTCCAAAAGTTGAGGTTAGTTAATCGATGCCATAGTGTTGAGTTAATCCACGTCGAACGTCGTAGTAAGTCATCCCACGCAAATTTACACGAGTTAATTCGATTTTTTGATCGAGAAGAAATTTTCAAGTTACTAAATAATACAAATAACGTCCGTATAACAAAACATTCTGAGTACGTATACAGTTATTATTATCAAACTTTACGATGTATATGACAAATGGCGCCTAGCAACATCATTGTTGCCATTTCTGGATATTTGATGTTAGTTTTTTGTTAGATTTTTGTTGAGTATTGAGAAAGTACACACTTTCCGATTAAATATGAAAAATTATGTCGGGCATTTATGTCGACCCTGAAATATGACGAGTTTTGTTCGTTGATAAAGCCTTCGAATTGATGATGATTTTCCGATCAAATCGAAAGTCCAGTTTATGATGCTCCAAACTAACTGGCGAACTTTCGGCGGTGAGAATGATCACATGAATGTTGACTTAATTTAACAATTATTGGAAAGTAAACTTTTCAGTTTATTTTTCGAGCAAGTTAAATTTAGCGAATTCCGTAGTTAAATTAAAATGAGTTTCATGACTCCGCTCCGCATACGCTTAACAATGATCTTACTCATTCCCATTTCAGAAGCGCATTGCCTAGCGCATGCCTGCAGTATGTGCGCTGATAGGGAAGGATCTGGTGGTGTTGTTTTGATCAGAGAATGGCGTAAAGGCTAAGGATCTAACCATGACATTCGGTATGAAGGTAACACCGGGAAAGCAGTTGCGTTTTAATCACGCATTCAATACTTTTGATAAACACACGGTGCTCTCGAGTCTATAGCGGTATGAGGTATACTAAATAGCATCGTAGGGAGAGACAATGGATGTTGCAGGCTCCCTCTCCTTCTACTAGTCGAGGGCTACCCATTCCAAAAACTTCTCATTCCAGTTGACCACCTTGGATACAGGGTTTAAGGAAAATAGCGTCTGTAAATTGAACCAAATATTATTTACAACATTTCGAACAAGTTTCCTTAAAACCTGTATCTAAAATGCAAATATTTCCGCGGAAAACCGGACAGAACTTGGAAATTTTCTTAAAAATTCACAATGTCGCATAGTCGTGATTACTTGAATACCCAATTTTATTTGCTATTTTTTTTTATAGTAAAATGTAATATTTTTATAACTTTTTATTCCGTATGTTTCAGCATAAATTTGGTTTGTTCTGTTATGAAAAAAAGGAAAACACATTTTTGTTGTTTAATGTCAAAGTTGACATTACTAACACTAATTTTTCACCCTATAACACATTTTAAACAATTCCTGTCACTTTAAGAACCACATGATTATTTATATAATTAAATTAAATGTTTAAAATATATTTTTGGTATTTAAATGGAATATGCACTGACATACACTGAAATAATTTTTGTCGCCGTTTTAAAGTAGCGCTTTGTCGTGGGGATCACCTCAGTTAGTAAATGCGACGTGGCCACATCGATTTTGGTTAATATATTCTTAATTAAAAAATTGTTTTACCAATGTTCGTTGGTGTATTTGTAGTTTATTCATTAAGTAATAA
Organism: Cosmopolites sordidus; assembly: GCA_031761425.1. Classification (NCBI taxonomy): domain Eukaryota; kingdom Metazoa; phylum Arthropoda; class Insecta; order Coleoptera; family Curculionidae; genus Cosmopolites; species Cosmopolites sordidus. Next base: position 52,138 of record JARFXV010001665.1, read on the forward strand.
CCAATTAATATTTACCATATATGCTTTTACACATATTTGCTTAAAATGTTAATTCTTGTCATAGCTTTTCGATTGCTAATTTAATAACTTTCAATTTTTATTTTATTTTTGACCCTTGTTGTAAGGAACTTTTTTTTTTCAAATGATGTGAGGAATCGTTGGTTAAATTAGCAAAAGTTATTTTCTTTACACCCAGTATAAATTGATTTAGTATATAGCCTTTATTTAAACAGATCGTGATAATTGACCAGAAATTGATGCTAAATGGAAGAAATCTACAAAATTTAATTATTTCAGTATCATAACTTTCAAATGTAATAGCTTGGGTAGTGGCTAGAGTGGAGTAGGTGATTGATTGCAGAAGTGAATTATTCGGAAAACACAATTCCATGGCGTTTTTTTTTTTGTTCAAAAATCGAATTTTAGTTACGAAAAGTTGAAACATGTTCTATGTGAATTAAGTAACTTTGATGGGCAAGAACTTGCTTCTGTTTACACTATAATGTTATATCAAAATGGAGATCACTTTTAGAATGTAATTGTTGCGGAGAGTAGAAAGCGCTAGCGGCATTATTCGTGGATGTATAATATTATTTTAGAGACAATGTAATTTTTATTCGATTACTATATATGCAGCGAATGTTGAAATTGTTCTACTGTTGCATTTGAGTTGCATTTCAGTTTTGAAAAACTTCTTTGAGATGAAACCAATAAGAATAGGTAATATAAAAAAACGTTTTTTTTTCTTATCAAGGCGAACTTTTCTTGCAATCAATCGATTAATGACGAGATGTGTAACAAGGCCACACTGTATTGTTGACATAAAACATTTTGTATCTTCACATTTATCAGTTCAAGCCAAAGATATTATTCACCATTACAACAGTATCATGATTTCCATCATTGTCTTAAATAAATTATATTAAAAAAAAAATAAAAAACACGCTTTGATGGTAAATCGAACTAAAACGTAAAAAATAAATTTTAGTATAAGAATAAAGTGGTGAACGAGAAAATTAATGTGTCATTGTGAAACAAGCGTGGGGTGCTTGATGTCAGTTGTTATAAATATTCCATCAATACCGTTTCTATAAGTAGAGTTAGTATGAAAATATGGTACAAAGCACCCCATACTTTTTTACAATGGCACATTAATTTTCTCGTTCATCACTTTATTCTTATACTAAAAATTATTTTTTCCTTTTTAGTTCGGTTTACCATTAAAGCGTGTTTTTCTGGTTTTTATTAAACTATAATTTATTTTTTAGTTTAAACTATTATTTATTTTTCGGCACAACCTACCCGTTGCGGGAGTGGGTAATTTGCGCGCCTACTACCTTCCTTGGGCGTTGTAAACGTGTCTCAGGATCCCTTTCCGAAAACAAATCCTTGATCCTAACGATCCTGTTCAAGATAATGGAACAAATTTATTTAATTATTTTATTGTCATCTTCTGTCTTGATAAGTGTGCAAAGTTTCAATTTAATTTGACGTTTTAAAGTGGATGGAAAAAGGGACTTTCAAAGATTCCGTTACGTAGGTAGATATAGGTGAAGCTAATAAAAGCGTGAAAAAAAATGATCCTATAACTCCTTCTGAGGATGAAGAGAGAACTCCTCAATTACTTGAAGATTTTCATCAGCTCAAACCCTGAAGTTATGTTTGTTCATAAACCCATTAAGCCATAAGTGCGCTTCATTTGAAAAGATTAGTTTTTCCTCAAAATTAGGTCCCTAGGATTAATATTTTGTTGCCTTTCCCGGTCTTTTTATTACAGGTAATAACCTTTTAGGAATACTGTATATTACATTAATTAAAATTGTTTCCTCCAGTTTACCATACTCCATGTTTCGCATATTCTTTCTTTAAGTTTCTCCGTTGTTTGAATGTCTGGTTTCTGTGGGTCGTAAACCTTCCTAGCTAAAATTCATAAATGCAAAAATTTGTCAATACGATTAAGATCTGGATATAATGGAGACCATTAAAACTTTTATTCCAAATTCTTGAAAATATTGTTTTGTTGAATCGGAGCGGAACCTTGTGCTATTGAAAAATTACATCATCGTCTTCTAAACGTATTATAGATAGCAAAAGGTAATCCTCCAGTGCTTTCTGATATTGCACAGCATTGATCCAACAAAAACCAATTTCGGATTTAAACCTGTGTTTGAACGCAGTCCATATCATAAACCGCTCCACCACAATGAGATTGAAGCAGAGGAGAATATTGGAACAAGGTTATATTCAAACATAATGCCATTATTTGTTTTTGAAGATAAAGTCAAAATTGCCGGATTATCACTTGTAATTGTTATTGTGTCTCATTTTAAAGTTGGCACTCTTATTGGACAACCCTATATAAATAACGTTTCGTATTACATTTAACATCGTTGACATTTTCTCTTAAATAGACAGTGTATGATGTATGATCATTATATAAGTTTTTATGTTTTTAATACAACACAGTAGTTAACCCGCATGTTAACTGGAACAATTCAAAAGATTTTTTACCTTGGTCATTGTACGCGCTGAAAACTTGAACAGCGATGTTGGTAACGCTAAGTCATATAAAATTGATAAAAGCACCCGCCCCGAGCCAACAAAAACGGCTAATGAAAGCGTTACAGCTGGATTACATTCTAACACCAGTTCGCTCATTCAGCGCGCCCGACATTATTCGATTTTACTTTGTCTGGATAAACAATAACCGAAATTAACGTTGAACTTTTACGCCACTCACCCCCTTTTCGAGCATGCAATCCCCTCGCTCTTCTCATCCTGTCTGACGGTGCCCGTACGCGATATAATTGAATATTCATGTCGGTAGTTTTTCCGTTGGAAAAAATTAGATTAGAACGCAAACTAGGTTAGATTTTTTAATCTTCGAAGCGACGGACTATCCCATTTTAAATATTATACGAGTGGGAAGTTTTGCTTGGTCTGGGATTTAATTTTATTAACATGGGAAAAAACGGCGTTAAAAACTTTATTTTAAAAAAATTACGTATTCAGTAAAATGTATGAAAAAATTGTTTATGTGACATGGAAAATTGTATTTTAAAACAACTCTAGTATTTGAATTTAAATACAAACTAACGTGGTAACATTCTAGTAAATATTAGATGTAGGAATTATTTCGATGGCTTAAAATTTCGTTCTTTATAATTTAATTTCAATTCTAAAATAATATCTTAGTATACAGTCCGGTGAATGTCTCAGTATACAGTGCGTTGAAAAATAATATAAAAAGCACTGGGAATGTCTACACAGTGTATTCTGTAGACATTCCCAGAAGTAGAAATATTGGAAATATAAAAATCCTTAAGAAATGTAATAACCACGAAAGACCAGTTAAATTTCCAAAACACCCCGGTAATATATAACATCATATCATAATTGAATAGCCCGGTTTTTACCAGCCGATATTTAGGATAATTAGACTAGACGTTAAAAAACCAAGAAATAAAAACGAAATAATTTTACCTGTATACTTGGAAACACTGTGTGTGACCATTAGTATTAGTTCAAGCTACTCTTGAGAAAGCCCTAACAAGGCGAAACATATGTAGAGCAAAATCTACAATAAACTGCGGAATCCATAAACATAATACAATTAATATTGTCTTTAAGCCCATTAATATTGTCTCAGTATTTTTTTTACCTCTCTGGATTAAGTCCCCATATATTTTCAATACGATTAAGATCTGGACATAATGGAGGCTAGCTCAAAACTTGGATTCTAAGTTCCTGAAACCATTTTTGTGTTGTCCTTTTGATGAACTGGAGTGGAGCGTTACGCTATTGAAAAATGCATCATCGTCTTCTAAAACATCATCGTCTTCTAAACGTATTATCAATAGTCAAAGGTAATCCTCCAGTACTTTCTGGTATTGCCCCGCATTAATCCAACAAAAGCCAATTTCGGATTTTAACCTATGTTTGAATGCAGCCCATATCATAACTCCACCACGCTGCGATCGGCGTGACTTTTTTTCTTGCTGCTTTGAATATGATAGTTTAACAAACTTTAACCTCTGCTCTAACTGCGTCTTTCTAAGTTGTGATTTTCTCATTATTTTTGTTCTGTTTTTAGGTATCTGGTTTCAGCAGCCCATTTACTAATATAGGATGTAACCCTAATGTAATGAATAAGTTTTCTGACAATTTGGGTTGATGAAGCTCTTGTTTTTGATAATTCGCTCAAAATAGTCCGCTTCACCGCACCGGAAACATTTTTAGGCGGTTCAGATTTCTTGATTTTTCCATAATTTTTAGGATCTGTATGCAGAAAATTGTTTATCACACCTTGAGAGCACTTCAATTCCCCAGACTATTCTTAAATCCAGAATCCTTACTGCTCAATTTGAGTTAACTGTTTTCCCCCAGGCATCGTGACAATAAAAAAGCTAGCTTTACAAAATCCTATCAGGTTTAAAAGAGCTGATTGGAAATAATTGGATTGAATAAGGAGATAATTCCTTTGAGCTTATATTTATTCACAACGTAAATATAGAATGTGTCCGCAGTTTGTGATCTTTTAATGATAACCTTATTAATCATTACCATTATCATTTCATAAATTCTTCTTTTTTATAAACATAGGAACTTGGTAATAAGAGCTCAAGATCATTTCAAAATTAATTAATTAAATAATAACAATTTGGTTCTTAAGTCTATATTTTTTTCACAGCACTGTATATGTTGTTGAATAGATCTTGTCACAAACCAGTAGTGAGCAAGCAGGGTTTCAACAATGCCACATTTTAGATACTCATTTTCACATTTTAATGAAAGGAAAGGAAAGTGCTGACGAAATTATGAACCTGATTTCTTCTTCTTCTTCTGTGGCACTACAGGTAGCCCATTAGTGAGCATTGACCTCCTTTAACCTTTACCTCCAACCAGATCGATTGCCTGCAACCCCTTGCTTGTTTTTGATGTGCAGTAGGTCTGCAGCATTTCTTTTTACATTGTTCTGCTATCGTGTCTTTGGTCTATCTCTTTTTCTGTTACCTTCCTATTCGCCCCTCTATGATTTTCCTTGGTAATTGGTTTTCTGGCATTCTTGCCACGTGTCCTGCTCATCTGAGTAGCTAAACACTCAAATAGTTTACAATATTCAGATCCTTGTACAATTGTTTGACTTCGATGTAATAACAGATCCTCTTAAATTCGATTGTTATGCACAACACCAAAACTTCTTCGGAGTACTTTTCTTTCAAATACTACAAGCATCTCTTCTGTTTTCTTTGTGACGGTCCACGTCTCGCAGCGATAAGTGAATACTGGGTGAATGAGTATTTTATAGTTTCGTGTTCATTTGAATAAGTTTTTGACACAGACAGACTTAGCACATAATATAAGGAATAAGAAACTTTATTACCCTTCATAATACGATTTCTTATATCTCCTGTGATGCTGTTGTTTTTGTAAAGTTCCCAGATATGTAAATTCCTTTACAACTTCAATATTGCCTTCACCGATTCTTTAGTTCTATTCCCTACTTGAGTTGGTTGTTTTTTTTATCACCTTTGTTTTGTCTATATTTATTTATAGATATTTAGATTTTTATATTTAGATATTTATCTAGCTATTTATTTCTAGATGAACATGATTTCCACTGGAACATATTGTAAGATATAAATGTATAAAAAGTAGTACCGAAGGTTTCGAGAAAAATAGATATATAAATTCTATGATGAGTAACTCGAACTCGCTATATTTCAAATAAGTCTTTATCTAATTGTGTGACCTTATCAAGACAAGTCATGGGCCAACTCGGCTTGTAGAGCTAAAAATTAATTTATAAATATATTTATAAGTACTCTATACTAAACTTTATCGAAGACATTGTCTGATATCAATAAATGCTGCTGAGCAATAATTTGGATTTTTGTGGGCTTGTCTAATATTAGATATAATTTTGTGGATCTGCTCGATAGTGGAATGATCTTGCCGGAACTCAAACTCATGATCAGGTATAATGTGTTTTAGGGTAGAATTCATTTTTTCTAGTAAAAGCTTTTGATACAACTTTGAAATTATTGGAAGTACGCTCTTAATCTATATGATTTCGCCCCTCGTTTTTTTTGTGGTTTTTGAATTGAATGACATTGGATAGATATGTGATACATTTTATTACAATTGCCGGTAGCTCCCTTAATAGTATCCTGCCTGCCATTAAGTCATAGCCTGGTGCTTTTTTGGATTTTTATTTATTGAAGATTTAACCTCATTATATGTGCAAAGTCCATTATAGAAGTAATGCGAATTTTCTGGGAAAAATACAGTTATTGATCGGACCTGTACAAATGTTTCAAAATACTCCCCCCCGCATCAATACACTTGCGGAGACATGTCTGCCATGCCTGGAAGGCACCCTGAAAGTCCTCGATTGGAATGTCTCAAAGGAACGTTGTAATATGCTTTTGAATGTTTTCCACGGTCTCCCAATGCTTCCTTTCAGCTCTCCCTTTAGTCGGGGAAACAAAAAAGTCGCATGGAGCCAAGTCGGGACTGTAAGGGGGCTGGGGAACCACCGAGGTGTTGCTCCGGGATAGGAAGTTGGTAACGAGGAATGACGTGTGGCGGGAGGCATTTTCATGGTGGAGCTTGACCGTGTCTTTGATGTCAGCCCTCACGGGCGCGACCCGGCGTTTCAATCTTTTGAATACCGCTAGGTAAAAGGTTCAGTTGACAGTTTCTCCGTGCGGTACAAACTCAAAAAGAACAATTCCTCGGGCGTAAAAGAAGACAATGAGCATCGTTTTGATGCGACACTTGCTCATTCGCGCTTTCTTGGGGCGGGGCGATGATTTTGTGTGCCACTTGCTGCTCTGCCTTTTCGATTCTGGGTCGTACTCGAACATCCAGGATTCGTCTCCGATAATGACAGAGTTAAGAAAGTCCGGCTCATTTTGAATCAAATTCAACAATTCATGACAGCGCGAAATTCAAAGTTCTTGCTGATCTTCCGTCAATACTTTCGGCACAAGCTTCGCGCAGACCTTGCGCATTTGTTGATCTTCGGTCACTATCCCATGGACCGCAAATGTGGACATGTGTAGGGTGTCAGCAATTTTCTGGATGCTCAATAGACGGTCGGAACGCAAAACTTCGCGCACACGATCTACGTTTTTATCGGTTCTGGCCCTTGTTGGGCGCCCAGAACGGGGTTCGTCGGCGACCGCCTCCCGGCCCTCCTTGAACGCATTGTGCCACCTCCCGGACTGTGACTTTGAAATTCAGTCATTCTTGAAGGCCTCTTGAAGCTTCTGGAATGTTTCGGTTGCATTTTTCCATACTTCACGCAAAACTTGATGGCGTATCGCTGTTCAAGCGAACGCTCCATCGTGCCGTATTACAAAGTCGAAAAAAAACACTTCACGCGTAGGCACGTTTTTCGGCTCACACTGCTTGGAGCAAACTGGCCTCCACCTGCATTGGAAGGACAGATCCCCCACTACATTTTCCGATCAGTTTTACCGCGCTGCTATGGATAGTCACGTCACAATAAAATCATGCGCATTACTGTCATAATGGACCATGTATATAGGGTTGGAATTTCTAGATGTTCCGAAGCCTGGAGAAGTTCCGGTATTTCAGTTTATTCTTCTGACTTGATTTTCAATATAGGCATACTTCAACTTTTTGTCTGTCTTTTTGATCTGGCCCTATTCGGCTTTCTTAATGATAGTGAGATTCTCTGCTCCAAAGTTAATAATCTGTAACACCCGTAATACATGGATTTTTCAGATAGTTTTATATATAATTATTACTGCCGATACTACTTTGTACTCTTCTTCTGCTGATAGCTTCCAAACGAGAACCTGAAGAACGTACACCAGTTCTTCTAGTTATGAGTTTCAAACAGACATCTCTTTGGTAGTATTTTTTATAATGAGTACACAGCAATATATTACTCAAAACATCTATGAGACTAATCGAAATTGACAATATCCCAGTTTAGTAACCTTCATTAGTTTAATTATGTTTAATAAATAATATATTCAAATTTGTTGTATTCAAGCGTTTGAAACTCCATATAATAGTTAATATAGACAGAAGTTAATAAAACATATAAAGATTGTCTCTGAATGTTTTTCATTTTTGATACTTAAAAAATAAAACATCAGAATTAATTCGGTTTTGTTTAATTGCTGTTAAATTACAGAGTAGTTTTTGAAATTTTATTTATGAAAAACAATCATCCCTAAATGCGCACCATCCGCTTCTTCCCACTCATTTAGCCTGGAACTGAAATTTTCATTGGATCACTCTCTGGAACATCACTATTGGAATCGCGTGCATTTCGTCTGTTATTTTTTGGTTTAAAACATATAAGTTGACTGGTAATGGGTTGAAAACCTTACTATTTAAGTAGCCACATAAGAAAAAATGAGCAGGTGTTAAATCTGGACTCCTCGATGCTCAGTTGATGGACCCCTCGGCGACTAATCACACTTTCAGGGAATAAATCGTGAAGAACTGCGAAAGAATCATTAAGTCGTAGGATGTTGCTCCATCTTCACATTCTCATTTTGTCAAATAACGCGTTCCTCAAACTTTTCTTGAAATAAATCGATTGTCTGGTGAGATATGTGATAAATCCGTCTCGATGAAACAAAATATAATAGTTTATATCCACATTTATCACTTCAGGCCAAAGATATTCTGTTAGCATATTCCTATAGCGTTCAGCATTAACAGTAATATGATTTCCATCATTATCATAAAAAAATAAGGCCCTATCACTCCTTCAGCTTAAAAACCGCATCAACCAATAACTTTCTGAGGATCAAGAGGCAACTCTTGAATTACTTCGGATTTTCATCGGCTCAAATCCTGCATTTATGTTTTTTCACAAACCCATTAAGCTAGAAGTGCGCTTCATCGGAAAAGATTGTTTTTCCCCAAACTGGGAAGCGCCTTCCAACTGATCTAGAGCCCAATTCACAAATATTCGGCGCAGATGCAGATCAGCTCTCTTTAGTTGTTGAGTTAATTGAACTTTATATGTCGTACAACGAAGATGATATATGATCAGTCCGTGAGAGACAATTTCATTTCAAACAGTGTTGCCGCTATTAAGTTTCATAGTTCTGGCACGCTTATTGAAAAATTCTTTATATACTATCTTTTATTAAATGTATTTTATATATTTTTTATTATATGTATTTATTTATTTATATTTTATACTAGAAGAAAATTCATCTGATATTGAGCAAAAGTTATAGAAATCATATATGTCTATTAATGAACTTCTGTGTTAGCTTTTTAAGCTCCAAATGATGGAATTTGATCGGGAATTAATCTTGAAATGATGCTCATATATGTGCCTGTGTGTTGTCGAGACTTATCAAATGATTTATTTACAGGCTTTATTGTGTACTACAATTTATTATTTCTATGAATATTTTAATTGTATTTTAAGTTGTAAATTAAATAAGTATTTTATTTAATTTTAATGTTAATTTTAAAAGCATTTTAAATTTTAATTGTATTTTAATTGTAACTGCAACTAGAATTATATTGAATACCCTGAAAAAATGTAATTGGAAATAATTGTTGGTAATAATGTGTAGATTTTGGTTTTAAAATGGTTACAAGAGATCAGCGTCTTGTCCATTAAATAAAATATTTTTCACAATATCAAGGGTCTAAATGTTGTAGAGGAGAAATTTTATTTTGTGTGTTGTTCACATATTTTTTTCTTTATTTTCTACTATCGCATAGATATTTTGAATTAAAATAATTTGAGAAAGGATTGATTAATTCATTTGCGAAATAACAAGTACAAAAACATTGCAGTATCTGGGAATACAACAAATTAGAATATATACTATATATAATAATTTAACTATCAATGTACTAGTAAGCTCAGATATCATTAGTTTCAATTAGTCTCATATATGTTTTCGATTAACGTATTGCTGCATATTTTTAACACAAAACATCACCAAAGGCATTTACTTACTCATTAACACCAGAACTGATGTTCGTATCTTGTCTTATCTATTTCTTGGCTTTTAAGTTTTTTCAGAACGAAGTGTAATTTTTTTTTTTCAGGAAATGTAAGGAAAGAATAATGGGCAATATAACTAAATCGCGATTATTTGAATTAATGATTTTAAAACTTGTACGCGAATCAACAACGAAAGGAATATCACATCATTAACAAAAAGCAGGCCAGAAGAAATGCATTATTGGTATTAAAGGGGCAGTCTTTTAATGTATTATTTTGGATAATTTATTATTATTGAGGATTTTGAAATTTGTGATTCGATTGGAAAATGATTTAGAACTTAAACATACATATTGGGATGTGTTTTTTTTTAATATTTTGTATTTTTAAGTCTAATTGTATTAGGTATGAATTGGATTTCTGTTGCAATTTATATATAATATTATTAAATATTGCGCGAAATCTAAAAGACAACCAGAGCAAACAAGGAAACAGGTGAATGGGGGGATTAAAGGAATTTCTGAGAGTAATCCATTCAAGTCGGCCACGAGATTTAGATGAAGGTACGCAAACCCTTAATTTCTAAATACACAATCCATTATTTGCCAAGTATGAATTAAATATAACACAATAAGTCAGAGGTAAATCGTCTGCGTTTACGGTAAATCGGTATGAGGTACAATTCATATTAATTTTTGTAAGATAGGAGTACCACTAAACACCAAATCACTTTTTAGCATCATTAGAAGATGATTCCATTTTATTTCTGGGGATTGAATTATCTCCTGTTGATGCTAACATGATTACCGAATCGGGCATTAAATGGTTCCCATACGATTTAGTGTTGTTGTGTTTAAAGTTAAAAAAAGTGATTTGGTGTTTAATAGTAAATCTCTTTGAGTTTAGTGTTTCACACTGAAGTTTCCAATAGAAGAATTGAATGTCTTATAGGGTAATACATCATTAGTGCTAAACTTATTTATTGTCATTATATCACAAATTTAAAACTAAAGTGTAGATATGTCTTATACGTCACCAATCACGTCAATTCAAATTAAATTAAATTTTCTATATTTCTATTGTTACAACTTTTATCAATACAAAACAATTTTGTTCGAACGTCAATGCTATTTTTAACTAGTTATGTTGGAATGAACCAGGTGAGGCGTTTAATAATTCTTAATTTTTAAAATTTCTTTAAAAAAAACATTAAAATTTGGGAGAATGGTAAAAAATTACTTATTTAGAGTATGTACCATCACTAGCTGAGGTTTTTTGCACCTTTTGAGGCGGTTCGGTCATACGCTTTTCGATATCTTCGTAATTATTGAACTTGCTCATGGAAAGTGCGTAAGGTATCGATGAAAACAAGTGGTAGTCGGAAAGGGCCAAGTCTGGTGTTTGCGGCGGGTTGGGTAAGAGTTCCGAGCCAAGTGCAGAAATGGTGTCTCTGACCGCTATCACAGTGTGTGATGGGGAGTTGTGGTGCTGTACAATCACTTTTCCGTGTCTTATAGCCCATTCTTGTCGCTTTTCGATCAATGCATGCTTCAAATTGATACCTGGTTGACGGTAAGGAACGGTATTAACTGTTTCACCTGGTTTCTGAAGCTCATGGTACACTACACCTTTCCGATCCCACCAAATGCACAGCATTGTTTTCTTACCAAAGCGATTCGGTCCTGCGTGATTGATGTTGATGGTTCTCCTGGGTCAACCCATGATTTTCTGCGTTTTAGGTTCTCGAAATATTGGAGAACTGGAGAATATGTATTGAGCGCTTCGCACTGAACCTCTCTTCTTGAACTTCTCTCCTTAACTGTTCAGAATTATTGAACTTGTTTGTCCAATTATTTGTTTCAATAAACTATAAATTGTCGTTTTGTTAGGCTATATATCTTTTTATTGAGTTACAATAATTGATTTTTGTATGTAAATTACAACAATTTCACTGTGTTCTTTTAGCATGTATTTATACATAATAAAACTTGCATGTTTGCACTACACAACAGACAAATCCAAACTATCACAAATATCACAAAAAAGAAATGACGCCAAAACAAACTGGTAGTGTCAGACTTCCCCCACCCTTTATATTATTATAGTGACGTTAATTTGGTGACAAGACAAATGATATTCTTAGATTTTACAATATTTTTGTTTTATCAAAAGATTGCTCTGTGAGGAATAATCAATTTCGATGAGTTTAATATACTGGAAGTATGCTTCAAGTACAGGTATAAAATTTTACTTTACGAGAATTAATGTCCGATGTAGTCAAACGCAAGCGCGTATTTTAAGTACTAATTATGTTTCAGAATCATTGGCGTATAATATACGCCCATAAGCTAACTCTGTAAATTTATTAACATTTTTGCAATTAATTTGCATTACAAACACACGAGGGCTACTTAAAAAGTTTTCGATCAGACAAATAAAGCACGGGATTTTTGTTAAAACGATTTGTCCAGTCCTGTAAAATAAACCGTTTTGTCAGCTTTAACCTGCGAGCAATTTGTTTAGATTCGGGAAGATAAAGTAATGCAGTTTGAGGTCTTTGTCATTAAGGTTAGCAGCAATAACCCTAGACGTGTATGCAGGGGTATTATTGCTCTAAAAGAATGCTTTATTTTTATCCAGATGGGCACATTTATAATGAACTACACCCTTCAAATGATCCAATAATAATTGTAATACTCCTTGATTTTTGCAAGTTATCTATGTTGCAAGTGACACATGGGTGACAGCACAAGAATCGCAGTAAACTCTAGCTATAACTTTTCTTGGTACATTTTCACATGCTCCCACTCACTGCTTGGATTATTGATTTGTCTCTAACGTAAAATGATGAATCCATATTTCGTATTTTATAATGTCATAAAACGTTAAAGAATCGCGTAGAACTAGGCCTAATGTACATTCGAATACATACATCTTTGGTCCACTGTTAACAAAACTGACACTTGTTGAGCGGAAAGCTTTTTCACACTAAAAAAATCATGTAAAAATGTAGTGAACAAGGTCTATCGAGATATTTGTAGTATCATCAAATTCAAGTAGTGTAAGTCGGTGATTATTTAATATACATTGTGGATTTTGGTGACGATTTTGTCCGTCGTAGTGGTTTCTGGCTATTCCGAACGTTCAACATCTTCAGTGAATGAACGACTACGTTCAAATTTAGCAGCCCACTTTTTTACCGTCGAATTGGAAGTGGTATCTAACTCTGTATATCCATCGGTAATAAACTTATTAGAACAAAATACTTAATAATAGTTTATATTCTATCAATTTTATCTCCTCTTGTTTTATCAATTTTTGTTATCAAGTTTTTTTCATTGTGCCACTGTTAACAAATGCTGCACCAGTCGAGCGGAAAGCTTTTTCTTCGATCGCCACATAACAATCACCTAAGCGTATACAGCCAAAATTTCGCAATGCACCATCTAAATAATTATACTTGATCAGTGTTATTTGGTCTTACTTGCAATGCACCATCTAAATAATTATACTTGATCAGTGTTATTTGGTCATACTTGAACAATCTTTGTATCAAACTGAGTGCTTTTTGTACCAGCCTTGTACTTTATAATTATTAATTTTTTATATTTTGACTCATTCCACGTTTATTCTCCCTTTTATACACCATTTATTAATTATAAATTCAACTATTTAAAAAAAATGTGTATAAACTTTGTAATATATACTTTTATAGGTCAAAATTTGTATTAAAAAATAAAATCTTATTGGTCTTTTGAGGAGGACACACAGAGCAATTTCCTCTCGAGACCGTATCAAAATACAGTTATTAATTTTGTATTAACTCAGAACTCCACAGCTTTTCCTTATAAAGCAATACGCTTAGTTTGCTTTTCTACAGGGTGAGTCTTTATCATTGATTAAACTAAATATATGAAATGCAGAATTTTTCCGATTTTTCTTTCCATATCAAAATTGTCTTCAAGCGTCATTTTTAAATAGGAATAATATTTTTACTATTATCACTAAAACATAACAAATATAACATAACAATTCTAACATAACAATTCTAACACTAAAATTACATTGCAGATAATATTTTTAATGACACTCCATTTTTAATAAACGTTTAAAATTCTTTGTTTACTCAAAATTTTTCTCTTTTCATTTCAAGTATTTCTAAGGTATCGCAAATTTCTGTAATAAAAAACCTTTTCTTAATGTGGCCAGTAATTGGTTAAGTCGTTGACCAAATGTCTTGTTTTTTTCTTATTGTCAGTAATAACTGAAGTAATTCTCAAAAAACTGATGAAATAGTAGTGCATTTCCTAACTGAAACCAATTTAATTAATGAATCGATTGAAACCAATCGATAGTAATCGAATTACACACTAGAATAATGATATTATTATTGAGCATCGTTTCTCAATCTTTTTAGTATCGCCACCCACTAAATAGCCAAAAAGCTCACTGCAGTATGTTAATTTGACGTTTGCCAAAGTTTTAGATCGGCCGGTTAACACGGCGATGATTCGTCTTTTTTTCAGCATCGTAAATTATGAAGAATCGTTCTTATTTTTAAATGGCTTATAAACTCTTACGAACGGTTTTACGCGCTTACGAATCCTCAAAAAAAAAAACGAAACATCTATTTGTCTTTATATTAAATGACGAATCGTCAATGAAGGATTTATGTGTGAATGGGCCGCTACATTTATACCGAAATACCGCACATAACCACAAATACCGAACTACTAAACCTTGTGTAACCCCTTGTTCTTATATTACTTTTACGAATCTGTTCGAACCTGCGCGCACTTATTTAAAACAAACATATTTAAAATATGGATTCATTACCTTGGATGACAAGCTGCGATGGGTTGTTTGTTATCAAGTTCTGTCCGCGGAAAACATGAAGCCTTCAAAATTAGTCCAGTATCTGGAAACAAAACATCCGTCTTTACAAAACAAACCATTAAAATTCTTCGAGCGTACATTACTCTTCTCGAAAAATCAGTAAAATGCTATCAACAAATCAAGCCGTAATGTGACCGCAGTACTTCAAGCATCCTATTTTGTGGCCAAGGAGTCTAAGGCCCACACGATTACCGAAAAGCTCATTTTATCCGCTGCCTTGATATGATCAATGTGATGATAGGTCCCGAAGAAGTAAAAAACTTAAAAACTATACCACTTTCAAGTGATATAATATCGAGACGTGTTAATAAAATGGCCAATGAACTTGCGAAGGACCCTTTAAAGTTTTTATTGATGCAACACAAAACGAAAACTTGGACTTTAATAAATGCATTGAGGTATGTACTGATGGCGCGAAAGCGATAACGAGGAAGAACAGTGGTATGATAGTAAAATTAAAAGATATTATGCCACATATGGAATGGACGTACAGAAATGTGCTTGCTATAAAAAAGATGCCAGATGATTTACAAAATGTTCTGTCAAAAGCCATAAAAATTGTTACTTTTACTAAAAGCCGACCATTGCACATTCGACTGCTTTCCTCATTGTGCGAAGATATGGGTGCCAAATATGACTCACAGCGTTTCCATACTGAAGTCATGTGGTTGTCACGAGGAAAAGTTCTAACAAGGCTTTTTGAATTGCGTGAATTGAATTTTTTTTACAAATAAAAATAGCTCATTTTCGGAGTTTTTACAAGATGGAGAAACTTTATTAGTGTGCTTACTTAGTTTATGTGCTCACTTACTTCAATACTGGGCTTACTTGAGTGATGCATGAGTGAAGCATGACTTGAGTCAATGATTTGGATACGAGTTTGCAAGGCCATAACAAAAGGATTTTACTAATGACAGACAAAGTCAATGCTTTCATCAAGAAGCTTTGTATTTGGATTATAGGCCTTGAAAACGCAATTTTGATGGATACACTTTAAGTTCGGATTATATTACCAAAAATATGGTTTTAGAAAATTCTGTTATTGATCGCGTGTTGGAGAGCATGAAAACACATTTACGCGAATTGAAAATTTAGTTATTGGAATAGTTTCCAGATAGCAATGATGATCTGTTAAAAAGATAGGTTCTCAATCTGTTTGATGAAAATATTGCAACTGCTAAATTACCTATTGAGATTTACAATCAACTTATTGAAATATCGGGCGACAAAACTCTACAACTAGAATTTATAACACAAGATTTAGATAAGTTTTTGCTTGCACGAGTATGTGAATATGGAAACCTAGTAACGAAAGCTTTCAAAACATTCATCCTTTCGTTATTTCTTATTTATGCAAAAAAGCTTCTGGTCTATGGTGAAGTGAACAACAAAATCAAACGCCGCATTAAATTATTATTTCAAACAACTTTGGCTATTACTTTATTTAAGTTTATTTTATTATGTTATTATTACCTGTTAATATTTAATTTTCTAATACTTGTTTTAAAATTAAAAATTCTTTAATAAAAGTTTTCTGTACGGGTCGTATTTTTTGAACACATTGCGACCCCTCATATTCCTGAAAGCGAGCCCCCTGGGTGTCGTAGCTCCCAGGTTGAGAAACGATGTTATAGATATAGGTAAAGGGCCCAAAATCACAATAATATTTGTATCATTTCAATCATTGCTTCAACTCACTAGGTATTAAAAACACTAAGGGAATATAGAAAACATTGTCCTTAGAGTAATATACGAAGAGATTAAAATCCAAAATGGCTAAGTCTAGAAAATATGCCGGGTGCACAAAAAATCTCCCAGCCCAGATCGTTGCCAGAGTTATTTTTACCATATAGGCCGTGCGTTGTCCTGAAGCAAAATGACTTCTGTTCTTCCCTTGCCACTATAAGATTTTTTTTTCTCCAAAACGTCACTAACACTATTCAAATGCTGCTGATAACGATCATTAGTAGATTGAAGCAACTCAATTTTTTGGCGTGGGTATTTAGTTTTTAAGTACTGATTTTGACCGACGATTTTCGCCTCTTTGGATTATTATAGAGGATCTACTTTTCATCATAGGTGACAATCTTATGCAGGAAGTCCCTTTCCTTGAATCTGAAGAGCAGAGACCCAACATCAAAGCGTCTGCTCTTGTTTTCAGCTGTGGGTTTATAAGGGTTTTCCTAGCTTGTGTAAATTTTTAGAAATGACTTGCAGTATTACTCCTCTGATTGAGCGAGGAGGATTTTCTTCCAGCAGTACTTCTAATTATCCATTCTCTATTGTTTTATTCCGGACTTTCTACATCCTTGAAGTAAAAATTTCCAGTTCGACTTATACTTTATTTTAAAGCTGAAAAATGGCGCTTTAACTAATTATACTCCCAGGAAAAAATCTGATTCGATGCAGCCCATAAAACGGACAATTTTTCACCCATATTCGACGTTAGGTTAAAAAAAAATGGATTTATATTGAAAATTAACGAAGTTAAACTTATTATACGAGGGTTGCTATGTCTGTATCCGGAATAATAAATAAAAACAAATATTTATAATTGAAAATGGTTTAGATGTTTTTCAAATATTCTCCGCGATGATCGATATACTTTTGCCTACGTTTGAACAAATTTTTATAGCACTTTTTTCATTGCAATTGAGGTATCTCCAGAACATGCATTTTGTACGCATCAACCGCTTCTTCTGGCGTCGAAAATCGTTGACCACCCAGTTTATTTTTCACGGACGGGAAAACAAAGAAATCATTAGATGCCAAATCAAGACTATACAGCGGATGACTCATCAATTCGATATTTTGACCGGTCATATATTCAGTTGTTCGGTCTGATGTTTGAGAGCCCACGTTGTCATGGTGAATAATGATTTTGCGTCGCTGGTTATTTTTTCGTATTTCTTTAAAGACTTCGACATGAACCTTTTTTGAGCCCGCACAAATCTTTTTCACTACTAAATATTCATGTACATTTTGTGCATGCTTATAATACTAATGTCCACGGATGCTTCAATCTTACGGTATGTCATATGACGATCTTGCTTTATCAGTTCGCGCACAGTATCGATGTTTTCTAATAACCAATTTTGGACGACTTTCTTTAAATTCGCCCATGAACGAATGACGGCCATGATTACTAAAAGTGAGTTGATCGATGCACTGTTGAGATAATTCGCATCGAAAGTCCTAGTAAATTCCATTTTTTGACTGAGATGGAATTTTTAAGTCACTAAACAACACATATAGCGTCCGTATGACAAAACGTTCTGAGTACGTATACCGTTAACAATGTCAAACTTTACGATGTATGTGTCAGACGACGCCTAGCAACACCATAAATAGCAACCCTCGTATATAAAGTTGAACATTTTGCCTATCCGATTTCATCTGTTTGTAATAAAAACATAATCATTATTAATTTATGAAGAAAAATACATAGTATTTTGTTAATGCCGTTTCACGCCTAGTCGATTTAAATAAACTGCTGCAGAAGGTTTTAAAGGCCCTGAGTATCTAGTTTATGGGTATCCACCCAGACACTCATTCTTCTTCTAATTAAACTTCTAGTCTTCAAGGTCTGACCTTTACCATTCAGCATCGTTTAATAAAGGAACAAAACCTGACGCATTAGAGATGAGCCATCAGCGATATTATATTTACAAAAACAAATTGGCTCTTTTTTGTCGGTAAAAAGGAAAGCATTTAAACCTTCTTTATGGCCGAATAAAGCTTTATCTAGGTCGACGCTAACGCCGCAAAGCTGTTCGTCGGAAAATCGTACCAATTTGGCCGGAGCCCGACGCCAAAGGGCAGGACCGCAGGAAAGGTGACAATTCTCTGCTAATAGCGTAATTGGGTGGGAAAATCCGTAGAAGTCGACGAAGTTTTGAAATTTTCTCGGATTCCTTACAACAAACGAGAACTAACTTGATTCAATCTAATTCGATTTTATTATTATGAGATGTATTTCTTCTTAAAAGTTTCCAGCGTACTTCTTTCATAAACAAGTGTTTTTGTATTTATAGATATACTACTTTCAAAATATACAAAGCAAGTTTTCATTTGCAGTAAAATTCCATATTTAAGTCGCTTTTTAATATCATGTGTAAATTGAAAATAGGAGTAGCTATTATTAGGACACCTGCTTAGGGCCATTTAGACAATATAGTTTGAAATAATTTTTTATGCTTTTTTGCAATTTTGTACTGTAACCTTACTAGTTCAGCTAAAATGTGATGACCGAAAAAAACCTGTGATTCCATCACTGCAACAGTTTGTAAAAGGGTATTTTATGTAAAAGAACTGAGAATATGTATAAATTTCCATTAAATTTAAAGAATTGCATGATAACTGTTTCGAATCACAGAGGCTTTTTCTATATTTTCTACTACATTTTGAAGTTCCATTCTTTATATGAACATATGTGAAGTATCAAGTCGATATGTCAATTCATTCGTCCAAAAACAGCAGCTTAAAGTAAATGTATCAGTGTTATTTTTTAAAATAGAAAATACTGAAAATCATTCTGTGATCAAATTCTTTGTACAAATAGATTTAAATGCAGTGGAAATTCATAATGAAATGGTAAATATATTAGGGGAGTCTGCTCGTTCAAAAACAATGGTTGTAATTGGGCAGGTAAGTTTCAAGTTGGTCGTACAAGCCTGGATGATGATTCTCGTTCTGGACGTCCAATAAGTGCTACTACAGTACAAATAATTAATTCTATTCATGATATGGTTATGGATGACATACAATTGACTTTGAGTGAAATTCCTAAGGCCATGGACATCTCAACTGAACGGGTGTTTCATATTTTGAAAAATAAATTCAGCGTGAAAAAACTATGTGCAAGATCGGTGCTGCATATGATAAATTCTGATCAAAAATGATTTCGAGTAAAACGTTCTAACCAGTATTTTGATCTTTTTCGAAAGAATAAAATAGATTTTGAACGTCGTTTTGTAATTATAGATGCACCTTGGGTTTACCACTATGATCCTGAACTGCGACAACAAACTGCAGATTGGACTGAAGCCGGTTGTTCGGCTCCGAAGCAGCCAAAGTGGTCAAAATCAATCAAAAAGGTTATGCCATGAATTTTTTGGGATGTAAGAGACATTTTGTTAATTAATTACCTTCAAACCGGTAAAAAATAACAGGACTGTATTACTCAAACCTTTTGGGTCAATTAAATGCAAAAATTCGTGAGAAAAGACCTGGTTTAGCGAAGGAAAAAATGATTTTTCATTAAGACAATGCACCGGCTCACAGAGGTTTTCTTGCAATGGCCAAATTGAAGGAGTTATACTATAAATTGTTGGAGCATCCATCATATTCATCAGATCTGGTCTCCTCTGTTCTTTTATCTGTTCCCAAATCTCAAAAAATTCGTATGTGGCAAGCGTTTTTCATCAAATGAAAAAGTTATAGCAGCCGTACATGAATATTTTGAAGGACTTTGAGAAAATCACTTCAGAGGTAAAATAAATGAATGCTGCTGGAAAAAATGTATTGAGCTTGAAGGAGAATACACGGAAGAATAAAGTCATTTATTCAACTATATAGTTGTTTTATCATTTCCGCTCTGCGAACCTTTTAGCCTAGTATAGACTATTAGCCTAGTATAGATTAGTTTCTATTAGCCTAGTATAGACTAGTTTCTACCTAAGAACTACATCAACTTAATAATGCTATAAATCATAGAGGTCGGAAAGACCATGTTCAGGTTCTAGATGTGCATTATAAATCCAATAAGAGTAAACAATTTACGTCTACCTGGTCATTTAACGGAATACCCAAATATTTTCTTTTGTCAATTCCGAAGCTTTCTAAGAGATTTCGTATTTTAGATTTATTTCGAATGAAATTTATATGATATTAGTATTTTTTCATAAATAAATGTCAAATGTAGCCAAAAAGCCCAAGAATTATGTTGAGAACCTACTATTTTAATATAAAATGGGAAACCTTCTTTTGTACCACCCTGTATATTCTGAACGAACATGATCTATAGGGTATCTAGTGAGAGGCACGATATTTATGATCTACTGAGGGGCACGTTTTTTGCTTGATAAATTGAGTATATATTTTAATATAAATTTATTTAATATATTTTCCATCCTTTTTTTTTATCCTTTTCTGATGTTTCTGGCCAAACTGGAATTCATGGCGAACGAATGAATTATCTTTATTTGCAACCCATTCATGGGTTCATTTCTAAACCTTTACAATAAGAGCCTCTTCATCTCTCACATCGATTGGTTTAGGAATATGCTGGATGTATAAACATTTCACTCCAATTTGAGTTCTAACAGTGTATCTTTCACAGGTCTTACAACATCTACTCGATAAATTACTTATCTTGATACGCAATACAATTTTTACAATAAGAGCGTCATACATCATTCGGTAAAGATGGTATCGAATGGCACCAAGTCTGAGGAGTAAACTGGGCATGACAATTGTCAACATTTTCCATTCGAGTTCTAACAACGTTCAAAACTAAGCGTTCTAACATCTTTCAAAAGTTTGCCAATATCTAGTCGATAGTTTTCACGTGGAAGAAGCATGCAACTTGCTGTCTTGATTAAAGTGAAAACTTCTTTAGCCGCGTTGAGTGATTTTTGGTAGGGGCAAAACTTATTGGTTCGCGTCACCGACATACTAGTGACGTGTTGTGCTAGACTGGCGACGCGCAGCGTCCTGTTTACATGTATACGTATATATGTATACTAATACATGGTATATACTCGACTGAATCATGTGCGTGTTGGACTCTTTTTGGATGGGTAAAATTTGTGAGTTCGCGTCAATGACATGCTGTATTAGCAATAAGTGAATTGACTACGTGAAAAGTGAAATTTGTGTATACTGTGAATTGTTTAAATTGTGTTTTAGATAATCATTTTTTGGAATATTTTCAATATTGGTAGTGGAATTTAATTATATAATGATATGTTAATTGTTCACACCATACTTACTTTAAAAATAAAAAAAAACACAGTTATTCCAAAGTTTCAAGTTTTTACTTCTGTCGGCAGTCCCTATGACTGTCTACCATTTTTATATTATCAATGTGTAACTATCGTTACAGCGACGGCAGCGGTTTGTAGGAGGCATTTAGGTCGTGGGTCATGGATAGATTGCTCAGGCATGTCAATAGGGTGAACCCAGTTCATCAGAATTACTAAAAATCAAAATAAACCCTAAAATTGGAAAAAGGTTTATTTGTGTCAAAAGATTCAATAACAGTACTGGATATTTAATAAGCACAGTTAAAGGAGTTTAGCGGTTGTGTTTATGACAACCCTACTAAACTAGGCAGGTAATGAGAAAGGTTCGATCTTAACAGACATTCTTATCATATAAGAGCCCTTACTAGAGTCTAACTTACAAAAGAATTTATATTAGATTATCTTAAACTAAACTAAATCAAATTAAACCAGATCAAATCAAATGAAATCAAATTAAAATAAATTAAACCAAATTGTCTAACGTTATTAAATGGTGGTAGTGAGGTAGTGATTGGGCAATCATGGTTGAATATTCATGAAAATACTCATAAAATTTTATCGAGCCTTATCATTTTATGGTGCTGTTCGATTATTCAGCCCCTGGACTATCCAGTTACCAAGATGGTCGAATACTGAGCAGTTATGTATCCAGAACACGGGTTGAAACGCGCGTTGGTTGTTTTTAATACGATTTGGTGTGAATAGGAAACTCATTATACATTTTTAGCACTTAACAAATGTACAAAATCAAAATTATCAAAAATATTAAGTTCATGTTCATTTTTATCTGATCAGCTCATTTTAAAGATCATTTAAAGATCATTTAAAGATCGTTTAATCAAGTTAACAGACAAAAATTTGAGCGAATTTCTGCTTGTTCTCTATTGAAGCGAAACGAAATCTATCCATTTTTAAAGTGGATGGTTACAGGTGATAAAAAATGGATTGTTTTTTCAGCGTAATAGATGTAGTGTAAGGGTGGTTATGCTACCTTGTATTTAATGATACTGAAAGAGAATCGTTTGTTATAAGCTGTTACCTGAAAATAATTACCAGACCATAATTCGTAAAAATTCAGTTCACAACTAAGTGAATTAAAGCGAGCAATCGACTAGAAGTGGGTTGAATTAATCTACAGAAAAGGCATTGCATTCCACCGAGGCAATGCTAGATCACACGCATCTTTGGCCACCCGACCCAACTTTTACAACCTGTCCAGCATACACTCCCGCCCTTATGTTCTTTGACTACCATTTATTTAGATAGCGTTAAAATAGCGTAGGTGGAAATAGCTTTACTTCCCTGGAAGGCTTGAAAAATCACCTATATCAGTTATTTAGCCAAAAACATCAGAACTTCTATGTGCACGGAATTATGCAGTTTCCGGAGAGATGAAGAAAAATTATGTAACAGAACGGTAAATGCTATATTAATCCTTTTATTGGAACCTTCGGTGTGTTTAGTGTTCTAAATTAGAAGAAATTTACCACTAGACAAGAAATCATCAACTTTTCGACGCCTATATCGGTAGTCATATTAGCTTTACCAAGAGAAGTTTCAATTTTGAGATCAAAGATTCAATGATTAGATAATTACAAAAATAAATAATTTCTTTAATTTTTATCAAAAAAATGGGACGAACTTTGGTATCAACCGGAAAATATGGTCAATATATTGGGAGGCTAGATAAACTAAAACAGAATGTTAATAATGACTTGAGTTCTTTGCATACGGTGTACCTATAACGCTCTTGCTTAAATTTAACAGAACCGGTCAGAAAACTCTTACATTCTTTCTTATGTCGTGATATGTTGATAAAGAGAAAAATGCTGATTAATGAATCTGAATGTTGAATTAAAAGATGAATCATCAGCGGTATGATATTTACGAAAAGCGATGGCTTTTTTGTCGACAAAAAACGGAATCGTTTCAACCTTCTTTATGGTCAAATAAATCTGTATCTAGGTCGACGTTAACGCCGCAAAGCTGTTCGTCGGAAAATCGTACCAATTTAGCTTCGGAGTTCAACGCCAAAAGGCAGGGCCGCAGGAAAGGTGACAATTCCCTACTAATAATGTAATTGGGTGGGAAAATTCGTAGCAGTTGGCAGCCGTTACAGCTGCCGGAGCTTTGGAATTTTCTTAGATTTGCTGCCACCGAATGGAAACTCACTTAATTCAATTGCATTTTTTGTTTTTGTTCTAAACAAAAAGAAATATATGTTTTAGACTTCGTTTTAAACATTTCGAAATCTTTCAAAAAAAGGTAGGTTTACCAGGAATGAAGCTTTAATTTACTTTGAATTGAGTGATACAACACCAGGCTATTTTCGGCGTTAGCAGTCAAGACAGGCGAAGGCGACCAAAGAAATAAAACGGACAGTTGAATACCTTTAACATAATTGTTATGCATTTAAACTTTTTTAACCAAACCAAGCTTAATTCACTTTTTGATTATTTTATATAGAGCCTTCATTTAATCATGTAAGGTGATTAGTGATTTATTTAAACTTAGGAACTTTTATTTCTTTATGTTGAATTAAGTAAAAGTGGTATCATTTGTCTAAGAATGTTACTAAAATTTTCCTAAATCTGTCATCGAGATTCACCGGTTGGTTCACCACGTAATGTTTTACTAGTTTCTATACCTCCTGAGCAACAAAAAATATGTTAAAAACCCCTTTTAAATATTTTGCATTATTTAAAATATATGATTTTCGTTGTTTGCATTTTATCAACTTTTATATTCCATAAAAAATCTGCATGCTCTTCCCTTCTTTTCTTTTCGTCCATGGCATCTGTTCGGATGGACCTGTTTTAATATTTTTTCCTACTTTAGATTCAACATAATGTAGACTGGTCAAATGCTATATTTTTTTTTCACTATTAGTGCTAAACTGTTTATATAATTCAAAGAAAAAAATAAAAGATTATTTATAAAAACTGAAAAAAAAAACAATAAACGTATGTCGTATCACCAACCTAAGTTAGTGATTTCGTGTTAATCATTAACAACTTGTCGTGTTGGTTGCCCTCATTTTAAGTCACGTGGGTATCGGGAATAAAAGAAGGCTGTCTATAATTTAATATAAAGAAAAACTCCTCAGTCCTGATGATATTTATTCCTCAACGCACAGAAACAAGCATATTCTTTATTACAGCATGTTGTTATTTGTTTTAAACTATTAATATTACGCCCACAAATTCGAAAATCCTTATTCGACTAATTTTCAGGTTATTATCAGTAAAATTTGTTTCGGGGTAACCAAATTCATAAAATTTTCATGATCCTGTGTGATATTGTGATTATTAGGTCTACCGCAAAGTAATGTTGGCATTGCATGTATGCTTGTTTGACTGACGTTCAATAGACAGAACAGCTATGGTACGTGGCGAATATATAAAATATTTTTGGAAGCGATCATAAATTTTTACTTAACAATGTAGATGACTGTGTTAACAATATACAGTATAACAATATTAGTTTTACATAACAATTGTACTTTTATAATATTTCTTCTTGCGATGTAAAGCTGAAACCGAGAAGAGTTTTTATTCGACTTGTTTGCTGTTTTTTCTGACAACAGATACAAAAACATTTGTAATGATACTTAAAAGCATTAGATGTTCGTAAATGTTGCAGTTTGCCTAGTTCAGATCGAGACATTTGGACTTGTCTGACATGTCTCCTTCAAGAAAACTAGTTACTTTAGAAATTATTAGGGGAAGATGTTGAAGCCAACCCTTGTCAGAATGTAGAAGATGCTATATTAAGAGCTAATCGTCAGAATGTAGATGAGCTAAATACGAGGGTTGTATGATAAGTACCTCGCCTTGACACCAAAAAACATTTTATATGTAAAGTTTATGAAATGTTTTAACGGAATCATCCTCAACATTTCGATACACTTAGTCCAATATTTTTCTATCTTTTGTACCCCCTCTAAAAAATACTATCTTGTTTAGCGCAGATTTGCCTCAGAAAACCCACTGTTTGGGCAGTTCTTTGGTCTCTGGTGTGCTGTAATAAATCCATGTTTCATCCATGTTTTATCAACATTTAAGAAGTGACGCCAAAAATCATTCTGATAAACATTCTTTTGAAGTTGTCACACGAGTGTTTTTTTTGTCAATTGCGATCAGTCGGAATCCCATCTTGCGGAAAGCTTTTTCCTATTTAAATGAATTGTTAAAATATTCTGAACCAGTTATTGTTAAAAATTGTTAAAATATTCAATTGAGATGCCCAGATACTCAGCAGTCTGAGGCACTTTCACTCTCCGATCGGTTATCACGATATCGTGGATTTTTTCAGTCATTTCTAAAGTGGTAACCTCATTTCGACGACCTGAATAATCTTCGTAAAAAATGCTTTTACGCCCACGTTTGAATTCAACTGTCCAATATTTTATGGTTGACATAATAGGTGCAGAGTCCCTGTAAACTTCACTGAGCTCCCTTTTAATCTCATTATTTATTTTCTTTTTCAAAAACAAGTATTTTATCACTTCTCGATATTCTATTTTTTCCATTGTTATAAAATCACAAAAGGTATTCTATTTAAATGGCTGCCATTTACAACCTAAACCTAACAGTGATTTAACAGTTTGGCAGTAATGTTGGGAAAGGTCATTTTTACGAAAAATATAACTTTTTAAATACTAGCAGCGCCAGGTACTTATCATGTAGTATATCACTTGCATATGTCAATCACCTGCAATTTAATTTTGAAAAGACCTAACTCAAAAAACAATTTATTAATCGTGAGCTGGGGCACAATTAAACATGAGTGGGCTGGCTACTTTATTATAATTCCAAATTAAAAAAAAAGAATTCTTTTCAACGTAAATCTCTGAACTCACCTCAGAACTAAGTTTAGAAAATAAATTAATTATTCTTTTTATTTCATAGTGTAATCGAAGTATAATTCATTTTTAAATGCTAGAACCAGGTCAGTCCATCACTTAACTTTATAATTCCATTGTAAAGAGTAGAATGCGAGCCCAAGCTTTGATTGATGGGTATTCAGCGCAGGTCAATAGAAAAGGTGTGATTCAACAAAATGATATGTATGACTGCATTCGATAAAAAAACAGGATCAAAATAAAAAAAAATCGGATTGGAGGTGTTATCTTGAGCACCTTATTTGCCGGACGTACTATCCTTGGATTACTATTTCGTCAAATAATTCAGCAGTTTTTAAATTGAGAGAAATTGTAAAAACCTAGAAGAGATCAAAAATCAAGTTTTTTTAAATCAATCTTCTTTCAACAGATGTAAAATTGAAAATTTGCCAACTACATAACAAGAGCTAACTAATAAGGAGCGTCATTAAAAAGTATTAAGTAATGAGAACCAATTTTGTTCAATTTGTTATGACAGGAACAACGTTACATTTCCGTACACTTAATATAAAACATTGTCTTAAATGATCCGTTCGTTCACCACCTTAGTAATATAAATTAACATTTGTGTGGTATGTATCAAGCTAATGTCCACCTCTAAATAACACAAGCACGAGCTAGTCGGATAACTTTTATTATAACTTTTTCACATATTTTACGCCTTATCTTATAATTGATTTTCCTAATGTTAATCTTTAGAATGATTAGGGACTACCAAATCAGGTAATCTTAGCGATGAAATGATATCGTCAAATCAAACCAATTTCTTTAAAAATATAATTATTTATGAAATATTAAGTTGGTTGCTGACGTGACCATCCAAGTAAACAGCAGGTTTGTGTATAACATTTCAACAGGAAAAAATGAAAAATGAAAAATCTTCATGCCGCATGAATAATAAGGTTGTTTAAGGCCAGATGACTAGTGAGACTTATTCGAGGTTTGTCACTCACCAGTCGATAAGCTTTTCGATAGACTAAAAGATTAAGTACAAACCAAGGCTTGACCTTATTTTGTGCCCGGCCAGGATTATTCGGTGGTCGATGACTATGATTCGAAACGCATGTTCAACTGTAGGGCCAGTCATTAAATAATAGTTTATGAAGCGCCTCTAATTCTACGATTTTACTTTAAATTGATATCATCCAACATCTAAAGTATGTCCAATAAGAGGGTCAGAACTCATAGACTGTTCTGATGAGTACATTTGTCAATTTGCCATAGAAAGATACACGACACCAGAAATAGCAATGGGTTTTAGAGCAAGGGAGGCCACCCCCACAATGGGGAATAATAATCAGGCTATCCTACGAAGCGTACTTGGTTCTGTAAACAAACATAATTGCTCAGATTTGTATATATTTTTAGTTCAGATTTAGTTTTGTAATAATTTGTATTTCTATGTTTGGTTTGTTATATACTCGATCTTTTATTCATTCTTGTCATATTAAATAAAAAAAAGTGCTGGATTTGGCCCGATAAAAATCGTCAGGAGTCCCTCCATCCTTCATTCTAAGAAAGTCACTCTTTGGTGTGGTTTTTGGTCTGAAGGAGTGATAGGACTTTATTTTTTAAAGACGACGATGGAAATCGTATTATTATTAATGGTGTTTGACAATGGATTATGCTAAAAGAATATCTTTGGACTGAACTGACAAATGTGGATATACACAATGTTTTTTTACGACTTGCCACACATCTTGCCAGATAATCGATTTTTTACAAGAAAAGTTTCCTGGGCGTGTTATTTCGTGAAATGGCAACGTTTCCATTTTATGGTTTTGACGCGCACTATTGGACAACCCTTTGATATTTTATTTTGCGAATGTTAAAATATTGATTGCGGTTTACGAATAATATTTTCAACTTCATAATGTTCTCCATCTGATACGTTTACGACTATACCGTCACTATAACTTCATATTAATTTATACCCTTCCCGTTTTCAATTAAGACCCAAAGTTTTATGGCCAATGTTTCCCGCGATAAAACTCTAACTTATATTACTTCTAGTCTTAGCATTTTACCTCTCTCTATCGCATTCCTCATATTTTCCATTGTCTGTCCTTTATTGCTTGGCTCATAAAACATAAGCCGCAATATTCGGCCATTTAAGAAGCGATAAAGAAATAATCAGTATAAATGTCACTTTGGAAATTTACGAAGACCTTAAAAGTTTCCTCTATGTGTTAGGCGATCTTAGGAATGGTTAGGACAACACATTCCGTACGTTTATGTAGAGTGTTAACTACCTTATGAGTCATATTTCTAATCTCTTAATGCCGGAGTAATTATAGCCTAAGGTTTTAGTATTAAAATACATTACAAAAATAGTTATTTATGTTCGAAGATGAAAATTTTATTTTTATTAGCTCGTACTTATTATATCGTTTTTATATATAGTTATTTGACTTCTTTGGACTGCGTCCAATGAGACTACAGTAGTCAGGAGTTATACACCCCGACCGTTGGGTTCCACAATCTCATGTGGAACGCACAAGAAGTCAAAAAAACTGAGGAACTGCTGGATCGTCAATTCTCTTGGATAGGTTTTGGGTCTTTGGGAGCTTCTTCACTATCCCTTTCACCTGATTTCATGTTTGATTTCGAATCACTCGACAATTCTATAATAGTTAGCCTTCTTTCCCTAGACATTATGCAAACATAAAAATAAAATACAAGCAGAGGTAATCAGCTTCACTCAAACACTGAATGTAAACTGATCTATAAACGTATAGGTAAGTTTAAGTCATTGTATAGTTTGCAAACATAAAAACTTGACCTCCCCCCACCCCCTTCCCTATCGCCCCATTATACTAGTGATTACAATACCTTACTCTCTACCAGACGGCACCAAATTGATCACAGACAGGGTAAAAAGTACTCAGGGAGCCATCCTCTAAAGAATTCAATACAGACTGTACAAGGTAATACAGACTGTACAAGGAACTATGCCGTTTTGTGAAAAACAAATTCCACGATTTTGAAGCAAACACGATCGGCGGGAAAATTTTGAATATATTTCTGGTGATTGATTTATATTATTGATAGTAAGAAAGCCAAGGGTATTGAAACAATGCATTAGGTTTCATTAATCCTTTTTGCGAAATTTTCCACTTTATTATTCATGCTTAACGCCTTTTGGAAGAACTATAGCTATTCTGTTGAAGCTACAGTGCACCAAACATTAATAACAAAGTTGATATTCTGACAAAAAATCTTTCATAAAACATTTAGGATGAATTTCCTTCCAGTGGAAGCCAACACAATCTAAAAGTTAATAAAACGTGTATACGTTATGTTCTACTCTCTATTAAAACTTAGCAGTCTACAATCTGATATTTCTATAATGTTTATTAAATGTTCTTAGATTTGTAAAAATGTATGGATAAGATTTTATTTCAATATTGTTTTGTTCTACAGAACAAAGCTAACAGATATTTTTGTACACTATGACTTCCATGCTTCATGTTCAACTAGAAGTTTGAGACAGACTGAAGGAAAATCTTAAAAATGTTGAAAGCATGAAAAGTTAGGTTACAAAAAGTTACACTGAAATGATTTAAATATTTATATTATATCAGCAGTTTCTTTTTTTTCTTTTGCGCATCTGGTTTTTATCATAAATTTTATCATCGAAATCAAGTATTCCTATTTTGTCAAGTTACTTTATTCCCCTTCATTTTTCTCGTCCAAGCTTAATAAAGAAAATTTACGTCAAGATCAATTGTCCTCATTTAATATAATATACCTTTTTTCATGATGAAAACCAAAACAGTAAACATCTTAGACCTCGTCAAGAGCTTACCACAACTAATGTGCGATATCAAGTTTCCCGTTACTTGTAACAATACAGACCTTGTCGAATAAAAGCAACACGATACGCCTGGCGTATTCTTTTCGTGCGGTAAGAAGTACGTCATTAAAATACAAAAAGTGGGTGGAGAAAGAACGAACTCTACCTACCCCAGGGATGTAGGGCAAAGACCGTCCGGTATGCGGAAAAAAAAACCCTTAAACGGATTTGGCCGGATTTGGGTTCTCGTTAACGTGTAGCGTGTTGGTTGTCGGCGGTGGCTCTAAAGAGTGATGGAACAGCGGCTTCTAGACCGGTGGCAGCGAAGTGGGGTACAAAGAAATGTGAGTCGTTATTTTTGTGATGTTTGGTGTTGCACGAATGGCCTCTCATGGAAGGGGGTGATTTAATTTCGTTAGTAAAAGGTTGGAGAATAATGCTACTCGGTATGAAAGTTATTTGCAGATCGAAAGATTAAAATATCAGTGTTACAAAATATATTTCTGGAATGCATTTACTACTCATAAACATTAGTTTTTACCAGATGTGGTGGTTAATAATTCTAAATTTTTTTAAGAGTTGACGCCGGAAAATATGGTCGGTTCACAGTCTAATCTGTTATGTCATTCTGTTGCTACGACCGTACTTTTCAAAACGCCATTCATGTTTTAACGATATCGAATTAATGTCATATTTTTTCGTGTAGTAAACATGTCGAGTTTCGAGCCAAATAAAAAACATTTGCGGCACGTACTGCTTTTCTAGTTCAATAAAAAGAAAAACGTGAATGAAAGCGGTCCTATACTTATGGAAACTTACGGTGAAAATGTCCCAATGCAAGATGGTTATAGTCGTTGGTTTAGACGACTCAAAAGTGCTGATTTCCACTTGAAAGATAGGGAATGTCAAGGTCAACTGAAAAAATTGAAGGTGCCGAATTGTAAGCGTTGTTGGAAGAAGACGATATGCAAACTCAACAACTGGCAGAGAGGTTAAATGTTGGGCGCCGAATCATTTGTGATCATCTGCATGCCATGGGAAAGATTCAAAAGGCAGGAAAATGTGTATTACATCAGCTGAACAACAGACAGATGGTAGAACGAAAACCTATGTGCGAAGTTTTACTTTCTCGGCATGAAAGAAAGGCTTTTTAGCATAAGATCGTGAGTGGGGACAAAAAATGGATATATTTCGAGAACCCAAAACGCAGGAAATCATCGGTTGACTTGGGACAACCATCAATACCGACGGCAGGATCGAACCATGTTGGAAAGAAGACAATGCTTTGCATTTGGCGGGCTCAGAAGGGTGTCGTGTACCATAAGCTTCTCAAACCAGGGGAAAAAATTAATACCGTCGCTACCGTCAACAAATGATCAATTTGAACTATGCATTGACTGAAAAGTGACCAGAATGATCTACATCCTACATCCACAAATTGCCAGTGAGATGGGAAACATGTGCAGGTAGCGATGGTGCATAATTTGAACAAACCATTTTTTACCTTTTTTTTTGAGAAAAAAATATGAATTATTAACCGTCACACCAAGTATACAGGTGTGAATATTCTGTTGCATATGCTAGTATAGTATTATTGAATTAATATAGTTATAGAAACCAAAGCGTCTTCTGGAAATAAATGACTTTCGTATGGTTTATATGTATAACTAAATCTAAAATCCATTCTGGGATTTGCAGTCGATATGCAGTAATTGTGTTGATGCAAAAGTTAGTCTTGTTTATGGAAAAATTGAGACAAAAATGTATTTACTAAAATTTCCATGACTCAATATGGCATGTGCCGTTTTATTCGATGACATTCTATCTTCTCTTCGGGAGAAGTACTGGGGTTTCTGGTTAAAGAACTGATCCAGGTGATTTTTCAAGTCGTTCAAGGAAGTACAGTTTTTTGGATTTAAGCTGTTTTAAAGCGATCTAAATAAATGATAGAAGGAGGGCACAAGGTTGAAAGGTACGGTGGTACGGTTGATGGACCAAAACATCGCATTTCCCTTTCTGACGGCTAATTTAGGAGCTTCGGATCAAACGCTCGCTTTCATTTACTTAGTTATTAACAGCATTTCAATTAATTAATGATTTGGTTTTCAGATAAAATCTCATAATAAACGATTACCTTCCAGTTTCACTAAATACGTAGCATAACCTTCTTCGGATATAAACCGGCTTTTGCGCTAGTTGAATGGGCATCTCTACGTTTACTGGTGTAATAACCATAATATAAGGTTTTGGTCATCCTAGCATCTCTTCAATTGTTCTCTACCGATGACTTTCAATTAGTGGCAATATTTCGTTACCATTACCTGACGCCGATTGCCCAGATAGTGGTACGCTAAGATCGCTAAGATTATGTTAAACAACATCAAAATTTTACGCGTGTGACAACTTTGACATAGTTTTTTTCTGTTTCCGCTCGTCATCGAAATGCTATTCTAAGGTATATTGACTGGTTTGCATCTCCAATTAATAAACTCACATCCAATGACCTGTTATGATGTGACGAAATGTAGGAATGACGTTTCAAGAACGTAGGGTCTGAATTGGTTTCAGCAACCTATTTGCGGTACTGTTTTTGTAGAAAATTCAGCTCCTTTACCCAAGAAGTCATACAGCGATGCGTTTAAGACTTGTCCAGGCCCTGTCCCATCTTTTTTAAGCAGATAGATTTTCCATCATCATTTTCTTGACTTTGTCGATATTTTCGTCAGTCTAAAACAAGACATTGGAAGAGGAGACGTTGGCCTCAATGAGAACGGAGCAAGGCTTCAACAACTTTTTAAAATTCTTTGAATACTTTTGTATAACTTATACTCATGATTTCTGTAAAGTTGACTCATCCTATGCCTTCTGCAACATTCTCAATGATTCAGCACGAAACATTTGGTTCGTTAGTAATATAAAATTTAGACGAAACTCTTTGTTAATTAACATCTATAAACAAATTGGTCGACATTTTTTATAATGCATTTTTTCATATAATTAAAAAATGTTTTCAAAAAATACATGTAGCGTTTTTAGTTAGACATGCATAAAATTATTGAGAAAGCAAAATATCATACAAATTTGAATACAGAGTATGACCTCTACGCTGGTTAATAACAGCTCTACACCTATTGTTCATAATTTGTTTTTGAACCATGTCCCATACATGCTCGATTCGATTCAGGTCCGCAAATTATGCTGGCCATGGCAATACGTCAATTTCCTTGATTAACCAGTTTGTCACAACACGCGCGGTATGTGGACGAGTATTGTCTTGCACGATATGGAAGTTTTCACCAACCGCACCAGCAAATGGACTAACAATGGGTTGGAGAATATTATCCAAATATTGCTAGGCTGCCAAAAATCTATTTGGAAACATAAGTTCTGTTCCTTCGCCAATAATTATTCCACCCCATACCATAACAGTACCGTCTCTGTAAGTTTGCACCTCCTGGACGTGCTTCAAACGTTGCAAATCTCCGAATCCACGCTCTTATTCGACGAGGATCGGGATGAAATCCAAATCTGGACTCTATCAGTGAACTAAACTGTGGACCAAGAAGTTTCATCCCAATTTTGAAATTCTCGACACTGGTCTAATATTGCGCTGCGATTGCCTCTTGAGAGAAATGGGCATCTGAGCGGTCGTCGCGAATGGAAATTCGTTTTACGGAGATGATTTCGTACAGTATTTCGGCCAACAATTAAGTTATGCGTCCGATTTAACTCCGTAACAAACTAGGGTGAAGTTATTGTAGGTTGTCTTCTTACAGTTAAAATTAAAAATCTATTTTTCAGCTGCAGTACGAGGACGCTAGTCGTGGATGCGCGTCCAGCGTCCTTCATAACTGACTGATGACACTTGTGAAGCTTCAAGAAGGCCTACTGCCCGATTCATATCTTGTTAAATGTTGTTCTTGTATTATAAAACACAATATTTGCAATGTAGAAAAGAACAACAGAATAAATAAAATATACAAATTTAACGGAATAAACGAATTATATTTTTTTGAATCTATCGCTTTCATTAAGTTTGGTTTTGTTTGCTTAGTTTGTATTACTACTTCGAGTTTTAACAAGCAAAAATTATTCCACTTTTAGCACAGGAATCCCTATATAACTTGTATAATTTAAATGATATACAAATTTTTATTATTATTGCATAGAATAGTTCTTATTTGATATAACCTTTTAACTAAAGTTAAGCAACGTCAATCTGCCATGAGTCAAGATCTCCAAGGGGCTTCCATGAGGAAGATCTAACATATATATATATATATATATATATATATATATATATATATATATATATATATATATATATATATATATATATATATATTGTGGAGAACTCAATGTATTCATTAAGATATAATGAACAAAACAAAGAGATATTTTCTACACCTAACAATACCGCATTCAAAATAAAAAAACATTGAAATAAACACAGCCTCTACATTCAGACGTACGCGAAGTGGCATTTCGTGAACGGCATAAATTTAGAAAAAGAGAAATTTTCACCACGTCAGTACGTTAAATGATTCACAGGCCCACCCGGACCGCTGGAGGAAAAGCGCTGGAAAACTGTATTTTAATTATGTAGAAGCGGGACTTTAAATAAGAATGATGGTATTTATTCGGTGAGCGTTAACTGGAGCTAACGAGGGTCGGAATTTTCTTTTGTGGGGCACTGATTTAAAATTCTCTGCCCACGATGGTATTTGTGTTGGTTTCGATGCTAAGTCCAGTGCAGTTGAATGTAATTGTGGATTTACTAAACGAACATTAATTTTTATTTCACAAATTATTATATTAAATAAATTTTCTGAATTAGTTTAAATAAGTTGTTTTTAAGGGCCTCCAAAACGATCCGATGATAAATGTATATATCGTTTTGTTCATGATTCATTTTGATATTTTACGAATTTGATGGTTGTAATACAGAGTCTTCATTTGATCCTATAATCCACGTCACTAGTGATTTATTTATACTTAGGAACATTAATTTTTTTGTATTGAATTATGTGGTGATATCATTTGTTACCAAAAATATGACTAAAATTTCCCCTAGATCTGGCATCAAAATTTGTTCAAGGTTTTTTTAGATTTTTATTAGTTTCTATGCTTTCTGAGCAACAAAAATATTTTAAAAACACCTCAGAAAATAATAAAAAATATTTTCTACGAAAGATCTACCATATACGCTCCTCTTCTTCGTTTTTCCTTCCATAGTATTTGCTCCGATGACGTTATTTTTAATATTTTTTTGTTTACTTTGGGTTCAAAATAACGTAGGACTGATCAAATAATATATTTATTTTCGATATTAATGTTAAACTGTGTATATAATTCAAGGACAAAAAATTGATTGTTTTATTATTATTATTTTAATTAACTTATTATTATATAATATTATAATAATTATTATTAACTTTGGTGCTGGAGATTACTCCTTTGCATTCGATGGACTGCCTGACTTACAAACGCATCCAGTAGTAAAGAAATTAATGAACCTATTAAAGAACCTCATTCAATTCTATTAATGAACGTCTCAAGTTATTTATGAATAAATACTAGGATTCTTCGGCCATATTTAATGCAAGAATAGCAGTAAACTAGAAAGAGTGGTGCTGTTAGATGGATGCAGGGTTCAACATCATGCGGCAGACATTTAGAAATATGAACCCACCAAATTAAAGACCTAACTTGTACATCTTTCCAACATGCCACCAACGAAGCCCGAATTAGAGAAGTACTGAAAAACTGGTGAGAAGTAGTCCGAAAAGTACGCAAACG
Organism: Cosmopolites sordidus; assembly: GCA_031761425.1. Classification (NCBI taxonomy): domain Eukaryota; kingdom Metazoa; phylum Arthropoda; class Insecta; order Coleoptera; family Curculionidae; genus Cosmopolites; species Cosmopolites sordidus. The sequence continues at coordinate 88,521 of JARFXV010001665.1, forward strand.
AAATAAGTTTACGTAGGTCATATATGCAGGGGACCCAAAAAAAAATCCAATACGCAGAAGATACATATTTCAATCAAGATGAAAATATAGTCACTATATAGCATAGATTCCCAAAGGGTTTAGTGGTCAATGAGGGCGTTAAGGCAGTCAAGGGGGACGGCGGCGGTGTACCTACATGTTAAGAAAATTAATATTATAAAATACTTTGAAAATACTACTGCTACTGTTTATATGAATAAATACTTTATCTAGCTATCTAAAATATTTATTTTATTGTTATCGTGTAAAATAAGCATCAAACATTTTAAATTAGCATTTGGTATACCTAATTCGGTTGGGTATTGTCGGTGACAAGTTTTTGCAAATTTGTAAACAAAGTCACGATTCAGTCAATCAAGGATATTTTTGAAAATATGGGACGTGTTATTTTAATTTTTTGTTTAGTTTTTTAACATGTCATTGTTAATTGCAAAAGCGGGAAAACCTAACACAATTGGTGATGAATTATTCTTGCCGGCAGTCAAAGAGGTAAAAAAACTATTCTTCATCATAAGACACCGTCAGATATTCTCAGGTAAATTCCTCTGAGAAATAATTAAATGCAAAGAAGAATAGATGAAATGGCTAAAGACGTTGAAATATCATTATGCTATTACTTAAAGACTTGCAAGTTTTTCATCATTCAATAATTATCGATGAATTAACTCTACCAAATAACAAAGTACTACTATTATCATACATTTGATTCATAAATGAAGCAAACATTTATCAATAGTTATTATTTGCTAAAAATTTGGAAACCGATACAAAGAGAGAATCGATATTTAATATCACGAACAAACTTTTTCAAGAGAAAGAAATTCCTTTTCGTAATATTTTGTCAACTGATGATGTCAACTGAAAATGATGATGTAATTATAATCGCTTGTTGCTATACATAGAAGTTCATTGGCTTTCAAAAGGTATTTATCTGAATCGTTTTTTCAATCTCATCAATTGACTCAGTACTTGACGTCCTTGAAAACAGAGATAAAAAACTGCGCGAAAACCTAATCCAAAAATGACATCGCTTATTTGACAGACCCGTTTAAAATATTTAATGGAGTCAATTTACAATTGCAAGGTTGAATTTAGTTAAAATAAAAAACGTCATAGCTGCTTTTGTAGGGAAAAGGTTTTTTCTGTTCAACTGTTCAACTGTCTGTTCTGTTCAACTGTTTTTTCTGTTTTCTGTTCAGGTTTTTTCTGTTCAAACGAAATGTAGGTAGAGATACACAGCCACTTTCCCACATAATCAGTAGTCTCTGCAAAATAGGAATATTTACTTACTTACTGTTGTCTGTTGCAAATGCAGGTACAGCAGACGCATTAAATTTCGAAGAAGAACTCTTATAACTCGTAACTAACGAAGAACTAAAAGTAAAATTCAGAAATGAATATAAGAGTTCTGGCTTCAAAAATCAATACCAGCTCTTTACCCTGGATTGTGGGCAATAGTATTGGAAATTTTTAATTGCATTCCCTTCATAGTATTCGGCTGAGCGTGAATTCAGCACAGTAGCTAATTTACTAGTCTAAGAAACGGAACAGACTGCACATCACTGAGCATGGCGATTTGCGACTGATGTTAACAAAATTGGAACCCGATATTAACAAATTGTTAAAACTTCACCAGCCTCAACATCTCACCAATTTCTTATTGTTTTTGTGTTTATTTTTACATTTTTAATAAATATTTCTTTACTACGTCTGATGATATTTTCAATTAACTTATACTTTGTGATTCTTAATAGATACACAAATAAAATAGAGATATATATATATATATATATATATATATATATATATATATATATATATATATATATATATAATTTGTAATATTTTAATATTTGATATAATTAACTATTATGGAGGGAGCGTTGGAATTTCTTTTCTTGTAAAGGGATAGGTGGTCCAGAAAAGATTGAGAACCTCTGCTACATAGCATATCTTGAATACAAAAACTGATATTGCTTATATACTTTTCTGTTTTTGTTGTGATTGCAAAAAATGTGACAAAATTAACTATCGTAAAAATGTTCGTATCATTCTAGGAGTTATTTTGCTATGCTACTAAGCATAGCAATTCATAGCATAGCATAGCATTCGTGTGGTTCTGTTAAGGTGTCAGGTAATTCTATCTATCATATTTTCAGGTAATTGTCGGGCTTTGAAAAGGGTGATGCCGTTGGTATAAAAGAAACAGGTTTAAGTTGTCGTGGAATAGCGAGACGATTGGACATTACTGTTTGTACGATTGTATATGGATGACATACTTTAAGGATCAAAGTTATACACGACTATGAGATTCTTGTCACCATAGTATTATCCAAGAATGTGATGGATGGCATTTTAGTCTCCTTGTTAATTGTTGAATATATCCGGCAAGAGCGTAATGCTTTCGTTGGAGCTATTGGACTGTTTCGAGGAAGACTGCTAATAGGCACGTGTTGGGAATGACTTATTTTAGTTCTTATTGGGTTCTTTTTCGTGGTGCATCTTTTGCACGTTGCTGAAATATAATTGAAGGGGGCTTGGAAATCTATTTGCACTAGTGATCTGCCTAGATTTTGTTTTGGTAATTCATCATGAACCAAGAAATGGTAGGCATTTTCGGGTTAAAAGGCGAAATTTAACTTTCACATTAGAACGTTATAAAGCTGTCACTACAGGAATTATGGTAATGGGGACTATATAGTTAGGATGCAGGCCACATCAGAGTGGTCTACCTGGATACCATATTTGTTATACCGTATCTGTATACCGTATCGTATCGTCTAAATTTCATTTTTTATCAAGATATTTATCAAAAAGTGCAGTTTTTAAAAGAATGGTGATATTTAACTGATGATATGCAAATGAGGATTGATCAAATGCTACCAACAACTTTATTCAAACTTACTATAAAAAAACTACTAAATGTAAAACATGGCTTATTCAAAGTATGCGCCATCAGTAGCTGCATATTTTTCCATGGAAAGTGCATCAAATATTCATGAAAAGTGGAAGTCGGAAGGGATGGAGTCTGGTAAGTACCGTGGGTGGAGCAAGAGTTCCCAGCGAAGTGCAGAAATGGCTCCTCTGACCGCTTTCGCGGTCATCGTCATTTTGTGTCATCGGGCATTGTTGTGCTGCAAAATCACTTTTCCGTGTCTTATTATGGTTGCTTTTTGGATCAACGCATGGTTCATATTGATAATTTGTTAAGGGTAAGAAACGGTATTAACTGTTTCACCTGATTTTAGAAACTCATGGTACACGACATCCTTCTGATCCCACCATAGCATTGTCCTCTTTCCAAAGCGATTCGGTCTTGCGGTCGATGCTTATTGTTATCCTGAGTTAATGATTTTTTCTATGATTTTCTACGTTTTGGGTTCTCGAAATATATTCATTTTTTCTCTCCAGTCACGATCCGATGCAACAAAGTATTTCTTTTATGTCGAGGAAGCAAAACTTTGCACATGAAAAGTGTTGTTCACTTTTCCATCTATCTATCGTTCATCTGGTATGGTACCCATTTTCCTGCTTTTTGAATCTTTGCCATAACCTCTCTGCCAGTTGTTGTTGAGTTTGCATATCGCCTTCTTCCAGCAATGCTTGTAACTCGGCAGCTCCGTATTTACTGAATATGATACCTGATATATTTTCCTATTCATTCGGTTGAAATGCTTTTATGGTGAATAACTTATATGGTGGATTTGGTAGATGGAATAAAAAACTTGGTTTAAAATGGAAAAACATTTTGATGAAGACATTCAGGATTTGCTTTTTATTATGCCAGTTGAGGCCACTACATACACACATAACCAATAACCACTAGCCAAATGATATATCTCTCCACAAATTAGTATCAGGACAAACTAGTGCAATAACTATGACTGTTACTGACAAAGTATTCTTTGACAAAATATTCCCCGAGTTCTCGAATTGCTATGTGCTACTGCACTTTCAATTAGCACAAATATGTTGTTACCATTAGACTTGGCCGGTAATCAAAAACATGGTGTATCGCTAAGATTAAAATTGATTTCACGAAATTTTGTGAACCATTTATGGCCCCTTCACGGCACATTTCTTCTTTTATACCTTTGAATCATGTTTGCCTTTTGGGAAATAATAAAGAATAATATGTCAAAAATGTTCTTATTTTCTACCATTTTAATGCTTAAAACATTTTGGTAACACAATCAAATAACACACTATTTTTGCCAAGTAATCGCCGATATTTATTCTGCTAAGCAACATCAAACCATTACACGTGTGAAGTAGATTCATTCATTCATTCTCGGAGTATCTACGGCTGTCGCTGCCTCTCCGTCCCCAGTTTCCAGTTCGTTCTGTCGTGACACATGTCCTCTTGCAAATCTCTTGCTTCCATGGCTTCGTCAACGCCGTCTCTCCAACTTCTTCTTGGTCGTCCTCTCTTTCTTCTTTCAGGAGGTATCCATTCCAACACTCTTCGTGGCCATCTTGTCTCATTCATTCTTTTTGCATGTCCGAACCAAGTCAATTGTTTTCTCTCTATGTCGTCCACAATATCTCTCTCGATGTTCATGTCCCTTTTAATGTTTATATTTCTTATTCTCTCAAGTCTCGATCTCCGACAGCTCCTTCTCAAAAAATCCATCTCCGTGGCCAGTAGTTTTCTTCTATTAGTATTATTTAAGTCCCACACTTCTGAACCATAAGTCAAAACACTCTTTACGATTAAGCTATATATGCGAAGTTTTGTTTCTCGCCTAATTTTTCTTTCCCACAGGACAGAGTTGAGTGCTCCAATGATTTGTCTACCTCTTATTATTCTTGTTTGAATTTCATCATTACTATTACCTTGCCTGTTGAAGATCACCCCTAAGTATTTAGCCTTGTCAACGTTTTTTATTGTTCCGTTTTCCAAGGGTAAATCGTCGTTGTCATTACTACTCACCGCTAAGTATTCACATTTATTTAAGTTAATTGTGAGACCAGCTAGTGTGTCCAACATCCTTGTCTTAGCCCCTTTGTTGTATTGAATGATTCAGATAGTGATGTTCCAATTTTAATAACCGCAGAATTTTGTTCATAGTAAAGTTGGACGGCCCGAATCAATGTTGGTCTAATCTTGAGAGTTTCCATTGCTTCCAATAATTTCGATACTGGTACACTGTCATAAGCTTTTTCTAGGTCTATGAAAGCTATATGCGTCTCCCTGTTTCGCTGGGTTCGTTTTTCTAGGGCTATTTTTAGAGTGAAAAGGTTGTCTGTGGTGGATCTCCCTGCCCGGAAACTGGCTTGTTCTTGTATGATCCGCTTGTTTATCCTTGATGTCTTCTTCTATTTCATTTCTAAGGATTCGGGAATATATTCTTCCTATTGTTGGGATTACCGCTATACCTCGGTAATTCTTAGGATCATTTTTTGAGCCTTTTTTGTGAATGGTTGATATATATGATGTTCTCCATTCGATCGGCGTTTCTTCCCCATTCAGGCATCGTTGAAACATAATCTTCAACATTCTTAAAAGTTTTTCGGGTCCATACCTTATGAATTCCGGGTGGATCCCTCCAGGTCCAGGGGATTTTTTTATTTTTGTGTCTTTCACAGAACTAACTTAGGGGGCATAACATATATATAAGTAACATATAATAACATATAATATATAATAACATATATATATATATATATATATATATATATATATATATATATATATATATATATATATATAAGTTATACCTAACTTAAGGGGCATAACAAATGAAGACTGGGTACACCACTTTAAAGACCTTTTGGAAGAGAGACGTGAAAATTTTCTAGGAAAACAACACCAAATAAATAATCTAACTCCTATAGATCTCCAACTAAAAGAAGTGTGAAGTAGATAACTATTCAATTTTGCGATACAATACCATCTAGCGCCAAGAATAGGATCAACTTTTACATTCATCCAATATATTCTCCATTAGGTTCAAATTTTTATAAATGGAAAACAAACAAAACAAAATGACCCAATTAATTAAGTCTATTTATTCCCAAGTTCTCATAAATAACTACTGGAATTAATACCGGAATTTCTAGAATTAATTGATTCATTCGACTTTTAAGAAAATAAAACAGTTTTTATGGAATTTTAACTGAATCTAGAGCTCCTCAATATAAAAGCATTGCTTTTATTTACCTTGTTCAATAATTCTCTAAATTAATATGAATAATTTTATTATTCTTTATATAAGCAAGTAAAAAGGCAATATATTTCAAACCTGGTATTAAAGAGTAATTCCTCGTATTACATCACTATTTTATACTGTGCCACATCTCTGCCAGGAAAATCCTCTGTCAGAATTTCCCCCTAAATCTGCTGAGATAAAAATCATACCCGAGATTAAATATTTCATGATAAAAGTTGGCGAATAAATTTCCATGAAAGTTAGTAAATGAAAAGCGGCGAACGGGCAATAAGTCGCTTTTGTGAACGACGCAAAATATATAACAGAAACTAAAAAAGCCGTGGAAAAAGTTTCCCGGGCAGCGAAGAGAATCCGAGATGCCAAATCCGAGCCGCCTCCATTCCAGATCTTTTCATGGTCAAGTTAATAGTTCTTTCGTAACACTTTAATCCGAATCGAGTTTGTTTCCAGGAAAGTTTTCCGCGACCGTGTCCGTTTTATGCTCATTCCGGTTAGATCGTTTTTCCAGAACTTATACGACAGTAAAGCTGGGATTTCAATTTCTCATCTGGTGAATTTTATCGCACGCAATTTGAGGGCCAGGTCAAGCTCGATTGTTGTTGAAGTGTTTTAAAGACGGTTTTAATATCTGAGAATGGAGGGAGAATGAATTCAACGACTTGATATTAATTTGACTACCATTAAATGTTCTAATAATAAAAGTATTTGAATATGATTAAATTTGAAGAGGTTTACTATCAAACACGAAATCACTTTTTCTGGACTTTTTAATGCAGGTTTCTCTAACCATCATCAGGAGATGATCCCATTTTTGATTATATTCTCATCATTTAATCCCTGATCTCAAAATTGCCAGAAAAAGTTTAGATTTGCTGTTTAGTGGTAAATCTCTTCTAGTTTAATGTTTCATTCCAAACGTTTCAATAGAAGAATTTATATTTAAATATGGTTCATCAAAAATTGCCAAAGAATTCTGTTTGTCGGTTGTATAATGGAAGGAATATCAACTTTTAGTTGAACACAATATTCAGCGTGTATCCATCTGTAGTGTACTTTTATCCAAATTAGGCAGATATTATTTTCTTCAACAAATTGTTATTGGAGATAAAAAGTTAATTCTATACTTCCATATATAGCAATCCACATAAGAAGAAACAATGGTTAACATCTTTCGTGCACTATAAAAGCAGATCTTTACCCATAAACTGTGATCTCTCAGTATTGTGAGATTTTTCAGAAATTATTCACAATAAGATTTGTACTTAGTGGTGAATGTTTGAACTTTATGCATTAGTGCTGAATATTATTGTACTGAGTTTGATAGATTAAACATCTCTTTGATTCAAAAATGCCTAAAACTCTTTAATCGAAATCAACCAAGTAAAAATCGAAGAGTTAGGCTGGGAAGTACTTTGTCACGCATCATATTATCTTGATGCTACACCATCAAAACAAATTATTTCTGCAACAGCTATTAAAACTACACTCCAAGAATATTTTACTTCAAAATAACCCTCATTGCTACAAAAAGGGAGTAAAAAATGTATCAGAGAGATAGGCGAAGATTGTCAATAACGATGGAGAATATATTGTAGATTAAAACTGTATCAACTCATCAATAAAATAAAATGTTGTCTTCAAAAAACGACAATAAACTAGTAAAAGTTATATTCTTCCCCTTTCTTTGATGGTGGAGTTTGCACACGTTCAGAGATTGCGTTTGGACGTGGGTAATCTCCTCCTGTTCTTAGAATGCATTTGAATTTCCAGACTGGGATCCAAATTTTATTTTGCTTCCGTTAAAGTTGTTTGTATACTCTTGAATCTCTATAGGTTCCCCGGGTAGGTCTACAGTGACGGTCGGATGTTAATGCAAACAGCTTGTATTCTCAAAGGATATATCTACTCCAGTCCGCATTTCATTTTATGCTCCATAATATCCTAACATTTTTTTTTTATTTGAAGGTTTTGCATTTTCAATAATGCACCCGATCTGAACTTAGTTAACCAGGTAATGTGGGATTTAGCTTATCTTGATGCTACCTACCGACTAAAAAAAATCCACACCCTTTAGTGGTGAGTCCTACCAGGAACTGACTTCCAGCATTTCTTCTAGTAGGACACGGAAAAACATATCGAGGACTTCGCACCATTAAGTAATCTCTCATTAAATAACTTTACTACAGTCAAAGTTCAATATCAAAGGTTGTTATCGGCAGCTTCCCTAATTTTTTCGATCTCTACTTTATGCCTCATAATTTCACTTAGCATCTTCACGGCACCCCATGCTTCCTCACTTTCTAGCATTATTTTTGCGATATTTTTCTTGGTTTTTGGTCTGCCGATCCTTTGTTGAGCCATGCTGCTGAGCTGAGTGAACTCTTCGCACACAAACTAGGTATGTTCAGGGTTATCCTCTCTTTCCTTACAGAACCAACAACCGACATCATTATTCTTTTATGGATTTTCGTGAGATAGGAACCTAAAACTCTATTCCCTGAAATGGTTTAGCTTAGGTAGTGCCTAATATTTCCCCATTTCCTCTCGTGCTACCGTCTAAGTTCTTTTATGAAGGTTTTGCTCAACTTTCCTACAATACCCATCTGTCCTGGCGCTCCATCAGTACCCTTTCCCTAGCATCCGTTCGGTGGTAATTTCCATTAAGGAAATGTTTACCCTTTCTTAACAAACATATCCCTGCCAGCGCCTGCAGTACCGCCGTGGAGGTAGTCCTATACGCGCCCATGATTAGAAGGCATAGCTTACCGTTGATTCTCTATAGGAGACTTATATAGAATTTGTACCTCACGGCTTTTGACCAAGTTGATGCCTTGTACAGGCCGACCGATATGGCTGTTGAGGCTATCACTCTCCTTTTTCCATTTCTTGGGCCTGATGCTTGGCATGATTCTCTGGAAGTTGTTTATTAAGGCATGTACCGTTTCACATACAGTAGTCTTTGTCGATAAATGTGCCTATGTATTCTATAGACTGTTGGCTGTGAATTTTAGTGCGGGCTATGATTGGGGTCAAAAATTCTGAGAGTTCTTGTTCCTACCAGAATCAGCACTTCTGTCTTGCTATTCGCGACTTTTCCTTGCTATTCGTGAATTTCCTGAAGTTTTGTAATTATGCGCTGTTCTGCGTAGATTGTTAATAATATCCTAACTACTGCATCCTTTCTTACTTTCCATATACACCTATCATACTAGCATGGTTTACATTATCCTTAGAAGTTAATAAGATATCTCTTATGTCCTTGGGGCAATCTTAGATTATTTTGAATTTTGTTCCTTATACTTTTGGTGTTGTGCCTTGGTACCAGTCGGTCAATTTTGTGGGTGACTCTTAACATAAATGGTAGGAGAGCTGTATCAATTGCAGGATCTTGTATGATACTTGGAGGGAGTCTTGATATACCCCACCATATTTCGGATCTGCTATGATCTGCTTTCATAGCGAGAGCTTGCTTAAGATGTTTCATTTTATATCATAGATGCAAAGATACCGCCTATAGGCATTATTCTCCGATTTAAAATCAGTTGGATAAGTTTCCTATGTACCATATAATCCAAATGGTCGGTAAAAATGGTGAAAACATCCAGAAATGTTATTCGTTGGTTTCTTATCTCAAGTGAATTTTATATTAGGCACCATCATTTAAAAAAGGTTTCTATAATCTCATTGATTCACTAACTAAAAGTTAGAATGTGTTAAAATACATGATTTATGAATATGTAATGTTTATCATACAAATTCATATTCTTCTTAACAGATCTTATCATATATTATCATATCGTCATATCCTTTTTAATAATGAGTGAATAAAAAAACAAAATTATGGTTCAAAATATATGTTATATTGTTAGTAAATAAGGATAAACATTGGACTAATGAGTAAACTAAATGATCAATTTATTTTGAATTCAGTATTACGTTTTTGTGTATTTTGTGGAATGTTTCTTTAGTATTTTTTAAACTTATATGAGATGCACTCTGTTTACTTTTGTTGAGTTAAGCTTGAAATAACATTATTTTATGTTTGCGAGATCTAGTTTATAATAAGCGAATTTTTTAATAATAACTCTGTATTCCTTCCTTAATAAAAAATGGAATGTTAGTAGGTCAGCAACAAATATAAAATGGATACTAAATACAAGATTAATATAAAGGGAAATTTTTTCTTATTTATGTTTTTAAGGTGGTGTACTAGCAAATTTTAGTACTAAAATATTGGCTTGTCCGGGAAAATCGTAAATAGTAAACCGAAGTGTCCGAAAATAGTAAACTATTTACATAAACTATATCCTTCTGTTAAATAAATCCCTACGATTTTCCCGGACAAGCCAATATTTTAGTACTAAAATTTGCTAGTACACCACCTTAAAAACATAAGTGTAAGTTTCTCGCTTGCGTATAGTACTTCTGGTTTGATTACTGTGTTGTAGTGTCTTATTTTTGTGTTTGTGGCAGTATGCCCTCTTTATCTTCTGTAATCGAGTCTTCTGTGCTATCTTCTCTGCTCCTGTGGATTCGAGGATCTCGCCCAGGCATTTGAAGTGAGTGACCCTATTTATTTTGCCGTATTTGGTGTTTAAATTTTGGACATCTAATTTTGAGCAAAATAATTCGGTTTTTTGGAAGGAGATTTGTAGACCAACTTTCTATGCACATTCCTTGATGACTTCAATCTGTTTGGTTGCACTTTTTTCATTGTCTGCGAGTATAGCTAGGTCATCTGCGAAGGCTAGGCATGATATTTCTATGTGGTTTTTGGATTGTCCGAGTCGTATTGGTTTCCAGTGTCCTTGATTTTTCAGTTCTTTTTCCCATTCCCTTATGACTTTGTCCACGACCAGGTTGAAGAAGAGTGGGGATAACCCATCTCCTTGGCGTACGCCAGTTTTAATCAGGAAGGGTTCGGAAATTTTTCCCATAAATTTCACTTTAGAGATTTTGTCAGTCAGTGTCTGCTTGATCAATCGTAGTATTTTGGGTCGAGTCCTTGTTCTTCTAGGATGTTGAACAAATATTTTCGGTCGATGCAGTCGTATGGTTTCTTGAAGTCCACGAATGTGCAGATAATTGTGCAGACGAATGTGCAGACGTTCCTGATAGCTTTGTATTTCAGTATTGTTTTGTAGCATAACGTTATATATTTTTGTTGATATGTTTTAAAAGGATTTTTGTTTATATCTACAAGGATATATCATTATCGGATATATCTACAAGAAAACCTGATAACAATTTGCCAATTATATTAAGTAAACAAACTGTATAAAATTTAGTATATATAATAAAAATATTTTTCTCAATCAACAGGTAATACCGTTTTTATTTCAAAAATGCATCGATGATCATCACATAATTCTTTATGCAGAACAATAGTACTGTGGTATATACAGTGCATCAATAACGATAAAAGAGCAATTGAATCTATATTTCGCGTAAACTGTAGTTTTTTGGAATTATATTCATGTACTTAATATATGTATATAAATATATAACTATATAAATATATAAATATATAAATATATATATATATAGATATATATATATATATATATATATATATATATATATATATATATATATATATATATATATATATATATATATATATATATATATATATATGGTTGTTCGAAAACTTCTAGGCCCAGCACAATGATGATGGCGCAAGTATGACTAGGATATTTGTCGAGTATGTTTCATTAGGTAGGAGCTGCGAAGTTGGTTTCTTGTTTGTGGTGAAAATTGAACTTCGAGTTGTTATAGAGTACTTTTTGCTTGGGTTTAACCCCAACAGACATACAAAACGAGTTAGAGTTTACTTTAAAGGACCCTTCCTCTTTGCTTTCAGTGATACAAAATGGACTGTTGAGTATAAACGTTGTCGTACATTAATTGAAGATAAAAAACGTTCTGCATGTGAAGGTTAAAGCGATTACGATGATACATTTAAAAAACCTCAACATTCTAAAAATTATCTAAATCCATGACATTAACTTTTCGAACGATTCTCATATCTGGTATATTCAATATTTTCATTTCCACTTAAATGTCTTATATTGTTTGATATTTTTGCATGCCAATGTATAAATGAGTAAATGTTTAGAATATAAAATTCTTTATCGTTATATAATATATTAATATGCATTTTTTATTCTTTTACAGCTAGAAGAACTGGTGGTGAGTACAACAAATTTGACGTCATCCATTTATGGTTAAGGGTAAAGAGTAAGTCCATCAATGTTACATACCGATGGGATAGATTCAATATAATAACAATTGATTTGTATCAAATAAAACTTTTAAGTGATTGAATAAATAATTCGTTAAAGAAAGAACAGTGAAAATCACCTAATTCAAAGTTCCCAATTCTCATCAAAGACCTTTTCGACGACGATCGCCTTATCCGAAACCTTTCCGTCTTTCTCCATTTCCTTTGTGTCCCATGGTCTCGAAATTAAATCTACTTTTCCTAACAATTAACCAAAGGCAATCGGGTCGCGAATCTCCGAACGTATTCGGATCACAGGACCATTCTCGTCACGCAGTCCTGTTTATCGAGCAGGAAGCCGTTCGCCTCTTGTTCTCGTCTTGTTTGTGTTTCGGCTTTTAGATTGGGGACGGCTCTTTCAATGATTAGTATTAAGGGGAAATATTTCAGGGACGTAGTTTTTGATTATATTAACGAAGGTGATTTGTTGTTGTTAGCTTTTTGTGCAATTTTTTTTTATCGCATCTTAAGTCCTGAACTAAGCCCAATTTTGATTAAAATTGGAAAATACTATACAGACTTTATCTTAGATTGTCTGCAAGGTTAATGGTAATTAACTTGACCCAAAGAAATATTTTAATACGTTTTGTTTTATTATTAAAAATCATTTTTACTTAACTATGATATCTAGATCGTTATAATTATATTAATATTATCGCTGTTAGACATAAAGTACATAGGTTTTTCATTGTATTGTGTCTATAAAATTATAGTTCAGTCCCTTATTCACTTCAAAGCGCAGACAAATAACTTAATACTTTTTTTTTCTCTATCCAAAATAACTTTTTCTTAACTATATGTGCATTGTTATAATTACACTTTTGTTAACACTATTGTGCATGAACTATCTAGATTTTTTAATTGTTTTATTTATTTCTGCAGTGATACTTATTAAATTGTAGTTCACTCACTTATTCACTTCACGTCCAATAAATTATCTTAATATATCTTATTTTAACAACCCGAAATCATTTTTACTTAACCATGATATGTACATCGTTATAATTACATTTTTATTAACATTGTTGTGCATGAACTATCTAGATTTTTCATTGATCTATTCAACTTATTTCTGCAGTGATATCTATAAGAATATATTTCATTCACATATTATCTTTAAGGTCCAGAAAATTATCTTAATATATCTTATTTTTCTACCCAAAATCATTTTTACGTATCGATGATATATTCATCGTTATAACTGAATTTTTATTAACAGTTTTGTGCATGAACTGTCTGGATTTTTCGTTCTTTTATTCAACTTATTTCTGCAGTGATACCTATAAGATTACAGTTCATTTACTTATTTACTTCAAGGCCCAAACATATATGTTAATATATCTACTTTTACTATTCAAAATAATGTTTTCTTAAATATGATATGTGCATCGTTATCTTTAAATTTTATTATTAACGCTGTTGGGTATGAATTATCTAGGTTTGGTTTTATTTATTCAACTTATTTCTGCAGTGATACATATAAGTTTATAGTTCATTCATTCACTTTCTTTGTGAATTGTAGGTTTTTAAATATATGTATATGACTACAGTCCATCTATTCGGTCAGTTTGAAACTTCTTTTTAAACTTGAATTTAGTAGATCTAAACGAGGGGTGAAAATGACATGAAATGTGCATTTTTTAGATTTGAAAAATTACTGTTTATAAATATTTAAGTATCGGGTATATTCGAACAAATATTCACGAAATATGAACAAGATACAGCTGCATCAGTTATCAAATATCATTATACAAAATGTGGAAAGTGTTAATTTTTACTTCCTTAAATTAATTATTACTTATTACGTCCTCTAGCAACCTCTATCGAATTAATCAAAAGGCTATTTTATGCCAACAATTTGTGATTGTTCATAATTTCTATTAATTCATAATTTGAATAAGTCTATATATATCACTGTGCCCACGAACCGCCTCTGTATCGAATACTCTCTTACCTCTCCTATTTCCCGGAATTGTATTTGACAATTAAGCGTTTTGTCGTCTAGAATTTCCACAGGTCTTTTTCCAACCTGAACGGGTTCCCGCCCCTTTCCTACCGACCGCTGACCAATTAAACCGCCAACATTTCGTTTATTTTGCAGGCCGCGTACCAAATAAATTAAACGTTCGAAAACGGAATTGTTTCGGGGTGCTTTTTGCCCTAGCATCTTACCACCGCCCAATTCGCCGTCGACAGTGCAACGTTGCGCTGCCACGATTCCAATTCCACCACCCATAGGGCGGCGAACAAGAAACAGGGCTCTTAAATCATGCGGGACCATAATAAGGACGGTTTACAAGCGCGAGTACACAGGGGTGGACGCCCAAGGGCTACACTTCGGGTGGCATCTTCGTGTATATAATTGCCGGCCACAATGGACGAGCGGAGCTGTAAATTATGGAGAAGGGTAGTGGCGTGAAGGGGTAATCCGAGTAGAATACGTAGAAATGGTTTTAACATATCTCGATTTTAGTTTCAACTTTATCCCTGTGATATACGGTGCTTACAGTTTAACAAAAAATAAATCACTTCAAATGTTAGAATATGAAAGAGGCAAATAACGAACCGAACTACGTACATTTGTTTCTAGATGTACAACAGGTCTTTGTTATATCATATTAAACTTCTGACGAAAATGTATTTATGTATTTCCTTCTTTTTTTTGGTATTATGCATATTTGAATTTTAATATTTGATCGAAAATTAACTGACAACTAATATTCCGTAATACATGTTAGTATTCTTATTTTTGTTAAGTTTCCTCTTATGTTATTCTTATGAAATTCTTATTCGCCATTGCATAAAATGCAACTCCTTAAAATTGCACCTATCCATCTATCTATCATTAAAGTTCTATCTCTGGTTATAGGGCTTCTCTTCCTTTTTCCAAATTTCTTTGTCTTGAACAATTTGTATCCATCTTGTTTTTTAAGATCGTCCGTCCCCCTTATTTAGGTTTTCCTCTCCTTCTTTTATGTTCCCAAGTCTGGGGTACGAGTGTGAGATGGTTTTATACCGTTGATTTTACTACCAATACTAGGTAGTACTGTTTTGCGCATATCTTGTTTCAAAACGCTCCTGTATTGTCCGGGATGAACGCCGAGAAATTCGAAAACCTCGCCT
Source organism: Cosmopolites sordidus (assembly GCA_031761425.1). Lineage (NCBI taxonomy): Eukaryota > Metazoa > Arthropoda > Insecta > Coleoptera > Curculionidae > Cosmopolites > Cosmopolites sordidus. Next base: position 104,139 of record JARFXV010001665.1, read on the forward strand.
CGTGCTGAACACTTGTCTCCAAACCAAAAAGACAGACAGGGATCTTGTAGTGGACGTCGCTGATAGTCCATGTTAAGTAATCCCTCCATTTGAGAGAGTTTCAGGATCCGGACAGATATCCTAGGATTCTAGACATTTTAGGCTATAGACATTTTAGGATCCGTACATTTTGGAATCCGGGCGTTTTAAACTCCACACATTGTAGTGTGATTTAGTCACCACAGGTTTCTGATGAGCGGCCTTTATGGTAACACACGTTTTGGACCCCGGACATATCCGTAATCACCCATCTTAGTTACCGGACTTTCCAATAACCGGATGTTTAAACAGCACCACAAAGGATAAAGGCCAGACTTTATTTAATTATTATTTTCGCTATTATTACTGATTTACTATTCAATCACTATTTGTCTACCAGCATTTTGTATTTTGTGTTTTTTCAACTCATGATATTTTGAATATTTTTAAAAAATCGTAAGTTATTGAATTTTGAATTTATTTACATCAATTTATAGTTTGCAATGGATTTCTTTGTAGCTTAAAAAAAATCTCCTAAAGTCAGATATTTCTGACGAAATATGGAGATATATTATAGAAGGTATATAGAAAAAAACAGAAACAAATTTTAATGAAATACTTCGTCAGTTTTTTGGCAAATTCTACGTCACAAAATAACATAAAAATGTCATAGAACATGAATCCGAAAATCCTTCGTGTTCGAGATACAGGGGTTGAAGATTTTAATTTTGTTTCTTTTTAAATTTATATCTACCGCATAAAGAAAGGTATTGTAACCAAATTTAGTACACATCATCAGCCTTTCGGTTGCCATAATCTGAGCGAATATCAAGTCCTACAAGCAGCCAGTGGCGGAGTTATAGGATCTGGCTACTAATTAATTTAAAACATAATTAGTACGGCCTTGTTCAAAATTAAACTTAAATACATTTTTCAACACAGAATATTATTCTCTACAAAAAGTGTATTTTAACACTTTTTCATATTTGCCTCGGTTTCTTGGCAAACTTGACATAATAAAATAACTAATACAATGGAATCAACTTACCTATGAAGATATATAATTTACTTAAACGTCAGATTGACAAAACTTCAGTGGTACTTAGTTTTCAACGTGTTAGATTAGCAACCGAAATAGTATGGCGTTATTGTTACTTTACAATACATTAGGGGGCAAGAAAGAAATATGCATAAGTATACTAATACAAAATTAGCCGATATTCACCTCTATTACGGAATGGCCAATTGTAATGCCAGTAGAGCAAGATTGTTGTACCAGGCAGCATTTCCACAACACGTATGTCTTTGTAGATGTATGTTTCCTGATGCTTATCGACGTTTAAGGGAACAAGGTAATTTCAAGATGCAAGCACAAGATAGAGGCTGAAATAGAGATATTAGAACGCCAGATAAGGTAGAATAGATCTTAAACGCAATTACCGCAAATTCAAATACAAGTACAATGATAATTACAGTGAATATGGACATTTCTCATGTCACTGTGTGGAATGTTTTAAAGGAACATTACTTGTACCCTTACCATATTGAGAGGGTACATGCATTGCTTCCAAGGGATTTTTTGCCACGCTTGACATTTTGTCATTGGTCTCTTCAACATACAGTTCATCCCAATTTTCATATTTTTATATTATTTACTGATGATCCTTAATTCACAAGAGGGAGAGAATAATGAATTTTCATCATCTTCAATAATCATCTTTGGACAGAACAGAATCCTCATGAAATTTTTCAAACTCGACACCAATACCAATTTTCCGTCAATTCGAGCATCTAATTTAAATTTTTTGGTTTTAAATTAATAAATGACACCTGATTTATTGATATTTGCTTTAATACAGAGATCTTAAAAATTTTTTTGTTTGTAAATTCCTAAAGGAGCTCAACCACCTGTTGACCTGGGAAGTATGTTATAATTTCAATTATTGTGCTTTATGTAAGCTTCTGTGTATGAAATTTGATAAAAACAGTCCTTCAGAGAGTCCTCACATTTTTCAAAACCTTATCGAAAATCCTTGTATGCTGATAGAAACCTGTATGTTAAGTGAAAGGTCACGTTTGCTATGAAACCGAGGCAGATACGAAAAAATGTTAAGATACACTTTTTGTATATACTTTTTGTAGATATATGTAATACCATATCAACATATAATCATTATGAAACAAAATTGTAATTTCCATTATTGCCAGTATTGTTAAATTAATGTGCGGATTCATCATATAATTTGGCTCTTTCATACATCCATCGACTGCTGCGACTTGTTTAATTAAATCCTGTTAGGATTAGGTCCATATTGTCCATCGTCGCTTCTTGATCTGTTCACGGAGTAGGCGTCGCGACGCGTTCGCCAACCACGTCGAGGTGTTTATTTCCGCTTTTGTTTCGAGAGATTGGATTCCGCTCCGGAGATTAAAAGTGCCTTGTCGGTTTTCTGTCACAAGACGGACGTCATTTCCATTTTCTGTCTTCGTCGCGGAAAACTGCGAGATAATATTTGAATTTAAATTGAAATTTGGCCCCATAGGTAAATTAACTGAAAAAATACGACTTTTTTCTTGGCTTTCTTCGAGAGTTGTTTTTTTTTGTTGAAGTTAATTTGGTTAATTTCACAATTTAATAAGCAATAACAGAATTAATTTTTTTATAGTGATTAAAATCGGAAAGTTCATTTCATTTGATACATTGCGGTGGTCATTTAATTTATCTAATTTATATTTTCAATAATGGTTTAGCTTCTAGGAACAAACAAAAATTGTATCATACTTATTTACTACATGATTGCATTCTACTGTTATCGTAATTAGTATTTATATAATATATTATATGATAGCTAATAAAATAAAGGGTTTTTCAAATTGAGCCCTTTTTTTAATGTTTAAATAAAACACAGAATTTACGTTAATTAATAATTAAAGCATAGTGTATGACAAACACGAAAAGATAATATCTGTCAAATGACCACCTCTTGCTCCACAGATGTCCAATCTTTTGTTAAAATTTTGGCACAATCGTGGCTCTACCTCACCAGCGACTCGAATAATTTCATCCTTTAGTTCAGGAATCGATAGTGAATAGTTCTTATAGACCTGGCTTTTCATATAACCCCAAAGGAAATAGTCCAACAGTGTCAAGTCACATGGTCTTAGTGGCCAATTAACATCACCGTTCCTGCAATAACTCTTCTAGGAAAATTTTCTCTCAAGAAATCAATTGTTTCATCTGTTTCAGCAGAGTGAGGCGTAACGCCATCCTGTTGAAACTACATATCCTTCAGATCAATAGTATTCAATTCAGCCCTTAAAAATCCATATTTTTTTCCCTTTATTTGGGTTTTCCGCCACTATCTAAAACTCAAAAAAATATCAAAAATACCTGTTCTTATGTAAAGAAAGAATCACTGGGTAAAAACAAAAAACCAAACGGAGACAAATTTTTCAGTGATTCTTTTTTTGTAATAAATTTGCCTAACGAACAAAATTTTAAAGATATAAAAATGTTTTAAAAAATTTTACAAACTTTTAGCGTTAACGTTTCGGAGGGTACTCTCCCCCCGTTTTCAAAACTAAACTAAAAAATAAATTATATTAATTTGTAATATATAAAGTAATGAGTTTAAAATTAATAAATATATATATATATATATATATATATATATATATATATATATATATATATATATATATATATATATATATATATATATATATGAATATATATGTATATATGTATATATATATATATATATATATATATATATATATATATATATATATATATATATATATATATATATATATATATATGAATATATATGTATATATGTATATATATATATATATATATATATATATATATATATATATATATATATATATATATATATATATATATATATATATATATATATGAACACGCCAGAATCATTCGGACATTACTTAAAAATCCAGTTATCATCTCAGGATATCGAACACCATTTACAGTTACAGCTTCACCAGCAGCATTCTGAAAGAAATACGGCTCATTACAATTACTCTTGACTATAATGAACTATAATGAACAGTAATTCATTTAGGATGAGTAGGTTTCTCATGCATCAATGATAGATTTTGCTCACCCCAAATGCGGAAATTTTGTTTATTAACATAGCCACCAATTTCAAAATGTGCTTCATCTGAAAAGATGATTTTCCAGAAAAATCATCTGTTTATTCTTTGATCAAATTTACAAATGCACGACGTTTTGAATGATCTAGTGGTTGTCATTTCTGTGTTATTTGAACCTTATATGCTGTCACAACAAAATAATTTTGTAAAATACGCCATGTTGTGGATTCACTGAGTCCAAATTGTTGTGAACTTAAACTAATGGAAATGTCTGAACCTTCAGCGACACTTTCACGTACCAATTCAATATGCTATTGTGAATAACCACTACGACTACATTTTGTTCTTCTTTTATCTTCCGCCGAACCAGTTTTTTGACATTTTTGAACAATTCGATTGATAGTGCTTTCAGATGGACGATTGTACAAACTGTAAATATCATGTAATTTTCTAGATACATTTTCAATGAACGCGCATTTTCATAAAATAATTCAACAAAATGTCATACATTACACTCCTGAAACGAGACTAGACATAGGCAAATTCACAATGCCATCTGTGTTATATTCAAGACTTAAAACACTGCTCAGTTTGAAAGACGCGTTACTACGATCAAAAAGTAAGGTACCTTTTTAAGTAAATCACAAACTAACTTCCTCTCACCGCAATACACATGCTCACAATTTTCCTAGTATTCGAAATAGTTTTTATACGCGACTTCCGGTATTTGGTTCAAAGCTTCCAACAAATTTCCTTGAATTATTTATATGGATTTAAAACAGTGTCCACGAGGTGGTATCTTCAATCGAGGGAACAGGAAAAAATCACGTGGTGCCGTATATGGGTAATATATTGCTTATGGGACGGTATTTGTATAATTTTTAGCGAAAAATTGATAAATTACTATTGCAATGTGCGATGGTGCGTAATTGCAAAAACCATAAATTATTTTTCCACAAATCTGGATATTATATCTCTACTACTTAATCAGCGACTACAGTACAAAATCGATGATTTTGGTAATGATTTTCTTTGATTTGACCTGGTTAATAATTGACGTGCAAAGTCTTGCCGAGTGAACCTCATCTTCAACTGCTTCACTATCATCACTAAACCTCTTGTATCACTTATAAACATTTTTTGACATAGCGTAATCACCGTGACATTTTATTAACATTTTTAATACATTATCGCAAGAATTTTCGATTCTTGTGATGATGTATGTAAATTTAATGTAAATTATTTACTCATAAAATAATCCATTTTAAAAAATCGCCCACAAAAATGCTTAGCCATTAGAACGGTGATATTTGCAACGCTATAATTAGTCGACTTCTCTCAAATTTCAAAAACAGTGATACCAACTTACTAACCAAATGATAGTATCGATACGTAAAGCGCGCAAATGTTTTAAAGAAAAGTCACCTTACTTTTTGATCTTAGCAGTAGTTTTGTGTCATTGCAGGCTATATATCTTTTCTAACCTTTTTTTCCATCTTTTTAATGCACATTATAGTATTTTTCTCTATACTGGAGTTAAATATTACATCTTCATAATTCATCAACATAATGTAACGTCCATCATTCAGATAGTCTCCAAGAAAACGGAACGTGTAGTTTAGAAATGGTTTAAATCGTACTGTCTAGTTTATGATGTATTCAATATTTTCGGCGCTATATTATTGACCGTGCACAATATTGTTTTGATATGCTCAGGACAATCATTTTTGAAGCGATAATTTTTCTCTGTGTCTTTGATTGGTAAATTCTATTAAAAACAAAAACAGTTATTAAAATGTATCATAAATGTTCCCAAGGAATGTTATGGACAAAGGGAACTTTTGAAATATTTAAATAAACAAATTTATAAATATATTTCTTTTATCTCTATTAGAATTCCAAAAATCAAAATTAATTTTCAGTCAATATTCATTTCATAGGAAATTAAACCGTTAAATAAAAAATGAGTTTATTGTTTGTAACTTCAACAAAGCATGGTGTCTCTTATGTAAACTTTGACCTAACAACAGAAAATGTCCTCAGCTTTTTTCTTTAATCCTTAATTTTTTTTTATAAACTATCGTTGAATTGTAACAAATTATAGCGCAATTTATTACTATTAATCATAATATCATCTTAGAATGTTGTTGATGTTTTACTATAGTACTCTATTTCTGGGGTTTCCATTATTAAGATCAAGTAATAATTAGCAAGTAAATGGGGTGTGTTTACGTTGATATTGCTTTTCCGTTACGGGAATATCTTGTGGATAGTAATATTTTCGTCACCTTGAATGAGAATCCAATCATTTTAATTTGAATGCTTTTAATATGGATAGTCAGAACTTTGTAATTTTGATAGTGTTCAATCTATAATTAAATCGTATTCGATTTCCTGTAGAAATTCTCTATGATCATTTGAAGAATTACCAGACTCAGATTCTTCTTCATTCAAAGTCTAAGATCTAATATTTTTGGAACAGGAAGTTGACATATTTGAAGGGTTGTAAAAGTGATTGTAGATTAGGATAATATATTTAGATTTTGGTCCAATACATATCCAATACATATAGTAATCTGTGTCATGGACTTTCGGTTTTCTGCATATCATGTTGACAATCGACCAACCTGTTAACGATGCTGGATATGTATGAGGAGCCCATCTCTTGCCTTGGACTTTAATTCTGAAATAAACTTCATAAACGTTTTGCACAAGGGTAGTGAAATTACGTATTTGCGATATAAAGGTGAGCTCTTCGCGTATAACAAAAACTGTTGGGGCTATTTATTCACTGGCTAGGCATTGTATTTAAAATGAATTGCAAAATAATATAAAAATCATAAAGTACGTAGAAATCAAAACTTACTACTCACGACGTAAAAAATACCAAATATTTCGAAGCCGATGGGCACAATCTGTACTGAAAGCATACTTTTTAGAATTAATAAACCGAAATAAACATCGTACGGGTATGTATGTGTGTTGATGGATAGTGATTCCCGGATTGTGTTTTAAGCTGAATTTTTGTTTCGGGTGTGCATTAGTATACTCTGTATGTATATATATATATACATATATATACAGTGGTGCCCAGAGAAATAGAACCATTACAATAAAATACACTGTTGGGCAAATAAACTTAAAGGCATACATAATTACTACAATAATTGTATGATATAAAAATATAACACAAAAGGAAAAACATAATATCAAACTTAGTTTTAAACAAATACTGTAAACATAATATTTAATAAAAATTTAGAAAAAAAATATGAAATGTTATGTTAAAATATGAAAATATAACATTTAAAAAGCAGTAAATATTGCAATCAACACGTTTTTCCAAGCGTTGCAATTAAAAAAATAAATAAAAACAAACTTGGCCGACTAATAATTTTATTATAAATGGGTTGTAGCGTCCTTTATACAGCTGCCGAAAGAGTGCAGATATTAACATTGCGGAAAGAAGCAAAGTCACTAAGGAAAATTGCAAGGATCGTCGTTCGTTCAAAAAAAATGGTGGAAAATGTCCTAAAAATAATCAGGTTTAACAAACCGTGGAACTAGAAGAACGACGACACCTCATACTGACAGGCAAATTGTCAGCATTTGAAAAAACAACCCATTTAAATCGTCTAACGAAATTAAAAATGAACTGATGTTAGAAATAAGTTCAAGAACAATTCGAAGGAAGCTTCAAGTAAGTAACTTACACGCAAGAGTTACTAGAAAAGTGCCTTTGTTATCCGCCAAGAATATAAAGAAAAACATTTAAAGTTTGCCCAAGATCAGTTAAATTGGTATGGTGACCAGGGAATCAAGTAATGGCGCAATATTTTATGGAGCAATTTTATGGATACACAAATTAATTTGATAGGTTCTGATGGTAGGCTATATGTTAGTTACCCAATCAAAAATTATTATCAAATCATATAATTAAAACTCAAAACATGGATGCGGTAATATAAAACTGTGGGTAGCTTTTTCATGATATAATATAGGACCAATTTATTGGATTAAAAAAAAACATGGACCAAAATCAGTAGATCCACATTCTTCAGGGAGTCATGCTGTCTGGTGTAGCAGAGAATATGGCCCTCGTAAAGTGAATTTACTGCCGTAACCTTCCCAATTGCCGGACTTCAATCGCATTGAGAACTTGTGAACTTACCTCAAAAATGGCGCGGGTAAACATAAAATGAGAAACAAGCTTGAACTTTGGGAGGTGATTAAAAAAAAAAGGAAACTATACCATTAGAAATGTTGTGCCGAAAAAATTATTTCTCTCTCTATTTTCATGACTACATCTTCATGTTTTTTTTCTACATTTTTGTTAAACACTATTATGTTTACACTATTTTTTTTTAAACTAAGTTTAATATTATGTTTTCACTTTTTTGTTATATATTTATGTTATACAGTTACTGTACTAATTACGTATAATATTACAACTTTATTTGCCACACAGTGTCTTTTATTATAACAGCTCTATTTCTCTGGTTTACAGATTTATTTGCAGTGTATCAAATTACACAATAAATGCCTAAAAACTGCCATTTCACAAACTGCTTGTGTTTATTGCTATAATTAGCCATGAAAATATGCTTTGAAACAAATTAAACTATTTAATTTTTCATATTAGCTGTTCAGCATAACTGTGTACCGAATAAATTAGTAAATGTAAACTGTAAATTTCAATTGTGATATGTTCTTTCCTTAAAATATATTTCAAAAATAAGATTTTAAATTTTTTTCTGTTGGGTATTTTTTCTATAGGAGTCATAAATGAAAATATTGGATTCGTTTATTGACTACAAAACAAAATATTGCTTTATATCCCGAAGAAAAACCTTACTAAGATATACGGTAGTGTTTTTTCAGCTTTGCAGAAAAATAACAAAAGAGATCCCCAAAATAAACCTTAGCCCATCGACAACCCTTCTCAAAGCGGTTTTTTTTCTTTTCATCGCATTTTTCTAATCCTCGTCTCTTTATCATGCACCTCTTAATTTTCTCCGAAGGTAATTTCATCGGCGATAAATAATCTGGTTTTTCCGGAGCCTCGGATCCCACAGCTGCCCCGGAAACAGTTCCGCCGACCCCAGGTCCGGAATTTCAACTCCACGGAAAATTTAGTTCCGGTCGCACGTTTGTGCACAAATTATATTCTGACAGTATATTTTTATATGTAATAGTATATTATTTTGGTGAGGAAGAATCATTTTAGAGAAAGTGGTTGTTTTGAATATTTAATCTTCTAAGTTCTTGTAAGATGTTTTGAGTTTCTAGCACTATTATATATTATTGAGCTGGTCAGAAATTACGGATGAGGCAAGCGTCACGCTACTCTTTAAATTAAAAAAGGTGCTTTTTTAGTGTGTCCGAACCTCCGATAGAGGTCGTTGTAAAACGAACTGTGAGTTTGCGCTCAAATTGTAAATCTGTTTCTCAATAGTCTGGCAAATGATGCAAATGATCAATCAATATGCAAATGATGCAATAGTCTGGCAAATGATGCATCAGAGCAATGCTTGTAAATTATCAAAATCAGTGTTCTGTGCACCAAACTTATAGAGCACTTGTGAATTTTGAACTTCGTGATGTATTCGTTGAGTTATCGACGAATTCCGAACGCATTTTACGGTTCTCGATATTAAAACAAAAACAAGACAAAAACTGTGCGTTCCGAAGAAAATATCGCCGCTGTTGCTGACAGTGTTGATGAAGATCAACCGTTCCCAGGAAGTTGGGCTTTCTTATTCGATTATGTAAGTTATTTAATTTCGATTTTGAATGGTATTCATGTGGATGAGGTATGGCTCCAACAGGACGTCTCCACATGTCATACAGCCAACGCAATAATCCAATAATCAGCCAAATAATAACTGTTAATTGGCCACCTAGGCTATGTGATTTAAAGCCTTTGGATTATTGTTTTTGGAGTTATGTTATATCTTTGGTCTATGTCGATAAACCAGCAATTATAGATGCCTTGGATGCCAACATAACTCGGACAATTGCGAACATCAAATACCAATTGCTTGAAAAAAATGGTCGGAAATTGGTTTGGCAGAATGTCGCGGCCGCGGCGCAAATTTTTCCAAAATTGTTTTCAAACATTAATGCCAATGTTATTTCACATAAAATAAATATTTTTCAAGCAGATTTGGTTGCTGTTTTATTAGAAGTTAAAGTTGTGGCGCACTAAGAATTTACCTTATGTATGTATAACTTTTAAACGAAACAAGAGAATATTTTTTCTATATATTTAGTTCGCCTTTAAATTTTTGAAAATTATATCAATCATATGTGAGCCATTAACAGCAATTCAACTTTATGCCCTTGTTAACACATTTTTCATAACTTTTCTTAACATATCTGGTATTAATACAACAATTTTAGCCCGAATGTTATCCTTGAATTAATGTATGGTTTGCTTATTTATGTAAATAAAATTAAAAATTACCATGAAAATGATCCGGAGCAGTCAGATTTGGAGATCTGAGAGCATTACAGTACTAATCGCGTGTTACTTTTTGTAGGCAATAGCTCTTGAACAATTTGAATCTTATAGAGAAATATGTGTAAGTTACTTCTTAAAATTCGGTGTAAACTGCTTGGAAAAATTATCTAATTCCTACACTACAAAATTACTACAAAATTATCTATTTTCCACACGTGCAATATTTTCAACGCTTCGCACTGTTCTTGGATCTCTGATACGACCTCTCCCCAATAGTTGTGAATTTTTTAAAATTGTTTTATTGAATAAACTTGAATAAATATTGAAAGAAATAATAATTGAATAAACGATAAATTGTGCTTTTATGAAGCGTCTGACGATTAGGATATTTTCACCTAAATTGACTTTTTTTTAAATGTACATTACAAAAATTTCACTGCTTTCTTTTTAGGTGTATTTATCCGTAATATAACACGCACGTCTGCATTACACAACATCCAAAGCCAAACTGTCACAAATGTCATGAAAAAATATGGCGCCAAAACTAAATAGTAGCATGACACTTGCCCCACCATTTATATCTAATAGTTTTTCAATTATTTTCATGATCATTATAAATCATATTTTGCTAATGGCATAACTTAAAAGAATTTTTTATAACTCGTACATTTCACTTCCACTGAATTAATTACTTTCATTAATTTAAATATTTTTGAAAATCAATCGGTAAAGTGATTATATCAGATCGGGTGAATATGGTGGATTAGGCAATTCTAAATGGTTTTGATTTGTCAATAATTTGTCGACTTTGCCTCAATATCAGGCTCTGGCGAAATTCATTGTATTATACGGGTCTGAAGTTTGAAACAATTTTTTACTTTGTTATCTATCACTTTTATTTTTGTTTTATCACTAAAATTTGTGTGACTATAGTTTCGTAAAACGACTTTACATTCTCAAACACTACTTTAAAACTAAGGGAAAATGCAGCTGTTTATCTATTCTATGTACCTAATTTTAAACTTTTATTGGGGTTAATTTTTTACAATATTTTAAATAATGGGGAATTTCGGAGATTCGTCTGATCGTTTAACAGCTGTCTAGACGGATCTTTATTATAGTTATAAATTTCAATAGCTTCTAAAATGTTTAATTTTTTGCTTCTGGGCGCTGTATGTAAAATTTTCAAATTTGTAATCTGGGGAGATATATGTCCGGTATCTATGAAATGGTTCGCAAAATTAGAGTATTGTTTCTTTAATATGGATACAAAGTTATATTCTTTGTATCTGGTCTGAAAATTTCTGCCGGTTTGTCCAACATAGCAGCTACTGCACTCGTTGCAACTTAACATATAAACTAGAGATTTTGAATTTGCTGATGTTTTATCTTTGGGATTAAAAATTAATTTACTGGTTGACTGGGTGGTTTTAAATGCTATTTGTAAATTATGTTTCCTCAAAGAGTTAGATATTTGTTCTGAAATTGGACCGAAATATGAAGTTTTACAGTACTTTTTATCATTTGTTTGTTTTACTTTTGGATATACTTGCTGAATTAGTAATTGTTTCCGTTTTTTATTTATTAAGTAACTAATTTATTTTTCTTTGAAACCGTTATTTTGTGCTACCATTATTTTTTGCAGTTCTATTTTTCTATTATTTTCAGATAGTGGAATTGTGAAAGCTCGGTGGATCATAGACTTATATGCAGCATATTTATGTGTAATGGGGTGGATTGATTGTTTTGTGATTGTTATATCTGAGTATGTGGGTTTTCTATAGATGTTAAAATCTAGTTTATTATTTTGTTTTGATATTGAAAGGTCCAGAAAATGTATGGTCTGATTTTGTTCTTTTTCTAGTGTAAATTTTATTTTTGGATGGATACTATTTAAATGCTTTAATGTTCCTTCTATTTGTCTGTCATTTTCAGTATAATAAATCAAAATGTCGTCTACATATCTAAACCAAAAAAAAATATATATTTTGTTTTATCCGTTTTTAAAAAAAATTGTTCCAAGTTTAACATAAACAGTTCTGATAATAAAGGGCTTAGTGGGGAACCTATTGCTAGACCATCCTTTTGTTTGTAAAAAACGTTATTAAATTGAAAATAGTTTTTTTTGTTAGATAACAAAGTAAAAAATTGTTTTATTCCTTTTTATATTTGTTGGGTTTTTTATTAGCACTTCATACTATCAGCTATAGTTATTTCAAAACAAATTCCTAACGCACGCTGGGTCGTTAGAAATAATCAAATCCATCGAGAAAGTAGAGTCCTTATGGTTACTCAATTCTTCGAATTAACTTTCCCTAATTTTTATCAGGATTTTTTGCGTGAAAAACCCCTTATTCAGAATATATCGATCTTTCTGCCCTAGTTATAGAGTGAAATAGTGTTAATATCTTGGCCTAACTGAAAGATCTTCAAATTGAGCGTTTTTTTTTAAATTGTTGAATTAAACACAGGATTTTCGTTAGTTTAAAAATTGATAATTCAATCATCGTGTAGGATATTTAAACACAAAACACAATATCTGCCACATGACCAGCTTTTGTCAAAATTTTGGAAGACATTTTGGCATAATCGTGGCTCTATCTCACCAATGACTCGAATAATTTCATCCTTTAGTCCAGCATTCGATTGTTGTTTGCTGTTATAGACCTGGATTTTTACGCAACCCCAAAGAAAATAGTCCAATGGTGTCACATGATTTTTGTGGCCAATTAACAGCACCGTTTCTTGCAATAACTCGTCCAGGAATTTTTTCTCTCAAAAAATCAATTGTTTCATTAATAGGGTGAGGTGTAGCACCATCTTGTTGGAATCACATATCCTCCAAATCAATAGTATTCGATTTAGCCCACAAAAATCCAGTTATTATCTCACTATATCGAACACTATTCACAGTTACAGCTTCACTAGCAGTATTCTGAATGAAATACGGCCCAATTACACCTGATCATAATGCACACCAAACAGTGATTCTTTGATCCAATTGACAAATGCACGACGTTTTGAATGACCCAGTGACTTTAGTTCCTGTGTTATTTGAACCTTATATGCCTTCAGAACGAAATACTTTCGTAAAATACGCCATGTTGTGGATTCACTGACTGAGTCCAAATTGTTGCGAATGCCGACTAATAGAAATCTCTGGGTCTTCAGCAACACTTTCACCTACCAAATCAATATGTTCCTCTGATTGACCACTACGACTATATATTGCCCTCCCTTTATCTTCCCGTGAAGCAGTTTTTTGAAAATTTTGAACAATTCGATTGATAGTGCTTTCAGATGGACACGTAATTTACAGAATATTACGTAATTTTTTAAAAACATTTTCAACTGAACGCTCATTTTCATAAAATAACAATTTTAACTTGTTGAATTGTTGTTTGACTCCATTTTTATACTTCTAAAATAAGACTAGAGCTAGGCAAATTCACAACGCCATCTGTATTTTATTCAAAAATTAAAACACCGCTCAGTTTAAAAGATCTGTAACAAAACCCTTAGGACCAAATCCCAGTTCGGCGCTAACTTCACTTTATATAAGTAAGGAGTCATGCGCCAACTTAAAAACCAAGTTAAAATATCAGTAAAGGTTTCTGTTTCTATATCTATACAATATATACAATATATACAATATATACAATATATACAATATATACAATATATACAATATATACAATATATACAATATATACAATATATACAATATATACAATATATACAATATATACAATATATACAATATATACAATATATACAATATATACAATATATACAATATATACAATATATACAATATATACAATATATACAATATATACAATATATACAATATATACAATATATACAATATATACAATATATACAATATATACAATATATACAATATATACAATATATACAATATATACAATATATACAATATATACAATATATACAGACGAAAATGTAACTGGCCCATATGGAACTGGTGAGCGAGACAATAGAGGTGACAGCTTAGTTGATTTTGCTGAAGGACAAGAACTATATATTATGAATTCATTCTATAAGAAAAATTGCATCAGAAAATGGACATGGAAAAGTCCATCTGGGCTCACAAGCGAAATTGACTACATCATGACCAACGATAAAACAATATTTACCAATTGTACTGTCCTTAACAATTTTAATGTTTGAAGTGACCACCGAATGGTACGAGCAAGGGTTCGGATTGACTGTCGAAAAGAGCGCGAAAGAATGGTAAGATCAAAGAAAGGCAAGGTGGATTCTGGAAAACTGCTGGAGAGAGGAAGCGATTTTGAGATTGCTTTGTCAAACCGGTTTGCTGCGTTACAAGATCCAGGGGAGGTGGAAATATCAGTTCAATACGAAGAAATCGCCAACAATGTACTTCAAACGGCTGCTTCAATAGCACCAGAAGAAAAATGTCTCAAACAAACAAAAATCTCCAGTGAGACCATTGATTTAATGAAGAAGCGGCGAGCAATGAAAAATGCAGGTAGTCCTTTTGGCAGGGTCGAGTACACTGAGCTCTGCAAAACTATAAGAAAACGTATCAGAGAGGACACGCGCCGATTCAATATGCAGCTACTGCAAAAAAGCCTAGAAGAAAACAAAGGAATTAACAAAGCTAAACAGAAGCTGAGAAACAAAAGAACGCAAATATATGCTTTGAAGCGTGACGATGGCACAGTGTGCAGGGCGCGTACCCAAATGTTAGAGATTGTCAGAAAGTTTTATTCCCAGTTATATGAAGATCAGAGCCAGTCAGGGACAGCAATACCCACGGAAGAACAATATATAATGCCAGATATCCTAGTGGAGGAAGTAACAAATGCTATAGAATTGATGAAGAACGGCAAGGCTCCAGGAAAGGATAGTGTTACTGTCGAAATGCTAAAAGCTGGTGGTCGGACGTTACATGAAACACTGGCAAAATTATACTCAAAATGCCTCAAAGAACAAAAAGTACCTGACTTATGGAAAAATGCAGAAGTGATCCTTTTACATAAAAAAGGAGCACAGGAAGATTTAAAGAACTACCGTCCAATAAGCCTCCTATCAGTGATGTACAAAGTTTTCACTAAGATAATTCCTAAAAGAATATTAAAAAAACTGAATAACGCACAACCAAGAGAACAAGCAGGATTCAGAAGTGAATTCAGTACAATGGATCACATCCAGGTTGTACAGCAGGTCATAGAAAGGCACAACGAATACACCACGCCACTGTGCTTGGCTTTTATCGACTACGAAAAAGCATTTGATTCCATCTCAAAGCATGCGATAATGGATGCACTGCTTAGCCAAGGTGTAGAGAGAGCCTATGTAAATCTATCAGAATCGATATATGATGGAGCTACAGCCACAATTCACCTTGATGATCTTGAAGTGGGAATTAATATAGAACGAGGTGTACGGCAGGGTGACGCAATATCGCCTCTTCTTTTCTCGGCTGGCCTTGAAGAAGTATTCCGTAAACTGGATTGCGAACAGGATGGTGTAAAGATCAATGGTGTAAACTTAAACCATCTTAGATTTGCAGATGATATTATTCTCATTTCACAAGCCCCAGAGGAGCTGTAAAGACGCATACAGGAACTGCAAAGGGCTGGCGAATCATTTGGCTTGAAAATAAACCTGAAAAAGAGTCAGGTTATGTTCAATAACTTCGCTCAGGACAGAAGAATTTCAGTTTTAGGAAGGGATTTGGAGATTGTGGACAGCTTTATATATCTTGGGCAGAGGATTTCAATGGAGGGGAATACCGCCCGGGAGGTAGAACGGCGTGTTAAATGTGGCTGGCAGGCATTTGGTAGGCTCAACATAGTGTTTAAGAGCAGACTCCCACTTTGCCTGAAAAGAAAAGTATTCGATCAGTGCGTTCTACCCGTTATGACATACGGAAGTGAAACCTGGACACTCACATCGCAATCAATTCAAAAACTTCGGGTGGCACAGAGGGGAATGAAAAGATGTATGCTTGGCATTACAAGACGAGACAGAAAGTCCTGCGCGTGGATCAGGGAACAAACAAAAGTCTGTGACATCATTGGAAGAGTAAAACAATTGAAATGGAGATGGGCAGGCCATATAGCGAGGCGATGGGACGACAGATGGACCAAGGCAATCCTGGAGTGGATACCGCTTGATCGCAAACGTCCGCGAAGAAGACCGAAAGCACGATGGATTAATGAGATCGTTAAGTATATTGGACCCGAGTGGCAGAGGAAAGCCCAGGACCGTGAAGGTTGGAAGCATGCTGAAGAGGCCTTCATCCTGCAGTGGATCGATACGGGCTGATGATGATGATGATGATGATACAATATATACAATATATACAATATATACAATATATACAATATATACAATATATACAATATATACAATATATACAATATATACAATATATACAATATATACAATATATACAATATATACAATATATACAATATATACAATATATACAATATATACAATATATACAATATATACAATATATACAATATATACAATATATACAATATATACAATATATACAATATATACAATATATACAATATATACAATATATACAATATATACAATATATACAATATATACAATATATACAATATATACAATATATACAATATATACAATATATACAATATATACAATATATACAATATATACAATATATACAGTATATATAATATATACAATTAGAACAATAAATATTGGAATTGATAGTTATATAATATCATGATTTACAAGTCTTATAAGATAAATATCAGTATTTATTTTAAACTATTTTATGTGTTAAGTACATAAGTCAATTCGGTGGTGACCTTAGCAAAGCATCTGACATTACTTAAAAAGTGTACCCATAAGGAATATAGTTTTTTTGTTTTTAAAAGCATTGCTACCTACTGATAATAATTTAACTTATATAACATTATCTATATTCTAGTTAAATATATTCATATTTAGTGTTCTTATTTATTAATTCAAAAAATGGTAACCCTATAAGAATGGAAGAGATATTAGGTATAAGAATGGAAATGATAACTTCCATATTAGTTAAGATTAGTAGGGCAGTAGTTGTAATTCCACTGATATCCTCCAAAAATATAGATCGATAATGGCAAAAGAAAATTGCACGCCAAATGGTAACATTTGAACTATGTAAAGGTTTGTCTTGCAATTGACGGCGATTTTCATGAAAACATGGAAAAGTTTGTTTATTCACAAAACCGTGAAGGTGAAAATATACTTCATCAGGCAAAAACAAGTTAGAAATAAGGTTTTCATTTTTTCAATCCTGAAGATCTGATTAAATTGAAGGCAAAATTGCATGCGGTTAACGTGATATTAATCTTGCAATACATGCACTTGGATTTGAATGACCAGCATTTGAAATTTTCATGCAAAATGCTTCATAAACTCCTGCTCGAAAAGTTCAATGAAAATAGATAACATGACGCCGAGTTGGACGCCGTGGATTATGTCGAACAATGCCTCTGACTTTTTCTATGTTTACTCTCTATATTTGCAGGGCTACGTATTGTTCTTTCTCTCCCTGGAGTCTTGTTTTACAGTGCATAATTAGTTTCTACAAAGTTTGTAGTGCATGTTTTGATAGTAAGATATCAGAACACGGTATCGGATGATTTCGGCATTACACTCATAATTTATATAACCGGAGGTTATCCTCTTTTCTACTGGTTTATGATTACTACGTTATAATTCTCCAAATACAGTAAAGTTAGTCACTTTACCAATACTTGAGAGAGATCCAGGATATTTGACATTGATAATCGCTCATTTCTATGTTATACCCTATAGATAATAAAGATTAATGTATAATTATATAGAATTTATTTCTGCATATTTACTATTTTATATTACTTGTATTACTCTAAAAACCGAATAAGGTTATTTTCGACTCTAATATATTTCAACTTGTATCTGTATTGTGATTAAATAAAAAAAAATAATATTTTATAATGCAAATTTACGTTTGTGACTAATTTTCTCTCAGTATTATCTGTAAATAAAATATGTACTATCCGACCACATGTGGGGCCTAAACTCGCAATGTAACCCAGTCTAACTCAATATTGATAGTATTTAATTGAGTATTACCCTAATGAAACAATTAGCTTTATGTAATCAATTGTTTAATCAATATATGATCAAACATAATTTTCTTAATGGGCATATAACTCAATTCTAGTTGCACTATTCTGAGTATAAAATCGGCGTTGTAACTGTTATATTCTTCTCTATTATACCTAATAGTTTTTTTTTGGATTAATTACTTCCGCTAAAAAGATCTTAAAAATGTAGCGACAGAGGCTCTAAGTTGATATTAAATGTTTTTTTGGTTAGACAATTTTAAAGAGAACTATCAGCGTGACGGAATAATGTCTGGGGAATAAATGAAGGTTTCCTTTTTGATTGGAGAAATCTGGCTCTTGTTAATGGAAAGTTTGCATCTTTGCATACCGGGGACTACTTATAGTCTAGTAAGCTGGTAAGACGTCAGTACGAATAATTTTCTTAAACCTTCGCTGAATGGACATCACTTTCCAATGGTTCAAATATTTTTTAGTTCTGATTTCCTAGTCCCGTTCTATCTTTAAATTTACTAATATCCATTTCTTATCCACTTGAAGATTTAATTTTAAAAATAATTCTTTGTTTTGGGCTCATGTAAAATTTGTTGGACTATTTATTGGCCTCCCGCATTACTTGTATAATATTTTATAACCCTCAATCGATCTTTCAAAATATCTCGACAACCAGCTCTCACCTCTTTATTGAGTCGACATATTGACCCACCCAAAACGTACTATTGTTTTCGCATATGCATTGCATTTTAATTTTTATGTCAACAAGGCAAAAAACAGTAATCCAAATTTTAACAAAATGATTTACAAGCGTCATCTGAATGTCATCTGACACGTTTAAAACTTTATTTCGTGGCATTTTGGTGTAACCACATTTATATAAGTTCTGGTTTCTCGTATCAAGCTTTTAACATGGCTCTTAGATTCTTATTTATTTTGATTCCTGAATCGAAACTGTCGGATAAAGGCTGTTTATGCGCTGTGTCTTTAACGCACACAGAATATGTGCAGCACTTAGTTTTAAAATTACTATAACTTAGTTTTAAAAAGACCTAATACCGAAGTGGCTGTGATAAATTAAGGCCAAACCTGTGAGCCGCATAATGTTATGACTCTAATTAGAATTTGGGGAATCAGCATTTTACTACTTGTAGATAATTTTCTGGATCTGCATACTAATGCTTTAACTTTTAATAGTTTTAACAGGCCTTTTAGACCCATTACTGGGTAATTTGTTTCCATTATTTTCTTCCCTCCATTTTTCTATGCCTTTTTCTTCCAGATCGTTAATACTCTTGTATCTATCTGTTGCTTGAGCTACCCCGCCTTCTCGTTACCATCAGATTAATAGATTAAGGTTTAATACTTTATAATTCTTGTTTTTTTGCTTAGCTATATATAGCATCCATTTGATTTATTGTGCCATAATTAATTTGAGGCCTAATAGTAATTGGGGGGCTTCGTAAAATCATTCTATTTCTCTGTAATTTCTTTTTCTCATGTTTCACAACACTTTTCTCCGCCATATATCCTTTATTACATATTTGTTTCACAAATTTTCAGTTTTTCTGAATCTGTTGTATTCAGAGTTTTTCTGAATCTGTTGTATTCAGTACCTAAGTCTCAAAGTCATATTTTGCTACTGGCGTAAGTATTGTCCTGTCCATTGGTTTTTGGTTTCCTCTTTTACTACTCGTATAGCTATCTCAAAAGAGTTCTTTCGATCTTGCGTTATGCATACTCCCAGATACGTAATATTCCATACCCTCTCTACTTCTATCAACTCATGACGCCTGATGATCATATATTTTGTTGTTTTTTTCTGAGTTTATTTGTATTTTCTTTTTCTTCCTTTTCCGCCTTCTGAGCTGACTTTTATTACTTTTCTTAGTTCTGCTTGTGATGTCATAATAATTGTAATGTCATAAGACTTAACTCCGCTATCTCTCTTGACTCTTGACCTCTTGACTTAACTCCGCTATCTACATTGAAGGGTCCGGATGTGATTATATTTACTTTAACTTTAGTAACAGTGCTTGCTATTGTCGTTCCTACTCACCTGACCAGTTTGCAAGGGATTTCAATGCTGTCATAATTTCACCTATTTCTTTTTTCATTATCTGCTTGCTAATAATTTCATATATATACAGGATGATTCAATAGGAAATCTCAATATTTCAGCTACATATTCAGGGACCGAAAATTAATATAAAAGTTTCTATAAACATGGGTTCTATTCTCAACTGTTACAGAGATACAGCGGTAAACATATTTATGGATGGCAAATGTAATAAACACGTTTTTGTGATTGCTGGAGAAACTGGTATTTTTCCAAGTGGGAGAATTATACCTGAACGGCAATTGAAACTTGATCCTGAACAAGAACAGGCATTTTTTGACGTCATTGAAAATGATGCAAGCGTAAGTACAATACGGAGATACAATCGTCTGCTTGGAGGACTCTTTATATGAATTGTTTATATCCATTTCATTTACAACTGGTGCAACATTTGCAGGAGGTGATTTTACGTTAAGAATGCAGTTTTGTAATTGTAAGTGTTCTGTTCGCTGATGCAGCGCAGTTTACTCGTGATGGCATAAATAATCTTCATAATGAACATCAATGGATCGATGAAAACTCTCACGCTACAGCTGAACATAATTTTCAATCAATTTTGCATTAATGTGTGGTATGGTATGCTGAAAAATGAATTAATCGGTCCATTCTATTCGACGATCATCTCACAGAAGAAGTTTACCTAAATTTTCTACAGGATCATTTACAAAACCTGTTAGAAAATGTTTCACTTGATGTACGACAAAACATGTACTTATCAACATGATGGACCCCTGCACGCTACAACTTACAAGTAAGAAATATCTTGTAAAACAACTTCCCAAACTGGTGTATTGGACGAGGTGGTCTGCATAATTGTCCAGCTAGATCACCAGACCTTAATCCTCTGGATTATTGTCTTTGGGGGTGGGTAAAATGTTTGGTATATGCAAATGATTAAGGGAAATTATTTAATATATAATATTTATATTTTTTATTAATAACAATTTTATTATTTAATATATAATATGTATTTGTTTTATAATAGTATAAGTACTATTTAATACACATATAATACTGATGCTTCTAAATTATTCACCAACTTATGATATATAAATCAACTGGAGATCAACTCGTTAATTTTCAATTGTCACTCGTAATTCTGTAAGAACAATAGACCGATTCATTAAGGCTGGGATTTTATGATATTTCGTCTAATATAATTTTGCGTGTGAAAAAATCAGTCTTGTTTCTATAGCTAAGTAAAAATGATTCTAGGAACCTTACAAATATATTAATTGACTATCTGACATGTCTCAAAAGCTAAAAAAAAAAACAATAATTTCCAATTTATAAAAATTGATGTGTCGTGTGCAATGATCAATTTTCGATTACTCTTTCAAGCATATCGCTTAGTATATTTTCAATAATAACCTGGATGTTTCGTTTTAAGGTCTAGAATTGTTCAGGGTTTACTTCTGTGAATCCGAGATTTAGCATAACCCCACTAAAAATAATCCAAGGGCGTGAGATCTCTTGATCTTGGACCCATAATAACGCGTCCAGGAAACGTCCCTTGCTATTGACGATGTTTATTCGCCCAAATTCTGCAGTTATTTCTATTCACAAACCCATTCATCCAAAAGTGCGCTTCGGTTGAACTGATTATTTTTTATTTTAATGGTAGATACGAATAGTTTTTACACGCTGTTGTATATTTTTCCATGGTTGATTGACACAATGTACTGAATATAACAGTCAGTGAATTATTTCATTTACATTTCAAGCATTGTTGCTAGCTGCTATTACCTTTCAATATTTTGACACTCTTATTGGACAACTCTTTATATTGCGATTAAGCTTTGCCATTTCTAACGTCATTTGAGACGAAACAGAAAATATAAATCGGAAATCTGTATATTTATACTGCTGGTATTTTTTCATAAACCAAAAATATATCAGTATAAAATATTACTGCAAATACGAAATGTCATGAAACTAAAGTCTCTTACTTTCTAACGTCTGAGAAATTTACATTTAGTCGAGTTGAAATCAAATATTGTAATTTTGACACCTTGGCACTAAAACTTAAAAACTTTTGTAGTAACTAAAGTCTCTTAATGAAGGCTCTCTAGCCGAGGCTTCTTCGTACAAAAACCCGAAAAAGACATTGAGTTATTTTCTTGTGCGGTGCTGATGACACTGGCCCAAAAGAGGGACCCCATTTAGCTGCTTGAATGATGCGCACCATCTTAGGACAATGAGAAATTACCATATTGTACTGTATAAACAATGTAAAGTTGTCGGGCAAGAAAACGGCGATTATTCAGGTCTCTTTTGCATAACAATTTATTGTCGACAATATATTTCGGCGGAAGAAATGTTAATTTCTCGGTCCCGGAGGCAATTACGTAGCGTGTTTCCGCAGGGTTAGGCGTTTCATTTTTTTTTCGCTTGCGATGCTTTCCATTGTTTCAGCTGGAGCTCGCGATTTTCGCATTAAACAAAAACATTAGTGTACATGTTAGATAGTTGGAATATTTTGTATCATTGTTCATGTTGTATTATTTTGTCCAATTAAAATGATTGGTCAATCAATACGGCATTAAAAATGCAATTCTTGCATTAAAATTGAATGTTCAAATCCCCTTATCATTTTTTGATTTGAAAATATTGTAATAAAATTGTTTTTCGTATCATAAATTAAATCTGTATTGGTAGCTGGGTAAAGTTCGATTATAGTACTTCAGGAAATAACATAATTTTAAATGAAAAAGATGTATTTAAATACCGAAAAAGCTTTCAAAAATGGCTATAAAAACTTTTAATCTACTCTAGTGTTTTTTATTATCTAAGGGACAGCTTGCAACTATCTAACTATTAATCCTATTTTTTTTCTTGTATCACAATTCTGAGGGTAAATACTGCTTTCAAAGAACTTATATTTGTGCAGTTGGTTTGTCTCACTTTTTATCCATAAAATACTGTATGTTTTTAATAGGATAAATATCCGGGGGAGTACTTGTAATATTAAATAACTGTGTCGACTTTCTTCTGATATCTGCCTGTCTGTTTATAAAGCAGACATTCTCCCATTACCCTGCCTCTGTACTTCGGGTTGTTGTTTTGCTGGAACCTGAATATATTCCTGGTACTTATATCGGAGCACTTTCAAATTAATTTTTTCACTGTATGCCCACAAACCACAAACCACATTATTTGAATTCCATCAATGATTACCAGATTTACAGTTCCAGCTCAAGATATGCACTATCAAATAAAGATATTCTCATTACCCTGTTTTATGCCGTATAATTTTTATATTCGCGCAGTTTTATGGCCATCGGAACTAAATAAACAATATTTGCGTTCCGAATCTTTTTTTCTGTTTTCTGACCGATGAAGGGACCACCCACCGTCTTGTTTAAAATTTCAGCCATATTTTATCACAATTATAACTATATTCTCTATTATTTACTAACGATTCGGCGGATATTGCACTTTTATTTACTTTTACTAATCGTATGGTTATTTCATTTGAGCTCTTTCCATCTTCCATTATACATACTCCCAGACATGTAATATTCCATACCCTCTCTAATTCTATCGTCTCATGACGTCTGTTGATCATATATTTTGTTTTTTTCTGAGTTTATTTGTATTTCCGACTTTTCCATGTCCTGCTCTAATTTTTTTTATCACTTTTGTTAGTTTTCCTTGTGATGTCATAATAATTGTAATGTCACCAGCATAAACATTGATGAGTATTGTTCATGACAGTGCTTGTTCTATATAGCTAACTATTTTTATTATTTTTTCTAAAACTAGGTTGAAGATATCATTATATTTACTTTAATTTTGGTAACCATGTTCGCCTTTACCATTCTTACTAACCTGACCGCTTTGCAATGGATTTCTACCTCTATCATCGTTTCATATATTTATTTTCACTGCTAATGGTTACATTAATTTATATATACCTATCCTTTGCATAGAATGCTTGAATTGAAAGATCCATTTTACTGATTTATTTAGAGGCCAGATAACTTTAGGCTTTCTTTCTCTTAATCATCATATATCTCATACATTCTCATTCAGCTTTTTGTAATCTTAGAATTGGAACCATTTCTACCAGCAGTCTGACTTTTATTTTGAGACGGTTTCGGTGAAGAAGTATCACAAACTTACAAGCAGGATTCCATTAGGATTATTATTTGGATTCCATCAATGATTATCAGATTTGCCGATCAAGCTCAAGATATACACTATCAGAACAATATATTTCCACCACCCTGTTTTACTATGGGCATGGCATTTCAAGGATCAAATGCCAACTTATCTTTTACGCAGTTTTGTAGTTACCGAACTAAATATACAATATTTGGGTTCGGAATCTTTTTTTCCCTGTTTTCTGATTGATGAAGAGCCCACGGTTTTGTTAAAAAATTTAGCCATATTTTATCATAATTAAGGCTTTATTCTCTATCATTTACTATCAATTCAGCAGATATGGGCAATTAGCTCCTAAATCACTGGAATTCTTGTTATGCTTTTACTTTAACATAACTCCAAAGAAACTGATTCAAAGGTATCAAATTGCAGGACTTCGTTAGCTATTTATCATCAATATTGAGCGTTCTCGTTCAATAATTTTGGAGTATATCTAATCAACTGCTTCAGGACTTCCGTGCGGTGTAGCCTGATGCTATTAACACCACAACTCGCCCAGACTTAATTCCAATTTAAAGGAATGGTCAACAAAGTATTAACTTTTCTAAGCCCATGAAATATCTGAAACTAATTTTGAGAAAGCGTTAAAAACATTCACAGTGGTACTAATTTCATACTCTGGTTAGCTCAGGTTTTTTGTGGATATCAATAACATGATTTATAACCCAGTTAAGGATTTATTTACATTAAACATTTTTAATAATTTTAAAGATGTACTGTTGAAGTGCTTCTTTTATAATTAATATCTACAGTTTCTCTTCTTAATATGCATCAATAATCTGCTAGCATAGCCGGACTCCAGCTTCCTTGATAGTGTTGTTCCATTCCCAATATATCCCGGTGGAAAATAATGTTTTGTTGTTTCAGTAACGGTGGATCAAGTATGCTTTCTGATCTTGGACTGAAACTTTTCGTAGGCCAGACTTTTTTAACGTAATGATTTTGTCTATCGCAACTATTCCAAAGGCACAAACAATAAAAGTATTTAGTGTAACCCTGTTGCATACCCATAATTACAGCAATAACTTTGAAATCTGCTCAGATCTTCCAAGAATATTTCTCATATTTTACATTTTTAAGTAAAAGCTTCAGATTGTCATAGGTTTCTTTCATGGAAACGGCATGACCCACGGGAATGGAAGAATATTTATTACCGTTGTTTAATAACACTTCTTTTAGACTAATTTTAGACGAATCTATAAATAATCTCCAAGCATGCGGGTCATAATTAATATCGAAAGTTTCAAATAGTACATCGATGTTATTACAATAAAGGAGATCGCTATCAGTACTAAAGATATATACAAGATCACTGTGACGGTATCGAAAAACTTTTGTGCCTACAAGTTATGCATGCATTTTTGGCAAATCTAGGTCTCTATCCAAGTCATTTAATTCAGGCTGAGTGACTAAATGAGGTTCAGATGAGTGGAGAATAACAAAGTCTTGATCTATGTGGTCATCGTTGTCAGTATCATCCTCAGAATCGTCAATAGGCGGTGTAGGGACTGGATGATATTCATCATGCGGTTGAGTGCACCAATCTAATGATATTTTTTTTAACGGGTATTGAACCCTGAAGTTCGATTTATACAAAAATAACAATCTTGAACCTGGCCCTTCTGTTCTTTCTATAACATTGCTGTTGGAAAAAGTAAACTTGATTAGCCAATCCGGCAAACTCTTACCACCACTCGGGCATATGCGACACACAAGTAAAGTTCGTATGCCCGACAAACTTGTGGAGTTAATTCTTCACTCTTTTCTTTCATAGTAAAATTACCACACATATAACAAAAATTGTTTGGATAATTTTTCCAAATGCGAGGCATTATTATAATGACAATATTATAACTTAAATACAGAAACACTTAGAAATAAATCAATAGAAATGAAAGTAAAAATGTAAAACCATAAATTGGTCAAAAATATACTTCATATACTATTTAAACTATTTGTTGCCAAAATATATAACAATCTACGGGTTCAAGAGTGCTCTATTAAATTGTTCTTGTATGTCAGACTCGCCAGAGATTGCAAGAACATCTAAAGTTCAAGAATATTCAAAATATATTTTTCAACCTTCATGATTCGATAAAGTCGAGCTAAGCCAGCTGTGCAACTTATGTTGTTGGTGAGTAGTTCCCACGTACTTTTTGATAATACAACTCATTTTCGTTGGGCAAAAACCTTGTGGACCAGTGTAATTAATTATGATTACGCAATATCGTTGTTCTTTGATCTTTGAAAATGTATATATACATATATATATATATATATATATATATATATATATATATATATATATATATATATATATATATATATATATATATATATAGTAGTGATTGTTATAATACGTAGTCAGTTGTTAAGAAGGTATGACGGTGTTTCGATAATCTACAATGGAATTTCTTCAACTAACTATTTGACTATTAATAAATGCAAAACTGAAAATAATGTTAAGAAAATTCCATGTTGAAAGACGCTATATTGTTATATTCCATTTGAAATATTTGAATTTGGTGATCCTTTTGCTTTGTTATCAAGATGCGCAGGCGTCTGGTCTATTCGTCTATTATGTATTATTAATTTAATGGATAAGTTAATCGAGTACCCTTTTTGTAGAATACTCCAAATGTATTAACTGAAAAACAAATACACATTAAATACTAAACAAATGTGATGTTGAAAGACGCTATAAAATAATTGTATAAATTTATTCAGTACCTATATTGTAGAATAATCAAAACGTATTCACTAAAAAACAATTACCCTTTAAATATAAAATTAACTTCACGTTGAAAGGCGCTATATGATAATTGTATAAATAATCAAATCGTATTCACTGAAAAACAAATACACATTAGCATACATTTTCAAAATAATATCTAATATTTCTTTAACATTATCTGTTTCGCATCTCACGAAAAACCTCCCGAAAAAAAGTAAATGATGTTAAATGATAAGTTCGTTAACTCTTTCACGGACGTCGTCGACTCTTAAAAGATTCATTAGCTGCGCCATATTGAAATGATCGAAATACGCGAGTGATAGTTGGACGGGATACGGATTTGGTAAATAACTCGCATATAGAAGAACTTTCTATCAGGTGTGTAAATAAGGTACAAACAATTCTGTGTTAACGCTGAATAACGCTGAGCTATCAACTCGCCACCAGTAATGACATGTTATAGAAAATGCGAGCCACTTTCAATCCTTCCTAGAAAATCAAGACATGTTATCTTGATGTCCTTTTAATCCAGCGAAAAAACATTTTCGGGAAGATTTTTTAAATTTTCAATTCATTGCTTAAAATCTGATGAATGGTTGTGTGAGTCCAATTTTCCGATCGTTGTGTCTATCAACTGATAATCAAAATGAGCACGATCCTGGATTTTGTGGACATTTTTATCACTTCTTGCAGTTCTGCTACAAGGTTCATTTCCAATCGATTTTCGACCTTAAACCACCTGAAAATCTGGGCTCTTAACAAAGCACTGTTCATAGGCCTGTTGAAGGTTTGCAAAAGTTAAAATAAAACGTAATATATTACATTTTATTGAGGGTTGCTATTTATGTATCCAGAATAATAAATAAAAACAAATATTATCATTGAAATGGTTTTATTGTTTTTCAAAATATTCTCCGCAATGATCGATACACTTTTGCATACGTTTGGCATACGTTGCAATTTTCATAGCACTTTTTCCATTCCGATTAACGTATCTCCAAAACATGATTTTGAACGCATCAACTACTTCTTCTGGCGTCGAAAATCGTTGACCACATAATTTATCCTCCACGAACGGGAACAAAAATAAATCAATGGGTGTCAAATCAGGACTGTACGGTAGATGACCCATCAATTCAATGTTTCGATCGGTCAAATATTGAGTTGTTCGGTCCGATGCGTGAAAGCTCGCGTTGTCATGGTGAAGAATGATTCTGCGTCGATGGTTGTTTTCTTTATGGTTTCTTATTTTTTCAAAGACTTCTGGCAACAAATGGTTGTGCACCATTCAAACTTGATCATTCTACGATGCGCACAAATATTTTTCAATGCAAATATGATCAACGCGCACAAATATTTTTGATGGCTAAGTATTCATGTAAAATCTTGTGTTTGCTTGTCATCAGTTCTTCTATTGGAACCTTTGGTGTGAAACACTAAAGTTGAAGAGATTTGCCACTAAACACCAAATCACTAACCATGTTAGCATCATCAGGATTAGATTAAATCATCTCCAGATGATGCTAACATGGTTAGCGAAACGTGCGCCGAGAAGTAAAAAAAAGTGATTTGGTGTTTAGTGCTAAATCTCTTCAAGTTTTATTTGTCATATCTAATGCCCATGGATGCATCAATCTTACGGTATGTCACATGAAGATCTTGCTTTATCAGTTCGCACACAATATCAATGTTTTCTAACACAACAGCTGATTTTGGATGATCTTCTTTAAATTCGTCCATGAGTGAATGACGACCACGATTGAATTTACTAAACCAGTGATATACAGTGGTTTTAGGTGGTTTCACTGCCAAAAGTCGAATTGAGTTGAACGATGCACTGTTGTAGATATATTCCGCTCGAAAGTCGTAATAAATCATCGCACGAAAATTCTCACAAATTAATTCCATTTTTGTCTGAGTTGAAATTTTCAAGTCACTAAATAACACAAATAGTGTATGTATGACAAAACGTTCTGAGTTACGTCTATGTCAGATGGCGCCTAGCAACAGCATTGTCTATTTATGTATCCAGCAATTCTGGATACATAAATAGCAACCCTCGTATAATATATTTTATATTTCGGATCTCACTAAAAAAATGCAATTTACAAAAAGAATTGCTACCGACCACAAAGTTCAGGGATTTCAAATTCATATTGAAGACGTATCAGATGTTGGCCTACTTGCCTTCCAAAGGGGAAGCCAACAGTGTTTTCAGATCGAACATTATGCCATCAGTATTATTTCTATATTTACATGCCTAGTGCATGTGTTTTAATGTGTATAGTCAAATCTTGACACACTGCAGTATCTCGGACACGGCCCTTTTTTCTGATATATATTGCTCAATTCGAAAAGTGTTGATAGGTCTTCGCAGTAATAATTTATTCAGAACTCAGACCCAGATTCTCAGTAATGTCCTCGGACGAAAAAGCAGGGTCTTTGTTCCTAAACTTGTAGCACTAAATTTTACATATTTTATCTATTACAAATAATTTGAGTAATATTTTTCCGTTTTGAAAGAAGGAAATGGTAGTAACTGATAGCTGATATTAATAATCTGTTTTATAAATTTGATGTACACGTTTATAAATCACAATAGGCTACATATAAAATAGTGCCTGTGTTTATTTATTTTTTTTTTGTAATTATTTAATTTGTTTCCAAAGAAATAGTTTATATTAATGGCTAAGTAATGGTTTTCTTAATCCATAGCATAGAGAAAGAGTTAATAAAGCTATAGTCTCTTTTGACTGATAATGTTATTTGAGTACAAGCCAATTACAACCAATTATCGACGTAAATAGTGTGGAAAATTGAAGCTGATAAAAAATCAATACTCGAATACCGGATTATCTTTAGATGTCTTTTTATTCCGAGCAAAATCGCTGTAATTAAAAAATAAATATTACAAAAATTTATACTTTGGACAATAACCGAGCTCCGACCTCCGGAGCCAGGTTAAAGTTCCTTTAATATTCCTACCGATCCGGAGCAAAATTCCTGGAAACAAAAGTTGGACGCCACGAAAAGTTTTGATTGTTCACCGGAGCATCGATCGGCTTTTCTCAATGTCTATTGACGTGCACTAAAACAAGAAGAGCATTTTCTGTTTTAGACTTTACGTGGATAAAGATCGCCCACCTTCAGTAATTTGGTTTTATTATGCAGTAGAGGATGATCTATAATAAATGGAACCAAGCCGACCAAACTAAATGTTGTTCTTAATAAAGTTAAGAAAATATATATTCTTTTAGTATTAGTTGGAATTACTATCTTAATCTTATCTTAATTATTACTATCTTAATGTTATCCAATTAAATCTATGATATCTATCAATATCAAACAATTTTTGTGGAGGTTCTGTTTACCTCTTTTGAACTAGAGAATTTTCTAATAATTAAAATTTTTAATACTGCCTATCTGGTTGAATGGTTTTGACAAATATTACTCTGCTCTATAAGGAAATTCTATTGGCCATTAGGAGGAAATTTAGCAAAATAAAAAATTAAAAATTATAGGATTTTCTATAAATGTCACCCCATTTCGACAGTCAGTCCTATGGCTTCCATAACATGCAATAGAATGACTCCAAATTTTCCATTTTTACTACGCAGGAGTATTTTTTATTCTAAATAAGCAAAGCAGAGATGCAAAATTGGTGGAATATTTTTGTAATTTCGTCTATCGTTCGTTCGTTTCGTCTATTCGTTTTATGCCAAAGCAGTACATTTAGAAGTGTTGGGTTTATGCAAAAGTTCGTTCCATTTTTTCAGGAATAATTGGAAAAAAATTATTTACTAACAATCGTTGTGTTTGATGACATATCTCCATCTCTCCGGCTGAGGTTTCTGATACACCAGTACTTTTACCTCTTTCGGTATCTCATTTTATCTTTTCCCATTTTTTCGTTTATTTCCATTATCGTCCATTTTCCAATATCTTCTATTAATGTGCCTAAATACTTATAGTTTTTGACTTGCTCCATTACCTTCCCATCGAATACAATTTTATGTTTTATTTGTGTACCTGCAATTTCCATTGTTTTGCATTTGTCGAGATTTATTTCTATGTTTACTTTTCTTAGCTCTTCGTTATATATTGCTAAGTTATGTTGTAGTTTTTCTTCTGAATCTACGGTTAGGACCATATGAACAGTAATTCTTTTGTCACGGTTTTCATTTTTCGGAAACCTATTTTTTTATTCTTGCAATTGGCTTTGCTATTTTTTGCAACATCGCGAATAACTACTGAAAATAACAGTGGACTCAGTACGCAGTTCTGTCTTAGGTTTATTCCTCGCTCAAATTCTGTGGATTCATCGTTATGAGTTCTTACTTTATTCTTGTTGTTGCTGTATAAGGCCTTGATAATTTCTATGAC
The DNA here is from genome assembly GCA_031761425.1 of Cosmopolites sordidus. NCBI lineage: Eukaryota > Metazoa > Arthropoda > Insecta > Coleoptera > Curculionidae > Cosmopolites > Cosmopolites sordidus. The sequence continues at coordinate 136,277 of JARFXV010001665.1, forward strand.
TCCCTCTTCTAGTCCTCTCCTCTTTAAACTTTTTCAGGCATCCCTTATTTTTACTCTATCAAATGCATTTGAATTTGTTACTGAAACAAATATGGATTTCTATTTCTTTTCTGAACATTTTTTCTCATATTTGTCTAATTATAAATATCAAATTTTATGTGCTTTTATCCTTTCTAAAACCACGCTGTGGTTGCTCTAATGTTGCTTCTAATTTTTCTCCCAGCTTATACTCTATTATTCTGGTAAATATTTTTCTAGGTAAAGTTGTTAGTGTGATGCCTTTGTTTTTATATTCGTCGATATCTCCTATTTAATATTTTATATTCGTCGATATCTCCTTTTTTAAACAAGGGCCATATTCCAGTCTGTTGGTACTTTCTTTTCTATTGTGATATCGATTAGTAGTGATAAAAAAAAATTCTTTGCTATTTCTCCCATATATTTCAGCATTTCTGCTATTATCTTGTCTTGCCCTGGAATTTGCCGATAATATATATTTATTTGCTGTTCTTAAATAGATAATTTAATAATATTTATTTAATTTAATTAAACTATTACTACCACTTTAATTTAATTAAATTAAACTAAGTTACTTTCAATTAAATTTATAAATTATTGTAAAAACTTGCAGATTATATCAAGAAGTTGAAACCGCAAGCGAAAGCAACCCAACATCGGTGGGAATCGGTGCGCATTCTTTTTAACCACCAAAGGTTGAACAAGTGTGGACATACCTAAAGACGCATCTAGGATTGTTTCGATGGAACGCAATGTTCTTTCTATTGGCTAATTAAGGCTACATCCACTACTCGGTTAAATTCACTTAATTGTGAATACTAATTCTCCGAATTAATGGTCTGAATTGTAGGCAATACCTCATAATAGCGATTCCCTTATAGTATTATCAAATATACGGTATAACCTTCTTCGGATGTTAACTGCCTTGCTGTGCTGATTGAAGGGGCACTTCTGCGATTGCATCATTACAAACGATCAATTTTTTCATCGCCAGCAACCATCCGATTTAAAATTGGATCGATTTGAAGCTGCTTCAATCGAAAATCGCAACGATTTCGATCTATCAAACTCATGCGGCACCCAGAAATCAACCTTGCTAACCATTCCATTTGACGTAATCGCCTTAATACTACTGACTTTTTGATTCTAGGAATTTCTCTGATCTCTCGAGTTCTTCTATGTTGAGTACCTTCAATTAGCGCCAATATTTCGTTGTCATTAGCTTCGGCCAGGTTTCTATCAAAATATAAAAAAAAACAAATAAAATGTTTTCCCAGTTATTATCTGAAATTTCTTCTGTTAAACAACATCAAAACTTACACGTGTGAAGTAGATAACATTTCGGTTTTACGATACAATGTTTTCTAGCGCCAAATACGGTACGAACCTCGGCACCAACCCAATCACTAGTTTAACGATAGAAAGTTTTCCCTTGCATCTAAAAAACAACTACTTCTCGACAAGATCTATTCTTAGCTATCTATTCAGATAACGGTACTAGATTTGTAGAAGCAAATTATGTATAAATAATTTGAGATGTCGTAGAGCGATAAATGAGATGTCGGACAGCGACAAAAACTTAAAATTTTTCCTCTTGTCTTCTGTAGCATCATCGCTTTTTAAAAACCAACAGTTGTCGCCCAACATAGATGGGTTCCAGCTTCTCTGGTATTCATGGTCCTGATGTCCTGATGAAATCTCTCTTTTTGTTCGTCGCTTACTGCACCCACATTTGCCGGAAAAAATGCAAATGGGAGTATAAAAAATGCATTTTTAAGGACATGCACCGCCTTAGTATCTCATAGGCTTTCAGGAGTTTATAGATGAGGTTTTTATAGTTTTCATATTTGTTGTTGGCCAGAAATTCTTTCACTACACTTACGAAACATTTCCAAGCTGCCAAATCTTTTTATTTAATTTTTATTACTTGAGGTCTAATAAATATGCCGTATTTTAGTTTTACACCACTTAATTGAAGAAATATATCTTTTAGGTACTTGAAACCATTACCTTCTTTCTCCATGACTTTGACAAAGTTTTTCATTAGTCCAAGGTTAATATGGAGAGGCGGAAGAAGCACTTTTTTTGTGTTAACAATTTTATGTTTGAAGTACCAGGTTCAAAAGAAGTTCTATGAGGCCAATCTTTCTTACTATAATGTTCTTTTGTTGCCCTACTGCTTTGTACTAAAGTACTCCTTACTTTTGTACTCCAAAGTTATATACAAATTATTATTGTATTATCAATGATTCCATGATATAAAGGAGAAGCATATACTTGATAATGGGATGTGCTAGGCCATTTCTGTGAAAAGGTGTTTTAATAACTACCTAAATGAAATACAGAAAGAGCATTCTCATCAATGTTACAAAAATCATCTCGTCCTATGTTATTTTTAGGAGCAAAGCTAATTTTTTACAATAATTTTGGCTCTGTTATTGATTCCAGTTTGTTTTTATACCTCCAGACACTCCACACTTAGGGGGTTTTATGGGATGCAGTTGTTAAAAGTGCCAAACATGGTATTATTATCTTGAATCGTAATATGATTTAGAAGAGTTTGACATTATGGTCATTCAGACAGAACGTATTTCAAATTCAAAACCTTTATTTTCTATATCAAATGAGCGAAAATAACTATTTTCAATTACACTGTCCACCTTTCTCTTAGAATGTTCGTTGATTCATGCCCCTAGAACAAACCTGCTAAAATATAACATCCACCAATTAAGAATGTTACAATACCTCCGAAATATTATTATGTGAATAATTCTAGTTACAATTTTCGAAGTACTGTATAACATACCTCACCTTCGTTGTCAATACAAGTCAAAGGACACTTACAAGGATCGAAAATCTTACCCTAGTTCGAACGGGTGGGGCAAGTATCACGTTACCATTTAAATTATTTATAACTTTTAGAAGAAAAGACAGAATATTTCCATCATATGCTTATATCGACTATAAATTTTGTGTTAATTAATTTTTGAAAATTATATCAATCAAATGTAACCCATTAGTAGCAATGCATTTTTTTGTCCGTTTAAACATATTTTACATAACTTTTGTCAACATATCTGGTATTAATCCAGGGATTTCAGCACGGATGTTGCACTTGAGTAGCTGGGTTAGGACTTATTTATGTAAACTGTTTTTTTAAAAAATCCCCATAGAAATAATCTAGGGCCGTCAAATCAATTTAGCCCGGAAATTGAAATTGTCCACTTGATGGAAGTAGTTTTTGAAAGCAGTAAAACAGTATTTTAATTGAATTTGAAGGCAAGGCTATATGAATCTTACAGGTAAATAAGTGCAGGTCACTTCTCAAAATTCGACGTAAACTGCTTAAGAATTTCCAAAGTACACAAGTCGTCGAATCGACGCGTCTGGAAAATTCTCCACATTTTGCTCTACACGTGCAATATTTTTAGCGCTTCGGACTGTTGGATTTCTGATGCGGGGCCTATCCCCAACTGTTCCGAATACTAGAAATTGCTTGAATAAGCGATTAATTGCTGTTTTATGAAATGCCGCACGATTAGGATATTTTCGCATACATTCACGTTGGGTTGCAATAACTGGTTTTTTTATGTAAATTAGAACAATTTCTCCGCATTCTTTTAGCACGTATTTATTTACAATAAAACTTCTGTATTACGCAAGAGCCAAATCCAAACTGTCATAATTATCACGAACAACAACAGCGCCAGAACGACATGGTAACGTGATACATGCCCGACCATTTGCAATGACGAGATAAGAAGTCCCCTTACAAGTGACCCTTCAGACGAGTCACCCAACTTTATCCTAGCTATCTTTATCAACTTTATCCTAGTATCACCCAACTTTATAGTAGGTACTGACGGTGTCCCATAAGTTGCTGAAGTCCTAGAAAATCCATCCGATGTTTGTGTTCTTTACCATTACTATTTATTTGCGTTAATTATTGGTGACCTTCAAAAAAGGAGAGTTCTATTAATAGTTTATTATTATAGGTAATTTGTAGGTCATATATTATTAGATGAATTGGTAACATTATATATAAAAATTTATACTGGAAGCAATAAGATTACCGTTTTTTTTCATATTTTCTGTATTTTCTTATTTTTGTCTTTGTTATTTTGAATACGAATATACATATATGATGCATTTAGGATAATTGGTAGTTATTCACGATGAATTTAGTGAATGTCATAGTGAAAAGACACCATTACGATTGGTCGCTTCTATTTGAATTTGAGGAATAAAATCATCCAAATATACGTTACTTTTAACATTAAGATCAACCATGTACCAGCAAAGTGTAACTTTGTTAAATCATTGTATCACTAAGAATCTATTTTAGATTTCCATTCTATCAAAACACCAATATTAAACCAAACCAATCACTATATATATATATATATATATATATATATATATATATATATATATATATATATATATATATATATATATATATATATATATATATATATATATATATATTATTATTATTATTATTATTCACGTGTGGGCCCTGGTGGACCACGCAAAGTACAATTAGAGGCGTTTGTTGTTATTAGCCTTCCTTTGAGCCCATACTAATTTCATTCTTTCGCTATGAGCTTTTTTCCTTTCGTCAGACCAAGTTGTTCCAGTCTCCTTACATTTTTCTCTCTGGCCAACCTTCCAAACGTTAACCTTGTGTCTGAAACAGCCTCTATCCTGAATTTCACTTTGTGTAATATTTGCTGATCTTAGGTCCTCTTTAATTGCCGCAATCCATTTAATTATTTCTACTTTAGCTCTACTCCTATTTTCATAAAATTCGACTATTTGTCTAGTTAGCCTACTCGGATTCATCCGTTTGATGTGTCCGTAAAACTTAAGTCTTCTTTTTCTCATATCGCTATATATATCTGTGTATTGTTTGATTTCTTGGTTTTCTCGAAGTCGGTATGTTGTACTATTTATTTGTTTGGGGCCTAGGATTTTTCTTATGATTTTTCTTTCCTTCTTTTCAATGTCCTCGATGTCCCTCTTTCTGTTCAAAATGAGTGTTTCTGCAGCAAATAGACATTCTGGCTTAATAACCGTGTTGTAATGTCTTAGTTTTGTGTTTTTAGATAGGCATTTTTTGTTGTAAATATTTTGTGTAAGTCTCAATGCCGTTTCCATTTTTTGACATCTACCCTTATTGCCCGCTTTTTCCAACCCATTTTCCATGATTATTTCACCCATATTTGAATTGAGAGACTCGTCTGATGTTACCATATTTTGTTTTTAGAAATGGTGTCCTTCGTCTGTTGCAGGTCATGTATTGTGTCTTTTCAAAGGAAATTTGGAGTCCTACCTTTTCTGCTGTTTCTTTTAGGATTTCAATCTGTTTCTGTGCCGTTAATACATCTTGAGCTAAAATTGCTAGATCATCAGCAAATGCCAGACAATCAATTTTGATGTTGGTTCTCCCCAGTTTAATGGGCTGGTCAATATTCAGTGCCGACTTTTTTTCACGCCACTCCTGTATTACTTTTTCTAGAACACAGTTAAATAAGAGTGGCGAGAGTCCATCCCCTTGTCTCACACTAGTTTTAATTTCGAAGGGCTCTGAGATGTCACCCATGAATTTAACTTTTGACCTCGTGTTAGTTAACGTTGCTTTAATAATTGCCAGCGTTTTCAGATCTAGTCCTTGTTCTTTCAAGATTCGGAATAAAGATTCACGGTCAATAGAATCATATGCTTTTTTGAAATCCACAAATGTACAGACGAGATTTTTATTATACAGTTTTTGATGTCTTAGAATCAACTTTAGATTCAGGATCTGTTTAGGGCAGGATCTGCCCGGTCGAAAACCTGCTTGATATTCACCAATGTTCGGTTCTAACTGTCCCTGTGCTTTGTCTAGTAGACATTGAGATAGAATCTTGTAACAAACTGGGAGAAGATATATTCTTCTATAGTTGTTTACATCCGTTCTATCTCCTTTCTTATGTAGTGAATGGATTAGAACATCTTTCCAGTCTTCCGGAATCCGTTCGGTTCGCCAAACTTCTTATAGAATTTTGGTTATTTCCTTGATTGTACCTGGACCAGCGGATTTCAAAAGTTCAGCAGTGATTCCATCTTCACCAGAAGCTCTGTTATTTTTAAGCCGCTTGATTTGCCTAATTATTTCCTCTTCATTCGGTGGTAATGAATCTGGGTTTGTTTGCTTAGGGTTTAGTGTTGGTAATTTATTTAAGGGCTCAGGACAGTTTGTATTTGTTCAAAATATTTTGCAAGTTCTTTGCAATTGTCTTGGTTATTTAGAGCTAATTGTCCGTTTTCCTTTTGAAAGCATAGGCTCTCCGGTTGATAGCCTGTTAATTTAGTTTTAAATATTTTGTAAAAGTTTCGGGTGTTATTTTTTTGGAAATCTTTTTCTATTTCATTAAGTTGATTGTTTTCATATTTTCTTTTAGTTTGTCTAATTAGCTTCGATGTTTCTTTTCTTACTTCCAAAAAGATGTTATAGTTTATTGCTGTTTTTTGACTGTTCCAATCTTTGAATGCTTTACTTCTATACTTCTATACTATGCAATACTGCTGGCTCGCAAACTTCATCCCACCACGGATGTTTTCTACGTTTTTGTAAAGGGACCAATCTTAAGGCTGTTTTAATAATTTTTTGTTTTAATTCTTGCCAGTTCTGTGCAGGTTGTTTATCAAGCTCTTCTGTTAGGGCTGGTTTTATTTTCGTTGGGTCAAACTTTGGTATAGCAGCCCCTTTTGAATAAGTTTTCGAGGTTTTAAGCTAAGTTTGATTCTAGTCAAGTAGTGATCCGTGTCTATATTTGCTCCTTTCCTGACTTGAACATTCAAAATCTCTTTATAATTGGGGTACGAAATGGCAACATGGTCAATTTGAAATTCACCCATGTACGTGTTTGGGCACCTCCAGGTCTTTTGGTTTGTTTTATTCTTCTTAAAATGGGTTGACATTATTTTTAGATTAAACTGCGAACATAGTTCAACCAATCTTCTACCATTATGGTTATAAATATATATATATATATATATATATATATATATATATATATATATATATATATATATATATATATATATATATATATATATATATATATATATATATATATATATATATATATATATATATATATATATATATATATATATATATATATATTATATATTATATATTATATATATATATATATATATATATATATATATATATATATATATATATATATATATATATATATATATATATATATATATATATATATATATATATATATATATATATATATATATATATATATATATATATATATATATATATTTATAATAATTAACTGTATTTTTAAATACAGATAGTACGACTAAAAAAACTCTCGTGTCTCGTTTGATTACTACTAAACCGGTCTTCTAGTCGTACTATGTGTATTTAAAAATAGAGTTAATTATTATATATTGATAATTAGTACGATCAAATAGATAAAACTTTATTTCTCTTTTTCTTTATTTCGTGTTTTGATATATTTTCGCTGTAGTTTTTTATAATCTAGTTCTTCTAAAATTTTAAATATGGTTTGTTACTCAACTTATCTACTTTTTACCTGGTAAAACTTTTGTAAGACATTGATATGTAATTTCCAATAGTAGAAGTGCTTTTCCAGGAACAGTTCGTAACTGATCAACAACGTGTGACACTGTGTCTTTTTTTTCTTGCTAATTTTGTTCTTTTTCAAACTTTTTAATTAAATTTAACTTTTCATGGAAAAAACTTCGACCTACAAATTCTTACGATTTTTTCATCCCCTACATTTAATTTTGTAAATTAACTTTTACAGTTGACATGCAGATCAATATGTTCCTTTAGTAAATACCTAGTAAATACCTAGTAAATACTATCTTTAATGATGTGTATATACAAGGTGTATAAATAAAGTAATTACACTGGTGGCGTAACGTTAGATCTGAATATCTGACGTATGTTGGCTTCCTCTTTGGATGGGAGACTGTTTACTTGCTGGAGTCACTTGGTGGACCGTAGAAATTCTTTTCTTGAACCGGATTTCTCTAGTGCATTCTAAAAATGTGTGAGAACAATTTCGAACAACAGTGCGCTATTAAATTTTGTTTCAAACTTGGGCATAGTGCGAAGGAAACTTGCAAAACTTCAACAAACTTATGGAAACAGTGTTTTTGCAAAGTACCAGCTTTGGAGTGTTTTAAGGTATTCTCAAAAGATCTAGACTGGATTGAAGATGAACCTCGCAGCGGGACGCCTTCAACTGCAGGAAGTAGTGAAAATCTCAATAGAATCGGCGATTTTGTACATTCTGATTTTCCGTTGATGGCCGAAATGATAGAGGAAAAGTTAAATTTGAATCACACAATCGTTCATCAGAATTTAAGCAGTTAATTAAAGATAAGTATTGTCTATATGGTTGTGGCGTGTTTAAATATTTTTTCTTTTTTTGGGGTTTTCGCCACGAATTACGCCAACTAAAACTCTAACGCCAACTAAAAATAAAATCTAGAATGCTATTTAGATTTTTTTCGTTTAATATTGATTGAAATTATAATATTCTGCTCGCGAAACTAAAAGATTATGCCCCCGTATACGAATTTCATGTTGATATTAAACTACAATAAAGCGGACTTTGATTCAATGTCGAGTTTCTTAAGCAAACAGTTTTAAAAAGAACTCTATATTGCCGGATTGTTTAATATCATGGAAATAAGATCCTCAAGACTGTAATTTTAGATATTCCCGCAGCGCAGATATTAGATGACGCCTAGGATAAGCCAGAACACTGCATTCGACTATTAGAATTCCAGATTCTATCTGGTAAAGCGCTCCTGTATTTATATTGCTCGGGAATTATCGCAGACGGTCTCAATTTAACTCCTTCGTTCAGTCGAATTGCCTTTGTTTCGTTTTAAATTTGCATAGGATTTTTCGTTTTTATTTTCATTCTTTTTCTAATTGTCTAGCCTGTACTGATTCAGACCTTCTTTGTAGGATATTTCACCAATTGCGAAAATATCACAATATTAGAAACCGACGAAGGTATGTCCGTGCAAGGCAGATCATTCAGTATATAAATATTTTAAAATTGCGCACAGCATGATTTTTTATATTATACATTTAAGCTGAATAAACATATTTTCAATCACCACCACAAACAACAAAAGACAGAACGTTACTTATATTAAGTGAAGGAAGAATTTTAGAATACCTTTTATTTAATTTTCTTTGTTTTATTTTATTGAAATTTTTTTTGAAGCATTTCTCTGATTATGTAGACCAATGTATCTTTAATCTAAATAAGTCTTATATTTCTATCCTAAATATTTCTTGTATACCCAATTAACAACTGAAAAAAGAAACATAGGTAGATGACAAACACACATACATAGTAGATGCTAAAATGATTGCAGTAGAAGTATTTTAAATTATCATTACTTATATTGTAATTTAAAACTCTCAATCAAACTTTTCATTTTTAAGGCAAGATTGCCATTACCATCTAATAACTAGATCTAAATCACTTTCTACGAATATTTGCTTTAATAATCATATAGACAATTGATGTAAATGAAACCATATTCGTTAGTTCATCAGTAAAAATATTTTGAGTTTTAAAATTTGGACTTTTTTTGTGAAGTCACATTTAATGTTATTCTGTAATATCTTTTCTGATTTTTATTCTAAACGACTAAAAATCTGTTGATACCAAATCAGGTGAAGAACGAGAACTGTAATGACTCGCTCTAACCTCTCATTTAACTAATAATTATGAAACAGTCCTTCCCTTGTAGGTATTGTAATGAAGGAGTGCAATTCTTTATACTTCTCATACAAGGTGCGTCTCACAGAAAACAAAATTTTTTAAAAATAGCTATTTATAGTGGCGTCATCTTTTTACGAGAAAGCGTTGGAAAGGTGCATCCTTCACTTACGTTTTGACAAAATTTCATGACATTCGGATCATTAGAAGCCAAGTTATCGCGCTTAAAGTGTCAGTGTGTTTATACCATTGGTCGAAAAATGAACATCGAACAAAGAGCCAATATTAAGTTTTCTTTTAAACTTGATAAAACATTCACCGAAACATTTCAAATAATGAAGCAAGTGTATGGTAATCATTGTTTATCCCGTGGCAGAATCCACTAGTGGTTTAAACGATTCAAAGAAGGTCATGAGGACATCAAGGACGACGAACATCATGGTCCAAAAAATTCCATGGTTACTCAATGTAATATTGAAACTGTGCGTGAATTTATAAAAACTTAACCAGAATCTTCGTTTCGACACATGGAAATGGAATTGAACATATCCAAAAATTCAATTCATCGCATTTTGACCAATCATTTGGGACTTCGGACGGTTTGTGCACGCTTTGTTCAACACAAATTGACTGACGATCAAAAATTGCTCCGACTCCAACATTGCAAGGACTTGATTAAAGAGTAACAAAAAAGGCTATAACTTCAAGTACATCATTGTTACTGGTGATGAGACGTGGTGTTTTCAATATGATCCAGAAACTAAGCATCAAAGTGCTGAATGGAATCACCCGAGCGAGTCAAATCCGAAGAAAAGCCGCCTGGAGAAGTAAAAAATCAAAACAATGCCCTGTTTTTCGTGAGACGCACCTTGTATATTGGCTTATACTTGTAATTTTATCACCCGAGCGAGTCAAATCCGAAAAAAAAAACCGTCTCGAGAAGTCAAAAATCAAAACAATGTCCTGTTTTTCGTGGGACGCACCTTGTAGATTGGCTTATACTTGTAATTTTGTGAGTATTATTTAAATTATATTTATTTCATTTTCGTTCATGACGTGCCATGTATATCAATTCATGGCAGTCCTCTACTTAAAATAATATATTTGTCATTTTTATTAAAATATTTTAATAGGAATCTCATGTCAAATCTTACACCGTGTTCTTTTTAAGAAACAAACTTATTAAAATTATGTCAAACATAATAACTGAAGTTGAAGGTATGATCCAGTACAATTACGCATGCATCAGAAAATCATTCAAATGTCTGCTATGGCTATGCCTGTAGGCATCAACTCGAATATCGCAAATTTCAGTGACTTTTCAACAAATTGCTGTGGTTATTACGAATTGCAACTTCATTGCACCTTGTTAGGCTATTAATTTATTGTAACTTGTTGCCATAATCCCTACCTTTCGAAAAACTCACAAGTAAATGTAACGATGGTAAATCGCATAATCGTGAATGCCAGTTGAAATTTTCATTTTGTGAAATTATGGGTAGGCCGAGTTTCGAAAAAAACTGAATGCTTTCTCGTCTTGTGAGATATGTAGGATTCTCTTGGTGAAAACAGACATCACACATATCGATATTATTCAAACCAGGCCATATCAAGACATTCATGATTGACTGGTATCGCTCAACTTTCACAGTAACTACCTTTCTAGCTTCATATTTGAAGAAAAATGAGGGAATTTATTGGATAAAAAGATTTTCCATGATTAATTCGAGGATTTCCATCACTACAGTTATGGTTATTTTGCTTATTAACGAATCCATCCATAGTGAAATGAACATTATCAATAAACATCATTTTGCGTGAAAATGATGGATATGTTTTTCGTTATTCAATAATCCAACTGGCAAAATTTCGAAGTCACAAATGATTTCCATTAATTTCTGAGTTAATATTAATGCCGGTCGCGTTGGTGCGGCGGTAAGAGCGCCTGCTTTGTCGAATCCGCGCTGGAGCGATAGCTGGTTCGATTCCAGCGCTCGGATGGTTATTTTTCTTTCTTCTGTCCGTTTATCTTTCCTAAATGTTTGTGATTGTTTCTAGGCAAGAGTGTAAAATGCGACTACGAATTACCCCTCAGTCACGCCAGTTAAAGGCTGGGTAAGGCCGGATGCCTTCTGAGAAGTGTTCTACGTTGGTCACTCGCCAGTCGGTAGGTTTCCTAATAGACTTATGGGTAGGCACATAACCAAGGGTTTATAGCCCGAAGGGGGTGCTGGCCTGGGTTTGTCGGAAGCTGATGACCGTGGTTCGGAACCCACGTTAAGCTGTAGGTCCAGTCGCTAAATAGCCTAGTTGCTGATGCGCCTCTAACCCAAACACTTTACTTTACTTTAATATTAATTCTAACTGATTTTGTTTTATTTTAATCTTTAATCAAAATCCTACATTTTTTGATCTACAACTTTTAATTTATCGATAATACGTATTCAAATGTATTTTCTAATCTTTCAATCAAATATTGATTTAGTCCATTATTTATACTAAAAAAGTTAGAAATGTTACAATGAGTGTTATATGTATATATATATATATATATATATATATATATATATATATATATATATATATATATATATATATATATATATAAACTAAGTTAACTTTTGAATTGAAAAATATAAAACAAGGCATCCATACAGCACAGCGTCAAAAAATGTTTTAGTTAATAGAGAGTTATGTAATTTTCAAAGACGGCGTTGTGACGCCATTTTAATAATTATTTTTAAATGGCAGCAGTACAGCAATACATCATTTCAAAGCTGTTTCAAATATCTATTCAATCGTTTTATTTTGACATATGTCATTTGATTTTTGAAAAAATCTATAAAAATTACGATTAGCATGTCATCAAACTTTTTAAACAGGGTCTTCCTGTAAGATAAATATTATTTTTTTCTGATAGAAATCGCACAGAAAGTCAGTTAGTCAAGATGTCCATATTCGAAGTTATTTTGAACTTATATTTAGAAATAAAATACTAATTTAATGGAATACAATAAGTTTTATTCCAAATTAATAAAATAATGAAAGTAAAATGTAATTCCAGATGCATTTCAAGAAAGTCCTGGAAAGATTAAAATAAATGTTCAAAATGAGCACCTCCTTCTTGCTGACAGCACAAGATCCTGTTATAAAACTGTTTATTTTAATAGATCTAAAAAATTAGTTCCTTTATACAGCTAATTGTAGTCGAAGTTATAATGCTTGCACCACACTCTATTTTTATCTATTATATTTCTTTAAAGGCACTTCTCCTTCACAAATCTTGCACAGTTTTGTGTCAGAGTCTGACACTGGCCTTATAAGTGTTTTCTAGATGTTGCATTTTGTGCTTCTTAAGTAACCTTTAATACAATACTTTTTTATTTCAATAATGTCCTGGATATATTAAAAAAATGTTTAAAATGGGCACCCCCTTCTTGCTGACAGTACAACATCCTGTTATAAAACTCTTCGCTTACCCGTTCATGTTTCCGCAGAAATTAACCTACATTGTTCCGTAATTCTCTGCTTTAATACCTCTATGTTACAGGTTTTCGTAACGTATACCTTAGATTTTAATTACCCCCATAAAAAGAAATCTAAGGGCGTTAGATCTGGAGATCGGACAGGCTGCTATGTTGTACCCCGTTGTCCAATTCATCTATTGGGATAATGTTTATTCAGATAAACTCCCTCTCCACCGCAACAAACAATGTGGAGTTGCATCGAAATTCATTAGGATGTTCCTCTAGAATCTCTAAAACTAGCGGTTCAACAGCATTCTGCAATAGGCTCGAATACATCTCCAGTTAAATTTCGATTTAAAAAAATAGGTTCAACAACAACAGGTTCAACAAAGTGAACACGTTAACTTTTCTCAGAAATTGTGTATGATTCTCACGAAAGAAATGAGGCTTCGAGTCACTCCAGTACCTTTTATTCTGAGTATTCACATTGACATTCAGATAAAAGAAGGATTCATCGTTAAAACAAGTTGTTTTTGGATATTCAGGTTCTTGGGTTATACCACTTCACCAAATTCAAGTCTGCGATCGAGACTTGTTTTACAGATACTCCACAGACAACTGCAGCTTGAGATGTAGATTGTGTAGGATTCACGACCGTTTCAGCAACAATATCTATTTGTTGGTTGTCTGAATTTCCCAGGCGACCACTTCTTTTTGTATCATGAATTCTACGCGTTATCTGAAACTTCGGCATGGGCTGTCGCAAGTACGCTCTTGAGACAGGGCGATCAGCATATCTCTCATTGAAGATTATTTCAGCTGCATGTAGATTCCTTCCAGCCTCGCTAATAATTAGAATCGCATTAACTTTTTCTTCTAAAGTACGTGCCATTTTACTCGAACTGTGCGACTTCTACCAGAAAAAAAACTAATGTTTTACCGGGAGATCCTGTTTAAAAAGTTTGATGACATGCTAATATTAAGTTCAATCGATTTTTTCAAAAATCAAATGATAGATGTCGAAATGAAAACAACGTTTGAATATATATTTGAAATAGCTTTGAAGTGAGGTATTACTAGCGCACTCTTTCTATTTAAAACTAATTATAAGAAGGGGGACACAACGCTATCTTTGACAGTTATAGCACTGCATATTAACTAAAACATTTTTTACGCTTTAATTTAAGTATGGCAACTTCCGTTGGCATGTATGTTTTGCCAACTTTTCGTTTCATTTTATATTTTTCAGTTAAAAAGTTGGGGGACTTGCCCAGGGCCACTGTATGTAAAACCTTGGATAGATGTCACAAATTTTCACTTTTCAGCTTTTTCAAAAGTCATAGTATAATTATATGTTATGAATGTTACCTGAAATATACGATAATATGATAATATGAAGACTTATGTTTTGTCAAATTTTAATAATGTATATTTATGCAGATAAAAATTATATTTTTGAAAATATTTTTTCGTTCTAATGATTAATATATTTCGTAGCAATATCAAAGTATAGATATTCTAGCTTATTCATTCTAGAAGAAATTTAAATTGTCTAAAATATTGGTCTACATTTATTATTCTCTTTTATGAGATATGCTCGGTTCTATTTTATTTATCTTACCAGTTAAAACTCTTACCCCAAAGCAAACTCCGAGACAAGATTGCACTGCATGTAAAAATTATTTATCTATTCTAACTGTACATTCGTTTCATATTATCTCTGTGTTATTTTTGCATGTAGAATTCCCATGTAGTTTTCAGTTTAGTTATATTGACGAGTTGTTCTAGCACGTCAGTGTATTTTATTGCTCGTTAGTTTTATTTCTCTATACATTTGTTTTCTAATTTGTATAAAGTTTCTTAAGATTTTATTTAACTATTTTTTTAAATTATTTAATTTCTAGGTCAAAAAATGTTTGAGCGTCGGTCTATTTTTGTTTGTGTATTACCGACTCTATGGAATTAAAGTATTATATAAGTTTATGATAAAGCAGAGAAGGTAGAGGGCTCTGAAGACACTTCTCAGCCTCCACATAAGGTATTCTTGCAACAGGTGATATTGGAATCTATGATTTTAATTAAGTACCTCAGATCAACCCTTAGTTAATATTGTGTTGTTGAAAACTAGTATTAGTCCACATTATGATCTTTACATCAAGATCTTTATAAATTGATTAGAAATTAGATTTGGTTAAAATTAATTAGTGATACAGAATTATTATTCAGTTAATGCCAAAGTTAAATCGTATAATTTTTTTAATTACAAAATTTGGTAGGTACTTACATTCAGGGTGTAAAGGAAATAATTTTGGTAAATTTAACCAACGATTCTTTACATTACTTCGAACAAAAAGTTTTGTGTAAAGTTTGTGTAAATGTACATGTACACATTTCCGCGAAAAACATTATTTTATTTTCCTAGTAATTCGGAACGTTGTCGAATAAAATGTAATATTTTTATAGCCATTTATTCCATACGTTTTATCATAAATTTGATTTTTACTCCCTTTTTACACTATAATACATAGACGCTTCACGTCATATTAAGAAACACATTATTAATTGTTTTTTTATTTTAAATATTGAAAATGCCCAACATTTGAGTTTGTGCAAGCCTGGGGCCTTTATAACCTATTTTCACGACCACGTTGAAAAAGTACTTGTATATTTTTAATCTGGTTGGCAACAGCATCTGCTTAAATAAAAAAGCGCATTGTGATATTCGGGTACAAAATACAATTTTGGTTTTAAACGGAATTTAAACACACACACTGAATTAATTTTTGGGGCCAATCCTCTTTGTCGTGGGGATCATATCAATTAGCCAAGGCGACGTTATCTTTTTCATGTTTTGCCTGATTCTAAATTTTTTAAAAATTGTTTTAACAATGTTCATTAGTTTATTAGTTAGTTTAGTGGTAGTATATTCGTTAAGTAATAACCAATTAATATTTGCCAAATAAATTTTTACACATGTTAGTTTAAAATTATCATTCTTATCATAAATTTTCCATTTGTGATTAATAAGTTTGCATATTTTTTCCGCAGAAATCCTAATTTTTTTTCTTTCAAATGATGTAAAGAATCGTTGGTTAAATTTATGAAAGTTGTTTCCCTTACACTCTGTATGTATATATATATATATATATATATATATATATATATATATATATATATATATATATATATATATATATATGTATATGACATAATAAATTGAATTACTTTAAACATAATTGAATTGGAAAGATGTCTGAGGGAAATATCAGATATAATAAAAAGTTGACTATAATAAACTTACACAAAATCACTAACATTAACAGTAATAGATAAAATTACTGAGTTAAGAGTCGCATCTTTTCCTGGACTTTTAAATATTGAGTTTAACACACAACTAGTAGCACAGTGAGCTCCAATTCCGTCAACAGTTTTCTGTCGTTCGACCATTCTAGTTTTTCAGATTTGGTTTTTCCAGCTTCCATATCTTATCGAAGTCAAGGTTTTTTGTTGGTCATGACTCTGTGAGGTAATGAGTGTGATAAGGTATACCATATAAGCGAATACAATAATTAAGCGTCACACCAAAAGTGACTTACCATCAAAAATAGTGGAAAACTAAAAATATCTACGAATATTCCGAGATTTTATTGCTCAAGTCAATTGAATTGGCATTACTTCAAAACGGAATGGTCGAATAACCTCCCTCTCCTTTAGCGTTGAGTAGCAACTCGCTGAAGAAAACCACAAGACTACTGCTTAGCTTCTTCAGATTGAACTATTTAATATACATGCTTTAAATTAAGGGCTGTATTCATTTATTTATAGGAGGTTATAGTTTCTAAAGACAAAAACTACATTTTATGTTTAATCATTTTTCCACAACATAAATTAAATCAACAGTTTCTATTTTTTTTAAACTGTTATTAATTATAGTAAACGAATATTTATACTTCAGGTTATCAGTTTTTTTATCCGTATTGGTGGTATTTAGCGTGTTATTGATAGCTATTCCACTGTGTAGAGAACTTAAATTTTGTGGAAAATAAAATATATTTGTAAATATCTTATTAATAACCTGCTATATAAAAAAATAATTTTAAAAAATTGAGACGACTTTGTAGAGAGTTTAATATTAAAAATGCTGAAGAACCTGAAGCTGTTTAGCAGCAGCACTTACAGCATAAGGTTGTCCTGAACCAAGGTCATCGGCTATCAATGATCATCGGCCTATCAGCCTTTGATTCATGTTTAATTTTTAGTTTTTCGAAAGTCTACCCAGAAGCGAGAGACCAACGTAAAACACATCTTAAAGGGCATTCGACCTTACCCAGTCATCAGACTGACTGGCGTAAGCGAGGGGCGATTATTTCTTAAATTATACACTCTTGCTTCGAAACATACTAAAATACAAACATTCACAATTTAAACGAGTATTGAATCAGCACCATTTTACTTGCCAAACTATCGACCCTTCGCCCTAGATACAGCGCTAACACGGCAGGTAATACGGTTTTGTAAACAAAGTGGGATTTATTAAGGAAAAACTTTCTAATTTTCTTCTAAAAAGTAGTAGTATATTAAAATAAAAATTGGTTTATCTAGAAGTACCAATTATCTACAAAATGGTGAAAAAAAAAGTTTAAAGTTTTCTACACAGGAAACTGTTACTTAATGAAAACTACATAACATTCACAGGCCAATAAGCTATTTCTAATCCATATAAGAGTGCTTCAGCTTCCTGGTAATCTACATTTTGTCTTATTAATTTCTACAAGCTGAATAGTTCTTCTTTGTGGTACAATAATTTAGTTTGTAAAAATGGTTTCAGTTTGTAAAAATGAGTTCATACATTTTTGAAATTTCTTTCGTTGATGTAAGTCTACAAAAACAGAACTTAGATATAGCACGATATCCAAATGAAGTAGCGTGATGATGATGCTACAAACATTTCGTGTGACCTAAAATAGTTGATTCTAAAAAATATATGATTGTAAAGAGTTTTCCAATAATAGTGTCAGAACTTTGAGAGGTAATAGCGGTAACACTGTTTCAAATGTAAATGTCACTCATGTGCTGAGTACATTGGGGCAATTCACTATGGACAAATACACGATTTAACAATGCGTAGAAATGATTCGTATTTACCACCAAAATGCATTGGAAGACAACCCTCTTTAGGGAATTTTTTTTCGCCGAAGCACATTTTGGCTTACTGGGGTTAAGAACATACATGACTGCTGAATTTGGGCCGATGAAATCTTTAAGTGATTTAGGAGTTACCTCTTCATTCTCAGAGTCACTCTCAGAGTTCATTCTCAAGTCACTGTTTGGTGCGGTTTTTGGGCTGAAAGGGTTATAGAACCTGATTTTTTTAACACGATGATAGACATGTTTCTGTTAATAGTGAATGCGATTTCTTGCAAGCAAAGTTTCTTGTAAGAAAACGCGTCGTTTCGTTGCCAACTGGTTACTGTTGAAAGTTATAGGAAGATGCTAACAGAATATATTTGGCCCAAACTGATAAATATGAATATAAACAATGATTTGTTTCAACAACTTGTCACGCATCTCGCCAGACAATCGATTTATTGCAAGACAAGTTTCTTGGATGCATTATTTTGCGAGATGGTAATGACAACTGGCCACCAAGATCAAGCCATCTCAAGCCTTTGGACTGTTTTTTGCTGCTTTATGTTAAATCTCTGGTTTACGGAAATAAACCTTGAAGAAACCTTGATCTTAAATGAAACATTCAGTGGCAGAGTAATCGAAAAATGATATCCAGAATGTATTCCACCAGACGAAGCCGAGAGGGACATTTGAACGACATTATTTTCAAAACATATTGCCAATATTTGTTTTTTAATGTAAAATATTAATTACCGGACATACCTGTAGTTATCATTGTACCTCATTTAAAAGTTCTGATACACTTATTGGACAACCAATAATAAGTTCAAATATGGTTGAACACTCTAGATATCCCGCATTTTGGTTGTTGAATTTGATATTTATGTTATTCGGTCTTAATAAAATTTACTTCGACTTACGGTTAACCGTCATAAACTGTGTACCAAACTTTGCTTCATATATCAAGATTATTACACCATTTTATGCAATAAAACTCGTTCGTCTCACTCATAGACGGCAATATCGTCGGAATTTTTTCAAAGTGCTGCCCGAGATGTGTCAGATTGAAAAAGGGGCGGTTGGGCAGCGCTCCCCCGCGGCCATTTACAGTACTTTATTTGGCGTGCGGCTGAAGGTTGCTGCTTAATATCGGTGGTTCAACGGTCTTCATTCATTTCACTTACTCCGGGTCCGTTCCCGGGAGCCTATTGCCGACTTTACGGCCATACCGCAATCTTATCAGAACCGTAACGTCGGAATTTTTCGAATGGCGCCTTTGGGGATTCGATGCAATGGTTTTTTTTCCGCCGGCAAATTTTCATGACTTATTTATGCTTCTAGCTTTATGTTTGGGTTACACACACATATGACGTCCTTTAATAATTAAGAACCGATATTATCTATAACGTATACTGAGGATCGAAAACAGTGCAAAATACAGAATACATATTTGAATCTTGAAGACAAAAACTTCCACAGTTTTTGTTTGTTTACTTCTGTTTCTGGTTACAATTGCCAAAAGCATAGTAAAATAAAGAATAGCTTTTATCATAATGTGAGGCATTTTCCGTTTTCTGCTATGCTAATCAATATCCTTGTATCAATTCTTCTATTGGAACATTAGGTGTGAAACACTTAACTCAAAGAAATTTTTCACTAAACATCAAATCACATTTTTTAATTCTCGATGCGTGTTTCGGTAACCATGTTAGCATCATCAGGAAATAATTCAATCTAATTCTAAACCTTAACTATTTTCTATTTCTATGGCAACCATAGCTAATGAAGGGTGTAAAAATCATGATCTGTTAATTTAACTAAGCGTTACATTAATAGTTCAAATAGTTGGCTGAATGGAATAGGTCCTTTGTCCAATTTCATGGTTTTCTCACATTTTGCTATAGTCTTAAGTTACTAATATTTATATTCTTTCGAGTGCATGTTGGATGACACAAGATTTTTCCAATATCTTTGTAATTCTATTAAAAATGGTAAAATGCCAAGAGTTCGTACACCACCGTCCTTTCAGGTTATTATCAAAAACTCAAATGAGATATTGGTATGAAAAATTGCTATGAAAAATTGGTATGAAAAAATCAGGTTGTGTTCGTGAAATAACAAGATGATTAGACATTGCTGTTTTTGCCATTATGAGAATATGTATAAGATGATTTGAGGATCTGAGTTATTTAAGTATATCATCGTTACGGTTATTCGACGAAATTCACAAGAACTAGAACTGCATGATGTTTTTGTTACAAACTCATATCGGTCTGTTTCGAGGATTCTGATCTGTATTTGGGGAGGCGTATTCGGGCTGAAAAGTGAAATTTTTATTTGAAGGGCTGAAAAGTGAAATTTAATTTATATTGAAATTATTAGTGAACTTTTACTAACTAAATTTAATTAAGATATGGGGAGCTATAAGCGTGGGAAGCGATTCACCCCCTGGTAACCAGAGGTAATATACTACGTGACATAGAAATCCGAACACCCAGTAAAAATAATTTAATGTCAATAATGATTTACTTAAATAATTATAAGGTTATAGTAAGCAAATTATTAATATTACAGTCCAACCTGATAAACTTTAAACAATGTTACCTTTAATAATGCGTTAATGTTAATGGCTTGTTACACACTCATTAATGCCTCCTGGGGTACCTCATTCCAAACAACTTCTACCTCATATCGAAGTGCCGCAAAAGATTGAGGGGGTTGTTGTAAATTTAGTAGTCTTCCACCGATTATATCCCATACATATTCGATTGGGCTTAAATCGGGAAATGTTGGAGGCCATGGAAGTACATTAATTTGAGCATGGTCGAAGTAGTCCAATTTGACCTTTGCTACATGTGCCCGGGCATTATTTTGTTGAAAAATTGGGTTTGGTAGTGTCCTTAAGTATTGCCAGTGTCCTTAAGTATGGACATAACGAAGTGCGGTCATGTTTCCTCAGAAAACACTAGAGGTGATCTAAAATCATAAGCAATGGCACCCCACACCATAATCCCAACAGTGGATGTCTTACGTCGTCTTCTCACTCGTGCCCGGCCATCGTGCATGCCTAAACAAAATCGAGACTCGTCACTAAACACTATTGTATTCCATTCATATATTATATACCACTCCAGTCGATTGCGTCGATGCTCTGGAGTAAAGGTACCGTCCAATGCGGATGATATGAAAAAAGTCCAAAACTTCTTATTCGAAGATAAACAGTCCACATTCCCATGGGTCTTCCGTGTTTTTCCAACCATTGTTTTGCTAGGCACATTGTTTAGCTAGGCGGCTATCTTGGCGTTCTGTTGGTCTTCTGCGTGGTCCTGTACCTCTAGTTCGATGTATACGGCCTTTCTGAAGCCATGCCCGACAACATCTTAACACACTATTTACACTTATCTTCACTCTGCGAGTAATTTCCCAAAAAGAGGGAGTAGCCTCTCGTAGTCCAATTATCCGTCCCCTCGAGCCATACGAGGCATGGTAAACAATTGAAAACAACGTTTAGGAACACACTCTGCAAAAACTGGATATTTACTGCAGCTACAAATTTTTCATTCTGCCCGTGCAGCGCGAATCATAAAAAACGTCGTAAATATTCCAAATTGATAAGGTTGAGAATTTAATGATATTTTATTTTTGCCATGGTAAAGATATACACAATATTATTAAAATTATTCATTTTCACTGGGTGTTCCAATTTCTATGTCACGTAATATATTGGTGTAGCCCGATATTTAATCGAAATATTGTAACTATTCTGTAGCTATTCTGATTATATTAATTATTAAGTGAGATCTCCAAATTTGTCGTTAATAGAACATATAAGGGATAGCATTGATCGAACTCTTGGGTGATGGCCTCTGTCGCCAGCAGGTTTAAATGAATTTGAAGCATAAGTACAATACGCCTGGAATAGCTTGCCACAAGAAGACAGAGATCAACTAATTCCGCGCATGCCTCGCGGAGTTAAGAGTGTTTTATTAACCAGGATGCGCCTTCTGAATTCATTCTTTGTACCAAATGCCATTGAATTTTCTTGATTTGTGTTAATTTGACTAGCGCTAGCATAACCTGTTCTAACGCCAAATATTAAACGCCTTTCTCCACATCGTTAAAAAAAAAACCCTCCTGGCCGTAACCCAGCTATTCAGTTTTTTCAAATTCGCTAATTTGGCTCAAAAATTTCATGTAGTCGTACTTAAAACATTTTGAGAACATATTGTTTACATACACACACACATGTATATTGTTTACATGACAAACACTCCAAATTTCATTACCACAGTTCTTTACTCTACTTATATATCAAAAAATTAATTCTAAATCTAGATGTTACAATTTCTATGTCAGTTAGTAAATATTAATGACCAATGACAATATTAATGAACAAATTCACAATGACCTCCATTTAGTGAGTCACACAAATATTATAAATTTCGGGTTTGTCAAGAGAATATATAAAAAATTTTGTCAATGGTTAACAATTATACACTATATCTGAATAAGAAATATACATATTAAATTTTAATCCCATTAGGAGATTAGATAAAGTATGAAAGGAAAGACAATTAATATAACAAATTCATTATTATTTATTTTGAAATAACATCAATACATCTGGGGAATCAGTGATCGAATTTTCATTGTGAAATTTTGTTGTTATGTATTTTTATATTCGAAAAATAAAAAAAAATCAAAACCAAAAAAAAATTGTAGCGGTTTTCACCAGTTTAGGAGTTCAGTGACAACACACGTACAGAAGATTTATATATATATATATATATATATATATATATATATATATATATATATATATATATATATATATATATATATAAAGATAATAGTTCAATTATTGCAATTGTAAAATTATTGTGAATTTAGGTGCTAATATCCTAATCAATGAAGAACAATGTGAAGCGCTAAAAATTTTGCACTTGTGTAGCAAAGTGTGGAGTCTCCAGAAACGACGATTTGACGACGTGGTGCTTAATTGGAAATTTCTCCATGCAGTTTATGGCAATTTTGAGAAGCGACTTGCACATGTTTCCCTATAAGATTGAAATTGTTCAAGACCTGTTGCCTACAGACAATAATAAACAATTAGAATACTGTAATACCATCAGATTGATGGCTAAAAATTGATTTGACCGTTTTTATGGGGATTTTTAAAATAAACACTTGACATAAATAAACCCTAAACAATTCAGCAACTAAAAGATAACATCTACTCTGAAATTGCCGTATTAACACCAGATCTGTCGTCAAAAGTTATGGAAAATGTGTTACAAAGGCCACAACGTTAAATTGCTGCTAATGGCTCACATGTGATTGACATAATTTTCAAAAATTAATTATCTCAGCATTTAAAGACCAAATAAACATCATAGAAAAAATATATTCTTGCTTTTTTTGAAAGTTATAAATAATTAAAATGGTATTATAAATACCATTGGTATTATAAATATATATAAATACCAAT
Organism: Cosmopolites sordidus; assembly: GCA_031761425.1. Classification (NCBI taxonomy): domain Eukaryota; kingdom Metazoa; phylum Arthropoda; class Insecta; order Coleoptera; family Curculionidae; genus Cosmopolites; species Cosmopolites sordidus. The sequence continues at coordinate 160,171 of JARFXV010001665.1, forward strand.
GGTATTATAAATACCAATCAAAAAATTATTATCTCAGCATTTAAAGACGAAATAAACATATCATAAAAAAAATATATTCTTGCTTTTTTGAAAGTCATAAATAATTAAAATGGTAACATGACTCTTGTCCCATCCGATATATCGTTAAATGGTTTCATTCAATGGATGCACAATTATTCAATTTATCGTCGTAGGTATATCTCGACCGAGGTAGGATAACACAAGGTAATATTTTCGGAGAATGGAGAAAATTCACACAAAATATAGGATGCAAACTAGAATAGATGGGGACGCAACTGTTGATCAAAAACGAATGGGAGTCGAGGATAAAAATACTACTCGTAGAGAGCGTCGCCAAGGCAGAAAATTGAATCGTAGATCAATATAAGGCGGATGTGCAAAGCGAGGCCGTCTCTGTTGTGTCGTATATCAATTAGGGTGGCAAAAATACACGGACAACACGAAACAGAGACTGCAACGGATGGCATTCGGCTACGATTTACGGGCTAAAGTGATGGGCGTGCCCGTAGAGGAAAGAAATATATCGGCTGGATTTTCGACAAGGTCAGTTCCATTATGTTGTGTGAAAACTCTATATATTAATGTAGCAAAGGCAGAAAAAACTTCAGTGTTAAAGGTTCGACTAATTGAAACTATATTTTCCTATCACAAACCTTCTGTTTCTTGTTTTGCTGTAAGAAGCTTTTTTAGATAAATTATATATTATAATTTAATTGCAAGAAAAAACGTTATATAATGTGAGAAAAGAACATTAGAAATTGAAAATGATTTGATTATATTTTGAATTATGTTTACTGATTCTGCCACATTTTGGTAGATAGATGAATATTTTCATGTCTCGTATGTCTTGTATCATTGTAAAACCTTTATCACTTTTCCTTTGGTATTTTCGCTGCATGGCCACCGACAAAATGGATCAAGTCGCTTCGCTCCTCTCTCCCTTTGCAGGATATAAGAAACAATAGAGGGCGTTATTGTGGTTTGAACTTTGCATTTCATTTCTTGATTCAACTTAAGGTGCTTTGGCCGTCTAACCATAGTTACTTTCCGCGCCTCTTCTTCCCATTTTCACTACATTTTTAAGTTCACTTAACTTTTTACCATATTTATCTTCATTTTTCCTATTATATTTTACCAAACAAAGGGCATCAGGGACTTCCCACGAGGAAGAAGAAACAATATTGTAGCATTATACGGGAAATCTTATTCCCGTATAATGCTACATATTGCTACTTATTAGGTACACGGGTCTCGTCAGTATCCCTCTGAGGAACAGTGCCAACAAAAAAAAAAAAAATATATATATATATATATATATATATATATATATATATATATATATATATATATATATATATATATATATATATAATATATATATATATATATATATATATATATATATATATATATATATATATATATATATATACATCATTTGGGTCAAGTAGTGCTTTTCTTGTTTAATTAAAACAAAAACGCGAGGAGAAGCCCTCATATACTTGTAGAAACTTACGGTAACAGTGCCATGAACGTATAATAACAATAATAACATATAATAACATATAATAACAATGCATGAAGCGTATGGTCGTTGGTTTAGACGATTCAGAAATGGTGATTTTAAGTTTAAAGACCAAGTCAAATAAATTTGAAGATGCTAATATGCAAACTCAACGACAATGACAGATATATTAAACGTTGGCCTCCGAACCATTTGTGATCGTCTGCATGCCCTGGGAAAGACCCAGAAGGCAAGAAAATGTGGTAGCCATCAGCTGAACGACAGACAGAAAAGCGAAATACGGTGCGCGAAGTTTTTCTTTCTCGGCATGAAAGAGAGACTTTTAAGTTTTTCTTTCATGCCGAGTCATTTAAGGAGGCTTTTTCTATTATATAATCCAACAAGAGGTGAATCTTTGGGTTGCATTATTACCAAAACATATTTGGCAACTGTTGAACTTGAAATCATTTTCAATTTATTTATTGCAACCTTCGGTGTGAAACATTACAAATCACTTTTTTAAACTTCTCGACGAGCGTTTTGCTAACCATATTACCATCATCAGACGATGATTCAATCTATTGAATCATCTTCTGAGAATCAACAGAAGATGATCATCTGAGGAGATAGCATCATCTAATGTTGGTAACATGGTTAGTGAAATACTCGTCGAGAAGTTTAAAAAATGATTTTAGTTTAGTGGTTAATCTCTCCGAGTTTAGCATAATCATTTTGTTTACTTAAAAATTAAAATAAAATTATTGTTGATCAATCCCTCGTTAAAAATGAAATCTATGTGAAGACGTATCGTTTTTGAGATAATCTTAATTGAGAACTTTTAACAAAAGAGTCTCGAAATTAAGGAATACATATCGTTCGATAATTTTGAATACCAAGAAATTCCTTTTATTAATATTTCGTGATGTAAGCTGAGTCTGTGTGATAATATCTTATATTACACACAAAATGGATAAAAGTCAATATTCACCGTTGGTTTCATCAAATTCCTAGCCGACTAATCACCGAATAAGCTTTAATTCAAGGCAGTTCGAAAACAAGGCCAGCCCGTTAGCAGGAGAGCTCGGTTACGGCTCGGCTATTCTTCTCCGACCGATCGCTTTTCGTTCTTTATTGGCAGCAGGGCGAATTGCTCGACCAGGACAATCGGATAGGCAGCTACAATGGTTTTTATAGTAATTATTTGGCCTGCGGAGCTTTTGTCTCACAACCTGCGAGGAACGGAACCAATTACTGCGTCGGATTCGGCGAATTGTTCAGGAATTTCCTTTCTGCCACCGCACCGTGGGCCAGCTATTATTTATTGGTATCGATTAAAATTCATGCTCAGTGATTGGGAAATTTAAAATTGAAAAGGATATTTTCACGGTATTGAACTCTATACGAGGTACTTCTCTATTTCTTTTGTTTCTGTAAACTCTTTTTATATATTTCATATGCGTTTTCTGCATATAGCTACAATATTATGAATAACAATCGATACAACTTTGAAACATTTCCAATAATTTATAGAGAACATTCAATATCAGTAGTTCAGAACTTGATTTCTGCTCCATGCAAATAGACACAATATAATATGTACATGCACCTGTCCTGAATAAGATGTCAAATATCTTGTAAGGTGTTACATAGTTTGTAAGGTGTTATCCAGGGGTCTCGCTGGGAATTTTGTAAATGAAAGAAGAATGTTGATGTTGATCTCTCGCAAGAACCGTAATGTAATCGCTGAAATACGAGTTCAGGCATTGTCTTCTTTGAAGGTGGAGTTATTCAGCCCTGGTATATTTATTAGAGCAACTAGTTTCAGAACTTTATTAAGGCACACTTGTGTAATTAAGTGCCCTTGAAGGAATGTCAAAGAAGTTTTACTTCCTGTCATTCATTCTAAGCCATCAGTTTCATGCCTAGTTTGTCTGCAACCATGTAAATAGGGTAATCATCTAAAGAAATTCTCACTCTTGTCTCAGAGGAATGATCTAGGATGATAGAAAGTGAATCCAATGATACTATTATTGTCAATATCTTCAGCTCACCAGAAATAAGTTATATAAGGTGATTTTTGTAGTGCGTCCGAACTTTAAATTCAAATAGAACAACAACCAAATTAGATGCCTTGACTATTCATTTTATGTTAAATAACATTCAATGGCATTAATGTTTGAAAACAATTTCGGGCAAATGTTCGCCGTGGCTACTTCTGACAAAGCGCATTCTGTCAATACATTTTCCGACCACTTTTTCAAGCAGAGCAACAATTTCGCTTTATTGGCTTCTAAGGCATCAATTCCGCTGATTTATATAAGTGTTCCTTCAAAAATCGCTTGCTGTGTTGTCCTCCAGATCAATACCATTTATATTCGTAATTAAATAGTCCACATAGTCGAATAACAAAGTCCAACTTTCTGCGAACGGCGACGAATTAATAAATTTGGATCTTCATCAACACTGCTGGCAATAGTGGCGATATTTTCTTTGGAACGCGAATACATCACGAAGTTCAAGATCATGAAGTACTCTGTAAGTTTGGCGCACAGAACGCTGATGTTGATAAAAAATTTGGACAATTTGCAAACGTTGCTCTGATGTTAAACGTTGCTCTGATGTTAAACGTTGCATGATGATTCGCCAAACTATTGAGACACATATTTATAAACTTGCGCGCAAACTCACAGTTCGTTTTTGGAAGTTTGGACACACTAAATATATATATATATATATATATATATATATATATATATATATATATATATATATATATATATATATATATATCCCTTTATAATATTCAATTATTCCTTAATCAAAAAATAAAAACAAAACATTTGGTAGATGTAACAGTATTGACTGACTGAAACATCAAACTAAACTGAACAAAAACCTACTGTAAAAAACTAAATATTTTAATTTATTAGCAAAATTAAGTAAATAATATATTAGTTCTTTTATAATATATTAGTTATTTTATAATATAATATATTAGAACTGAATGTATACGAATAAAAATTATATCTAATTCTCTAATTCTCGTAGAAATATGTATTCATTAGTTTCACAGCCGACAAAATCTTCCATAGATGTGAAAAGATGGCAATTTGATGGTGCAGTGTAAGGAGAATACGGTGAGTGAGTACTTTTCAGCCTAGCTCTTACAATTTTTTCTATAAATCTTTGTCTTTACAGAAACACTAACATAAATGACTGTTGAACAATAATTGAGCATTTAATATGGTTAAAATTTTCAAGTTTATATTTTAACGCATGTGCAGTTATATTATCAGAATATTTTTAACCAGTAACACCATTTTCATGTTGAGGCTAGAAATTTTTCAAACTACCCTCGTAATACACTTCGATATTTTGAATAATAAACACTGATTATGATATTAAACAATGATTGATACAATCCAAATCATTTTTATTTTAAATTTATTATAAAATATGTAACAAGAGTTTTTTTAGTTTAATATAGTATACATTTTTCCTTTTTTGGGTTTTTCACCACGATCTAAAACCAAAAACATAAAAAAATATATGAACACGCCACGATCATTCAGACATTACATAGGATACATTTAACAATGTATTTTTTTCTAACATATCACTTTTTACACATAACATGAATTACCATTTCGTCACCTGAGTAGTGGAGTGCGTCAAGTCAACTTTTTGTTATTTCTTTAAAAAAAAATGATTTAGTAAGGGGCTTTATAGGATTACCGAGATGCCACTGAGACCAAGTCCGAACAAGGTTTAGAACAGTAAACATTCTGTCTATACTTTACGCTCCATCACTGCTAACAGTTCATCATTGGTAAGACACTGTCAATATTGGTTTGCTCCAAGTCCACATTTTCAAGCCCAAAAAGAACAGGTGCGATTTTGGCGAATGTCTAAAAAAATAATGTCAATTAATTCAAACAAAGGATCTTGAATAAGAAACATATAATAACCACTTAAAACTGAAATAACCAATTGAAACTAATGCTGATGTGTCCACCTTCTATTTCAAAGGAAAATTAACTGTAGTGTAATTTAATAGGGCATTGCACGTTGAATAAAAACACTTACTGTGGGATACGACATGAAACGACGGCAGGACGCGCCGGATGCAATATTGCCTGCACCTGTCGTCGATGTTTAATACTGGGAAAAAATTAAAGATTGTATAATAATGACATTATGTTAACCTAAACTTTCAGATCTTATTTTCTTCAATTTTACTTTTCTGGACTTTGGCACACTCAAGGCGACGATTTTGGCCAAGGTGACGATTTATTAATTTGCCATTATATTGTACAAAACCTTGTGTACTTTTTTTTAACGTTATTATAAAAATTCATTCTGTGAAACATGGTTTTTGTTAATGACATAATGCGTGTTTTATTTAAACGAGGGCGCCAACAAGCCCTTTCCCCTATATTGGATAAAGAAATTCTACCAAAAACTTTCGAACAAGCGTTACATAGGTAACAAGTTACTATTTCATATGGTTTATGGTCCGAGAGAGTCACTGGTTCATATTTTTAAACATTAATAAATGTGTTGTTGTTCACATAGAACCACAACTATATGAGAATGTCATTGGAGGTTTTAAAAAAAGGGTGGCTATTTGCAAATAACAAGAGAGACAAAAGTAGAATTACAACTACAGAAATAAGATTCCTACTAAAAATAGAGGGAATTACAAGAAGGGACCGAGTAAGAAATACGACAGTAATGGAACAACTGGAAACGAAATCAATAGATAGAGCTATATTTTTTTCGTATCGTTAATGGCGAATATTCGACCGTTAATAATACTAAAAATTAGTAAACATTAAAAAGCAAGAGACTTGCTGAAAGGCTCTATGTGCTGCCGAATTAATCATTGTTATTTTCAACCTTTGTTAAAATGCTAAACTAAAAAATTGCTTTGCTGCATGCTATATATAATATACTTTATCTAAACTGATAAATGACATCGGTACAAAAGGAAAACATAAATCTAACGAAAACTGTACGAATATAATATGAGTGCAGTATTAAACTTAATATATTCTTTATTTTTCACGAAACTACAGCTGACGAGGGGAAATTGCACTAAAAATGAAAAAAAAACTTCAAGCGAAAGTTTAATGGTGGCATGCGAAAGAAGTTTTAATGCATTTTATTCGTTCTAAAATTAGGATCGTAAATGGGCTAATATACGATCCGTATCGGTAGGCCGCTATGAAATTTTTATATTTTTCAACGAAAAATAAACTTTGACCCGGCCACAATGTCCGATCGTTCGACGTGGATAAGAAAATTATTTTTTCTAACTAGACGATATTGCGAGAAATTAATTTTTACCTTGTTTTTTGTTTATTTTAAAGTTAATTTAGATACAGACGATAGATCTAAATTGAATTATTTTTATAGATTTTTTAGTTATAATCGAATGATTTTAATAACTTTTTCATAACTGCGTTACTAAAACTGTATGATGTTTTTAATATGGGTATATCTTTGAAAGTAAAAAGAATGTTTATTACTTATTAGTGGGATAGTTGAAAGGGAATGCATAACTGATCCAGTTAAAAGGAAATGAACAACTATTGCGAAAATAATAATTTTTGTATCAAAAGAACAGTATTATATGACAATTATTATTGTTTTGTTCAATATTTTAAAACATAATTTCAAAGTTAGGTTTAATATTTTTACAGTAATATATCTTAAATGGTCGTCCCTTTCTTGACGTAAATTGAGTGATTCCACCAGTGGCGGCTCGTGAGGGAGTGCGTTGGGCGTTACAAAATAAAAATATTGTTTGTTTATCTAATAATTTAAATGAAAATGTGCCATTGAAGATAAGAAACATTTTTACTGGAATGATCATTTTCATAGTACAGTAAAAGTGATAAATATTGATTCATTCTAAATTTAAAATAGGTATACATCAAATATTTAGTTTATTATATATATATATATATATATATATATATATATATATATATATATATATATATATATATATATATATATATATATATATATTGAAAATGCAAAGTGGGACCTTGATGTCTGCCACATTAAAACTAAAACTGTGATCAAGAACAATTCAGGTCACTTTTTAAATATACCAGAAATTAAAAATTTATTCATCCATTTTCAATCTAAATTTATTCTGTTTTATGCAAAATAATTCCTTAACACGGCAATATACTTATTCCGACTTTTTTTCTAGTCTTTGAAGCAGCTTTTATACTTGATTTCTGGTATACCTTTTAAAGCTGCCATCGAACTCTTTTGCTTCAAATTCAAAAGGGTCAATTCAAAAGGGCGCCCACTAAGTGGGCGTTATTTCTTCAATCAAGGAAGGATTCTTCATCAAATCAGAAAGCCATACGGTGTCATATCTAGTGAATATGGTGCATGTGGAACGGTGGTTCTTTGATGTTTAGTGAAAAATCGACAAATAAGTATTACGCTGTGCTATAATTCGTTCTCGTGATGCAAAAACCATAATTTTTTCCTCATATCTGGATTGTTTGCCATTATTGTTCATCATTAAATCATTATTTTTCTCTTTATTTTGCGTTAAAAAATATTTAGTTTGTCTTATGTATCTTTTCTTCTATATCTAGTCCCTCATTCCTTCTATCTATTATGATTCCCAGATATTTAAATGTTTTCACTTCTTCGAACTTATAGCTTCTGCACCCTAAATTTCTCAATATTCTATTCTTTTCTGCTGCAGTACATATAATTTGCTTTTTGCTCATTTATTTCCAATCCTTTTTTCTTAGACTCACGGTCAATTACTTTTATTATGCGTTTTAACTCTCTCTGCTCTCTAGGAATTATTGCAACATCACCCGCATATGTCACTATCTCTACTAGGTGTTTATTTAATGTTTCTATATTTTCAGTTTTTTATTACTCAGTATTTACTTTTTTGACTTTTTATGCTATTTGTCATTCCTGTGCATATGTTTGCTGCGGATTCATTCATTGTCATACATATTAATCTTCTAATCTTTCTTGAAACTTCTATGTGTTATTCTCTACTGATTTTATCGAACCTATATATATATATATATATATATATATATATATATATATATATATATATATATATATATATATATATATATATATATATATATATATATATATATCTATATCTATATATATATATATATATGTATATATATATATATATATATATGTATATATATATATATATATATATATATATATATATATATATATATATATATATATATATATATATATATATACATATATACATTTATTACATATATTTTCGTGACCGTTTAATAGTATTATTATTTTTTTTATTTATTGGGATTTTTAGTCAATTAACAATTATAATTTTTGTATTGCTTTGTTAACGTTTCAGTTTAATAATAAACCAAATTGTTAGGTTATAATAAGAGACAAAAAATTGAAAGGTAAAAAGTTGTTAATTATATCAAAGTCAGATATATGTCAATTGAAAATTGAGAAAAAATTGTCATGTTTTAATGAAAAAGTTTAGGAAATTAATTGTTTAATTAAATATTAATAGGCTTTTGGATGTAAATTTTTATTTTTTATTAAAATAAGGTATATTGTAGAGTTCTGAATATGGTTTATTATTAAACTGGAACGTTAACAAAGCAATAAAATTTTTTTTATATATATATATATATATATATATATATATATATATATATATATATATATATATATATATATATATATATATATATATATATATATATATATATATATACATATATAAACATTTTTAATTATATGCTAAAAATACTTATAATATATTAGGTTTTTATATGTCGCAGGCTAAAAATCTGTCACAATCATTCATCTGTACTTTAGTACTCATTAGTACTCATTTTGATCCAAATTTGGGGTAAATGAAGTTAACGAATTTAAATCTAACGATAATGCCTCTAAAATAATCGTCCAAGTATAGTAACCGTAATATATTTTTTTTATTTTCTATGAAACTGCAGCCAACGAGGGGAAATTGTGCTAAAAAAAGAAAAATTTGAATTACAAGTTTAATGGTAGCACGCGAAAAAAGTTTTAATGCATTCTATCCGTTTTAGAATTAGGATCATAAATGGGCTAATATGCGATCCATATCGACGAGCCATTATGAAATTTTTGTTATTTTTCATCGGAAAATTTACTTTTTTTGGAATTTGGCTTTGTGTTAAGTATTCAACCACTATCTGAAAAAAATATAATGATTTAAAATACACATAAAATTACCAGTAGAAGTAGCAGATAATACATTTTGATTGATCGATGATGTTCCATCATTCGAGACGGATTTTTTTTCACTATTATTTTGGTTAGAGACTTATTATTAATGTGAAAAAAACTGATACATTTATAATTAATTTTGGATTTTCATCGAAATTCCCAAAATAAATCAATACCTCTTTATTGTAAATGTAGTTTTTATAAAAATTGTTTCTTTATGTTTCTAAAATGGTATAATATTTCGGGTTATTAATTTTTTCTTCGAAAATTACTAAAGAACAGATATTAACGTTTTCATAAAGAATTTTTAAAATGTTTGTTGCAATTTAAGTGGAATACCGGATAGTTGTCATTGATATTTTCAAAATTGTTCAAATTTCTGCTCTTGCTGGTGTACAATTGGTCACCTTATCGTTAAAATAATCAAATATTCACTTGCATGATACTTCTCCATCACTTGTGTCTCAGCATTGACACAGTATTATCATTTAGTTTCCTTTAATATGTCCCCAAAGAATGTAGTCCATCGAAATCAAATCGTAGGATTTCGGTTACTCGTTATCATGATTTAAGTTTATCATGATTATCAACCTCATTTATAAAAATCAATAGGCCAATGAAGGACCTCTGGACCAAAACCACATAAAACAGTGACATTTTGAGGATGTAATTAACAATTCAAAAGTGTTTTTATATTTTCTTGACACCATTGCAATTTTGTTTACGTGTGAGTGTATATTGTCCAGATGTCTTCTTTTTTTCTTCCGTCTATTTCTCAAATTTAAGACATTGGGGGAATAAAAAAGCTTTAATTATCTCAAAATAGCTAATAAACTTTAATTATTATTAAAATCAAATCGTTAAATGAAACATGTCCACAATGGGTTTAATGATGTTCAATTCCTTTAACCGTCGTGAAATTGATAACTGTGAAATAAATTGGCAACTGTGAATAAAAAATGTGACTAATAAATTTTAAGCACCTAAGCTATAAAATGACCAATTAAATTCAATGAAGACTGCTTTAGTCAATTACCTCTTTTAAAATTTACTTTTTAGACTTTTAATAATTTATTATTATTCAAAATATATATTAAACGATGGTAATAAAAAAGAAAATATAAATCTTATAAAAATTGTACGGAAGTATAATGACAAACGTTATATATTTAGTCTTTCTAAAAGAAACTATAACCGTACTGGGAAATGGCACCAACGAGAATAAAAACTTTAAGCGGAAGTTTAACGGTGCCACGCAAAAGAAGTTTTAATGAATTTTATCCGTTCGGGAGTTAGGATCGTAAACAGACTAATATGCGATCTGTATCGTTGAAATTTTTATATCTTTTAACGAAAAAATTACTTTAATCGGTCAACAATGTCCGATCGTTCGAGACGGATAAGAAAATTCCCCTTTCTAACCTGATATACTGTCAGATATTTTACTTTACTATTTTCTTGTTTATTCTTGAAGCTTTTTATTAATGAACGTAATTTGATGCAGTCGATAAGATGTAATTGAATTATTTTTTGTTTTTCGACGAGGTCCCCGAGCAAAATCGATACTTGTTCATTCTGAACAAATTATTTTTATGTAACTCATTAATATAACTAATACTGAAAAATATTTCATATTATTATTTACAAATAAAAATGTACTACGCGTATTACTCTTTCGACTATTATGAATAAAAAGGTTATCGATCTTTGGTGGTCTAAATCAACTGATTTATTGATGTCCATTTATTAAATATATTGAAGCATATTTATTCATGAAACAAGAGTTTTATACGAGAGTGATTCACTAGTTTGACCAAGAAATAAAAAAAAAGTTATGTGTGCAGTAATGTAATTTCCTGACTCTTATACCCTATCTCTCTTATTTTTAATCTTTCTATTGGAACCTTTGTTGTGAAACACCAAACTCAAATGAAATTTACTCATCTTACTACTTCACGCAAATCAGATTGAATCATCTCCTGATAATACTAACATGGTTAGCGAAACGCGTGTCCAGAAATTCAAAACAAATGATTTGATGTTTAGTGGTAAATCTTTTTTGAGTCTAGAGTTTTATTTAAGATTTATTGATTTTAATCTGTAGTGTTGTTTTTTTTTAACAGTTTCCGGAGAACTCTGAGCGTGAACTCTCTTATTTTACCAATTGAATTTCTCTTCAACAGGGAACATTTTTTCATACATAAAAAGGATTTTTCTATGTTCTCCTTGTGTTTGCCTTGTGTAATGTCGCTTCGCTTTCATGGCTCTAATATATCGTAGTGCTACCGCCAATCACTATCAGCTAGATCTTCGGTAAGCTGCAAGCCATAACCTTCCTGCTTAACGATGCACGACATGGTCCTCGGTGGAATTTTCGTCTCTCGCACCATCATTTTTGGCGGATTTTTTCGAATTCATTCAACAGCTGCTTTAACAAGCGCTCTGGTCCTAATCTCGCAAGGTCGTCCACTTCTTGCTCTGTAGTCAAGAGAGAAGATCTCGTTTTATCATCTCACAGCACAATAAACGATTCTTTTCGATATTTTTAATGGTTTGAGCAAGTTAAAAAAAACCACACCCATGATTATTCGTTGACACATTAGGACTAACTGGTTTGTTTACATTAATTTACAAGCCACAAGGCTTGCGCCGGATGGTACTTTAAAATATTTTAGCACGCCTTCACCGTTAAGGGCTTAAATTATTGCATTACTACGCATATTCGTAATCTACAGGTAACAATTAAGTTTACAAAGAGTGTTCATTTGGACGGTAACATAGTACTCAAAATCCAAGTATTAAAGTGAAATCTAAAGCAGAAACATCTGGCTCTACTGCTGGCAGTGTTGATTTTTTACGATATTGGTTAAGTACCTAGAATATTAGCGACTTATGAAAAATTTGACGATAATTAACGCCTACCCGGAAATGTTATTACGTGGCATAAATATTCCATCTCGTCTGTGAAAACATTGAGTTTCTTCCGTCCTCAAGATCTCAGCATTATTTTTTTAGAACTTTGAAGAGTTTCTTCATTTTCACCGTTTACTTGTATAATTATAGGACATTCATTATATCTTATAACGACATGTCATGAAGTAACAAATAAAAAGACTTGGAAAATTGACAACCCCAGTTCATAAGAATTTGTCGCGCTCTTCAATTTCCTACGAGTAGACGCGCTAAGGCATTTTCACCGCAATATTTTTTTTTTATGGATTACTCCATGTTTTTGTTTCTTTGTATAACGGGTTGAGATATGTATAGTTATTATATTTTTAACAATATTTTTATTATTGGAGAAGTTGGAAAAAAGATAAATAATGTATTTACAAATCGGTTCTGTTATTTTGACCTGCTCTTCGCATTTAACACATTCTGACACTATATTTTTATACGCATTTTTAATGTGTTCTTAGCACAATTTCTATATTCTATTGTTCTTATATTTTCCACAAATATAACAAATGCCTTCTTTTACTTATTCCAACTTCACACTTTCTATAGCTCCCTAACAAAACTTGAATATTTTTTGGAAGCAAATAAAGTTTGGCTTACGCTTTCAAGTGGTCTTTTATTTCTACCATCGCATTGATGCGTGCTAGGTCAAGATGCCTATCTAAAAGCAAAAGAGGCCATCACCTTGTGATCCTAGCAGTAGTATAGGCTGTGCATATTTGGTTTTCTTTAGTGTGATTGTTATCCACATGCGTGACAAAAATAATTCATAAACTGTAAAATGAAAATATTAAAATGGCATTGATATCAGTTGCCTACACCTTGATTGGAGAATCAACGTGTGTAGGCAATACCACAACTTCAACCTTTGGTGGTAAATAAAAACTGAAAAATGAGTTTTTCATTCACTTTTAAACGCGTTGAATTTACTCGACATACGTTTCGCTAACTAAGTTAGCATCATCAGGAAATGATTAAAACCAAAACTTAACATATTTAATTTAAAATGACACATAAACTTACAGTTCAACTAACATAGCTTGGCCTCCGAGGTTTGGATGCGCAATAGCCAAACGCCCGAGAGGTCATTCGAAACAGTGCATTCCTGGTGTTAACATCGGTTAAGTACTGTACATTCGAGGAACTCTGCGTTTTCTGTCTCTGTTAAACGATGACCCTCTCACTCTTTATTTTACTATGTTGCTATTTTGCTATGTTGGTTGAGCTGTAGTGCTGTCGAACCCTTCAAATTCAATACAGCGGGCAGAAGAAGCCTCTTTGTTCTGATTTAGACTTAGACTATTTTTTCAATTGGCTATTTCAACACTTTTGTACGCATCTAACAACCCCCTATATTTTACATATCTACATAATTTATGCACTTAAATTTATGTAAAGATTAATTATTTATGTAAAGAGTATCAAATTCGCTGAAGCGTATAAAATTGCAGGTCCGGTATTAAAATAAATAAAGGATTGTATGTGATTGGTCTTTTGTCTTTAGTTATTTTGTCTTTAACTATTTTTACATTTGGCTATTTGGAATAATCCATATGTATCGAATAATGTCCTATTTTTGACATCTGAAAGTATTTTTATGTTGTTTAGATCTACATTGTGGTTAGTTTCATAAATATGCTGTACTGCAGATCTGTCTGGTCTATTATATGTTCTTTAAATCTTGTTACTATTGCCTTCTTGTTTGACCAATATATTGGTGATTACAATCATTATATTATATTTTATAAACCCTTGACCTTTGAGTTTTTAGAATATTGCCTTCAGAATTGTCCAGTATATGCCGTTAGTTGTTATTGGATTTATATGCTATTTTTATATGTTTTTCAATAAATATTTTATCAAGTCTAAGTGTAAATTGAGATTGATATATGATTGCTACAAAATTTTGTTCTTTTTTCTGCTTTTAAAAAGGTACAGGATTCTTGAACAAATTTTCTTATTTTCTGGTATTTAATAATCCTATCTATTACAATTTTAAAGAAACCATTCATGTTATCCAGAATTCAAACATAAGTTTTTTTAATAACTACATTTAATAATTTACTTAACTTCAAATATGATTTGAAGTTATCACCCACGATCTTTTGGATCAATTGAATTTAATATTTTATACGTAAATCATTAAGTAAATCATTTCGCAGTCTGTAATTTCGGCGTTTTGGTAAGCATTTGAATCATGATGATCAAGGAAGGACATTTTTGGAACTAACCATTAATTTAGGAAGCCACTTTGATTTAGAAAGCATCTGTAATGATAATATCTGTAATACAGTCAAAAGCTCCTTATTGACGCTCCCGTTACTCGCGTTTTCAGTATTCGCGGATTGAAAAATTGTGGCCACTTTTTGTATTCGGGGCTGAATTTTTTTTTATTTGTGGATCCTAATGATACATATTGTATTTTTAGAATAATATGGTTTTATTTACCAGTTACCTTTCAAAACAAACAAGTATCAAAGTATATATAAACAAACCAATCTTACTACAGCTTGGCCTAAAGTTCTCTGTAAAAGACACTTCAGCAGCAGCAACATATCCAGAAGAATTTTCAAAGTTAATTGCTAATGGTGGATATAAACCTGAACAAGTGTTTAATGCAGACAAAACTGTCGTTTGCGTTTGAAAAAAGAATGCCAGCAAAACTTTTATATCCAAAAGTGAAAAGTCCGCCTCTGGTTTTAAGACAGCAAAGGATAGAGTTACCCTACTGCTCTGTTCGAATGCATCAGGAGATTGTTTAATTTAAATGCTTTATAAATCTCTAAATCATCGTGTTTTGAAAAATCAAAATAAGGACAACCTACCAATGTTTTTGCGTTTTATATGACAGGCAGTTCTAGTTTTGGACAATGCTCCAGGTCACCCTCATGAGCTTGAAGCTTTGCATCCAAATTTATATTTGGATGCAAAACCTTTATAGGTTATATTTTTGCCTCCTAATTGACGGCCTTATTCGACCCTATAGACCAAGGAATAATCCAGGGTTTTAAGCTCTATTACATTAGACAAACCTTTAAAATGTAATCCAGATATGAATGTTATGGAATGCTGGAAAAAAATTGACAGCAAAATGCATTGTGAACACAAAAGAATCCTTGCAAAAAGCTGATGCCATACCCATTAAAATCATGCTGAAAAAAACCGTCGCCTGATCTAACTGTTGATAATGTTGAAGAATCCGTGCAAATTTTAACATTAACTGACAACATTGCTCAAGTTTCGAATGGTGTAGGACAAGATGATTTCGAACAGATAGATTCAAGTGATATTCAAGAAATGCTTAAATCACAAGATGAAAATTTGACTGAAACCGACTTGGAAGTGATGCTTAATTTTCATCCCTTGAAGAGGAAGCCTCAACGAGTACTGAAAAGGTGACATTAAACTTAAAAAAACCTGAGTGAAGGTTTACGAATGGCAAATGAGCTTTATAATTTCTTCATAAAAATTGGAAAATCTATGGAAGGAAGTCTTATTTTTAAAAGGCAAATAGTTAATGCCACAGTCGAATATTAATCCGAATTGAAAGACCTTTTAAACGCGGTAAAACAAGCAAAAAATACTAAATTTTTTAAAAGATTTTCTAAGCCTGATAATAATTATTAATATGGTTAAAAATCTCCCATTAAATTACTTTTATTAAATATTTTTCTTTTTATTTTGTAACCTTGGAACATATTCCTTATAATCTCGTACACATCACCAAGCCGTATTCACAGTTTCTGTATTCGCGGCATATATACGGAACGTATCGCCCGCGATTAAGGAGCTTTGACTATATAGGTTTAATTAACAAGAAAAATATTTAAGATATAAACCAGGTCCTATATTACATCTATATCTAACCGTCAGAATACAGTTTTTGCAACTGTAGTAACTATGTTTTTATTCTCGACTGACCATTATCCAATTTTACATATAATTCAAGCACTTTAACCTGAACGCTTATGTAAATCGGTTGAACGCATATCTCAGCAGGAAACCGAACCGAGCCACGTTCTACTTTATTATACTTTACCGCTTTTTAAGCGTGTTGTTGCCATATGTTTGTTGGAGGGCCCAGAGTTCATACATATATGCATTTTACGTTAATATTTGGGCTTTATACTTTGATATTCAGACAGGAAGTTACCATTCGTTCATAACGTGAAAGGATGTGGGAATATATCGATAAATTCCCTTGATGTAGGGTAATTATATTAAATTTAAAAAGGTCCTTAAAGATTTCTTAAAATTATTATAAATATTGATTTATGGTAGTGTTTACAGCTAACGAAATTACGTTTAACGATATATTGGTCAGTATCAAAGTCAATGTTTTATGTGTTGATATATTGAGAGATAGCAGAGAAGGAAAAATATTCTAATGTGATGTTTGAACACGCTCTACTCCGGCTATTGTTAATACACAGGTCTCTTTAAATTTAGAGCTACCTTATCTGTGAAAAACATTTACATTGAATGTACCTTCTTATTCTTCTTCTTCGTTTGATTAGCATTTGTTCTGAATTTTGTGCCTCTTATTCATTTTTTGTTGTTAGACATTTATCCAGTTATTTTTTAAGTGGTCTTCCTATCTGTCTGCTACTATAGGGCTTACTGTTCTTTCAAATATTCGCTAATCTATTAGTTCTATTTTTTGTTCTATCGAGTTCTATTTTTTCTACATATTGATTCCAGGGCTTTGTTTTCTCTTGACTTAATCAATTCTTTTTGTTTTAAACACTTGGTGAATTACAACAAATCTTAAAACAAATTTAATTTAATGTACTGTCAACTAAATCCTGCCTTAAATTCGTAACATTTTTCAACACAATTTTAACATACACCATGATATTCAATATGTATTACTTAAAATGCTATTAATACCATGAAGCATTTACAGGAGATCGGAGAAAAATAACAGCAGGAAAGAGCTGTTCAAATATATATATATATATATATATATATATATATATATATATATATATATATATATATATATATATATGTATATATATATATATATATATATATATATATATATATATATATATATATATATATATATATATATATATACTTCCTATCTATACTTATCTATACTTCCTATATATACTTATATCTATACTTCTAAGCTTCGTGAAATGTAAGCCTGTGCAATGCACTTCGTTAATAAATGGAAAAAAAAAACGTGGTATCAGGTTTTCCACAAGAGTGGTAGAGCAAGTGGGGTCATACAGCTCACCTCAATTTGGCTCAGACCAAAGATCTTAAATTCTGCTCCATTTGAGGACCCTAAATAAGAAAACAAGATATTCAAAAAAAGGAAAAAAAGGAAACAATTTTGTGGTTTACTCACGTAGCTAAGAGAAGACGTCACAAATTGATCGAGGATCATGCACGTGGTGTCCTAGCTTAAACCTCAAGTAACCAGCAAGAAATAGAAGAACGTGTCTCTTTTTACGACCGAGTTATCAAAGAACAAAACAAAAAAATGAATATAAAAGAAAATAAGGAAATTACCTGTAAAAGGGTTTCAACACAGCCCTGATGTAGTGGATACGATGATGGGGTGATAGTGACACTCCCGTGAGTTGGGTACCCAAATCCTCCCAAAACGAGTACCCATAAGTTCGCTAATCAAACTAACACAAAACTAAAGACACTTGGTCTTATGGCTGAGACCTCGAGGTACAAATCCGTAAAAATTCGATAAAAATTATTACACCATGGAGGCCCTTCACCACAGAGCTCAATGGGAAAAGTGACCTTTCACTTCCACAATGCATACAACGAAAATCCGGTAATAACTTTCCATCAAAATAGACTCGTCGCTGAAAACTGCGACCAAAAATAGTTGGCAGTGGACCCAAGAGAAATTAGAGAAAAAAATGGAATTCATCACATGTATTCACTTATTTGAAACAAAATCGATACTTGTCTGGAGTTCTAACGTACTCCAAAATACAACCACGCTCTGTTCAGTAACACTTTAACGAAGGGAAAGGAACGGTGCACGGAATCGAAAAAAAGCGCCGTGATCTGACGCTATACGAGGGTGGTGCTAGAAGTTTAAAAAATAGAATGTTACCTGGCTGCTAAATGTAGCTTCCCGCCCTGATGGTTAAAAATAAAATAAAAATCTGTTTAAAATTTAGGGTTATTTTTCACCCGTTACACCTTTTTCCAAACGTTCTAGTCTTTTACCCATCATGCCTAAACGTGCTTTATGGGTGAAAGGTCGAAAGGTCTGACTGGCAATGGGATCAGGTTCACATTGACTTCAAAAAAGTGTAAAGAAACTATGGCAAAAGTGTACTTGCATTATGTTAAATTAGGGAATATATTATTTCTATACCACTATTTCTTGATCAGTTTGGTCAGTTGTGATGGTCAAGTGTTAGTTCATTTACATTAAAGACTCGTGAATACACTAGGCATTATTGTTGCGATAGGCCCTATAACTTAAAGTGACCCCTGAACCACGATCTTTAGTTATCGATTAGCCCTGCTCAGCACCCCCTCGTATTATCAACCTATCAACCCTTAATTTGCGTTTAAGTTTAAGTTCCGATATGTGTACCGACTGGCGAGCGACTACCTCGGAATGCCTCTCAGAAGTCATACTGCTTTACATGTCAGATTTTACATATGTATTTTTACAGTATGCAAGTCTTTCCTCGGAAAGTCATCCCTCCAAGTACTAACCGTGTACTAAGCGATCTCTGAGTGTGTATGACCTCTGATTCGCCAGATTACAGGAAGCACCAACCTTTTGGTTATCATAAGTTTTAGATCTCGAACATCGTAGCCTGAAGTTGGTTAATGCAGTTAACGATTTTCCGAAATGAAAAATCTTCTTCTCATATCGGGTGTGGCGGTTAATAATTCTTATTTTTTTAAGAGATGGCGATAGAAATAAGGGTTGATTCTCTAATCTCTAATGTTATTTTGTTTTTACGACAGTACATTTCAAAACACCATTGATGTTGAAACGATTTCAAGTTAGCTTCATATTTTTTCATGTGATAAATATGCCCTGTTTCGACCCAAATAAAGAGCATTTGCAGCACGTACTACTTTTCTTGTCCAATCAAAAGAAAAACGAGAGTGAAAGCCGTCATATACTAGTGGAAACTTACGTGACAATGTTCCAATGCAAAACGCTTGTGAGCGTTGGTTTAGACGATTGAAAAATGGTGATTTCGATTTGAAAAGCGAAGAACTCCCATCGAAAACATGGAAGATGCCAATTTGGAAGCATTGTTGGAACAAAACAATATGTAAACTCAACAACAAATGACAGAGACGTTAAGTGTTGGTCGCAGAATCATTTATGATGTTCTGCATGCCATGGAAAAGATCCAGAAGGCAGGAAAATGGGTACCACATCAGCTAAACGACAGATAGGTGGAAAAGCGAAAAACAGTGTGTGAAGTTTTGCTTTCTCGGCTTGAAAGAAAGACTTTTTTGCATCGGATCGTGACTGGAAAGGAAAAATAGTTTGGAGAATCCAAGCTGCAGAAAATCATGGGTTAGCCCAGCGTAACCATCAGCATCAACTTCAAGATTGAATAGCTGTGGAAAGAACACAATGCTGTGCATTTGGTGGGATCAGAAAGATGTCGTGTATCATGAGCTTCTGAAGCCAGGTGAAACAGTTAATACCGTTCGCTATCATTAATAAATGATCAATATCAACCATGCACTGATCGAAAAGCCGCCAGAATGGGCTACAAGATACGGAAAAGTGATTTTATAGCACGCCAACACCCCATCACACAGCGAAAGTGGTTAGAGACATCATTTCTCCAGTTGGCCGGGAACACTTGCCCCACCCGCCGTACTAATCAGACTTGGCGCCTTCCGACTACTACTTATTTTCATCCATGGCTCACGCACCTTCCGTGAAACGCTTCAACAATTACGGAGATGTCGAAATGGCTTGGTGACTGGACCACCTTAAAAGATATACGTTTTTTCTGGGAAGGCATCCACAAATTGCCAGAGGTGGGAAAAATGTGCAACTAGCGATCAATGCATCTTTTAAATAAACCATTTTTTACCTTTCTCTTAAATTAAATGTGTTTTTTTAAGATAAAATTAATAATTATTAACCGCCACACCTGGTATATGAATAATTCGGCATTTTTCATATTCACAAGTATTTAAAAATATGAAGCTCTCTAAATTCTAAAATATTTCGATACCAAATGTTTATAATTTAGTCTTGCTATAATACTTATGTTTTATCAAAAAACTATTACGATCAAACACCCACTTCTAGGTGTTGCTGTTTCTGTATGAGTTAGTATATATAAATGGTAACAGAAGAAAAGCTTTTTATAAAAAAGTTGTGAATCGCTGAAAAATCCGTCGTGAAAAACACACATTAATATTTATAAATTAATATTTAATCGTGGTTGTAATCGATATATTCAGACAGGAGATGGTTAAATTAAATAGAAAAAAGGAATGTCTTCGTTTGAGTAGATTGACTAAAACTAATTAGAGTTCTCGAATCTGTTCGAAGGTATTACTGGCTCGATTTTACTGAAAGTTGTTTATATTATAAGAAGTATGTCACCAAAAGAATAATAAAAGATAATTTACATTATTAGAATAATTAAATATATAGAATATGGTAGTTTCGAGGCCTAAAATTAACGTTATGAAAAATATTTGTCATCGTTTCAATTTGGAAGATTAATATAATGAGAAAATAATGAGTTAAAAAATGTAATAGTTAGAGTCATGTATGTAAAGAAATTATATTAATTTATGTTCCTTGTGCATTCAATGAATCAATCATAAAGGT
The DNA here is from genome assembly GCA_031761425.1 of Cosmopolites sordidus. NCBI lineage: Eukaryota > Metazoa > Arthropoda > Insecta > Coleoptera > Curculionidae > Cosmopolites > Cosmopolites sordidus. The sequence continues at coordinate 181,752 of JARFXV010001665.1, forward strand.
GTGGCCACAAATATCACCGAAAGAAATGCGTGCAGTTATAGTAACATGAAAGGCACGTAGAAGAATCATGTAAAAGAAGGGAGGACAGTTTATGATAATATTAATCATAATAAATAGTGGCATTTAACAAAATTTAATCAAAAGTGTACCACGAATATATTACATTATTAATTACAACATTAACATTAATTTAGTAATAGTTATTTAGAACCATAGTGTATTCAAATCTTTCAAATAATTGATTGATTTGTCCGTTACGTTGTGTTAGTTCATTTTTCAAAATAAATAAAACAAATTTTTACTGTGTTATTTATCACTTATAATATTTTTTGACTTGGTGAATATAGTTTCGTAAACAATTTTAAAGTTTATTAAAACAGTTTTAAAGTCAGTTTGACAATGTAACATTGTTTACGAAACTATGGTCACCAAGTCAAAAAATAAAATAGATGATAAATAACAAAGTAAAAATTTGTTTTATTTACTTATTCACATCTCATTTATCATCATGGACAAATTCTAGAATTTAGAGAAAATGAGAGAAATAGTCAACAATACGTATATATACGTATATAGAGGCTTCATTTAATCACAAAACCCTCATGACCTATGAATGAGGACAACCAACCCCACAAGTTGGCAATAATTAACACGAAATCACTAACTTTCTTAAACCACAACATACTTTTATTGTTTTTTTTTTTAATTTTAGATAAATATTTTTTTTCTTTGAATTATATACACAGTCTAACACTAATAACGAAAATAAACATAACACTCTTTGAAATCCAACATTATTTCGAACCTAAAGTAAAAAAGAATGTTAAAATAACTCCGTTGAAACAGATGTCATGGCAAGAAAAAAGAAGAGAATGTCGTAGATATTTTATGGAAAATATTATGGGTGAAATGAGAAAACAAACCAAGAAAATTATTTCTTTTATATAATCAAATGTTTTTAATACGTGCTGTTTAAGCATTTTTTGTTGCTTAGGATGTATCGAAACTAATAAAGATAATAATAAACAAATGTCGATGACAAATCTAAGGAAAATTTTAGTAATATTTTTGGTGGTAATTAATACTACCTTTAAAGTTTCTAAGTTTAAGTCACTAATCACTCACATAGGTTACAGGATTATTTAGGCAAAATAATTAAGATTGGTTAACTGTTCATTCCAGCATCCATTAATAATTTGCTCTATACGACGGCTGTAACTACTAGGATAAGCTGAAAAACTTTAAGATAACTAAATCGATGACTAATCGAAACAATAATTTTTTTGCAAACTCTATGCCACGAAGGTATCACAGTAGATATGCTGAAATATATGGGAGAAATAGCAAAGGAAGAATTTTTGTTACTACTAAACGATATCATAATAGAAAAAAAGTACCAACTGACTGGCATAGAGGTATAATATTGCCCTTGTTTAAAAAAGAGCTATCAAAGAATGTAAAAGCCACAAGAGGTACACTAACAAGTTTACCTGGAAAAATATTTACCAGAATAATAGAGCATAGGCTGAGAGAAAAATTAGAAGCAGCATTAGAGGAATCACAGTATGGTTTTAGAAAGGGTAAAAGCATACAAGATCTGATATTTATAATTAGACAACTAGGAGAAAAACTGTTTAAAAAATAAATCGAAATCCATATTTGTTTCATTAACCTGAAAAATGTATTTTATAGAGTACAAAGAAGGAATGTCTGGAAAAGTCTACAGAGATGAGGTGTAGAAGAGGGAATAATAGAAATTATCAAGCCGTTATACAACAATAACAAGAATAAAGTAGGAACGTATAACGATGAATCCACATAATTTAAGACAAGAATAGGCCTAAGACAGGGCTGTGTATTGTGTCAACTGTTATTTTCAATCAATAGTTATTGACGATGTTGTAAAAAATAGCAAAGCAGATTGCAAGAATACAAAAACAGCGACAACACAAGAATTACTGTTCGCTGATGATATGGTCCTAATGGCAGATTCTGAAACATAAACTACAAGATAACTTAGTGATATATAACGAAGAGCTAAGGAAAGTAAACATGGAAATATATATCGACAGAAGCAAAACAATGGTAATTGCAAGCACAAAGGTAAAACATAAAATTGTACTTGATGGGAAAGTAATTGAGTAGGCCAAACACTAGTTGTATTTAGGCGCAATAATAAAAGATAATAAAAAAATGGAAGGTGAAATAAACGAAAAAAGTATTGAATCTAATTATTGATACGACATATATTCTTCTAAACTATAAAAACTTTAACTTATAACTGAACGTGCTTAATTGTTATGGCAACCTATTATATACCTTCATACTCCTGTAGTAAACATTATGTTCAACTATCTTACCTGAATGTATTGGTAAAACAAGTTCACCAGAGCCTGGTGTGTCATAGTGATGAAAATCACTATTTTGCTACAATGCACTGCAATACAATGCATACACGAATGCTACAAAATTTCGCCTAACAAAGATGATAACCTCCAAAATATATAGTGATAGCAGAGTCAAAAGAGTCCTGCATTGTTTAAAAATTGATCGACATGTTGCCAGTAGTGACACCCCACCCATCATTCGAATTATCTTTTTTTATATTTTGAAAACACGATTTTTTTTAATGTTGTTTATTATTTTGTAGTTTTTGACTTGTTCTCCGATTCAAAATATTGCTTTACATTGTAAAGCAGTTTAGCCCTTCTTATATCCTTTCTAAAAATTATTTTGTACACCCTATAATGTGCAGCATCTTGTTTGGCTCCGAATAATAGTTTCGTTCGATATAATTCTTTTGAAGTAATAGATGATATTCTGATACTTCTTGTCAACCAAGGTTTAAATTGACCCTCATTGGACATTCTTACTTTTCTAAGGGGAAAGCACATATCAATGTAATACTCCAAACAATATGAAAATGCTCAAATCCCCGATCCACACTCTCAGCCTGAAATACGTCATGCCAGTCTTCCCCGCTCAGATACAGCTGAAATAGTTTCATATTAGTTTAACTATAATGTCTTTTAAATTTTGTTATTTCATGCAGACTTGATGTAATTGGAATGTCTATCAACTGAGCCGAATGATCAGACAGACAGTTACTCCAAACAATACAAGACGAAACCATTTAATTCATAATTCGTGCATATGTAATCTATAAAAGTAGCCGATCTTTCTGTGTTACGAGTTAGTTCCTTTACTGTATTACGTAACCCATAACTAAGTAGTACATCCTTTAAGTGACTAATAATATTATTATTATATTTCCTTGTAATCGATATTTAAATACCCACATAAAACACATTTGCAGTTTATTGAAATTGAAAGGTGTAACTCATAATATTCTATTCAATTTTTTTAAAAATATATCAATATTAGTATTTGGAGCCCGATACAAATTCAATATACAAATTAAGTCATTCTCAAACTCAATATAAATGCCACAAATTTCAAATATATCATCACTACTATATTTATTTGTTCTCTCTATCTCTTTAATGTATGAACTCAGGTTCACTAACAAGTATCATGACCCCACCACCATTTGAATTTTTTCAACAATAAGCATTACCCATCTGATAATGATTCATTTTGTACAAGTTCATTTCACTCTCTGTTAACCAATGTTCCGTTATGCAGACCACATCGATATTTCTTGATTTTATTATATATTCAAAGTGATCGATTTTGTTTCTCAAACTTTGTACATTTTGATGTAAGAGCATAATAGCACATCGATCATGTTTACCCTGCTCTTCACTTAATTGCTATTCATCAATAGAATCACTATTATATTTCCTTTCTATTTCCATTCTACGCCATTCTATTCTATTTCCATTCTACATCATATCTCACACTTTATGTAGTGTTTGCCTTCTTACAGTTCATACATTTAAAGTTCGAATTTGTACATTTCTTTGTCACGTGATTGTTTCCTCCGTACCTGAGGCATACTTCTTCTTTATCACATTCATTTGAACTATGACCATTTCTCCATACTTAAAACACCGATACACCGACTCAAACATGTACTCAAAAACTCGACAGACTGAAAAACCTATGCACAATTTTCATCTCGATTGCACCAGAATGTTTTTGGATCGCATTCTACGATGGCCCTGTAATTCGTCTTCATTTTTTTCACAACCTTTACGTGTAGAGCGGTGTTCCCATGTAAAATGAATTTATTCTGCTTAAATAAATCTGCCTTTATGGCTTCCTTACTGATATTTTCTTCTATGTCTAATAACTTTATATTTGGATATTTATTCTTCGGCGTTTTTATATTGTATTTGCTTTACAGTTTTTTTTCTCCCATGGTTTTTAGTTTGCTAATCTCCTCTTTAGTATTACGTTTCTATGATCAGTATAACGCCATCTTTTACATCTTTCATTTGAATAATACCAGCTTCAAGGTCTGTTGGATTGACGACATGTTTTATGGCTTCTTTGGTTTTTTTGTTGTCTTGTCTTCCCCTGGGCTCAATAACTAATACTTCACCTTTAGATTTTTTGCTTATTTCTGCACACGTACTTATTGATTTTTCGCTAGTCTTTCGTGTTAGACTTCCTGCTGTGACAGTTTCTCCCTTGGTAATTTTTTCTAGCTCCCTTCTTATAGCATCTTTGAATTGCTCAAATTCCTTTTTAAACCCATCATCCCAATTAACAACTTGGACACAACCACGGCAAAACCATTTAAGACCTAGTAAATTCTTTATTATCTCCAGATTAAACGTGTTGATACAAACACACTCAGAATGAAAATTCTGTTTACATATACCCTCACATTGAATAGTGCGGGACTCATTTCTTTTAATTCTTTTTCCACATTTACCACATTCATCTGCCATTATAAATATTTATTTTCGGCCGACGCGTTTACATCGTAGGTTGTTTGTTCGATCAAAGTCCCTTCTCTTATCACTGAAATAGAATATTTTGGCAAAATATTTTTGTAATTGCGTTTTTGGAAGATTTTTATTGTTATTTTCTTACTTCATTATGATCGCAAACACTATGCAATTGTACACACTTACACAACTGAAAAATTAAATTCCACTAAAACCTGCTTAAATCTGCTTATTTTTAGGAGCACATATAAAATAAGTCTTGATGCTATAGAACTACTATATAGAAGAGATAGAGGGGATAGAATGAGACATACGATAGTAATGGATCTGGAAACGAAACCAATAGAATGAGCTATAAAAGCAAGACAACTGAACTGACTAGGACACATAATCAATGAAGAGAGATTAGCAAAACAAATCTATGAAGCGAAAACACGATGAAAAAATTAAGTTGGACGTCCAAGATTGAGATGGGAAGAACAAATGCGACAAGAGGCAGAAACACGAGGCAATTCATTGAATTGAGGTTAGAAAATTAGCACTGGACAGGAACTCATGGAGGGTAAAAATTCATTAAATACCATCATGCTGTAATGTAAACTCTCAGTCTTACACTTAACGGCACAACGGACTTTTAGATTGAATAAAATGAAAAGTAATTAAATTGTAAATTGAGTATATAAGGAATATGTTTTTAATAATATATTTGTAGTAATTATTCTAAATATGTCTTTGTATAGACAGATTTGATGTATTTTTCCTTATTGTCTGTGCTCTTATTAACATGACAATGTCAGATGTATTCATGAAACTGAAATTACACAGTTAACAGCAGGTAGTTATAAAATAAAATGTTTTTGACGTTTTTAAAAGACCGTCTTTACTGAACTAGCTGCTTGCTGCTCGCCAGAAATGTTGAACGAAACTGACGCTAATATGTGGACAGGAAGAAGGCATGCATCTGCGCTAGGATGCATGCGCGAACGCATGCAATAACACATGTTGAAAGGCACGTTGAAACGGGTGTTGAACGGACAAGTTGAACAGATGTGGACATACCATTTCAAATAGTTGATGGTGTGCTGACTGGTTCACATCTTCAGGCTGTCAACTATCAAATTTTATATCGGTTCGTTTATTAGTCTCGCTTTAACAGCCACTTCGTTAAGGGAAACTCTGAGTTTTTGACAAAATGATATATTTCGTAGTTCTTCTAAAAAGCTTTTCAAGAGCTGACATTTATATTGAAACTCCAATATTTTTCACTATTGATAAATGGTTTTTTAAGTGCAAATAATTTCATAGGTGTTAAAGTTGCACTCCTAGTGGACACTCAAAATCTGCGTATTAGTTAAAAAAAAAAGATAATTAGATATAATTGATAATAAACTGATAATAATTTGATAATAAACCACAAATATCAATTTTTTAAAATTTTTATTCCACGAAGTTTTTAATCGGTTCTACTATAATTTTCAATAATGTTGTTACACAAAAATATATTTTAAATTTGTTGACATGCTTTTAGATGCGATAGAATAGTTAAAGTCTCATAAAGCAACTTTGTATATGTCGGATAAGAATTAACGATCCGTATAAGTGCAGACATCAGAAACAGTTTCATCCAATAAGACAACTCGTCTCACCGAATATAACAAATGCAATATCAAAGAGGTATTAAAGCAAAATAGCACGGTAATGACTATTTCACGCATCTGGTACAGGAATTTCCCATGCCTATCCCCCGGAGAATTGCCAACTCCATTATTAAGACGAAAACGTTTTCCTAAGCTGGTTTATAATTAAGTACGCGGGGCCGACGGAATTCTGCGATGGGACAACTTTGAGGCGTAATAAAATCCACGTTGCGTTAACGAATCTGTTTCGGATGACAAAAACGGAAGAGGGTGCAAAGTGAAAATGTAGTAAATTAAATTTTCAACCAATCCGTCGGGTATTTGCATAGTGTATGAAGCCAGAACAATTGTTGGAAATTATTCATCAAACATTATTTTGAGATATTTATGGCATAAAATTATTGAGCATTTATGATTTTCTTCAAAAGAATTTAACATGTTACAATTTCAAAAGCCAGTTTGACTTTTTTGTATTTTATATGGTGTCACAATGGGCTTATACAAATCCAAATATCCTTAAAATTTCTAAATGATTCTGAAGAACAATTTCATTCTGTTTAAGATGACTAAACTGAAATAGATTTACCACGAAACATCAAATAACTTGTTTTTAATTTCTCAACGCGCGTTACATTAACCATGTTATCATCATCAGGAGATTATTCAAACTTAGAATTAGATTAGATTGAATTATCCCCTGATGATGCTAATATGAGTAGGGAAACGCGCGTCGCTAAATTAACAACAATTGATTGGGTGTTTAGTGGTAAATCTCTTTGAGTTTACTTTGTCACACCAAAGGTTCCAATAGAGGAATTGCTCTTGATAAGATGAGGAAAAGTGAAAAAAGTCTGACATAATAAAAACACAGAATATGTTTCTTAAACTTACATTATTATCAAATTCTTGCAGAACTTCCTATATTCAGCTTATTGACCAGTCAAATAAATACAAAATATTTACAAGAATTGTTGTCGCTTTTAATTACTTTTTCTCTTTTCAGCAGAATCAAAATACATTGGTTTCTAGTAATTATATCAAAGGCAGAATTTAGCGACGTAACTTGCATTTTTAATGCTTATTATATATGTACTTAGTTCAGCGGACATTTTCATTTAAAACCAATGGTATTAATTGTGTTGAAAGTATGGGATTGTATGGAAAGTTGGTTGGGATTTTCCATTAGTTGCTCTTTTAACTCTTGTAAACAACAATTTGTATTGGATTAGTAATTTTTATGTATACATTGCTAATTCCTGTGATATTTACAATGTTTATATTCAGATTCACTTTAATTTGACTTCAGTTAATTGAGTTGATTCAAATTGGAAATGTCGATCGATGACTTGCATTTACTCCACATTACGCTTTTTTATTTCAAGAAGAGCAACAATGCTGTTTAAATAAACAACAACCTTTATGCCATTTACGGAGAGGCTTCTGTTGGGAAGACTATGGTACAAAAGGGATTTGGTCGGTTCAGGAAATGTCTACATAAATTGTGTTTCTTAAAAAAACCTCTAAGAACTTTCCGAGCAATCCCCTATAATATTATCGAGTATATATTGTAATATTGTCTTATTAGCTTCATTATATTGATGGAGTGACAAATACATATTCATACACAGTAATCGAAAGACCATTGATGATAAAAGTTTATCAAACTTAGAGCTTTTTTATCAATATGTCATATAAAGGGAACAAAACCGGAGCCATTTTGTCATTAAATACTTCAAATAAACATTAATTCATTGTTTCCTGTCTGCAATATAGTTTGTTATCAAATGATTTATGACTGGAAATTCAAACGATATTATGTCTTCGCATAATAATAAGAAAATGTCGATATTGAATATTATATCGTAGATTTATTGTCTATATTCTACTTAAACCAACATATTATGTAGATGTGAAACATTATTTATTTTCGGCAGTATAACAACTAAAACTCAATGAAAATATACGGCAATTATAGGTTATACAGAGCCTTTATTTGATCCTGTAATTCACTTGACTGGCAATTTATTTAAACTTAAGGACTTTTATTTTTGAATATTGAAAAAATTTTACTAAAATTTGTCTTCGAGATTTGTTGCCCGTGTGTTTTCAAGTTCCTCTTTAAGATTTTCATTAGTTTATATGTTTCCTGAGCAACAAAAAATATGTTAACCTTCTCCCCCTTTAAAACACATTTTATTATTTAAAAGAAATAATTTTTGCTGTTTGCATTTCATCAACAATACTTTCCATATAAATCTATGACATAAATCTATGGCTTGTCTTCTTCTTTTTTCCTTCCACGGCATCCGCTTCATTGGAGGTATTTTAACATTTTTTTTACTTTAGCTTCAAAATAATGTCTGACTGGTCAAATGTTATGTTTATTTTCATTATTACTGTTAAACTGTGTATATAATTCAGAGAAAAATATTTTTTTATATAAACTGAAAAAACATAATAAACGTATGTTGTAGTTTAAGAAAATTACTGATTTCGTGTTAATCATTACGAAATTGTCGTGTTAGCTGTCCATATTTATAGTCACGTGGATATCAGGATTAAATAAAGGCTCTGTATATTGACTCGTATTCTTCAATTAAATTGTTATAGGGAAATAGAAAATGTATTTTCTTTGGATCGTATAATGTGATACTCAGTGCTTAAATGTTTTAAACCAATATTAAATAAATTAAACTACCAGTATTTTAATTAGTTCTGCATTGCACTAAACCAAACCAATATTAAAGAAATTAAAAAATTAATATTTTAATGGTAATAAAATTCGGAAAAAAAGGCATGCTAACAAGAATAAATTGAATAAATAATAATTATTTGGTGTTCCATGTTGCATAATTGTTATAGTTAGTAACGTTCAGTATTTGTTTCCCTTATCACTCCACAATTATTTCGGACCTTCATTAGCCTTCATTAGTCGATAACCGAAGACAACTGAAGGAACTAATAAAACACAAGATCAATCATATTCGAAAGATGTGGGAAGGCAAAACGAATCGTATCGCCTAGCGTCATCTACCCACTAAGACTCGCAGCAAACCCGTGAACTGTGCATTAGCTCTGGGTAGGAAAAAAAATGCGAGATTTGTTTGGTTCGTATAAGGAAATATTTATTAAGACTGGATCCTCTGTCACATTCAGTTGAATGAAGAGCATATAATGATGGAAATTCGATCTTAACAAATGTTTCTGTCTAGGTGACAATCATATCTCTTATACAGGGCGTCTCGAAATTCAACGTCAAGCGGGTGCCCGTGTTAAGTGATAATAGGCATATATTTGAAAATTTTGAAATTCGACACACTAGGTCATATCTTTAGATACTGTGATCACAATTTTTCCAATTTTTCAGTGTTATCTTTTATAATGTGATCTTAAATAATCATGCTGTTAATCGCAGTCTCAAATCAAACAATGAGCGTTATTAATTTAGGAAAAAAAAGTTTGATTGAGCTAACTGTAAAATGTTGATTGAGTTAAATTGTCCGCTAACTGACACTTCATCTTAAAAAAAAAAATGTATTACACTACCCTGGGCAAGTTATTTCAAAAGATTTAGTCAAGATTTCAAAATGGTACAACAATTGACAATTTTCTTTCCACAAAAAATATCATTGCTTATTTTTTTGCAAAAGGAACATATCAAAAAACTCATACCATATTAAAAAATACTTTTCTGTACTCAAAAATGGACTTTACCAATGTAAGCGAGATTGACAAATGTGATAGAGTGACATATATAGTGACGCTGTTCGATGACGAAATAGAGACAGACATATTGACATTTAACTTTGAAGATGACTCATTTAGTGAAGATTTCAAAATCATACAACAATTGGCATTTTTCTTTCCACAACAAAAATATTATTGCCCTTTTTTGCAAAAGAACCTTGTTTAAAAAAATTCAACCTAAAGGCAATGTGTGTGAGTCAAATTAATAATTGGTCTATTGTTTTATTAAGATAATTCTTAATCAAAATGAAATTAAAGGAATTATTGTAATACTTTTATCACAATATTTTTCTTTAAAATTTATTTACTTAAATTTTAAAATTTAAGTAAATACTCAAATTGTTTGCCTCACGAATACATGCTCTGCATCGCCCCAGAAAAGATCTTTTTATCAGTCGTGCTAATCTCCTTGCATTTATTTTTTAGCTGTTTCAACAATTCTGTGATGCGGTTTGCGGCTAGATTAATGCATTGGTTTTCCATACACTTTTTCTTTTATGCAGCCCCAGTAAAATAAATCAAGGGGTTTAGGTCCGGAGAAAGAGGAGGCCACTATATTGAACCACGGCGCCTAATCCACCGTTCGGGATACTCTCTGTTCAACTAATTCTGTACAGGACCAGCATAATACCAGCATAATGCGCTGGGCAACCATATTGTTGAAACCACATTTCTCTGTAGATATTGAGTGGTACATCTTCTAACAAAGTCTGCAAATCGTTTTGGAGAAAATCCAAGTAGTTGGCATAGAAAGAATTTTTTATCATTGGTGTATTTTTTTGAAATGTGGTCCTTTTGGAAAAAAATAAGCAATAATATATTTTATGGAAAGAAAACTGCTAATTGTACCATTTTGAAATCTTGACTACATGTGCCATCTTTTGAAATAACTTGCCCAGGGTAGTGTAATACATTGTTTTTAAAAGATGAAGTTGCAAAGTTAGCTGATATAATTTTTTAAACCACGAGTCAATGAAACTTTTTTACTAAATTAACGACGTTCATTATTTGATTTGTGACTGCGATTAATAGCATGGTTATTTAGGATCACGTTATAAAAAATAACACTGAAAAATTAAGAAAATCGTGATTAAAGTACCTAAAGATATAGCTTAGGGTGTCGAATTTCAAGATTTTTAAAAATATGCCTATTATAACTTTACAGTGACATGGATTTTTTTCTTATTTTTGTCAGAACTGGTATAAACTAGCCCTTCGCACGGCACCCGCTTGACGTTGAGTTTTGGGACACACATATATATATATATATATATATATATATATATATATATATATATATATATATATATATATAGCGTAGTGGGCCGTGGAGAGGGATTAGTCGCCGCCACCACGCCAAGGCAAGCGGATGTGAGGCCAGAAACCGGTCCTGGGAGGTGATTTGAAGTGAGTACGTGGAAGTAGGGATGAAAAATATCTGCTTTTCAAATATCTCTTTCCACGGCCCCACTACGCATTGAACAAACCTTATACCTACATCCAAGGTTGTGGGAAGAATGTATCGCATAGTTTTTTTTCTACCGCGAACATTCACCGTAGGATGGCGCGAGTTGCATTGAGATTGCGACCGGCCATCGATATGACCATTGCCTTGGTCTTGCTCTGTTCGTTTCGATTCGGCTGTCTCCCTGAGTTGAGCTCGAGCCCAGCTGACGACGGCTGTGAGGTCAGAAACCGGTCCTGGGAGGTGCTTGTCTCGGCGTGGTGGCGGCGACTGATTTGAAGCGAGCAGAGGTACGTGGAAGTACGGATAAAAAATTTCTGTTTTTACCTGTGTTACCCTTATATATATATATATATATATATATATATATATATATATATATATATATATATATATATATATATATAAGGGTAATTTTTAGGATGTCCGACCTTCCGATAGGTGTCGCTGTCAAACAAACTGTGAGTTTACGCACAAGTCTGAAACTCTGTGCCTCAATAGTTGTTTAACATCAGAGCAAGTGCATTGAACGGACCTGTTAATTGGCCACCAAGGTCATATGCAGTAATACCTTTAGACTATTTTCTTTGCAGTTATGATAAATCTTTGGTTTAGCCATTTGAACTGTCCTTTGCTGACATAGGGATTGGTGATCCCTATGTCAGCAGAGGACAATATAGGAGTCGTGTATTTCTTCCCATTATTAATATCATTATGAAAGGCTTATTTGGATTTCGTCAAAACTTTTAAACGCCTTAATTTTACAACTATCAAAACCAAACTAATGAATGTTGCGATCTGAAACTTGACATTTGACAGACTGCAATATTGAGCTTGCCTACACTGTATAATAATTCTCTGAAGCGACGCCATGAAGCCAGCATCGTACTAACTTTTAAGTTCCTCGGTATTTGATATATTCCGTAAAAATTTCTTTAGCTTTATTTTGCCGATTACTCCAAATTTCGTTTGTTGTCCATTTCTATTTGATTTTCTGTTGTTTCTAATCTAATTTTATCTGTTTCTATGTTCATTTTGGGTATGGTCACTGTAAACTAAAAAGTACTAAGATTGCGGTCATAAAAAAGAGATTTTATATTTCAGCTTCCTTTATTTAGTCTTTAACATGGCAGCCTCTTCTCTTAGTATACTTCATATAATTCTATAGTAATAGACATTTACGAGACAAGTTCTTTTCCCTAACTGCCTTCATTTCACAAGATGTGTTACTTACTATGTGTCGCTGAATACCTTTAAAAAAATGTTCTATTAAGTTGATCTTTATTTTATTGAATAAAAAGATTTGTGGTACTAAATGAAATAACCGTAAAGTGAAATAGTAACCATTTCTCGAAGTTATCAAATCACGTTTTGCACATTTTATTAATTTTCAAAATCAATTCAAAACTACCAAATAAAGTATTAAATTATTGTTTTCTTTTTCGGAAGATACACATATGTGTTGAGTCATAGCTCGATAATTGAAAAATATGATTAACTGGTACCACTTCTTTTGTCATATTTCAATCATTATGGGTCCTTCTCGAAACGCTTGCCCAGCTTTTTGATATTTATAGTTCATGTGAGGCATACACGGGTTACCGACTGCTTCTTTTATGTTTGTTCCCATTAATATAACGTTTATTAGATTGTATATCCTATTGCATACCAATCACATAAACTTTCGACTTTTTTATGTTTTATTTTGCTAACTTATCTACTTAACCACAATAATCCATCTTATCAATCAGTATTAAGACTTTACAGGATTTCTTGATTTCATTTCCTGTATGACAAACATTTCATTTTGATAATTTTGATTGTCAGTATTTAGACTATTTTTTAATTTTGGTTTTTCGATACTCTCGTACGCATCTAATAACCTCGTGTCTTTTATATCTCTATTTCATTCTAAGTGCTTGAATATATGAAATGAATTGTTTCGTAAATGTATAAGCAACCTCAGATTTATCTAGTCTATTAAAGGGTTTTCCAATAAGAGTGTCAGAGCTTTGAAAAGTAACAGCGGCAACACTGAAATGTAAATATCACTCTTAGACTGTTGTGTTTAGTAGATTGTGTCAATTCACCATGGACAGATGTACGATTCAACAGCACGTAGAAATTGGAAGTTGGAAGGAAGTCCGATAAAGCGCACAAACAAAACTGTGGAATTTGGGCCGATGAAAATCAAGTGAGTTATCTCCTCCTGCTCAGAAAGACACTGTTTGGATCGGATTTTGGAAGGAGTGATAGGATTTTATTTTTTTGAAGAGGATGATGGAAATTGCGTTATTGTTATTGGTGACACTTATAGGAATATACTACTAGAATATTTTTGGCCCGAACTGATAAATGTGGCTATAAACAGTGTTTTCTTCGAACAAAACGACTTGTCACATATCTCGCCATACAATCGATTTATTGCAAGAAAAGTTTCCCAGACGTATAATTTCGCGAGATGGTTATCTCGCTGGCCACCAAGATCATGCGATGTGATGCTCTTGGATTATTTTTTGTTGACTTATGCTAAATCTCTGGTTTATAGAAATAAAACCCGACAATTCTTGACCTTAAGTGAATTATTCAGGTCATCATTTAAAATATATCATGCAATATGTCTGAAAGAGTAATCGAAAATTGGGTCTCCAGAATACATTACACCAGACGACGCCGAGGGGAACGTTTGAATAAATAGAAATTGCCAGATTATCACTTGTTTGACACTCTTATTCAACTTGTATCTCGGTTAAGCCATGTATCATTTTAATTTGTTAGTATCAGCCTTGTATTGTATTTTGCAAGCTTCAGTGTATTTAATACTTTGTATTAACGGTGTATTTAATACACCGTACCAAGTTTAGGTATAAATTGTAAACGACTTAGATTAAGCTTTGGTTTTAATCATCTTCAGATAATACCAAGTTGGTTAGAGGAAAACTTGTTAATTTTACAATTTTTGACTTAATTTATTTTTGTTTCTTTTTGTTTTCTTGTCGAGCAATGTTTCGTGTATCTTAATATCTGATTCTCTCAAATTAGAATTATCAATTAATTTAAAACGTGTATAAGTCATATTGTAGAAAAACGTTTACGCTTTTTGTAATTACGTATCCAGAGAATGCCGTTATAATGTTTATCAAATACAATATGTTAACCTAAATTATCACAACAATAATAAGCGTGTTCTGGTTATTAAATTTGGAAAATAATTTCATTTTACGGCAGTTTTATTACGAATTTAAATTATCTCATGACCAAGAATAGAGTTATTTTAATTGTGCAATAGCACAACCGAATATTATATCGGATATTAAAATGTTAAAGGATCCTAAATTTCAATTTAAACATAAATTCGACCTCATCGTTTTTTTATTGGCGGTTTTTAATCTATAAAGTTTAATCGTAGTTGCAAAATGTTACAACGTAATAGAAGCGATTTATTTTGTTTTATACATAAATGTTATACATATATAGTTTTATAACATTTTGTAAATATTTTTAAACGTTTTAAAATATATAAATATGCCTCATGTGACTTTCGGATCTGATAGTATAATAAAATAAAACAAATAATGTAGCGGAAGGGAAATAGAAATAACCAAGCATATCTATGGAAAACCATTTTATTTAAGCAAATTTTTTAATACACTCTTTAGGGTACTTTGCATGATACCCCAACTGCTACCCCAGCGGTTGGGGTTCCACAGCCTCATGTGGAAGAAAAAACTTGGGTCTCCGCAAAAATAAACAATCTGTTAGTTGCTTGACCGGAATCATGGGTTGTTTGATTGTGGATGAGGTCTCCCTATTCTTGACGAGAGAGCATATGTCGGCGTCCTGATGAGTCTAACCACCAACAGAAGAAAAATGTACCTTCCAATGGGTGGAGCTCGATTCCGATGAAGCAACTAACAGAATATTTATATATATATATATATATATATATATATATATATATATATATATATATATATATATATATATATATATATACGAGATCGATAAACTCCAAGACCGTTTGACCGATCACTATGAAAGTTAGCACATCTAAGTATTTTGGAAATCAAAAATCGGCTAAAGTATAGGTTGTTGACTGGATAGAGTCTCCCAATTCTTGATGGGAGAGCATGTGTCGATACCCTGACGCGCCTGAACATTAAGAGGCGAAACATAGGCCCTCCAATTGAAGGGATGGGTGGAGTTCATCCTGAATCAGGCATCTAATAAAATGTTCATTTAGGCGGAAACGCTGTGTGTTCCACATGAGATTGTGGAACCTAGCGGTTGGGTGTATGTGACACTCAGCTACGTAGTCGTCTCATTGGACACTGCACAAGGAAATCTAACATATATATATATATATATATATATATATATATATATATATATATATATATATATATATATATATATATATATATATTGTATCTTGAATATATATCATGTGGGAAACTTACATGAAAAGTGGATACTTTATGATAACCCTAAGCGTTAAAAACCATTGGATGGCCCTAGTAAACTTTTGACATCAATGCCAATACCCAAAGGGTCCAAAGCCTCCAAGAAGCTTTATCCTGCATCTAGTGGGATTATGAAATGTACTATATTACGAGTTTTTTGAGATGGGTGAAACAATAATGGCAAACAGTAGCCATCAACAGTGGCTATGAACACTGGCTTCCGCGCGCAACAAATAATCGAGATTTAATCCTATCTTATCGGAAGTATTCCAATTATACACGCATATAAATCTGTAAATAGTCAAGAAAATTATGTGGTTATAATTGATATGACGTAATCAAAAAAAAAAAATTCTATCGATTCTGATTAAATTTCACTTAATCTGCAAAAGCAAAAGCTATTTAGAGTAATTTCCATTAGAACACAATAGGCCACAGGAGCAAGATTTACATTCTGGATAGGATTTTGATACATACAATTTTATGTAAAAAAAACAAAACCGGCTATGTTAGTGCGGTGCCTAAGAAAATGATCCGGTGATACGGCGACTAAGACTGCGCGGATTCGATTCACTTCCAAAGTATAGATGTTTGCACCTTGTTTACTTGCTATATTACCTTTCGACAGGACCGTAAAATCTGACGAGGAATCGCTCGTCATTCACGCTAATAGTCACACTGGGGTACACTGGATACCTTCTGTAACGGATGTAGGCATTTTGGGAGAGCGCGGGGGTCCTAACCGGAATTAACCAATAGCTAATGAGCGCGGAGGACTGTATGTCTAGTTGTTAAATAACCTAACATGAGTTGCTGCGCTTACAATTAAAAATCCTTAACTTCTGAGAAGTCTTCGTAAGATGATCACTCATCAGTGGGTAGGCATTTTGAGAAAGAGTTGGAGTGCTAACTGGAATTAACCAATAGCTGATAAACGTAGATGACTGTAAGTCCAGTTGGTAAATAACCTAAGATGTTGATACGCCCGTATCGGAAGTTCGAACTAAAAAAACTAAAAATTAAAAAACACTAAAAAGTCATCCTTTATAAAAAAAGGTTTTTTTTTGTTTTTCATGCGATCTTGATAATGCGACAATGTGAGTTTGGTGTTTTGATACGCGATCGGAATAAAAAGAATATATATGGAATCAGTTTTTTCTAACTTCCAAGAATTTTTTAAAACAAAAAATGTTTCCTCTAAAATAATGATATTCCTTAATATAATTTCTTTTTTGATTATTAATGTTTTATTTTAGTTTGCTATTGAGGATCCTCTTTTATTGCACGTAGCATCACTTAACCACTAATATTCCATTTACTTGAGACACACTTTCATATGAATATGAATATGAGTCATTCCATATGAATGTTTTATATTAAAGCCAACAATTACTACTACAGTTACTGATACTAGGCTGTAACAACAATATTTATTTATAAAAATAAATAAAGGATTATTCTTCACTTCCAATGCGACATATTCAGATGACAGTATTTAAGAAAAATGTTAAGAAACTGATTGAAGTAAGTCGTGAAATTAGGGCAATTTTCAGACATTATTTTAAAGAAGGTAACTGACGTCGCTTGTGAGAATTGCGAGGTAGAGGGTGCCGTACCAATTAGTAGATTGCTAGGTGCCGTACCAATCCGCACCGCCAGCACTGGTTCAAAAAGTTCCGGCGGGGCGACATTGTTTCCTTATAGTAGGGTAATAAATTGAAAACTCTACTTAGCTCAACCGGAGAGAGTACAAATTAGAATGGCCAAAATATATCCAGCTTTGATCAACCATAGAAAGTTCCCCTTCAGCTCGAAAACGCAAGATCGCGCACTTCGCACCTGACCACCTCAAAAATTAACAAATTGGACTTTGAGCTTCTCCTTTACGTAGCGTACAGTCCTGAACTCCCTCTCTCTGATTACCACTTGTTCCAGTCTATGGCTCACTTTTTGTGAGGAAAAAATGAAGAAGAGGTAAAAGCTGACTGTGGCGAGTTTTACTCCTCCAAAGACTCGTAACTCAAAGATGAGTGAAGTCATCGAAAACAAAGGTCTATTTTTTGAGGAATAACCTCCATGTATAAATTGTTTAAACAGTATATCTAAGCATCTTAAAAGCACAAATACTTTTGTTACACCCTAGTATTACGTCTTCCTGTGGTGCTACTGCCCGTAGTGAGCCGTAGTGAGCCTTGACCTTCTTCAACATTCAGTTCCAACCGGATTGATATCTAGCAGCACATTGCTAGTTTTTCATGTACATTAGTTCTTCAGTATCTCTTCTTACATTGTCCTGCCATCGTGTCTTTGGTCTACCTTCTTTTTCATTCGGCCCTCCATGGTTTTCTTAGTATTAGATGTTCTGGCATTCTCATGGCATTCATTCTGGAGTCGCTGAACCCTCATATAGTCTACAATATCCATATCTTTGTACAATTACTTGAGTTCGAAGTTATTCCTGATCCTCCAAATTCCATTGTCAAATACTGCAAGCATCTGTTTTGTGTTTACCCTAGTGTTTACATTTCAGTATGAAATTGAATAATTTTCTGATGACGCTAAAATAATATGCAAAACATACACCTAAACACGACCAACACGTGTTTTAGTATACAGGGATAGTCCAATAAATATCGGGACTGATTTATTCCACTCAAGGTGAAGGGGTGGACGGTGGTTTTTATAAGTGATATCAGAGTGGCTGATCTTAGGTAAACTAAGAAACTAGACTCAGTTGTCTTCGAAACTTTGGAGTGCGTAGATCGTGCAAGAAGAGAACGTGTGTTTTAAGTTCGCGTAGAGAATCAAGATACAAGAAAAACATCGAGCAACGATGTGCCATAAAATGTTGCTTGAAATTGAACAAACGCTCTACGGAGACTTTGCACATGATTTGTGAGGCTTACAACGATGAAGCCATATCCAGAACACGTGTTTTTGAGTGGCATAAAAGATTAAAAAGAGGCTGGGAAAACGTTGATGACGAATAACGCGCCCGGCGTTCTATCTCGGCCGAAAATGTGGCCAAAGTGCGAGGATTTCTGAACTCTGATCGTCGGTTGTGTTTGTTGGATGGCACAGGAGTTGAATTTGCGGAAATGAACTGTACTTTTAATTGTAACCGATGATTTGCAAATGCGAAAGGTGTGCGCGCAGTTGGTGCCGAAGGTTTTGTCAGACGGAACACGTTGTAACGATTTGCCGTGAACTGTTGGAATATTTGGAGACAGAGCCAAATTTCTAAACAGAGTGATAACCGGTGACGAAACTTGGATTTTCAAGTACGCTCCGGAGACCAAAAGGCAAAGTTCTGAGTAGCACACAAATGCATCTCCTCGACCAAAAAAACTCGCATTAGCAAGTTAAGAGTGAAATCGATGCTCATTGTCTTCTTTGATGCAAAAGGTGTAGTAAACAAGGAGTTTCTGTCCGCTGACCAAACAGTGAACAGCAAATTTTACGCAGAAGTGCTCGAACGTTTGAGGATGAAGGTCCGCCGCGTCCGAAGAGAGATCGCCGATTCCTGGACGCTCCATCATGACAACACGCCCAATCACACGTCACTAGTTGTGAGGGAGACACTGGCCAAACAGAATGTGGAAATGCCCCAACCACCTTATTGTCCAGATGTGGCTCCACCAGACTTTTTTTGAAAGTTTGCCGGCAGCGGTTCATTGACACAGGAGAGTCATATTTTGAAAATTATTAAGTTACTTTACATATTTCTTCAATAAATGTTTTTTATGGCATCCGTCCCGATTCTTATTGGACAAGCCCTATATAGTGGAAAATCTGCTAATTCCTATAAAATTAAACCCGAACTTTCAAACGGTCAAAGCTAAATAGTTTTAATGACAGATTGTTTGACGATACTAAGATGTTTCTCTTTTCAAATGACTAAATATTAATTTTAGAAATAGACTAACACTATAGACTAATTCACTACATAAACCCAGCATAATTCAGATCGCCAAGGTATTTCTCACATCATGTTGCTCCGGTAATAATTTAATATATTATAAAAACATATTCGAGCCTCCATTTCGAATAATTAATTACGTCATATTTCATCCCTTAATCTCGGCATTATCCTTCTAATTAATAGCGGTAATTTGGATGTAACGAATTTAATTTCCAGATTCCGCGGATCCGCCTCTATCCGTATGGCAAAATAAAAATGTTGTAACAAAGACGGAGGGGCAATTAATAATTTGTTATGAACGGGTCGGATAATCTTGCGATATTAATCTTCTTGGCGGCATAATGTCCGCGTTTTCAAAAACATCTCTCCTTCCGTATCCGTCAACTGTTCCTGGAAATTAATCCGGTCTCGGTCTTATTTTTCTCGCTGCTTTAACAATCGAAAAACTCCTAACATTCTTTTATCATAGATTCAAAATATCTCGCAAATATGTCATACTTACTGTCATGAAAATTGTGGAACAATAACAATTAATTTTTAAATTGTAATCCTGTAAATTTTAAAGCCTTTAACTGGAAAAAACGATAATATTTGCACATTTCCAAGGAATGGTGTGTTCTATATCATAACAAATTAGCCTGAATTTCAACATAATAAGGATAAAAAAAATAAAAAAGTAAAGTTTTAAGGATAGAAGCGCATCAGCAAGAGAAGGCTATTTAGCGACTGTACCTCCAGCTTAAGTTGGGTTCCGAACCACGGACATCGGCTACCGAAAACTCCATTCACTCCCCTCGGACTATCAGTCCTTGGATTTGTGCTTAACCATAAATCTCTCTCGAGAAGCCTACCGACTGGCGAGTGACCCACGAAAAAATCTCTCAGACAGCATCTGACCTTACACTCTTGCCTAAAAACACTCGCTCGAACCCGCTAACATGCTAACTGCAGTGCCATCAGGCTGCCGCCTTAAACACCGCGACTAATTTTCCTCCACATAAAAAAAGATTTCATAAATTCGGTACTAACACTTCTGTATTATAAATGAATGATAATTTAAATTCTAGTTGAACGTTGTTCTACGTCCCGTAACCCATTTTCAGGCATCTTGGTCCTATCTACATCCTGTGTAAACCTATGATTCTCCACTGAACCCAGTTTTCGGTTATACCAGTTGCGGCTCGTGGGTTTTTAAAGTGGGAGAGCGTAGAAGAAAATAGTGCTGTTGAAGAATTTTTTTTTGCTTTCCCCTTCCTCCTTTTTACTTTCGTGCTACTGAAACCCTAGACAGAAAGTGAACCAGGAAAATAAGTTAAAGGAAAGAAACTGAACGGAAATAAAATATGGTGTTTTGCCCTGAAAAATTATTGGCTGTGATAAATGCTGATAAACGCCTTCCCTCACTGGCCGCCACTAGGTTACAACATGCGAATTACGGTTACAATGTATGAATAAAAACAAAATATGCCATTTTAAATACCAATCAACAAAATTAAAAGATAAAAAAACAAAATTTATTCCCTAGTATGCCATTACATAAATTTGTATAATTGTTGACAAATGACTTCTTAAAGCTAAAGTTAATTTTAATGATAATTTAGATAATTTCATGAGAAACAAAAAATGTTAGAGCTACTTTTTGTGCAGAATCATTTTGATAATATAATTTTATTTTATTTTTGGAATTTTGATAGATAACTAGATTAATAAGATAAATCAGCATCAGTCATTTAAATCATTAGTTTACTGGTACAACATTGATGATAAGTAATGTTGAATGATTGTGGCGTATTCATATATTTTTTTCTTTTTTTAGGTTCTTCGCCACGATATAAAACTCAAAAAATATCAAAAATATCTGTTTTTATTTAAATAAAGAATCACTGGGTAAAAATATAAAACTAAACGGAGACAAATTTCTCAGTGATTTTTTTCTGTAATAAATTTGCCTAACGAACAAAATTAGTTTTGAAAATGGGAGGAGAGGACCCTCCGAAACGTTAACGTTAAAAGTTTGTATTTGTTTAGAATATTTTTCTAATTTTAAAATTTTGTGTTTACCCAGTGATTCTTTATTTAAATAAGAACCGATATTTTTGATATTTTTTGAATTTTAGATCGTGGCAAAAAACGTAAAAAAAACATGGATGATATTTATTGTTGAAATGAAACACCATAAAAAAAAATATAATAAAAAATCATTTATTACTAAAATTAATTAACAATTCTAGTACAACTATTATTTAAGTATTAAATAATTATAAATCGATATTAATAGTAAATACGTCAATAAAAAGATCAATTTATAAATTTAAAGTCACAAAACTGTTGGAACATTAATTAGCATCAACAAAAAAATTAACTCTATAAAAAACCTAGCTTAAATTAGTACTTATATTATACTATTAGTATGACCACCTTTGACCTTAATTATATTTCCTAAAAGTTTTGGCATGGAGAGCACCAATTTTTTTTATATAATTTACGTCGATTTTATTCCATTCCTCTATTAATTTATTCCTTAAAGTTTATTTATTAGTGATTTCATGTTTCCTTATATTAGTTTCCAAATAATTGCAAATGTTTTCCATGGGATTAAGATCAGGTGACTGGGGCGGTGTTTTAATCACTTTTGGGCAGTTGTATAATAGCCATTTTCGAACTATACCCGCACTATGTGTAGGCTCATTGTCTTGCTAAAATTTAAATCAGTGTAATGTTCATGTTATCCGCACTTACTCTCAGATTTTGCCTTAATATATTTAAATAAATGTTTGTTACCAATCCTCCCTAAGGATATGCACCCCCAAACCATTATCAATCCCCCACCATGTTTAACAGTTGGACAAAGATTTTCTGTGTCGAGGTCTTCATTGAGCCTTTCGTCACATTATTTGACGCCTATCTGAGCCAAAAATGTTGAATTTTGACTCATCACAGAAAACAACGTTATTCCAATAATTTGCAGGCTTCAAGACATTCTTCTTAGCAAAATCCAGTCTAGTTTTAATATTTTTTTTTACCTAACCAAGGCTTTTTCCGGGCCACACGTCACGTGCACACATGATATCCATGTCTTCTTATACAACGGCGTATTGTTTCGGTGCTGAATACTTTTTGATAATGGTTTTTCACGAATGTTTTGAGCTTAGTTGCACCAATTTTAGGGTTTTTTATGTATTTCTTTTAAAATAAAGTGTCAATCTCTTTCATTTAATAATTTCGGACAGCATATTTGCTTCTTCGGAAAAATTCTGTCCTCTTTTTTGTACCTTTGCACGATATCTCCAACCGTAGTTTTACTTAACTGAGGCATTTGCCCAGTTTTTTGGTATGAATTTCTCCTTTATAATGAAATTACACTAATTGCCTATGTTTTTTTTTTATTTAGTATTCGACCCTTTTTAAGATATTCCTTCGATACCAGTCTGCAAATGACTATTTGTAGTTAACAAAATTCGAAGATTATCATTTATCTTAAGGTGTATAAAAATAATATTTACGTTTTTTCTTAAAATTTTAGAATTAATCCGATGATTTCGGAACTTTGTTATACAAGAAGTTAAAATGAGGTAAGAACGGTGAAATATACAGGAAGATTTTGTTTTTGCGTAAATTGGGACTGCTAGAATGATTTTTTTTAAATAAGGTGAATATTTTTGGGATCCACTGTATATCAATTTCAAGTTGAAGTTCGTCACCGTATTATTTTTCTGCCAAACTTCTACAGATATATTCAAATGTTGGATTAAAGTTGAACGGTAAATTTCCAGATCCGGATGTTAATTCCACATCGGAAAAGATGACAAATCGTCAACCATAAACTTCTCCGCGAAAGTTCTGGATTTATATTTTGTGCCCGAATCGCACACATCCTGTCGATTCACTGAGAATATAAAATATATGTTTAAAAATTATATTCGTCCTTTGCGTTTCAGGATTATTAATTACGCCCTATTTCTTGTCCTAATACCGGCATTATCCTTCTAATTAATCGCGGTAATTTGGATGTAATGAATTTAATTTTCAACTCTCGCGGATCCGCTTGTATTTGTATGGCCAAGTAAAAATGTTGAAACAAAGCCGACTTGAAATTACTAATTTATTATGAATGCGCATATTATTTTATTAAGAGGCACTAATGTCTCCATTTAAACTCCCGATTAATTCAATTTTCTTAGCTGACGAACAATTGAAATGTAATGAAGAATATTTTTTTGAATACTAATTACAAGTTTTTAAAATGCAAAATTTATCTACTAATACAGGAGTACTTATTTTTTTATGAGGCAAATGTTCGTACACAGTTTTTTTATTATACATATTACATCCAATTCAACGAAAATAACAAATATGACCTTCACACAAGATTGACTTCATAAATATCTTGTCAGTCATCAGGTTTATTTGAACTGGTCGAATCATCATTAAAACAACACATTTAATTGTAAGGGGTTATTCCGAAAGGTTGTTCTTAAGGATTTTCCATTAGTTGTTCTTTTAACGTTTGTAAAAAAAGGTCGGTTGGATTAGTATGTTATGTTTATTTATATATTATTAATTACTGTGATATTTACAATGGTTATGTCGAAATTGAATTTACGACTCATTTTACTTTTTATTTACAAAATTGGTAAGAATGCTGCCCAAAAAAAAAAAGAAGTATTTGTGCCGTTTACGGAGATGGTTATGTTGGGAAGACCCTGGTGCAAAAATGTTTGGTCGGTTCAGATAGCAGATAAGTTAAATATTGGTAAATCGACCATTTTTACTAGGTATGTAAATATGAAACCGGCATTTTTGTATAGAAAGTACACGTTTATTGTATGAAAATGATAAAAATATCTTATTCGAAATATTGCCCAGCGGTAGTTACACATTTATTCTACCTGTCTGACAATTTGTGGATGCAATGCCAAAAAAAACTGTTGCTCTTTTTAGGCAAACCAGTCACCGAGCCATTTTCGTAATAAGTGAAGCGCTGCTAAGCTAGTGCTTGTCCCATCAATGCAAATAGTAGTAATCGGACGGAGCCATTTCTGGTGAGTAAGCTGCTTGTGACAGTATTTCCCAACTAAACGCCTCAATTGTTTCTTTGACCAGTTTTGCTGTATGTGATATTGCATTATCATGAAGCAAAATCACTCTGTGTTCCTTTTTTGATATTCGGGTCGTTTTCACACCCTTCTGATTCCACCAAACATAGAGTCTTCTATCCATAGCGATTTAGCCTTGCAGTCGATGTCGAAGGTTCGCCTGGAATTACCCATGATTTACGTTGAGGATTCTTAAAATATATCCACTTTTCATCGCCAGTCACAATTCGCAAGTGTTTTTTGGTTTTCTTGCTGTTTTTCATTCAGATTATGTGGAACCCATTTTTGCATATTCTGGATCTTTCCCATGGCTTTCTAACGTATAGAGACAGCCTCTTGTGTTACATTTAATTGATCCGCGAGCTATTATTGCGTTTGAGCGTCATTCTCATCCAATAATGCTTGTAATTCACTGTCTTCAAACTTTTTCGGTGGTCTTGCACGTTCTTCCTTTCTCACGTTAAAATCGCCACTTTTGAATTTTTTAAACCACCCAAAGCACTATGATTTACCAAGAGCAAGCCCACCGTAAGTTTCGACAAGCATTCGATGCAATTCTGCAGCAGTTTTCTTCAAATGGTAACAGAAAATCAATGCTGTCTGCAAATCGTAGCTTCCAGGCATAACATTCGACATGTTCAACGCTATTACAAACTGTGCTGTTGTATGAAACTTGTATTATTGTGAGATGAAAATCTTTGTCGTTGTCAGAAGGAAATGGCGCCAGTAACGACGGTTTGACGATAACTACATTGACAGCTAGGGCCATCAATAGGTAAATTCCGGTTTCATATTTACAGACCCGTTAACCATTTGAAAAAAAATGGGTACGTCTTCCTATACGATCTGTGAGTGCCTCAGTGAAGATGCCCATCGACCTCTACTGTTAACAATTAGATCCGCTAAGGGTGGTAATTGAAGAAAACCGCACATAATTAACAAACAGGAAAGGCGTCGTGTTTCATCATGATAATGCACGACCACATATTTCAATTAGGACCCGGCGAAAATGGTTGAGCTTCAGTTGAGATATTTATCCCATTCATCATACTGACCGGACATCGCACCCTGGGACTACCATCTATTCTGTTCCCTTCAAAATTGTTTAAATAAGAAATATTTTAATATACGAACAGTTGAAAATCAACTTGACACTTACCACTAAGTACTGCTTTGGGAAAAATTTATAAATACTAATGGTAATTTTAAAATATTCATAAATGTAATAATAATAGATTATTAATACGTTGCGATCCTCCTTCTCTAAAAAAAATATCTTCATTGAATGAAGAACTTCAATGAATTAATTTACAATTTACCAATTCTACTGTTTCAGTTGCAAAATTTATTGTATTAACGGTTACTGTAAATAATGTATAATTCTACACAAATTATCAATCATTTTAAAAATACGGTATTATATTTTAAAATGCTAAAGTTATCTGAAGTATTTGATTTGACATAATTATAATTAAATTTATAAATTGGCCCATTCTAGCCGCATTTGCAATTTAATATAGATATTTTGTTTTTAGGTCTTTTTGAACTTGAACTTTGAAATATAAAAATATGATAAATATGAATGAATACTAAAAGTATTATTTTATATATAAAACGAATTTTTACATGAAAATGGCCAAAAATATATCACAAAATCACTGCAGATGTACGGGGGACCTATGAATCCGGTCGGATCATAAATGTAACTGAATTTTAGCGTTACCGTCATATTACACCGTATAAAATTTTACGATCGTGCCATCGAATCTCTGCACCGAAATAATAAATACCCGCACGTAAAAATGACAATGTATTACGTTGAAAATGACGTATCGGGTTATATGGGACTAATACGAACGGATACAGGTCCGGGCTTATGTGATGTCCAATTTGATTTCGGTCAGCAGAAACTGGTTTAGCCTAGCGAGAAAGTATATTCTGTGTGAAATAAATTCAGTGTCCTAAGTCCGGTTTCATAGGCTTAACCAATAGTGATAGATTTAACAAATCCAACATAGATATAAATTTATCATTTATACGTACGCCTTTCGATTTTCTTCTTCATTTATTTGAAGATCTATCTTACCAAGGAGAGAATAATTTGAACCTGATCCCTTTTGATTTGGCTAAATTTTTTATATGTTGCGGTATCTCACTAAATACTTTTCTGTGATTTTTTAACTCAATCATAAGTAATTAATACAGTTAATATTAATTAATAATTAAGCGTTTTGACTTAACGAGCATGAAGAACAATTAATTAAACTTTTTCTTTTTGATTAAATAACTGATTCATCTTAGCAACTGAATTAAAACGTTATTTTTATACACATTCAAATACAACAGTTTTCAAATAACACAATGACAGCACAATGATGATGGCTCATTTCAAACAATACAATGTTTGTTTAATTTTCAAGAACTTCTATTGCAGTTAGCTTCTTTAGTTCTTGCCGACTGCAGATTAATTTAGTTGTGTTTGCTAATTGTTTTAAAACGACTACTAGAATAAAGAAATGTGACAACATTTTTTATTTCGAGTTTTAATATTTGTCAAATTATGTTAAAAAAATATAGTGTTGCCATTTAAAAAAATATTGTTTTAGTAGCTACTGAAGAAATCTGACAACACCGGAAAGCATTTTTGTAAATTTTTCTTAGTCAAGTTATTTCCTACAGCTTTTCGTTTGGAAGTACTAGTCTATCATTTCGAATTAAAAAGTTAGCCTATGTAAGGTTTTAAAAAAATTACACTGTATATACACACTTCGCGTCATCATTAGTATTTAGACTAATACTAAGATTCATAATGGACGTGGTTGATGCCAATGGATGAAATTATTTTCATATTGGTCAAAATCATCATTTTATCTATCTCTATAAAAATTATTGGAGAGACCCATTTTTATACAATGAAAATGTTACCAGCTTTTGGGAATATACGCGTCCATAAACAGTTGCATTACATATTTATTACACACATTATTTGAAATATTTCATATAATTATATAAACATTTTGAACAAAGTATTTCGAACTTCAATTTTACTTCCTTCGGGTAAGTCTGTTGGTTCGGTCTTTGCATGAGGTCTGCTAACCTGATTATGTTCTTTTATTTTATTAATATAATACACAGTTTCCTTTTATATTTTTAATAATGCTGCAACTCTCTAATAAAATATATTACAATGGGATAATGTAAAATAAGAAAATTGTGGCCAAATTAATTATTATTTATCTTTTGAATAGATTAAAGAGACTCTAAAGGCCCCCCATTAATTTTTTCCATTTCGAAATGCTCATAAACATTGAGAACTAATTGTCGGGCTTGCGTTTTTCTAACATTATCTGAAATCGCACGAAATGTTAACCCAAATCGATACCCTAAAAGTTTGCACATGGAAATCGCTTACGAAGGAAGACGACGAGGAAAAATCCATAAACGGACACCCGGAAGCGGAGCCGATCGCCGCGAACAGCACCGAACTGACCCGATACAATCTGCACAGCCGCCAGCCTATAAAAGTGAGCGCAACGACCCGTGCATCTCAATTGGACTCTTCATTCGACGTGCCAAATTGAGAATGCCAAATAAGATTTTGGCGAAATGTCGAGACCCTTCAAATAACGAACGGATCACGGAACGGAACGAACTGACCCGAATTGATTTAGGATTGATTGTGTTCCTAAATTAATTCCGGTATCGATCCGTTCGTTCTGTGAAAGGTCACGACATTTCGCCAAAATCTCATTTTACATTCTCAAGTGTTGTTCGTTTCGTTATACTTAATTGAGTGATACTTTTCATAAAATATGAAAATAGTTTCCAATTCGATCCACGGATAGCACTATTAGCCGCCAAAATAAAATTAGTAGGTTGATTCAAAAGGTCGTCTTATTTTTGGCGTTTGATAACATTACATCGCAAAACCATAGTGATATTTATTTCATAAGGAAAAAAAATTGTACTCTTTAAAAGATGGAATTTCAGTGCATTTGGGAAAGGAATCGTTTATTATGAGCTGTTAACTAAAAGCCAGATCATGTTAAATTTTTTCTAAAAAAAAATGGGACGAACATTTACATCAACCCAATACTCGATATACTATAATTTATATATTATAATCGATATGCTATTCAATTTTGAGCTATTCATTTTGATAAAGCTGTATAAAGAAATGAGAAAAGGACAAGTTTGCAGAAGAAAAAATCATTGCTGATCAGGACAGTGCACAAGCTCATGTGTTTTGGAATGGCTTTTCTAGAAACAAGAATTGAGATGCTTTTGATACTGTTACATCTAAAATACATTGAAAGTGTTATTAAAGGTTTCGAGATAGAAATTTGGACTGACAATCCAAATATCTTACACAAGACCTTGAAAGAAGAAGTCAAGATACAGTAAGCATATAAATTATATGACGGATTAGGAGTTTTTAACTTTTTATCTAAAATAATAATATTTTTAACGCATCTCTGAAGATTAAAAAATTATACAAAAAATTAATCTGGCTTTGGTAAAAATGAATCATTCTATAAGAGGTGGTTTTACTTTCAATACAATACCGGCACGACAAAATTGACAAACAAAAGACCGGCGTGTCCTCCAACCATTGTCGAACATGTCAAAGTTAATGGTGTAACCGATAAGGCTCTATTTTATTGGGGAACGGAAGATATTTGGTGCGTGTTCTTTTATTGAAATAGTTTTATTTGGGGCCTTTTTGTCTCATGTAGGATTTCTGTTGATGACACTAATGATAAGCTTTTATTTTTCTCACAGAAACTATTTTCTTAATGAAATTAGGAGATTAACTAACTTATATTGTTATTCTAAATCATTTATAGGAGGTGTGTAACACATCGTATAATTTTAATATATAAGGACATTCTCGTCTCCCTGCTACTTTATGATAGTAATTAGGTAACATTAAAAATTTCAGAAATATGGGTAATATTTTTCTTGAAATTTGAAAAGTAAATAGCTTAAAACATCGTTTCTCAACCTGACGGTTGGTGTTCAGGAATATGGCTTAAAAACAAGTGTTAGGAAATTAAATATTTCCAGGTAATAACCAAATAATAAAATAAACATAAAGTAATAGCCAAAGTCATTTGAAATACTAATTTAATGCGACGGTTCATTTTGTTTATTTACTTAAAAGTTTTTCTATACACGGATCATTATTGCAAACACAAGCCAATAATTTTCTAGTGATAATAGACAATTTCTATATTTTGTTTTTAAAGCCATAGACGAGAAGCTTTTTTCGCATAAGTAAGAAATAGTGAAGGGGACCAATATTGCCATTACTAGGCTTCCGTATTCACATCGTCGTGCAAGCCAAAACTTATCTAAATCTTGAATTAAAATTCTAATTGTAGGCTTTTGTCGGCCGATATTTCAATAAGTTGATTGAGAATCTCAATAGATAGTTCAGCAGCGGCAACAACATTTTTATCAAACGGATTGAGAAATCATAGTTGCTATCTGGAAAATATTCCACTAACTGAACTGTGTGGTATAGTTTTCAACTTTTTTGTTTATTCCGGACTTATCACCACATTGACCATATCAATGCCAGCGGATAATGAGCTTTTCCGCAATCGTGTGGGGCTTAGACTCCTTGATCACTCTTAATGCTAATAAATAGGATAGGTCTCATTACGGCTTGATTAGTTGACAGCTACTTGTTGATTTTTAAAGACGTGTGATTTACGCTCGAAAAATTCTACTGGTTTGTTTTGTAAAGACGGGTGTTTTGTTTTCAGATGCCGGACTAATTTTGAAGACTTCATGCTTTCCGCGACAAAACTTGATAACAAACAACACATTACAGCCTGTCATCCAAGGCAACGAATCCATATTTTAAATATGTTTCATTCTACAATCTGGTATTTTCTTTAGTGTTTCACCAGATGTGTACTGTGCATTTCGTTTTGTCACAATCCATTTTATTTAGTATTATTAATTTATTTTATTCCTACAGTATTATCAATTTATTTAACACTGGATAAGAGAAGAAATCGTAGTACTTGTTTTCGTAAAAATGTAATTAACAATGAAACTCTTCGTATCGTTGCTTTGTTTTGTTACCAAAGCGCATAGTTATATTTTATATATTGACTGGCAAATCTTTTATATATTGACTTAGTTTTAATAAACCGTTATTCTACGCTTGTTACTTCACTGTTTGGCTATTTAGTGGGTCGCGTCACTAAAAAGGTTGAAATTCTATGGTTTAGAATAACTTCAATCATCGATAAAGTCTGCAAAATTATGTACAATTATTTATGCAAAAAAGCGCAAATTTTTATTTTCAATATCATAGAATAATTCAAACATAATTTTTGTGTTCTTTACCATATCAAGTACAATCCATCCTAAGGCGGTAGTACTTCACGCGGTGGCTGGTTCGAGTACCGTTCACGGTGTGGATGTTTGTGAATGTTTCTAGGCAACTGTGTAAAATATAATAAGGAAGCACCCCTTCGTTATATCAGTTCGCTTCTGAGAGGTTTTCTACGTCACTCGCCAGTTGGTAGACTTTCGACAAAATTAAAGCTTAATCACAAAACTAATGGTTGATAGCCCATGGGTGGTGCTGACAGGGGTTAATCGATAGCCGATGATCGTGGTTCGGAGCCCACATTAAACTGTGGGTTTAGTTGCTAAATAGCAGCCTAGTCTGCTGACGCGTCTATACTGCAAATTAACTAACTAACAGACTATTCTTATTTTGTGTCAGATGTTTTTCTCATATCTATAATAAGACCAGCCTGTCGGAAATTGTTTTAGTCTGATATACTCTATATATTCTCCATATATTCTTTATATATTCTCCACTTTCGCCCTGTTTGTTACATCGTCATCATTATTAGCATCTCAAAAATGATCAATCGGCCATATTCTATAGGTTTTTAGATCAGTATATATTAATGTTTAAAAAAATTCTTTGCGTTAAGTTAAACTCTTAAAAGATCAAGAGCTAAGAGATGATGCTAACTTTTTTAGCTAAACGAGCATTGAGTGAGTTCAATGAGAGTTGATGTGTGCGGAAAACTCATACAGATATTTTAAAATCTGTTCTACAATCAAAATTATGAAAAAGTTCAATAAAGTGTTTTAAATATATATATATGTGTGTATATATATATATATGTTAAATATATATATATGTTAAATATATGTATATGTTAAATATATAAATATATATTTCAACCATCTCCAAAAATATACGAGGTGTGTAAATAAAGTAATGAGACTTGTGGCATAACGTTCGATCTGGCGATACTGTTGGTTTCTTCTTTGGAGGAGAGACAGGCCACTTTCTGATGTGTCGTCAGTACGATTTTGAATTCTCTAGAGTCAGTTATTGATCCGTAGCAATTCTTTTCGTAAAACAATGTTTCTAGATCTGAAAATTTGTTCCAATTTCCAGCAACAGTGAGCTATCAAGTTTTGTTTCAGACTTGGGTATAGTGCGACGAAAACATTTGCGAAACATGCCTATGGAAACAGTATTTTGTCAAGGATCCAGTTAAGGGCGTTTAAGACATTCTCAGAAGGCAGAGACTCGACTGAAGATGAACCTCGCAGCGGCAAGAAGGCCCAAGGGAAAAATTGCAAGTGACAAAAATGTCCACATCAAATCCGGTATCTTATGCTCATTGTGATCATTTATTGGCGGTCAAAATTATCGGGGAAGAGTTAAATTTAACTCACACAATAGATTTTGAATGAACTATAAAAATCTACTTCACGAGAGGTGCTACAGTTTACTACGGACCACCGTGACTTCAAGGAGTTCAAACTCGTACAGAAGACACATCAGATATTGTATTAATATACTCCAAATGAAAATGAAATTAAAAAATCCAATGAAATCAGATTAAACATGTGATGACTAGTATTATATTTAGTAAATAACATTACAACATACAGTATACATTCGGACTAAAGTTTCCTCAGTTTTCAAAAATATATACATTTAATATTTCTTTAGTATTAATTTCTCCATATACATATATATGAATAAAAAAGTGACTATAACATTTCTGATGATTGTATTCTCATTCTGTTGTCGCCCGGAGTGATTCGAAATCCAGTACAAGCGGGAAGTTTTTGCCACTGATTTTTCAGTTTCAGTTTATTAGAAATGCAAATCGGACTTTGAGTTGCAAAACGGGGAAGACTGGAGATATAGGCTAATTCGCGCTAACAAAAGGTTGTTTCGAGGACGAGCTTTTTAATGCTAATTGAGAACAGCAACTGGATGTGTTTGGAGAACGACAAGCGCGAATATTGTCAAACAATTCCGAATTCAGTTTTGATCTATGGTAGGGATTTAAATATAATAATTATTTTTTTGCCCTTAAAATGTACGAGATAAGTTCACGAATTTGTTAGCCCGACATAGACGGAAACATCTGGAAGGTTTGAAAAACTTTTATTTTCAATAAAATCTTCTTAAAGTGTATCGATTACAGTGTCAATAAAACACACACAGTTACAGTTAAAATAAATTTTAAACTGTCAGGCACTCATTTGTAGCAGCTATTACATCTTTATCGTCAGAAAAATAAGCTTCTAGTAACAGTTCCTATAGCGTTGAGAATAACAAACAGTCGTCAGTTATAAAAAACAATAATTCAATAATTTGAAAACCAATGTGCAGTCATTGAAACGCTTTATTGTAAGCTGGGCGCTATCCTAGTAAACACACATAAAACATACGTACATAAAATGCCCGCCTAGATCGTAAATAGTCAATAAAATAATAAATAATCCAAAAAAAATATCATGATCTTGTCGGTGAAACAACCGACCTGAATTTTCATACATGAGATGAGTTCTTTTACCTCCATTATATATGTCAAATTTTTGATTTTAAGTCTGAGTGATTTGATAAACACCATCGCAAATCTTTTATATATTGACTTAGTTTTAATAAACCGTTTACTCTAGGTACTCAACGAATCGAGATTATTTGCACGGTTTCATTGTTTTTCAGCACTGTCCACTGAAAAGCTATATGTTTTTGCTATAATTATTATTGTTGTCATTGGATCATTTTCATGTTCATCAACTTAACATGTTTGTTAATTCATATTTTCAGTGTTTTCGTATCTGGTTTGTGTTCAAGTGAAATAATACCTTTTCAATTTACAGCTTGAGATCATTTTTTTACTGCTCATTCTATAAAGAACATAATTACCTACAGTACTTAATTTAATAATCAAGATTATTTTAATAAATTAATTAATTTAATATTTGATTCAATTTAATAAATTGTGAACAAAACCAAATAGTCCCTTGACACACAGAGTGGAGTATTGTCATTAATTGATTGTTTAAATTTCATTTATCACATGAACCTTACTATTATGTTATTGGTAATAATTTTAAATCACCTTCATATACAAATATGTACTTTGTTTTCTGAGGACACTGCTGAAAGCAATTAATAGATAAGATTTCTAGATTTCTATCAAATTTAAATTTGCACTGTATAGTGGAAATGTAGATATAAATCTGTAATTTCCACTATATAGTGGACATTTAGTTATAAATTTTAATTAATTAAGAAGTAAAATATAATATTTGGTTAACATAAAATATTTGGTATTTAAATAAGAATTACCAATTATATCCAAAATATTGGTGTCTGAAAACCAACAACAGAACAGAGTCAGCAAGAAAAGGACAACAACATGGTAAAAGAATGACAACTAGAAGGTAGAAAATTCAATAAAACAAAAAGAATATATACAATATTTATCTTAGTGATACATAGTGAATTAACCCATACACTAAACAACACTGAAATTAACATTTTGGAGCATTAAGTTAGACAACAGATTTCCGGAATCGTTAACAAAAAGTTTATAACACAAAAGAAATTGGAAATATTCCTACCCAAGAAATAACCAAAAAAATTATCCTCTCAGAAATTACTCGGAACACCAATTTTTCAATAGATTTATCAATCGTATTTTGATTTATCACAGATTGCAGTTTCAGTAATGAAGAATCCAAGTTACTTAATAGAGGTTTCCAATACAACATAAGCCTAAAAATAAGCAACATAACAAATAAAATCTTGGAGTGGAGTGCGTTCTATCCAATTTAGACACATAACACAAACATTTACTTTCTCACATAATCAAAAGTCTACTATATGAAAAATTAGAAAAACATCAGATCAATGAATGTAATAAAAAGGATTAATAGGAAACTCAAAGAAAATAACATTTTTATGACAAAAACAGATAAAGGTAACTGCATTGTGGCGATATCTAGAGATAATTATATATTAAAAACTAATAATTGTTTAAACTCAGGGAAATTTAACAAAATTGATTCTAATCCTACGAATACCTTCCAAAGAAGAATTAAACAAACAATAAAAGTTTCATGTTTTTTAACGATTATGAAAAACAACAATTAATAATAATTAATGGATATTTGAAACAGACAAAGCATGTACCCAGGA
This sequence comes from Cosmopolites sordidus, assembly GCA_031761425.1. Classification (NCBI taxonomy): domain Eukaryota; kingdom Metazoa; phylum Arthropoda; class Insecta; order Coleoptera; family Curculionidae; genus Cosmopolites; species Cosmopolites sordidus. The sequence continues at coordinate 217,436 of JARFXV010001665.1, forward strand.
AAAAAATAAATACATTTTGAGGCACTTTTTACGAAGTAAGCTACATAAACACAGCTTTGTGTGCTTTCTACATGAATACATATTAAAATCTGGAAATGTTATAAACGGAAAGTGCCTTGTCACTTCCCTATAAAATAGTTAGCTTATTTTCTGATTTGACAGGAAACTACGAAATATTGTCTAGAGATCCCACAGAGACATATCAAACAAACACCAAAGGTCAAACTGAGGCACCACCGATAATATCCCGATACAATCAATACCCGATAAAATCAAATATACATAGATTTTCATGAATCCAAAATTCCCACAATTATCCAATAAGACCAGTTGCCTCTTATCTGCCTGCACTTCTTTACAAAGTATCAATATACCTAATAGATATCATTAAATCATACTACAAATTTCGACTTAACTGTAAAAATTCCTACGAATTAGTCGACAAAATAAAAAGCATTACACTCTCAACGAAGGGCAGATTAATATCATTTGATATCCAGAATTTATTTCCCAGCACTCCGCCACAATAACATTAGTATAAAAAATATTAATTAAAAATAATATCAACTCAGTTATAAGCATGGAAATCATAAATTTACTGATTGTCTGCATGTCTCAAAACTACTTTTCATTTAACAACACTTTTTTCAATACTAAAGAGGGTTTAATAATGGGCAGCCCATTAAGCCCCTTATTCGCCGAAATATTTATGAATAATATTGAAACGATAATTCACCACAATGGACTAGGTAAACAATTTGTATATTTATTTATATATGGGGATGACATTGCTTTATCGATACCAACAGACAATGAAGTGTATTTCTAGAATTTACTAATTTACCCCAAAAAATATCAAATTTAGAGTTGAATTAGAAGAAAACAATAATTTAAACTTCTTGGATTTAACTATTTTACGGATCTCAAATAAATATAGTTTCAAGATAATAATAATTATTCATAATAAATCATTACACCTACTATAAGATAAATTAGCAACTTATCATGGCCTTATACACAGACTGCTCAATATTCCTTTATCAGATGCAGATTTTAATAAGGAACTAAACACCATCAAACAAATTGCGCTAAACAACGGGTATTTAGAGAGAATAATAAATAACATTCTAAAAAGAAAACTACAAAAAGGCTGCCTCTGAAATATATCCACAAAAGAATGAAAAAGGCCGTTCATTCAAATGAATAACATATTTTGGTAAACCGTCGGAAAATATTGAAAAATTCGTATACAAAAACAATTTAAAAGTAGTCTTTAAAACCAATAACAGTCTTGGAAAATATATTAAAAATTGCAAAGCAAAATCTAACAAAACAGATAAATCAGGGATATATCAGGTATATTGTGGGTCGTGTCTAAAAACTTATATAGGACAAACAGGCATATCTTTCAGGAAAATAATTAAAGAACACGAAAAAGTTTTCTTGGTCATAAACATAATTCTAACTACGCCTCGTATTTGTTAAGTGAGAATCATCGTTTCAATTGTGAATTTAAAATACTACACGTACATAACAAAGTCATAAAACTAAACCATCTAGGGAGTTTAGAAATATACCGTCTCAAAGATGCGAAAACCCTTCTAAATGACCAAATAAACCTGAACAAATCCCCTCTACTGAATTTGTAGAGACAATAAATAACATATATGTGGATTTCTTAAAAAATATATCTTATTGTAGAAACTTTTTGTATTTATACCTATTTTAACATCGAAAATAATTAGTTCTGAAAAAGCTACAGAGTTGGCGAAATGCATCAAATAGAAATAATAAAGTGGAAATCTAGACAAAACAGTCTTTCATTAAACACTTATAATGAATTTTCACGAAGTAGAAGCCAAACATCCAAAAATCTCACCAGTTCGTTATTTTTGAAAAGAACTTTTTCCATTGAACATTGTCTATTTATAATGATAGATCTTCATTATTAAGTTCTTGCTAATATTCTTGTTAAGTATAACATTACAAGAAGGAACTGATTTATAACTTGATAAATTTTAAGGATGATTCAGTGACTGAAAGGTAGATTCTCTTTCGTGAATAATCCCGTATATAAGACTATTTCCTATTATTTTGTAAATACCAATTAACTAATATTTCCTTGTTTAACAGATAGCTGTCTTTTTGATGTTCTTAAACTATCTAAGAATAGTCACCTGTAATAATTGCGAAAATCCAGCTGTATCCCTAGCACACCTTCATATTTGGAAAAGCCTTATCTTTAAATAATACATATGCATCTGCAGTTCCTTTTACTCAGTCGTTTTGGCGTGTCTCGAATCTGCGTGTATATGAAAGAGAGACCACTATGGTCAATATCTTAGGTGAGTTTAGTTTTAAAAATTCGCCCGTTTCACCTATCAACACAACCATTTGTTTTTTAAGTTAATACGAAAGTTCCACATCATTTCGCTTAAGTTAGAAATTATAACATCTTTTGTAATTGTTAATAATTTTCGTGAGCAATTTTCTAAATTGCATTAAATTTTATAGCAACGAATTTGCACAAAATTTTGTTGATAAATCAAATAATGCCTAAGTTTCAAAATACCTGTTTTTCGAACTGTACTCTCTATGAGTAATGAAGAAATTTCCAAAAAATATATTCTACAATGTTATTAAGCTAAGAAAATGAATACATATAAGGAGACACAACAAAGTGACAATTTCCCGCTCTTTATGACACGAGTCTAGATAAAACGACAAATCTGAAACGCCAACATCGTGTGTTATCAGTCGGGTCGTTAATGTTTTGTCGTTTTTTCTCTTTTAATAAACATGTCAGTCGTTAAACCGACGCCGTTGCCTCGATTTGTCCTTATTTCTCACACACTGAATACATGTTCATGTCGCAAAATTACGAAACAGATAAATCTGCTTTGGTTTTTTCTCACAATTTGCGCGAACAAAATTAATTATCACGATGAAACATCTGTGGATATTCAATGTTTATTAGTTTTTCTTTGTAATTATAAATATATTATATACGATATATCTGGTATAGCATATTTCTCTTTGTCTTCAAAATATTCTTCGTTATCGCTATTGTCGTTATCGTTATTCTTAATATCGGCAATTTACCTATTCATTGAAGCAAAATTTCTTTCTAGCGAGCATTTTATTGAGGTCTGAGAACAGGAAATTAGTCCCTGAAGGCTAGATCTGGAGAACATGGTGGATAAGGAGGCAATTCGAAGTGCAATTCATGCAAGTTAGCCATCTTTGCCAACGATTTGTGACACGGTGCATTATCTTGGCGAAACAACACTTTTTTCTGTTAATTTGGAGCCATTTTTGCAATCTTGCCCTTCAAATGTCAGTAATGCTATGTAATATTCGCTCTTGATGGTTCTACCTTTCTCGAGATAATTGATGAACAATATCCCATGCGCATTCCAAAATACAGGGGCCATAATCTTGCCTACCAATTGTTGTGTTTTTGGTCGCTTTGAACGGCTTTCATCGGCTGCTGTCTACTCAGCTGACTGCTTTTTTGACTCCGGAATGTAGTGATACTTGTTTCATACATTGTCACATACCCCATGCAAAACACTTTTTATTTTGCAAACAGCTCCAAACATTGCTCATAATCATCAATTCGTTGTTGTTTTTCGTCCACTGTGAGCAAACTCATTACCAATTTCGTTAGCAATTTACGCATTTCCAAATGTTCATGCAAAACGATGTAAACACTTCCATTCGATATCTTCGTGGTATCAGCTATTTTATGCAGCTTTACTTTCAGATTTACTGTCACATTTGAATTTAGCATACCAATCAATTATAGTTGATTTTTTTGGGACAAAGTCCGGGGAATGTTTATCAAGCCATTGTTTTGTTTCAACGGAATTTTTCTTCATCAAAAAACAATGCTTAATGAACACACGAAATTATTTTTTCCATTTTTTTGAAATTAACAAAAGTAGCATCACTTAAAGCACAACAACTCAGAAACTAGTACACAGATTGTCATAAAATTTTTGCACATGATTTTTGCAGGTTGGCAGATTGGTAAGGATTTGTCATAAGTGACGCTATCTATATGTCAGACCGAGAACTTATGGACCGATATGTTAGACATTGCTGTTGATGTTGAATTAATATTTTCCATTTTTGTCCGGAATTCGCCTCTGGAATAAATAACGCTCATCTGGAATAAATTCAATACCATTTTGAAAAATAGTCGAAAAAATCAGAAATCATTATCATTCCACTAATAGCAGATTCCGTTTACAAGGATCTCCCAGCGTCTCCCATATAGCCTTCTTACAGTGAACATCATTTAGAATGCCGTTCGTTGTTTGACCAGGAGAAACGCAAGCCTTCTTTCTTTTGACTTTTTGAAGAATATAACTTAAAAGAGTCACTAGAAGTGGATTCACTTTACTGGAAATATCGAAACAGAAAATTGGTTTAAACGCTCCATCTACTTCTTCTTTGCATATTGGAGATAATGATGGTTAAGTTTTCTTGTAATTCTAAAATCTTGGGCAACAAAAAGAAAAGGTATAGTAATACGAAAAGTATCGGGTATTTGAAAGCATGAAACGCAAAATATTTATTTATGCCCTCAAATGTCTATTCCTTCAAAGTAATCTCCTCTCACTGCAACAGTACTTATTATACTTTATATATATTATATAAATATATATTATTATATACTTTACTAAGTTATACTTACTAAGTTATACTTTACTTCTGGTATTTCCTTCAAAGCGAACTCTCTTGAATGGCTTCTATATACTCAAAAACAGCGTTCACGAAATAGTTTCTTCAATCGAGGAAGCAGGAAAAAGTCACACGGTGACATATCTGGTGAAATGGTGTTTTTAGTATGGTATTTATTTCAATTTAGGGAACACTTGACAAATAACTATTCCGGTTTGCGATGGTATATTATCATTATGCAAAAACTTCGAACTGTTTTGCCACAAATTAAGATAATAAAATCTACCATGTCTTTAATACGTAGCACATTGGTCAGTAAGTCCCAGGTCTGATATATAGACGGCGTCACTACGAAAAATCCTTACCAGTGGCCAGTTGTGCCATCCTTCAAACATCATGTATCAAATTTCATGACAATCTACCTACTAATTTCCAAGTTGTGCTTTAAGTAACGCTACTTTTCTTTTTTTTTTAATAATGAGAAAAAAATAATTTTATGTGTTGATTAAGCATTGCTTTTTGATAAAGAAAAATACCGTTGAAGCAAGACAATTCTACACCAGGAAAAATGATTCTGCGCCAGGAAAATCAACCATAATTGATTGGTATGCTGAATTTAAACGTGGCCATACAAGCACCGGAGATGCTGCATGCTCTAGACTTCCAAATGAGACTTCTCAAATGAAACTTCTCAAAATTATTTCGCAAAACCGTAAAGTAAAGCCGCAAGACATAGCTGATATCATGAAGATATCGAAAGGAATTGTTTACAACATTTTGCATGGACATTTAGGATTGCGTTAATTGCTATCCAAATGGGTACCGTGTTTGCTTACAGTGGACCACATACAACAACGTATTGATGATTCTATGCACTGTTTGGAGCTGTTTAAGCGAAATAAAAAGAATTGTTTCATGCGATATGTGACAATAGATGAAACATGGATCAATTACTATACTCCGGAGTCAAATCGGCAGTCAGCTGACTGGACAGCAGCCGGTGAAAGCCGTCCAAAGCGACCAAAAACACAACAATCTGGAGGTAAGGTTTGACTTCTGTATTTTGGAATGCGAATCAGATATTTTTCAAATATTATCTCGAGAAAGGTAAAACCATCAATGGCGAATATTACATAGCGTTATTGGTGCCTTTGAATAACGATATCACAAAAAAGCCTTCAAACAATCAAAAAAAGTGCTGTTTCACCAAGACAATGCACCGTTTTACAAATCGTTGGCAACGATGGCTAAATTGCATGAATTACACTTCGAATTACTCCCTCATCCACCGTATTTTCCAGATCTGGCCCCTAGCGACTATTTTCTGTTCTCAGACCTCAAAACATTCTCGCTGGAAGGAATATTCGCTCCAATGACGAGGTAATTGCCGAAACTGAAGGATATTTTGAAGGCAAAGAGAAATCGTTCTATAAAAAGGTGTAAAAATATTAGAAAAGCGTTAGAATGATTGTATTGCTCTTCAAGAAGAATATATTGACGAATAAGGTCGAAATTTGCAAGAAAAGTGGGTTTTATTTGTCAGACCGGGGACTTATTGACCGATGTGTTAATCGGCGATTACTCAGTACAAAATCATTGAATTGGGTAATGTTTTCTTTATTGGTTCACGTTTAAGGTCTTCTAGAACGATGTTCGTTTTTTATTACATTATTATCATTTTACATTCCAAAAGACACTATTATTTCTAATCTAACAAGCGGAATGATATCAAACTTCTGTTGGACATATCCACGTATAAAATCAATGGTTGTATCGATATGTAAAAGGCGCGAATTTTTAAAACAATCTAATAAATAATAAATATAAGAATTTTTTGATCATGGATCGAGAATTAAGAAAATTTTACATCAAATAAGATACACTTAAATATGATATTAATATAATATGAAAATGATAATATTATTTTTGTTATTAATTATTTTTATTATTAATTAATATTTAAAGTATAAAAATTCAAAGAATTGAATGATCCTGGAAAAGAGACCTATTTTACGCTTTGAAATTTTGGATTCATTAATGTAAAGCTTGGTCGACCTCTTCGGTTTATGTCATTTGCAAGCATCATTATGTGATGTTGATATGTAAATCGATCCGAGTTTAATACCAAACATATATTTGATCATTCCCTAATAATTTATCATGGCTAGTGAAACGCGCGTTGGCAGTGCTAGTGATATCCACTACAAAAATTGTACTTTCTTTCCGAAAGAAATAATTTGTATATTATTTTGTCTCAAAATTATATAAAATTAAATAATATTTTTTTCTACGTAAATAAAATCACCTTTGTTTTATAGTCGAAGGATAATTTGTAAAAAATAACATTATACACCTTTGGAGAAAAGGCAATTTTTACACTTGACAAGGTTTAATTTTGAAATTTAAATACGGATTTGCATCATGGCTAACAGACCGTCAAATTGGCCATCGAACAAAAGAAAATCTGATAAAGCACGCGTGACAGATGTGCTAAAGAGAAATTTGTTTTGTGACAGTGGCCCTTCTTTGAACCCCAAAGATATCCACTGAGTAAAATACAGTTTATTATATAGGGTCGGAAATTGGAAGGTTTTTTAGCATTTTTATAACAAAATAAAATATTAGGTACACAAATTAATGATGGGCCTTTAGTATGCCGCACTTAAGATGAAGACACTCCCATATTTTCGCTATTTGAAGGAATTTAGATTTGAATTTTTACACAGTCAAACGATTGAAGGGTCACATTTTTTAATATATTCAATTAAAAGCTGAACATTGAACTTAGCCTACTACGAATTCACAAACAGAGTCAATTCTCGATATTTCGAAATATTTTCTATTCTAGAGATATCGAAAAAGGTTATTAGAAAAAGTTGTTCAGAATATTATTTTAACCCCACAGACTGTGTCATGATAAAATTCGCATTTTTAATTTTTTCATTATATTGGTCTATACACATTACAAGTTTATTTTTTAATTTGATAATTAGTGTGCCATGGAAAGTAATAATTTGACACTAGTGTTAAATGTCAGTGAGATTAAATTTTGAGTTTATTACGTTAACTTTTAGTCAGGGATCACAGAATTAATATGGCATCGACTTTAAGAGAAAAAACGAAATAATCCGATTGTTTGGTGATTTTGCTCGTAGTAATAGAGAAGTTGCTGCAGAGTTTAACATGAGACATCCCCAACGTGCTCCCATTACTCATGGAAAAGCAGCCGCTTAATGCTCTTTTCAATAAAAATATGGCGTTCTATATGACGTTGTTATTAAAATTCATCTAAAAGGTCAACCTCGTCGAGTACATCCGCATCCTGAGGATAAGGATATATTTGTTGTAAATTGAGCAAATCCATTCATGAGCCTTCGAGATTTGTCGTCTCAACTGAATATTAGCAAGGATAAAATCAGAAGATGTTTCGTTCGTCACAAAATCAGGTCCTATAAACCGAACTCCTTACATACATCATAAGAAGGTGATGATAATATAAGATTAGATTATTGTTATTGGGCCCAAGGTAATTTTTTATATGACAGAGATTTCCTGTAGAAGATTATGTTTACTGATGAGGCTACATTGACCACTAATGGGGTTGTATCGTCTTATAAATGTAGATAATGGACCAGATGTAATCCGCGCTGGGTTATAAATTGAAAATGCCAATATTCGCAGAAAGTCAATGGAATTAGGAAACCGAATTGACCTATTGATAATAACTTGATTGATCATTGATTTATGATAACATTGATGATAACCTCTTCGATGGAGAATTTTGGGATGCAATTGAAAATATTCCTCTTAATGTGCGCCAGGATATGTATTTGCAGTTAGATAGTGCATTCATTCACAATTCAAGGATTGTTCGTCTTTTGAAATGTGGCCTCCTAGATCTCCCGATATTACATCCCTCGGTTTTTATTTTTGGGGAATGGTCAAAAGTAAAGTTTATAAAACAAGGTCCAGAAATCGAGATGGAGTTTGTGCCAGAATAAGGCAAGCCTGTCAAGAAATCCACATCCCGGAACTTAGACAAATAGCTAAACAGAACCGTAAATTAATCGAAAAATATATTCGAATAGACGGTGAACTAGTTGAGAGAGTTAATTTGATAGTGAATTATTTGTATTATGAAAGTTATTGTGGTATACTTTTTCCTAAATTTAATCAATTACCAAAAATTGTTTTCCTAAAAAAATAAAAAATTATTCTTTTGTAAGTGTTATCTATTTCATTGAAATATTTGAATACATGACACTATTAAATTGACAATGTGTCAAATTTATATGTCAGATATATATGTCAGAGTTGTTAAAAAAACTAATAACGCTGATTTTAATCTTTTCGGCATTATAAAATGTTTAGCAACGATCGTTGTTGGCTGAAATTGAAGCTAATCTCAAACAAGCCAGGAATCCAGGAATTATCCACATAGCTTAAAACGTTATGATCCACAATACGTTAAATATAATATATTATAATAATATAATAAATTTAAAAGAAATAAACAACGTGCAAATAGACGAAATGAGGGTGCCATATCAATTTTCGATTGAAATTAAAATTCATCGTGTATCTTATAGTTTATCTTTCATCAGCTTTTGTCCAGGTTTAGTAGAGATCATTTTCTTGAATAAATTATTGCTGGAGATTGAAGATTCTATACAGAAATGCAAATTCTACACAGCAAAGAACAATAATTAATACCAGGCCCTTATCTTAAGAAAAGTTTTGCTTTCAGTATAGTGGAATTTTACCTGAATTATTTACTCTGAGGTTCCAAATCCTAATAAAAGCATAAGTGCAGTATATTATTGTGCTCAGCTTTTTAGACTAAATAGAGCTTCGATTCAAAAAGGTCCTAGATCTGATCTATAGAAAAGGTGTTATTCTGCAGCATACCAATATACGTGACCTTATAGTTCCAGAACGACCATAGAAAAAATCAAAGAATTAGGCTGGAAAGCAGTTCCTCAACCACCGAATCTACTATAGCTATCAAAACTACATTCGGAGAATTACCATTCAATTACACTTCATAATCACGCTCATTTTACAAAAAAGAGAATAGAAAGTTTATCAAAAAGGTGGAGGAAGATTGTCAAAAATTGATGAGAGATGCACGCCTCTGCATGTTTACATTATAGTACTATTTTATATTATTCTAATATTATGTAAATAGTTTTGGATTTTTGATTGATCATGATTTTACGTGAGTTCTTTCTTTCAATAAAACATTAACATCAATTTATTATTTCATTTTGTTTCGTTTAAAAGATATGCAAAATTTAAACCAACCAAAAATAGACTCGTATTAGATTAAAAAATGTTTGTTTTTGTTTAATGAAAATATGAATAAATATAATAATGAAATGTGGATAAATGAATATGCAAAATAAATTCTTGTCATTTATATATTGTGGAATATCGTTTCGTTAACTTTATTCTATGAGTTCATAAAGCATTTGAGGTTTACCTCAACTACCGACAGGAGTAATAACAATCCAAGGGAGACAAGTGCTGAAAATATAAAGTATCCCAACCAAGAAGCAGAAAGTTCTAGTGTTGTGGTAGTGAAAGTAGTCTTCATTTTGATCCTTTTGATTTGCCAACTCTATATTTCTTATATATATATATATATATATATATATATATATATATATATATATATATATATATATATATATATATATATATATATTATTGTTATTTCGATAACTGTGAGTAGTGTATGGTTGAATCAATTCATAATGTTAACGGTAGGTACAATACCCGTTACGAAATTTTGTGCTGTAGTTCTTTGTAATGCCCCCATGATCTTGTGGACAATACGCTTTCGTAAATAATCTATTTTTTTATTTGGTACTTGAGATATACTTCAAAGATTTTCCACAAACCACCAAGTTATTAGTTTTTTGACGTATGTTTACTAAATCAAATATTGAATATCTCCTGAAAATACTCTTAAGGTTGACAAACCGTGCGTGCTTTGGTGCTGAGATTGATACTTACTATGCAAATATAAGAGATCGATTAAAAATTCATCTACGTCATAAATAAAGGACCCAATATAATCAAATATAATCAAAATGGAATATAATCAAAATATAGAATTTTAGAATATAGAATTTAGAAATATAGAATTAAAAAAAGGAGATTTATATATGCAATAATAGTATTATCGAAACTTTTATTCTAGGTAAAAACGTATATTTACGTTTCAACTGAAAATAGTAATGATTAAACATCTTTTTTTTAACAAAGTTAATCTTAAAAGTCTCAGATTTATCAAAAGTTTCTATATCAGTTGCTGGTTTATTGATTTTACAGTTTCAACTTGAAAAAGCTAGATGTGATATTTCGTTAAAATTTCTTTCAAAACTGAAACAAGATTTTCCGTTCTAATGAGCGACGACGAAATTTGCCAACTAAATCGGAATAATCGCATTAGACTGTAATTAAATGCTCATACAAAATTATTTAAATTTACGTCACTTCTTCGAAGTTGGTGGATGGTGGATGGAACAAGAGAAATCTCCAGATTCTCCAAAGTTTATTTTTTGTTCTTATAGAGTTCAGTAACACTTTAAGTTATATAATTTATCTATAGAGTCAAAATTATTTAGTTATGTTAAGTCATATTTAAAATGTTATAAATTTTATGATCTGTCATTTGTGTTTTTTTTGTTGTTTATGTTACTCATTTTTAGTCCTTTATGTTGCCAGGCATGACCCCTTTTTGTTGATATTTATTGTGCTTATTGTTTATCTTTTAATTTACAACTAAACATCCAATCACTTTCATAAACTTCTCGACGCACGTTTCGCTAACCATCATCAGGAGATGATTCAATCGTCCGAACTTGTATTTACGCCATATTATGCTTTTATATTTCAAAATTCTATATTCAAAACGTTGTCCAAATAAAGAAACAATATTTGTGCCGCTTACGCAGAGAATCGGCATCGCATCGACCCATACGGTGTGTGGGTCTCTCACGAACTTAGTGAACGAAATCTGCCGGGCCGAATATCTTCGTGCGATCCTTTGATGAAAAAAATGTAAGGCTGCATTTATGAAGCAGATGGTAACTAGTGATGAAAAGTGTATCATGTACACCAACGTGTAACAAAAAAGAATCAAGGCGGTTGCCAGGGTCAACGATTGAAGTACGGCGAAAGACGGTCTTCATCCGGAGAAAATTATCCTTTGCATTTGGTGGGACTGGAAGGGAATACCGTGAGAATATACTAGGGAATACACTGAGCTTCTTCAATGCAACCAAATCACCAACCCCGAGCTCTACTGTTCACAATTAAATTCGCTCTCTAAAATTATTTAAATGGGAAATTTCTTAAAACGGAAAAAGGTAAAAAACAACCTGTTGATATTTTTTGACCTGTTGATATTTTTTTTTGACCTGTTGATATTTTTTGATAAAGATACTAATTTTTGGCATAAAGGTATTATAGACCTACCACTACGAACTTCCGGGACAACTTGATACAATACAATTCTATTCTATTTTCATCTGTACGCGTTCTATTTTTATGCCAAGAGAGACCACGTCTGTATTGTGTATTCTTTCATTTCCAAGTTCCCTACCTCTATCAGCTGTTTTTGTTGTCTAATTCAAAGGGCTAGTCGTGAAGAATAAAACCAGCATGTCTCCATCGAAGTATAACTCCCCGCTCCTCTCTAAGACTTACAAACTGATACTTATAAAGTTGACAAGAAAGTAATAAAATCTAACTTTAAACACATTATTTTCCAATTTAATACATCTAACGTTATACATATACGGATGTCTTCACATGAAATAATATGCGTTTTTACACACTATAATATTTACAAACAATTTAAATTATTATTACATATATTGATATAATAATCCCAGAAACTCTCATCATAAAAGAGGACCTACAGTATATTGAATTTGATAGACTCATAAGGGTCTCATTTTCACCTAGTTTTAGTGCGCTGAAATGTTTCCAAGGCAAATATTCCTCCCTGATCTTCGAATTCCAAATACCGATGCACTTACATCTCGGAATGATAGTCTCTTTCATGTGGGTGTATTATAACGCGGACATTGAGACAGTGGATCGATATACCTCCCGGCTATCTTTATCGGTATAAATATGTCTTTCGACTTGAAAAGTAAACAATAAATTGAGTGGGCTATCTGGCATTGTCATCTTATCGGATACCAAATATTTACTGATTCTCTGCTATTCATTTCTAGACGTTGAACATATTTTTAGTGGATTGCCAATCATTGGGGTATATTAAGCGAAAACATCAAATAGTTGGAGATTTCTCTATCGCAGTGTCTGAGAAGGTTGTAAAACGTAGAAAAGTAGAAATTAATGCTTCCTACAAAAATTGTAATACGTTTTCCAATAAGAGTGTCAGAAGGTAATAGTGGCAAAACTGTTTGAAATGTAAATGTTATTCATAGACTGCTGCATGGTGTACATTGTTCCAATTCGCCATAGAAAGATACACAATTCAACAGCCCGTAGAAATTGGAAGTTGAAAGATGACCCCCCTACTTTAGAGAAAAATAATCTTTTCCAACGAAGCGCACTTTTGACTTAATGGGTTTGTGAACAAGCATACTTGCAGGATTTGGTAGTCACTGTTTGGTACGGTTTTTGTACTGAAGGAGTGATACAGCCTTATTTTTTTTTTAAGGAAATGATGGAAATCGCCTTATTGTTAATGATGAATGCTGTCGGAATATGCTAACAAAATATCTTTAGTCTAGACTGATAAACATGGAATAAACAATTTTTTTTAAGAAAGACATATCTCGTCACATATCTCGGGAGACAATCTATTTATTGCAAGAAAAGTTTCCTGGATGCTTTATTTCGCGAAATGGTATTACCAATTGACCACCAAGATCATTCAATCTTACGCTTTTAGATATTTTTTGTGCAGTTATGTTAAATCTCTGATTTGCAGAAATAAATGCCGAACAGTTCGTGAGCTTAAACGAAATATTCAGGCCACCAATGACCATATACCACGCGATATGTGTGAAAGATTAATTGAAAATTAGGTCTCCAGAACACATTCCTCCAAACGAAGCCGAGGAAAACGTTTGAACGACATTATTTTCAAAACATAATGCCTTTATTTGTCCTTTAAGATAAAATAAAAATTATCTGATTATCACTTGTAGTAATCATTGTGCCTCCTAAAGTTTGGACAATCTCATTGGACAGCCTTGTATAAAAAAAAGTGTGTCTGTTCAGAATTAACTAATTCTTTTAACTAGTCGTTATTTTAGATATTAATCTATGTCTAGTGCCGTCGTTAAATATTTCACCAGTAATTGAATTCTTTTATACGTGCTCTTTCATTATATTGTATTGATTTTATGTATTTTATCTACACTCTTGTTGTTTTTAACTAGGCCAGTTCTGCCTCATTTCCATTGTTTATTCTAATCATTTATTTTATCCATTACTCGGAACGATAATTGCCATACCATATAAGCAAATACGTTATGCTATTAAATGGCTATGTTACCAAATGGCTTTAGCAGCCAAGGATGTTTATGAATGGCAAATATTCTTTCGTTGCTTTTTATCATTTGAAAACAAATATTATGTAGTGTTACCAGACTTGGAATAAACAGTCTGTTCAAAAAAATGTCCACTATACAAATGATTAAGTTGAAATTATTTACCCAGATCCAATTCAAAGCAGAATAATATGGTGTTTGTGCCGAAGTCATTTTACTTTATTGTTCAAACACGCACAGATCAACTACATTAAAAAAACGGTGAATTTTTCATTCTAGTCTTAAATTATGTGTAGTGTAGTGGCATTATCATGACAAATCATCTATATTTTCGGAGTAGCAATTGGAAAAATATTGCCAACAGTATATTGCAGTATAAGGGCACTCTTTTGATAGACAATACCGTACTTACTATATGTATGTTTGGTTATTTATATACTTTACATTAAGTATTTTTATACATTCCTAATATCAGACTTAAAGCAGCGCCTTATTCTCTAAAAAGCTCTTATTCAGTTTAGTAATTTTTTGTTTCTTTATGGCGCTGTTACTAGTAAAGGAGAAAATGACCAAATATACTTTTTATAAGGATATCGTAAAGATTTATTGAACTATTAAACCGTAAAATATAAAGTTGAACAACTCGGCTAAATATTTTATACTTTCAATTAAGGACTGGGGAGAGTATTTTTTTTTATTAATTTTAAATTAAACCTTGTTTTACAAGCAACTGACGATTTTTTCAAACATAACAGTGCTATAATTTGAAATCCGAGATAGATTCATAAGGGGGAATTTGATAAAGATAGCCAGAAACAGAAAGAAAGATGAAAGAAAATGAAAAAAGGGCAATTTATGAAGATATAGAAGATATATATAGATTATTCACAAGATAACAAACTCACAATCCTTAAAATATTTATATGTCAAAACATGTGTTATGTTTTGTAGAGAAAATCGGTTCAATATAATTCCACGAGGAGCAATACGTCATCTATTTTCTATTAAAATAAACATTTTCCGGACTCTTCTACTACCCTTGATGAACTTTGACCTGATAACACATTCATCAAGAAAATGCCAACCAAAAAGGAAGTAGAAATTTCGTATGAGTATATTCCTTTAGAATGATATACGTATTATGTCAAAATGTAAACATATTTTGTATTATTTGAATGTAATTAGTATTTCGATAAAAGCTGAGGGATCTTTATTAATTTTTGATGTAATGGTTATTAAATTTGTATGATATGTTATGATAGTTATGTATGATATTATAGTTATGTTTATGTGTATACATAGTTATAGCTATGATAGTTATGTATGGAACCAATGGAAGCATCAAATGGATACATAGGCTTTTCTTACAGACGACGAATGTTTCTAATACGGTTCTGTTTCTAATATAGTCACTTAGATGTTAATATTAAGTTTATTAATAGTTGTTGTATTACACAGGTCAATAAATGTATACTTTTTTGAGGTAACATTCATGAAAATAGGTGTATATAAAGTATTTTGTAGTCTTAAATCTGAAAATGATAAGCTAATTACTGTAACAGGTACTGCTTTTTTGTTACAAAGAGTCGGTCGTGGGGTAAAAAACGTCGACATATTTTTACAATCTAATATTTATTAATTTAATAATTATAATAATAATATTAAAATGTAAAATGTGTTAAATCTACGCAAAGACATTACTGAGGATTATGTGAATAAAAAATATATTACAGATGTCATACAACGACAAAAACTATAAACCTAAAAAAAAACTAAACTTTTCTTCTTGTGTTCTGCAATATTATCTCTTTTTAAATATCAGTATTAGTTGCCCAACATAGACGGGTTCCAGCGTCCCTGATATCTTGCTTCCATCATTCTGATGCCATTGTGAAAACTCTCTCCTTATCCGTAGCTTACTGCCTCCAAATTTTCCGGAAAAAAATCCAAATGGGAGTGTAAAAATGCATTTATAAGGACATGCGACACCCTAGTATTTCATAGGCTTTCAAGAGCTCATCTATGAAGTTTTTATAGTTTTCATCTTTTTTGTTATCCAGAAATCCTTTCAGTACCTTACAAAACACTTCCAAACTGCTAATTCCTTTTAATTTTATTTTTCTTGAGAACGGAAATCACCTAGAAGCTTCCTTATTTGAGGTCCAATAAATATACCTTTTTTAGTTTTGCACCACTTAATTGAGGAAATATTCTTTTAGGTACTTGACACCATTACCTTTTTTGTCCATGGCTTTGACAAAGTTTTTCATTAGTCTAAGCCTGATATGGAGAGGCAAAATAAGCACTTTTTTGAAATTGGATACTGAATTTTGTCCGTTTGCTTTTTTGAAGTCCCTTCTGTTTTAGTTATACAAAAGTACCAATCACTTACATGGTCAGTAGGTTATTTCCACACCATAGAAACAGCAAAAGGCATAGAATTTTTCTTTCGATGCATCCACTTCACTAAATTTACGTGATAACTCACACAGCAAATATGAGAAACCCAACTTTTATCTTGATCTCCAATTTAGCATTTGAAATATAAAAGATATGCTTTTTTGACTTCCTCGGATATAGATATAGCTTGTGATTTTAAAATACATTGTCCGCATTGAACTTGCCATTTTATATAAAATCGACTTTGTTTGTGTATTTTGAAAATTACTAAGGAACCTAAGCGTGTGCCTCTCCTAGAGAAGAAACGTACAGCCTGTCATTATGTCAATTGAGCGTACAACCACCACATATTGTGTCAAGTGCGGGAATGCGATATGCAGTAAGCACCGCGCTAACTACTGTACTGAATGTACAATATATGCAATTACTCAAATATTACAATATATGCAATTACTCAGAGCTATATGCAAGTACTCAGAAAATAAGAGAATAATTTTCAGTTCTATAGAATTTTATTTAAATAAATATTTGATATCAATTTTATCGTTTTTTAAAACACGTCATAATTTACGACATATTAATATTTACGTGTTTTGAAAACATATTAGTGTTCTAGGGTTAAACTAGAAGTAAATTCACTCCTTATTGAAAGTAATTTAAGGCGGTCAACAGTTTAGAATTTATTAACCGTTTTACGAAGACTTTCATACATGGACGTACTCAGCTTTTGGCCTAAGGGGGCGCATTCCTCTAGGTAAATAATTTAACATAAATAAAAATATGCATTTATTAGATTAGGTATTTAAGTAATTCATTAAATATTTATGTCAAAAGCAATATTGCTGGATCTTCTGCGATTTTTAAAAGTTAACTCATTTAATCCCAACTCGTAAATTTACTCAAATATGGATTCTAAATGAAAATTTTTAAATACTTACCTATAAATTTTACTTCATCTACAATTTCATAAATACATCAGTACGTAGGCATATGTACATAATTAACCAGATAAATGTATGGAAGGCAGGAAGGTCCCAGGGGCGGCAATCAAGGTCCATACGGGGAGAGTTGCACCTCCCCCTCTTCTTGAGTACGCTCATGGTTACATGTAATCATAAATAATCAGAAAATATTAAATATTTTGATAACTGATGATAATTGGATTATAGCGAAAATGAACTGCTAACTAAAGTGAAGAGGATTTCTTTTTTGATAATTTAATTTTAGGTTAAAATCATCTGCTTTTGTTTGACACATTGAAACTATGAAACACGTATAGGAGTAAAAAGTAAGGGATGTAATACGGACATGTTATATTATTCGTCGAAACAAAATTACAAAATAAACAATCCCGCCAAGAGTATTTGCTTGTCAAATAGGGATTTAAAATAAATTCATCGGGAATCATTTTAAATGACAGACATTTTAACCACACAACAAAGCAAATACCGCCCAACAGGCAATAATATATTTCTCGCTTTACTGCGACGTCTTTATGTCTGCAGGATTACGGCCCGATTCCAGTTTTATATTTTACGCAATAAAATTCTAGCGAAATTGATTGAATATCGTGCCAGCTCTTTTATTTAACCGTTCAATCAAAATTTCCTCGCAAAATTTAACGCCTTATACGAAATTGTTACGGACTATCGACTCCACCGAAAATATGTCCCGAACTTATCCGAGGGTTTCAGCTGAGGAATTTTTCGTCGATTTTTGAATACTTTGTGTCGGATATGTTTGGTATTAACCTTTTCAATAAATTCATAGAAAGTTACTTTTGAGTAATAGATTCTATTTACCTTTCACGAAGTTGAATTGACTTGGTCGTGTTAACTATTTTAGTGTATGGTATATAGTAAGTTTGCACTTGTAATACTAGATTCACATGTTTTAAAACATAAATTGTGAGTTATATGGATATATGAGGGTAGAGTGAAAACCCAGATACTTTTTACATGATATATTGTGATTATATATTGTTGTAAATAAAACAAATTGTCTGTGAGATATCATTAATATTTTTATTTGAAAGAGTATTTGCTTACATTATATATTGAATATGATATAGGCTTCGCTCGGCTTCGCTGGGCGGCGCATTTCCGAGAGGTCCAATTTTTGATGACTCGACCACATAAATCCGTCTCGATATCATTGATGGCATTGGTTATGTTGACTTTTAAGGCATGAATCGTCTGCGGCTTATTCGCATAGACCCGTGATTGAACGTAGCTCAACAATAAAAGGTCTAATGGCCTTAAATCACACGATCTCGATGGCCAGTTGGCGTCGCCAAAATGCGACATAATCATGCCATTGGATTTGTCGTGCAGAAGATCAATTGTTTCATGCGATGTGTGGCACGTAGCGAAGTCTTATTGGAACCACATGTCGTTGAGATCCATATCTTCCAATTTAGGCCACAGATTGATTATCAACGACCTCTACCACTCACAGGGGGTAGTTATGGTGGCGCCAGGTTTATTTTGGAAGAAGTATGACTCCGCTCAGCGGTGACCCCGCCGGACCAAAATCCACGCCAAACAGTGACTTTTTCTGGAGGTTTCATGTGGATTGTTATCTCCCCAAATGTGACAATTTTGCTTGTTGACCTAGCCATTCATCCAAAATGGGCCTTGTCGCTGAAGATGATTTTCCGTCCGAAATCAGGGTCCTCTTCAAACTGCTCCAGATGGACTCCACTGCCTATGGACGTTTACCTTCAGTTCCTGAATCAATTGAATTTTATACGGATGCGCGCCGAAGTCCCGACGCAAAATTAGCCAAGTTGAGGTTTGCGAAATGCCAAGTTCTTGAGCTCGACGAGGAATTGATTGCCTCGGGTTATCCTGCCCATTCGTTCACTTCAGCAATGTTTTCTGCAGATCTCACGTTTCGACGACGTAGAGTGTTGTTTGATTGTTCATTGAACCAGTTGATTCGAATTTATCCACCGAACGACGAATGGTCAACTCAACAGGACGATTGTATGCACCTACTACTAGGACTTTTGTAAAACTTTGTGTAAAAATCATGTTGATATAAGCTATCTCCTGCAGCTTTACTTTAAGGTTTTGCGAAATAATATCCATTTCCACACATGATATTTAAAGGTAGGCACGATGGACCACTGGTAAGGATTTTTCGTAAGTGACACCATCTATATGTTAGACCGGGGACTTATTGACCGATATGTTATAACATTATATCAGCCTGAAATTAATGGAGCATCAGTGAAAAGGGAGCTATTTTTCAGAAATGTAATCGGAAAATCAGAAATTGGAAAATCGGAAGTGTTGTGGCTTCATCAATTTTTCCTTTCTTTATTTTTGACTTTCGTTCTATCGTTGTATCTATTGGTAAATTTTTGCTATTTCCTCAGTCGAGTGGCATTATGAACTTGTATTTATTGTTTATTCAAGCTTGAGAGATTAGAAGTGATTTAATTATGTTGATTTATTTGTTTATACATTCTAAATAATCCATTGCATGAACATCATATAGTCCATAAATTCAATTATTTTATTTGCCGTACACCATGGCCATTTTTTTACACAATGAAGTTATCCAGATGTTTAGAAAACAAAACTGGCAAGTTTTAGAGCGTTTCCTTTCCTATTGTAAGTAAGTAAATCCTTTTACAATTGTAAAAGACTAGGAGGTGGTGAATATGTACTTGATTTCTACATTTGGGTTACTATCAATTCAATAATTTTTTGCAGATTTTTTTATACATTTTTTTCTGAGATAAATTGCGATATTAATCCTTCAAGTGGTATTATTATGTAGCAAAATGTATGAATATTTCGACAAACTAAGACGAATTTATCCATCTTCTTACAGGCACGTAAACAACTTTTGATCGACTCTGTAACAATTCTAACTGAGATGAATATTTTATAAAATAGCACCCGAAATTTCACAAGTCGCGAAACAATTCGAAACAGCTCCATTGTCGGCCCAGGCCATTTCGGACCATTTAACGATGCGACAAGTCAAATCAGTTAGGCAACCACCAGTCCCATAAATCCCCCTTAACAGTCCATAAACGCCTCAGATCCGGCCGTAAAAACAATTAGGCAGCGCGGGCCAATTAACAGCAAACACGGGTTAGCGCCTGCGTCCCGCCTCTTCTCTCCCACTACTCGTTTCGTTTTGCGCGGTTAATTTAAATTTAATTGTTTGCGTTGGAATGCGGCGCGGTTTGATGCGACTGATATTTTTGGCACGAAATATTCGAATTATTCGACATGAGAATGGGCGGAATGGGAAATTTTCCATATATATTAATGTCTGTGTTATGCCAGAGACTAATGTTAATTACGTTATGGAACCACTATTTGTTTAAATACAGTCGTTTGGTTGGGGTTTTCGGTTAATTTATGAATACAAATTAGAAATTAAGTGGATAGATACCTAGTTTAGGCTAGATGCTTTCATAATTGAACTAATTTCATGTTATTAGACCCACTATATTTTTTTTACATTGTTACACTTTGTGTTTGCGCTGATGGTTTTATTGAACCATATGATGCTAAAATAAAGCATCAAATGAAATATAATATGATAATATATGAATATAAAAATATGAATTCAACCAGTGAAGACGGCTGAAGTAAATGTTTCAACAAAGACCTCAGTAAGGTCGGCCATCATTAATAATTTTTATTTGCATGCAAAAGCTTAATTTACAAATAGGTCTCTATCATTATCTTCAGCAACTCTCATATATGAGGTGTGTAAATGAAGTAATGAGACTGGTGGCGTACTGTTCGAAATGGTAACATTGTGGGCTTTCCCTTTGTCTTTGTTAAGAATTTTAATTCCTTAGAGTTACTTGTGATAACTGTGTGGTGGTGCGTAACAAATCTTTTGAACCGAATTTTTCTGATGCTTTCTGAAAATGAGTGAGAATAATTTCGAGCAATGGTGCCCTATCAAGTTTTGTTTCAGAGCTAGGCACAGTGCATCAGATACTTTGGCAAAACTTCAACACACCTATAGAAACAGTGCTTTTTCAAGTGCCCAGGCAATCAGGTGGTTTTCTTCATCCCCAATTAATTAGCTAAAATCTGATGAAAGGATGTGTGAGTCAAATTTAATACTATCTCGATCATTCTGACCATCGACTAATGATCAGAATGCACAAAATTCCTGATTTTGTCTATATTTTAATACTTCTTATAGTTGAAGGTCTTTCGCTTCGAGATTCACCTTCAATCTAGTCTTGGCTTTCGAGAATGCCTTAAACCACCTAAAGAGCTGGGCCATTAATAATATTCCATAGGTCTGTTAAACCTTTGTAAAAGTTTCCGCCCTACTATGTCCATGCCTGAAACAAAATTTGAAAAAAACGAAAACTTGTTAGACATGTTGTTACTCATTTTCAAAATGCATTATAAAAATCCGGTTCACGAAAAGAAGTTGTTATGGATCACCAAGTGACTTTAGCGAGTTCAAACTCGAACTGAAGGCGCATAAGATGTTTGTCCGCCTCCCCTCCAATGGGGAAGTCAACAGTGTTGCTAGATCTAACGCAACGCCGCCACCTCATACATTCTTTAAAAGTGATATGTAACGTGTGCTTAAAGTCTTATTTGTAACGTACGTGTAATTTTTACTATAGCATTCACAGATTGGCCAAAAGAATATTGATTTTCAATTAAGAATCAGTCGTTATCCATATGTACATTTACTTAATCCACATTTTCAAATAACTATATTGTTAAATTTCACTTAACTCCCCTTTGCTTGCAAGCAATATCATTTTAATGTTTATCTTTATTTTTGCGTGATTTTACTGTCTCTTCTTACAAGCAATTAACTATAATGTGCAACTTTCCTCACTCCTTCCTACGTGTTATCTCGTGTCAATCTCAATACATAGAGACGTGTTCTTTGAGTGCAATCACAACTACATCTCTTCTCGGTGTTCTCTCATTACCTTCTGAACTAATCTTTTCACGTCGCACTCTACACTCAATCTCACTTCGTCACATTCCCTACCTGAACTGCCTACGTGACACTCTCAATTTCCCCACGGGCCTCATTTTTCCCTTTCCACATTCCAGAGTGAACCACTTCAAATTTTCCGAAATGCGGGTGGTTATTTTCTTTGATAGTGCATTTATACATTTTAGGCACTAATTTAAACAGAACTCTATTTGAAGTGCATAGAGTCGCGCCTAAAAAATGATCTGATCAATCGAAAATGGTTGAAAACACTGAACTACAGATAATATTGTATGAAAATACATAACATGCCATTTTTAATCATTCAATGACTAAGTACTTTAAAAACGCAAATACTTTTTTACGCCCTAGTAGGTTATGAAAATCCATTATTTAATTTTTTGAATGCTAATCTATTTGCAGTTTAGTTTTTTGTTAAGCGGAAAAACAGTGTTTTGTGTTATACCTTGATTGGGGATGAGAAAAGTATATGTTTCGATTATCTTAACCGTAACAGTCTCTGCTAAAAGAACCGGAACCGGGCTCTACTAAAACAAAGCTACTGCACCTAAATGAAATAGTTGCTGTTAACCATTACAAACAACAATTATGTAAATATACTAATAAATTCATGCAAAATATCACCAGTAGGCAGCATCATGACAAAACATGAGTATTTGGTCACCTGTTGGCCTAAACAAAGAAGCTCATTCTTGTTGACATTTATTTCTCTAATTATGAGCAAGTTTTAAAAGTGTCAATAGATGGATTGCACCTAAAATAATTCATTCCTTGGTGATAAAAATTTAAATGTCTTCTTTCTTTTGGAGAAGAACTGTGTCTTCTCCAAAAAATGTGAATATTGTTAAAGACTTTGTAACTCATTATCATGCTGGTCAGATATCAGGATGCCTCTAATGGTGATCGAACTACTATCGAGATAGCGAACCAGGTCTGATGAAACCAGATTCTTTCAGTAGGACCCTAACGGAAAAATATCCGCGAAGGAAACATTACATTTTTACTAATATCGCTTAATAATTATTCTTCATCTCAGATGCTCCCTCATCCCTGGTTTCGCAAAAAGGGTAAAAAATGAGCAAAGGGTATGTGCATACGAGCATACATGCTTGAAATTGAATTGCCATTCATGTTGTTGAATTGCCATTCAATAGGTTGTCATTCATTCATTCAGCTTCTATCGGGTTATCCGGAAAATTCATAGGGACTTTACATGAGTTATTCTTTTAATGATTGCAAACAAAAATCTACGTTCAGATTCTACGTTACATCCTAAGAAAGCACCGGGTATATACTGGGAAAATATTGAAGAAACTACCGAGAAAAGCGATAATTAAAATTACCCATTGAATAAATGCCGCATTTTGCGCTTGAAACATGTACAAGATGTCTGAACAATGGCTGAAGTAATTATGATCCCCAAACTAAACCTCCCAATGAGGCACCATTATACGCACCAATCTCGTTACTACCAGTAGTGTCAAAGTTATTTGAAAAACGGTTTTTGAAGAGATTTAAACCTATTATTGAAAACAATAACTGTTGATCAACTACACAGAATAACAGAAATAATCGAAAAAAGCACTCGAAGAGAAAAAAATATGTTCAGCGATTTTTCTAGGACAAAGCCCAAGCTTTTGATAAAGTGTGGCATGCAGGATTAATTATTAAACTCGAAAGCATATTACCAAAATGACACGTAGAATTGTTAGTATCCTATATATCCGGAAGAATATTTTAAGTTAAACAAGACAAATATTCCAGTATAAGAGAAATAAAGGCAGGACTACCCTAAGGAAGCGTTTTGGGGCCAATTCTATATATATTGTACCCTTGTGATATCCCCCAAACAGAAAATGTCACTATTACGACCTTTGCTGATGACACAGCTATCCTAGCTATTGGTAACAATAGTGAAGAAGCAGCCAGAAAGCACAAGCAAGTGATAATATGAATCTCTGGACAAAAAAGTGGCGAGTCAAGATTTACGAAAGCAAATCAGTACTTGTCAACTTTGCCTATTCGCAGAATACATATGAACCAATAACTTGAATATGGAGCTTCGATTCGTGAAGCATGTAAAAAAGAATAGAAATGAATAGTAAAAGAATAGAAATGACATCAAATATAAGAACGTGTGTTGGTGTATTAGAAAAAATACCAGATATCATTACACAATAAACTATTCCTGTATAAACAAATGTTAAAACTCATATGGACCTATGAAATTCAGATATGGGGTTGTGCAGCTAAAAGTCATATCGAGAAATTTCAAATATTTCGAAATAAAACCCTTAGAAATATCGTGGATACACCTTTGTACTATCAGTGTGCCTATTTACAAAACAATTTGAAAATCCTAACAGTAACTAAATCCTAAAACTAAACTAAAAAAAACTAAATCCGAAACACGAGGAAAGACTCCATGCTCACGTGAAGATTGAGGTATTTCAGCTTTTGGAAAACGTCTATCAATCGAGATGACTTAAACGAACTAAACCACTTGAGTTACACACAGTTACATTTGAGTTACCACAAAAAAAAAAGAAGATAAGAATAACTAAATTTTAAATTTCTATAATAAAACATGTGCCAATAAATACCTATCGCACTCTTCAAAGATTATTAGATGAAATATCTACTGTTTTATAACGATTCACACCTTCCTGGTTCTGATATAATTTTGTTCCTTCCCACCAGCATCTAGGCTCTAGTTTATATTCCAAAACAATATAATGAACCCGCAAAACATATTAGTAATGTCCTGTGGCTACATTCAAGATTCCTGTATGTTCCACTTGGGTAAACTATCAACCCAAAGATATTATATCTCCATTAGCTTCCTCTTAGGACTTCGGGGAGCGTGTCGGGCCTCGCGGGTGGTCGCCTTTTGGCGCCGCTAGCCGCAGCAGGAAGCGACAAAGTGCATAATATATTCGCGACGTTTTGCAGGAGTCGCTAATGCCAATAGTAAACTAACCTTCGCCGACGGCCGGGACAGTAATATAATCCAATTAAAACGAGCCTCAAGGGGGGGCCCTACCCGACGTTATCTACCTAAGCCTCGACCATTAATAATTTACACATTTAATGCACGGGGATAAGCCAGCCCCTCCGCAGTTGCTACCTCCTCCGCTTCCAGCATATTTAATAGTTTAAATCTCCAGTCAAAGATTTACAACTTCCCCTCGCGATTGGTGCAAGATTTATCTAAAACCGAGGTCGATGGAGGGTTGTAACCGAGTATTAATGTCGTAGATTATTGTGGTTGCGTTTTGGTTTTTCTTCGTATTAATAGTATTGTTTAAAAACTTCTTGCATACTCCCGGGATCAAAAGCTATCAGGATCGAATGGGTAAAGTTATTGCAAAACGTTTTCCATTTCCTTGCTTCTAATTTTTTGTTATTTGTGTCACTTTCATTGGTTCAATATTCGTCTGCGTCACCTCACTGTCTTTTTTATCCCAATTTGACCCAATACACATTTTGTAAAATTTTCAGCTAGTATATATGTCAGGTGTCAAACCATCTTATTATCATCTTTTTTTTCAGTTTTTCCAATAACCGATCTCACTTTAATCTTACTTTCTTCGTTGTGACAATTTTATTTCTTCTTAATGTCTTCATTTCTGTTATTTTTATTTTTAATTCTAATTTATTAGAAAACATCAAAATTATTTTTATATGTGAAAACAATATAAAAATGATATAATTTTTATCGTCTTTATCGATCTTTACGTCTCGATATTATCGTCTTTACGTCTCTTTTGCTTCGGGAAATTATCCGTACAACTTTATTCTATTTTGCAGCTTTTGCAGTTCAGTTCTAAATATCAGTTTATGATATTCAGAATATATTATCGGTTTCATATATTTCATATTTTCCATCTTATTTAATATGTGTCCTGTTTATAGCAAATTATTTTGTCCGCTTTATTTTTGTATTTATTTTTATGGCAAATATTTTAATCATTTTCTTATGGTTTTATACCAATTTTTTTAGCCAGTTATTTACCTTAGTACTTTATATACCAAAAATTTATATTACCCTTTGGTAACGCTGTGAAACGAACTATGAATTTGCGCGCAAGTCTGTAGATCAGAAGTCTCAATAGTCTGGCAAATCATCATTAAACGTCCAACATTAGAGTAACGCTTGCAAATTGTCGAAATTTATTATCAAAATCAGTGTTCTGTGCGCCAAACTTATAGAGCATCTCGTATGTGCCCAACTGAGCGAAGAATTCGCCAAATTATCGAAAAATACCAAATGCATTTCACGCTGTTCGAACAAAATCCAAATGTATCTATTCTTCGACGTTCACAGGAAGTTGGGCTTTGATATTCGACTGCGTGGATTATTTAATTCTGCATTTGAATGGTATTGATCTGGACGAGATGCGGTTCCAACAGGACGGCTCCACATATTATACAGCGAAGGTAACAATCGATGTATTGAGGAAACAATTCGGTTAGAAAATTACGGACCTGTTAATTGGCCACCAAGGTCATATGATTAATACCTTTAGATTATTTTCTATGGGTTTATGTTAAACCTTTGATTTATGCAGATAAAACAGAAACTATTGATGCCTTGGAAGCTAATATAACTCGGACAATTGCGGGCAAAAGATCCCAATTGCTTGAAAAACTGATCGGAAATTGGATTAACAGAATGCAGTTTGTCAGAAGTAACCGCGATGGACGTTTGTCCGAAATTGTTTTCAAACGATAATGTCATTGAATTATATTTCACATAAAATAAATAGTTTCGAGGTATCTAATTTGGTTGTTGTTTAATTTAAGTTCGGTCGCATTAAAAATCAGCATATACATATTTCTGGTAACGTCTTAGATATACATTTCTTACTGTTCGGAGGCCTACCTGATTTTGTGAAAACATGCTTTTAATTTCCGTTTTAGGTCATTGTTAAAATATTCAAATTCAAATAGCTTTCCTGGCGCATACAGTAGTCTAATTTTATGATCAGCATTAATTACATTATGTTTGTTTCTATTTCTTCCATCGCAATCTTAAGGCATCTGTTGTTATTTGCATATTTTAAAAAGTAACTGTATTGTCTTTTTTTTAATGCATATTTTCGGGCTTAATTAAATCTTTTCATCAATGTTCCCTTGTTCCCTATTTATATTATCTGAAATGTGAGTGGGTTGGTGTGTCTTGTTATAATTTAATTCGAATTTTCAAACGTTTACTCATAGCACTCGTAGCATCTCTCTTATTTCTTCTTTATTTGTTATTAGTTTTCTTTTTTTATTTTTATTATAATGTTGTCTTTTAGTTTTCTCTCTTTACCCTAATCACGTTTTGCATAATATTTTTTAATACTCTACTGTTTCTGTTTTTAAATAAAAGAGAAGCAGAGCTAGGTCTACTTGATCGTACTAATTATCAATATACAATAATTAACTGCATTTTTAAATACAGATAGTACGACTAAACGAACTATGTCTCGTTTCTGCTTTTGTTTTACCATAACCAGCCCTTCATTATTCGTGGTTCGATAAGTGGACCATCTGGTTAATTCATTCATAATTTCTCTCCATTTTTAATAATCGTATGTGGATATTTTTTATGTTATACTTTTTCTCCTAGTTCAGTAAACAACTACCACACATATTTTTCGTTGTCCTTGTCCTGTTTTTAAATAATTACCTTTCATTTTATACTTCTTGCTATTTTCATTCTCTGGAATGTTGTTTTAATCCCTTATATTCTATTCCTTTTTAAGTATCGTGCGTTGTTTTCATGTAACTCCCAGTATATATTTTGTATATTTGTGAATTCTTTTTTATTATATTGAATTCTTATTATTATACGCTTCATTATAGTTTGGCATTTTGTGAGTGTATATTTTTTCAACTTTATGCGCGTAATGGTCTGATTTTATTTCAGGTGTTCCCTTCACTCTCAGATCCATTATGATTCTAAAATTGGTGGTTTTTTATTTTTGCTTCCAATTAATCTAGTATAAGTTTGGTTTGTGTATGTTTCTTTATGTTGGATTAATATACAAGAACTTGCAAATATCTGTTTTTTGTTTCTTTGTACATTTATTTATTTATATATATATATATATATATATATATATATATATATATATATATATATATATATTGCTTCATTTATTTTTTCCACTTTTTACTACTCCATTACCTACCTTCCTATGGAAATGTCATAATCCTAGAATTTTTTTGGCATAGTCTGAATAACTCCAAAATATATCTTGGTATGTATCTATTATATCATGGCACTTATTTTTTGCAAATTAAAATTGGTTTATTTTCCTTATACTTTCTTGTATTGAATGAATTTAATGTAGCATCTTTTAATACCCTCTTCTTCAGTATATTTGTCAGCCCCGTCGTTAGATGATACACCTCTAACATTTAACTCATGTAAAATGATGAATCATCGATTAAATTTACGAAAGTTATTTCCCGTACACCCTATATATATATATATATATATATATATATATATATATATATATATATATATATATATATATATATATATATAACGCTTTCGCTGTTTGTAATGGGGTAAATTACTTTTCGGCGTCTTGTAACCCATTCTGGTCGCTTTTCGATCAATGCATGAGGTTCACATTGATCGAAAATTTGTTGACGATAGTGAACGGTATTAACTATTTCATCTGGTTTCAGAAGCGCATGGTACACGACACCTTTCTGATTTCACCAAATGCGCAACATTATCTTCTTTCCAAAGCGATTTCGTCTTGCGAATGGTTGGCGTGGATCAATCCATGATTTTCTGCGTTTTGGGTTCTAGAAATATATCCATTTTTCGTTTCCAGTCACAATGTGATGCAAAAACAAACTTTCGTTCATGCGGAGAAAGAAAAACTTCGCACGCCGTTTTCTACTTTTACACCTGTCTGTCGTTCAGCCTATGTGGTACCAATTTTCCTGTCTTCGGGATCTTTTCCATGGCATGGAGTTAATTACAAATGGTTCAGCGACCAATATTTAACCGCTGGGTCATTTGTTATTGAGTTTGCATATCGTCTTCTATACATGAAATTCTTCAAATTTTTTTGGTTGATCTGGACGTTCTTTGCCTTTCAAGTCGAAATCGCCACATTTGATTCATCTAAACCAACTTTAATAAGCGTCTTGCGTTGGGACATTATCATCGTAAGTTTTCACAAGTATACGGCGGCTTTCACTCACGTTTTTCTTTTGATTGAACAACTCGATATGTTCACCACACGGAAAAAAATATGACACTAACTCGAAATCGTTTAAGCATCAATGCCGTTCTGAAAGGTGCTATCGTAGCAACAAAATTACATAAGAAATTAGACTGTGAACCGGCCCTTGTTTCCAGCGCCATCTCTTAAAAAAATTAAGAATTATTAACGGCCACCTCATATACTATATATCTATAGTTTTTTTTTCATTATTGAAGTTTTCGCCCAGTAAAATCCATAATTTGATTGTTAATTTTTATATTTATTAATTTAAGACTATTATTACTATATGTTTTATTGAACTTGGTAGATTTTTTATTTTTATATTTGCAAAATCTCTTTCGTTTACTGAAATCCATGGTTTCCTCAGGATCGTTTTCATGTGCTTTCTTAGTTCTACTAAATTTTCTCTTTGATCCATACCTAACTCTTTAATTGCTTGATTTAATTATTATGCTTCCTTGTTTTTATTATGTATATCATAGTGATGTGCGCTTTATTTAATGAGGCCGTTCCAAAAACTTTTTTTTACTGTTTAAAAATGTGTTTTCCATTCTTCCTCCTTCCATTTCCCTCATCTGAATTTGAATCCATTTCTTCTCGTTAACTATTCTCATCAACGCTTTTTATATATTGTTTGTTAAAGCCGCCCCTGTCTTGTTTAAAATCAATGCGTTAATGGTCTTAGAAACGCTGCAAAAAAGTTCAAGGCCTCATTCACCCTGTCGGAGACCGTGACTCTTACCCACGTATCTAATATATATATTTACGTGCAAATTATTTCATGGGGTTTCTCTTATATTCTCTTTCACCTCTGAAAATGTGTTTTCATTACCAGTAATTACGGTTATTATACCATATTCCTAATTTTTGAAACGGTATTTACCGTTATTCCTAAATTTTATTATTTTTAGACTGTTTGACGAGCTGTATATGGTGTCACAATATCTTTCTAAGAGATGAGACAATCTAACGATGGGCTGCAATATTTCGGTTACATAACAGACTATATATAAACTTTCTCTGTTGGTTAGTGTAGATTACTTGCTTTTCAAATATATATCCCTACATACTATAATTTCTGGAATGCAACCTGGATGTTCGTTTTAAAACGAAAGTTTTAATTCGCCTTTCTATCGAAAACCATCTGACTTTTCTCTTTCATCATGACTACCTCAACAAAATATAGACCCGCCACTAAAATAGAGTTCAGTTCCAAGTGCTATTCAATTCCAGTTCATCAGCATTCTAACCGATGCGTCTTGTGGTGATTCTTGGAGGAAGAACCCTCTAATGACTATAAATACTTATCACGATCTCAAATAAATGTCGATTAGCGATCTCTCGAAACAGTTCTACCTGTAGCGACCATGAAAGTATCACGCACTTATCGGATATTTTTTATCGATTTGGTACAGCAAGAAGGCTAAGGTGCCGTTCGTCTCGTCCTTGGATACTTATAAGACAACCAGAACTAATACTCGTACATAACTCTGATCCTCAAATCATTTTATCTATACCGTCATAATGGTATACATGGGTAACACCAATATCTAATGGTCCCATTATTTCTTGAAAAGGTATACCTGTAGATCATCGTTTTTCATATTCGGATCATTACCTGAAACGACATTGTGCACGATTGACACTTTTATAGAACTCCTAGCATTTTAACAGAACTCCAAGAATAGTGCTTAGTGAATAGCATGGTAGAGCTATATGTCATATACCAGCGAGCGGGCCTCTAATCTAACACTTATATTTTTGTTTAGTCCACCCATTTCAGAGCTATAAATATATATTTTTTTGATATCACCTTTCTTTTCTTTAATTTACGCTTTTGGGAACTGTAATCTAGATTCCCATTAGGCTAACCACCAAGAACTGTTTACTTTAATTATATATAAAATCGTCAATCTTACAATCAATCATTCAAGCTTACTTTTGGAGTTGATTTTCGTTGTCATATTAGTCATATTAGTTAAGTCAAAAGCTCTTTTATGGTTGTTAAATTTGGTTTTTGTGAAAGAATGGTTTTTTAAACTAATTTTGCGAATCAAATTATTTAACTGTAGCATACATAAGATTTCTCATAACATGACAAAAAGAGAATTGTTAAATCTTTTAATTTGTCATTTCACTTTTGGCAATGGCATACAGAAACATAAAGGTAAACAGAAAAGAAATTTGTTCAATTTTTATGTGTATGCTATATATTGAGAATATTTTCAACTTGATTCAAATATGTATACTAGGCGTTGCACTTTATGTTATTTTTATTACTGTTTTTTTCTGCTTCTCTAAAACAATCGACCATATACATCGCATTATCGGCGAGAAACATTTAGGATTAAGGAACGGATTTTTGCCGGAGCTCGGTCAAATCACCGCTTATCAGTGTGTTTAGTCATAGTCGTACACTACTAACTTGTTCTATAGAAAAATTAATTAATACTAACTTTAGCTTTATCGTGGTGTTTACTTCGTTCTGTTACTTTTATACCATACAACATAAAAAAAAGAAATAATCCAATGTGTTCAAAAAAATATTTGAAAGTGATGGCGAATGCCATTGCATGAAATTATTTATTCACTTATTTTTTATAACAACTCCGGTCTCTATTTATTATAGAGCGAGCGAAGTAACAGTAAAATAAGGTGCCAAATGTGTACTAAATCATTTGTTCAAAAAACCCCATTCAGAAAAATCTTCTATACTATAAGCAAAGATTTTAACATATTGGGGCTTGGGCACAAGAATTTGATTTGGATAGTCAAAGGCATAGTCGAAAACGATGATTTGGATAGTGAAGAAGCATAAATATAAGAAAAGGACATTTTTGTATTTTATCTGACCCAAACAATGATCTTCATGCCTTTTTTAACTGCTAAAATTGATGAAACACACGAAGCATTAGCAGAGGTCAGTGTACATATTGTGCTCCATTTCTGTGGCGGGGCGATTACGGTACACTTGACTTTTAAGATATCCCCATAACAAAAATCGCAGGGAGTCAGGTCCAGGCTTTGGGAGAGCCACTGAATGTCTCATCTTCGAGAAATCAATTTACCCGGAAAAAAGCGCCGAACGACAGGTGAAGAGGGATTGGAAGTATAGAAGGTGGCTCCGTCCTGTTGGTGGCTCCGTCCCAACCAAACTAAGTGTCCTGAGTGTATGTTTCAAATACTTGAAGAGCAGTAGTGAAAAAAGTTTGAAGCATGTCGATAGAATGCAAATAATTCACCGTTACTGCGTGGTCTTGGCGGTCTTCGAATTAAAACGGGCCGATTATTCTAGGTGGTGACATTGCAGCTGAAAGTATGACCTTCTGACTAACATTGCAGCTGAAAGTATGACCTTCTGACTATGAGGAAGTCTTTCATGTTTCTTTTTAGGGTTTTCTCCACACCACAATTTTGATTATTGACATGGCCGTTAAGGTGGAAATGAGCCTCATCGGAGAATAAGATGTTGTTGACTGCTGGAATCGGTTTATCATTTCCTTAATAAGAGTCTATCAGCGGGGTATGTCGGCTTTAATTCTTGCACTAACTGAATCTTGTACTGGTGTATGCGTAAATATTTGTGAGGGTTGTAGAGTAGTAGAGGTTTCGAGTAGATAAGTTTTGGTTGTTGGCGCACGGACGCTCTCACTCTCTAAATGTTTTCATCGGTTCTCGCTGCAAATTGAAATGTTATTAAAATCTATGGCGCGCAATTGTGGCAGAATTGTTATTATGGTAATTCTCGCGCACACAAAATGAGCGCTCTTCTCGTGGATAATGCTGCATGGTGACTAAATTTCCCTGAGCCGAACTATGTTTAGGTTTTTAGGAACTATACTAAATTTAACTAATGATTCTTTATAGTTTTTACTAATACCAAACCACACCGTTGTTTTTGCACTTTGTAGTGGTGTCTGGTGCAATTCAAGGGGATTTTCTGAGGTCCAATATCGGCAGTTTTGATTATTGACTACCTCATTTAAATGGAAATGAGCTCATCAAATCATAATTTTCTTCAAATATGCCAAGTATTGTTTGAATAAATTTAAGGCGCTGTTGATAATCCTCTTCATTCTACTACTGAACATCAATTAACATATTTTAGCGTGTTTTTACATATCTATAGTTCATAAGCGTGCCGCCTAGAAGAGCGAGTGGAACTTCGCAGTATCGCCTCTGTCACCCCATCGACATTCCGCGGGTACGAATTATGTTGCGACAAGGCATCTCACTACGAGGGCCGGAAGAGTCGCTGCATTTTAATTACAGAATTATCACTTTTGGCAAAGGTATTATAAGTAGACATATATTAATTACCAAATCGAAGTTACAACTGCTTAGTACAACTGCTGAAGTAACAAGAACTGCTTATTTTTTATCCCACCCCCCAACTATAAGATATTATATTTTTTTGATAATCATTTAAATGTAATATGAAGGAAAACTATAAACGGACTAGACAATCAAACTTGGTAATAAGGACAGTTTAAGGAAACCAACAAAATTGAATGGATAGGTAGATATTAATTAAATTATACTAAAGCATTAGTATGATTTAATTCTCATCCTCTTGCCATATGGAAAGTTTTAAAACAAAAACGAATACCCGAAAAAATTATTTGCTTTATTCGAGAAATGCATAAAAATGCACATTACTGCGCATTTAGCCTCTAGAGAATATAGAACCGAGAAATTTGAATTTTATTCTGATGTGAGGCAGGGATGAATCTTGTGTCCTCTTCTCTTCAATTTTAGGCTAGATTATGTCCTTAAAAATTTCAACGAAGTTCAATCCGGCATCCAGTGGACCCTCAATTCTAGCCTGACGGACATTGAATACGCGGATGACATATGTCCGTTTATGTATTGATGCCTTATGCCAAGAATACAACCATATGGTCCATATGCTAAAATACTTTTAACGCAAGTCCAGAAAATCTACTTGAAAATTAATGTAACAAAGACCAAGTCGTTGAGAATCAACGCCAGAAATTTCAGCCCTTTTATCCTCAGTGGATCACGGATAAGAGTGTGCCCAAGCTGCCCAAGAGTTTTACAACTTGGGCAGCATTCTCACAAAAAATGGAAGTGTATATCATGATGCCAAAAGCAAAATACGAAAAGTTCAAGAAGCTTTTGAAGTTCCGGCACGTGTATGATGATGAGTATATATATATATATATATATATATATATATATATATATATATATATATATATATATATATATATATATATATATATATATATATATATATATACATATATATATATATATATATATATATATATATATATATATATATATATATATATATATATATATATGGTGCAATTATAAAAAATGGGGCAATGCTACACTGTTGGTGATAATACACACGATTGGATTTCAATAGACTATTAGATTTTATATAAATAACACATATTTGAACAAAATAAATAACATATTTTTAGATTACATTTTATTGATAACAATGAACATCATTGTTTATTAATTAATAATAATAATAATATATATATATATATATATATATATATATATATATATATATATATATATATATATATATATATATATATATGGCGTTCGTAATTCATTGAAAAAAAATCTTATGCCACATTAATGCCACAGCTTTCATTTTGAATCGCTGAAGATACTACAATATATCGTTTCAATAACCCTATCGTTCCCGTATCCATTAAAACTCTTGTTTAGCACCGCAAGACCGCCTTTTATAATCCAATATCCGACGATACAGCTCCTAGTAAATTTTAGATGCAGTATTTTACAAGCCTATTAACGGTCTCGAAAGCGCTTTCACGTAGACTCATAATGGCTGAAATCACTTAGCGTCCCGCTACGTAACACACTTATAAACAATCATTTGCCGGCTCGCTCTGGCCCGTAATTACGAATTGCGACCACATTCGGCCAGAACCGGGGAGAAATGGCAACGCCGACCACGGCCGTTTTAAATATGTATGATATTAGTGTGGGGTTGAGGACCACGGATTGAGGCTGGCTCATGAAACTTTTGGGTATACGATCCCAAGAAATAAAAAGTTTATTTCCGTATCAAATCTCACTAAAATATTTAGCTCAAAGCTAAGTTAGTTTGGACCTAAGAAATAGCTCCATATGAAAGTTGGCCGAGAAAGTGTGAATACAAGTATTGGGTTTGTCAAAGATAAGGGGTGTATTATTACTTTATTGGCAAGTTGAGATATTTTTTTATCATATAAAACTTATTTTCGAAGTTGATCCGATTTTGATCTAATCATTTTTGTACTGAATTCTTTGACAATACATGTAAGTTAATATAACTTATAATCAAAAATTCTTCCATATGCTAAGTTAAATCGGTTGAATGACTAATGAAGTTACTCACAAAACGTTCGAATAAATTAGGAAAGGAAAAGAATTTTTGTCATATGCAAAGTCAGCATAAGAAATTATTTGACTGGACCTGCACTTTAACGTGGGAGAATTATTTAAGCTATTTCTCTATCATAGACGCGTTATCACAGTACTAGGGCCTTCTGGTATCCTGTTGTAATCCTTTTGGATAGATTTATCCGTCGAAAGATAAAAACCATTTCTTCAAGGTAATGATATTATCGTATACGTATTATCAAATCAAAATTCATTAACAATTGAAAAAATAGTCAATTCACATTTCAATTTAAATTACTCACGATCCTTACGGAGTTTCGAAAAATTTATTAATTAAAATTTATAGGAAATGGAACGATCTACAAAAATGATCCAACAACATTTTTCGATAAAATTGATAGTTTCATCGAAAAATTGAAAAAAATTAAAATTTATTATGCATTCAATTTTAGCCTCGAATAACTTTTAAAAAAGGAAATTTATCGAAAATTTATAAGCGACCTTTTTTGAAGAACGTTCAATTTCCTACAAAGATATGTAATAGCGTTTCTACAGTAATGTTGCGCTGAAGAGCTATAAAATTCCAAAGTTTAAAAAAATCTTATAATATTTAAATGGAAAATTGAAATTTGCGATGCAGCACCTTTTAATATTAATATTAAGAGCTCTAACTTTTACACTATTTTTTTCGTCATTTCTAATAATATTTTCGATACCTTTAAGACAAAAAAAAGTCGAATTTTGTTTAAACAGTCTAATATATATATATATATATATATATATATATATATATATATATATATATATATATATATATATATATATATATATATATATACTAGACTAGTTGAAAAGATCGAAGTGATAAAACAAATTTATTGTTGGGTAAAATAACTTCTTTTACATATATTCTCCCTTAGGCTCAATACATTTTTTCCAGCGGTTTTCCAATCCATTTATTCCATCTCTGAAGTGATTTTCTGGAATTCCTTCAAAATATTCATCTACAGCTGCTATAACTTCTTCATTTGATAAAAAAACGCTTGCCACGTAGGACTTTTTGAGATTTGGGAACAGATAAAAGTCAGAGGGTTCCAGATCTGGTGAATACGGTGGATGTTCCAACAATTCGTTGTGTAACTCCTTTAATTTGGCCATTGTAAAAACACCTCTGTGAGCTGATAGATTGTGTTGATGAAAAATTATGTTTTTCTTTGCTAGGCCAAGCGTTTCTCTCGAATTTTTGCATCCAATTGATACAAAAAGTTTGAATAATACTGTTCTGCTATCAATTAACGAAATGTCTTTTGTATCCCAAAAAAATGATCTGATAATCTTTTTTGTCGATTCTGACCTTCTTCGGAACTGAACAACCGGGCTCAGTCCAATCTGCGGTTTATTGTCGCAGTTGTTTAGGATCATATTGGTAAACCCAAGTCTCATCCATAGTAACAAAACGACGTATAAAATATTTTTATATTTTAATTTTATTCCTTCAAAAAAGATCCAAATGTTGGTTAGAAAGTTTTACTCGAAGTCGTTTTTGATTAGAATTTTACAAATGCGGCACCCATCTTGCGCATAGCTTTCGCAAGCCCAATTCCTTTTTCAAAATATGAAACGCCCGTTCAGTTGAGATGTCCATGGTCTTAGCAATTTGACTCAAGTTAATTGTCTGTCATCCATAACCATATTATGTATAGAATAAATTTCATAATCTGTTCAGGGTGTTGCACTTATTGGACATCCAGAATGAGGATCATTATTCAAGCTTGTACGATCTCGTTGAAACTTACATGCCCACTTAAAAACCATTGTTTTTTGAAAGAGCAGACTCCCCTAATACATTTTCCGTTTCACTAAGAATTTCCATTACCTTTAAACCTTTTTTTAGAAAGAATTTAATCACTGCATAATTTTCAATATTTTCCATTTTAAAAAATAACACGGACACGTTTATTTAAAGGTGCTGTTTTTGTACAAATTAATTAACCAATAGAATTAACGAATTACGAATTAATTGAATATTCATACATGTTCATATGAAGGATGAAACTTCAAAATGTAGTAGATTTTATTCAGTATTCAAAAGCAATTTCAGCTTTGACATTAAACGACAATGTGTAAGTTTTCCTTATTTTGTACCAAAACAAACCAAATTTATGCGAAACGTATGTAATAAATGACTATAAAAATATTATATTTTATTTTCAAATGATATTTTAATATGCTAAAGCAACAAAAACTGAATTCCGATAGATCGATATAAGGAACTAGAAAACATACGTTGCCATTGGTAAGAAAATTAAACCTGTGTTCATATATTTTTACCAAGGAAAGGATTGGCATTTTAATATATATATATATAGCATGGAATTTTAGATATATGTTTAAATGAAACTTTTTGTTCGAAAAACTATAAAGAATCAGATTCCATTTAAGGTTTAAAATGAGAGTAATGAAAAATATTTTTAAGTTAAAGGTTTGTAGAATAAATAATACATATTAATTTACTTCTTCTATCGTTTTGTCGGGGAGGCTTTCTATCTTTCAACTAATAGCAAGCAGTAATTCAGATCGAAAAGTAATTTTTCAAAAGTCCGTCTCATATTCGAACTACCCAAATTGGCACTAGCAAATTTGTTTATTTGTCATTAGCTGTAACGGTTCGATAACATGTTTTTCTGACCGGCATCGCCCCAATCAAAATAATTAACTGCGACTCATCATCATGTTTTACTAGTTCATTAGTGTGACCGATGCAATGCCAGAATCAATTAGGTCGATTCCGCAACAGTGTAGGACGAATTCCAGCGGCAGGAACCATTGAGGGAACAGTTTGGGCAATGTTGCCAAAATGTCGTTGTTTCGATAATTAAACCTGACGATTTGTTGGCTTAATTGATGACTTTGAGAGTTAGATACTTAACATTTTGAATAGATGCTGTTGCTTATCGAAATTCAGTAGTGCCTTTTCGCCTAAACCTTGGTGAGTTCTAGTCTAGTTCAATCAAAGCGGAATTTCCTTTTTACCTTCCTTTAATGCTGGCGTTGATGTATTTTGATTAAAATTACGAGCATGTGGCTTTTCTTACATTAGAAGAGTTCACTATGCACAATAAAATTAATTTTTTTTTTAATATTTTGTTAAGTAAGGTATACTATATGTGGCGGTTAATAATTCTTACTTTTTTTAAAAGATGGAAACAAGGTCAGTCAAGAACAACAAGGCTCACAGTCTAATCTCTTATGTCTTTTTGTTACTACGACAGTACCTTTCAAAACGCCATTGATATTTAAACTATTTAGAGTTAGCGTCATATTTTTTCGCGTGATAAACACCTCGAGTTGCGACACGTACAACTTTTCTTGTTCAGTCACAAAAAAAACGCGAGTGAAAGCCGTCGTATACTTGTAGAAACGTTACGGTGACAATGTCCCAACGCAAAACGCTTGTGGGCGTTGGTTTAAACCATTCTGAAGTGGCGATTTCGATCTGAAAGACAAGTAATGCCTAGGGCAACTGAAAAAATAAACAGATGACGAATTTCAAGCATTGTTGGAAGCAAAGGGTATGCAAACTCAACAACAAATGGCAGAGAGGTTAAGTGTTGGTCGCCGAACCATTTGTAATCGTCTGCATGCCATTGGTAAGATCCAGAAGGCAGGAAAATGGGTACCACTGATGGTAAAGATCCACTGCCATATCATCTGAACGACAGACAGATGGAGAAGAGAAAAACGGTATGCAAAGTTTTGCTTTCTCGGCGTGAAAGAAATATATTGTTTGCATTAGATCGTGACTGTAGACGAAAAATTGATATATTTTGAGAACTCAAAACGCAGAAAATCATTGAGCCAAAACCGAATCCTTTGGAAAGAAGACAATTCTGTGTATTTGGTGGGATCAGAAGGGTGTCGTGTACTATGAGCATCTGAAACAAGGTGAAACAGTTAATACCGTTCGCTACCGTCAACAAATGAATAATTTGAACTATACATTGATCGGAAGGCGACCACGTCCAATCACATACAGCGAAAGCGGTTAGATATACCATTTCTGCACTGGGCTGAGAACTAACTCACCAGGCTTGGCTGCTTTCGACTACCACCTGTTTTCATCGATGTGTCACGCACTTTCCATGAAACACTTCAACAATTAAGGAGGTATCAAAAAATGGTCTGATGACTGGTCCACCTTAAAAGTTGTACGGTTTTTCTGCGAGAACATTCACAAATTACTAGAGCAATGGGACAAATGTGCTGCTGCTTTGAACATTTTTTTTCCTTTCCTCCAAATTAAAGATTTTTTTTTTAAGAAAAAGATAAGAATTATTAACCTCCACAACTGGTATTTATTTACACTTTCAAATCAAATTTGTATACAGTGCCGGCAAAAGTATTTGAACAAATACATTTTTCACTATTTTAACTGCATTCAATTTTGTAACCTAATTTCAACAAAACTAGACAATAAATAAAGTTGAATATAAAGCTTTTTAAAATATAATTTATAAAGTACCGATCTTTTAAGTGAAATAAGCATTTGAACAGTCGATTTTTGTAATGTAATCTGTTAGAGATTAAAAATAAATTCAATACACAAAAACGATCAGATCTCGGATTCCGTGGACATTTTCATGACTTCTTGCAGTTACTTACAGGCCTTCCGCTGTGAGTTTCAATACAGTTTCGGTCTTCTGAGAATGCCTTAAGGACTCACATACCTCAAAGGAAGCTGAAAACCGAGTAAATTTGAAAAATATTATACTGGTAAATGGTGAAAAAACAAACTAGTTGATTTCACATTTTTTATTAACTTTGGTTTAAAACCATGGCCCCTCCTTGTCGACACCATAACTTTACCAAAAATTATCCTATCTTCAAAAATAAAACAGAATCTTGTAAAATTATATACTAGTAATAGTAATTTTTAATTTCAAAAATAAAGAAATTTTAGTATTTCAAACTTTAGTATGCAATTACAAAAAAAATAGTCAATTCAATCCACAAAAGAAGCGGACAACAAAAGCGGACAAGAAGATGAACAAAAGAAGAATTGACAAGAGATTGCAGAAAATCATAAAAAACACGAATATACAAGATGAAGATGGTGTACAATATGGGGCTGGAATGGGAGGCTAGTCGTAAGTTCACGTTGTATCTACCAGAAACTTTAAACGTGTTTTGGTCGGAACTATGTTTTTATCCATTGTCAGCACGATAACTCCGTCAATTTTTAATATTCTTTAACTTTTTCTTTTTAATTTTGATAAACATTTTCTCTATAGTCTGATTAGGTTTTATAAATTTTTTGGTTAGACAATTTTTTATTAAATATTAAACACTATTTTTTTTAAATTGCATACTAAAGTGTGAAATACTGTAATTTCTTTATAAAAAAATTCCTCCGTCAGACTATTACTACTACATAATTTTACAATATTCTTTTTTATTTTTGCAGATTGGATAATTTTTGCTGAAGTTATGATGTCGACAAGGCGCGCTATAGTTTTCATCAGTAGTCCATTTATACCCGTAAAAAATAATGTTAGTATCAACAATTTATTTTCTTTTAATTGAAAAGTTAATAAAAAATGTGAAATCAAAAATTTCTTTTTTTTACCATATACCCTTAATAATCATTTTTCAAATTTATTCGGGTTTTAGCACGCGCAGGGATATGTGAGCCCTTAAACCACTTGAAAGCATGGGCCCTTAACAATACGATGTTTCCATAAGCCTGTTGAAGTTTTGTAAAAATTTCCTTCGCACTGCGCCCATGTCTAAAACCAAACTTGTCATTGATTTTCAGAACACTTCAGAGAAGTCGGTTCACGAAGACAATTACTACGCACCACTAAGGGACTCTAGAGTATTCACATTTATACTAAAGACCCATTAAAAGTTGGCTTGTCTTCAAAGGCGAAGCCAACAGTGTTACCAGTCCGAACGCTACACCATCACACTCATTACTTTCTTTTCACACCTCGTAGATTTATAATAATAATAGATAATTAATAATAGATATATAAAATGTAATAGTTGTTACTATCAGCGCCTTTTTTAAGTAATCACTAAATTTTTGATTTTAGCAAAGCTTTTCAAGTTTTAAAATAGAGTAATAGTTCGAAGGTGAATCAAATATAGGCCGGAATTGTTTTATACATAGCAGGGTATACAAGGGTTTCCCAATGCATATTTTCCAGTTTTTCCTTTCCTTTCCGGTCAAAACTGCTGTGTATGGCCTGGCGTTGTCATGGAGAAGGAGGACGTCCCTAATGGGGAAACCGCGTATTTTGCTCCTGTAAGTAGATTTTGTTGCCTCCAACAGCTGACAGTAGTAGGTAGCATTAGCCGTACGTCGATGATGTAGAAAATCAACCTGCAAAACTCCCTTCCAGTCGTAAAAAACAGTCGCAATATCCTTACCGGTTGAGAGGCGAGTTTTTGGCCTTTACAGGGGAGGTTTCGTCTTTCCTTCGCCATTCCTTACTAACCATTTTTGCAATAATGCGTGAGTGCAATAATGCACCCACGTTTCATCACATGTCACGATACGCTTCGAAAAAGTCTCTCCTTCACGCCGAAATCAATTCAGAAGTCTCTTACTGATCCAATGCACCAATGTTGTCAGCAGTTACACTTGACCTGGAAGGTCTATTATGACTTACATTTTTACATTACACCACACTTTCTGGTCCACTCTTAAACTTCTTGGCCCAACCAAATACTTGGGTAATAACCCATTGCGCAACGGAAGGTGGAATATGTTGCTCACTCATGGCTATACTGATAAAATAATTGAGTGAAACAGCTCACCGAGCGTTTCCCTCACTTCTAATATATTGCTCTGCGACGACCTACAGCCCGCTCGTGATTGGCTGACGAAAGTAATTGTAAAATTCTGGTTTATATTCCATTCACTCTCGTATCTACATTGGTCTAAATTTTATCGTATCTACATTGGTCTTTTTTTTCGAAATCATTTAACTTAATGGACTATAATTGAAAGGGTATCTTGATAAAGTCAAACAAGAATAAGACCCGTTTTCCGGATACCACAATAGCTCGTCCGTTCGTTAGCAAATGCTATTTGGTCATTAACCAGAGCGCACCAGCTGAATGGAGTGTATTAAATGTAATAAAATTAAACGGAAACCTACTGTCACATACCTGGGAAATTTCTGGAGCGAATTAATCTGAATTCTCGCACAAATAAACGCCACTCGACAACATAAATCACAAATATCTTTTGCTGCTGTCCTATTTAGACAATTCTCGCATATCTACGATGTATAGCCAACTAATAGAATATTTTATTATGCTTTAATACTAGCATTACAATTTATATACGACATTTATTGCTTGTACAGGGTGGTCCTAGGGAAACGAAACGTTTTTTAAAAAAGTGTACATTAATTTTTTTGTAAAAAATATTTATTAATACAAGATAATTACTATAACATGCTGTAACTCTAACACTTTCAATGCTTAATTGCGAAAAATAATAACATTCAAGTGATGATTATAAATATAAATTGAGATAGAATGTGAAATAACCGACATTTATAAAACATTTGTTCAAAATTCATTGCAAGAAAATATTAAAGATATTTTTATGGACGTTCTTAAGTTAAAGACTATTTCACTTTTACAAAATATGACTAGAACTTCTAGTAATTTCTAAAGTAGTTTTGAAATTGTTTTTTCAAAGGAAAACAATATTACATTTTAGAATAATTGTCCAAAATTAGTTTTTAAATTTATAAGACACTGTGAAAGATTAATCACTTAAGACAATGCTTAAAGAACAAGCGCAAGAAACCAAAACGGGTCAACAATCAATTCAAAATAATAGGTGTACCAGAGGCGGCTCGTGAAAGAGGGCGTTGGGGCGCCGCCCCTCTAGCATTTCTCACGTTAAATAATTTTTACAGCAAAACGCCGTACTTTATTTCCGTTCAGTTTCTTTCCTTTAATTAATTTTCCTGGTTCACCTCCTGTATAGGGTTTCAATAGCACGAAAAGTAAAAAGGAGGAAGGGAAAAGCAAAAAAAAAAATCTTGAGCAGCTCTATTTTCTTCTTCGCCCTCCCACTTTTAAACCCCACGAACCGCCATTGAGGTGTACCCACAAGTAAGTTTTTTTTCCACAATTTGAAAACATTACCATCTACTGATAATAATTTAATTTAATATAATATAACCAATATTCCAGTTAAATATGTGGCATTTAGAGTGTTTACTGCTATAATTGGAAAAAAAAATAGCAAAAAAGAGCAAATTTTGAGTTTCGTAAATATAGCAATACCATTAATGTCACTACTGCTGTTAATTCTAGTGCCTTGGATAGTAGAATAGTAGGATGTCTTGGATAGATAATTTTTTTCGACGGTATAAAATCTAAAAAACCAGTGGAGTTTGACAAAGGGTTGAGATTATGCGATCAATTTGATAGTGATCCCAAA
The DNA here is from genome assembly GCA_031761425.1 of Cosmopolites sordidus. Taxonomy (NCBI): domain Eukaryota; kingdom Metazoa; phylum Arthropoda; class Insecta; order Coleoptera; family Curculionidae; genus Cosmopolites; species Cosmopolites sordidus. The sequence goes on from JARFXV010001665.1 coordinate 262,147, forward strand.
CAAATCATCCATAAATTAACCACAAAGCTTAAAAAACCATATTCATATTCATCTATAATACAACGGTGATGCAAAGTGCAACATCACTATATTTTGTACAAAGTGCAAAGAGAAGGACTGGAGGCGCCAAATCAACTTTCAATTGAAAGCAAAATTCAACGTTTAACCAAAAGTGCGCCGCACTTTTGTCCAAGTTAAGCAGATATTATTTTGTTCAACAAATTATATGGATTTGTTCAACAATGTTAGTGGAGATGAAAAGTATATTCTATACTGCAATTTATATAAGAAAAAAACAATGACTAAAACTAGGATAACCACCTTTGCCTACTCCAAGTGTATGGGTCAGTGTGGTGGGATTATACAGGAAATACTTACTATAAGATTCTGAATCCCAATGAAACCAAGTGCTGAATGTTATTGTACTCAACTTCATAGAGTAAATATAGCTTTGATTCAGAAACGTCCAAGACTGATTAATCCAAAAGATGTTATTCTGCAGCACGACAATACAAGACTTCATAGTGCCAAATTCATCCAATAAAAATCAAACAGTTGGGGTAGGGAGTACTTTATCACCCACCGTATTCTCCTGATGCTGTACTATTAAATTACTATCTTTTCAAATCAATGGAACATTTTCTTCTTGGATAAAAATTTTCTACTGCGATATATATTAAAACTGCACTCGAAGGATATTTTATTTCAAAATCACCCTTTTTTTTAATCTTCCATATATTTGCAATATGCCCAAAGGTAATAAGCAACTGTTACAATATTTAGGGCAAGGCAGCGTCTTGCCAAACATTAGGGGTTAGGTGGAAAACCACTGTCATTTCACAAAAATAAGATAGAAAGTTTCTAAGAAAGATAAGCGAAAACAATACATAACGATGGAGACTATATTGTAGATTAAAACTATATTAACTCGTAAATCAAATTTGTACAGAATTAAAAAACCACTTATGGATCAATTTTTTTTGACAAAATACGAGGAATGTAAAAATATCTAATTTTGATAAGCATATTAAATGTTTGTACGACTGGATTTTATTATCACAAATTATCACTTACTAACAAATAACAGATATTCTGGCATTAGTAGGACAATAGCATACTGAATCAGTTCTTGATTAAGCATTATTTTAAAGAGCATTTTTGTCAAAACGAATTTTTTGATCATTTTATCTTCATCATAATCTTCAATTTTTTTTATTATATGTCACTCTGATGAATTGAATATATAACCAATATCCTAACATATCGGGAATTGTTTATTTAAAAAGTCCGCGTAAAATATATGAAATTTATTTCCTGCGAGTTGGTTCAAGAACAAAAAGAATTTTAGAGCATTTTTATTTGAGCTGAATCCGAATGAACAAGTTACATTCCATGAATATACACAGCATGTCGGAAAAATAACGAAACTCTTTTAATGTAAAGAAAACTACTGGTGCCTATTTGAAAGTGCCTCTATTGAAACAATATATAATCTCAAAGATGTATATTTCCTTTATGAAACTAGACCTCCATCATTAGAATCAATCAACGGATTGTTAAGTTCTAACGCTTAAAGTGATATATTTGAGTATATTTTGTCACCTCCTCACAAAAACACGATGGAACAAAGAGCTAATTTTTGTTTCTAGCTAGATAAAAACTTTGAATTGATGACAAAAGTGTATGGTGATGATTGCTTATTCCGGACACGGAAGTGGTATAAATTATTCCATGACGATCATGATGCTTTGGAAGGCGACCCAAAGCCAAGCCGACCAAAAAACAAAAATCGCTATGACTTGGTGGAAAAAATGCGTAAAATGATCGCCTACGATGCGAATTCGACTGAGAGGTGGATTGCCGAGGAAATAAATACGACCAAAAATATGATTCATGAAATTTTGACAAAGGATTTAAACAAACGGAAAATCTGTGTTCAATTTGTTCCTCACGCCCTAAATAAGGACCTCGAAATTATTCGCGTTGAATATTGCAAGCACCTTACTATGGGTGAATATCTATGTGTTACGGAGTGTTTGTGGAAGAGAATCGTTCAAATGAAGACCGAATATGGAGTGTTAGGAAGTTGGTTTTTGTTACTCGATAATGCCTCATCTCACAGAACCTTTCCGTATTCGTCTGATTTATCCCCGTGTGATTAGTTCCTGTTTACGAAACTCAAACTAGCCATGAAAGAAACGTTTTAACGTGACGAGAGTCATTAAAGCAATTAAGATAACTGATATAAAAAAGTCTACGCTAGCATTGGTTGAACGTGCCGAACCGGTGTATTGATGCGGAGAGGGTATATTTTTAATAAAAAGAAGTAACTTAAAATAACATAATGTTTAATGTTTAATCTTTAATTTTTGGTCAAATAACAAATTGTTTTTTTATTTAAAACGTTCCGTTTTTCTCGACATTCTGTGTATTTAATAATCAACTATAGTGTAATAAAAGTTACTAATCAGCAAATAATGGTAAGAGTAAGATCCGTAATAAATATACAGGTTTGATACTTATTTTGTTTTTTTTTTATGTAATATCAGTTTAACACTAACATGGAAAATAATACCATCTATTACATACTGGAAGCAGCCCTTACAAAGCAAGATATAGAAATAATTAAAAGCAAACATTATTTTTCCTCTTGAAACGGTATAATTGTTGCGGCCTCCTCAATGACAAAAAGGCACATCAAAACGCAAAGCAATAAAAGACACACTGGCGAGGGTCAATCGACGCCGACCGCTTCGGACGCCATCTGCGGGCATATCGCTAATCTAATGGGGTCCATTTGTACCACCGGTCGACCGCAATGACTTTTATCGTCCGGCATAGAGGGCTGGAGGGTGAACGATTGCTCGCTTGGCTTTATACAGTTTTTTCACGTAATATGTTTACCGGATAATCGGTCGAGCGGAAAGGTTGGTCAGCCTGGGCCGCAGGCCGGCCATGTTCGGTAAGACAAAGGGACGGATCGACGGCGATAGGGACGGAAATGAAATTATTACTCTTTATTTTCAGGCCTCTAGGGGGTAAGAAGACGGACGAACAAAAAAAAACTGATCCGATTGGAATTGACGAAGGATGAAATCAGCTCACGTTGTTTTTTTTGTTCTTTTCTTTCGTGATGAAAGGATGGCTATTTTATTTGTGTTTCTTTAAATTTGACACTTTATATTTTATGCGAGCAAATATAGATAGTTTGCCAAAATACCGTCATATATTACACAAAAGGAAACATTTTGGATTTTTGACTGAGATGATATATTTACATAAAAAAAGTTAATTATTTACATTTAAAAATAAAGCGTTGTCCAATAAGAGTGTGAGAACTTTAAAATGAGGTTCGATGATAACTACAAATTATAATACAATTAAAGAACAAATAACAGCATGTGTTGAAAATAATGTCGTTCAAATAGCCCCCCCCCCCCCGGCTTCGTCTGATGAAATATATTTTGGACACTCAATTTTCGATTGCTCTTTCACACATTGCGTAGTATATATTTCAATGGTGGCCTGAATGTTTCGTCCTCGCCCGGGATTTGTAAATCAGACATTTAACATAACCCCACAAAAAATAATCCAAGGGTGTGAGATCGCATGGTCTTGGTGGCCCGTTGACGTTATCATTTCGCGAAATAACGCGTCTAGGAAACTTTTCTTGCAATAAATCGATTGAATGGCGAGATATATGACAAATTGTTGAATTTGACATTATTTATATCCACATTTGTCAGTCCAGGTCAAAAAGTTCCCTTTGACAGTTCTTGTTTAAAGAAAATATTGTTTATATCTGCATTTATCAGTTCAGGCCAAAGATATACTTCACAGTTAACAGTAACACGAGTTTCATCATCGTCTTCAAAAAAATAAAATCACTTCTTCAACCTAAACACTGCACAAGCAGTGACTTTCTAAGGATAATGAGGTAACTCCTGAGTCATTTGAGTATTTTCATCTTTCCAAATGCTGTAGTTATATTTGTACAACAACCCATTAAGCCATTCGTCCGCTGTTGAATCGTGTATTTTTCTATGGTGAATTGAGATAATGTATTAAACACAGCATTATATGAGGGACATTATAAATTTCGAACAGTGTTGTCGCTATTACATTTCAAAATTTTGGCAAAATTAGAATTGGTAAACTGTGTATATGAATTATAGTATAGCTTTGATGTTGTTTAACTCAGCTTTTTACAATAGTATTTCTTTTCAAATAGTTGAAAATATGTGTTTTACCACAAATCATCTTTTCATATAGTGATTTTTTCATGTATAATTTTTTTTTAATATCTAATTTTTATCCAATTCTTAAATATTTTAATTTTTAACTAAAAGCAAGGATACGTAGATGTAATACCTCTGGTAACTTAGAACATTGGTTCATATTACGTATGTAAAATATTTTGAAACTTGTAACTTATTTTGTCTCCCCGACGACGTTAACATTTATTAGAAACATTGTATTTGACATAATATTCGTCAAAGTTAATTACTTGCTATATTTTTGGCTCGGACCACCCCATCAAAAAATCATTGCCACTCCCTTGCCTTCCCCGAAACTTGTCTGTGCATGTTATCAGCAGCGTTATTAGATCACTGGACTTGACAATTTATTTCAGTCCACCTAAAGCATTAGTACATATATTAGAAGAAAATGCAGTTAATGTCAATGAAATGGAAGCCATTGGGTGTGACGGTACCGTCTTAAATACGGGCGTTAAAGACGGTGTAATCAGATTATTGGAACAACACTTTGAATAACTTCTTCAGTGATTTATATACGCTATACGCTATGCGCAAATGAGGTACCACTTCGGTACCTCTTTCACTATCTAGATGGAGACACTACCGGGTCTCGTGGATTTGCAGGTCCTATCGGCAAGCAGCTGGAGAATTGCGAGAAACTAGTATTGATTGAATTCAAAGCTTAACACGGATCAGAAATATTTATTTGAAATGCTGGTGGCCAGTGTAATGCAAATGTTTCAAATCAAATCGGAATCCATGAAAACTTGTACATACAAGATGGGTCACAGCTGCTAATTATATTTTTAGAATGTATATTGAATATTATATTATATTATGAATATTGTATTATGAACGTATATGCTCCAATATGGTTTTCCATAAAATCAAATCCTACATGTAAAGATGATGCAAGACATTTTTTTCACACTATTCAGTTGTCTCGGTATCTAGATAAAGAATTTCGAGATGTTGTTGACAGTGTGATCCAACGAAACGGATTCTTTGCCCACCACGAAAATATCCTTCTCAGTATGATATCCGATGACAGGATCCACGTGCGAAAACTTGGGCTTCGCAGTATGCTAAAGGTAAAAAGCTTGGTGTTAGAAAATATATGTCCTAATGCGGTTAGAGTGTTCAAAATTTCTTCCCTAAATTTTGACGAAAAATGAATATTTGGAACTAATCAACTGGCAAGAGTGTGAGCTAACAGAACCACGTATTCTCTCTCGAGTTTCCACTGAAGATATTCGAATATTTATTGACAGCCCTTACTTACAACGTTGGGAAGTATCCGTGTCACACGCAGTGTGTAGAACGATGTGTTAAACTTGTCACTGAGGCTTCCGCAGGAGCTTGCGGAAGAGATGAAAGGGATGAAGGGATAAAAGCACGAGTTGATTCCGGGAAGACTATGCCTTACTTTAATACTAAATCAGAATATGTCATCAGGAAGTAGCATTGTTTGAAAATTTGAAAAGATTGTTTTATTGATATAATATATCGTTTGCAGATTAAATATCTAATTATATTTTTCTACTATACCTTGAAACCAAACAAAGAGAAGCATATTTGCAACTAGCTGATTGAGATATGTATTATAATAGAAGTAGAATAGCGGAGTTGCAAATGTTTATGCTTGAGAATATCATAAAAATTACACAAAATTGAGATATTTTCAAGATCGCTGTGGAGACAAATAGGGTCAACCCGTATATTTCTTTTTTTTTATAGTATTATATTTATTATTACATTAGCCAGCTTTTATGTGCTAGTAGATGCACAAAAAGGTGAGACAGACGATATTATTCAATTTTAAACAACTTCACCAAAATACTTGGTAGTGCGTTAGACAATTTTTTTGAGGTATTAAATTTTGATATTTAAGAAAAAAAAACTTTTTCGCTCCACCCCAATGTGTAATCTTGAAAAATCTTCAATTTTGTTTGTATTATTAACATCATCAGCGCTTTGAGACTAGAAATATTCAATATTTCTACTTAAGGTTAAGGTCATTTTCAAAAACACTATGAAAAATGTATGTACTCGATGTGTAATAATCAATAATTAACATATTCAATTACTTTATAGTACTAATGGTAAAAACTAAATCAAAACCGATTGGACAGGGCACTTGCTCTAATTAAATCCACTAACTAATTACTGGGAAAATTGATTGACGCCACGAAACTACTCAAAACAACAACCCCCGGACGGAAATTCGAATCCGCCCCCACGCTCCTCCCGGTCCCTTTTATTCATCCACCCAAAGCGCGCTGGCCTCCCTTTTAATTTCATTATTTTCAGATTGTTTTACCGTTACCGTCATTAACAACCGTAATAATACCTGACCTTTATCTGGGGGTAAGAGAGACTGCCTGGGGTATCCCTTTAATATTTTCGCCCTGGAAATATTTTGTGCGAGGAAAACAAAAGACAGAATATTTTCTTTGAAGCGCTTAATTCATAAAAAATCGTATATATGGTTTAAGAAAATATCCTGGCCCTTTCTTGTTTTAAGTTATAATTTTTACTGACTGAATAAAAAATTATAATATTTGAAAATTAATAATTTTTGTTGCCATTTAGTTATATTGATGGTATTGGTTATGATATATGGTATGATGGTCAGTATGATGGTATTGGTAAAGGCCTACCTTTGGCTCTATGAGAAGGCATTTTAAATTTTTCAATTTTTTTTATTTATTCACAGAATCTGCAGAACGAATAATAAGTACTTTAAAGCAGCAATTTTGCTCCTGTACTTTGTTCAGTCCTACGAGGCGTGTAAATAAAGTAATTAGACTGATAGCGTTGTTGATCTGGCAACACTTTTGGCTTCCTTCTTGGTGGGGAAGCAGGCCACCATCTAATGTGTTTTCAGTACGAGTTTGGACTTTCTAGAATCACTTAGTGATCCGTAGCAATTCCTTTCGAGAACCGGATTTTTCTAGTGGGAATGTCCCAAAATGGTGTTTGACGTGAATTTTCAATCTTGAACAAAGGAAAAAATCACAAAGGCTCAGGTCTGTTAAATAAGAAAGCTGCGCAGCCACAGTGATGTTTTTACTTAACAAAAACTTCGGTAATCAGTGTATGGCATGGCGTTGTGATGCATCACCCAAATTTCTTGATGTTCAGTCTTATACGAATAACCATTTTTCAGGAACGTCTCGGTAAAAATGCTTATAAACGATTCCCTGGCTATCAAAAAAGCAAATCAGCATGCTTTTGATCTTTAATTTGTTTTTTTCTGGATTTTTTTGGCCGTGGTGACGTTGGTGTCCCATTCCAGGCTCTTGTGCTTCTTTTTTGGGTGGTATTCGGTCGAATAACGGCTTTTTGAGAATGCATTAAATCACTTGGACCCTTGACAAAATACTGTTTAGTACAGGCGTATTAAAATGTTGAAAAATGTTCCGTCATACTGTGCATAAGTCTGAAAGAAAACTTGATAGCGTATCGTTGCTCGAATTTGTTGTTCATTTTCAGAACGCATTAGAAATATCCGTCTCAGGAAAACAATTGCTACGGACCACCAAGTGAATCATGAGAGTACAAACTCTTACTGAGGATGTATCATCTATTATCTCGTCGCCCTAAAGGGGAAGCCAACAGATGGAAAAGCCAGAAGAAATAATGAACCAATATTGTGTGAGGGTTTATTGTAGTGCGGAAGCATCAGTTGGATGATTTTGCGCTATGTTATATCCTTTTGGTTAATCAGCACGTCTTTAAGTCGACTAAACCATTTGGTAAGTTATTTATGGGATAAGTTCACGTCACGAAACAATTCTAGGATTTTAAGTCACATTCCAACCTATTGTACCATAAACAATACACTTTTTCTATTATGCACGTTTTGAGTAGTTTTAAGTAGAAAGCGGATTTCTGCCTGAGCTCAGGCAAGGTCACTGCTTGTCAGAGTATTTAGTCATAGTCGTACAGTATTGATTCGTTCTATAGATAAACTAATTCATACTAACTTTAGCTTTATTATTGTGTTTACTTCGTACTTAGAAAACGAAATAATCCAATGTACTCACAAAAATAATTTAAATGAATTTATAAATATTTTGACGACATAGATATTGTCATAGATTGAAGTGATGGCGCACACCATTACTAGACACGATTTATTCACTTATCGTATATAACAAGTCCAGTTTCTAGTTATGTGTCGATGTTTTAATATTTTAAATATCGATCGAATATTTTAAATGTCGATTTATAATATCTGTTGATATTTTAATTTTTCCCTGTCATTTTATAAATAAAACTTGACTTAACCATTAAGCAATATCAAACTTACACTGCTGCTAATTTTAAAAATGATCTTGGTATTTTCCTATTTCGATTTAATCGAAACCATTTACAACTAAACACCAAATCACTTTATGACGTTTTGCTAACCATATTAGGATCACCAGAAAATGATTCAATCTGGTCATCAACTACACGGAGATGATCAACATCTTCTCGGCCCATGATATGTAAACTCAGCATTAGATGCAGTTGTTATATAAATAAAACATAGTTTAGTTTTAGAGTTAGTTTGAACCATTTCCTGATGAAGGTAATATGGTTACCGAAACGCACGTAGTGAAGTTAAATAGAATGATTTGGTGTTTAGTGGTAAATCTCTTCGAGTTTAGCGTTTTTCACCGAAGGTTCCAATAAAAAAACTTACACATTTTAATAGCAAGAAATTGGCAATTATTTAATTTATAAAAGATATAAGAGAAAAATGACAATTACCTTGCTTTTTCAAAAATAATATTTTGTAGATAAAATGAGGAAGAGGACGCCGGTGGCACAAAATCTCCATCGGAGCCCATTAATATGCATTAAATTTTTTCGTTTCGTGTAACAAACTCACCGACACATGTTGGAACATGTCTAATGAATATTTCATATGTGGTATATGTCGTGACGGGACCGTGAAAAACCGACCATTCGTATTTCGATATCGAGAGGGTGGAACCCCGGCTGGTAATACGAAAATAGGGGCAAACATCAAACCAGATATATGTTTTTTCTTTCAAGTTATACATTATTGTGACAAGTTTGAATTTTTTTTCTCGTTATTTCAAAATGCTAATTTTACGTTTTTGGATACATATACGACATATATATATATATATATATATATATATATATATATATATATATATATATATGTATATATATATATATATATATATATATATATATATATATATATATATATATATATATATATATATATATACATATATACATATATATATATATATATATATATATATATATATATATATATATATATATATATATATATATATATATATATATATATATATATATATATATATATATATATCCCTTACATTGGAGGGCACATGTTTCGTCTGTTGGTGGTTAGACTCATCAGGGTACCGACATATGCTCTCTCGCCAAGAATAGGGAGTCCCTCTCCACAATCAAACAACCCATATTTTCGCCGACTTCTCGTCGGATAGCTTATAAATACAGTTTTTGACTTCTTTGGACTGCGTCCAACGAGACAACAGTAGTCAGGAGTTATACAGCCCCGACCGTTGGGTTCAACAATCTTATGTGGAACGCGCAACGACCTGCGTCTCCGCCAGAATGAGCAATGGTTAGTTGCTTGACCGGGAGGAAGCCCCACCCATCCCTTACATTGGAGGGCACATGTTTCGTCTGTTGTTGGTTAGACTCATCAGGATACCGACATATGCTCTCTCGCCAAGAATAGGGAGTCCCTCTCCACAATCAAACAACCCATATTTTCTCCGACTTCTCGTCGGACGGCTTATAAATGCGGTGCATGACTTCCGGGCATGTATAGCTTATACACTTATATTTGCAGATGATATCATTCTTCTATCACCATTCATCATTCTTCAATCACAAGACCCAGATGAATGACAAAAACACATACAAAACTGCAAAGTGTGGGAGAACCATTTGTCTTGAAAATAAACCAGAAAAAGAGTCAGGTTACGTTCAACAAATGTATTGAAAACACAAAAATATCTATTTTAGGAAGCGATTTAGAGGTTGTGGACCACTACATATATCTTGGGCAAGAGATTTAAATGGAAGGTGATACTGCCCGAGAAGTCGAACGGCGGGTTAAGTATGGCAGGTAGGCATTTAGCGAACTCAACATAAGGTTTACAAACAAACTCCCACTTTGTCTGAAGAGAAAAGTTTTTCTACATTTTTCCATAAGTTGGGTACTTTTTGTTCTTTGAGGCATTTTGAGTAAAATTTTGCTAGTGCTTTATGTAAAGTCCAACCACAAGCTTTTAAGATCTCAACAGTTATGCTATCCTTTCCTGGAGCCTTGCCATTTTTTATCGAATCTATAGCCTTTGTCAGTGCCCTATATCCACTAGGATATCGGGCAGTTGTTCTTCAATGGGCATTGCTGTTCTTGACTGGTTCTGATCGTCATATAACTTTGAATCAAATCTTCAGACACCTCTAATATTTCCGTTCGCTCCCTGCACACTGTACCATTCTCACGCATTAAGGAAAAAATGTGTGTTCTTTTCTTTCTCAGCTTTTGTTTAGCTTTGCAGAGTTTTTTGCACTTGCTGCATGTTGAATCGACGAGTCTCCTTTCGACTCTGCCAAAGGAACTACCTGCATTCTTCATTGTCCGTCGTTTTTTCATTAAATTAATGGTCTCATTGGAATTTTTTACCTCTTTGGAACATTTATCTTCTGGTGCTATCGAAGCAGCCGTTTCAAGCACATTGTTGCCGATTTCTTCATATTGCTATGTAATTTTCATCTCTTGCGGGTCTTGCAACACAGCAAAGCGGTTCGACAAAGCAATTTCAAAATATCTGCCCCTCTCCAGCAGCTTCCCAGAATCCACTTTGCCCCTTTTTGATCTTATCTTTATTTGCGCTTTTTTCGGCAGTTTATCCTAATCTTTGCTCGTACCATTCAGTGGTCACTTTAAACATTAAAATGGTTGAGACAGTACAATCGCAAAATATTATTTTATCGTTTGACATGATCAATTTCACTTGCGAGTTATATATGACATATGGACTTTTCCATGTCCATTTTCTGCTGATCTTTTTCTTATAAAACGAATTCATAATATAGAGTTCTTGTTCTTCAGCAAAGTCAACCAGCCTGTCACCTGTATTGTCCTGCTCACCATTTCCATATGGGCCATTTACATTTTCACCAGTTCTTGCTTTTCCGATTCTGGCATGAAAGTCACCCATCAGGATTTTATACCTATACTTCTCCTTGTCTAGAAGTTGGGCCACATCATCAGAAAAATTCCTTAATTTCTTCATCCCTATAGCTTATAGTTGGTGCATAAGTTTGGACGATTTGAAGCTTAAACTTCTTATTCAGCTGAATGACGCGTTTGGCTAATCGGTCAGATATAATTTCAAATTTTACTACACTGCCTTTCAGCTTTCGATTGATGAGGAATCCAGTTCCTCTATATATCTCTCATTTTCTTTGTGTTTCACAGAACCCAATGTATATTGTCAAGTTCGATTAACAGTTTTTGCAGTCGGGCATCTGTATTCATTGTCCGTATATTAAGCGTAGCAATGTCAAACGTTCAATGGCAGTCTGATCTAACCCGGTGATTCTTACTACCCTCTGCCTTACGGCAGGTCTTCCCGCTGCCGGAGGTAGTTGCCCCTTTGCCTCCGTGGAATGAGGGCCGTGTTTGAAGCTGTACTGCCATGTTGAAGGCATGGGCCGTAATTTGCCAAGTTGGTCCAATGCGGGTTTGCAGATTTATATATATATATATATATATATATATATATATATATATATACATAAATACTTACATGTGAACCACATTTTTCTAATGTGTTCTAAAAGTGAGGCACAAGAATTTCGAGTAACGACGCTTTATCTACTTTGTTTTGCGTAAGTTAAAATATATTTTTTTTACTTTTAAGGGATTTTTTTGTTGCGTGTTTTGTTTTTGTTGACTGTGGATGTTTCTGTTATCGAGAACAACCTGGCTGACAGGATAAGAAAAGGATTTTTTCTTCAATTCAAAATGAGGAATATTTCATGTGTAATTAATTTTTAATTAAATATTAAAATACTTTTTTCTTTTATTTTATAATTTTATTCTCAGAAAACTTATTTTACTTTACATGATTTTATATGTGTGACATAAAAAATTGTTTTCCTTTATTACAGAAAAATTCCCAGTATTTGGGCTTAATTTTTTTTAATTAAAACATTCCACAGGAATGAAGTATTTTTTATAAGGTAATTTTTATGATTTCTGAATTATGCTTCCTGGTATTTTATATTTTTGTAAATTAAAATATGAGAACTAATTAAATATTTCCCCGAGGACTTGGGCCATTTCTTTGGGTGGGAAAACATTTTTCGTTAAATATAAGTTTGTTTGTATAATTTGAAGATGAAAGTTACTTGTTGTTTTTAATTAGAACAATAATATGAAAAAACCTCCCAAATATTTCTTTATCCTCAGGTCTTTTGTCCCAAAAATAACCGCAATAGCTTAAAAATCAAAAATTGCTTAGAAATCTTAACAAAAATCTCTTTGTTTATTTGAAATATTTTTCCTTGGTAGAAATACAATGACCCTGCATTTTCAAGAAGTGCTTGAAAAAACTTTTTTGTCGCTGAATGCAGTTGTGTTGAGAGAGCTTGTCGTTGACCGTTGAATGCTTTTAAGTTCTGTCTTAAACAAGTTGTTAAACAGGAAATAACAATCATCAGAGACACATAACATTCGTTGACTTACATAAAGCATTTGACACAATACTAACGAAGAAACGTTGGGTCTTGAAAGACACAAACTTTAATAATACCTGAGGAACTACACAGAATAACAAGGGGAATTTTTTCACGTGGTCTACGTAAAATGTGCCTAGTTCTTCAGTTGCTATCAAACGTCAACAAATGTCTCCCGAGACCGGTCTCTGGCATTAAGCCGTTATAAGGCGGGTTCGAGTTGAACGTTCGAAAGCAACTGAACAATTGACCAAGGGTTTATTATACGAGGTATGGCTATTAAATAACGAGACTGACGCTGCTACAGAAGAAGTACGCATGCACCAAATGCCAGAGATCAACAATTGTTTAGATTGAAACCTTCTTTTTCCATTGCAGCACCTCTCGCTTCTGTAAACAAATCCATATAACCGTAGTATTCATCCGCATTAGAGTTGTTTTTTGTTTCGCCGGAAAATTGTTAAGTGTAACAATAACGCAATGAATTGTTATTAAATTTTACTTGGAACTTGGAAAAACCGCTACTGAAACTTATAATTTATTTAAGAAGTGTATGGTAATGAATGTTTAGGGCGTGCACGTGTTTTTGAGCGGTTTAAGCATTTTCAAGATGGCCGAGAAGACGTTGAAGATGATCCACGCCCAAAATGTCCACGTTCCTTCCACGTGAAAAACGGATGACAATATCGAAAAAATCGGCAAATTTTACATGACAATTTTAACTTTTTGTGTGTGCCAAAATGGTGCCTAAAATTCTCAAGTTTGAACAACAAGAAGCTCGCAAAAATGTTTGTACTGACACTTTCAATGCCATTGAAAACTTTTTGGAAAGGATAATAAAGTGTGACGAATCGTGGTTTTTTACTTATAATATTGAAATAAAGCGCCAATCCATGCACTGGAAGAGCCCAAATTCACCAAGAGCCAAAAAAGTTCGAATGATCAAATCAAAAGCAATTATGACTGTTTTTTCGCTATTCATGGGATTGTGTACCTTCACTGGGTTCCTGAAGGTCAAACTATTAATCAACATTACTACTTTCACGTTCTTGCTGAACTCCGTGGAAGAATAAGGAAAAAACGACCCGAATTGTGGAAGGACAAGTCATGGGTTCTTCACCAAGGCAATGCACCGGCTCATTCCGCATTGTCTGTCAAGAGGTTTCTAGCCAGGTACAGCATCCTAATGTTAGACATTCCGTCTTATTCGCCGGATCTTGCGCCGTGCGACTTTTATATGTTTCTTAAAGTGAAATCTGCATTAAAAGGAACAAGATTTGAGTCTGTTGAAGTTGTGAAAGAGAAATCGGCATGCATTCTGAAGGAGCTGACTGAAGAAGACTTCCAGCACTGTTTTGAACAATGGAAGATTCTCATGGAGCGTTATAGGGATAGAGGAGAGATGTATATTGAAGGTGATAATGAATAAATATGTATGAAATATTATTTAATAGTCACACTCGTATACTCTTCAAATTGTTTGCTTTTAAACCAAATTAAGACTAAGAATAGGGAAATTATCACAAGGTCTTGAGACACGGATATTACATATCACCAATATTGTTCAAAATATACACCCATTTTCAAAATGTTAGAGACACCATAGAAGTTTCAAAAAGTTTTATTATTTGTTTCAAATACAAGTTAAAATATTGGAAAATGAAGAAAATTTAAATTACCTTAATCACAATATTAAACAATTATTAGTAAATATTTCGTTTTCTTTGGTGTAAAAATATTAAACACACTTGTTTATATTTAATATTTCCTAATCCTCTAGATTTGACAATTTATCAGTTTGGTTCAGTTATGCATTACTTTAATCTTATGAATTTATATAAAAAACAATTATAAATTTATGATTCATTATGGGACAAAATTTGTGCTTTTCAAAAAAAGCAAGACGATTAATTTGTTCGTTGCACGCGCGATGAGTTGTAGGGACATAGGACATAAGTTCATTCGGTTCGGTGTGACATACGGAAGTCAACAGGGAAGCCACCTGTTCTGCCAAGAAGAGAAAAAATACTTGTTATGAGAATTATATCGAATTCCTATAAGACTGCAAGTGCAATTGTTGAGGAAGTTAAAGAGCCAACAATAGTTGGAATGTCCAAAGAATATTAAAATAAGTCTGAAAATATTAAAAGAAAATATTTTGTAAGAATTGAAAAGAAAACGAGCATTAAATGATTGATTGATTTGTCCGTTACTTTGTGATAATTCATTTTTTAAAAGGAATAAAACAATTTTTTACTTTGTTATTTATCAGTTTTATTTTTAAACAAAATGTGTGTGAGTATAGTTTCGTAAAAAGATTTTACATTCTCAAACACTACTTTAAAACTAAGGTTTTACAGCTGTTTATCTATTCTATGTACCTAATTTTATATTTTTATTGGGGTTAATTTTTTTACAATATTTTAAGTAGTGGGGAATTTCGGAGATCCGTCTGATCGTTTAATAGCTGTCTAGATAGATCTTTATTATATTTATAAATTTCAAAAGCTTCTAAAATGTTTAATTTTTTGCTTTTGGGCGCTGAATGTATTTAAGAGCATTAAATGCTCGCCACAAATTATCATCATGGATTGAAGAGTGAAAGGTGAGCATGGAAGGAGCACTGTAGTAGTCATCATTTAAAAATATATAGAGATGAGTTTAAGCGAGTATTGACTTCAAAAAAAAGATAACCTACCGTTTTCTTGTCATGTCACAGTTTATTTTCAATAATATAAAAATGTATTTGAATAAAACTTATCTTTTAATAATATGAGTGAAGGCTCGTCGGTGTTTCAACAAGACAGCGCCGCCGTTCATTCGGCAAGAATTATTATGGATTGGTTCAAGCAAAATAATATTTCAAAATTGGATTGTCCTAACTCTTCAGATTTGAATATCACTTAAAATGTGTGGTTGATGCTTTCAATACTAGTTTATAGTGAATCAAGCAAGTTATTTAGAAATATGGAATATTTAAAAAGTACTATTCAGGCTTCATAGGAAAAATTTCACAATAAACAATATAAGAGTTGTATGGTTCATTACAAAAAATAATTATTGATTTAATACAATGCCAAGATTGGGTAAAAACTCGTACAAATACTCTTGTCAACTTTCTTCTTTCCTATAAAATTGAAGGTATGTCATATATTTTGACGCATCTAAAATCGATTATAAAATATTAAATGTCTTTCTTGAGGAAAACTTTGAGAAACGTCTTCACTTCAATTGAAGATGAATAAAAATTAATTTTATTGCAGTTTTGATATTAATATGATATTTAAAAAATTATTCTTGGGTGTGTTTAACATTTTGACCTTGAGTGTCTGTGCCAGAAGCCATAAAAACAATAAAAAAGGAAAATTCACGGAATGGGAATCGAAATTGATAACACAATTCTGGATCCATTATAATTCGCTGACGACCAAGTAGTAATATTAAGTGATAAGGCAGACATACAGTTTATTATGCGCAAGTTGATAGAAGAAAACGCAAGATGGGGTTTAAAGGTCCATATTCAAAAAATAAAATGCTTTTGTATCGGTGGAACATGCAGATCGTTTAATGAATGAGTATAAAACACTAACATACTGTCAGAACTACGATCATTTGGGGGTAGCATTTGACATCTCTGGAATGGATAACAAAGAGAATAATAACAGCGAAAAGGTGATATTCTGACTCTAGAATCTTATGGAATAAGAATGTAACAACAAAGATGATTTTTCGTACGGTTTTAAATGAACCAGTACAAAGTTATAATGGTTACCGTAAAGCATTACTTGTGAGAGGGGGTCCAACAAAGTTGGCAATAACTTCGTCCAATTTCTTTTTTGAAAATTTGGTGAAGTCAAGTTGAAACATATATATTATATAACTCTGTATTATTAGCTTTATAAAATTAATTAAATTACTGTCAAAAAAAAATTAAAAATACCCATTGCGTCATTTAAAACACAACTGAGAAACCAGTAGACAGATTTTCGTGAAATTTTGACACATGACGTTTGAAGGTTGGTACAATCGACCACGGGTAAGGAATTTTCGTAAGTGACGCCATCTATACGTCCTACCGGGGGCTTATTGACCGATATGTTAAATAATTGTTTAATCTTTTATGTAATTACCGTTATTATTTGCAACTTTTTGCCACCGTTGTGGTAGGTCTATAATGCTTTTTTGCTAAAAATTAGCATCTTTATTGCCAAAAACTGTGCACATATTGTTTTTCATTTCTTCCGTTATAAAAGATTTCTCATTTAAAACATTTTGAAGGGGGCAGAATAAATGGTTGTCCGAAGGTACGATTTCGGTGAGTAACATGGACGAGGAAAAACATCCTAATTGAAGCTTAACAATTTTTGCCTGATTCTGATTGAAACTTATGCATTCGCATGATCAAGTATGACGCCTTTCCACTCTGCAAATTTTGCCCGGTTTTCATCAGTGGCTGCCTTCCGCCAATCTAATTGGAAGCGGTAGAAGTCGACGATGATTATTGGTTGCGTAGACAAAGCTGAAACTAAATGGGTCCCTTCGAATCCCACCAAATGAAGGCCGTCTTTCGCCGTACTTAAAACCGCTGTTCCTGGTAACCTCCACGATTTGTTTCGCTGCACGTTATTGTACATAATCCACTTTTCTTCAAGATGGGTATCACCATCCGTTACAGAAATTGAGTTTCGGAATTTTTTTTCAGCAGAAGATCGCACGAAGAGGCTCAGTTCAGCAGATTGCGCTCACAAAGTTTGTAAGGGATTCACACATCGTATTGGCAACGTACCCATTTTTTTGAGATGGTCAAAACCATCGTCGACCACCAAAGTCAACTTGCCAATATTTATCTTAAAAGAAATAAAACAATTTTTTACTTTGTTATCTATCACTTATTTTTAAACAAAAGTTTGTGTGACTATAGTTTCGTAAACGATAAACGATTTTCCATTCTCAAACACTACTTTAAAACTAGTTTTAAACTAGTTTTTTAACTCTCAAACACTACTTTAAAACTAGTTTTAAAGTAGTGTTTGAGTATGTAAAATCGTTTACGAAACTATAGTCAAACAAATTTTGTTTAAAAATAAGGAATAGATAACAAAGTAATAAATTGTTTTATTCCTTTTAAAAAAAATCTATCACAAAGTAACGGACAAATCAATCAATAATATTTATCTTGTCTGCTATCTCACCATGGTGCATCGATCGTCGATTGTTATAGATTTTCATCTATATCAATAGCATCACTCTATAGAAAATAAAGACTAGAGATTCTTGACTCCTCTCTCTCATCATTCCACACTAATTTTATAGAAGAAAAATTAGTTGATTTCAATAAAATATAATATTTTCTAAACCTTTCTTTATATCTTTTCTTATAACCGAAATTAAAACCAAAATGTATGGTATTCTTCTGAACGGTTCTTAAATACCTTTATTTGGTTTTAAATAAAGAAATATAGAATCAAGACCAATTAGTTTATATCCAGCAACGTAACTTAGTTATTTACTGTTTAAAGAAATCATACCTGGGATACTCATAATTACCCTGAAAGTTTCCTAGTATATGTTCTAGAATCTGCAGTTACAGCTGCTGTTAAAACGTCAGCATCGAAAGACCGTGGTCGACCTGATCTGAGCTGATCGTTTCCCTCTACTTCAGAAGTGTTACGAGTGGCGTCAATCGCTTTAAGTGTTTTTTTAAATGTTATCTTAAAATTGCTTTAATGCCGCAACTCATTTCTCTCATCTTAACGTTTTTATTAAAAATCCTCGATTGAATATTTCGAAGTGGAATCATTCTAATACTGAAGAAGGAATGTTTCTTTGTCGGAAGGAAAAAGAAATCGGATTAAACTTCTAAGAGGTGAAGTATAATCATTTATTAACAAAGGAAGAATGACAAATATTTTTGTTATATCCTAGTACTAATAATAATGATAATGATGTAGTTTTATATGTTCAGCTAATACAATGCCGCCATATCTCAAAAAATTTAGATGGGCTCTGGTACAATATAAAGGGTCTTTCAAGTTGAGCAGTTTTTTAAATTTTTGAATAAAATATAGAATTTGCTTTGATTTCAATTTATTGATAATTGAAGTGTAGTTTATGACATTTAAACACGGAAGACAATATCTGCCAAATGACCATCTCTTGCAGCTCCATAGACCTCCACTCTTTTGTCAAAATTTTGGATGACACTTTGGCATAACCGTGGCTTTATCTCACCAATGACCCGAATAATTTCATCCTTTAGTTCAAAAATCGATTGTGGCTTGTTCTTATAGACCTGGCTTTTCACCTAACCCCAAAGAAAACAACCCAACGAAGATTTTAATAAGGAAGTAAACACTATCGAGCAAATTGCCATAAGTAACGAGTATTCAGAGGGAACAATAGATAAAATTCTAAAAAGAAAATTAATCAAAAAGGCTGTCTCTGAAATATATTCACAACAGAATGAAAAAGACCATTCATTCAAATTAATAACATACTTTGGTAAATCGTCGGAAAATATTGAAAAATTCTTATACAAAAACGATGCAAAAGTAGCCTTTAAAACCAATAACAAATAGCCTTGGAAAATATATCAAAAATGGCAAAGCAGAAACAAACAAAGAAGATAAATTAAGGATATATCAACTGTATTGTGGGTCGTGTCCAAAAACGTATATATGACAAACAGGCAGATCTTTCAAGGAAAGAATTAGAGAACACGAAAAAAACTTTCTCAGTCATAAACATAATTCGAACTATGCCTCACATCTGTTAAATGACAACCATCTTTTTAATAGTGAATTTAAAATGCTACATTTACATAACAAAGGCAAAAAACTAAATCATCTGGGTAGTTTAGAAATAAACCGTATATAAGATGCGGAAACCCTTCTAAATGACCAAATAGACCTGATTAATTCTTCTATTGGAACCTTCGGTGTGAAACACTAAACTCGAAGAGATTTACCACTAAACACCAAATCACTTTTTTAACTTCTCGACGCACGTTTCGCTCACCATATCGCTTCGCTCACCATCTCAGATTAAATATCTCAGATTAAATCATTTCCTGATGATGCTAACATGGTTAGCGAAACGTGCGTCGAGAAGTTAAAAAAGTGAAGTCTAATTTAATGTCAGATTAAATCATCTCCTGATGATGCTAACATGGTTAGCGAAACGTGCGTAGAGAAGTTAAAAAAAGTGATTTGGTGTTTAGTGGTAAATCTCTTCGAGTTTAACAAATAGACCTGAACAAATTCCCTTTACTGAATTTGTAGACAATAAATAACATGTGTGTGGATTTTTTGAAAAATGTATATTTTTATTGTAGAAACTTTTTTTATATTATCTATTTTTACATAGAAAATAGCCAATTCTGAAGAAGCTACAGTGTTAGCGAAACGCGTCAAATAATAATAATAAAGTGGAAATATAGAGAAAACAGTCTTTCATTAAACAATCCTACGATATCAAATCACATGATATTGATGGCCAATTAACAGCACCGTTTCTTGCAATGACTTGTCCAGGAAATTTTTCTCTTAGTAAATCAATTGTTTCATTAGCAGGTGTAGCGCCATCCCGTTGAAACCGCATATCCTCCAGATCAATACTATTCAACTTAGCCTACAAAAATCCAGTGATCATCTCACGATATCGAATACTATTCACAGTTTCGGCTTCATTTGCAGCATTCTGAAAGAAATATGGCCCAATTACACCTCCTGACCATAATGCACACCAAACAGTGACTCGTTTAATATGTAAAGGTTTCTCCCAAATCAATTGTGGATTTTCACCCCAAATGCAGCTATTTTGTTACTACGACTATGTATTGCTCTTCCTTTATCTTCCACCGAACCAGTTTATTGCAATTTTTGAACAATTCGATTGAAAGTACTTTCAAACGGACGATTGTACAAACCATTGTAAATATCACGTAATTGTAAAAATATTTTTTACTGAACGCCCATTTTATAAAATAATTCAACAATTTTAACGCGTTGTTGTATTGTGTACGACTCCATTTTTATAAATGTCATGCATTACACTTCTGAAACGAGACTAGATCTAGGCAAATGCACAACGCTATCTGTCTATTAGTCAAGAATTAAAAAAAGCGTTCAATTTAAAAGACCTGTTATATGGCATTTCACTCTTGGAAAATTCGTAAATATTTTTTAAAATTATTAATCGTCCCAGTGATGTTTTAGAAATAAGAATATTTCTCTTTCCAAAAAGCGGACGTCGTAACAAAATTTAATTATGAAATATGAAACGGCCCCTATCGTGTCAGTTCGTTAATCTGACGATCTCGGCCGAAATTCAGAAAATAAATCGGGCGGTTTATTTATTATTCCTCTGTGGGTGGGAACGACGGGGGGTCGGTCGGAGGGTGCTGTATGGGAGATCCAGTTAAATAATTCAAAATTAATTAAAATTAAATAGGGCGAACCATCGACGTCGGCCGGCATTTAAAAACTAATTTCGGACGGTTGTATTTATTTTCATTGTTAAATTATTTAGATAAACAGAATTAGGCTTTTAGGATAAATCAAATATGTATTGGAACGATAGAAATTTAATTATAGTTTGTTTTTGATATTGAAATATACTTTAGTTCGCATTCTATATTTATGAATATGATAGAGCGGATAGTTTTATATATGTATGTAAATCGTTTCGGAAATGTGTCAAATGGAATAGAAAT
This sequence comes from Cosmopolites sordidus, assembly GCA_031761425.1. Lineage (NCBI taxonomy): Eukaryota > Metazoa > Arthropoda > Insecta > Coleoptera > Curculionidae > Cosmopolites > Cosmopolites sordidus. The sequence goes on from JARFXV010001665.1 coordinate 283,897, forward strand.
ACAATTCCCGCTTTTTATTTGGAATACTGAATATTTTCAGTAAGTGAAAAAGGATTATAGTCCAATTATATGAAATGTGAAGCATGGGCTGAATCGTACTGTTAATAATTTTATTGTTTTTTTTTTAATCAAATATTTTAGCCATGAAACATGTAGGTCTATTCATAACAATCTATGAGCCAAGTGTTTTTTTTTCCCATTTTAAAAATATTGCCATCTACTGAGAATGCTTAAATTTAATATAACATATCCTATATTTTCGTTAAGCTTATTGATTTTTAGTGTGGCTGTTGTTAAATTTTGAAGTAAATTAGTTGAACCTATAAGAATGGAAGGGTAAGGTGTGGATAAGTTCCTTATTAGACATTTGATACTGACAAATGCTGTCATTAAGACTGTTTATCGTGGGTATTGCTAAGGATTAGTTTTTGGATGAAATTAAAACGGATTTCAAATAAACCATTCAGACACAAAGCATAAAACTTCATGGTCCACAATAAAACTGTGTTTAGAACAACTGAGCAAGGTATAAAGGAAATAAATGTGAGGCCATGTCAACTTTCAGTTGAAAACAAAAGTCATTGCATAACCATATGCAGTGGATTTTTCTTCAGGTTAGGCAGATACCCCTTTCTTCAAGTAATTGTTACTGGATTGGAAGTAATTGTTACTGGATGAAAAGTGGATTTTGTATAGTAATCCACATAAGAAAAAACAATTTGTAACGCCAGAACAATCACATCCACTCTAAGAACCAGGTCTTCAACCTCGAAACGTGTTACTGTCAGTATATTGGTATTATGGAGGTTCTGAATTCTAATGACACTATAAGTGCTGAGTTTTATTATTCTCAGCTTGATAACTTGGCATGATTCGATCATTGTCAATAATTATATTGTAGATTAAAACTGTAATAACTCATAATTTTATACGATATCAACAAAAAACGACATTACTATGTATATAGTAACAATTACCTGAGTTGTACGTATAAGGACATTACTATATATATATATATATATATATATATATATATATATATATATATATATATATATATATATATATATATATATTGCTTCATTTATTTTTTCCACTTTTTACTACTCCATTACCTACCTTATATATATATATATATATATATATATATATATATAATGGAGGGTGATACCGCCCGGGAAGTGCAACGGCGTGTTAAGTGGGGCTGGCAGGCATTTGTCAGGCTCAAAATAGTGTTTAAGTTTTTTTTTAGTGACCAGTTTTTAATCAGTGTGTGCTGCCTGACCTATTGGACACTCACATCACAATCAGTTGAAAAGCTTCGGGTAGCACAGAGGGGAATGAAATGGTATATGCTTGGCATTACAAAGCGGGACAAAAGGACCAGCAGGTGGATCAGAGAACAAACAAGGGTATGTGACATCATTGGAAGGATGAAAGGGTTGAAATGGAAGTGGGTAGGCCATATAGCGAGACGTTGCGCTTGATCATAAACGTCCACGAAGAAGACCGAAAACGCGATGGACCAAAAACGACGGATGACACCATCAAGTATATTGGACCGGAATGGCAGAGGGAAGCTAAAGACCGCGCGAGTTGGAAGCATGCTGGGGAGCATGATATATATATATATATATATATATATATATATATATATATATATATATATATATATATATATATATATATATATATATATATATATATATATTTTTTTTTTTTTCCATGAGTTATGAAATGTCTTTAGATTCTTCACGTCATGCCTAATTTGTTCCCCCATACTTTCATCTACAAATAACTGGCTTGTTAAGTTAAAGCGTTTACTTAGGCTTATCTTTGTTGGTGAGTGATGATATTTTGATATGTTGCAATTTTTTGCTTGATTCCATGCATCAATATGTCTAAAGTGCTAGTTGATCTTAAAGTAGGAGGTGGATTTGTCGACTTAGTTAGGTGGGGATTGTTGAGTTCTTGTTCTATCTTGCTTGCTTGTTTTTTGTTTGTCATATTTCTTTTTTTAGACATTATGATTTTCTCAGGATGGTTTTAATCCTTCTGATAATTGTGTGGTGGGGCAGTTTTTGTAAAGACTTGAAGTTCTTATTGCGACAGTTAATGAGGAATGTGTAGCTTAGCTTGTTACATTTCTTCAGTGCTTGCTTTTTTCGTATATTTTCTTCATATGTTTTGATGGTTTTGAAGGTGACCTTACGGAGTTTCTCCCCATAGAGGTCTAAAAAGAAGTTGTATTGGTGCAAGCACTGTGCTGTGTTTGGCACTAGCTCCTTTTAGTTAGATTGAAATTTAGGAAGTGGCCATTTCATATTTTTAATATTTTGTCCCTTTCAATTTCCTCTAAATATCTTCAATATAATCTTGAAGTGTCTCGGATCATTATCCTGTCGGAACATTTTTTTCCAATAATACGATCCGATATTATTCAAGTAATTAATCCGTATTAACTAACAGCTAATACAAACCCCAAAATTATACTAAATCATCCAAGAGAGGAACAACTGGAAAAAAATAGGGTGTTTTCTCAAACTAAGATTTCATTCGTAATTGCATACCTCTGTTTGTCCAGATATGTCGATATTTTATTTCTATTTAGAATATTTTATGCACTATTATATTATTTATTATGTTTCCTCCAATTTAATTTAAATACGATCGATACGATAATTTAAATAAATCGTCTTCTTGTGTTAATCTGAGAGTTGTGGATGAAAGAGAGCTTTTTATATATTTACTGCCGAATAAAAATTGCTCTGTGACAATTTCATTTTTCAACATTACGATAACGCTGAATTTAGTACTTTATGATTTATACGACCATTCCTGCATTTAGTTAAAAAACTATGGTATAAACTAAGTAAGATGACAGAATGTTAGATGATATATCGGGCGCTTTAAGAAGATTGTCTAGTCAGAAATATAAAAAATGTATCTAATATATTTCATTTGAAGGACTTCTTATCAATATTAAAATGTTAAAATTTATTTTAAACGAAAATACTTAGTTCTAATAACTACTTGGTCCTACTCACTTTTCACTTTCTCATGCAAAGAAGATATAAGAACATCGAGCCGTAGCCGCATCTTTTTCGTATGATTATTGCATAGTAAAATAATGTTTTACCTCCCATATTATACAGGGTGGTGCAGAGGAAATGCATGTTTTTTGAACGGCGAGTATTTTGTAAAGAGAGAGGTGACGACCTCATCGTGCCGCCAACGTACAGCTTAGGTAATGCAGTTTTAGGCAAGGCACCGTTGACCTTGGTGTATCGTGTGTTTGTCGTCGAGCAGTTTTTTAGGAACAGTGACTCTGAAGTTACGGTGCAACGTGGATGGAAAACATGCGTTTTCTCTTCTTTATTCTGTCTTTCTTCGATATCTCGCGTTATCAAAAACTTCATTTGGCATGCTCTTCATATAGTCCTTTCAATCAGACAATAAACATGACTTCACTCCATACAGCCAACCTAGCAGAAATACTATCTTATGAACCTTAGTTTTGGTTTTTCTACTGATTTCTATTTTATTATTGAATTGTTTAAGCGAAGCATAATAGAAAAATAAAATCTGAATTTGACGTTTATGAAGTAACACATTGCTCAGATGATTTTTTTCTTCTTCAAACTTACTCTTGCATTTACAATACTTCTCATCCACTGTATCCAAAAATCTTGCATTGTGTACGCCAATTATTGCTTGACTTTTCTCGAGAAAATTAAGCATTAATATTCGTTTTGCATCCTTTAACCTTATGACTTTATTGCCCATGAAACAGTTTTTGCCTTCTTAATTGAGGAGAAATTCGTAAAAGTCGATACATATGAGATGCGTATAGACTATAGAACTATTTTACTGATTTTTCATTAGCCTGTAAAACTATAAAGAACACTTTATTACCAATTTCTGCAGTTAAACATTTTTTGAAAATTCTTTATTAAAAAAAAAACACCCAAATCGCTTTGTTTGAACAACCAATAAAATATTATTGAATTGGCACACCAGGTGTGGCAGTTAATAATTTTTTTTTTAAGAGCTGGCGCTATAATAATGGGTCGGTTCACAGTCTAATCTTTTATGTAATTTTGTTGCCACGAAAGTACGTTTCAAAATGCCATTAATGTTTAAATTATTTCGAGTTAGCGTCATATTCTTTCGTGTGGTTAACACGTCGTGTTTCGAGCCAAATAAAGTGCATTTCCGACATGTACTGCTTTTCTTGTTCAATCACAAAAAAGACGCGAGTGAAAGCCGTCATATACTTGTTGAAACTTATTGTAACAATATCTCAAGGCAAGACGCTTGCGGGCGTTGGCTTAGATGATTCAAAAATGGTGATTTTGATTGGAATGACAGAACGCCCAGGTCAATAACAAATGGTTCAGAGGTTAAATGTTAGTCGCCAAACCATTTGTGATCGTGCTGCCTTGGGAAAGCCTTGATCCAGAAAGCAGGAAAATGGGTACCACATCAGCTGAACGACAGACAGATGGAAAAGCGAAAAACGGTGTACGAAGTTTTTTTTCTTTTTTGCATCGGATTGTGACCGGAGAGGAAAAATCGATATATTTCGGGAACCCAAAATGCAGAAAACCGTGGGTTGATCCAGGACAACTATCAACATCGACCACAAGACCTAATCGCTTTGGAATGGAGACAATGATGTTCATTGGGTGGGATCAGAAGAGTGTCGAGTATCACGAGGTTCTGAAACCAGGTGAAACAGTTAATACCGTTTGTTACCGTCAACAAATGATCAATTTGAATCATGAATTGATCGAAAAGCGACCAGAATAGGCTACAAGACACGGAAAAGTGATTTTGCAGCACGACAATGCCCGATTACAGACAGCAAAAGCATTCAGAGAAACTATTTTGGCACTTGGCTGGGAACTCTTGCCCCATTCGTCATACTGACCAGACTGATCACTTGTTTTCACCGATGTCTCACGCACTAGCCATGAAATTCAACAATTACGAAGATGTCGAAAAATGATTTGATGACTGGACCAGGGCATTCACAAATTACCAGAGAGATGGGAATAATGTGTAACTAGCGATGGCGCATACTTTGAATAAACTATTTTTTAACCTTCTCCCAAATTAAACATGTTTTTTTTTTAGAAAAAAATAAAAATTACTAACCGTCACACCTAGTACTATGATATCGTTGAAGTACATTGCTTAATTCGTTTAGTAGCACTATTTATGCACAGGCTACACAATTTTTACTATTAGAATATATATATATATATATATATATATATATATATATATATATATATATATATATATATATATATATATATATATATGTATATATATATATATATTTATATATATATATATATATATATATATATATATATATATATATATATATATATATATATATATATATATATATTTATATATATATATATATATATATATATATATATATATATATATATATATATATATATATATATATTTATATATATATATATATATATATATATATATATATATTTATATATATATATATATATATATATATATATATATATATATATATATATATATATATATTTTATTTTTTATGATATAAATATAAAAAGCTGGTTAAGTAGATGATGTTCTACTTTAGTTCTACTTTTAGAACAACGAAACCGAAAATATCTATCATGAACATTTTCATAATGATCCATAAATATTAATATGGAAATAATTTCAACAAAGCAAATATGAGCATATATCCTCATAAACCACTGACGATAATTTGTTTTGAAAACGGGTTTAATGCATTCTATGAATTTAATTACGTTCTTTATTGTAGTAAATTACTTTTCGATTAAATCTACGTCATGTTGGGCTTATAATGTACAACTAAAATTAGCGACCATATTTGTTGTGAGCTTGCATTATTAAATAGACACACGGACATTATTTATATGAATTTGTTAGGCTAGTTGTCGAGGGAGAGCCTGGACAATTAAAAAATAATTTCCGAAATTACATATGAGGAAAAACTAATCCATGTTTTTTTATTATTATGTGAGTACCAATTGATTAGTTACATAATATTTACTTCAAAAAAAGATAAGTAGGGATTAATTCTGAGTTAATGTTATGTTTTCATGATATGTAAAGGAAAATAAGATTCTCACAAGTCAATTTCGGATAACGACTTCAAAATCAAGGTATTATCATTTTATAACGTAATTATTCATTAGGTCACAGTTTAACATATTAGGTCAATAATTACTTTATGTAAATATATTAGTTTATATTTTTTTATAAATTGCAGGAAGAACTGAATTAAACTCGAAGAGATTCACCACTAAACACAAAATCAATTTTTTTAATCTTCTCGACGCACTCTCGAATCGTCAGAAGATGATTTAAGAATAAATAATCATCTGATGATATTAATATCTTCAACGAAATGCGCGTCAAAAAGGTGATTTGGTGTTTAGTGATTAATCTCTTCAAGTTTAGTGTTTCACACCGAAGGTTCAAATGAGAGAATTGCAAAAGAGAATTAGTGATAGCAACAGATCGTAGGATATGCAGATGACCTAAGAGTACTAATACGATTGAAAAAAATATTGAGCGACGATGCTAACACGGTTAGCGAAACGCGCGTCGAGAAGTTTAAAAAAATTATTTGGTGTATAGTGATGAATCGTTTCGAGTTTAGTGTTTCATACCGAAGATTTCAATAGGAGAATTGCAAAAGAGAATTAGTGCGAGCAACAGATCGTAGGATATGCAGATAACTTAAGTATATTAACACGACTGAAAATATTATTGGGACATATGATGAAATAAAGGTGAAAGTCAAAACTAAAACGGTCTAGAACTAAATATAGACAAAACAAAAGTGATGTAAAAAGGAACCAATCCAAGAAGAGAACAGAACTGGATAATCGGCGATGATAATATTGAAGTTTCAGAAAATATAAAAAAGCGTATTATGAAGAGTAATAAATTACATTTTTCGCTACATTCTTATTCAAAGGGACACGAAAATTAGGATCTCTAAAAGACTCATTCGGCCAGTAGTCACTTATGCAAGACTGCAAGATGTGGACCCTTACAAAGAAAACAGAAAATTCTTGCTTGCAGTATTAGAAAGAAGAGTACTAAGGAGAATTTTTGGTGCTGTGAATAACAGTTGAATTTGGAGGCTCAGGTAAAACTTTAAACTCAAGCTATTATACATACATCTGAATATCGGAATATGTAAACAATCGTTTCTCAACACAAAAAGCCTCGTTAGAAATTTAGCTCGCGACAACTACCTGATGATACATTCGAATGATTTCCTATGCATCCAAAGCCCTATTATTATGTACACTTTTAATGTACCCTTTAAGTTTTTAGTTAATAATATTTATATTATGATCTGCTCGAGGGCATGTTAAGCACCACAAAATTTCTCATTTCTCCCATATCTAAGGTGGCAGTGGCGGCTCATAGGTTTTTAAATGGTAGAAAAAAATAGTGCTGCTGAAGATTTTTTTACTTTCCCCTTCCTCCTTTTTACGTTTCGTGCTATTGAAACTCTATATAGGAGGTGAACCAGGAAAATGAGTTAAAGGAAAGAAAATGAACGGAAATAAAATATGGTGTTTTGCTCTGAAAAATTGTTTACTGTGATAAATGCTGGAGGGGCAGCGCTCTAACGCCCTCCCTCACGAGCCGTCACTGTAAGGTGAGCAATATTTTCTTTATATCTGGTTAATATGGATCTTTTAGTTCAGCCAACATGCCTTCGATCACAATCTTAACAATCAATCTTTTGTAAATCCCCGATTTGTCATTTTGATCTACTTTACCCTTTATATTTCTCAGGACTTCTCGTATTATATGATTTGTAAGCTATCTTAATCTCTACTTTTAAAAAAAAAATGTCTAGCCCTCGTGTTATATGGGCATCAAACGGTATTATCATGAATTTGTTTTTGTTCTGTTTCTTTTTAATACAGAACTTTCTGCCCTAAACTAATGTTAATTGTATTAACAGTATTATTTCTAAATCTATTTGCTCTCTAATTGACCTATCTATAGCTCATTCAGGGAAATAATGGTTGTACGTCATCGAAATCTATGACACACTTACGTTACAATGTTGCTACATCAACACCAAAATTCCCAGATTTTGGCTTTTGTATGATCAATAAAACTGTAAATGTAAATAAAACACGAAAAGTTTTTCTGCTTGTGAACATAGCGGCTTTTCATTTAGTTCACACAAAGTTTAATTATTCACTATTACTAAAACAACTTTCAGCATCTGGATCGCTGTTCAAATATTAAATTATTAGGGAATTAACATCTAGTCTATCAAATACTCTTTCGCATGTCTGATGTTGTTCATCCAGATCTGTGGTATAACTGTTGATAAAGCTTCTATCCAAACAGTTATCAATCGTTCTTCCATCTTGACCCATATGACGATTGTAATAATTTTTGGCCACCCCCCCCCCCCCCCCCCCCCATGTGAATTCTATAGGACTGAATATCCAATGATAAGGGGGAAGACATAACACTTTATGGCCATACTCTTCAGCCATATGATCTGCTATATATTCTATTTTAGGCTTGTTCCTAAAAAGAACATTGCGAAACACAAACATATCCTTTTAATTACTGCTTACGGAATAACGGTTTGCAGCAATTAACTTTTCAACATAGTATTTTCAAAAGGAAAATTATGCTTTGCCAGTCATTCTGCAATTTTTGGTTTTGCCCTTGCACTAGTTAGAGGTTTATCCATCAGTGTAAATCAAACAAAGATTCGTCTTTGATATTTTGATACATCTTCAAAAATTGGATTCGTTTATAAGCAATATCTGGAAGTTCCATCAGACCCGTACGTGGATTATCCTTACTCTATTTGAATCCAAATTCTTTTAGAAGTGTATCAAGCGAATTTTTACATCATCAAAGAGCTGCATATTTGGTTTTTCATGAATACTTTCAAGATTAGCCGTTTGTTCTGAAATAGTTCAATAAAATTTCATAAAAATATAATATTACAATGTAATTCTACTCACTTTTTTCATACATTTCATAGATTTGATTGCGAAGTGAGCTCACATCAAGAAAATCTAGATTAGTTACCCGTTTTGGGTGTAGACGCTTTTTCTTCGAATTTTAAGATTTCGTTATTCTCAACTTTTTCAAAATTACAACTGTACTAATGTTAATATTTAGTGTAGCTAAAACTCGCTAAAAAAACTTCAATTAACTATGATACCTACTAAGTTGTTAATACATACCTCTCCCTCAGCGTTTAATGGCAAAAGAGGAGCCCCATTATCTCGTTCTTGTTCAAAATAACTGGTAATGATTTTTTCTTTCTTATGGATTTAAATTGGCGATAGATTACTCTAGATTGGTGAGGTGCAATCATTATTTCTCTGAATGAGCTATACAATGTTCTAATTATAACGATTCACTTCAGCCACCTCCATAACCAATTTTAACTATTTGCTATAATTATTTTGATTTAAAGGAAATACAGGTTTAAATATAGTAGAAAGTTAGATATAAATCTTATTTTTTTCATTTAAAATGAATTTCAATCTAATCTAATTAGCTACTTCACTTAAATATATTAAAGGAAAATTAATTAATGTATCTACCATAAAGTTTAAACTAACCATTTTGTTATGGAAGCTATGATTTGAATCGTTAGGAATGTATCTCGAAGTAGTGGTGTTTTTCCTAAAGATATCAACTATCTAACCTATTTTTATTCCTATTTACTAAAACATCTAAAAAGATTTATCTTTTAGCCACTTAAACGCCCAAAAACATCTATAGTTTAGTTATAACCATAATAGAAATATTTGTAACTTAATGTTAACAACTTAAGGCTTTTTAACAGTGTAAATTGTACTAGGGTTTGGATGCATATGAAAGTATTTAAATAAAAAAATGTTAGAAATCCATGAAGCGAGACAAACGACCTTTTCCATTCAGCTAACTTTTTGAATTATTAATGTAACGGTTGGTTAACTTCATGGTTCATGATCTTTACACCTTCCATTAAGTACGGTTGTCATATAAAAAAGCATTGTTTAGTTTTAGAACTAGATTGAATCATTACCTGATGATGCTGATATAGTTAGTGAAACGCGTTTCGATAAATTAAAAATAAAGTGATTTGGTGTTTAGTGGTAAATATCTTCGAGTTTACTATAGTTGAAGTTATGGCACTGAAATTGAATGCGGCAATATAAAACTTCAATCAATAAAAACAAATTTCAACGATTTACTTATAAATATATTTCGGAGAGAAAGCAAACAAATTTACGGTGTTTAATTTGCTGGCAAAAAACATTTTTTACTGCTTCAATACATTACGTAATGAATCGTCTCCACATACAGACATTTGTAAATAGACATCGCTTCTCGTTCTCTCCCGTTTTTTTTTATTTCGCCCTTCGGCTCGACGATATTTTTCAATTCTTTTAGTTTACGGAAAAAAAGGAGATGAGATTAATTACGAAACGGTACATGGCGGTAAAGTGGGAATATTGAAAAAACTGTACCTATCTGAAATCCAACGCTTTAATAAACTTCCCCTTTTCCGGTGTTGTGTGTAATGGGAAACTCCTTTATTCCAGGATTGTATCCACTGTTTTTACATGCCACTCGTTTATGGTTTTTTCGCTCGATTTTTCACTGAACTTTCCGCGTTTTTTAAATTAAAATTTGAACGAGTTCGGACAAAAGGAGTGAAATAGCTTGCTAACACTTGAACAAGAAACAAGGAATAAGGCTTTTTAATGTAAATAACTAATATTTTTCATATATGTTACTTATGTATCTTTCAATTTAAAAAATTGCATTAACAATTATTTGTTTAATTATTAACTATAACAATAACTCTTTTTAAGAAATGTTACCTAAAGCTATAAAATTCTGTTGAAGTTTCCAGTTCCAATAGATCAACCGAATACCAAGTACATGTTCCTGTGATCAAAATAATTAGCAATAAATTATTAAGTGAGGCTTGCAACAGTTTATCCTTAAAGTGGTAATTTTTAATGTAAACAAATTGGTGAATTGTTTCGACAAAACACAATTATATTATCAGTAATATTTAGGGATTTAACTTTTTTCATGTCGGAATATATTATCCAAAGTTGCAATGAAAGATGTAAAAAATAATTTATTATTTTCTTATGCAATTCAGAACTAAGAAAAAAATTCTCAAAAACTTTACTTTTTTGAGAAATATAATTTAATTTATTGTAAGTCATGTCTGAATGATTGTGGCGTGTTCATATATTTTTTCTCCTTTATTTGGGTTTTTCGCCACTGTCTAAAACTCAAAAAAAAAATTTTCATTGTTGTCAATGTAAGTACCGTTGACATACAAAAAATATATTTACTTTCACTCGTTACTTTATATATTACAAATTAATATAATTTATTTTTTAGTTCAGTTTTGAAAACGGGGGGAGATTACCCTCCGAAACGTTAACGTTAAAAGTTTGTACATTTTTTATAACATTTTTATATCTTTAAAAATATTGTTCGTTAGGCAAATTTACTACAAAAAAGAATCACTGAGAAATTTGTCTCCGTTTGGTTTTTTGTTGTTACCCAGTGATTCTTTCTTTAAATAAGAACAGGTATTTTTGATATTTTTTGAGTTTTAGACAGTGGCGAAAAACCCAAATAAAGGAGAAAAAATTAATTTATTGTAGTTGTATGTAAAAGCTTAAATTTAATGTGAACATTATTTACAGCTATTTTTGTAAAATTTCTAAAATTTGCTGCTTATGAATCTATATGTTTACCTATAAAGGCTCTGTGTCAAATTACGAACTTTTAATATCAACATTATTGTTCTTGCTAACAAAAATAATATCCTTGAAAAAACACTTTGTTTTGATTTTCGAAGAATCCATTGGATCCATAACATTGTTTTCCGAGCGTCTGCTAAAAACTTTCCTGCAATGCATTTAATTTCTTCTTTTTGAAAAATGTATAGTGTATTCATTCAATTACGCACTTGACATTGAAAATAATCCTTGAAAATCCTTTACTCCATTTTTTGAGTAGTGCATTTATAAGCAGTTCAATCTCAAAAAAAACATTGCCCTGGCTTTCCTTGGCGTTTTAACTGGAATTAATCGATTATTTTTCGAACATCGGTGAGTTCTTTTAATGTCCATCGGCCAGGTGATCTTGATTCGACTGGAGTGCCTGGATTCGACTGGAGTGGCACTCCCTTATTCTTGTTATTATCATCAGTGCATTGATAAATTTATTGAAAATGTGAAATCTAATTAGTTATCATGTTTCGTATCATTTTGTACGAACACTACAAAAACAATTTCCGAAAAAATGTTTTTAAATGTGCCACAAGATGTTAAACGTCGAAATCAATGGTTCCACATCAAATTTCAAATCTTTACATCAAATTTTTACAACCACCTGTCATCAAATATATACAAAAGATTATTATTAACGCGTAACTTTCACGTGAGACCCTACAAATAATTTAATTATATTTAATAGAACTATATTGTTTCTTATTTACATTTATATTATTATATTTTCAAAAACACAAATTGAACTCAGCTGAATTGAACTGAATGTTATTTTTGAGAAAATCTATGTGACCATAAAATATACACGCCAGGTATATTATCAGAATTGGCCTATGTGAACCCTTAGTTATACATTACTGAAATAAATTATTAACCAACAATATTTTTTGCTCTTACAATCATTTTGTCAGTATATACACAGGTAAAAGCCGTTGACAGTACTTACGTGAAAACTCTTTAACATAATGACGTCATAAACATGCGCCAGTGGCGGCGCTTTCGTAGTCACGTGGTTTTGTTTAAAATTTTATAAAGTTTAATTAATTTATAATTAATTGCAAACAATTTTTTAAAAGTTTTCGCATCGATTATCAATATTATTTATTAAAATTAATTATTTACAAAAAATCAATAATTATTTTTTATTCGAAAACCCAATTTAACCATTAAATCTTTTTATTCCATTTTTAATACGTTAAATAATGAAACCCGATTAAATAAGACCGTTTACGTGAGAATTAAATATTCGTATTCCCCTCTCCATATTTTACCCTCCAGCTGAACGATATATGGCGATTTTTTAATTTAGGGAAGAATGTTAAAATTAATTGGAAACTGTTACACGGTAAAATTGAGCAGTTTAAAAAATGCAGCTCTTCAAATGTTGACACATCGATTAACTGCCCCTACCAGTCAGGTAATGGACAGTATTTTTATTTCAGGAACTGAATCTACTATTTTTACAAGCTATTGGTTTACACCTATTTCGGTTGCCTTTTTCGCACAATTTTCCACGAGAGTTTTTTAAATAAAATTTAAATGGGTACGAACAATAGCAGTGAAATGTTTATCAGTACTGAACGATCTATACATTGATGTGAGCAGTTGGTGCAAATTTGTAGTGGCTTTGAAGCAGTAAGATTATTAATGCATTTTTGTATCTCTTCAAGTGACACAAAACGTCAATCAGCTAGAATATGTGGTAACTGGGAGGCTGGATTATACTCTGCGCGTGGAATGAGTTTCCAGTTTAGCGTCATGGTATGATCCTGAGTTACTTTTCTGAAAACTTTTTTAGCGTGCATATTTAGCAGCTTTGGCATCGACATGGAAGGTTAACTAGAATGAACAATAGGACCTCGTGATTATTTATTTACATTCTAATGTGACCCATCGGAAGCAATGCAACTTTGTGCCCCTTTTTAATACATCTTCCATAACTTTTGACAACATATCTATTGTTAATGCAGCGATTTCAGCACGGACATTATCCTTGAGATGCTGTTTGGTTTGGGGCTTACTGATTATTAGCTGTAGTCAAGTTTTGAACAATCTGAATTATAAAGAGAAACATGTTCAAGTTTCTTCTCATAATTCTGCGTATACTGTGTGGAAATAGTTCCAGTTGTGCACCACGTCGTCAAATCAAGCTTTCTGGAGTTTCCTCTAGACGCGCAATATTTTGAAATTGAAATTATTGGAATAAATGATCAATTGTCGTTTTATAAGGCCGCAGATATTACGATATTTTCGCCTAAATTCACGTCGAGTTGCAATAATTATAATTTATAATGTAAATTGCAACACTTTTACTGCGTTCTTTTAACGTTTATTTATGCATTATAAAACTTATACCTCTACAATGCACAACAGCTAAACCCAAACTGTCAGTAATATTACGAAAAAAAAAGAACAAAGGTGCATATATAATATGTTAGCGTGATACTTTCCCCATCCTTTATATGGAGATTTACCTTCACGTTTAATGACTCTTTTCTTATTTTAGCAAATGAACCATTTTTAAACACGAAATAAAATCCAATTTTAATGCGTGCAAATTTAATGGGACCCCGATTTTGTACAAATTTCATTTTTGGCATTCTCGTTTGGTAAATGAGACAATCTATCTGGGTTATTCGATACATATATATTCTTATATATTATAACCCAATTTGCAAAAAAATGTAGTTTGTGATATTCGACATACATAGATCACCGCAAAAATATCTGTCAAACCGCAATTATAATCAAAATGTCTTTGTTTTTATTCAAATCACATTTTTTATTTATATACACATGCTTTAATTGTTTTACAAAATATCTTTGATCTAACTTTCGAAAGATTTAGAAACTTCATTTAAACAAGCTTCAATGACTGTAATCAAGTGTTAAAAAGGACTACTTCAAAATTTATTTTTCATATGCGGGAATAAAAGAAATCACAAGGTCATAAATATGGATTAAACAATGGATACCAAACCAAACCAAAAAACGGATATGAGATCAGTTCGATGTTTTTTCTTTCTTAATGCTAATTGTTTGGGCGGCTGTTTAAGATATGCCATTATTTTGATGATAGATGAATTCAGTTATTCGAATTCAATTATTTTTATGAAGCTTAACAACAATTTCTGTGAAACAGCTAGAAACAAAAATTGAAATCTAAATTATGTAAACCAGATCGGTGGTAAATTGAGGGATTAAGATTAACTATAACTATAGTGAAAACGTAGAAATGGTTATGGTATTATGAAGACAAGTATCCTGTTTTTCAACTCAATTTGTTCTTCGCTAAATTTAACTTTGTTAAATTAAACATTTTTGTTGAAGGTTTGGCTTTCTTTATTCTGAAGGTCATGTCTGAAATATAGTAAATATGCCCAATGCTAGTAATATCTTCGAATTCTGCTTGTACTTTAAGTTTTCAGGATTTTGCTTACAACAAATCGATTCAACATTCATCGCTGATATACTATAATTAAAATATTAAATATTTACAATCTCAATTGTAATCATTTAATATCAACCCAATCGTCACTGGCTGTTTTTTGTATAGTGTGATTTTTTTAATGCGTCCGAATTTAAATTCAAATATAACTACAATCAAGCTAGATGCTTTCAAACTATTTATTTTTTGTGAAATAACATTCAGTGGAATTAATATTTGAAAACAATTTCAGACCAATGTCCGCCGCGGTTACTTCTGATAAAGCGCATTATATTAATTCAATTTCCGACCACTTTTAGCAATTAGGGTATTATGTCCGCAATTGTCCGAGTTATGTTGGATTCCAAGGCGTGAGTAGTTGCTGGTTTATCGGCATAGACCAAATATTTAACATAACCCCAAAGAAAATAATTTAAAGGCATTAAATCGCGTGACATTGGTGGCTAATTAACAGGTTCATTATTCGAAATAATTTTTTCACCGAATTATTCACTCAATAAATTGTTATTCACTCAATAATAGTTACGTTGACTGTATGACATGTACAGCCACATGTTGGAACCACATCTCGTCCAAATTAATACCATTCAATTTCGGAACTGAATAATTCACGTAGCCCAATTCGCAAAGCCTAATTTCCTGAGAACGGCGACGAATTGATAAATTTGAATCTTCATCGACACTGTCAGTAACAGCGGCGCTATTTCATTCAAAACGCACGGTTTTTTGTCTTGGTTTTGATAAAATATTTGGATATTTTAATATCGAGCAGCGTGAAATGTGTTCGGAATTGGTCTACAATTCGGCTCGGTTGGACGATTATCGCGCACAGAACCCTGATTTTAATAATAAACTTCGACAATTTGCAAGCGATGCTCTAATGTTAAACGCTCCATTATGATTTGCCAGACTATTGAGACACACATTTGCAGCCTTTGGTGTAAACTCACAGTTCGTGATAGCTACCCCTGTCGGAATTTCCGATACTTCTGATTATTGGCTTATATTTACCGATAAAACTTTTTTGCTATATAAAAAGCTATTTAGAAAATCTCATAGTTTTAATCACGAAACAGCTGTTTACAAGTTTTTAACAAACAGATATAATTAAATAACAAGTAACTATAAAATAATAAAATAATTTAAAATCATGTTTTTTCTTTATTGTATAAGTTATTACTTCCCACGTAGCTGCTGCGTGAAAATTCATTTTAAAACAATATGGCTTATCTCCATATTATACCCAGTTTCTCTGATAAAAATAAATTTTAAAATCGTCCTCTTTTTTGCATATTTTCCGACCGGAGGGAAAAAACCAACCAACGGGAGACGGTTTTATTAAAAATGTGCTAAAACCTCCCTTTCACCAAAGAAAACAAACAAAAACCTGGAACATCGTCTTGTAAGATATTGTTTTAAGAGCACAAGGGTGGAGGGGGCAGATAGGAGGCATTAATAAAACACCTATACCGAATTATTTCCAAGGTAATAAATCACTTAAGTCCCTTTAATGGAAGATATTTCCATTTCTGCTAGGGTTTATTTGTTTTTCTTTGTTTGGAATGAGGGGATTTTCAGTGAAAAATTAAGTTCTGTGGTCTGGTTAATTTTTAATGAATTATTTGTTTAGGATGCTGCAATGTACAGCTTGGAAGATTAATTTTCGGGTCTCACGGAATGTGGCCGCTTCGACGTCAAACGAATTAGAAAGTTTATTAGCTTTTGATGTTTCTTTATGTACTTAATTACTGTCTTTTTATATCAGATAATTGAGTTATAACTTTTCGTAATATATTAATATTTTAAAAATATTATTCACG
The DNA here is from genome assembly GCA_031761425.1 of Cosmopolites sordidus. Lineage (NCBI taxonomy): Eukaryota > Metazoa > Arthropoda > Insecta > Coleoptera > Curculionidae > Cosmopolites > Cosmopolites sordidus. Next base: position 301,020 of record JARFXV010001665.1, read on the forward strand.
TGAATCTTTAATTTATCCTGATTAATAGTTAAATTAAAAACCACGATTTCCCATATTAAAGTGTATATTTATCCTTGCATTAATACTTGTAATATTAAACGTTAATTTAAAAAATAAACCTGGTTGGTTTTAGAAAAAATACTGAAATTTTTAATATTTCAGTGCTTTTGCACTGTTACTGGAAAGTAATGCGGCATTCTCAAAAATAATCCAAAGAGACCAATAAAATGCGCCTTATTACAAAAGAGAAAGTTGCTTGAAAACCACTTAGATTTCTAAGTGGTTTTTTTTCAATGCATTTAACAAAATGACGATCTTATGAACGATACCATAGCAGCTATTCTAAAACAATGTAGTTCTTCAGTCAAATATGCAAGAAATCTCATTTATCTATACATATAAAATATATACAACCTACCACTTTGGTTTTGTTTTTAGTTCTTAAGTTTTATATTTAATTCAGGCAATTTTATGCTCCCAAAATGTTAACATAGGATAACACCCTGTATCTATTTATATTTTATATATATATATATATATATATATATATATATATATATATATATATATATATATATATATATATATATATATATATATATATATATATACGACATTTCCAACAGGCCATAGAAAGGCAATATGTATACCCCATACTACTGTGCTTGGCTTTTATTGGCTATGAAAAGGCATTAAATTTAATATCATAGCAAGCTATAATGGATGCGTTGCTTAACCAAGAGATAGACAGAGCCTATGTGAACCTACTGAGATCCATGTATGATGAAGCTACAGTGACAGTTCACATGGACGATCTTGAAGTTAAAATCAATATAGAATGGGGTGTACGCACCATGCACCATGCAGGGTGACTCATTATCGCCTGTTCTTTTCTCAGCTTGCCTTGAAGAGGTATTCCGTAATCTGGATTGGGAACAGGATGGAATAAAAGTGAATGGTGCATACTTAAGTCACCGTACATTTGCGGATGATGTTGTTCTGCTCTCACAAGACCTAGATGAATTACAAAGTTCACATACAAGAGCTGCAAAGAGGGTCAGGTTATGTTCAACAAATTTGCTAAATACAGAAGAATATCTATTTTAGAAAGCGATTTAGAGGTGGTCTATATTCGAGAGCAAATTCCCATTTTGTCTGAAGAGAATTGTTTTTGATTAGTGCGTGCTGCCTGTTCTGACATACGGAAGTGAAACATGGATACTTGCATCACAATCAGTTTAAAAACTTAGTGTAGCACAGAGGGGAATAGAAAGGTATATGCTTGGCATTACAATGCGGGACAGAAGGACCTGCACATGGATCACAGAACAGACGAAACTATGCGACATTATTGGAAAGCGAAGGAATTGAAATGAAGGTGGGCAGGCCATATTGAGAGGCGATGTGACGACAGATCAAACAAAGTAATCCTGGGATGAACACCGCTTGATCATAATCGTCCACGAAGAAGATCTAAAACACGATGGATCGATCACATCATCAACTATATTGGACCCGAATGGCAAAGGAGAGCTCAAGACCGCGAGAGTTGGAAACATACTTGGGGGACCTTTATCCTGCAGTAGATTAACGTATTTTTTTTTTTACTTTAATTTCAGAATATGAAAACTCTGGCTTTTTTACGTAAAAGAGGTGCTCTTAATTCGCTTCGATAAGATTCACCGTAATATAGCAATGATAAATGTGCCATTATTGCAATGTTTCAAATATTAAAGCTTTAGTATGCCATGTCAATATGACATTTATTTGTTTTGCAATTTCCTTTTATAGATGTTCTTGGATTTTCAAAGGGTTAAAAATAATAAAAGGGATTAGCGAAATGATAGATTTAGAAACAAAATTTTGGCTGAATTCAATAACAATGATAAATTAAGCATCAGAAGAACTGCCCAACAACTACGCGGTCAGCTATTCAAGTTTCTAAAAATAAGGTTTTCCGAGTTTTAAAAAGGACGACAAGAAGCCTTTCCGTATGCAGTCAATCCAAAATATTCAACCAGGTGATAGTGAAAGGCGAATGCAATTTTGTAATTGGTTTTTAAATGCGGCAGAAGAAGATCAAAATTTTAAAAATAAAATAATTTGGATTGACGTAGCTACATTTACCAGTAGTAGATCGGTAAACTTTAAAAATTTAAGGACCTGGGCTCCTGAGGGTCCTCACATAATCCACCCTATGGCTTTTTAAGTACAGTTCAGTATTAATGTGTGGTGCGTTGTCATTAATGGGACTCCTTGTTGGCCTCACATTTGTTCAAAACAATTAAATGGAGCATTATTTAACGAGGACTATGGTCACCTCGTTTACCAGACCTGGCTCTTCTCGATTTTTTTTCGTCTGGGAGTATTTAAAGGATAAAGTCTATGTAATTGCTGTGAATACCAGAGCAGATTTGATCCAAATAACTAAAGACGCGTGTGAAGATTTGCGGGCTAATCCATATTTTATTCGCAACATCACAAACTGTTGTGCGGAGGTGTCAGAAATGCGTTGAAGTTGAAGGAACGAACCTTGAACGATGCCTGTAATTTGTGATTCATCTGAATTAAAAAAATTGTCTAATAAAAATAAATAAGATTTTGAGTTATAAAATTTTCTTATTTTTTTTTAATTATTTATTTAATTTTTTTATAATTTAATTAATTATTATTAATAAATTTTTTATTAATTTTTAATTAATTAATTAATTATTTTTTTATCTTAATGCGCTTTATAGTGTTGCCCACGAAAAGTGTAAAAGCGATTTATTCGAAAACGGTACATCTTATTGAGGCGAACTAAGTACCTTGAATGATAAATTGAAAAAAAGTACAAAACACTTTTTGGCAATTATTACCTTGGACTCCTCATTATGTTACACCTCTGACTGCAATTTGAAATAAGCACTTCGTTTGGTACCCAAAGTTTACAACACTCACAAAATTTCATAGCTGTACCACAGGAGTCGCTTGTGACTACTTTTTATGGGGCTACTTAAAATCCAAAGCTTATATAGACATATCGCGAATCTCTTGGAGCTCTTTCCAAAACCATAATGCGCAAAATTGAAAGGATTCCTCGTGCCACGTTCTAAAGCAGTATGAACGATTTTGCTACCCAAGAATGGGTAGATTTTATTACAAGAATGCCTCGACAAAAATTGACGCTACCTAACTGATATGATTTTTCGCACCTGACTGTATTATATATAATTTAATGGCAATATATCACTAATATATACGCAATAAATTTTGATTTATGCTAAAAATAAGAGTATATATATATATATATATATATATATATATATATATATATATATATATATATATATATATATATATATATATATATATATATATGTCCTACCTACCTTTCGTGAGGGTAAAAGTCCAATACACTTCGCCTTTTCGATGTAAGTAAGCCCGTAGTGCATGCGGCTTAGAACTCCACTATGAGAGACTTCAGCCGAGAGCAAATTGCGAAGTTCTCCATCAAACTTATCTGGCTATATACTCTATCTTCGGATCTTTTGCAACAGACATGCCATACCATTTCAGCAATGTCACTTCTAAAAATGAAATCATTATTTCCAACATCGTACATATTTTTTTCGAATAGCAAAGAACCTTACTGCAACGAGCTCATATTACCGCCCTGAATAGTTCAGTGCGAGAAATTTACCAGATTTGTTAGGAAATAAGTCCTAAAACGTGCCTTATTCCAAATAGGGCATCGGATTATGTAAATTTATGTGTACAGTTTATTGTAGCCGTTTTAACACGTTGAATATAAACGAAAAACACGTAAATACAAATGTTTTGTAACTTTCTTTTTATTTGACGATTTCAATGTAAGTATTTGATATTATTTACTTTAGGAATGTGTGAAATATTACAAAAAAGGTGGAAATATGATAACCTTAAATTTCTTTGGACAGCGTCCAATGAGACAACAGTAGCTGAGTGTCAAGTACAAACCTCCCCCCCCCCCCCCCCCCCCCGGCCAATTGCAGGTATGTGTGAAGCTCGTTCCCGGTCAAGCACCTAACAAAAATGTTCATTTAGGCGGAGACACAGGTTGCTCTGTGTTCCACATGAGATTGTGGAATCTAGTTGTTAGGTGTACTTGACACTCATCTGCTATTGTCTCATTGGACGCTGTCTAAAGAAATCTAAAATTACATATATGCGCCAGACGACGGGAACTCGGCGAGGGTTGGGGTCTTCCTACTATTGACTGGAGAGTCCAACTATATTTGGAACACAGGAATACTCACACGGAAATAATTTCGGTATTGAAGGAACAGGAACGCTAATAAACAATTAATAAATAAAAACGATTAATACATAACAATTATTAATAAATATTAAATAAATATTAAGTATTTGGTGCGTTTATTTCATTTTCTTACATTTTCAACAAGTTTTTAAGCTGTCTCAACGTATCCGACAAAAAAATGTTTTGCCCAAAATGTAGCTCATTGGAAAATTGGATTGGATTGGATATTTTTTTTGTGCTTTTCAAAATTTAAAAACGTTTGTTACCGAAGTGTTGGTATGGCCTTTAGTTTTCCAACGGTATAATAAACTCTTCTATATCCAGTGAAATTTTATGACCAAAAAAACAAAAGGTGTATCAACCTACACCACCTACTCCTATATATATATATATATATATATATATATATATATATATATATATATATATATATATATATATATATATATATATATATATATATATATATAGGATGTAAGGGAAATAACTTTCGTAAATTTAATCGATGATTCATCATTTTGAACAGAAAGTCTGTTAAAAATTGCATCTAAATTATCAAGAAAAGGGAAAAACGCTTTACGGGGAACAAAATGGAATAGTGGAAATTTTAATCTCCTTTTTATCAGGATAAATTCAATACATTAAAATTATCCTAATAACAAACATTTCATTGCTATTGCCAAAATAATGCAATTAATTAATAGAAGAATTTAAATATTGTCTTTGCTCAGCGTATAAATGCCAACGCCAGCAATAATAATTCAGAAAATAAGTAAATAGTCGTCCGTCGCTTCACGTATCCAATAGACGAAACCTAATAAATTACAAACGAATGTGTCCTTTGACATTTTAGTCGGTTTCTTTTATTTAAATTTACGAATGCCAAACGCAACCGATTCCTGATGACTCCAATCGTAAATATTTTATTCATTTGTATATATCTCCGAATCGTTCTGATAAATGAAACACTGTCCAATAAACACACGATCTCTTGGACATTGGCAGATGATATTTCATTTTACACCGGCTGAATAGAATGCCTATGAATGAATATGAATCGACGATAATTTTTCATATTTGTATTTTCGTTGGCAACGTTTCTGTGTGAAATATAAGAATTATTATCCAATTTAAATGACGAGAATGCTGAGTAGTAACTAAAGAGTTTCCAATTTCAATAAATTAATTTAAAAACGTAAAATTTCCTTCATATTGAAAATTGCCTACTTATATAAATACTTATGATTATAAAATTCCACGACTAAGCTAAAAAAATATATACACTTTAAAAATGAGACTAAATTACTTCTTAGTGACCTGAATCGAATTAAAATTAGAAAATACATATAACAGATACAGAGTTATTTTTATACCGAATTTTATCAAAAATGTAGCAAAGGAATCGTATTTAAATTATGCCTATAATAGGGTAAATAAACACCCATCTCCATTACATTACTTTTCATGGTACATAATATTCCCTCTTACTACGTGATTAAAATTTATTACATAATTCATTGACTTTTTTTTGTAAATTTGTAAACCACCATACTGGTTTCTTTTAGGTGTGATGACCCAGTTATGTCATGTTTACATAAATATGGCTAGATGAAAAAGTTGTTTTAAAAATTCTCGCGCTTGATCTATCGAAACAACCATTTGCTTTTTAAGTTGATATAACTGTACTCGACATCTGACAGAAGTTTCATAATATTTTGTTTGTTAGTTATTAGTTAAGTTAAGTTAAAAATTATAGCGTGTTTTGACATAGTTAAAAATTAGTTTTTAAAATGGAAAAATTGTCAAATCAAACAAGAATTTGTATTAAATATTGTCTAGAAATCGAAATTTGTATGCTGATGCATTAAAAATGTTAACAAAGTGTTACGGTTGTGAAGCTATATCAAAGACAATGTTTACAAGTGATAGAAGGACTTGTAGTGATGGGAGAGAAGTTGTTAAAGATGAAGTTGTTAAAGATGAAATAATGATGTCCAGGAACCAGTGACAAAAACTTTTCCAAAATCAAGGATTAAGTATTAGTGACAAAACATTTAAATTTCCGGCAAAAAACTCGCCAGCTCATCATGGCATACCGCAATAAAAATGCCCTTCCATTAGCACCACATGCACCCAATATGGCACCGTGTGACTTTTTCCTATTCCCACGATTGAAGAAACACCATTCAAGAGCATTTGCTGGCGGCTTTGACGGAAATGCCAGAAGTCGAATATTAAAACTGTTTTGAGAACTGGAAAAAAAGTTGTAATATGTGTATTACAGTCCCTTTCTTTGAAGGAGACCAAATACATTTGGACGAATAAATAAATACTATGGGTTTCATTTATTATTTATATGTAATATTCAGCGCTATAGGCCTTGGTGGCACTTGGCTTTTGTATATCCTTATAACGCGAAGTGCAAGTGTAGGGGGTTGCCTATATTCGATACCTTTCAGAAATCGACCACGGCCGACGTCGCTTTACTTCAGTTATCTCAAGGTCAACTAATGGTCGACGTGGTGCGGCTCGCCCTTGAGGCGTTTTATTTATTATGCATATATATATATATATATATATATATATATATATATATATATATATATATATATATATATATATATATATATAAATTTTAATATTTATTTGCATCTCTATTATAAATAATAATTTAATTTAACCCATGAAAATGGCGGTTTCTTTAAAATACAATGATACTGACCCTATGGGCGTCGTACCAAAGTAAATATTATTCCATAGATAATAAAAATAAAGATTCTTAATCTTCTAGGAAATCCTTAAAATAAACATGAGTCCTGATTATTTATTCTATATTTTTTTATTAAAATCCTGTTTTCTAAAATAGTTCTCTATGTTTAATGACCGGAAATTGTATAAAATAAATAAAACATAAAACATTGGTTTAATTATCCAATTTTATATTTTATCATTTTCAAAATAGGTCCACTTTGATTTAACAATTTTTTTATTGATGATCATTTATTCCAGCGAATAATGCTTCCTATATGTCTTTTGCCCAATTTTGTTTAATGACGTTAATGGACTCAATATGTCTTCTAAGAAGTGTTTATTTAAATTTGTGATGCAATCGCGTTTATACGAGGCCATATCTGACGAATATGGTTTTTGGTCGATGACATTTGTTCATGTAGTCAAAATCGATGTAAAAACGTCGCCTGCATTGACTAACTGAGACGATCCTCGTGATAAAGAATAATATTTCAAAATGAAGACAAATATGATTTCAGTGTATGTCAGTGTGTGTATTTTTCGTTCCAAAAATGTATTCTGAATATTTGATTTAGTAAAACAATTAATTACCTATTTCTTAATGTGACGTGAATAAAAAGGTCTTATGGTAGGGTAAGGTTGCTTAAGACGTATCTTCATTTTTGTAGGGACTTGAAGTTAATTCCATTGTTGGCTTAATGCTTTTCTTCATTTTTTAATAAGTGTTGATATGCAAAGGATAGGAGATAAAATGTTCAAATAAGACTTTATTATTTGATTAGTGTTAGTGATTTTATCAACTGCTGCTGTATTATTACATTATCTTGTGATATTGTTGAAGGTGCAAGTTGAGGAACCACTAAGGGTGGTGTTGTTAATTTTCGTGGCGTTGTAATTATTGGTGACATTGAAATTATTGGTGACGATACTACGATTGGTAGCGATGCAACAATTGTTGGAGTTATGATTATGGGTGGCGATGTATCTCTAGCGAGTGACAATGTGATGCTTGATAGTGTGGTTTTTCTAGTTACATCAGCAGCTTATTTATTTGATGAATACGAGATTTGTACAGGACCTAATAAATCATCTTCTTGAATCACGTTTCTGTCACATGGCTATAAACCTGTTGCTTAAAAACCACTTAGCGCTATATCCATATGAAGCGATCTAGGGTACGATTTATCAAGCGACTCTGAAACATTAGCCTGTTTTATGACACTGCCAGGATTTGAGCGTAGCCACGAAGATGCCGCTTCATTGTAACTGTTTTTCAGCAATTTAAAGAACGATCTGTCCAACGGTTGTAGGCAAGGTGTTGTGTGAGCAGGAAAAGATATCATTATTTTACCATAATCGCGAGCCATCTGGATTGCTTCTAAATTTTTGGTATATGTGCTATGACCATCCAGTAAAAGTAAATTTGGTTTTTGGTCACTTTTTTCTAATCTTGTGCACTTAAGGAAATGTTGCAACCCTTTAGTAAAAAAATCTGAAGTTATTCATCCATTTTTCGAGCACCCAAATGCTATGTTTCACGGAGTTTCTTCTTTTAATGCATCATTCAATCTGCTGCGCTTAAATATCAACATGGGTGGTAGGAATTCGCCTGCTGCATTTATCGCACATATGCCTATCGTTGTTAGACTCCTTTCTCCGCTTGTGATTGCATCCACTTGATGTTTGCCCTTTTGAGTTTTAACTTTAAAAGGTGTGAGAACGGTGGACAATGAAGTTTTATCCATATTATATATTTGGTCGGCAGTAAACTTGTATTTATCCAGTATTTCTTCATATGTATCAAAAAAATCATGAACACGCTCTTTATTGAACCCTTTACCTCTAGTCATCGATGTTGGAGGACACTCCAACAAGGACAATGTAGGATGGTTTTTCATAAACCTGTAATACCAATTTTTCTGCAAGCTCGAAGGCAAGCTCCCTAAATTCAGTAGTAGATTATCCAAAGAAACTGGACTCGAAATTGATGAAATGCTTTGCTAGTTCCTCTTCCATGCTTGATGACATATCGTTAGGTCTACCAAATTTTGTTGTTTAATTCAAACCTTTTAAATATCGTCGCAGTGTAGGCTTCTTATTATATCTTCTACATGCTTCATTAAATCCAATTTTACCATTCCGATGTTTCAGTAAAGCTTCGTACATATCCTCCTGCTTTCAAATATTGTACCTTCTCTTCTCCATATTCATCATCTGATAAAAAAAATAGTAAACTAGTATATACCTAAATCGTACTGGTACGATTAGGAAATTATCTACAGGTACGACTTAAACGACGAGGTCTTCAAAGTTTCAAACGGAAACCACTGGCTTAATCTATAAAATCTACCGTTTGAGTGTGACTAAATGATTGCCAGAGAACTATAAAAATAGACATAAACCTAAAAATAACTGAATGATTATAATCCTTTTTTAGAAAACTTACAAATGAGCCAAACATTTTAATGAAACCTGTGAAAAAAATTACTTTCTAATTATTTTTGTCTCACGAAGCCGGCCAGACACCCATTTGTTTTCGTTTATTTGTACGACTAAATAATTCAGGCCTTTGGCACTAGATGGTGCTTTTTACAAATTTCAAACGAGAAAAAACCGGGGTACAACTTAGGCCGTGATACGACTTAAGCAAACTTATCTTACTCAATTCAAAACGTGTTGTGGTATGAAAACGTAGTTCTGAACTTTGGCATAAACGACAATAATGTGTAAGATTTCCATATTTTTGTAACAAAACAAATTAAATTTATCCTGAAACGAAAAAAAAATCTATAAATATCTATGAAAATATTACAATTGAAATTTATTATCCAAATCAATATTCTGTGCGTCAAATTTATAGCGTATTTCGTGAGTTTGAACTTCGTGATCTATTCACCAAATTAGCGACAAATTTCGAACGCATTTCACGCTGCCCGATATTAAAACAAAAACGATACAAAAAACTGCGCGTAGCAAAGAACATTTCGCCGCTGTGTGCTGGAGGTGTTGATGAAGATCCAAATTTATCAATTCAGCGCCGTTCGCAGGAAGTTGGGCTTTGTTATTCGCCTACGTGGACTATTAATTCCGAATTTGAATGATATCGATCTAAAGGAGATCAGGTACCAACAAAACGGTTCCACATGTCATACAACCAACGCAACAATCGATTTATTAAGGGAACAACATTAATGGCATTGAATTTTATTTCACATAAAATAAATAGGTTTAAGGCATCTAATTTGGCGGTTTTATTTGGATTGGATATATATATTACAAAATATGAAAAATTAGTATCTATTCCCTATTTATTCAAAGGGAATCTATTCGACTTGCGTGAAATATCACCTGTCAATGTCCAAGAGATTGTTTATTGGACAGCGTTTCATTTATCAAAACGGTCCTGACATATGTATGTACACACGAATGAATAAAATATTTACTATTTGCGTTGCCGGATTTTAGATGCGTACGCCAATCGCAACTTGAAATAAAACGAACGGATTTACATATCAATAAAAACACCAGTTCTTTATTTATCGTTTCGTCTGACGAATAGCCATGAAATAGATGACCGTTAATTTTTATTGTTTTCGTAATCTGATGTTGAATATTATTAACTAAACGCTGAGTGTTCAATGTAGGTCACTTTTTATCTATTCTTACGGGTTTTTTAATACGGAGTTTCTGTTTGATAGTTAATCTAGGGTATTTGACAACTGTATGCTTAAAAATTATATCGTCACTATGGAATCTCGTGTAGAATGTCCTTAACTATCCAACAATAAATTTGTTGTGTTGCTCTAGTTGCACATTTTTCCCATCTCTCTAGTAATTCGTGGATGCCCTCCCAGAAAACCCGTCTATCTTTTGAGGTGGTACAGTCATCAAGACATTTTGCGACATCTCCGTAATTGTTGAAGTATTTCATGGAAAGTGCGTGAAGCATCTGTGAAAACAAGTGGAAGTAGTCGGAAGGAGTCAAATCTGGTAAGTGCGGCGGGTGGGGTAAGCGTTTCCAGCGAAGGGCAGAAATGATGTCTCTGACCGCTTTTGCCGAGTGTGATGGCGCGTTTTCGTGCTGTAATATCACTTTTCCGTGTCTTGTAACCCATTCTGGTCGTTTTTCGATCAATGCATTGTCCAATGGTCATTGGTTGCTGGTAGTGAATGGTATTAACTGTTTCACATGGTTTAAGAAGCTCATGGTACACGACATCCTTCCAAATGCAGAGCATTGTCTTCTTTCCAAAACGTTTTGATATTTATGGTCATCTTGGGTCAACCAATGATTTTCTGCATTTTGGTTTCTTAAAATATATCCATGTTTTATGTCCAGTCACGATTCAATGCAAAAAAGTACTTCTTTCATGCGGAGAAGGCAAAACTTCGCCCACCGTTGTTCACTTTTCCATTTGTCTGTCGTTCGGCTGATGTGGTATTTTTCTGCCTTCTTGGACTTTCCCATGGCATGCAGATGATAACAAATGGTTTGGCGACCAACATTTAATCTATCTGCCATTTATCGTTGAGTTTGCATATCGTCTTCCAACAATGCTTGCAATTTGGCATCTTAATTTTTTTTTAGGTTGACTTGGGCGTTGACTTGATCTTTGATGTTGAATCACCACTTTTGAATGATCTAAACCAACACGCTCACAAGCATGTTGCATTGGGACATTATTACCTTAAGTTTCCAGAAGTATTCGACGATTTTGACTAATGTTTTTCTTTTGAATAAGAAAAGCTTACGTGCTTGGGTTAAAAGCGTCGTGGTGGTAAACATGTCGAGTTTTGAAGCCAAATAAAGAGCATTTACGGCACAAATGCTCTTTATTTGGCTCAAAACTCAACACGTTTACCACCACAAAAAAATATGACGCTAAGGGCTGGTATACTGGTTATATACTTGGAATAAAATTTAAAACGCCCGTTCTACAGAACGGGTCGGGCTTCGCGTTATTCCAAGTATAGCTTATACCTGGTATATTCTTGCATTGTAGAACCGGCCCTAACTCGAAATCGTTTAAACTTTAATGGTGTTTTGAAAAGTTCTTTGGTAGCAACAAAAATCACATAAGAGATTAGATTGTGAACCGTAAAACCATAATAAAATATTAATAATTATTAACCACCACACTTGGTATATATTTTTGTGAAACGTTATAGCAGCCATTTTTTTCTTATTCCCGCCAAAATTTACATTTGCGTTTAGTATTGTTTGGCAAATCATCATGAAAAGATATACATATATTGTACAGCTTTGTACAAATTATTCAAATTCATTTCAAAATGAATGAATCTATTCGGGCTACATGTCGCGCCTTACGTGAAATTTATGCTCAACATAATCGACTTACAGAGCTTAGCAATCGTAATTTAGTTCAAAAATTCGAATCAAATGGTAATGTTTGTGGCCGTCAAGAACTTAAACATATTGCTGAAGACATCGATACGGTGAACCAAAGTGTGAATGATCTAGAACAATCAGTCACACGTCGTTCTTAAGAACATGGACTTTCTTATTACACTATATGCATTAATGCATTTAGATTCATTCTTCATAAAGATTTATATATAATATATAATTCAGTTAATCCAAGAACTCAAACCAAATTACCATTTTTTTGCCTAGAAAATTTGCAGATTGGGTTTTAGAGCAACTTGAAACAGATTTATTATTTTATGTACAATTTTCATTGTACAGAACATGCTTTTCTTGAATCACCTTTACATCGACAAAAATTAACAATTTGGTATGGTTTATGATCGGGAGGTGTAATTAGACCGTACTTCAAGATGAAAATGGAAATGAAGTTACCGTCAATGGACAACTGGATTTTTTTCTGGCATAAATTGATTGATTTTGATCTGAACGACATGTGGCTTCAACAAGATGTTGTCACATGTCATAGATCTCGTGACACAATAAATTCTTGAGAGAAAAGTTCAATGAACATGTGATCTCAAGAAATGCCGATGTTACCTGGCCACCAAGATCATGAGATATAACTCCATTAGTCTTTTTCCTCTGGGGTTATGTGAAATCATTGGTTTACACCAATAAACCACAAACACCCAATGACCTTAAAACCAACTTTATTCGTGCCACTGAAGTGAAATAAATACCGATTTATGAGGCAAAGTGATCAAAAATTGATATTCCAAAATAGAATTAAAAAAATATATGAAATTATGTTTGCCATAAAAAATGCCATAAACCAATATTTAAAATAAAAAAAAATCAATTTGATATCTTATACCATTTTGTTTTTTGTTATACCATTAAAAATATGTAGCTATTATTTGATAACCCTTTACAATGCTTTTTGGGGCTATGCTAAAGTATATGTTTCTAAGTATATTTGACGTGTATATTATGTAATATATAATATACAAATTATATAACGTTTTTAATTTTATTGTTTTAATTTACTTAAAAAAACCTTAAAACCTTATACAAATTAATATTGTATCTCATTTGTTTTGAATAAAAAAAAACAACCGAGTCATTACTTGTTATACACATTTTGTTTAATTATTACTTCCATTCTCCATTTCCGTTGTCCTGGCAATAGTTACATTAGGGAATAAAAAAAGTGCAACACCCAGTATGCATATTTGAATCAAACTGAAGATGTACTCCACTGTATAGCATATCTTGAACATAAAAACTGATACACAGTTTTGCTTGTTTATCTTTTGTTTTAAAGTTTTTGTATACGTTTACCGGAAATGTGGCAATTTTATATGCAATTTGATATGCCATTTTATATGCAACTTTATATTGTTATTCTTGTGGTTCTGTAAGAAGTGCTAAAATACCACGAGTTCATACACTATATGGTTTCAGGCAATTATTAGAATTTATAAAGCGATAAACTATTATGATGAAAGAAAAAGGTCGAAAAACAGACAATTGAACATTATTCCTTCTATCGCTATAAGGATACGGATAGGATCGTTTTATGATCAAAGGTATGACGAATGATATCTTCCTTCCTTAGACTCCTTGCTGTACAAAATCGACAATGTACAGCTGATGCGCGATGCGTTTCTTGCAGCTACAGGTAGGACCGCCTCTAGGAAAACTGTTGATAGACATTTACTTGTTATGACGAGCATGCTTATCGCCCATGACTTCCTCATACAGCACACCACAACAAACGTCTCTTAAAATATCCGAACTATCATTGAATGAAATCTAGAATAGAATTCTCTTTGCCTTAGTGATGAGTCTAGATTTTGTTTAAGTTGTTAAGATGAAGTAGACGTTATTTGTACATATAAATAATAATTTAATTTATAAACAACAAAAAATATATTCTATAATAGAGTAAGAACGGCGTGCATATATATATATATATATATATATATATATATATATATATATATATATATATATATATATATATATATATATATATATATATATTATTATTCACGTATGGGCCCTGGTGGACCACGCGAAGTACAATTAGAGGCGTTTGTTGTTGTTAGCCTTTCTTTGAGCCCATACTAATTTCATTCTTTCGCTATGAGCTTTTTTCCTTTCGTCAGACCAAGTTGTTCCAGTCTTCCTACATTTTTCTCTCTGGCCAACCTTCCAAACGTTAACCTTGTGTCTGAAACAACCTCTATCCTGAATTTCACTTTGTGTAATATTTGCTGATCTTAGGTCCTCTTTAATTGCCGCAATCCATTTAATTATTTCTACTTTAGCTCTACTCCTATTTTCATAAAATTCGACTATTTGTCTAGTTAGCCTACTCGGATTCATCCGTTTGATGTGTCCGTAAAACTTAAGTCTTCTTTTTCTCATATCGCTATGTATATCTGTGTATTGTTTGATTTCTTGGTTTTCTCGAAGTCGGTATGTTGTGCTATTTATTTGTTTGGGGCCTAGGATTTTTCTTATGATTTTTCTTTCCTTCTTTTCAATGTCCTCGACAGCATATAGACATTCTGGTTTTATATATAAATATTATATATAAAACCAGATAAAAAAATATATTATATCTGGTATCTTAGTTTCTGCAGCATATAGACATTCTGGCTATATATATATATATATATATATATATATATATATATATATATATATATATATATATATATATATATATATATGCAAAACAAATAAGTGTCACAACACAACGATAAAGCTAAGGTTAGTATAAATTAATATTTCTATAGAACGAGACAATGTGTTGGTGGTGTAATAAATTTTACAATAATGTCTTCACAGAAGAAACCGATTTGAAAGCGCCTAATACCTGATTCTGATTATTAATTTTAAACTGAAAAGGGTGTATTGTGTACTTTGTGCATTTGTGCAATCAAATTGTGAATATTTAGAACACTCAAATTATGGACATTTTAATAATACAATCAATCATTTTTCTCTTAATGTGACCTGAATCGTTTAAAACGTGTTATGGTGAGAAAAATTAGTGCTAGTAATTTTAACTTTGGCATTAAGCTACAATAGTGTGTAAGTTTGCTTTTTTTTGTAGCGAAATAAACCAAATGTATGTTTAAACTTATGGAATGAATGGCTTTAAAAATATTATGTTTTACATTCTGTCAAAAAATTACTGGGAATTCATCATTTGGAAAGCCCGCTTAAAGGGATTACCAAAATTCTTTTTATAAATTCTTCGCTAAGTTGGCACAACCGTCCTCTATATTGATGCGGAGTTTGAACTGTCATTAAGTTTGTATACAGTGCTCGATTTTGTCAGTTAATTTCAAGTGTGTTTTGCTTGAGCATTTTTACAATGGATACAAACATCGAACAAGAATTTGTCTTAAATTTAGCATTGCAAATTTAATTTCATGCGCCGAGTCGCTGAAAATATTACAGGAGGCTTATGATGAATCGAGACTTTATCAAAAACACGTGTATATTACTGGTACAGCGCATTCAAAAGTGGTCGAGATGTGGTGGAAGATGTGCTTCACTCTGGTCGGCTATCAACGTCTTCAACTGAAGTTAACATCGCTAAAGCGAAATAATGATGACTGAAAATTGTCATTTAAGTTTGAGAGAGATAGCCGCTGATCTTTCTTTATCTCACGAATTAATTCGTACCATTTTAAGAGATTATTTGGGTATGAAACGCGTTGCTAGTGCCGAGAGCCCTGAATTTTCTTCAGAAACTCAATCGCGTAAAGGTCGCTGAGGACATGCTAGAACGAGTCAATTCCGACCCTACATTCATATAACATTGCAACTGGTGATGAGACATTAGTATACGAATTTGACATGCAAACCAGTCAACAGGCTTCGGAATGGTGCCTTCCAAATCAGCCGAAACCGAAAAAGCCACGTCAAAGTCGATCAAAAGTTAAGGTGATGTTGACTGTTTTTTTTTATTATCGCGTTGTTGTGCACTCGGAATTCTTGCCAGAAGGTTAGACGGTAAATAAAGCATATTATCTGAGCGTTATGCGGCTTTTGAGCGAGCAAATTTGTCGAAAAAGATTTGTGGAAAGAAAACTCTTGGATTTTACATCACGACAACGCGCCATCTCACAATGCTTTGATTGTGGACGAATTTGTGGCCAACAACTTAAAAAACACCATCAAACAACCACCGTATTCACCTGATATGGCTCCGACCGACTTCTTTCTCTTTCCAAAACTCAAATTACCATTTCCAGGCACCCGTTTTCAGTCGATAGAAGACATAAAAGAGAATTCGCAGCGAGAACTGAAGTCAATTCCGGAAAATACGTATAAAAATGTATTGACAATTGAATTATTCGTCGGCATAAGTGTATTATTTCGGAAGGGGTGTACTTTAAATGCGATACCAGAAATGTGAATAAATAATAAACATTGTGTGTTTTATTGACCAATTCCCGGTATATTTTTCACATAATGTATTTTCTATTAATACGTTAATAGGCCAGTGAAACAAACAAACTTAATTCAGTTCGATGGAAATAAACATCCTTGCCAATTTTTTAAAAAATTGAATTTCCGCCTGTTTTTCACGGAAATGGTTGCATTTTCTATACATGTTTAAGGAAATTTTTCGTTCAAAATAATGTAAAGGATCCTTGGTTAAATGTTTCGAAAGTACTTTCTCTTACGCCCGGAATATAGCATATATCTAGAATTTAACTTGTAATTATTGTTCATTAAAGGTGTTGCTGATCGTGTTGTTTAAATCTAGGGAAGTTGAATTTCATACGTTTATATTACTTTGGGAAACTAAAATAAGAAAACTTTCAGAATAACCTCTTATGATTCAAAATTCGAAATATTTCTCTTGGAGGGTAACTAGGCTTGATCGGATATTTGGCGCTAATCTTCCTAAAACTTTCTAGGTTAATAATCCAGCTATATGTATACATGCTTACAATACGCTTTCATTCAAATAGATATAAATGGTTGAATAGCACGTTTCGGTGTAGGTGAGGAATTACAAATTTTACACAACCATATTAACAGGATTAAATAAATCAATAATACATTTTACAAAACAGAATCGTTATTTGTTTTGGGAGTTTTTATTTCGAGCATCAATTTATTAATGATAAAATTGTAAAAACTATACCTGCTTATATTTGATATGGTTTTTTTAAATGTGTATGTTTTAATGTCATTTTACAGAATACAATACATTTTGGCAGTCCACCAAAATAAATGTTGTCGTGTTTTTGTAGGGTCTTCGATAATAAAACGAAACACTGTATACTCAGGTTTGTTGAAAAAAATAAACTTTTACATGACTAGTAAAAAACAAAACACCTAAATATACAAAAAAAAACATAACTAGTAAAAAAACTAGAAGGATTAAGTTAATTTCAAAAATAGGGATATTTATTCCACTATATTTGTTATACAAACAAATGCCAAAAACCACCAAACAGATAACAGGTGGAATGTACGAGTCTTAGATTGGAGACTATAGTACTAGGCTAATTCAAAAGTTCGCGGAGCGGAGTAAACGAACTATATAACATTACTACATTTCTATCCTTCTATCTACAGTTTTATCCTTCATATGAACATATGTGAAGTTTCAAGTCGATCTCTAAATTTATTCGTACAAAAACAGCAGCTTTAAGTGTTATTTTTTAAAATGGAAAATATTGAGAATCGTGCAGTGATTAAATTTGTAAAAAAGGTTTAAAGGTAATGGAAATTCATAGTGAAAAGGTAAATGTATTAAAGGAGTCTGCTCCTTCAAAAACAATGGTTTGTAACTATGCAGGTGGGTTTTAACATGGTCGTATGATGATCCTCATTCTGGACGTCCAATAAGTGCAACTACTGAACAAATAATTAATTCTATACATGATATAGTTATGGATGACAGATAATTCACTTGAGTGAAATTTCTAAGGCCATGGACATCTCAACTGAACGGGTGTTTCATATTTTGAAAAAGGAATTGGGCTTGAGAAAGCTATGTGCAAGATGGCTGCCTATGTATTTGTTAAATTCTTATCAAAAACGACTTCGAGTAAAACTTGTATAACATTTGGATCTTTTTTTGAAAGAATAAAGTAGATTTTAAACGTCGTTTTGTAACTATGGATGAGACCTCGTTTTATCACTATGATCCTAAACTGCGACAACAAACCGCAGAGTGGACTCAGCACGGTTGTTCAGCTCCGAAGCAGCCAAAGTGGCCAAAATCAATTTTTTGGGATGCAAAAGGCATTTTGTTAATTGCTTACTTTCAAACCGGTAAAACAATAACAGGACAGTATTACTCAAACCTTGCAAAAATTGATGAGAAAAGACCTGGTTTAGCGAAGAAAAAATCATTTTTTATCAAGATCGGCTCACAGATCTGTAGTGGCCAAATTGAAGGAGTTACACTACGAATTGTTGGATCATCCACCATATTCACCAGATCTGACCCCGTCTGATTTTTATTTGTTCCCAAACTTCAAAAAATTTCTACGTGGTAAACGTTTTTTATCAAATGAACAAGTTACAGTAGCTGTTGATATTTTGAAGGACTTCCAGAAAATCTCTTCAGAGATGGAATAAATGAATTGCAACTCTAAACTTGTTTTATCATTTCCGCTCAGCAAACCTTTCAATTAGCCTAGTAAAGAAAAATAACACGCGGAAGGTCACGGATGTGATGGATAGATGATCTGAAGGGTCACGTTGGTCTAGCATCGAAGAGAAGTGCATCGAACAGGACACGACAGAAGGTACTATGGGAGGCCTGCATTCGCAGTTTGATTGAAGAAGGCAAATTAATGAATATTAGATTTTTATTAAGTCCCCAATGCAATAGTTAGAAAGAATTATAGGAATTAACAATAATTGAATATATTAATGTTCTTGATATCGATTTCATTGGTAATCGCCAACAGATAACAGAGAATATGCAGATAATGTGATAACCTACGGAATAGTTGAAATAAATTTATCTGTTATATTCTTCTATTGTACTCTCTTCTGTATATAAACCTTGGTGGAATTGTCTATAAGATATTGAGGATATTGTGTGTAAGTACCTTTAAGTCTAAACTTCAAAGTAATTAATATATATATATATATATATATATATATATATATATATATATATATATATATATATATATATATATATAAATACAAATGCAAATTCATATTCAAAAACCTACCAACTAGATCTTATTGAAAAATTCATTTTAATTTTTTTTATATAAAATATGACATTTTTTGTCTAATCTTAAGTTGACACAGTTTTGAAATTGACCTATTTTACAAATTTTTTACCTTTATCTTTTTTGTTTTTTTTATTATAATCTAACAATTTTAAATTTTTTACTTGTAATGGTTTAGATGCAAAAAAATATCAATGAAAATTTATTATTTAATGATGTCATTATATACACAACTTAAATTTCCAGCATCGTTGCTGAAATTAATGGTATTATTTTTTTATATATTTTTTATATTTTTCACCTCGGCATCTCCGGTTTAGTACCCGGAAGATTAAGTAAGTAAGTTAAATAAATTATTTCTTTTAAATTTCGTTTTTAATATTCTTTTTCAAAATCTAAAATCTAATTTTTCATCAATATATTTTTTGCATCTAATAAAATTACAAGTGAAAAATTCAAAATTGTTAGATTATAATAAATACAATATTAATTCACTAATAAATTAGTTAAATTCAAAAATGTGTCAACTGAAGATTAGACATAGAATATGAATTTGCATTGTTTGTAAAAGCGATATATATTGCAGAATTATTCTGAAGATGGTTTATAAATAGACCTAATACATGTTTTTACATCCGTGAAACAGTACGACAAATATTAGTCTAAATAATATTTGAAATATACATGATGTTAACGATAATTTCTATAAAAGAGGCTTTTTTTGCTTGATTTTGCGTCAGTAGCTACTTACGATCTGGTTAGCAGGAACTCCACCCATACGGACAACATCGCTTTTCTTGAGTGCAAATTGGTTTTCGTTACGGGTTTTTAGAGGCTGTTTCTCCGATCCAGCCGAAACTAGGTTTTACATTCGAAACCGAATTTTGGTATCCGCCTTAATTTCGGCCGAAACCGAACCTAATCTATTTAATATTTTTTTCATATGAATTTAATCGCATGATACAGAATGATTTATTCAGAACATTTTTATCTATTGCTGATTTGCTCAAGCAAAGTTTAGATGCCGGTCGCGTTGGTGCGGACGGTAAGAACAGCGGCCTGCCGCTGCTGTGCCGAAACCGCACTGGGGTGGTAGTTGGTTCGATTCCAGCGCTCGGATGGTTGTTTTTCTTTCTTTCTTCGGTCTGTTTTACTTCCTAAATGTTTATGATTGTTTCAAGGCAAGAGTGTAAAATCCGACTTCGAATTACCCCTCAGTCACGCCAGTTAAAGGCTGGGTAAGGCCGGATGCCTTCCGAGAAGTGTTCTACGTTGGTCACTCGCCAGTCGGTAGGTTTCCTGATAGACTTATGCGTAGGCACATAACTAAGGGTTTATAGCTCGAGGGGGATGCTGGCCTGGGTTTATCGGAAACTGATGACCGTTTTTCGGAACCCACGTTAAGCTGTAGGTCCAGTCGCTAAATAGCCTAGTTGCTGATGCACCTCTAACCCTAACACTTTACTTACTTTACTTTTAAAGCTTAGATATTACAAGTCCTTTTTTGAGCTCAATTAACTGCGAAGGCAAACAAATATCCTCTGTTGTGACAGCTACTACCTTTTATTGTATTTTCGACTACTTTATTTTACTTTATTAGTAAATAGTAATGAACTACTAATATATTTTAAATAACTTTTTTGTTTTTTTTTCTTGAATTTTCGGTGTATTATAATAATAACAATAATAATTTTGTTTACGTTTTGGTTATTTTTATTTAACCATCTTCAGAATAGCTATAATTTTATAAAATATATTATTTTTATACATAGTATAAATTTATATTTTAACACATACCTTTTAATAATATATTAATCTACTATTAATATATTAACTAATAATAATAATACTAATAATACTTATCCTACTAATAATACTACTCATACTAATTATGCATAACTATCATACTAAATACTACTCATACTCATTACTAATAATATATTAATCTAATTATACTATTAATTATAAATTATTAATTAAGCTTTTTTAAATATGTTATTTTTTATGCTTTTTTATACTAACAGTTTTGGGTTTTTAACTTTTAATGGTATTTGTTGCAAAATAAAACGTTAATTTATAATTTAATTTAGTCATTATATCATATTATAAATTTGGAGTCGATATCGTGAGATGATGACTTGATTTTTGTGAACTGAATTGAATATTATTGATCTGGAGGATATGTAATTCCAACAGGATGGCGCCTACCCCACTTTGCTAATGAAACAATTGATTTATTGGGAGAGATATTTCCTGGGCGAGTTATTGTAAGAAACGGTGATGTTAATTGGCCACAAACATCATGTGATTTGACACCGTTGGACTATTTTCTTTGGAGTTACGTGAAAAGCCAGGTCTATAAAAAGAATCCAGAATCGATTCCTGAACTAAAGCATGAAATAATTCGAGTTATTTGTGAGATAGAGCCACGGTTATGCCAAAATATTATCCAAAATTTTGACAAAAGGGTGGACGTCTCTGGAGCTGCAAGAGGTGGTCATTTGCCAGATATTGTCATACAATATGCTTCAATGTGTTATATTCAAGAATTTTAAAAAAGTTCAATTTGAAAGACCCTTTCTAATGTGCCATGTCTCTGATATTCTTCATCTTCTATTTTTTAAATCAGCATTTCCGTAAATCTTTTGAAAACAGAGTATGTGATATATATAGTAAATATTGTTACTATATATGAATAATTTCGCGGATATGCTAAATTTATTGTATTTTTTTTTCAATTAATACATCATCTGAAATATTGATAATGTTAATATAATATAAATTATTTCCAAACTTAAAAGATATATAACTAGATATTAAATATTTTCTTCAATTTTATTATAGTATAATGCAAAGAGGTCTAAGTCCATCAATCAAAAAATTATCTTACTGATAAAAATAAAAAGAAGATATAGGCAAAAACATATTGTTCGAAATATTTTCTGAAGCATGTCATGTTATCTTTATAAAAATAGTTCGTGTAAAAGAAGAGTTTTGAACTTGCCATTAGGTAACTGCCACGGTACATTTTTCCGACGGATTCGCAACTAGGCTGGCGCTACCGTGTAATTGTGCTTAATCTACTTTTCGATAAGAAGAGACAGAGACGGATAAATCCCGCGGGATGCCGATTACAGTTTCGGCGGCGGTAGGAACGTTGCAAGATTAATGGGGAGTCCGGATCCCGGCGCCGCCATCCAGCGACGCTGCCGTCAACAAACGAAAAATATCGACATTCGATTGTTTAATTCGATTGTTTGTTGTTCTGTCATGGGACCCTTGACTCTTTTAATGTCTATTTTGTTTCACTTCTTAGAAACTAGAAAATAATCGTTGTTATTTTTGTCCTTTGTATTAAATTATATTATAAAAGTGTGTATATATATATATATATATATATATATATATATATATATATATATATATATATATATATATAGAGAGAGAGAGAGAGAGAGAGGGAGAGGGAGAGGGAGAGAGAGAGAGAGTTAGTTACCTTAGTAGAATTTAATATTTTATATCATTATCTAGTAACGTAGCAATGTGACTATTAAAATGGTTAGGTACAACTTAACCATCTCTTGTATTATCCTGCAAGAATAAAACTTAAAATTTGTTATCTATGACTGTTTCTACATAGACAATATGCCATTTCATATACACAGTAGATCTCAGCCATAATTCGCCCTCGAGATATTCGCAATGGACACTCTTGGCTAAGATGTATCATGATTATCTTCAGAAGATATATATTATCCACCATCATGATTTTCTAGAGACATATACGATCTATCATGATAATCTTTTGAAAATATATGAAAATATAATCCCGGATAGTATGATTGCATCTAATGAACCACCACGATCGTCTATAGACGTATACTATCCATCATCGTAATCTTTTTAAAATATGATCTGTCCAATGTATTTTAATGAAATATTTCGTTTTCATTGAACATAATAATTAAATATAAATATTATGGTTAAAATTCATTTATTCATATAGTACGAGAGAAGACAGGACCATGGATCAAGATTGTTTTAGCAAGTTTCTGTATATTTTTTATTCAGTTTTATATGTTTAAAGAATTATAAAAATATTTGTTGCTGTATTATTAGCTCATATCAACAATTGAATTTTTTGAAGACTTTACATCATCAAGTAAAATGATGTAGTTTGATCTGCTATTCCTAGCTTTAATTGGCATTTTAAGTCTTCAAGCACGAATACTCGAATCATACGCCCATATATATATATATATATATATATATATATATATATATATATATATATATATATATATATATATATATATATATATATATATATATAGCTCATTCAGGGAAACAATGGTTGAATGTTCATCAAAATCTATGACGCACTCATGTTAAAATGTTGCCACATCAACACCAAAATACCCAGACTTTGGCTGTTGTTTGATCGATAAAATTTTAAATAAGAAACTAACGCGAAATGTTTTTTCTTTAAAAGTTTTTACCGACAACCTGTTTCTGCTTGTGGGCATAGCGGCTTTTCATTTAGTTGACACAAAGTATAATTATTAACTATCACTAAAACAACATTCAGCATCTGAATCGCTGTTGAAGTAAATTATTAGGGATTAATTTCTAGTCTATGAAATACTCTTTCGCGATTCGACCATCTTTCAATCTCTTCTCCTGTTTGTCTCATGCTGTTCATCCAGATATGTGATGTAACTGTTGATAAAGCTTATTTCCACATATCCAAACAGTTATCAATCATTCGTACACCTCGAGCTATATGACGATTGTAATAATTTTTGGCCACCCTCCATATTAATTCTATAGGATTGAATATGCAATGATAAGAGCGAAGACGTAACACTTTGTGTCCGAAGTAACACTTTGAGTGAAGACGTAACACTTCACCATATGATCTGCCACATATTCATTTTTAGGCTTGTTCCTAAAAAGAACATTATGAAAGACAAACCTGTCTCTTTAATTAGTGCTTACGGAATAACGATTTGCAGCAGTTAACTTTTCAACATAGTATTTTCAAAAGGAAAATTATGCTTTGCCAGTCATTCTGCAATTTTTGGTTTTGCCCATGCACTAGTTAGAGGTTTATCTATCAGTGTACTGTGCTATGGTGCATTATTCATGACAATAACTGATAGCTCTTTCAATATTTTCAACCATCTGGTTTTCAAACCAAAACATAAAGTTATCTTGATTAATTTCTCCATAATAATCGCCTTTTGTTTTAGAAGAGAATACTATTCGACCTCTGAAATAAAACCATTCTCCCAGCATGAAGGACAATATATCTACAATAACATGTTATTATTGACGTGTCTTAAAACAACTATTCATGACAACATGACTTTAATGGCTCCTAAGTATTAGGTATAGCACTTAGTTTTTACCATCAACTTTTGTAGTGTTTACACTCCTCTTGTTATCATCTTACCCATGAGTGACTCAAAGTCCGATTTTGAAATATCCATGTTTCATCCAAATAAAAAATCAAATACCGATTCGTCTTTGATATTTTGATACAACTTCAAAAATTTGATTGGTTTAAAGGCAATATCTGGAAGTTATAACAGGCCCCTATTATTGGATTTATCCTTACTCCATTTGAAATCAATTTCGTTTAGAAGTATATGAAGCGAAGTTTTACATCCATCAAAGAGCTGCATGTTATTTAGCTTTTCATGAATACTTACAAGATCAACCGTTTGTTCTGAAATAATTCAATAAAATTTCATAAAAATATAATATTACCATGTAAATCTACTCACTTTTGTAATACATTTCATAGATTTGATTGTGCATTGAGCCAACATCAAGATGATCTAGATTAGTTACTCGTTTTGGATGTAGACGCTTTTTCTTCGGTGATTTTAAGATTTCGTTATTCTTCAACTTTTTCGAACTTGCACTAACTGTTCCAATACTAATATTTAGTGCAGCCGAAACTCGCTAAAAAAAACTCCAATTAACCATGAAATCTACTAAGTTATTAATACATACGGTTACTAATACAGTTATTAATACCATGAAATCTACTAAATTATTAATACATACCTCTCTCGCAGCTTTAAATAGCAAAACAGGAGTCCCATTATTTCATTCCTGTTCAAAATAACTGATAAATGACGAGACAAATTGCTTAAATCGACTGCTCAACGGTTTTGGCATTTTTTTTTTTCAATTACAATCAAATATTTTTTACTTCAGAACTCACAAAACCAGAAAATTGCTAAAACAACAAAGAATACAGTAAACATAATTCAAAACCTTTAAAGGCACAGCTCAAAAACGAACAGAACATGAAAATGACAAATTCGACTAAGAAAGTTGTGTTAGGCCGGCAACACCGCCCACAACCACAAACTAAAATGTTATCTTAACAGTGAATTCACAGAATGAGATCCTCCGGCTCATCGTGTTTTTATTCTCTTCTAATAGGATTAGCGGAAGAAGGAAAGAGAGTGCTTCGAACTTTAAATGATTTTTTCTATTTTATGGATATAAATTGGCAATGGATTTCTCTAGACTGATGACGAGCATCATAATGCATGTGGGTATACTATATTTTTGGTTGTTCCATTGTCTGTGTAGATATAGAGATTGTCTGGTTTGCCGACTCTAGAACACGCAACATATAATTGTCCATGTGAGAAGCAATCCATGTCTAGAAAACAAAGAAACGAACTAAATAACAAAAAAAAGTACTAACGAAATAATTCAATTTAAATCATAATTCGCCCCGGAGAAACACGTAGTGGACATTTTTGGCTAAGATCTACCATGATGATCTTAAAATATAATCTCGGATACTTTGATTGCTTCTCTATGGTATATTGAAATATACCATCCATCATCGTAATCTTCTTAAAATATGATCTGTCCAATGTATTATAACGAATTATTTATTTTTCATTGAACATAATAATGAAATATAAATATTATTATGGTGAAAATTGACTTATTCCCATAGCACTAGAGAATACAGAACCGTGAATCAAGATTGTTTTAGCAAGTTTTTGTATATTTTTTAGTCAGCTTTAAAAATTTAAATAATTATAAAAATATTTCTTGGTATTTTATTAGCTCGTATCTCTTTTAACACTCTACATTATCAAGTAAAATAATGTAGTTTGATCTGCTATTCTTAGATTTAATTGGTATTTAAAGTCTTCATATATATATATATATATATATATATATATATATATATATATATATATATATATATATATATATATATATAAACCTATATATAAACCAACCATTCAATATGTGGACAAATAAAATGTTTATTTCGATATGGAAAAATGATCTTCTAATCGAAAAACATCGGTAAAAACTGTTCGCAACTGATCTTGACTTGCTTTTGAGGTGGAGAAAAAGGCGAACAGAAAGAAATCGCTTTGAAGAAAATTGTCGGTCCATTTTTTCTCCCGTTTCCTTTTGTCCATTAATAATTTCATTGTGTGGTGAAAAGCCGAATACCGTTAATAATATAGGGGATCTCCCCCATTCGTATTTCCAGAGAAGTTAACCAAGACCAATCATGCTAGCTCATAAAAGGAATATATTTTCGGCTTAACGTTATTTATCTTATAATTATATTGTTTGTTTTTCAGAAGGTTTTTTTTATTTGAATATTTTGAGTTTCAGTTAGAAGTATGGCTTGCATAAACGTTATTTTATATTTGTGAGTTTGTATTCTTCTATTCACGAGGAAAATTATGTAAAAATATTTAATTTAATAGTGGAGCATTAAATTATTACTTTTCTGCAATTTTCGTATTAAAGTAAAAAAATATTATTATTTGTCAAATAAATGTTTTAACGAATGTACTGAATCTGGATCACGCAAATGGTTGTACATTTTATAAAATAGTTCTATTTAAACGAAAATCTAACTTTTAATACAAAACATACAAATCCCATTTTCGAACTTTTCAACTGTCAAAATATTCGTGGCACATTAAGTGATCTTAGTTTTTATGCATCGGTAGGACTTATTTATTTAATTATTTATTTACTTACGGGCAATACCCATTTTCATAATCCATACAAATCACAATAAAGTCTATACTTACATACTAGAATATAACTAACAATAATTTCCTTAAATTAACCATTAATATTAATACAATATAATAGTTCTAATAGTTTAAATGTCTCTTAAAGCCTAGCATAGAGTAATCAAAAAATCCAAACTACACTTATTTGCATTAGAGGCAATCCTCGAGATAGGTGAAAATTTCCAATAATTGCAACGGTGATGATTCGTAGAGAATAAAATGAAACTTCTAGTACTTCTTGGTGGAACTTATATTTATTAAACTCAAGATGCCAGGGCAGTCAATAATTCCATTAATGACCTTGTATAATATAAAATTGTCGGCCCTATCCTTATATAGAGACGAAGTCTCCAGTCTCAGCACACCTGCCACTTTACCAATAAACCGTACACTCATGAAGGGATCCAACCTGTGTGAAATAAACATGTGGAATCTGCTGGACCGCTTCCACTCTCCCAGAGTGCACAGGACAGTATGAGGACAAGACATAAGACAAGTACTCGAGGACTACATACATACAAGTATATTCGAGAGTTACATACAATAGCTTGAAGCTAGAAACATTCTTAAAGTATTTTGCGCTCCTACAGATAAACCCAAACATTTTATAAGCTTTGTTAATAATGTTTTCATATAATGTGGAAATCCATATTGGCGTCCAGAATCAGTCTCAAATCCCTTATATAATTCACACGTTGCAGAGCAGTGTTGTTTATAGAATAATTAGTCAGGACAGGGGAGATACCTCTGTTAAAAGTAATGCATTTACATTTGCTGATATTTAATTGCATTTTATTTCTCACACATCAATTGCCGATTTAATCGAGATCCACCTGCAAAGCCACTGCACTACATATTTTTCTGAAAATCTTTGAGTCATCAGTTAGTCTGAAGTTAGTTTTTCTTCTCTCTCTTTCTTTGGTTTATTGACATAGACCAAAGATTTAACATAACCTCAAAGAAAATAGTCTACAGGCATTAAACAACATGGCTTTGGTGTCTAATTAACAGGTCCATTCCTCGAAATAATTTTCTTACCTAATTGTTCCCTCAATAAATCGATTGTTGCCTTAGCTATATGATATATGGAGCCGTCCTGTTGGAATCACATGCAGCAATTTTGTTTAATAACGTAACGGTTTAACCAGAAACGCACGTAACCATACAATTCAGACGACGGTTTTGCAGCTTGAGTTGCAGCTGGGCCTTGTAAGGCACCAAACCAAAATCTTTACGCAACTTTTTCAACGTAGTCGAATAACAAAGCTCAACTTCCTGCGAACGCCGACGAATAAATTTGGATCTTCATCAACACTGCCAGTAACAGTGGAACGGCTTTTTGGCTGGAACAGCTTGTGGTAGCAGTTTTTTGTCTTAATATCGAGCAACGTGAAATCCGTTAGGAATTTGTCGATAATTAGGCCAATACGCCACTCCGTTGGGCGATTATATGCACCAGAAAATTCACGAAGTGTTCTATAAATTTGGCGCAGAAAGGCGCAGAGAGAACACTAATTTTGATAATAAATTTCGCCAATTTGCAAGCGTTGTTCTGATAGTAACATTCCATGATGGTTTGCCAGACTGAAGTGAATAATATACGTGTTTAATATACTGGAAATTTAGACATAAATATTAGTTTGTTCACTTAAAATTAATTTTTATCAAGTATTGGCTACCTCAGTTAAATATGGAATATTATGTATAAGTAGTAGAATATTTAGCGAATGAAGGAATCTTTGTAATTTGCCATATTCTATAAAGTTAACTACTTATTGTTTATACCTATCAGCGAGAGTAGATTAATCTCTTATATTATTCATTCTAAAACCTTATGAAAAGCAAAACATTGCAAACATATACTACAGCTTCACACATAAGAATTGTCAGTAATAAAAGAAACTCGTACAACGTTATATTAATAGTTCGAGTTTTATTTTTAATTATAATTGTATGTTTCGTAATTTAATTTTCACATCTCATAAAATTGGCTCAAATCTACAATAAATAAAATTAGTTATGGTTAACGGTTACCAGAAAGCTATGTAAGACATATTTTTGGTTTTTTTCAAGTCACAGTCTATTGAACTCGCCATTCAATTTACGCCCGAGTAAAAATGAGTAAATGGATTCCGAAAGAAAACCTGATGTCGAAAAAGTCGTGAAAACTTTCGGTAAAATGTTTTCGGCTTAAATTTGGCTTACTTTCAACGCACAGGAAAAAGAAACGAAGAAAGGAAAACCGATTTGAAGGGAACCGTCAACCAATTTTTTCTTCCATTTTCACTTGTCCATTTAATAATTCGTTTTGCAGGGAGAAAAAAAGGCCAAATCCGGCTAATAAAATCGGAACTTTCCGTTTCGTATATTTACAAAAAGTTAGTTATAAGCGACCGGCTTTCCCTGAGAAAAAGAAAACATATTTTTAACTTAATCCTATTTACATTTAAATTATGTTTTTGGTCTTTTTCGACAGTTCGCGTCAATTTTCGCCGAGAAAATTGCTTTTATTTCCAGAAGCTTTTAATTTGCTTCTAAGGCCTTGTTGGGATGAGGATTAATTTCGCATTTTCGTCAACCAATTTTGGAAAGGTCGACATAACGTAATGATACTCAGATGAGAACAGTAATATACTCCTCTATATAGGAAAAAATATTTAATTCTTATGAGTTGAAATTATTGGCTATATGTATTTTGAATTGCCTATTCACGCAACAATAAACAATCAAATAGAAAAGGATAAGCTTTAGATACACAGACAAAAAAATAACAGCTGAAATAACTCATTCTTTAAAATTTCCCCCTTAAAATTATTATTTTATTATATGGATTAGCCTAAAGGCATTTACACTCCCGACAATACCAGAACATACCAAGCACAAGCCACACCTGGAGCAAAACCCGAGTACAGCCCACACCCGGCACATCCCCATACTGCAGAACCGGTCCCAAGAGGAACATTGACTTATCCCAGATATTTTAAATATCCGAAGGATTAAGTTCTGTGGGGGCCCTTTTCATGTTTTCGGGCCACACGATTGTAGTAGCGACAGTGGATGTCTTTGATTTCCTAGTGTTATGCAGAAACTTTCGAACGGCTCTTGCTATTCCAAGTAATACAGTCTTCTGCATGGGTCTAAAAAGGTGATTGTTGAGGCCCAATTTTTTAATATTCCTTACCAAGTTCTTTGGGATGATTCCAGTTGATGACAATATGATAGGTACTGTTTCGACGCACTTCATATCCCATTGTCTTTTCACCTGTTCTGCAATGTTTTGCAATTAAATTATTGTTGTTTGGAATAGCTATATCTATAAATAATGTTTTTCTTGCAATTTTATCGATTACAACAATATCGGGCCTATTGTAATTTATTTTCTGCTCGGTAAACACCGTTCGGTCCCAGTACATTCTGTAAGTGTTTTTCTCCAGAACTGGTTGCGGATTGTAATTGTAGTATGAGACTTTTTCTGATTCCTTTAGCTGCAGTTTTATTGCTAATTCTTGATAAATGATCTTCGCCACTGCGTGGTGCCTTTCTTTATATTCTGTTGCTGCAAATGCTTCACAGCCCTCTGTTAGATATTGAATTGTCTCGGAGACCCGGCACCCAAATCTACATCGATCATCCACCACACTTCCATCCCGAATTATGTACTCTGTTTCCGGAAACATCTGTCCGGCAGTCGGCCAGTAGTTCGACGCTAATATGTCGACTTTTTCCTGGGTGACCTCATTCAAATGTGTCCCACGTAGAGGCTCCACGATTGTAATTTCTCAAGTTCTGTTTTTGCATAGACTTAAACTTGATCTTCGTTCAGTCGCAGTGGTGTTGATCCATCAGCCCGGCATACAGCTTTATGTAGCATAGATGTTTCCGTCTGCTGCAAGAAATATTTCCACAGATTTCCTATTTGTTGGCCCAGTTGTTGGACATGCCCTGATGCTTTCCAGTTATAAAGTTGTTTAATTACATTGGAAACCCCATCGATTGTAAATGGTTTATCTTTTATTTCGCCGCAGTTTTGATAGGCTTGAAGTCTTATCCAGCAAACGTTGTTGCTGTGTGAAATATTTGTACTTAACTGGTTGCCCCAGCATTCCTCTATCTGTTCTTTAGTTGGGAAGCCATTAATCGGGAGACTAGCAAGTGAATTGAGTTTCCTGTAAAAAGTTCTTTCTGATTTCTGGAATAATTTGTTATCCACTTTTCTGTTATTGCTTTTCTTGTATTTCTTCGGCCTTGTCACATATACTGAAAGTTTCTGTTTGAAGGTGTCAAGGCACTGTTGGGGTGTCGTATTCACTGCGTCCCTCGCAGAGTGTATTTCATTTCGCCCAATGATTATTTCAATTCCTCTTTCTAGTTTTGCTGTTCTTCTTCTACTCATCCATTCAGTTAGTCATCCAATATCTGTCCTAAGTGAGTCAATTTTCTTTACGAGCCTGCTCTCCCAGTATGGTATCTGAGTTTGTGCCTTTGCATTTTAACCTTCTATTGTTGGTCTGATCTTAATTCTAATGACTTTAAGTACTAAGATGGCAGCACAGCAGATCAACAGATGTAGTTCTTCTAAGGTCTTAGTTTTTGAAACGAGGGGAGGCAGGATATTTTTGTTCAGTTCATCTAATGCTACTGCAAGTGTTTTAGAAACATTTATCTTGGGAAGCGGTGGTCTGCTAAGTGGATCTGTGCCTTCGTACCCCGAAATTGATTTTCCAAATTCAAGCAGAAGACATGGATTAACCTGATCAGTGTTTTCTGGCCGTTGTTCGGACATTATAATTTCTGGATCTATTATTTTCAGAAATATCCTATCCTATTACAGTCTGGTTCTGGTCAATTTCTTGTTGGATCTCTTGTTTGAAGGTATTTGTCTAGTTTTTGGAATTATGCCTTTCTTGAGAATCATTCTATATTGATCACCCACTCTCTATTCTATGACTTGTATGATAGGATATGCTTTAGTGAACTCGGCGTGAAGTTGTTGTTTGTAGCCGATTCTTACCAGCTGTTTGAAGCTGTAGCCGTTCAAGTTGCATCACCTTATAATAAATGCGCATGATTGTTTCATTCATCGCTGATGTCGATTTCATGCATCTTCTAGGTAGTCCAGCTTGAGTGAGCTCCGGTTGTAGTACCGGTGCAGCAGATCCAGCTGGTGAAGTCTCCGGTAGTATTAGACTTCGGTCTAGTGCTTTTTTCATAGCCCTTCTTATGGTGCCATAGAGTTGGGAACTGCCACTCGCTCACCAACTGCCAGTCTCACCAACACCGGACAAATCCTCACGACGGTTCCGAAGGGTTTGTCTGGTGATATTCCTGTCTTCTGGATATATAGGTAACACTTAAAACACATTCTTTTTCCTATTTCCTTTTATTATAATTGTTATTAAGTGATACACATTCTCAGTATTTCTATTAAAAAATATTTCAACTGTTCTTGTTGGTTTTAAGTTGGATTAAGCTAGGTTGCCTGGGAAAGAAATTCATCCTAGTCCAGAGTTTCTAAACATTTGCGCAAATGTAACAGGTTTGTAGAGTGACGGACCTATATAGCGCGTCTAAATCGAACACTTATTTAGGATTGTATTTATAGTTAGATAGGATAGTCTTCCTAGTCTGAACCATCGCAAAACTTCTTGCATATCTATTCCAACTCTCTCCTATATAATCGTATGCTTTGTATGCATTTTTCCCTCCATCCGATTGTTATAACCATTACCATTATTGTTGCTATTATGTTATCAATATTATTATTATATTTGTATTATTATGATATATAGTGAGTTTTTATTATGGAGTATCTACCAAATGAGAATCATAGAAGGTACTTATATAGTACGCGATCAAGCGAATACAGAGGAAAACCGAATACATTAAGGAAATGACCATCGTTGAATAGTAAGATCAAAATTGGCATATACGAAATTACCTAATGTCTGTCCAATATCTAAGTAAACCAGAGTTTTATAAGATAGTATATACGGGGTGTCCCATAACTTATCCTCCATAGAGCAACTGGTGATAGTAGAGATAATAAGAGGATTTAGTCAATAAATGTGTTGGCAAATGTTAGTTATTAAAAAGTTATAGGTTGTTGAAAGTGAAACCAAATTGTCAAAAAATTCAGATAATTTTAAAACGGTTGAAGATATCAGGTTTAAAATCGGGGCAGTTGGATTTTCAAAGGCGACAAATCTGAATTTGGTACTAGCTTGAGCCTAATTCCTAGAGGGCGCTTGCTACTTACTTTGTGAGAAATTAACTTTTTATGAATTGCATATTTTTCAGCCATCGACAAAATGTGTAATGGAATATTCGAACATGAATATCTCGCAAACGGCATTACATCTCGGTATTGACCAAAGGTACCTTTTTTTATGTGGACTCTTCTCTATTTTGAAGTCAAAATATTCCCAGTTTTATAGGGTAAAAAATATGAGTGTGTTAATTCTTCACAAAGTAGGTAGCAAGCGCTCTTTAGGAACTAGGCTTAAACTAGTACAAAATTCGGATTTGTCGCATTTGAAAACCCAATTACCCCGATTTTGAAGCTGATATCTTCAACCGTTTTTAAAATATCTCAATTTTTTTGAAAATTTAGTTTCACTTTCAACAACCTATACCTTTTTAATAATTATCATTTGCTAACACATTTATTGACTAAATTCTCTTATTTTGATCTCCACTATCACCAGTTGCTCTATGGCGGATAAGTTATGGGACACCCTGTATAGTTATTAAACCATCAAAGCATTTCGTTCGCCAACTGGGTCATCAACAGTATATTTTTCATATTTGATTTAAACCAAATATGTTACAATTTTATCACAGTTTAAGCCATTTGAATATTATTATCGACTTTTTGCAAATGATGACTATTCGATTCCTTATTGTTGATTCTATAAAACCTAGTTTCGGAAAGATCCAACAATCCAACATTATATCTAGTTCTATTAATAATATAATACATTTTAGGATGTTTCAATATATTTAAAAAATATTGGTCATTAACAACTTGTAAGTAAAGCCTTCGAAATATATTGTTATTTTTCTTTTCTTTGATTACCCTTTTAAGTGAATTAACAACAAATATATATTTAATAATGTTTATGGATTCTGCAGTTGGTTCCTCGTGAAACATTTTGAAAATACTAGGATTATAAATGATACACTTGTAGCTTTTTAATATTTTAGATTATTTCAAACTACTCTTGAGAAAGCGAAGCAAGGCGAAACATATGTAGAGCAAAATCTATAATAAACGTTTGAAACATTAAAAAGTTACAAGTGTATCACTTAAAATTTTAGTATAAATATATATATTTTTTTGAAGCAAAATTGGAATTTTGGGTAAGTATATGTAAATCATTGTGACTTAAGGAAATAAACAATACAGATCAAAAGTTTTAAATAATTTCTGAAACACTGATAACTTTGTTATATCAAACTAGTTACCGGGTCTCGTGAAACATTTGCTCATCAAAATTTTTTTCAGATAACGTCATCTGGTATCTCGAGTGTAATATTACGTTGTATTACTAACGATATTAATTTCTTCTATTACAGGCAACTATTCAGATTCACCATATATCCAATATTTAACACGTAAGTCTATCACAGATGATATAATTTTATTATTTTTTATTATGATATAATATATATATATATATATATATATATATATATATATATATATATATATATATATATATATATATATTATAGGCAATGTGAGGAATGGGTGGGGCTCGCTTCCGATGAAGCAACTAACAGAATATTCATTTTGGCGGAGACGCAGATTGTTGTGTGTTCCACATGAGATTGTGAAACCCAGCGGTTGGGGTTGTATCCTATCTAATGTTGTCTCACCGGACGCAGTCGTCCTAAGAAATAAAAAAACTGCATGTATAAGCTATCCAACGAGTCTGCGACAGTATGGGTTGTTTGATTGTGGAGAGGGTTTCCCTATTCTTGAAGAGAGAGCATATGTCTGCACTCTAACCACCAACAGAAGAAATATGTACCCTCCAATGTAAGGGATGTCCCAGTCAAGCAAATAACAGAATTTTTATTTAGGCGGATGGGCAGGTTATTGTATATATATATATATATATATATATATATATATATATATATATATATATATATATATATATATATATATATATACATATATATATATTATATATATATATATATATATATATATATATATATATATATATATATATATATATATATATATATATATATATATATACATATATATATATTATATATATATATATATATATATATATATATATATATATATATATATATATATATATATATATATATATATATATATGAGCATTCTGTTAGTTGCTGACCGGGAGCGAGCTCCACTCATCCCTTACATTGGAGGGCACATGTTTCGTCTGTTGGTGGTTAGATTCATCGGGGTACCAATATGCTCTCTGGTCAAGTATAGGAGCCCATCACAATCAAACAACCCATACTTTCGCCGACTTCTTGTCGGATAGCTTTGGGACGCTGCCCAAAGAAATAAAAAAACTGCATATATATAATATAATAACACTACGTAAATGTTATATATTCGATGTAGAATATATGCTAAAGGTGTTGACATTATTTCGTGCTCATGTCCTTATTACTTGCAGATCTATAATCCGCACTCCTAAATAATTTATCGCCATTTTATGATTATACGTGTTAAAAATATTTTTTAACGAAGTATGCCACACTTCACATGGTACGTGTGAGAGGGATAACTGTCAGCAAATAATCATTTCGGACACTGGTTTCTTTTTATATTTGATTTTTTTTTTAAGTGCTACTGAAATTATTACAATTATTTGTACCCCTTTGGAAAAAAATTATGTTAGCCATAAAAGGTTTAATAAATGGCATCAAAAATTTGAATTTAATCAGGAAGATGTCAGCAATTTGAAACCTAAGGCCGGCAAAATTGTTTATATACTACTGTGTTCAGTTCATTGTGTCAATTCACCACGAAAGGGTCCACGATTCAACAGCGTGTATACATTGGAAGTTGAAGGGCGACTCCTACTTTGGTGAAAAAATAATGTTTTCTGACAAAGCGCACTTCTGGAATAATGGATTTATGAACAAATGTAACTACAGGATTTGGGTCTTTAATCCTCAAGTGATTTAGGTGTGACCTCTTCATCTTCAGAAAGCCGCGGTTATTTTGGCTGAAGGTTGATAGGACCATATTTTGGACGATGATGGAAATTGTGTTACTGTTATTTGGGAACACTATAGAAATAAGCTATCAGAATATAATATAATATATATATATATATATATATATATATATATATATATATATATATATATATATATATATATATATATATATATATATATATTAAAACCTTTCAAGTGGTTTTGTACTTATAAAAGTGTGAAAATTGTCGTACAGATTTCAACATATTTTAAATCCATGTTCGCTCCAGGCCTCAGCACAACATGAATCTCTTTCATCTTCGACGTCCAATACGAGATATTAGCCTTTAGGTAACAAGCGCCAAGTTTTTGCTCAAGAAGTTTACAAGAAAACTCTCTTAGGCTAAGGTTCGAGTAGATACTATAAAGTTGTTCCAAGAGTTTTTCCAAAGAAAGCAAAAAATAAAATAAAATAAACCACGTTCCGGACGATGCTGTTGCCTCACGAGATTATTTTTGTATAAAGGTATTTTCGTTTTTTAAAACATAAATGTTAAGTGAATATTTCTATCTATAAGTTTATACTGTGGCACCAAATAACTGTTATTACATAATTGATATGGATATAATGAAATGAATAATAATTTAAAAATTTACTACAAAAAATTACAGGTCTAAAATTTTTTGAAAAGTAAAGTTAGTAAGAATATTAATTTACCATACAATTTTCCATTTTTACCTTAAAATAAGAGATTTTAATTTAAAAATTTAATAGTGCGTCTATGAACATCCCGTGCAGGGCATCCTTTCGAAGATATTGTGTTCACAGAATAAAAATATACAGAAGAGTGTCGAAAAATTTAAAAATGCATATCGACCAGGGGAATTATTTTAATTTGACTTAAAGAAAATGTTTTCATAAGATTTCCTTCTAAAGCAATATACTAACCGTTTAATATCTTAAAGAAAAAAAAATATTTTGAAGTGGTCACCCTTTTGTTAAAATCCGATGGCGATCGGGCGATGTTTCCAATTCCATCTTCGAAAAAGTACGGAGCAATGACACTTCCGGGCGATAAAACAATACCCTAGAGTAACTTTTTAAAAAATTTAATGGTAGTTTGATTATCTTTCTTGTTTTTTTATCACAAAAGCAATTTTATATTTTTACAAATTCCCGTAAAAAAAAATGTTTACAGAAAGATCATTGTCAGAATACATTTGAGCAAATTATTAATGCTGTTTTGTACATACGTCCCCGCTTTTTTTTATGACAACTTAATTTCTAAGATTTCGAGATGAATAAAAATATTCAGCTGCACAATATGCCTTAGATTAAACATCCTATATTACCTAGATGCTCAGAAACAATTATTATAAAAGATCTTGCCACGATTTGAAAGATTATTGATTCCTTTCAGGCAAAAAATTATTCGTTTTTGAAAATATATTTAACCCACTAAAGAATCGTTTGGCGTTGCAATTTAAAACATCGTATAAAATAGTGACAAATCTATATAAAAGGTAACTTAGTGTTTCTTTCTCATCAAGTTTACACTCTGCTAGTCTTCAAACCACGACCCGCGACTAGCGAATTTAGCCAGCGTATGCTCGTTTAAGGCGTATACTCAGCAACTAGTTTAGAAATTATGGATAATGGCAGGAAAATTAAAACGGTTTTGGCCCTTGGAACTTATTGAAGTAATCAGTATGGCCCTAAGGCTAGAAAAATCTATCAGAAAAACAAAAGTTATTTTTAGTGATATGAGTTAAGTGTTTTAACAAGATAATGCCCCCATTTATTAGGCAAAAATTTAAACAGATTGGCTCGAGCAACAAAAAATCAAAATTGTACTGTTGTTTTTCCCGATTTGCATATTGTTGAAAATGTCTGGGGAATGCTTTCCAGGCGACTTGAAAATTATATCCTGGCTTCATAAGAAGAAATTCCACAACAAAGCAAACAATAAAACAGTTGTATGATTCATTACCGAAAAGAAATTTTGATTTAATAAAAGGTGGTGAAAAGGCTACAACATATTAAAATGTTGTTTAAGTTTTCCGCTTTGTAACCATTCTCTTTTCCATAGAGCCGAGGGTATGTCTAACATTTCAACGCATCTCAAATCTATTTATTTATTTTTTTCTTGAGAAACGTCTTCACTAGGACTTAAGATTGAGTAAAAATATATTTTACGGTAGATTTCATATTAATATGTTATTTTGAAAAGTCTTAAAAAATAATTATTGAACTGTGTCTAACATTTTGACACTAAGTAAGTGTACACTTCCGCTATTTAGTTATCGTATTCTTCTTTTATTAGCTCTTCTATGGAGATATCTAAATTCCTAAATAATTTATCATTGTTTCTTTCTTCGGCTCATTTTTCCTCGTCCATTTTAACGGTTATCTTAGAGCTTTATACCAGTCAGCGATCTTTGATCCCCGAACTTCAAACAAAAACTTTTCAAAAAAAATATTAAAAAATAAGTGAGAAAGGTGAAACGCTGGCAAAGAGATAATGGTGGCAGCAGCTACTATTCCCTAGTATTGAGTTTTTTTAACCTTTTTACTCCCCATTATTGTCTCTTTGTTTGTCGTGGCTTTTTATCGCCTCCATGGACGTCCCAATGGATCAGAGAAGTGACAAAAAAGACAATTACATTAAAAATAATTTTATATTTATTAACGATAAAAGTTTATCTGGTGATTATTTTTCTAACATTTTTAATTTTAAATTTCAAAATGAGGTCTTGATATATCTTATCGCTATTTGTAACTCGTATCTTATGACTTAGATATAGAGATCTTGCTGGCCGAGGTAAAATAGCAGGCAAATACTTTTAAAAAATCTAATGTTACCCTTGCCGTGTTGGTCACCTCAAAAGTTTTACTAAACAATAACAAGGAATACCCGGGTATACCAGGTGTGGCGGTTAATAATTCTTATTTTTTTTCTTAAAAAAAACACGTTTAATTTGGGGGAAAGGTAAAAATGATTTATTTGAAGTATGCGCCATCGCTAGATGCACATTTTTCTCATCATTCTGGCAATTTGTGGATGCCCTTCTAGGAAAACTGGAAAACTATACATGTTTTGAGTTGTTCCAGTCATCAAGCCATTCTTTGACATCTCCATTATTGTTGAAGTGTTCATTGAAAGCGTGTGAGACATCGATAAAAACAAGTAGTAGTCGGAAGGGACCAAGCCTGGTGAGTATGGCGGGTAAGGCAAGAGTTTTTTGTTAAATGCAGAAATGGTGTCTCTGACCGCTTTTGCTGTCCGTCGTGCTTCAAAATTATTTTTCCGTGTCTTGTAGCCCATTCTGGTCGCTTTCGATCAGTATATAGTTCAAATTAATCATTTATTGACGGTAGCGAACGGTATTAATTGTTTCACCGGGCTTCAGAAGTTTATTGTACACAACATCCTTCTGATTCCCAAATTGTCCAAATGCACAGCAGTATCTTCTTTCCAAAGCGATTCGATATTGCGGTCGATGTTGATGGTTATCCTGGGTCAACCCACGTTTTTTTGCGTTTTGAGTTCTCGAAATATGTCAATTTTTCGCCTCCAGTTACGATCCAATGCTAAAAAGTCTTTCTATCATGCCGGGAAAGCAAAAATTTCGCACACCGCTTTTCGCTTTCTCATCTGTTTGTCCTTCCCATGTCGTTTCTCATGGCATATCGAGGATCACAAATGGTTCGGCGGCCAACATTGCCATTTTGCCATTTATTGTTGAGTTTGGATTTCGTCTTCTTCCAATAATGCTTACAATTTCGCATTTTCAATTTTTTTTGGTTAACCTGGGCGTTCTTTGTCTGTGAAGCGAAATCACCACTTTTGAATCGTTTAAACCAATGCCCACAATAGTCTTGCGCTGGGACGGATATTGTCACAGGTAGTCACATAGTTTCCACAAGTGTAGGGCGGCTTTCACTCGCTTTTTCGATGAACAAGAAAAGCAGTACGTGTCGCAAATTCTCTTTATTTGGCTTGAATCTCGACATGTTTACCATACAAAAAATACTGGCACAGCGGCACTCAACAAGGGCAAGAACGCTGCCAAAACGAAAATAACAATTTGTACCCTTTACGAAGAGGATTTTGCTGGGGAGACCTTAGTCCAAAAGTCATTTATTATGTTCAGGGGCGGAGATTTTGACCTGGAAGGCCGGCACGCTGTGGCCGTTCGTCACGCACTGATCACTTCAAGCACCATAGCCCGTGAGGCAGTAGACAAGTTAAATATTGATAAATTTTTGATTGATCGATTGATGTATGGGTCCCTCATGAATTTAGTAAGCGAA
The DNA here is from genome assembly GCA_031761425.1 of Cosmopolites sordidus. Classification (NCBI taxonomy): domain Eukaryota; kingdom Metazoa; phylum Arthropoda; class Insecta; order Coleoptera; family Curculionidae; genus Cosmopolites; species Cosmopolites sordidus. The sequence continues at coordinate 342,280 of JARFXV010001665.1, forward strand.
ATCTGCAGGACCGAAAATCTTTTACTGAAAAAATATTCCAAGGCTCTATTTCTGAAGCGATTGGTAATTAATAATGAAAAGTGAATTGTGAACAACAACGTGCAAGATCATTAGGGTTACCAGGGTCAGCAGTTTTATGTATGGTGAGAAACGGAAAATTATGCTTTATATTTGGTAGGAGTAGAAGGAACCCATACACTTTGAGCTTCTTCAACCTAACCACAACATCAACACCGAACTCTACTGTTCACAGTTAGATAGGTTACAGGCAGCAATTGAAGAAAACCGGTCAGAATTTGCAAAGAGAAAAGGCATCAAGTTACATCACGCCAATGCACAACCGCATGTTTCAATCAGGACACAGCAAAAATTATTAAGCCTCAATTAGGAGGTTTTGCACCATCTACCTTACATATTGGACATCGCACCCTTCGACTACAATCTGTTCCGCTCCCCCAAAGTTGTATAAATTGGAAAAAAAGAATGGTGAAAAATAACCTGTTTATATTTTTTTGGCAACAAAGATGCTAATTTTGACAAAAAGGCATGAACCTACCATTACGTTGGCAACATTTCAAAATATAATAAATAAATATTTACATAAACTATTTCCGTTTCTCTTTTTGTAAAGCATCTCTCGGAACTTCGGGACATCTCAATAATATTTTTTGTTCGGTATTGAAAAAATGTCGCTTTTCTTCAAATTCCACGAACTAAATTAAAACTCAAGGAATCAATTGATGCTGGAATATATAAAAATAAAATAAAAATGTAAGAATACATTTTCATTATCTAAGGATACATTTTCATATTTTCTGTATTTGACGATTGAAAAATATCTGAATTTGATGGGTATCAGGGAGTAAAACTTAAAAGTTGTATTTCTAAGAATCAATATGATTCCAAGTTAGGAGAAAAGATGTCGCTTCAGTGGTTTCACCAATGTAGTATGGCAAAATATGAAGTTATTTGGTTTCAGTAACAGGGAATCTCCAGATATTTCGAATACCGTCAGGTTGTATTAAATATTTACGAGTTACGACTACGATATTAGTTTCAGATAAACTTCTGGGTTATTTTCGTGAAATATTTTTATGTTAATATTCAAATCATATTTGGAAAACAATTTAATGAAACTTATAACCGATAATACAGTATCTCGTAACATAAATAATAGAAATCGGACACACATAATTTAACGGAGTGACTTGACACGTAATTGTTTTCACCTCTAAATGATCTAATCAGATATGTATTGGTCATTATTTTTGATAAAAATTATATAATCTCGTAATGTATGTATATATGCTCAAAAGATAGCGTAGTGGGGCCGTGGAGAGAGATATTTGAAAAACAGAAATCTTTCATTCGTACTTCCACGTACCTCTGTTCGCCTCAAATCAGCCGCCACCATCACGCCGAGACAAGTACCTCCCAGAACCGGTTTCCGGCCTTAGAGCCGTCATCAGCGGGGCTCGAGTCCAACGCAAGGAGACAGCTGATTAGAAACGAACAGAGCAAGACCAAGTCAACTGGCCATATTGATGGCGGGTCAAAATTTCAATGCAACTCGCGCCATCCTAAGGTGAATGTTCGCAGCAGTCGGAACTACGCGGTCTATACGCACTAAACGTTAAGAAATGCAAGCCGGGCTCTTCTCCGAGAACAAATCCGAGAGAAGAGAAGGCATTTGGACAGAACGGAAAAGGAATCCTATCTATTACAGTCGATGCTAAGCAACAAGGTCCATCCTATTTTGTGGAATGAAATAGACATAGTATCTTTCTGCCGCAGCGAATCGGATTACAGTCTTAAAACGGAAACACAAAAAAAGAAGTTTGCAAATTTAAAACAAACAGATTCTGAACGTCCAAAAGAAATCCGAGACAATTACAAATTAGTTATAAATGTATCTAACCACCACTTATCCACAGATGAAGAATCCATACTAAGCTAAGGCTTCAACTTTGCCAATGCCCCAAAACATATCCCAACAAAAGAAATAATTTTGAACGTCGAATCAATCCTAGACGACAAGCCAGATGAAGAAGCGGAAATAATCAGACAAGATGTAGCTTGAATACTACGAGCCAACAAAATACCAAAACCAAATGTAAATAAGACTGAAATCAAAGCGTTTGAAGGTTTAAAAAGAAACGAGGATATCACTATATTATCGGCGGACAAAGGAAACGCAACAGTCCTAATGAACGCCGAGGACTATATTGCAAAGATGACGAATATTTTACTGGAAAAGACATATAAACCAGTGAACAGAGATCCAACAATCTATATAGAAAAAACGACCAAAAGCAAAATCGAAGCAAGGAAACTAGAACCGGACATTGAACGAAGAATAATTCCAAGGGAAAAATCAACCATATGTCCTAAACTTTACGGTCTACCTAAAATATATAAACCAGACATTCCATTAAGGCCCATAGTAAGGGCCTTCGGTTCTCCAACCCAAAATTTGGAAAAATATCTAGCAAGTATCATGCGAGCAAGCGTCAAACTTGCCGAGTCCTATGTTCAAAACTCAGAACATTTGATAAGGATAATTAAAGATTTCCAAGTAGATGATATAGACATACTGGCAAGCCTGGACATTGTTTCACTCTATCCAAGTATCCCCATAAACTGGACCTAATTTGGATGAACGAAGACTTTCCACCATACGTGGAGCAATTCTCCGAACACTGCATATTTTTCCTTCAATCCGCAGATCTATAGACAGACCGACGGTGCCCTAATGCGATCATCTTTATCACCCGTTATAGCCAACCTGTTCATGACCGATTTCGAAACAAAGGCATTAGCCAACGCCCCTTTAAAACCTAAGTTTTGGAAACGCTACGTAGATGATATCATTATAATATGGCCTCACGGAAACTAACTTGTAAACAACTTCCTAACCCAGTTAAATGAAATCCATCCCAGAATACAGTTCACTCTGGAAGTCGAACAGGACAGAAAACTACCGTTTCTGGATCTCCTCATCACAAGGAAACTTTCTTGAACCCTCGAATACACAGTGTATAGAAAACCAATTCACACCGATCGATACCTCAACGCCAAATCCCTTCATCATCCTTCTCAAATCCAGGCATTAGCGAACACCTTGATTTTCAGATCCTTCCGATTGACACTACCAGATACACGAAGCGAAGAACTACCAAAAATTTACCACAGCCCTTAGACAAAATGGATATTCAGAAAATTGTATCAGAAAGGCCATTCACCGTCAGGAAACCCAAACACGAAGAACAATAGCGGATTGAATGAATACATGAATATTCTTTCATGCCGAGAAAGCAAAACTTCCCACTGTGAACTGCGACTGTGTGACTGTGAACTGACCCTTGTTTCCAGTGCCTATTCTGAAAATTATTAACCGCCATACCTGGTATAAGGTCAGCTCAGATGATCTAATCGTAAGATTCACCAAAGGTTCAATAATTTTTAATGGATAACCGATGACAGACACTGTTTCAAAAAAGTATTGACGCACCTTATATTTATTACATAAAATGTAATAAACTAGATATATTTTTCTGGAAACAATTTTATTGCAAAATAAATCAACACCAATTCAAAAATATAAACAAAAAACTTATTTTTACAAAAGCGTAATTAGCAAACGTTAAAACCACTTTTATAAAGCCAAAAAAGTATTGGCACAGCCGTTTCTTTAATTTTTAAAAAAGGTTTATTTCAATACTTAAAATACTTTAATATTTTGTCATCATTCCATTAGCATCAATTATTGCTTACTGTTATCCATTGCTAAGTTATCTTATGCCTAATTTTTTCCTACTCGTCCCTCAATCAACACATTTTTCGATTATTTTTTTTCTCACTTTCAAACCTAACAAATATAAATGTTTAGTTGGATTTACATACGTAGACTGATGGGGTATTTTTAATTACCCAGGAATGTTATGCAATCTAATATATCTTTTGTTCTGTTGGCAGTATACTTAAGGTCGTTATCTTGCTGGAAGATAAACTTATCCTTAAGCTCCCGTTTTTCAGCGCTGGAACTTAGATTATGCCTCAAAATATTAACATATATTTCAGCATTTATCGTACCATCAAATAAACGTAATTCTTTCTCAAGCCAATATATTCATACATTGCTACAACCGTGTTTCACAGTAAGTTTAACGTTCTTCGATTGAAAGTTCGTAAACCGGTTTCGTCCAAACAAAGCTCCGGTCATCTGAATTAAAAATATTATACAGGGTCCAACAGGGAGGTATGGTGTTTTTGCAATGACTGTGACGCGCGGCAGTGTCGAGCGAATGTTTTCAGGATGGTTGATATCTACTCGTTCCGGGATGTGGCACATCGCGTGTTTATTTACAGCACTTTTATTGAAACTGGTCGTTCTGTTGTGCTCACACAGCGACGATTTCGAAATCATTTCAACGTGAGTCGCGTTCCAAAACACAATACTATTATGAAGTGGGTGAACACATTTCAAACAACAGGATCATTGAGATCTGGGACTGAACGAGGAGGAGATCGAAAGTACGAACCCCGGAGAACATTGAAAGGGTGCGAGAAGCGATGGAAACCAGCCATCGCCGTTCAGCGATACATCACGCTCGCGCTCTTAGAATATCAGAGAGGTCAGTTCGCAGAATCTTACACTTGGACCCTCATTTCCATCCGTATAAAATTATGGATGTGCAAAAATTGCAACAAAATGATTTTTGTGAGATGGCGTAGGTTCGCAGAAAGCATGTTAGAATTGCTGGATGACAACATCGTTTTGTTCATGAGTGACAAGGCTCATTTTCATGTATTGGGGATGGTAAACAAACATAATTTTCGATATTGGGCCGAAAACCCCTGAGAACTACATGATAAACCCCTGCATTCCGAGAGAGTAACTATTTGATGTGCCGCATCTGGAACTTGCATTATTGGACCGTATTTTCTTCCTGAAAACGGACGAACAGTGTCTGTTAACACAGATTGCTATCTCGACATGTTGGGTGATTGTTTTCTGCCAGAACTAAGAAGATGACGTATTAACCTCAATACACTTTGGTTCCAACAAGATGGGGCGACTTGCCATATGTTAAGAGCAACAATGACCTTTTTAAGGGAACATTTCCCTGGGCGCCTAATGTGGGAATGTAGAATGGCCACATCGGTCACTAGACTTTTCAGGTTGTGACTACTTTTTATGGTATGGACGATTTTGCTACCCGTCTACAAGAACGCCTCGACAAAAATGGGCGCCACCTAACTGATGTGATTTTTCGCTCCTGACTGTGTTATGTATACTTTAATGGCAATATGCCACTTATGTATAAAAGCAATACATTTTGATATTCGGGTAAAAACAAGAGTGTGTCAACTTTTTCAAAAACACCATACCTCCCTTCCGGACCCTGTACTTATGTTATTATTATATATTTTTACAAACTCGGTCCTTTCTTTGTGGTTGACCTCACTAATGAAAGGTTTTTCTCTGCGTTTACTCGCAATAATTGAACCTATGTATGACGTATTTTAGAGTTTGAAGATTAAATGGAGCATTGGATATTGAAGTTATCTCTTCTACTATGTTAAAAGCTGAAATGGTAGTTTTTCTTCAACTAATTGTTGGATTCGTCGTTTTTCCTGACCTAGTTTGTTTATCACATAACCAGTTTATTTATATTTTTTATTACGTTCCTAACCGAATTAAAACTAATTACTAATCTATTATCTAGTGTAGATAGTTCATATAATGCAATGATTTGGTTATAGAAATACATACAATGTTCTCCAGTTTTTCCCATTTTAAAATGCCCGAATAAGCAAGGAGGCATATGAAGACTGATAAAACGGTGCTTTAATCCGATCTTGTTTACTAATATTGGGTGACTTTTTAGTGCGTCCGAACTTCAAATTCAAATAAAATATCAACCAAATTAGATGCCCTGAAACTATTTATTTTATGATAAATAACATACAATGGCATTAATGTTTGAAAACAGTTTCGTCAATCCAATTTTCCAGTTATGTTGGCTTCCAAGGCGTCAATAGTTTGCTAGTTTATCGGCAAAGCTCAGAGATTTAACAGAACCCCAAAGAAAATAATCTAAAGCGGCCCCTAGACGTTCAATGCATTGTCAATATATTGAATAATACATTGTTCAATATATTGACTGGAGTACCCACATGTTGCAATATTATTGTCCAATAATTTAGTTTACCACTGACCCTTCTACAGTCAACAACTTAACATGTTGACAAGTAAAACTTGTGTGACCATTGCTTTAGTCATAGTTTTGAAGAAGAAGGAGAAAAAAAGACGCAGATGGATGAAAGAATGGTTCAAAAAATAAATAAATACATTCGTGATAATTTGTCAATGAAAGTCTCATTCTCCCTTTGTCATCTTCTGTCTGAATACTATCAAGGTTATTTTATGAAGTACTTGGTACTTCATCACTTATTAGAAACTTCATTTCATCAAAATACCACAATGTTGATACGCTTCAATTCTTTTCTAAAGTTAGTGCGCAACGAATTAAATCTTTTAACTACCTGCGACTTATTAGCATCTGGATACAACTCTTTATATTAACAAAGCAATTGTTCGTGTTGTTCATTTTTCTTAATTTTATTGCTATAGTCAGCGCTTTTAATGTTCCATAAAGCTGGTAGGCTATGATATAATTCATTACACTCCAAAATAAATGTTCTCTCTTCTTTACTTATTTTATATTTCGTAGCCATTTCGATCAAAAAACCAAATCTTGCTGAGTTCACTGCTTGACTGCGGATACAGAAATCAATCATTATTGTGCAATATCACCCACAGACGACTCAATATTTATCAGATAACATCATATTATACATATTATTATACTTATTATTATCATATTACACAACAAGTATCAAACTCTTTTTGATTGACTCAATATATTGTGTAATCCTGTAATATAACCTACAGACGGTCAATATTATTGTGCAATATGCATTATTGTGGAATATATTGACCATAATATTGAACGTCTAGGGGGGCGCTTTAAGGCGTTATATCACATGACCTTGGTGACCAATTAACAGGTCCGTTCTTCGAAATAATTTTCTCACCGAATTATTCCATCAGTTAATCGATAGTTGCGCTGGCTGTATGACATGTGGAGCCGTCTTGTTGAATCCACATCTCTTGTCCAACTTCCTGCGAACGGCGGCGAATTGTAATTGGATGAATTGGCTTTTCATCAACACTGCCAGCAACAGCGGCGACATTTTCTTCGGAAAGCACATTTTTTTGTCTCGTTTTTGTTTTAGTATTGGGCAGCGTGAAATACGTTTGGAATTTGTCGATAATACATGGCTCGGTTGGGCGATTATGTATCAAATTCACGAAGTACTCTATAAGATTGGCGCACAGAATACTGATTTTGATAATTTGCAAGCGTTGCTCTGATGTTAAATGTTCCATGATGATTTACCAGACTATTGAGATACCAATTTACAGGCTTCCGCGCAAACTCACTGTTACTTTGACAGCGACCTATATTGGAAGTTCAGACACACTAAAAAATTACCCTCTACATACTTTAAAAACATTAAATCAAACATTTCTCGAGAATTGTGTTTTATATGTATGGGCTTGTGAACAATTCACGACTGCGCAAATATTTTTTTGGATCTTAATTTTCAACATTTTCAAGTTTAATAACTAACTCTGCTTTTTCTCAAATTTTACTATCTCAAACTTTTTTGTCCCTAACAATGTTTGTTTTTGTAATTATTAAAATCCAAATTACATTGACGAACCTATATGTATTATATGTCTAATAAAACTAACTTATTAACTGTACTAAAAGTTAATTCAAATTTAACATGTATCTAAATGAATGCACCTAATAATATACAAATAGAAAAGAAAATACCACAGAAAAACTCAATAAAAGTGTTTAAATGGATATGAGTTAATGAACTATGAAAGACCGATAACCAAGTAGACAAATTGATACACATTATGTGACACTTATATTCGTGTCTAACTCTATTGGACATGATGATAAATGTCAGATAACTTTTCTGCCAGTACGAGATTGGATTTGTTTTGGATTGGATTGAATTTCTGCTCATTCATCTTCAACCTCTTCCCGTTCATCTTTGGACATAGGTCTGTCTCCATTTTTTCCTCTACCTGTCCCGCTTTTGGGTTTTACGGTGCCACTGTCTTCTGCTCCCTTTCTTATGTCATCAATTTACCTTAGTGGTGATCGTCCTATACTTTTCTCTCCTTCCCATTCCACTAAATTACCCTCTTCGTCCATCAGTAGTCTTTTGTTATGACAATATTTCCGGCCCTGTCCCACTTTTATCTTATAATATATTTTATAATACATATTTTATTTATTTAGTGTTTATTATCCATTTTGTTGTAATATTTTCCTCCAGCTTTATTCCCAGAATTTTTCCCAGAATATATTATGTCTAAGAAAAATAAATGAATCGATTATTGCTATGTTTGCATCGTTTATTACTATAAGATCAATATGGTAGGTATTTTTGTCTTGTTGCTGTATATTTTTAGATCTACTTTTTGGAACTCTGCATTTTGCTGAGATAGAACCATTCGCAATTAAATTTCATCTGTAGTAATCAGCACCATCACTGATTTACATATTTGTCATCCATATTGATGAGATTTTCTTGCAAAATTTATATACGTTTTTTTTTTATTTTATTTTAAACTTTATGGTCTGCATAGGACCACTCTAGTCAAGTTATGGTTCAGGTCCTTTTTTCTCTTCTCAGCCCAATACTTCTTCATCCACTCTGATCGCAATTTCCTTTCCTCCTCCGGAATCACTCTTCCTGTCCTCTGTCTGTTGATCCTTGCCTGTAGTGCTGTGTGTTTGTCCTGCAATATCTTAAGTGCATCTGACTTGCACCTTAAATCTTCCATTGTGATGTGCAACTCTCTCATGTCCTCCTTAAGTTCTGTGATCCATCTAATATTGCTCTTACTATTCCAAAATTTCTCTATTATTCTCCTACTGATTCTACTTTCCGGTGTCCTTACTAGATGCCCCAAGAAAGATATTCGCTTCTTTCTCATAGTGCTCGTCACTGGTTCTATTTCCTTATAGACGGTTTCATTGGAAGCCAGTCTCCAGACTCCATTTACTTGATAATTTTTATTCAAACAAGTTCTCACTATTCTCCTCTCTGTCTTTAGTATTCCATCTATTGCAACGGTGTTTGTTGTTTTGAATATTGTTTCACATGCATATGTAATTTGAGGTTGAGTGACCGTTTTGTAGTGTTTTAATTTGGTTGCTATTGAGAGACATCTTTTGTTGTATGTGTTCTTGGTCACATGCTGTGCTCTAACCAGTCTATCTATTCTACTTTGCCATGCTGGTTTTTCATTCAAATTGTATGTGATTATTTCACCTAAATATTTAAATCTTTCCACAATTTTTATCTCTTGGCTACCCAGTTCAATTTTGTTTACTAATGGAAGTTGAGTTGACATGATTTCTGTTTTTTCAAATGAAATTTTCAAACCAATATTCTGAGCTATTTCCTGTAAAGATTTTATTTGTTGTTTTGTTTCCTGAATGTTATTGGCCAGAAGAGCTAGGTCATCAGCAAACCCTAGACAATTCAAATGTATGTTGTCCTTTTTGGTTCCAATTTTTATATTTTTTGGGTTGTTCTTGTACCATTCTCTCATTATATACTCCAGTGCACAGTTAAAAAGAAGAGGTGATAATCCGTCACCCTGTCTCAAACCAGTTTTTACCAAGAATGGTTCAGAAAGTTCTCCCCTGAACTTAATTTTAGAAATTGTATTAGTTAGAGTAAGTTCTATCAATTTGATCAGTTTTGGGTGAAGTCCAAAATGTCTTAAAATTTTTAATAATGATGGTCTGTGGATGGAGTCGTATGCTTTCCTGAAATCTATAAACGTTATCCAAAGGGGGTTGTTTCGTTTTCTATAATATGCCATGACTAGCTTCAAAGTAATTATTTGTTCTGTGCAGCTTCTCCAGGGTCTGAAGCCTCCTTGGTATTCACCTAGCTCTTGATCTAGTTGTTGTTTAATCCGATTATATAGTATCTTAGAGAAAATCTTATATGTGCCGTCCAGTAAGGAAATACCTCTGTAGTTGTCTGGATTACTTCTATCACCTTTCTTATGAAGTGGGTTGATTATAGCTGTTGTCCATTGTTCCGGGAACTTTTCTGATATCCAAACCTTATTTAATATCATATGGAGGGAGGTCTGGGTTGTACTTCCGGCGTATTTCCACATCTCTGCAAAAACCTGGTCTTCACCACATGCTTTGTAGTTTTTCATTTCCTTAAGTGCTGTTTCAACTTCTTTTGCTGTAGGTGGGTTTATATTTTCCGGTTTAGTTTTTATAGGGGTCTGTGTATCAATAGATAAAAGTTCCTCAGGTTTATCACAGTTCAAGAGCTTGTTAAATGCTTCTGCCATGATCTCTGCATTTTCCTTATTATTATGTGCTGTTTTTCCATCCATATTTTTCAACAATAACGTAGGGGGGTTGTATTTTTGCAATTGTTTATCAAAGGCCTTGTAATAATCTCTCGAATTTGTTTTATAATAATTTTCCTCTATTGAGTTTATTAAATCTTTTTGATACTGTCGCTTAATTTTTTTAATGATTTTGGTGAATTCTTTTCTGACATTCTTGAGGTTAGTGGCGTTTTCTTCTGTTTTGTGAGTCTGAAATTTCAACCAAGCCTGATGTCTCTCCTCATGCATTTTGTCACAATCAGAGTTCCACCAGGCATGTCTCTTCCGCGGATTTAATGGGGCTAGATCTTTTGCATTCTGTTTAAGAATTGGTATTAGTTCTTCTAAATTGTCTGTTAGTCTTGTGGCTCCTGTTCTTTTCTGGTATTGGTCATTCTGGATTAACTGATGAGGGTCGTATGTCCTTTTCTCTCCCTCTGTGTTTTGTCTCTTCCTTCTTAAAGGGGTAAATTTAATCTTGATTTTTATTAAGTAATGATCTGAGCCGGTGTCCGTTCCTCTTAGAACTTTGACATTGTGGATTTCCTTGTGAAAGAACTTGTCCATGCATACGTGGTCCAGCTGCCATTCCCCTTTTGTCCAGTCAGGATGTTTCCAAGTTTTGAGTTTATTTGGTTTTCTTTTAAAATATGTAGACTTGGAGATGAGTCCATGCGTTCTACAAATTTCGATGATTCTTTGGCCATTTCTATTAGTATATCTATGAGGAGCCCACTTTCCAACTACATCTCGATACTTCCTTTCTTTTCCCAATTGAGCGTTAAAGTCCCCTATAAGGATCTTGACATGATTCATATTTACTTTATTCATTGTCTGATCAAGGAGATCCCAGAAATTATCTACTTCTTGCATAGTTTTCGTTAGGAAGTTTTTTTCATTAGTGGGGGCATGGGCATTTATGATGGTGTAAAATTTGTTTGTGGTTTGTAAAGTTATAGTTGCAATTCTCGGTGAAATGGCTTTAAACTCAATTATGGAATCTATGATTTTCAAATTTACTATAAATCCTGTACCAAATTGGGGGCATTGCTTCATGACTCTTTGTCCTGGCCTCCCATTGTAAATTCTATATCCTTGTGATTCAAACGGATCTCCTGTTGAATTTCTCATTTCTTGGAGCCCTGCTAGTAAAATGTTTTGCCTGTCTAATTCATCTGTGAAGTTCTTGAGTTTTCCGGTTTTCAGTAGAGAATTTATGTTATGTGTTGCGATGTAGTTAATATGCTTATGTTTGATTCTGAATACATGTGACTTCGAATGCTCCGATTCATTCTTGCCTTCTAGGTGACTACCCACCGAATCCGATGTAGTCTTCTCCTTCCTCGAGGGGTTGGACGGTGGAAATTTTTTCCTAAAAGACCTTTCCATATCTGATTGTCGAAGGTTATCAACCTTAAGTGGAGCAAGCTCCAAGTTACAACTACGGTTGTTAACCATAGAGGATATTTATTCAGCCGCCACTAACATGTGAAACAGACGCTGTTGGGTACCGCCACTAACATGTGGAACCGTCACCCTTTGGTGCTAGTTTTGGTCCGCCCTGGGTATTTTATTTCCCCAGTACCCACCATATCTGGTGAGCATTCCACTATCCGCCACCTGTGGAGGCGCCCGGTAGGAGACTAGCAAACTCCCGCGGGTATATATACGTTTAATGGACGATATTTGCTAATGATTTATTACAAATGCTAGTGAAAATGATTTCCTCATTATTTACTTTATTTATTTACTTAAATTAATTGCATTAATTACAGGTCAAAAAAGATCATGAAAACAGATGTATCAGCGTATAGGATGGAATAAGCTAATTTCTATACAAAGAAAGACGTTCTACCTCTTTGGTAGGATTGGAAGAGGTTCGTGTACTGTAAGGTACACTGTGAGGCTACCATGAAATTCAGCTTTTAGTTCCACTAAGAACTGTTTGTAATGAACCCAAATCTAGGAAAAAGGAAGTAGTCAGATTTGCTCTATAGAAAGAGTATTATTTTCAACCACAATAACCAGAATATTTTAGTTCAGATATTAATGATTTATATAGTTAGAGCTTTGGAGAATTATGTTAATAGTCAACATTAGCCTAATATAGATATCTAACTAATAAATTGCTTTTTTTCCTGAAACCTGTTCTGGACAACAGATAACTTCAATGTTCGCAAGGATGGAGGACGAAGGATTATCCGTTAAAATCATACATAACTGATTTATTAAAAAAAATCCTGAATATCCCTTCAAATGTACGTTAAAACTCAATCTATTTGGTAATATCAATATTTGGAATTTTTTCTAATTAGGTAATTTTTTTTCTTAAAACTTTACTGAATTACTAATTATTTATAAAAGTGTATTGTTGAAATATTCCCCATCCAGTTTTAATGAAATACTTGTAACTATATTTTTAGCTTTTAAAACTTGTTAAAGTACAATTATATTTTTTGTCACGATTCCACATTGGAAAATGTCGCGTGAATGTTGACCTGCGTGATTAGTCATTCTCCTTTAAGTAAATAATCCATAAAAAAGCACATTTACTAAGAAATTATTAAAAAAATTACATACTTGCCGAGTAAGTAAGATAAATTACCTCGTCTTGATGGCAATTAAATAAATGGTATATTTGTTTTTATATCGACGGTCAACAAAAAAATAATCTAGTTAATTAGAAATTAATTGCAATGATCGAAAGTATTTCACGAAAAGTAATTGAAGTTGCTGCTAATAATAAAAACTAAAACAGTATATTACATAATGAGAGGCAAATGAGGAGATGGAGAGGCAAATGAGGAGATTTGCGTCGGAAAATGGACGTTTTTGAACAGGATTGTACTGGGCAGGTCGGATGGGTAATAACTCGGGATTAGTAAATGCCCTTATTAATTGAATGCAAGTCCCCCATTTTTTGCCATTTTAGTTTTCATCTTGTCTTTGTAACTTTTAGAGCATTGTTTCTGAACCGTTTTAGTATCGCAATCTACTAAATAGCCAAAAAGTTAAGTAAAAAAACGTTGCGACTCCTTTACTACAAAATATAAACCAGTTCGAACCTGTGAAGGGCACACTTGCATGCACTTCTAAAATGACTCGCCTGCGCACCTCACGCCACTCGTTCGCGCCTGCGAGATGGATCATTCGTCCCAAGCGCACTTAGGCAGGTTTTTATAAGCTATGCACGTTGGTAATAAAGGCAAAGCCATTATTGTTAATTACGTTTTTACGAAAACAAATACTATGATTTCTTCTCTCACCTAGTGTTGAATACAACGATTTCTTTGCTCGCTCAGTTTTAAATACATTAATATATATATATATATATATATATATATATATATATATATATATATATATATATATATATATATATTGGCGAACCGAACGGATTCCGGAAGACTGGAAAGATGCTCTAATCCATCCACTACATAAGAAACGAGATAGAACGGATGTAAACAACTATAGAGGAATATCTCTTCTCCCAGTTTGTTACAAGATTCTATCTCAATGTCTACTAGACAGAGCACAGGGACAGTTAGAACCGAACATTGGTGAATATCAGGCAGGTTTTCGACCGGGCAGATCCTGCCCTGAACAGATCCTGAATCTAAAGTTGATTCTAAGACATCAAAAACTGTACAATAAAAATCTCGTCTGTACATTTGTGGATTTCAAAAAAGCATATGATTCTATTGAACGCGAATCTTTATTCCGAATCTTGAAAGAACAAGGAATAGATCTGACAACGCTGGCAGTTATTAAAGCAACGTTAACTGACACGAGGTCAAAAGTTAAATTCATGGGTGACATCTCAGAACCCTTCGAAATTAAAACTGGTGTGAGACAAGGGGATGGACTCTCGCCACTCTTATTTAACTGTGTTCTAGAAAAAGTAATAAAGGAGTGGCGTGAAAAAAAGTCGGCACTGAATATTGACCAGCCCATTAAACTGGGGAGAACCAACATCAAAATTGATTGTCTGGCATTTGCTGATGATCTAGCGATTTTAGCTCAAGATGTATTAACGGCTCAAAAACAGATTGAAATCCTAAAAGAAACAGCAGAAAAGGTAGGACTCCAAATTTCCTTTGAAAAGACACTATACATGACCTGCAACAGACTAAGAACACCATTTCTAAAAACAAAATATGGTAACATCAGACGAGTCTCTCAATTCAAATATTTGGGTGAAATAATCATGGAAAATGGGTTGGAAAAAGCGGCCAATAAGGGTAGATATCAAAAAATGGAAACGGCATTGAGACTTACACAAAATATTTACAACAAAAAATGCCTATCTAAAACCACAAAACTGAGACATTACAACACGGTCATTAAGCCAGAATGTCTATATGCTGCAGAAACGCTCATTTTGAATAGAAAGAGGGACATCGAGGACATTGAAAAGAAGGAAAGAAAAATCATAAGAAAAATCCTAGGCCCCAAAAAAATAAATAGCACAACATACCGACTTCGAGAAAACCAAGAAATCAAACAATACACAGATATACATAGCGATATGAGAAAAAGAAGACTTTAAGTTTTACGGACACATCAAACGGATGAATCCGAGTAGGCTAACTAGACAAATAGTCGAATTTTATGAAAATAGGAGTAGAGCTAAAGTAGAAATAATTAAATGGATTGCGGCAATTAAAGAGGACCTAAGATCAGCAAATATTACACAAAGTGAAATTCAGGATAGAGGTTGTTTCAGACACAAGGTTAACGTTTGGAAGGTTGGCCAGAGAGAAAAATGTAGGAAGACTGGAACATCTTGGTTTGACGAAAGGAGAAAAGCTCATAGCGAAAGAATGAAATTAGTATGGGCTCAAAGGAAGGCTAACAACAACAAACGCCTCTAATTGTACTTCGCGTGGTCCACCAGGGCCCATACGTGAATAATAATAATAATAATAATATATATATATATATATATATATATATATATATATATATATATATATATATATATATATATATATATATAACAGTGTGGTATAAAATTAATTAAATAATATTATATAAAATGAATGGAACAGTAAAGAAAAAGACCAGATTGTGTAATGAAATATATTTATAATATGGATTCATTGCCTTGAATGACAAGCCGCTATGTGTTGTTTGTTATCCAGTTCTGTCTTCGGAAAGCATGAAGCCTTCAAATTGGTTCGACATCTGGAAACAAAACACCCGTCGTTACAGAACAAACCATTAGAATTTTTTGAGCGTAAATCACTCGTCTTGAAAAATCCACAAATTGCTATCAACTGATCAAGCCGTAAAGAAATCGCAGCACTTCAAGCATCCCATTTAGTAGCATTAAGAGTAGCCAGGCAGTCTAACCCCACATGATCGCGGAAAAGCTCATTTTACCCGCTCTCATTGAAATGGTCCATGTGATGATAAATCCGGTAGAAGCAAAAAAGTTGAAAACTATACCAATTTCAATGAAAATGAAATGGGCAATGATGTTCACGGTCAAATAATTGAAAAGGATAATTCAAGTGAATTTTTTGCTCTTCAGTTCGACGATTCAAAAAACGTGTTGGTGACGTCTAAGGTTATATACTAGGATAAAGTGAAAAGTTTGATACTTTTTGTGTAGTATTGGTTTTTTGATCGAACATCGATTTACTTTTGAATGCAATCTTCCTTTTAGTTCGATACATTTCGCCCAACGATATTCCAACTTATTTATGCCTTCCAAAAAGGACCCCTTATTTGATGTGAATATCTTTCAAGCTAGCTATTTCCGGAAGGTCCGGTTGAAGTCCGGAGAACAGAGTTGATACAGTATCAATAATATTGTATGATTAATAATTTGTCAAAACCAATTTTTCCATCTTTTAAAAATCCAGTTACGAAAAGCTTTCACGCCTTTCGTAAAATCATTTCCAAGTATAATTTGATGCTTTTTCTTGAAATGCAGCTATATTTTACCTGACAATGAATTTACAGTGAAATAAATGAAATGGTGCAGTGGTTAATTATAATGGGTTTCCATTATAATTAATCACTGATTTTAGCTTGTTTGCACATTAGAATTGTCAAAATATTTTATATATATATATATATATATATATATATATATATATATATATATATATATATATATATATATATATATATATATATATATATATATATCATCATCATCATCATCGATCCACTGCAGGATGAAGGCCTCTTCAGCATGCTTCCAACCTTCACGGTCCTGGGCTTTCCTCTGCCACTCGGGTCCAATATACTTAACGATGTCATCAGTCCATCGTGCCTTCGGTCTTCTTCGCGGACGTTTGCGATCAAGCGGTATCCACTCCAGGATTGCCTTGGTCCATCTGTCGTCCCATCGCCTCGCTATATGGCCTGCCCATCTCCATTTCAACTGTTTTACTCTTCCAATGATGTCACAGACTTTTGTTTGTTCCTTGATCCATGCGCAGGACTTTCTGTCTCGTCTTGTAATGCCAAGCATACATCTTTCCATTCCCCTCTGTGCCACCCGAAGTTTTTGAATTGATTGCGATGTGAGTGTCCAGGTTTCACTTCCGTATGTCATAACGGGTAGAACGCACTGATCGAATACTTTTCTTTTCAGGCAAAGTGGGAGTCTGCTCTTAAACACTATGTTGAGCCTACCAAATGCCTGCCAGCCACATTTAACACGCCGTTCCACCTCCCGGGCGGTATTCCCCTCCATGGAAATCCTCTGCCCAAGATATACAAAGCTGTCCACAATCTCTAAATCCCTTCCTAAAACTGAAATTCTTCTGTCCTGAGCGAAGTTATTGAACATAACCTGACTCTTTTTCAGGTTTATTTTCAAGCCAAATGGTTCGCCAGCCCTTTGCAGTTCTTGTATGCGTCTTTGCAACTCCTCTGGGTCTTGTGAAATGAGAATAATATCATCTGCAAATCTAAGATGGTTTAAGTTTGCACCATTGATCTTTACCCCATCCTGTTCCCAATCCAGTTTACGGAATACTTCTTCAAGGCCAGCCGAGAAAAGAATAGGCGATATTGCATCACCCTGCCGTACACCTCGTTCTATATTAATTCCCACTTCAAGATCATCAAGGTGAATTGTGGCTGTAGCTCCATCATATATCGATTCTAATAGGTTTACATAGGCTCTCTCTACACCTTGGCTAAGCAGTGCATCCATTATCGCATGCTTTGAGATGGAATCAAATGCTTTTTCGTAGTCGATAAAAGCCAAGCACAGTGGCATGGTGTATTCGTTGTGCCTTTCTATGACCTGCTGTACAACCTGGATGTGATCCATTGTACTGAATCCACTTCTGAATCCTGCTTGTTCTCTTGGTTGTGCGTCATTCAGTTTTTTTAATATTCTTTTAGAAATTATCTTAGTGAAAACTTTGTACATCACTGATAGGAGGCTTATTGGACGGTAGTTCTTTAAATCTTCCTGTGCTCCTTTTTTATGTAAAAGGATCACTTCTGCATTTTTCCATAAGTCAGGTACTTTTTGTTCTTTGACGCATTTTGAGAATAATTTTGCCAGTGTTTTATGTAACGTCCGACCACCAGCTTTTAGCATTTCGACAGTTACACTATCCTTTCCTGGGGCCTTGCCGTTCTTCATCAATTCTATAGCATTTGTTACTTCCTCCACTAGGATATCTGGTATTATATATTGTTCTTCCGTGGGTATTGCTGTCCCTGACTGGCTCTGATCTTCATATAACTGGGAATAAAACCTTCTGACAATCTCTAACATTTGGGTACGCGTCCTGCACACTGTGCCATCCTCACGCTTTAAAGCATATATTTGCGTTCTTTTGTTCCTCAGCTTCTGTTTAGCTTTGTTAATTCCTTTGTTTTCTTCGAGGGTTTTTTGCACTAGCTGCATATTGCATCGGCGCGTGTCCTCTCTGATACGTTTTCTTATAGTTTTGCAGAGCTCAGTGTACTCGACCCTGCCAAAAGGACTACCTGAATTTCTCATTGCTCGCCGTTTCTTCATTAAATCAATGGTCTCACTGGAGATTTTTGTTTGTTTGAGACATTTTTCCTCTGGTGCTATTGAAGCAGCCGTTTGAAGTACATTGTTGGCGATTTCTTGATATTGAACTGATATTTCCACGTCCTCTGTATCTTGTAACGCAGCAAACCGGTTTGACAAAGGAATCTCAAAATCGCTTCCTCTCTCCAGCAGTTTTCCAGAATCCACCTTGCCCTTCTTTGATTTTACCATTTTTTCGCGCTCTTTTCGACAATCAATCCGAACCCTTGCTCGTACAATTCGGTGGTCACTTCCAACATTAAAATTGTTAAGGACAGTACAATTGGTAAATATTGTTTTATCGTTGCTCATGATGTAGTCAATTTCGCTTGTGAGCCCAGATGGACTTTTCCATGTCCATTTTCTGCTGATATTTTTCTTATAGAATGAATTCATAATATATAGTTCTTGTCCTTCAGCAAAATCAACTAATCTGTCACCTCTATTGTCTCGCTCACCAGTTCCATATGGGCCAGTTGCATTTTCGTCTGTTCTTGTTGTTCCAATTCTGGCATTAAAATCACCCATCAGGATTTTGTACCTACATTTCTCCTTGTATAAAAGCTGGGCTACATCATCATAAAATTCCTCAATTTCCTCATCTTTATGGCTTATAGTTGGTGCATAAGCTTGGACGATTTGAAGCCTAAACTTTTTATTCAGCTGAATGACGCATTGGGCTAATCGATCGGATGTACTTTCAAATTTTACCACACTGTCCTTCAGCTTTCGATTGATGAGGAATCCTATTCCGCCACATCGGCCATTTTCTGTACCTCGAGTGTAGAGTACGTGTCCAGTTGGTTCCAGTTTGATTAACTCTTCACCCTTCCTTCGTGTTTCACAGAGCCCAATAATATCCCAATGTATGTTGTCAAGTTCGATTAACAGTTCTTGCAATCGGGCCTCTGTTTTCATAGTCCGTATATTTAACGTTTCAATGTCAAAAGTCCAATGGCAGACTGATCTAACCCGGTGATTCTTAGCACCCTCTGCCTTGGGGCAGGTCTTCCCGCTGCCGTAGGTAGTTGCCCCTTGGCCTCCGGGGAATGAGGGCCGTGTTTGAGGTTGTACTGTCATATTTCAACATACTGAAATACCATGTTGAAGGTATGGACCGTAATCTGCCACGCTGGTCCAATGCGGGTTGGCAGATTTTATATATATATATATATATATATATATATATATATATATATATATATATATATATATATATATATATATATATATATAATTTTATTATTTTATTATGTATATATTTATTTATTAATTTTATTGTATCTATGAATAATGCGTCAAAAAAGGAGCGACGAAAAAATTCTTCTAAAAAACTATCCAGTAACTTTTATAGACGCATTCTTAAATTTTTTATTAGTTGCAATGACAAGCTACAAGATGGCTCGTGGCATTAATATATCAGTGGATCTCAAAAATCGAGTGGTGAGTGGTTATTATAAAATTATAAAAAAACCACTTATAAAAGTGGTGAGAAGCAGTGTTCCATTTCCAAACGTTTAATGCTCTTTAAGTCGTCGCTAGTTTCGCGAACTATTGAATTTTTTTTATCGTGCGATCATACTGAATCAGACGAAACCGGGGAGACCGAGATAAACTACTTCACGGAATAAATAAAAAATCATTACTATTAGTTACGCGGATCCCTTTAAGAGTGCTGCATGTATAAAAGCAGATTTGGATGGCGTGAATGTTACAAGAACGATTCAACAAGGATTATGTGAAAGGGAGTTGTTTCAATGAAAACCAAAAATCCACTATTATCAAAAAAGTATAGAAAAGTCCGATTAAAGTTTGCCATGGTACATGTGCATTGGAACAAGAAGTAGTGGAGGAACATTTTATATTGGGACGAATCTAAATTTTCGTTCGATCGTTAAAAAAACGTTCGACGATGAAAACAACGATTGCAGTTTAACCGAGAGCATGCAAACAAACCGCTTTCATTTTGGAAAAATGTGTTGTTTTCTGATGAAAGCAAGTATAATATTTTTGAATCGGATGTAAGAAGATTTGTTTGGAGGAAAAAGGGAACTGCTTTTCAAGCAAAAAAATTGCGACCAACAGTTAAGCAGGGAGAAGGTAATGTTATGGTTTGGGGCTGTATAAACGCCAGTGGAGTAGGCGAACTTGTAATAATTGATGGAATTATGAACGCTTAGAAATATGTAAACGTGTTGCGTTTTGCAGTTTAAAAAAAGTGTGCGGCAGTTGGGAACAGAGGACAGCTATTTGTTCCAGCAGGACAATGATCCGAAGCATTCGGCCAACAAGACCAAAGAAGAGCTACTAATAATATTCGCCAAATGCTACCTACACCTCCTCAATCACCGGATATTAATCCCATTGAAAATGTATGGGCACTATAGGAGATAAAAGTGCGAAAATTTTATCGTTCCTCAAGAAGCGATCTAATTTTGAACCATCAGAAAGCCTGGGCAGAAATCGTCAGGAGACTACCAAGCTCCTAGAATCAATGCCCAGGAGATTTCAAGCTATTATATATGCGAAAGGTTACCCAACGAAATATTGAGTTTACTTAGGAATGACTTTTGTTTGGTTAATGTATTTTGTTTTGTGGTGTATGAATAATTTCTTTGCTCATGAGACTTAAAATATTGGTGTTTAAAAAATTGTATGAGTTCTAATTTTCTGCGATCGCCTGAATTAATGCAGAATGTTGTTTCTTATAATTATATCAGGTTATTTTGTGTTAAAAGCATTGTTAAAAATATTTTTACCAAACACAATAAGTATACGAGAATAATTTTTGGATCCGTTATATATATATATATATATATATATATATATATATATATATATATATATATATATATATATATATATATATATATATATATATATATATATATATATATACATATATTATTATTATTATTATTCACGTATGGGCCCTGGTGGACCACGCGAAGTACAATTAGAGGCGTTTGTTGTTGTTAGCCTTCCTTTGAGCCCATACTAATTTCATTCTTTCGCTATGAGCTGTTTTCCTTTCGTCAGACCAAGTTGTTCCAGTCTTCCTACATTTTTCTCTCTGGCCAACCTTGCCTGCTATTTGCTGATCTTAGGTCCTCTTTAATTGCATCAATCCATTTCATTATTTCTACTTTAGCTCTACTCCTATTTTCATAAAATTCGACTATTTGTCTAGTTAGCCTACCCGGATTCATCCGTTTGATGTGTCCGTAAAACTTAAGTCTTCTTTTTCTCATATCGCTATGTATATCTGTGTATTGTTTGATTTCTTGGTTTTCTCGAAGTCGGTATGTTGTGCTATTTATTTGTTTGGGGCCTAGGACTTTTCTTATGATTTTTCTTTTCTTCTTTTCAATGTCCTCGATGTCCCTCTTTCTATTCAAAATGAGCGTTTCTGCAGCATATAGACATTCTGGCTTAATAACCGTGTTGTAATGTCTCAGTTTTGTGTTTTTAGATAGGCATTTTTTGTTGTAAATATTTTGTGTAAGTCTCAATGCCGTTTTCATTTTTTGACATCTACTCTTATTGGCCGCTTTTTCCAACCCATTTTCCATGATTATATTATAATCCACTCAAATATTTGAATTGAGAGACTCGTCAGATGTTACCATATTTCGTTTTTAGAAATGCTGTCCTTAGTCTGTTGCAGGTCATGTATTGTGTCTTTTCAAAGGAAATTTGGAGTCCTACCTTTTCTGCTGTTTCTTTTAGGATTTCAATCTGTTTCTGTGCCGTTAATACATCTTGAGCTAAAATTGCTAGATCAATGCAAATGCAATGCAAAGCAAATGCCAGACAATCAATTTTGATGTTGGTTCTCCCCAGTTTAATGGGCTGGTCAATATTCAGTGCCGACTCTTTTTCACGCCACTCCTGTATTACTTTTTCTAGAACACAGTTAAATAAGAGTGGCGAGAGTCCATCCCCTTGTCTCACACCAGTTTTAATTTCGAAGGGCTCTGAGATGTCACCCATGAATTTAACTTTTGACCTCATGTTAGTTAACGTTGCTTTAATAATTGCCAGCGTTTTCAGATCTAGTCCTTAGTTCTAGTTCTTTCAAGATTCGGAATAAAGATTCGCGGTCAATAGAATCATATGCTTTTTTGAAATCCACAAATGTACAGAGGAGATTTTTATTGTACAGTTTTTGATGTCTTAGAATCAACTTTAGATTCAGGATCTGTTCAGGGCAGGATCTGCCCGGTCGAACACCTGCTTGATATTCACCAATGTTCGGTTCTAACTGTCCCTGTGCTCTGTGTAGTAGACATTGAGATAGAATCTTGTAACAAACTGGGACAAGGGATATTCCTCTATAGTTGTTTTCATCCGTTCTATCTCCTTTCTTATGTAGTGGATGGATTAGAGCATCTTTCCAGTCTTCCGGAATCCGTTCGGTTCGCCAAACTTCTTGTAGAATTTTGGTTATTTCCTTGATTGTACCTGGACCAGCGGATTTCAAAAGTTCAGCAGTGATTCCATCTTCACCAGAAGCTTTGTTATTTTTAAGCCGCTTAATTTGCCTAATTATTTCCTCTTCATTCGGTGGTAATGAATCTGGGTTTGTTTGTTTAGGGTTTAGTGTTGGTAATTTGTTTAAGGGCTCAGGACAGTTTAGTATTTGTTCAAAATATTTCGCAAGTTCCTTGCAATTGTCTTGGTTATTTAGAGCTAATTGTCCGTTTTCCTTTTGAAAGCATAGGCTCTGCGGTTGATAGCCTGTTAATTTAGTTTTAAATGTTTTGTAAAAGTACACACAAGTACACGACGAGAAGTCGGCGGAAATATGGGTTGTTTGATTGTGGAGAGGGACTCCCTATTATTGGCGAGAGAGCATATGTCGGTACCCTGATGAGTCTAACCACCAAGAGACAAAACATGTGCCCTCCAATGTAAGGGATTGGTGGGGCTTCCTCCCGGTCAAGCAACTAACCATTGCTCATATATATATTCCTCTTAGCTATCTCTACTGCCATGCTCATATCTTCTTTTTTTTAAGTTATTGATAAATAATTGTATTTCAAAGAAATTCTACTATTTCCAAAATGGGCAATAATTGTACTTATTTATGATGGACAAATATACAAAAGGTGGTAATTTATTATACATTAATACTTGTCATATTTCAAAGTATATTAAATCCATGCAAAATGATTACTATGCCATGATTTGATGACTGGTTTTCAAAAATATATGTGATTAATGAAGTTTTTTATATATTTTTACCTTGGCGCAATTGGTTTTGTAAAAAGTTGCCATTGGTATAAGAAAATAAATGCATGTAATTGATTACTTCGCTATACAGTTGCTGTTCGTAGTAGTACTAATGTTATCATGTGGGTTTCAAATTTCAATTTATAGGATTATATATAGTAGTGACTGAAAAGGGAAGGAAAATCAAAATGTATATTCAGAAAGGTTTATGAAATGAAAGGGGAAGGAATATCAAAGTTTATATTCAGAAAGGTTTAATTTTTTTGAATGCTAATGGAATTTGGATATTCTGGATAAATACCCAAAAATATATATAAAAATAAAAAGGAACATTTATTGACCATAAAAAGAAAATTAATTGCCAGTAGAATATTAATTATTGATACAGTTAATTTAAAATATAGTTGGCCAAAAAAAGTAAAACTAAAATAAAGTAAATCAGATGAAAAATTCTCTATATTATTGTGAAGTGCCTGAGTAGGAATCAGCGCACAGTCTACACAAACAGTTCTGCTAAACAAATAGCGTTAAAACAGCTGCAACATTTGTATTGTGTTTTCCTTTGTTTGGTGTATGGACACTTGCTACATAGTTTGCGTTTTTGGAGCTTATGTGTGGAGCTACAACATCTTCAACTGCTTGCTGCTCGCTATGTGGATTTGAAAGTGATTTTACAATAAGTGCTCTTAGCTTCCTTCGAATTTTGAATCGAAAGTCTTCTTCTCAAGTGTGGTTCAATCATATCCTTTGCCAAATCTCTCAGGACTGAAAAACGGTTTAGCAAAGGTGAATCTTTGTAGCTTTGGTAAACGATAAAATAATTGATGCTACAAATAGTTACTATTCTATAGAATACACTGAGCGACCATCTTCTACTTCTTCTGTTTAACCCGTATACTGCGCATTTCATATCTAGTGAATGGAGCACGCATTTGCTTTCGTTGTATAAGAAAGTTATCTCCGGTTTTTTATTTAGTGGGTTTATTTTTACTCTTGGGTGCATGCTTGAAATCAACACGACTGTTTTATTTTTTTGTAGGCACAACAGAAACAAGGGTATTTGACCCATTGGAACAATGATCAGCTGACTCTACAACTATGCTGTTACTAGGAGGATATCCGTTAGGAAATAAGTTAGACCTTTCTTAGCAACTTAGCATCAACAGACTCAATAGAAGTGAAATAGTTGTCACATGTCATACGCGTTCCTATGTTCAACTACTTTACAAAGTCATACAACACACTGAGTTGGTTTTTGCAAGTTTAGCTCATTTGGTGTCAATCCTATGCCATCAGAACCCGCTTTCGTGTAAATGTACGCGTTATAAAGGTAAGATGTCTTCGCATCACACAAGCACATTATTTTCACGCCATATTTCTTAGGCTTTTTAGGCATATATACCTTAAAGCCACACCTACTTCGAAATGGTATTAACATTTCATCGATTGTCAAATTTTCAGTAGTAAAATTTTTTCATGGACACTCTTGAGAATGCTCGACAGGACTAATAAGCAATATAAGCTTCCATTTCTATTACGTTGGTATCTCGGTAGTTAGATTTTTCGGTATTGAGACCTAATGAGCTTCTGACAGAAGAAAGATTTTTTGATTTGTATAAGTAACAATCATTTGGACCATATCATCGGTAAACAAAAGTTTTCAAACTTTGCTCTTGTCAGGCATACTTTCCAAAGCTTTTACAGGACCTGCAAGACCAGGTGACCCACGAATAATATTTCTACTAGGAGTACGAGCATGTCTGTTTGGTTCTTTACCAAAAATAGGGTGGTCCAGATTTATTTTTCCTCATCCTAAATATATAATCAGACAGTCGTCGACTTTGCTCTTCTTCAACAACTATCTCATCAGCATCCCCAATTTCATCAAAAACACTACCATCCTCAATAGATTGATTTTCATGCACAATATCACCTTCTATCAGAGCTTTTTTAATTTTTTGCAATTGAGCAGGCAAAACATAGTCCGGATCATCATCTGAATCGCTAAAGTCTTCTCCTTCATTTGAGGTAGTTCCTTCATGCTCAGTTCTTGCAACATCTACATGACGCGACTAGCAAAGTCAAGATGCATAACACTTACTTTTTTTGATGTTTCTTGATGGGTTTTTCTTCTCCATTGTGTACAAATAAAATGAACAATTCAACAAACAATAAAAAGAAAAGTAAAAATAGTTTGCGTAAGGCGAAAGACCTGGTCTGTGAGACCCGTATGTGAGACCCAAACAAAGACAGTCAACTAAGACAGCTAAGGGGGAGGTAAGGGAAAGGTACTGAGAACCACAATTCCGGATTGCCGGAAAAGCAGGATTGCTAATATTCAAGTTTAAATTTTCTCTACTAGCCTCACAGACCCATTTTTCGGTTAAAGTGTTAAGCTCAAAAAGTAAGGCGATTTTATAAATAAAACAAAATATGTACTTATTCATCCAAATTTATTCCTTCATAGTAATCCCTTCTCACTGCAATGCACTTATTCCAATATTTTTTCCAGTCTCCCAAACAGTGTTTATATTCGACTTATGGTATTTTCTCTAAAAATACGTACAACGAACTATCTTCTAGATCTAGATTTTATGGACTTAAACGGCATCCACGAAGTTGTGTCTTCAATCGAGGAAACAGGAAAAATGATACAATATAAAT
Source organism: Cosmopolites sordidus (assembly GCA_031761425.1). NCBI lineage: Eukaryota > Metazoa > Arthropoda > Insecta > Coleoptera > Curculionidae > Cosmopolites > Cosmopolites sordidus. Next base: position 368,739 of record JARFXV010001665.1, read on the forward strand.
TTGGTGAATATAATATTCGTGGAACGGTATTTCTTGGATTTTTGACGAAAAATTGCCGAATAATTACTATTATGTGCGATGGTACGTAAACGCAAAAACCATGAATAGTTTTGCCACTAATCTAGACTTTTTTTGGAACAGACTTACTCAAATGACGCATAACGCTTAAATAATACTCTTTTTTAACTGAGCATTTGGGGGGTACTGGTTGTGGACTATGGTAACCAGGTACCAGGGTAATTGAAGAGAGAAATTAACTTAACTTTGATTTTTGACCGGCTTTGATGTGGTGTTTTCGGCTTTGAATCAAGTTTACTACTATAGTCGCTTGATTTTTGAGCTCTTTCTGGTTTATAAGCATAGAACCACATATTATAAGCATAGAATCATATATTATCATTCAAAGAAAGCATATATTCTTCTACATGTCGATGTCTCGTAATAATTCAACGTTTTCGAACAAAACGCGAGAGAAAGCCTAAATTATCCATGTCTCTGATGCTTAATCGCCGATTAAAAAGTACCAGATCCTTAAATTTGGTAATGTTTTCTTCGTATGTTGACGTAGAAGATCTTTCTAAACGAGGTTCATCTTCAACTACTTCTCTATCATCATTAAATTCCTTTTATGGCATATAAACTTTTTTTTTTCGTAATACTTTCTTAACATTTTTAATGCATTATCATTAGAAATTTAGTTTTTTAGACAAAATTTAATTACATATTTTGCCGGATTAATTTATCCATTAAATCACCGACAAAAAAATTTAATAATTGGAAAATACACGAAGCTAACGAAATGATTTGATTCTTATGTCAGATATCAAGGACACACATGCCTACATAAAAATAAATTGTTGTATCTGTAAGTAAAGCGAGCGCATTTTTATAACAAAAATCATCTTACTTTTTGACCATAGTAATCTATCTTTTATATTAGAGTGCTTGACTTTTATAATCTGTTTAATGAGTCTTTAATGAGGAGATGATAGAAGGGTTATTAAGGAGTAGGGAAAATTAAATTTCATTTAAAGTTTACAGGATAAAAATACATATAACTATATAGAAATTTATAGATGGGGCAAGCATCACTTTAATAATTACAAAGGTCAACAAATTTAAACTTTTTTGAGGTAACATTAATGAAAATAGTATTATATGAAGTATTTTGTAGTCGTAAATCCGAAAATGATAAGCTAATTACTGTAACCCGTACAGTTTTTTTACAGGGGGTCGGTGGTGGGAAAAAAAAGGAGACGACATATTTTTACAGTCTAATATTTATTTAATATAAACATGTAAGACGTGTTAAATATTTGCAAAAAGATTACTGAGGATTATGCGAATAAAAATATATAACATGAGATGTAATACAGCGACAAAAACTTTCACTTTTTCCTCTTGTATTCTGCAACATCATATCTTTTTAAAAACTATCAGTAGACCCAATATAGATGGGTTCCAACGTCTCTGGTATCTTGGTTCCAGCGTTTCTGGTATCTTGCTTCCATCAACCTGATATCCTGGTTAAACCCTTCTTCTTGTTCGTCGCTTATTACACCCAAATTTTCCGGAAATAAATTCAAGTAGGAGTGTAAAAAATGCATTTTTAAGGGCATGCGACACGCTAGTATTTCATAGGCTTTCAAGAGTTCATCTATAAGGTTTTTATAGTTTTTATCTTTATTGTTGCCCAGAATTCCATTTGTCTCCAGAATTCTGCCAATTCCATTTCATTTAATTTTTTTTTTGAAAGCAGAAATCACTTACAAGCTTCCTTATTTGAGGTCCAATAAATATGCCGTCTTTTAGTTTTGCATCACTTAATTGAGGAAATATTTCTTTCGTGTACTTGAAACCATTACCTTTTTTGTCCATGGTTTTGACAAAGTTTTTGATTAGTCCAAGCTTAATATGGAGAAGCAGAAGAAGCACCTTTTTTGGGCTAACAAGTGGGGCATTTTATATTTGAAATACCAAGTTCAAAAGAAGTTCTATGAGGCCAATCTTTCTGTAATGTACTTTTGGTGCCATATTGTTACATAGATACAAAAATAGCAATACTTTGTTGAATCCCATTGAAGTCCTGGCAATTTACCTAGTTCTTTCAACCCCCCACAAATATGCCACTGATAACGTTCATATTTAACGCCATTTAGTATGGTTGCTAAGTTGTGATAGGTTTCTTTTATTGTCACTGAATTGGCTAAAGGAATAGATGGGTTTTTGTTTCCATTATGAAGCATGACTTCTTTTAGGCTATATTTCGACGAATCTATGAAAATACGTCACTCGGAAGGTACATGTTCTATATTACGCTCATTCATTAAACCATCAATAATACAACAGACACATAGCGATTCTTTCATTTTATAAAACCTTGAAAATTCCGTTTTCGATAAAGTGAAACACTTGCATTTGTTTCTAACAGGATCCACTGTTGAAGTCTGGAACCAAGAAGTTCCGATTTTTGTTTTTGACAATCTCAGGTCACGTACCAAATCATTTTATTCATTCTGAGTTATTTAGTGAGGTTTACTGGTAGTTGTTAAAAATATTGAGTCACAATTGGTGTTCTCAGGAAGTTGTAGATCAAATCCTGATGAAGAATTAGAATCACTGGGAAACATGTTGTCCAGGTTTAATGGCGCAATCGGTACCGGTAGTTTCTCCCTATGAGGAACTGGCCTAAGTGCAGAAAGCAAATTTGGATAGTGAATTTTGTCTCTTTGCTTTTTTGAAATCCCTTCTGTTTTAGTGATATAAAAGTAGCAATCACTTACATGCTAAGTATGTTTTCTCCACATCATAGGAACAGCAAACAGCATAGAATTTTTCTTGCGATGCATCTACTGCACTAAATTTACGTGACAATTCACACAGCAACGCTGAGGAGCCCAACTTTTATTTTGATCTTCAATTTGGCACGTAAAATATAAAAGATAGGTTTTTTGATTTCCTCGGACTGATCTAGCTTGTGACCTTAAAATAAATCGTCCGCATATATAACAAAACTAATCGGCTGAATTGTTGCAAAATCGACGGCTAGAACTTGTCATTTTATATAAAATCGACTTGACCGTACTGTAAACGAGACAGAAACAAACTAAACTATAGAAAACAATAAAAATGCTCTTTAATGCTCGTAGGATACCGTGGAAATAGCCTACTGTCTTGTGGTAATTCCTATATTGTGCAGTCCAAAGTCAGGTACAAATAATTTCAATGACCCATGATATAAAGGAGAAGCAGGGACTTGAAAATGGGTCATGCTTGGCCATTTCTGGGAAATGGTGTTTTAATAGCTACCTAAATGAAACGCAAAAAAGCATTATCATCATTTTTTGTGTGAATTAATCTTTGAAAATGTAAAAAATGACCCACTAGCATTAATGTAACTTGTGCTCTTTGAACACATTCTCCATAAAATTTGTAAAATAAAACATATCTGGTATTAATGCAGCTATAGCAGCATGGATATTATCATTAAATTACTGTATAGTTTAGGGCCTATTTATGTAAAAATTTTCCGTTTAGAATTTCCTACATCTAAATACTTTGAAGGTTTCCTATTGGCCATGTCTCTAACTGAAAAAACAAGAGCTACTTAAAGCTTGCTATTGGTTCAGCTGTAATAAATTAAAAAGACACAAAAAATTCCACTTCAACTTATCTCGACGAAAACATATTTTTGCCAATTTCGTTATCACAAAAAGGAAAAAGTCGTATTTTGCGAGTGGCGAAAATTTCATTTGCGACGGGCAAAAAATCGCGACCGTGGCGAATCTAAAATTGAATCTTGTCAAAGAAATTACACAAACGGAGTGGTTGCGAACTTATCTCGGGCCGAGCCAGACTCGTACTGTCCTTAACAAAGTTTTCTAATCATTAACTTTTAAAATGGCGTATCGTCCGGGACCATTCATCAAAACTCCGGCTGGTTAATGACTCATTTGCAAGTCGACGCTGGATTTGTTTTCGACAACGATTTCACACAATTCCGACATCGAACAATACTTCCACCTCGACTTTATTTAATTACATCTGCATAAGGATTGATGCTGATGGTTTTGAAGTAATCAGGTCGACAATTATACGTAGAAATTGGTTTTGCTTATGATGTTTCCTCCATTGTTCTCCATATATTGTTCATATTCATGTGTTGAACGAGCTTCCTTAATTAATATTTGTTAGTTGCCTTGATTAATAACAGTATTATGCATTCAAATCCACCCTGTATATTAATTATATTGTCAAAATTTCGAGTTAATCGAAGTAAGTACCATAAGGGAGAAACATTGTCGGTTTTTGTTCGATGATTTTTCAGGCATCATCAGCGGCTGAAATACCCTTTAGCATATTCACTTATCTCAACAAATTCACCATATTCATATATTCACTCTATTCATCTAAATAAGACGTTTTATTATAGTAATATTGGGTTGGGAAAATTCGTAGAGATTTTCCATTAGGTGTTTTTTTAACGCTTGTAAACAAAAATCTATGTTGGATTAGTAACTTTCATTTATATATTATAAATTCCGGTGATATTTACAATGATTACGTTCAGATTCGCATTGATTTACCTTCAGTTCGTCGAATTAGTTCAAATTGAAAATATTGCTTAATAACCTGCATTTACGACACATTATGCTTTTTTATTTCAAAAAAGATAAGAACGCAAACAAACATCAAGATTTGTATCATTTACGAAGAATAAACGGAGAGATACGGAGAGTACAAAAGTGGTTTGGATAGTTAAGGGATGGAGATTTTGACCTGGAAGACCGGCATCGCTCAGGCCGTCCTTTAGGTATTGATATCAAACAAACTTAAACCATAATAACCAAAGATCCACTCACCACTGTCCATGAGATGTAAGTAGAGTAAGTATATAAGTTAAATATTGGCAAATCTACCGTTTTCGACTATTTAAAAAAAATGGGTACGTCTGCCAATACTGGGGTCCTCAAGATCTTAGTGACGGAATCTCTTCGTGTGATCACTTTACTTTACTGTATTGTATAACAATCTATTTCGTTCCCGTTAAAAGTGTTTAAATGGAAAAATCCCTTAAAAGGGAAGAAGGGGTAAAAAACAATCTGTAGATATTTTTTTTGCAATAAAGTTATTAATTTGTGGTAAAACGGAATTAAAGACCTACCACTACGTTGGCAAAAAGTTGAAAATAATAATAGTAATTATAAAATAATCAAAATAAATATGTACTAGCTAAAAAAAATCCTAAAAACTTTCTGGACAACACTATTGTAATGCTGCACACCCTCTCAAAAAGCTTTTTTATAACAAAACAAGCCAGCGAATTAGTCATATTCAGTGAGCAGGATACAGAAACTCCTAATGTCATCAGACATTACACAGGCCAACGATGAAAAAACATTTTTAATAATTTTACCTAATTCCTATGTTTTTTTGGTGTCCGAATATAATAATAACAAAGTCGTATCACCCACCAATTTTTCACATTTTAATATTGAAAATGTGTAAAATTTATCTTTATCATTCAAATGTTATTAGATTGGCAATAAAATCAGAATGTTATAAGGTTGCCTATTACTTCAATTGTCATCAAACGTGAGCAAACGGCCATGTCAGATGTACGCTGTAGAGCAGTGTTTCATTTACTCGTGGTTAGTAGTGCTATGATGCTCCAAATTTAGTGAATGTAGTCGCTTTATCGCTAGTCTAAAGACACGCGGGAAATTTGATATTGAAAATCGTCCTTTTGAACTTAGTAATCGCAAAATCTACTCTGGGCACGATGACTACTAGATACAAATGAATGTATGCCTAATAAAAACTATGTAACCAGGTATCCTTTCAAACCAATTAAGCATTGTACAGTTCCTGCTCCACATAAAAGAATTTTCAAGTTAAGTTGAGGACATTTTTTCCTCAACAAATCAAGTTACATCGCCAGTACCTTACGATTCACAACTTCAGTCAGCCTTGTTCTATATATTCATGTTAAATCTTCCCAACACTTTGGGTTTAAAAACAACATTTTTTTGTGTTGTTTGTTCCTTATATAGCAACTCTGATTTTATAACGATTCAGTTTCAGAAAAAAAATAGTCTAAATTTCAAGACAGCCATACTTTTTCAGTTATTCACAGGACTAACCATGTAAAGATCTATAAAATTCAATCACTTCATCTTAGGCAGGCCATTATTTGGTTCTTATAGCGAATTATATTCTACAGTGAAAACTTTAACTTTCGTTTATGACAAATTTCGCCCTGATTTGGTACTTTTTGACCAAAACCTTTCTTTAAATCCTATAAACAAGCTGTTAACCACAAATAATTTAAAAATATTCAAAAACAAGGAAATGTCTTCCGTGCTCCATGCAAAAATGTACCCATTCATTCAGTCGGAGCACGGAAGAAATTTCCTGGTTTTTGAGTATTTTTAATATTCTCCACGAGCCCACTCTGCAACTTTTCAAGTATACTTGGTACTCAGATGAAGCCTGGGCGGGTCATGACGGTTTTGCACAGTAGTACAGTTGTGGACTACATGATGGCGTGCGCTGCATGTAATTACAGCCTACATCTGTCATGACCGATTTATTTGGTCGTACCCTTGGTCCTTCCATGAGCTTGTTTCGATCGTTCAGCTCGAGCCCGACTGATAGCTTAAGGCCAGACACCGGCTTTGGGAGACCCTTGCTGATGTTTGATGGCGACTGGAGGAATAGGCAAATTGTTGGCTAAAAGGGCAAGCCATTATCAGATATATCGTTACGTGCGGTTTTTCAGTTCCTGATAATACAACTGGATTTGAAACGTATATAAGAAATGACAGATTAAACAGAACACAATATAAATACAGATGATGTTCAAAAATTGTGATTTATTTTTCGTAACAAAATTTTTAGTGATCTCAGCTGTGTATATAAATACACTGAACGTATGATTGAGCAACAAGTATCGTATTCTGAGAACTTGAAGATATTGTATATAAGTTGATGCAAAAGTTCGCCCCGCTTTTTTTTTGACAGAAGGAACTTGAATGAACGGTTGGGGAAAAAATTGTGTTATTTGGTTGTATTTTTTAATTTTGTTAAGCACTGAAAATGGTTGAAAATAAGGAGAACTTTCGACATATCCTTTTTTATTTGCGAAAAGGCAAAAGCGTATCTAAAGCTGAATCCACACCAATAAAATTTTGCGTGTGTGTTAAATTTACTGGAACAATTTGTTTGAATTATCTGATTGAAAACAGATTGTGTGCCAGAGAGTCTACATTGCCGCGTAGGCACATCTCATACAGCCCCCACAATGCAAATTTGTATTGATGTGGACCCAGCTTTAGATATAAATGAAAATGTGTGCTATGTATGGTAAATGTTCTATTGACGATTATAAGTACCGCAAGTGGTTCAGAAGGTTTTGTGAAAACAATTTTACCCGATACACCACATTCTGAAATATTAACATTAATTGAAAGTAATCGGAATCAATGGGGGTCGAAAAAATGTTTGGAATCAACCATTGAACAGTTTCAAGACTATTACGTCAACTTTGAATGGTTAGCAAGGCCGATGTATATCAGTATTGTCCGGATTTAATTGTTAAAAGTAGTAGGATGTACATACGTAGTATGTGTGATGTTAGGATGTTACAATAATTTGATCCAAATTCAATTAATATTTTCCAAGTTCACATATAAACAGCAATGAAACACTCGATTGGAATTTAGACTCTACAATGCGAATTAACGCGTTTACATTTCTCAGTTCACTCTGAAAAGTTTGTTACTCAAAGTTGCTTCTGCCCTTTCCTATCACATTATTCGCTAAATCGAATCGTCTTTTATTGTTCTCGATCTAAAAGCCCAGAAACTATTTCAACAACGTAACAAACCGGTGGAACAATAGCGGAACCGTATAAAAAAGCTCGCCGACATCGAACTTCCTGTAAGGGTAGTTTATCGTGAGCAGTAATAGACGATTAATTAAATCCACCGGGTTGCGGGACACACGAACGTCACCTTTTCACGTCGGCTGGAATGCAATTTCCTGATGGTAGCGGTCAAGATAAGGCGTCGCGTATTGGATGGTGTCTTGTTAGTCGATGCCAGACACTAATTCCGTAGTTATCAAGATCACCAACCGATATATAAGGCCAGCCATTTTATTAATTTACTTGAAGATAACGGAATGACGCTAATTTCAATTTGCTGGCACGCAATGTTGTGGTTTGGTGATTTTTAAGTTGTCGTGATGCAACAGACTTTCGATTTAAACGAGTCTGTGGTTCTTCGTAATTGCTGACTTTTATTATGATTTAAAAATATTCATTGTCAGTCTATAATCTGTAACCCTTAACTGAACCCAGTAGATGGAATAGAAATAGCAAGAGCAACATATTCCATGGTTATTTCGTAACAACACTTTATTTTTCGTACCAGCTATTTTCAACTTAATGTTAATTTCCAATGGTTTTAGTTTCCAACTGTCTGCAACGGCGTTTATGTTTTTGTATCTTAGTGCCTTCCTTGCCTTCAGTACGTGTTCTATTTCACAAAATACTTGTAGTTGTGCATAACGCAAACTCTTTTTACGTGTACCTAACTGCAACATGCGAACTTTCCTCTAAAAACCCCTTATTGTTTTCACTTGTTCTTTCTTCACACTCTCTGTTTCCACACTCTCTCCCTCGTTATTTTTATGTCCCTTTTCTCGGTATTAATTACATTTATTTAAATACACAAAAATAATTGTAAATTTATTAATTTCTTTATGTTTTTCGCTGAAGTTTATGAAGCAATATGTGTCAAAAATAAATACTAACGGGCAACTTGACTAATATTCTGTAGTAACATGTAAGGCGAATTACTCTAACAGATCATTTTGCCCAAGATTCGTTATAGAAGATTTTATTCTTTTCATTTTGAATTTGATTTTATTTTTATTTGATTTGATTTTGATTTTGATTTTATTCTGCATTTTCATTAGCATTCTCATTAACATTTAATTTTCATTAGCATTCTATGTACAACATATTTAGCACAATTATTTAGAACCAGTATATGGAAGAAAATGAAAAACTTGTGTTTTCAAATTATTTAACTTTTCACCTTGTTTTTGATTTTTTTTTTGCTTAAACAACTCGGCTAACCAAAGTTTCGAAGTATTCCGCTCGTTTGATGACGAAAAACAAAATCTAAGGAAGAATAAAAAATAATATATTTTAAGTGGGACAAAAATATAGCATACTTGTGGTTTGTTTATAAATAAAAGGAAATACCACTTAGTAAATAAACCAAGCTAATCTAGTTCTGTCTGCGTTTTTAGCCAGGAACGTTAAAAAAATGGGACGAACAATATAGGTGACATTAGTTAAGCAAAATATTCTACGAATGAAAAGGTGAGGATTGATCATTTCCGAATTCTACTAGGAATACGGGCAGGAGTAGAAAGGTGATTTCAAGTTTATTAAAACGTCGTGAGCGCTAAGGGAAAAATCTCCTGGAAGGCCGCCTCTCTTAACAAAAAGACAAACATGGGGTATTATAGCTTTCTACTTTACGTTAACCGCTCGTCAAAGAGCACGCTGCTCCACAGAGCAGAAGTGGTAAAATACTTTTTTCGAAGGAAAACATTAGTAAGTATTTTAGATTGGCCTGCGAGGTCCCCAGACTTTAACATAATTGAGAATGTCCGGGGTCATCTGCTGTATACAGTGGCTGCACGCAGTCAAAACAGTAATGATTTGCAATGAGCAATTCGGGAAGAGTGGGGCAATTTTCTCACGACTCAATCCGTCATCTCAATGATTCTCTTTCAAATCATTTGGTTCTAGCGTTAGAGAATGGGAGAGCCTACACTGGATACTAAGGTGAGGGTTTTTCTAATTATTGTCACTTTTGATTAACTTGCAAACTTTTTAACGTTACGTGTGCTCTCTTTTTGCTTCACTTAAAAAATACTGTTTTTAATTTATTCATAAATTATTTTTCATCATCTTCAAATGAACAAAATACTTTCAAACTTTGTTAAACCGAGTGGTTTACTATAAACAAAAAAGAAAACCAACACTAAGGTGACACTTTAAATAATTTGAAAATACCCTATGTAGGCTATTTGTTTGTCCCCGATCTATTATAACATTGGAAAAATGACCCTCTGTTGTAATGTATGATCAATAATAGCCATTTATTTACACCTTTCCGAAAATTAGGTTGGCTATGTGATTACTATCACAGATCTAAAAACTGATAAGTATTTGTCTTCGAAATTGGAACATGTACTATCAATAGGAGAACCTTACTCCGCACAAAGGTTTTAAAACAGTTAACTAGTTACACGTTAATTAATTTAATTAGTTTATTATAGCAGAGACTAGTAAGATAAGACTAGTTTCCCCACCATCCAATATTTAAAGAAAAAACATCTAACATATATGATTAGTGGAGACAGTTATATGAAAACGTATGTATAACTATTTTGTTTAATACAAAACTAACAGAAAATACTGAGATCGAAAATAAATTCTTGATTATTCATCTGCAAAAAATGTATTCCTTTCTCAAAGAAAGTTCTTCGGATTATCAGTTTATAAAGTCCTCTGTACTTCCCTACTCTTGAAAAATAGTCGAATCGTTCTCGTCTCAATACTTCTCTAAGATTTTACTTCACCAGTGCAAGTGAGATGAGTAGATGTGATAGAGTGAGAGAGTGAATTAGAGAGAGACAGATTGACATTCAACTTTAAAACGGTCCATTTATTGAAGATTTCAGAATGATACAATTGGCATTTTTCTTTCCACAAAAAAACATTATTGCCTTTTTTTTGCAAAATAACTTTATTTCAAAAAAACTCAACCCAAAGGCAATGTGCGTGAGTCAAATTAATAATTCGTCTATTATTTTAATAAGATAAAACTTAATCAAAATGAAATGAAAGGAATTACTATAATAATTTTATTTATCATACTATTTTTTAACTAAAGCAAATGCTCTAATTGTTTGCCTTCGGCACGAATACATGCTCTGCATCGTTTCAGAAAAGATTTTTTTACCAGTCATGCGAATTTCCTTGCATTTATTTCTTTTGCTGCTTCAACAATTCTGTGACGCAGTTCTGGTAGATTTTGTATTGGTATTGGTTTTGAATATACTTTTTCTTTTATACAGCCCCAGTAAAATAAATCAAGGGGGTTTAGGTTCGGAGAAGGAAGAGGCCACTCAATTGAACCACGGCGCCCAAGCCACCTTTAGGGATATTCTCTTTTGATAACCCCGTAAAGGACGAGGATAATGCGCTGTGCAACCATGTTGTGGAAACCACATTTCTCTGTAGATATTGAGTGTTAGATCTTCTAACAAAGTCTGCAAATCGTTTTGGAGAAAATCGAAGTAGTTGGCGCCATTGAAAGTGTTAGGCAGTTCAAATGGTCCAATTTTTGTCCGTTTAAAATTCCGACCCACGTGCTAACTTTAAATTGATACTGGGATCGATTTTCACACGTTAAATGCGAGTTTTTCTCGGTTAAATGCGGTCATATTCATGTATTCTCGTCAACATTGTTTTGCAAAAATCGATTCTGGGAGTGTAGTCATGAGGTAGTGAGCTTTTGAACAACGTCATTATCTATCTCGCTCTATCACGTCTGCCCATCTCACTTACACTGGTGAAGTCGATTGTTGAGCACACAAAAGTATTTTTTATCATGTTATGAGCTTTTGCAATGAAATTTGTGATCACAGTACCACACAGTGACCTAGATTTTTCTTATTTTTGCCCGAACTGGTATAACCTGGCCTTTCGCCCGGCACTTGTTTGACATTGAGTTTTGGGACACTCTGTATATAGTAATAGCACATCTGCCATTTAGTCACGAGGCATTATTGCGGTAATTCTGAATGGCTTAGGGAACTGGTTCGCAATGGAACTAGTAAGAACAGATAAAAATTAGTACAAAATGATATTGATTACTACTTGTATTGGATTCGCATTGAATCACATATTTATTAGCTAATCTTTGCGTTTAAAAATCTTTTCTTGCGTTGGATTCTACACCAAATAACGAACCTATAAAAATCCCAATGCAAGAGAGATACAAAAGTTAACCTATTTTGCAATGATGACTGCTAGTCAATCATTTTTAAATGTATAAGAAGTAAAATGAAAGTAGAATATAGCTGTTAAAAAAACACGTTTTTACCAATCACTGAATTGATTTAAATTAAAAGTTAAATTAAAGTATTTTGATAATGGTATGACATAATTTTGCCTATCGGTAACATGGAAAGCAAAATCTTAGAGATCTGTTACGATAACGTGATTTGACCGATCAAATATTGAGTTGTTTGGGCCAATGTGTTGGAGCTCGCGTTATCATGGTGAAGAATAATCCTGCGTCGCTGTTTTTTTCATATTTCTTCAAAGACTTCTGGCAAACAAATTGTTGTGTACCATTCAGAATTGACCGTTCTACGGTTCTCTAGTGGCACATTAGTCATATACCCATTTTTCCCCAAAAAAAAAACAGGCGAGCATATGCGCGAACAACTTTTGTTGGGTTTGGCTCATTTTGAAAGACCCATACAGTCGACTGCTGTTTACTTTCGGGCTCACACGCATAGAGTCAAGATTCGTCACCTGTGTAGATGTTATACAGGGCTTTTGACGTACCACGATTGTATTTATAGAGCATTTTTTTCACCAATCGACACGAGCCTTTTTTTTGAGCGATTGTCAAATTATGCGGTATCCAAAGCGCACAAATCTTTTCACGGCTCATGTTCATATAAAACCTTGTGTATATGCCTTGTGCCGAGGGATGCCTCAATCTCATCACGGTATGTTATATGACTATCTTGTTTTTTCAGTTCGCGCACAGTACTGGGCACAGGCCGTTATATTTGGATCATTAGGGTCATTTTCTGGAGGCGTCCAATAATATTATCATCTTCTCATATGTCAATGCTGTTTTAAGAGCTCCTTTATCATGATGTAGAAGAATTACATCACGAATTGATTGACGACTTCATCTTTTAAAATAAGAAGTATTTACATCATGCCACCACTAGCTATATATATATATATATATATATATATATATATATATATATATATATATATATATATATATATATATATATATATATATATATATACATATATATATATATATATATATATATATATATATATATATATATATATATATATATATATATATATCAGCATTAGTATTTCTTTGTATACAGAAAATTCATTAATAATAACTCTTTAGAAATGCAAGAATTGATCAGAGGCATTTTTCTATCAGATTAACTTTCATTGGCTTTTCTTTCATTTCTTTCATTGGCTAATTCATCTTCTTTTTGTCTGTCGATATTTGGTTTGGAGTCCACACATCTTTCCATTACTTCCCGTAGCAAGCTTGTTTTAAATAGTTCACTTGAAAACAAAAAAAGGTTTCAAATAAACTCGCCTATGTTTATTGATAAAGAGATGAAGAACTCATTGGTAAAAAATTTCCATATCCAAGAGCATCGTGGATAATGTTGATTTCAGACACCGAAGGTATTTCTGAAATCGTTATCCAACTATTGCATTACTTTGTCACGAATTCGATTTTCTTTCTGCTCGTCTATTCAAGAGTTTTTTTGTTCTAATAATAAATAACTAGAATAACTAGATTGTTCGAGATTGGTTCTTTATTGCCACATTACCAAGTTTTAGTATAATCAAAACCGACAGATTACCCTTTTTTGAATATATCTGGAAAATTGTTTACTCAAAAGTGTTGTCTCAATGGTTGTGGCGTGTTTTTTTTTTCCTTTTTTTTCAGTTTTTCGTCACGATTTAAAACTCAAAGAATATCAAGAATATCTCTTCACGTGTAAATAAAAGTATCATGTACATATACAACATATATTTACTTATATTATATTATATAGAAATTAATATAAATTATTTTTAGATTCATTTTGAAAACGGGAAGAGAAGACCTCCCGAAACATTAACGTTCAAAAGTTTGTATTTGTTTTAAAAAATTTAGCATGTTTTAAATTTTTGTTCGTTGGGCAAATTTATTACAGAAAATGAATCACTGAGAAATTATTTTCAGTTCAAATGAAATTGAAAAATGAAAATGAAAAAAAATAATTGAAAATGAAATTCAAAAAAACCCAAAAAAAGGAAAACAATATACTCAAAAGTGGTTTCTCGTATAGAAGTCTCCGAGTAGAATAAGGCCATTTTCAATCGGCAAATGAACTCTATCGATGTAGACAAATATTTATCTAGCTAGAGTTCGAAACTCATTGTGCTGCTTTATTAACGGTATGTCGTATGTCAGTCGTTGATATGGCAACGCAACAGTTTGCCATTTTGGATATGTAGGAAAAGCAAATATTTCCGGGCTCCCTTTTATCAACTCGCAGATGTGAGATAAGATTGTTTTTGTAAATCCGTCATGTAGTTAAAATAAATAACTAGAATATTATTTACTTCGTATTATTAAACCTATACAGTGGCACTAAAAATTGTTACTTAATTAACATTGACTAAAATACAATCAAATGAACTAGGGAAGACATTTAATTGACAGGTGTTTTATATCGTGATATAACATTCAATTATTCATAAATCCTTCTTTTCCAGTTATACATCTACGTTTTTAAAATATTATCTTTTTACTTAAATTTAAAGTTAATTTGGTTTACATTACTTTTACATAATACAAAATAATTTAAAGGATATTAGATCGATGATTTAGACGGTCATAAGCACTTCGCTGCTTATGGTCATCCACTTGACAAAATTCAGAATTCATAGCTGTTGAAGTACAGCTATGAATATTAACGATATGCAATCGGCCATCACAAAGTCGAAGCCCACTAATCATATACAATTTTTTTTGGGTGGGAGTCAGATGGGATATAATATGTTACATTACCAGTGGCTGAGTTTTGACTAGTAATTTTACAGTAATGAAACATTAATGATACTGTAATGAGAAGGTAATGATACAGAAATGGTATAGTAATGGTATTGTACTGATACAGTAATTATACTGTATTGATACGGTAATAATACGGTGATGATACGATAATGATACCGTCATGATACGGTAACAATGCGGTGATGATACGATAATGATACCGTAATGATACAGTAATGATGCAGTAATGTTATAGTAGTGATACAATATTGATACAGTAACGATACAGTAATGATACGTAATGTTATAGTAGTGATACAGTAATTATACAGTAATGATACAGTAATGATATAGTAATGATACATTATTGATACAGTAATGATACAGTAATGACATAGTAATAATACATTGGTGATACAGTACAGTAATGATAAATTAATGGTAACCGAAACAGTTAGTAATTTTACATTACAACGCTGGACCACATATTGCCACTTGTATTGGGGTATTTACCAGATCACGATCCATCATTTCTTTCACTTTAACATCACCTGCCTGATGAGCATTTTAAAAAGTTCGATAGGGTTGGAAAAACCTCCAAGATTCTTTTGCCAGGATATTCCTGGGCTGCCCAAAAGGTGTTGTAAAATCATAGAAAAGAATTGGATTATTTTTCTTATTTTGAATATTTGTTTTTCTTTTCCGAGTTAATTAATTTGTTCACCTAATAGAATAACTAGTTTTCTAATAGCTGATTTTAACTCATAGCTTTATAATATGGTACGTTAGCAGTAAATAAAAGGAAACAAGTCGGGGTATAAACTCTCAGTTCGGATCAGATCGTTTTGTTAATCTATCAATAGGCTCTCAACAAGTTTATTCAAGCGACATAAATTACGTTCAGCTTTACCAATTCATCCCGTCAAATGACCAAAGAGAAAGCATGCGCATCAGACGTTCTCCTTTTAATGGCTCTTAATTAGAACTTCGGTTAATTAATAAAGTCCGAAAGGTCGAGGGTTGAGGAGTTAAGTTTATGGAGGGTGGTAAATCCGACGTGGCCAATCCCTTGGGTCATCTATAAAACAACTAATTTATTAAAATGTTCGATAATTTGATTAAACAAGTTACACGTAATGATTGATTGTTTTTATATAAAATTCTTGCCTGATTTATGGTTAAGGCATAGAAGAAATATGCAACAAAATAAGCTTAATTAAAATTACGGTGAAAAATTAATAGCGTTTGCTAGTTAATCTTACAATACATGCTAGAAACTTTTTTTTTTATCCTGAGTCATTTATTGTCGCATTTACTATTAAAGATTAATTGGACAAGGATAACAGCATGCGTGATTTTCATATATTCCATATTAAATATAGACACTTTGGAAATTAAATCCAGTTAGTATAGATATATATATATATATATATATATATACATATATATATATATATATATATATATATATATATATATATATATATATATATATATATATATATATATATATATGTATATGTATATATATATATATATATATATATATATATATATATATATATATATATATATATATATATATATATGTATATATATATATATATATATATATATATATATATATATATATATATATATATATATATATATATATATATATATATATATATATAGATCATATCGGATTGCCCGGAAAGTTCATATTTTTTTAAGAAATAGTGGTGTCAAAAAAAAAAAAAGAGTGGTGTAGCCTTATTCATATATTTTATTTAAACTCATTTTTACATTGTTTCTAAGAGGATATTAATTTTCCAGGATTAATTTACCGAACATTTAAAAATTAGTCTGAATATAAACAATTACTTTTTTATATACGGTGATGGGATATTTTGGAAATATTTTGGTAGTCAAAAAAATTAGAGTAATGTTTATTACAAACCATAAATAAACTAAAAGGTGTAATTACCTAAAACTGTTTAGTCTATATAATTTCCGAACTTTAGTACTTTGTAGCATAACCCTTATTGTTAATTACTGATTGACATTTTCTGGACATGGAGTCGATTAGATATTGAAAACCAAGCTGTCTGAATTTCTTTACCAGCAATACGTCGTTTTAGCTTGGATTTAGATCCGAGAACTGTTAAGGTCACTCTAACACTTCTAAATGTTTCCGCTCGAACCACTGCTTCACCACATGTGCCGTATATTTGGGATCATTGTCTTGCTCGTAGACCCACTCTAAAGGCATATTCTCTTCGACGTAAGATAGTATAATTGTCTCAAAGAATGCTTTTCCAGTTACGTTGGAAATCTTCACTAACTTTCTTTTTGCAAATTTTAAACACTGCTTTAAAATCTGTTTACTTAAAAAGGCAACTTTCCTAAATACTCTATCGCATAGGTTTTTCTAATATAAACGTCAAGAAGGACAAGCACTCTATATTATGAATTCGTTTTATAAGAAAAAGATCAACAGAAAATGGACATGGAAAAGTCCATCTGGACTCACAAATGAAATTGATTACATCATGTCAAACGATTAAACAATATTTTACAATTGTACTGTACTTAACAATTTTAATGTGGGAAGTGACCACAGAATAGTATGAGCAAAGATTAGGATAAACTGGCGAAAAGTGCGCGAAATAATAGTAAGATCAAAAAACGGGAATTCTGGGAAGCCGATGGAGAGGGGCAGAGATTTTGAAATTGCTTTGTCGAATGGCTTTGCTGTGTGGCAAGACCCCGATGAGATGAAAATTACAGACCAATATGAAGAAATCGCCAATAATATGCTTGAAATGGCTGCTTCAATAGCACCAGAAGATAAATGTTAAATCTCCACTGAGACTATTAATTTAATGAAAAAAGGACGGACAATGAAGAATTCATACAGTCGTTTTAGGAGGATCGAGTACGTTGAGCTTGGCAAAACTATAAAAAAACGTATTCGAGAGTAAACGCGCCGATTCAACATGCAGCTAGTGCAAAAACTCTGTAAGAAAACAGGGGAGTTAACAAAGCTAAACAGAAGCTGAGAAAGAAAAGGACACAAATTGTTTCCTTAATGCGTGAGGATTAATATACCCAGTATGCAGATAACGGTTGGAAATGCCAGAGGTTGTCCGAAGATTTTATTCAAAGTTATATGAGGATCAGAACCCGGCAAGAACAGTAATGCCCACTGAAGAACAAGTGTCGGATAACCTGGTGGAGGAAGTAACAAAGGCTATAGACTCGATGAAAAATTGCAAGGCTCCAAAAAACGATAGTATAACTGTAGAGATGTTAAAAGCTGATGGTCGGACTTTACATAAAACACTAGCAAAATTATACTCAAAATGCCTTAAAGAACAAAAAGTGCCCAACTTATGGAAAAATGCAGAAATGATTCTTTTACATAAAAAAGGAGCATAGGAAGATTTAAAGTACTACCGTCCAATAAGCCTCCTGTCAGTGGGGTACAAAGTTTTCACCAAGATAATACCTAAAAGAATATTAAGTAGACTAAATGACGCATAACCAAGAGAACAAGCAGAATTGAGAAGCAGATTTAATACAATGGATCACATCCAGGTTCTACAGCTGGTCATAGAAAGACACAACGAATACACCGTGCTTGACTTTAATCGATTATGAAAAAGCATTCGATTCAATCTCAGAGCAGACCATAATGTATGCATTGCTTAAACAAGGTGAAGAAAAAGCCTATGTAAATAGAATCGTAAATGACGATATAAGTGTATATTTATATATATATATATATATATATATATATATATATATATATATATATATATATATATATATATATATATATATATATGTAAATCTCATTTGCATCTTCGGTTCTTATTGTCGCGAGATTCGTTTTAGAAAGTCGAAAAAAAGGGAAAAAGTCAACATCGAGTTGATAACAATTTTCTAGGGCGGTTAATACCCATAAAGTCATGCGCCACAAATGGCCTGCATATGCATAAAAAAAAACAAACAAAAAAAAACCAAATGAGCATATATGAACATATTTTTATATGTATATATATATATATATATATATATATATATATATATATATATATATATATATATATATATATATATATATATATATAATAGTAGTAGTTAGGTTATCAGTAACAGATAAAGTAAAACAACAAAAACAACAATACTGAATTTAACTTAACTTCCACCCAGATCGTGTATATTTGTGTTGATTTAATCTTAGCAGCAATGGCTGTTTATATCAAGAGTGATTTCACCACTAAGTGCCACTAAGATTCGCAACATTTAAGTGTCTCATGTCGGTAACCTGATCAGCTAAAGCCCGATAAGTCAGTAACTCAAAGTTAATTTGTAAAGAACAAACTTTGTGATAGATTAAAAGTTTAGTCCAACGCAAATGTTTATACCGGTTAAAGTTACTAATTGGGACCAATCAGACGTTGAAGGCCGTTATTCGTATTCTACGTGAGGCAATAGATCCACTTGCTAAATACTCTTAGAAGATGATGCATCTCTAATCAAGCAATCAATGTTTTTGCTTGATTTTGTTTTTGTTTAATTCATATTTCCTATTCAATATATTTTCAAACTTATGATAAATTTGTGAATTTCAACTCGCAATATTGATTTTATGACATTCATCTAATAAATTCACGGTATCTTGTTATATATCTATTTTTTTTCAGTTTCTGAATATCTTTCAGTTTCATGTGATAAATCTTTCATTTTTACTGAGTATCGTATTGCTAGTCGGAAATAAATTTGCTGAATTTATTTTTTTTGTTCACCCCTATTTGCTGTTATTATTTTGGTGCCATTTGTTAGGTATATTTTAGGTTAGGGAAACAATTTTTTCTTTCTATAATATGATTATTTCGTCTTTAGTTTGTTTGTTAATTAATTATTGAAAATACTGTCAATCATTTGTGACCCATTAGCAGCAATGCAACTATGGGCTCTTCTTAAGACATTTTTCGTAATGTTTGTCAACATATCTGGTAAACTCGAAGAGATTTGCCACTAAAAACCAAATCACTTTTGATTTGTTTTAGTTTTAGAATTAGGTTGAATCATCTCCTCATGATGATAATTTGGTTAGCAATACACGTGTCGAGAAGTGTTAAAAAGTTTGATTTTAGTGTTTCACATTGAAAGTTCCAAAAGAAGAATTGAACATATCTGGTGTTAATGCAGCGATTTACTGTGTAGTTGGAGGCTTACTTATGTAATGTTTTTCCTTCAAAAATTCATAAAAAATCTGTCGATTCATTTTGTATGAAAATTATCAATTTGATGGAAGTGGTTTATGATGGCATTGCAGAATTTTAACCGCTTATTTTTGTCTGTAGGCAACAGGTCTTGAACAATGATAATCCTACAGGGAAACAGAGAAGTGACCTACAATGTGTAGGTCACTTCTCAACATTTAGCATAATCTGCGTGGAGAAATTCGCAATTGCGCACCACGTCGTTTCTGAAGACTCCTCCACATTTCGTTCAATACATGCAATAGTTTCAACGCTTACCTGTTCTTGCACCGTTCTTGGATCTCCGATGCGGGATCGGACTGATGATCTGATCAGGCCCGATTCCCAATTGTTCTGAATTCTTGAAATTGCTTGAATAACTGTTTAATTATCGTTTTATGAGACGACGGGTGATTAGGCGATAAAATAATTGAATTAATTTTTAAAATATAAATTATAACAATTTCACTGCATTTTTTAGGCGTGAATTTTTCCATAATCAAGAATTACACATTTGTACAAATATTACGAAAAAAAATGGCACCAAAAGAAAATGGTACACTTCTCCCACCCATTATATGAGCAAATTTATTAAATTACTAATATATAAATCATATATACACCCCATGATTCTATATGAGACAGAAAGAAGAGCGGATAACACAGGAACAAAAACGCTAGTAAACACATTGATAGGAATAGAAACACACCAATTTTAGAAGAATGTAACTTAAAAGATAAAGTGGGGACGAAAACAAAGGAGAGCATGGAATGTAAACAAAGGAAAAAAAGATAGGCAGTCATGGGGACTGCCGACAGAAGTGAAAACTTGAAACTTTGGAATAACTGTTTTTTTTTTAAATTTTTAAATTAATTATTCTTTAAATGTATATTTTTTCATGTAGTGTCGAGGATCTAAACAAATATAGAAAATGGACATTTAGAAAAACTAATTATATTACAATACTTTTTTGTAAAGTTCTAATAGTGAATGATATAAGTTTATAAATAATCATTTTGCAAAAAAATAACAAAACACGTATTTTATTTTTGACAATACATATACAACAATAATTTTGAAAAATTAAATTTATTATAAAATTTTATAGAATTTTTAATATTAAAATCTGAATATCTGAAATATTCAAAAATATATGCTTTTTTTTTTATTATTAATTTTTCTACATAAAAATATTAGCATATTGAGTACTCACTCTTGTACTGCTCAGTGATTCTACAATTAAAATAATGATTATCTAAACCAGAATTTAATTTAAAACTAGCACTAGCATATCGGTTACGCGAACCCATAAGTTTTGCCCCTACCAACAATCGCTCAACGCGGCTAAAGAAGTTTTCACTTTAATAATCAACCAATGAATCAGAAAAATCCCTCGGGATGGAAAACGGTTATAAGCGGTAAAAGCGCATATACCAATAGATAGGCCTCCCAAACGGTGGAACAATTCATGAGTATTGTTAACATTAAACGCGACTTAAGAAAAAAAGATGAAGAACTTAAGTAAACTTTTTATTGATTTAATTTTTTTAAAAACTCATATTGAAAGAGCTGCTACCTAAAACAGTATTTATTTGACTATCATTTGGCTGTACGTATTCTTCGTTGAAGCTTTTCGTTTGATGTCGCACCATAACAAAAACGCCTCAACATAATATATTTGGTTCTAGACTGTTCGCTCGTGCATGTGTGTGTGTGCGTGTTTAAATATAAAACGTTTCCGGACGCAAATAAATGATTCACCAGATAACGTTTGATGGAAAACGTCGAATCCGCGTCCGAAATATACCAATTTATTTGATTTAGTGTGTCGAATGGCGGAAAATCTTTAATGCAGCTACATTGCGCGCCGGTCGTGCAAAACTTTTGCAGGTAACGGCCAGTTGACAAATGGTGGCTATTTATTTTTTTATAAAGCGGGGTCCCCTTTTCGATTTTGTTGGCGGGCATTATGTTCCGGCGCTGATTGATGTTTAATTTATTTCGAAAGCTGGAAACGACCGAATTTCATTCCGATTTTTTTTTGTTTCGTGGCTTCATTTTGATAATTACTTATTTATCAGATCGCTACTGTTTTCAAACTTGTTTTATTTCGTTTTTTTTATGAATAGAGGTCGAAACTTTTTATTAGAAAATAATTTGCAAAATAGTGCTTATATTGCAAAACAGTGCTTAAAAAATGCAAACCCGTCTATATATTTTTATAATATGTTTATTTGTATAATTTCATCAAGTGTCGTTATATTGAAATCAAATAATTTAGAACGATAATATAAATTTCTAACGCAGAATTCATTGTCTCGCGGCATGCAGAATGCGACCCACCTTCCACCAGAGGTTATTTTCTAAAACAGCCCCGAAACTACACATGAGATAGATGGTGCAATGATCTCCCGTGACACTGGACCACTGTGACACCATTGTCTTCTCTTCTTTGGTGTTTCCGCAGTTCGATCCACGACAACGATTTTGGATAGAACGCTTCACATACACACCACTTTCCTCTGCAGGACAACTAAATAGAGGAGGGTAAATCTTAAGATATTATTTTATGAATGACATTTGCCGAACTCACTTAAGGTGTTTCAGCTGTATATCATTTTACTTACGTACACTTATCGTATTTTGTTGTTGTTCGTGTTTCTGAAAGAAAAACTCGTTTCAGTTTGCCGCAATTTCTTTATTTTTCCAAGGCGCAGGATATGGTAGTTCCATGTGTTATCCCACGATGGAAACAAATACGAAATGATTGTTGAATGCAGTCAGCCTAGTCCCCCAATAACTGGAGTTTGGCCTCCTACGCCTTCTGCGATTTCCTCCCGACGATAGTCGGTCAGATGTCACAGTTCTTGATTGGGGTGAACAGTAATCTTCAGGAAGGCCTTTTCTGCCCTCTCTCGAATTAACTGCGATAAGGTAGTCCATCTTTTTGGTTTCACTAATCTGTTTTCCATTTGCTCTAGTGATTTGACGTAGGCTTTAGCCACGTAGCCCCACGCAATCGATCTGTACAACAAGACGCTTCTTACTAATGTCATTAGAAGTTTATCATTAGTAGTTTATATTTCAACCCTAATTTGCTATTCTGCATATCATCTGCGTTACAGCAAATAATTTTTAAGACTTTTTCAAAATAACACATTAATATGAAAATTACAGTATTGTAAACTTGTACTCATCTCAAGTTGAACTGAAGACGTTTGTAATGGATTTTGGATGCATTAAAATGTTAGACACAGCCTCGGTTGTTTTTATTAAAAAGAAAAGTTGACAAGAGGAAAACATAAACAAACAACATTTTAATATTTTGTGCTCTTTCCACCACCTGTATTAAATAAAAAAAATCTTTTTGGTTAGGTATCATACAACTGTATTATTATTTGTTATAAAATGTCTTCCCTTGAAGCTTGATAGGACTTTTCAAATATGCATATTTGTAAATTGTCTTGATCCATTATAAATTCATCTTGAAACCATCCTGCAGATATTTTTAATGATGTTCATATCCGGAGTGCATTTTTTTTGCAGGCCAGTACAATTTTCAAATACTATTTTGTTCAGTTTGTCATAATCAATTAGTTATAATTTTTGCCGAATGAATGGTAGTGTTATCTTATTGAAACACTACCGAAACTTCACTCATATCATTAAAAAATAACTTTTGTCTTTCTAATAAATTTTTAGTTTTTTGAAAGTTAAATCCATGAGAAAGAAACACTAAATTATTTTTTTTGTAACCAATACTTGCCTAAGCCATACCACTTCCTACTCCTAATTGCCCTCCTGATAGTTTTTTTCTGCTTTGATTTTTATGAAAATGAATCCAAATTGAATTTTTTTTCGTCAGAAATTTCAGAAATTTTCTTTCACTTCGGTCTATGAAATCAGTCAGGCTAATTTGTAGCCAGTATTTAATACTGTTTTTTTTTTAATTTTTTTCAGGTAAGAACCAAAGATTAATAAAAAGATCTTTGGTTCTTACCTCTTTGGCTCTTAACTGTTGTTTGAATTTTAACTTCCTCAACAATTGCTCTTACAATCTCAAAATAATTCGATGCAATTCACTAAATGAATCTTTTTTCTCTTCTTGGCAAAGGAGGTGGCTTTACAGTTGAACGACGAGTTCCGAATATTGCCGAATCAAATCATCTTGGCAACCGTTGAAAAATTTCGTTTTAACCGGCGTCCTATCTTCCTAGAACTCATACCATCTGTTACTAAATTTGAAGAGATTTACTACTAAACACCAAATCACTTTTTTTTTAACTGCTCGACGCACGTTTCGCTAACCATCAGGAGATGATTTAATCTCTTCAAGTTTAGTATTTCACACCAAAGGTTCCAATAGAAGAACTAATCATGCCATGTGTGTCTAATGAGAAAAATGAATCGTCTTTCTTAGCTTAGTTAGTTTTTTGTCATTATAGATCAAAAATTGATTTTTTTTCTTTACAAATCCTCAAGATTAAACTGACGAATATCTAAACTAAACTGATAAAACCTTTAGAGAATTAAGAAATTTTAAATATAAATAAACGCCTTTAAAATTTTGACATCCAAAATGTAGTCAATATTTACTAATAAATAAATAGTAGACTCCGAAAATGTAACGTTTCATTTGCTGTAGATGTTTTCTTACCCGTTTCCCCTGTGTAAGTGCATATTACCGCGCTGAAAAATGGGACTCTAAAGAGTTGTATCATTTGAAGATGGGTGCTGTTCAACAATTAACTATATATATGTATATATATATATATATATATATATATATATATATATATATATATATATATATATATATATATATATATATGGGTGGTGGAACGACGTTTTAAATATGGCTGGCAGGCATTTGGTAGGCTCAACATAGTGTTTAATAGCAGACTTCCACTTTGCTTGAAAAGAAAAGTCTTTGATCAGTGCGTTCTAGCCGTTATGACATACGGAATTGAAAGCTGGACACTCACATCGCAATCAATTCAAAAACTTTGGGTGGCACAGAGGGGAATGGAAAGATGTATGCTTGCCATTACAAGACGAGACAGAAAGTCCTGCGCATGGATTAGGGAACAAACAAAAGTCTGTGACATCATTGGAATAGTAAAGCAATTGAAATGGAGATGGGCAGGCTATATAGCGAGGCGATGGGATGACAGATGGACCAAGGCAATTCTGGAGTGGATACCGCTTGCTCGCAAACGTCCGCGAAGAAGACCGAAAGCACGATGGATTGATGACATCGTTAAGTACATTGAACCCGAGTGGCAGAGGAAAGCCCAGGACCGTGAAAGTTGGAAGCATGCTGAAGAGGCCTTCATCCTGCAGTGGATTGATAGAGGCTGATGATGATGATGATACATGTACCATGTACCTGTCGTCCTATAGAAAACCCGGGATTGTTTCCTTCTCGTTTACGCATTCTAAGCAATGCCCTACAATCGTGCACGCCTATGCCGATTCGTTCTTTATTAATAAACACAATTCCATTGTATCCTGCATCTCAAGCAGACTGTTCCTTTCACAACTCCAGGCATCAAGGATAAAAATGTATAAATTTAACTGAAGTAGCCGATACTTGATTGAAGTTTATTTTAAATAAATAAACAAATATTAATATCTAAAAATTTCCACTATATTTAAAATTGTATGTATAACAATTATTTCGGCACACAGTGCCTTTTTCAAATACAATCTATTCTCAACTGTTTAGCATGTTTGTATTTGAAAAAGTCACTGTGTATCAAAACAATTGTTAAACATATAATTTTAAATATAGTGGATTTTGTTCATATCAATCCTTGCTTATTTAACTTTTAACTTTTTTTCGAATTAAGGTCGATACGAAATAAGATCCAGATGTTGTAACAGTTGTTGTAAATAGTAAAACCGTATCTCAAAGCGATAAGTCTAAAATGGTTATCTTAACGAACTGTAGTTATTTTTTGACGTCATATACCAGCAGCACGTCGTCGAGTTTCTTGAAATCATGCCTCATATCTTAATATTATATTAGGTTGTAACAAAAATATTTACGTTTTTGAGATTGCGTTTCATTATTGATGCTTTTACAACTCCTTTCCATTATTCCTATGCGTCGTAATTGCTAGTTGATGGTAATGTTGGATATTTCTAATT
Organism: Cosmopolites sordidus; assembly: GCA_031761425.1. Taxonomy (NCBI): domain Eukaryota; kingdom Metazoa; phylum Arthropoda; class Insecta; order Coleoptera; family Curculionidae; genus Cosmopolites; species Cosmopolites sordidus. The sequence continues at coordinate 395,072 of JARFXV010001665.1, forward strand.
CTCCCAAAAGTTTCCTAGTGCTTATTCTAGGCTCTGCAGCCACATGGCGGCAGCATCCCTATGCAGCAGTTTTTAAAATAATGCCTCAAAATTACCCGCGACTTATTCAACTCATTTTAACATTTTTATTAAAAAGTGTTGACTGAATATTTCGCAGTGAAATAGTATTAATACTGAAGAAGGAATATTTATTTATTGGAACAAAATTTTGAAATCAGGTTATACCTCTGAGGAATGAAGAATAACACAGGTCAATAAATTTAAACTTTTTGAGGTAACATTGATTGAAGATAGTAAGTATTTTGTAGTCCTAAATCCGAAAATAATAAGCTAATTACTGTAACACGTACAGTTTTTTTTGTTACAGGGGGGTCGGTGGTGGGAAAAAAAAGGAGACGACATATTTTAACAATCTAATATATATTTAATATAAACATGTTAAACGTGTTAAATCTATGCAAAGACATTACTGAGGATTATGTGAATAAAACATATATTACATGAGATGTCATACAGCAGCAACACTGTGTTTCACTTTTTCTCTTGTGTTCTGCAGTATCATCTCTTTTTAAAAACCAGCAGTAGTCGCCCAACATAGATGGGTTCTAGCATCTCCGGTATCTTGCTTCCTGGTGAAACCTCTCTTCTTGTTCGTCGTTTACTGCACCCAAATTTTCCGGAAAAAATTCAAATGGGAGTGCAAAAAATGCATTTTAAAGGACATGCGACACCTTAGTATTTCATAGGCTTTTACTATTCGTCTATGAGGTTTTTATAGTTTTCGTCTTTCTTGTTGCCCAGAAATCCTTTCACTACACTTACAAAACACTTCCAAGCTGCCAATTCCTTTTCATTTTTTTTTAAACGGAAATCACCTAGAAGCTTTCTTATTTTAAGTCCAATAAATATGCTTTCTTTTAGTTTTGCATTATTTAATTGAGGAAATATTCCTTTTAGGTAGGTTCTCTCCACACCATATCCATTTGTTGCAACGCATTCACTGCACCAAATTTACATGACAACTCATATAGCAAATATGAGGAGTCCAACTTTTATCTTGATCTCCAATTTGGCACTTAAAATGTAAAAGATAGTTTGTGACTAAAATAAATCGTCCGCCTATATAATAGAACTTATCCGCTGGATTCTTGCGAAATCGACGACTAGAACTTGCCATTTTATATAAAATCGACTTAAACACCAGACTGTACTGCAAACGAGACACAAACTAACTAAACTATAGGAAACAATAACACTGCTCATAAAGGTTCGTGGAAATACCCACTCTACGGTCTTGTGGTAATTCCGACATTGTCCAATCCAAAGTCAGGTACAAATAATTTCAATTAACCCATGATATAAAGGAGAAACAGCTACCTGAATATGGGACGTGCTAGGCCATTTCTGTAAAAAGGTGTTTTAATAACTACCTAAATGAACGCAAAAAGAGCATTCTCATCAATGTTACAAAAATCATGCCGACCTGTGTAATACTTTATCTATAAACAAAGAAAATACGCAAATACTTTTATTACACCCTAGTTTTTTAGTGAACGCAGTGCAACTATTTGTCCACTTTCAAATTCACTAAGCTGACTAAACGTCCTAACTTGTCGTACGATACGCTTAGTAAATTTTCAAATGTAATGCCAATAATCGCAATAAAACATTTCGACTTTTCGAAACATTTCGAACCTTTCGACATTTCGAAACTAATGCAATAAACTTCGAATATCAGATAATACAAATTAAATAAATAATTGCATGGATAAAAATTATATAATATTCTCTTAGCTGATAAACCATCCACAAACAATACCTTAAGATTTTGGAATGTAATGTTAGCCATTATATTTTTGGTAGTATTATAAGTGTCAATGCATTTCATGATTTTCCAAAAGTTTATAGGTTCAATCATATCAGTCTACTAGCTGTACCCGCCCGCTTCGCTGGGCATTTAAGATAAACATTATTATTTATTTTCATTATTACAGTTTCTATATTAAAATTTTTTAAGTTCCCCTTCCCGTCTTAAATCAAGCTTTCATATAGTGCCCTCAAATATAGTATTTAATCTTCCTAACATTTAATCTTTGTCGGCTATCTCATCTTCTTCGATGATAGTTTCGATTGACCGCAAATTGTTCATGAGCCCAATGTACTTATTAGTTAAAACGACATCTTCATTACACCAAATGATGTCATTTGGAAAGCATTGTTGTATGGTCTGATATATTTTAAAAATGCATTTGATTTTACATGTGTTCCATGGAGTAGCGATTTTAATAGCTCTGGAAGTTGTCGCAAAGGTTCTAGTTTTATTTTGCCAGCTGAACAGCATAAGCCTTCACATTCACCAAACCACTTTAATGCTTTACAATAACTACAAATTGTTGTCATTAAACTTAATTTTGATTCTTGTTTATAATCAACTGTAGGATCATACGAAAAACCACAATTTATTTTTACTTTCCAAAGAATTTTTAATTTCATACGTCGTAAATCTTCTTTCCTTTTTTGTTCTTTTTGTAATCTATTTTCCGTTTCATCTTGACTTTCACATGCAACCTTAGCTTTCATATACTTTGATTTAGATGTTACCAAATTTATTTTGGACTTTCCTTTTTTAGGCATTTATGACTACAACAAATAATTGGAAATAACTAAAAACTATCTTGAGATTGACAACCGAAAATTCAATATAAAAAATTGAAATAAATATCTTACTAATTTAATGCTGGGAAACTAATTTTTCGTTTTAATGTAATTATTTCAGGCTTCTTTTTCTTCTTTAATTAATAAATATAAACATATATATATATATATATATATATATATATATATATATATATATATATATATATATATGTTTTTAATATCTTTTTAAATCAGTCAATTGACATTTGGTAAAAATTTGTTTAGGTTAGAAAAAAACAAACAAAGTTTTAATGCTACAGGAAAATATTAATTTTATAGTTTAATTAATAATTAATTTATTAAAATTAATAATAATAGTAGTTAATGTACATGATAATAATAATAATCAATAATAAGTTGATAAAAGCTGAAATTTTAAATTTAGCGTTTTTGATCATTGGCGCCCTCACAACCGCTTTAGGAGTTTGAACTCCGTTGCAGACATTCTTAATTAGTTTTAATATAGCCCAAGAAAGAAAAAATTCATTTCAAATTTTCATTTTAATAATAAGTTTATAAAAGCTATAAAATCAGATAATTAGCGATTCTCAACATTAACGCAATGGCAACTGGTGTAGGGAGTCCAACACTCATTTAAATATTAGCCTATCCATTAAATACATGTATTTTCTACATGGATACCAAGTTTCAAGTCAATCGGATGCATGGTTCAGTAGTTATAACGGAACATCCGTAAAAACCACTGTAGATTTATATTTAGTATAGATATAGATAATATAATAACGCAAATATATAACTATCATAACCCTAATAAACTGGTGTTCTGTATCAATAAAAACAAAATCAAATAAAAGACAGATCATTATTAGGTAACATATTTTACTCCAATGATGTATAATTTCAAACTAAAAACATATTAAGTATTATATTATGTTATAGAGTACTTCTCTCATCTAGGCCACTTTTGATGCAGACCATGTTAATATTAAAATGTAAACATGGACTTACTCGTATACTTTAATAATGAATCCAATTATATTTTGATTACATTGACACTTTTATCGATTGATTGTTTTTATTACAGATCCCCCTGAAATTATTACTAAGCCTAGAAATCAGCAAGTTAGGGCTGGTGGAATAGTGGGGTTTTACTGTAAAGCCAGAGGTGACCCTCTACCACAGATTCAATGGAGGAAGAATGGCAAGAAAGTGTCAAGTGAGTATTTGAATTTCCTTAAATATATTATGCTATTCAGTTTTGTTGCAACCTTTAATTCAAAAGGTCTGAGAATAGACCAACTACATTGATAAACACAATATTTATGACAACAATTTTTGGGTATTGCATCTGAGCAATGCCGAACATAAATTGTTAAAACCTGTTTATTCCTAAACTCGGAGTTTTCCACCAAGAACCAAATCACTTTCTTAAATTTCTCGCAAGCTTGCAAAAAATCATCAATCGTGAAGTTAACTAAGCGTCACATTAATAATAGAAAAAGTGAACTGAATGGAATGTGTCCTTTATCCTGGTTCATGGTTTTCTTACAGTTTTCTATTTGAAAGCTTTCATATGCATCCAAAGCCCTATTATTGTTTACACTTTTAAGAAGTCTTAAATTACTAATATCTATATTATGGTCATGCTCGGTTGCATGTTGGGCAACATAAGATTTTTCATTTCTCCCTTATCTAATGTAGACAATGTGTTCTTTATACATGGTTAATATGGATTATTTAGTTTGCCCAATTTAGTCACAAACATTCATTCACAATGTTGAAAACAAATTTAAAAAATCTCCGATTTTCCATATTGATCTACTTTATCCTTTGGATTACGCAGGATTTTTCTTAATTCATGATATGGTTTGTATATTCTTATATAACCATTTACTTTGGACACCTCCCTAATGAATTTTAAGGGTAACTGTTAAGATATCTGAAAAAACCTTATATAACCATTAAAATCTTATATAACCATGTGCTTTGGACACCTCCCTAATTAATTTTAAGCGTAACTGTTTAGATATGTGAAAAAATTCGATGTTAACAATACAATGTTTTCGTTAGGTCCATATCACTTTTCTCAAGTGCAAATTAAATATCGGTGCTTCTGTCTGAGTCCAATTTGTTTCGTAGTTAGCATGTTAACTTTAGCTCGTTAACTCAACGATTTTATAAAATTCCGCAATCTTCCTTAAAAGTATACTTTCCAAATTTTTGAGCATTAGCCTATTGAGTACAACCATTTAATTCTTATTTTGGAACATTCCGTGTAAAACACTAAACTCGACGGGATTTCCCTTTATTTAACTTCTCTACGCGCGTTTCTGTAACCATGTTAGCATCATCAGGAGATAATTCAATCTAGATCTAGAATCTCATCATAATATTAACATGATTAGCGAAACGCGCGTCGGGAAGTTAAATTTGGTCGGGAAATTTATTTGTTTAGATTCAATTATTTTTATGACCAATCTTATAATACAGATGTTTTCGAAAAAATACTTTAATGAAATCTTGTAAAAAAGGTCACCTTAGCAGAATTTTTTAATACTCTTTTGATATTTTATTTTGCATATGTTTACAACATGTTAATTAGATCGTTTGACACTTTCTGTAGTCAGACACGTACCACATCAATTTTTTAAGTAAAGGTTAATTTTTTAGTGTGTCCGAAATTCCAATTGGGATAGATGTCAAATGAACAGTGAGTTTGCTTGCAAATCTATACATTTGTGTCTCAATTGTTTGGCAAATCATCATGGAATGTTTAGCATCAGAGCAATGCTTGTAAATTGTCGAAATTCGTGTTTTATGTGCCAAACTTATAGAGCGTTTCGCAAATTGGAACTTCGTGATGTATTCGCCGATATATCAACATATTCGGAACGCATTTCATGCTTCTCAATATTAAAACAAAAATGAGACAAAATGTGCGGTCCGAAGAAAATATCGCCGCTGTTGCAGTGTTGATGAAGATCCAAATTTATGAATTCGTCGTTTTTCGCAGGAAGTTGAGCTTTGCTAATCGACTACGTGGATTATTTAATTCCGAATTTGAATAGTATTGATCTGGAGGAGATATTGTTCCAACAGGAAGGCTCCACATGTCATACAGTCAATGCAACAATCTATTTATTGAGGGAATAATTCGGTGAGAAAATTATTTCGAGGAATAAACATGTTAATTATCCACCATGGTCATGTGATTTAACGCCTTTAGCTTATTTTCTTTGGGGTTATGTTAAATCTTTAGTCTTTGTCGATAAACCAGCAACTAACATAACTCGGACAATTATGGATATGAAGAACGCAATTGCTTGAAAAAGTGGTCGAAAATTGGATTGGCAAAATGCGCTTTGTCAGAAGTAGCCACGGCGTCCGAAATTGTTTTCAAACATAAATACCGTTAAATGTTATTTCATATAAAACAAATAGTTTTATGGCATCTAATTGGATTATATTTAAATTTAAAGTTCGGACGCACTAAAAAATCACCTTATATTTATCCAAATACTTATCCATGGTTTTATCATGTCCAAAAACTGATTGTCGAAATTAAAACGACAACTGATAATGACAAATGTTAATTCGCCAATTAGCTCGGGTGTTAACTAATAAGATTTTTTAGTCCTTTGTGACATTTTCATATATTTGCCGCATGTGCATTAGGTGCTTCGGAAATGTTATCTATCGGTTTTTTCTAATGTGAAAATTCACAAAGCGTCGACTTCAGATTTTAGAAATGAAAGTTTCCTTTTCTTAAAGAAACTTACAAAAGTCTTTATATAACACCTAAAAATATATTCACAATTTGCAAGCGTTGTTCTGATGTTAAACATTCCATGATGTTTTGCAAGACTACTGAGATACATATTTACAGATTTGAGCGAAAAAACACAGTTCGTAGACAGCTTCTCCTATCGGAAGTTCGTACATACTTAAAACATACTTACTCACTCTTTGTCGTACACACAACACAATTGTCGTAGAATATTTATTCTAATGTTTTCAAAGTATATCAACAAGATCACACAAGCATATATTCATATGGTTCCGTGCCTGTTCAGTTAGGAACATAATCAAATAGTTTTAACAAATTGCTTCTCTGCTACACAAACCAAAGCCAGGGTGACCTCAGTGGTTCACCGAAAGGGAATAATAATGAATCTAACAATTAATTGAAAACACCCACGTTTCATCCTTTAACACACTAAAAGAGATGGCGCTTCATCATCGAATTCTTCATTTAATCTTCAAACTGTAGGAAATGTCATACATGGTTTTATTTATTATGGTAGAGCGCTGAGGAAAAAAACTGTATTTTCAGATTAGAGTAACTATAATATTTTCGCTTCAGATGGACGGAGGTTTGTTTCGAAGAAACCGAATATGGAATGTCAATTTAGGAACATTAAACCTACTGTAAAACACTGGGGTGGCAATGACTTGGTTTGGGGTTGTATGGCTTCAAATGGTGTTTGAAAATTATGCTTCATTCATGGTACGATGAATGCGGAAAAATATATTGATATGCTGAGGCATAATGTACCTACCACCACTAAAAACTGCAGCTTAAGGATACGATTATCTGCCAGCAAGATAGCCACCCTAAGCATACTGCCAAAAGAACAAAAGAAAACGGGATGTTATATAATGTTCCCAGGTGATTAAAAACCCTTCTCAGTCTCCGCCAGTTGAACATTTGTAGAATTTGTTAGGCTTAAATGTAAGAAAATACAACATTTCATCGAAAAATGTATTGATTAGGGGGTGGGAAAAAATGGGGTATGAGATAACTCAGAATCCTTTTTTTTTTCGATGCAAAAATTACAAGCAAATATTGACTTTAACGGAATGATGACAAAATATTAATGTATTTTAATTAGTCTAACAAAACTTGCAAAAAGCTGCAGATTTGAATGTGTATTGATTTATTGTGCAATACAATTGTTTTCAGAAACGTATCTCGAATTTATTACATTTTACGGATGATATATTAGGTGAGAACATCTTTATCATGTACCCACTGTATATTATAAAACTAGGTTATTACCATACCTGATATTATATAATTAGAACTAGTATTTCCGGAAATATATATTCATTATATCAATATGATTGAGCAGGGACCCTAAAATGTTAATAAAATAAAACAACGGTACGAGAAGTATAATTGATTATTCTGGGATATTTTAAAAGTTCAGTAAAGCGGACATCCAGACGAACAACACAAATATTCTCACAATTAGACTATCGCGACCAATTTGTCCAAATCATCTGGGAAATTACGTACGTTCTCGTTCGTTTAAATTTCCGGCCCTTTCTCTTTTCCCGGCCAACAGTAAATACTGCCATTTCCGAAGAAGAGACCGTTATTAATGTTGATCGAGGTATTATTTCAACTTGAAGTTATAGCACAATTTGTGTGAGTTCTGTTGAGTCATATTGAGCCTTGTCATTGTCGAGCCTTGATTGAATCAATTCTGCGTCTACCTAGACAATATTTTAATAAAGGCTTGTCCAATATGAGTGTCAAAATTTTAAAATGAGGCGCAATGATAACTACGGGACTAATAATATAAGTGATAATCCGGGAATTTTTATTTTGTCTTTAAAAAGAAATAATGGCATTAATTTTTAAAAATAGTGTCGTTTAAAGGTCCCTTCGGCTTCGTCTGGTGGAATGCATTCTGGAGACCCATTTTTACTTTTACTTTTTTATTTTTCACACATATCGCGTGGTGCATTTTCAACGGTGGCATTAATGTTTCGTTTAAGGTCAAGAATTGCTGGGCGTTTATTTCTGTAAAACAGATATTTAGCATAACCCAACAAAAAATAATCTAAGGGCGTGAGATTCCATGGTCTTGGTATTGCCTACATGCCTATAGTGTTCTGCATTAACAGTAATACGACTTTCACCATCGTCTTCATAAAATAATATCATATCACAACCTAAAAACCGCACCAAACAGGGACTGATGACGAAGAGGTAACTCCAAAATCACTTGAGAATTTTCATGGGCCTAAATCCTGCAGTTATGTTTATTCACAAACCGATTAAGCCAAAAGTTTTTTTTCCTAACGTGAGGGTCACCTTCCAACTTCCATTTGCTACACGTGGTTAGATCATGTATTTTTCTGTAGTAAATTGATACAATGTACTGAACACAGCAATCTATAAGCGGACTTGACATTTCAAACAGTGTTGTCGTTATTGCGTTTTAAAGTTCTAAAACTGTATTTGCAAAAGAAAGTAGGGTATTCCATTCTTATAAAAACATAAGAAGTTGGAAAAATTTTATTTTTGAATATAATCTTATAAAGGGTTTATAAATGTAGTTTTTCAATAACAAGGGGTTTCAATGCATAAAGCAACCATTTTATTGTCTTTTGTCGGCCACTTATTCATATCTCTCTAATTCTCTCTAATTGTTCTTTTAGTTTAGGGAATACAAAATATTCTCTGGGAGATATTTCTGGAGAGTCGGGAGGCTGTTGAAAAATTTTAAAACTAGCGTTGGGCATGTTAGCCATTGAAATGTAACTCTTCAGGCATCGGGAATTGCCCTGGCACAACAAAAATATTTTCCTTGTGAAATAGTTCTTTTTTATACTTTTTATATATGCAAACTTACCAACCAAACCAACATAAGAACCACTTCCAAGTTTCAAGGAATTGATGGAACGTGCTATGCTCAGTATCAGCATATCAACTGCAGCATATCAGAGAAAGAATCAGAAATGAGGACACCTGACGGAAAACCAAGATTATGATCTACATACCGCATAACTAAACTGGTAATGGGTAGGACCTGTAGCTAGAGAGAGCCATGATAGATGAATATCGAAATTAACCAATTGGTTACCAAACTAAACAAAGCGTGGCACAGACATCGCCGGAGGTTATTGCACGGCTAGCAGCGAGAAGTTGGTTTCGGAAGGAAAATGACAAAGAATGAGGAGAATACAAAGGAGATATATGAATGAGGCTTATGCCTAGGAATGGACGGAGATTGGCTAAGAAGAAGAAGAAGAATTTTGAAAGAACAAGACATTCTTGGAACTTTTTGTGCATTAATTCCAGAATAACCCTCGAAGTTTTTCAATATATCGATTAAAAAAACTTACAGCAGAAATATAACTAATAATATTTATATTATGTTTATATGTAATATGTATGTATATTATCTATGTAAGTTTATATTGTAAAGTGTAGTTTATAGTATATAGTACAAAATACAATAGTAGTAACGCACGGTATATAAACAAGTTATATTAGGAAAAACATATTTACAAGAATAGCAGAAACAATTAAAACCACTGGCTATTTTTAAATATTTGCATGCCATATGGATGATCAAACGAAGAAAAGTAACTGCCACATGAGTTGTTCAAAAATACACTTTTGTTCTGATTTCTATCATAACTCTCTTGCTTGTCAATCACAAAAATAAATCAAAGAAAAAAGCATTCACGGTTATAAGGCACTGTAATTTGGTGCAATGAGGAAGGAATTTTTTACTCTGAACATTACTATATTTCAACAATTGTTTACATTAAACACCTCACTGCATGTATGAGTGTGACTTAATATTGTTGAAACTGGCATGCAACATTTTTCCACGTGTTTTTCATAGAAAACGCTCTTGTTGACGTATACTTTTATAATTACGAAGAAATTTGCCCTAAAATTCTAATTTTGGCTAGAAAAATGGAAAAAAGTTTTTTGTTTTGTTTCGTTATTAAATTATTTTTCAATCTACACTGAAGAACAAAAAAATGCAACACTAAAAAAAGATATATTTTCCTAGATTACATTTTTTAATATGTATAGGTTGATGCAAAAGTAGGTATCCCTTAGAATGATTCTGTACAGTATTTTCGTAAAACTATATCTTATAAGTTATGGTTTCTGCTTGTTCTTCTTTATTTTCAAAAAAGAAAGGTCCAATTCTTTTGTGCAGAAATGCATCCCACACTGTTACTTTTTCGCTATAAAAAGACCTTTTATCGATCTACTGTAGATTTACGATTTACGTACCCAATATCGTTAATTTTATTTATTAACGAATTCCTTCCGGTGGAAATGGGCCTCATCTTGACAACATTTTCATGGACACTTGCAGGGTTTTAGAAAACAGGACTAAATTCCAATCGCGGCTAGAAAACCTAAGGACCCTCTTTCACTAGTTGGACTTTATATGGATGTATATGAAGATCGTGTTTTAAAAGACACTCTAGGAACCGTTATTGAATTCTCAGTTGAGTAAAGAATGGCGGGGGAGCTTCCTGGACACTTTCTCTTACATGTTGGATGTTTCAGCTCAGTTAGTCTGCCTTGTCTTCTTGCGTCCTCCATGAACAATAAATTAAACCTGAAACAATAAATTAAAAAAGTTGAAACAAAAATAAGATATTTTAATTTAAAATGAGTCGATTTAATTTTAATTTTAATTTAAATTGAATGTTCTTTTGGGTCGACGTCGAGGTTCTCTGGAGTACGATGTACGAGACATAGGCCGAATTAGATAATACAGAGTGGTCCAAAGGGTTGTTAATGTTTGGTTAGGCTGTAGAAAATTTGGTAGGAAAGGTAGAAAGGTGGGATTGGTCTTAAACGATAGTTTGCGCACCCACAAAATGATGAGCGCTCGTTTTTTGTGCGCACGTATTAGCGCAACAACAATTCCGCCACAACTGCGCGCAGCAGATTTCGACATTTCAATTTGCACATGTTCAAGCGTTCCGTTGATTAAGCAACTGGATTCGTAAGTTTAAGGAAACTGATTCAACGTTAAATAAGCGCGTCCCCGCCCGTCGAAGGTTAGCGAAAAATATTAGGAGAGTGAGAGCGCCCGTGCGCTAACAACCAAAACTGTATCTGCTCGAAAGTGCGCAGCTGCTTTAAATGTAACGACATTGTTGGTGATTCGCATCCTTCACAAAGATTTACGACTGTACCTGTACAAGATTCAGTTAGTGCAAGAATTGAAACCGACGAACCCCTTTGATAAAATTTTATTCGCTAATGAAATGATGAATCGATTTCTAGCAGTTAACAACATCTTATTCTCCGATGAAGCTCATTTCCACCTTAATAATCAAAATTGTCGCTACTGGTGTGGAGAAAAGCCTAAAAAGAAACATGAAAGGCCTCTGCATTGCCTGAAAGTCACAGTTTGGACTGCAATAGCAGCATCCGGAATAATCGCCCCGTTTTTTCTCCGCGCAGTAACGGTGAATTCAGCGTCATGTCGACCTGTTTCAAACTGTTTTCACTCTTGCTCTTCAAGAATTTGAAGTATAGACTCAGGATACTTGCTTCCAACAGGACGGAGCCACCTGCAACACTTACCACACTTCCAATCTCTTTTTGTCCGTCGTTCAGGCGCTTTTTCCGTCATAATTGATTTCTTGAAAAGGAGACATTCACTGGCCATCTCAAAGCCCGGCGTGAGTCCCTGTGATATTTTTATGGCAACTTCCTTTTTTTATGTACCGCATACGCAATTTTATGTACCGCAACCTCCCCGAAACTTTGGAAGATCTAAAGAAGAATATTTGGCAAGAAATCGAAGCCATAACTACCGACTTTTGTCGCGGCGTTATGCCAAATTTGAGAGGTCGGCTTCAGAAATGGAGCACATTTATATTATGTAGTCCTTAGAACATGAATTTCCAGTAATTTTTGAAACTTTTAAGAATACGTCTGTTAAAATTAATCAATTTTAACAACGGGGATTTCCCCGGCCGGTTGAGCGTTGCTATAGCAGATTCTTCTACAAAGTGAACTATTTAACAAAAGCTATCTAGCGTTATCTTGCTGAAAAATAGATTTTTGAGGAAGTTCTTCTGATGGTTACTAGGGGTACCGTTCCAATACAAAGATAAAATTTGGTCTGTCTCCTTGAAAACTTCTGTCCGTTCTACATCCAACATGATCATGTAAACCAACTTTAAACTAATTATTAAATAGAGTTCTATTCACGCGTTTTATGCTGCTCTATAAGAGAATGCATCCAATAGGATGATAAGAACGCATATCAATCCCAATTAAATATCGATTAACAGTCATCCTTGGCCCTGTCCCACCTACAACTACAACGAAAGCATCACGCACCTGCCGAATATTTGCATGTTGATTTCGAACAGCAAGATGTCTACGTTATCGTTCGTCACGTTCTTGGATACTTCTAGGACAACCTCAAGATATTTTAGTTGTTTTAGTAGTACTACAATTACCTCTTAATATGATTAAAACAAATTGTTTTAAACGATTCACTTTACCACATTCTTTGCAATCGCATACATAAACAAACAATAAGTGTATCAGTTTTTGTGTTCTAGATATACTATATAGTGAGTATATTTTCAATTTATATTCAAATATGTATAATGTGAGTAACATTTTTTTAGTTCTATAGTATATTAAATCATGACAGCAATATTTTTCAAAAAACAAATTGCGAAAATTAAAAACATAATAAATTTGGCCTAATATAATTAATAGCCGACTTGATAACAGTAATTAGTAAATTCACATGAAGCAAATTGTTTTTGTTATATACATCTACATTTAATAAATTGAATGTAATCTTTTATTACATAAAGTTCTGTTAATAGTTTAGAAGTCACTGACTAATCATAGATATATTGAGGAGTAATATATTTGGAATTTTTGAAGTAAATATCACTTATTATGACTAACAATCTTACTAGATCTTTTTAATTATATTAGATGTATACTTAAATACTCTCAGGTTTTATCAGGCACTATACAAATTTATATTTTATGTAAAAGTTAGTACGGTTTTAATCTACAATATAATCTCAATCGTTATTAACAATCTTCCTCCATCTCTCTGACAAACTTTCTATTCTCTTTTTATATAATGAGAGTGATTTTGGTGTAAAATATTTTGAGTGTGGTTTTGATAGCTATCTCCATGTGATTTTTCTTGAAGAAAATGTTCCATAAGTCTGAAAAGATGGTAATCTGACGTGGGAGCATCAGGATATGGTGGGTGAGGAAGTATTTCCCAGCCTAACTCTTTGATATTTGCTTAGGTGATTCTGGCACTATGTCTTGTATTAGCATGCTACAGAATAACGCATTTTTGACTTCTCAGTCTTGGAGGTTTTTGAATCAAAGCCATGTTTAGTCCATTCAGCTGAGCACAAAAATATTCAGTACTTATGATTTCATTAGAATTTTTATCTTCATAGTGAATAATTCCTTTAAAATCCCATCATACTGACAGTAACACTTTTTTATGGCGAAGACCTGGTTTTGGAGTGGGCAAAGGTAGATATAGGACCCACATTTCATTTATTTGTACTTTATTCAGTTGTTTTAAACACCCTTGTAGTATGGACCATGACCCAGCTTTAGAGTCTACTTTAAACATGTTTTCCAGAATGTATACCGTTGAAAAGAAGAAGAAGAAGAAGAAGCGGGGTTCCACCATTTTCCTCTCCACCGCTTGACCCTGAAGGAGTCAAACGGTGCCCCTGTTGGTCTGTAAATACTTGAAATACTTGAAATTTATTTCGAAAAAGAAAATTTGTTTCGCGTGCAATTAAAGGTAAAGACCTTGAACGAGGTAAAAAAGTACTTCTTCCTTTCCTTTCTCATGTAATTATATTTCTTTATTAAACTGACAAACTTTCTATTGGCTTTTTTTATAATGATAGTGATTTTGGTGTAAAATATTCTTAGAGTATGGTTTTCATAGCTATCGCCATATCAATTTTTTTCCACGAAGAAGATGTTCCATAAATCTGAAAAGATGGTAATCTGACGTGGCAGCATCAGGATATGGTGGGTGAAGGAGTATTTCCCACACTTTGTTCATCCATTTTGATAGGCCCTATCGCTAATAAGATCACTAAATATCTAAGATACTAAAGATCAATATACTTAACAGAAATGTAGGTTATGTTATATTAAGTTAAATTATTGCCATTTACTGGATCAATTTGTTTGAGTTATCTGGTGGACAAGAGATGGTTCGTATGCGGCGACAATATTGTGTGTGACTGTGAGTGTCAGAGCGTCTAAATTGCCACGCAATCACACCACATACAACACATACACACCACATATAACACATACACAACGCACAACGCAAATTTATATTGTGGACCCAGCTTTAGAAATTATTTACATACTTTCGGATATACAGGAGGAGTGACCAAAAAAACCAATCAGTCAAGAAAAATAGGGAAAGAAAGGCTCTAGTTCACTAAAAATGTTTGTTCCGCAAGTTTTGTAATTTGTTTCCGATGATCATAAAAGTGTTAGTAGGAAAAATAAAACAGCTCTATTAAAAAACGCTATAAAAATGCAATAAATCACGCTGGTGGAAATATCATAGCCTGGGGATGGAAATATGGAAATGGAAAAACATAGTCGTGGGTTGAGACTGGAGATTTTGTAACCATTAATGAAATGTCCTAAATGCTTAGAAGTATGTGTTATGTTCACGGCGAAAAACATTGCTTGAATATGCCTCGAAATTAGGTACGAGAGACTTCTGATGATTTAAGCAAGGCAATGACCCA
Source organism: Cosmopolites sordidus (assembly GCA_031761425.1). NCBI lineage: Eukaryota > Metazoa > Arthropoda > Insecta > Coleoptera > Curculionidae > Cosmopolites > Cosmopolites sordidus. The sequence goes on from JARFXV010001665.1 coordinate 410,303, forward strand.
AACTACATAATGAGAGTTACGGAAACGTGGTTGCTTTACAATATCAGAAGAGGTTTAATTACACCTCCCTAATCACCGGATATTATTTCTATTGAAAACGTACGGCATTTTGTGCATCATAAAGTGAAAAAAACCAAGTGTAATAATATAAATAAAGGGTGATTTTTTTAGTAAGCTCGAACTTCGTATAGGGGTCAACCCTATATTGTCTATACAACCCTATATGACTAGAATGTCGCTGTCAAACGACCTGTAAGTTTGCGCGTCTGTAATTTATAAAGCACTTCGTGAATTTGAACTTCATGATGTATTTGCCGAATTATCGACATATTCCAAACACATTTTACGCTGCTCTATAATAAAGATATAAAATAAAATCAAGACAAAAATTGTACGTGCTGAAGAAAATATCGCTTCTGTTACCGGCAGTGTTGATGAAGATCCAAATTTATTAATTCGTCGCCGTTCCCAGGAAGTTGAGATTTGTTATTCCACTATGTGGATTATTTAATTCCGAATTGGAATATTATCGATCTGAAGGACTAACAGGATGTCCCCACATATCATACAGCCTACTCAACAATCGATTTATTGGGGGAACAATTCGGTGAGAAAATTATTTCGAGGGACGGACCTGTTAATTAGCCACGAAGGTCATATGATTTAATGCCTTTAGCTTATTTTCTTGTATTTATTGTATAACAAACACATTTCTTGACGCGCGTTGCACTATCCATATTTATCATGGCTCCTAAATACTTTTACTGGTAGTAAATAACTTAATAACTTAAAACTTGTAAGTTAATAACATATACTGAATTTTATAAAATATATTTTTCATAAGCATATTATGTAGCAATTCCTTAAGCGGGCGCCAAACATTGGCCGTACGATATGGCAAGCGCCACTTGGCGAATGTGTGGATGGTAAAGTTGATGCTTGTGAAGGCGCTGACGGAGGTTGGCGTTTGCGTTGGCCACTTGCCGATCGGTCTTGTGTCCTACATGAAAGGCACTGGCACGCGCTGGCTGATATACTAAGCTAACATCCACGCATTGGCCACACCGTGTGCTATCTTTTCAAAGCGTCGAGAGATTTTTTTCTTTATTTTGTCAGTGTGTTATTTGTGATGTTGACGTTGGCCTTGTTTCTTGTGAACTGATGATGTGACAAATGTGTAGTCAGCGTGTGGATGCCCACTTATGGAGTGTGAAAGAACAGCTAACATTGGATTAAACAGTGGGCTGGACTGGGGGCCAAAGTGTGAAGCTGGCTTTATTCACATAAACTATTTCTTCAATCGTCCAAATTGTTTTGTGATAAATGTTTATTTTCTTTTATTAATCAGTTCCTTATTATACATTTTTAAATCTACTCCACTTAAGAAACCAGAATAATGGTCTGAAGTTATCATTTCAGATTTAGCAGGGTCATCATTCATTTTACTATGCTGCTTGTTAGAATAGCTTTAAATTTTGAACGTGTTCTTATGACAGATGTACCGAAGCCTAAAACTTTTTAGAAGGTTCTGAGCATCTTATTCTGCTAGAAAATATAAAAATGTAGATTTTATAACGACCCATTTAAATATAAAAGTTTTGCGCACTATTTCGGTACAATTTTCAGACATATTCGCTATCTTCTAATATCGTATATTTTAAATTACTTTATTTTTATTTCAGGTTCTCAAACGCGTTATCAAGTGAAAGAATTTCCTGATGGGGGTGCTCTACTTCGCATTGATCCTGTAAAAGCTGGAAGAGACGATGCTACTTACGAGTGTGTAGCGGAGAATGGAGTAGCTGATCCTGTTAGTGCCGATGCTACGCTGCAAGTATTTGAAGGTAGGTTTATAAAATTAATGTACATTAAAACCATTTGATCTGAAGTCCATACAACTTAGATACTCTATGTTTTATGAATAAAATAATTTGATACCCACGGAAAAAAAAACATTATTATTAGGAGAAGTTTTGGAGAAGAATGTGGAGGTCTAGAAATAGACTTATTTAAGAAATGTCTTGTTTTTATGGTTTCCATTGAAATTTTATTCCAGTTAGACGGGGAAACAATTATATTTTGTTGTTTTGTGTTTTTGATGTCTGAAAATTGACATTTATTATATTGGGTTTATTTTATTAGGATTATTTAGTATATTAGGAATATTTCTTCTACATAAACTATTTAATCACATCTTAAAACATGTATTTTGTAACGGTATCGTATCTGAATAACTATCGTAGAAACCCTTTTTACTGCAATAGAATATTCCCTGAAGTATATTTGAATAAAATGATTTATTTTATCTTCTACTAGAACCCTTGTAGTTGTAACCTAATCTCAAATCAGGAGAAATATTAGAAAAAAACATTCCATTTACTGCCTGGTAATTTGGTACTCCAAACTTAGCTTCATCGCGAGCATACGAGAGTTGTCTGAAAAGTTTTCTGCCTTGCATGAAGATGGCGTTACTCGTAAAAAACTCGTTTGCGTTGAACTTTCTGCGAACGAAATAATTCGGCTTTTCGGGTACTCGAGATCGACCACTAATGATATTATTGCGAAATATATGGCTCCCGAGAAGTCCAAAGAAGGCTCCGGTAGCCCCGCAAGGAAGAGCCATTCAAGAGATTAGACGGCAATGACCATGACATTTCTCGAAAGAGCTCATGAGCACATTTTAGAGGATTTGGAACAATTTGCGAGGATTGGCGACTAAGTTTGTGAGAATGTGTTGATAGTGTACAAAGCGAGTTTCGCGATGTAATTTGCTTTTGTGTTCGATGAACAACATTATTTTTTTTTGTTTGTATCGTTAAAGCAAAATTCAAACGCAAAAATGACTATTGCTTGCCCACGACCCTGAAAATGAATTCTCTATTGTTGCGAGGACAAACTTTCCGACAATCGCTCACGTGAAATATTGTATCAAGTATGGGTGATATCATACGTTCATATTTTCTTAGGGGAAACACTGTAATAACTAGGCAGCGTTTTTTTGCCCGGGTAAAGTTACTGCTTATCAGTGTGTTTATTCATAGTCGTACACTATTGACTCGTTCTATAGAAATACGAATTAATACTACGTATTCGTATAATTTATCCAGGTTTTTTTGGCTAGTCGTGTTGGCTCTTACCAGTTTCTACTGAACTATCCGACATTTCGGTTTGTGTCGGCCAGCTATCTGCAGGCTTCCACGTGGTTGAGGGCTTCTATCTAGCCCAGGAGGTAGCGACTAGGTGACCTAATTAGTGAACCACATCGTCTTTTATTCAGGTTGGTAAATTCTTCTATTGAATTTTGGGTTATTGAAAATAAATTATTTATTTTACTGCTACGGAATCGGGCCGCAAGACCCAAAACCGCCGAGATTTACGAGAAAATTCGCGCACTTTGGGATCCGGAGCGGAATGGTTCGATCGTGGATCTTGCATTCTTCCGTCGACATGAAATTTTGTTGTTCTTGGTGTTGGTTGAGAGAGGATGTTGGAGATGGGTTTTTCTTCACTTGATTCATTTTGGTGCTGCGGAGGTATATCTTCGCAGCTGTAGTTGGGTTGGATTTTTTCCTTTGTTTCTTGCGAACTAATGCACTAGTTCGTCTTTTCTTTTTTGTTTTCTTCCGGCTATTAGTAGCTTTCCGAACTGAAACATCAGTTTGGGATTGCCCGTGGCTGCAATTGGTGGTATTGCCTCCACGTTGGTCGGTCCTTTGGTTGATTAGACGAAGTACTTGAGTAGATTCGATCTGGCTACCCCTCAAAGGCGTCGGCACTCTCTTTTCCTCACGTCTTTCTGGTCGGGAGGATATCTGCTGATGTCCTTCCGTGGTAGAGACTTGATCGTCTCCTTCTTTGGGTGGTGTGGTTGCTGGAGTCTGCTGGTCTTTGTTATTAGACGTTATTAATAACTCTAATATTTCATTCTTTAATTGCAGAGTTGATCTCTCTGCTATTATTCGTTTGGCTACTTCTAGCGCATGTTCCCTTTCTGAAGAAAGTTTCTCCAGACTACACCAGATTTTTGCTGATTCACTTTTGATTTCTCGGATATATTTATCCAAGGAACTTTCTGCCTTAGCAGTTTTAATTTTGGATTTGCCCATAATGAATAATTCGTTACACAACACTAACACTAAACGTTTTACAAACGATTGCAAACGATTGCGTAATATTGCGCAACCTTGCCACACCTTTGTGAGACATAACCTCACTTTGTTTGCTCTTCAGAATACGTGTGCACTCTATGATGGCAATGACTCTTTTAATTAATACTACCTATAGCTTTATCGTTATGATTATTTCATACTGATATTTTTTTACCACACATAAAAAAAACAAAATAATCCAATGTACTTACAAAAAATAATTGAAAAGAATTTATAAACATTTTGGCGGTATGAAAGGTGCGTCTTTCGCAAAACAGGACATTTTAAAAATAGATATTTCTAGTGGCGCCATCTTTTGACGGGATAAGCGTTGGAAAGATGCATCCTTCACTAACGTTTTGACAAAATTTCATAACATTGGGATCATTAGAAGGCAAGTTATCGCGTTAACTGTCAGTGTGTTATACCATTGGTCGAAAAACGAATATCGAATAAAGAGCGTGTATCCACGATTGGAATATGGTTGGCGAGTATTTTAAACGATTCAAACAAGGTCGTGAGAATATCAAGGACGAAAACTTTACAAACTGCAAGTACAAACATTGCAAATACAAACAGCATTGTTACTACTGAAGAGACGTGGTGTTTTCAATATGATCTGGAAACCAAGCTACAAAGTATCGAATGGCCGCATCCGAACGATCCAAATCTGAGGGAAAGCCGTCTCGAAAAGTCAAAAATCAAAATAATGTTAATTTGTTTCTACGATTCGGAGGGAATTGAGCATAATGAGTTCGTTCCGCCGTTCGTCAAACGATCAATGTTGTATTTTATCTTCGTGTTATGAAGCGTCTGTGGTCGCGTATTCGTCGTGTGCGGCCACAATACCGTCAACAAGGCAGCTGACGCTTATTGTACGATAATGCTTCGTGGCCGTGCTCAAAAATGCATTCATCAACCTCGTTGATCGTATAAAACGTTGTATTGAAGAGCACAATGAGACTATTTTGAATAAAAATAATGTTTTTGCCGAAAACATAAATATTTGTGTTTTTTTAGAAAAAGTCCTGTTTTCCTTGTGACGCACCTTGCAGATATTTTCATAAATTGAAGAGATGGCGCAGGACATTGCACGAAACGATATATTCACTTTTCTTATTTTAACATAACAAGCGTAATCTCTAATAATAACAGATGTTTATGTATGCATTTTGACAAATATAATGGCACATTGGATATAATTGTTCCCTCCGAAAGGCCGCACTTCTTTAACAGGACTCTTGTGTACAACGTGATGCTGAGAACGTCACCAATAAGATATCTCAATGTAACATATTTGCACACTGCCATTGAAGTAGCATTTACGCATTTAGATAAGGAACTGTTATAAAGAGCGTATGGCGTTTTAGGAAGATTGGTGCCAAGATTGACGGTGTGGTTAGTTAAGAGCGAGGTAAGAGCAAGACAAGAGCTTTCAAACGTTAATTAGATGAATGATATTGATTGCATATACTTTAGATCATTCCCCTAATAGACATTGCAAAAAGATTTTCCGTAATTCTTAGTTTTCGAGCAACATATCGGGTTGTCCGTAAATTTTGTAGGGATTTTCCATTAGTTGCTCTTTTAACGAATTGGATTAGTAATGTTTATTTACATATTATTAATTCCTGAAGTATTTACCATGTGTATGGTCATTGTTTTAATTTGCTTTCAGTTCGTCAAGCTGATTTAAATTGAAAATGTCGGTCGATAACTTTTTATTTTACAAATGGCAAGAACGCTGTCCAAACAAAAAAAAACAAAATTTTTGCCGTTTATAGAGAGGCGTATTATTAATTCCTAAGGTATTTACAATGTTTATGGTCATTGTTTTGATTTGCTTTCAGTTCGCCAAGCTGATTTAAATTGAAAATGTCGGTCGATAACTTTTTATTTTACAAATGGCAAGAGCGCTGTCCAAACAAAAAAAAACAAGATTTTTGCCGTTTATGGAGAGGCATATTATTAATTCCTAAGGTATTTACAACGTTTATGGTGATTGTTTTGATTTGCTTTCAGTTCGTCAAGCTGATTTAAATTGAAAATGTCGGTCGATAACTTTTTATTTTACAAATGGCAAGAACGCTGTTCAAACAAAAAAAAACAACATTTTTGCCGTTTATGGAGAGGGTCTGTTGGGGAGATCATGGTGCAAAATTGGTTTGGTCGGTTCATGGATGGAGATTTTAACCTGGAAGACCGACATCGCTCTGGTCGTCCTTCAAGCGCCGTTGTTGAGTAAATATAAACCATAATTGCCAAAGATCCACTCACTATGGTCTGTAAAACAGCAAATAAGTTAAATATTGGTAAATCGACCATTTTTGACTATCTAAAAAAATGGATCCGTCTGCCGATATGATGGGTGGATCCCACGTGAAGATCGAATCTCTTCATGCGATCTTTGACTGAAAAAAAATCTTAGGCTCAATTTCTGAAGCATAAAGTATCTCCAAACCATCAACACCGACCTCTACTGTACAGAATTAGCAAACAGGAAAGGATTCGTGCTTCATCATGATAATGCACGACTACACGTTTTAATCAGGACCCAGCAAAAGTTGTACAGCTTTAATTGAGATATTTTGCCTCATACAGCGGACATCATACCCTCGGACTACCATCTATTCCGCTTCCTTCAAAATTATTTAACTGGAAAACTTTTTAAGCGCAAGGAGATGTTAAAAAGCATATGGCGATATTTTTTGGCAATATAAATGCTAATTTTTGACATTATGGACCTACCACTACGTTGGCAAGAAGTTGTAAATAATAATGGTAATTACAAATAGACTAAATAAATATTTACATAAATTATTTGAGTTTCATTTTCTCTTAAAAAATTCCTGCGAACTTTTTGGACAACCCTATAATTTTGTTCAAAAAATTATTCATTTTGTCCGGATTTAACGCATTCTGTATATAATCAATATTTATAGATTCAAAATGAATTAAAGTTTCCTTTTTGCCAACATTTCCAGTAGTTTAATAATCTTTCATTTTAAGTTAAAGCTTTTTAAATGAATAATATCCTAAACTTAATTGAATATTTTTTGCCTGATGTTAATTAATTAATTTATATGTGCATCCCAATGGTAGTTAATAATTAAAATTTAGACAGTTTTACCTTATTTTATCTGTTTTTTGATCTCAATTAAAAGAAGATCCCAGGATAAATTGCCGAAGTTTCTCGCCTGTTCGAATTAATTCGCGAACCAAAATTTCTATTACCTCGCCACATTTACATAAATCCCATTTGAAAAGACAATGGAGATCGGATTTCATTAAGGCTCACACCGGCAAATAATACGTTTACCGCACTTGCATATTTTATAATTCGCTTCGGAATGACTTAATTTTTTTTCTTGGAAGTTCTCATTAATTAGTTTTATTGTCTATTACTTTAACATTCTCAAGATATAACGTCTAGAAGTCGCTCGCCAAATTTAATTATCTTTTTCCACTGTATTAGAATTTTACTTTACAAAATGTTTATAGTTAATTTGGAATAACTAAAATTGCCCCTAGATCAGTTTTAATAAAACGACGGGTAAGAGTGGCGTGAATTGCAGACTACAACTGAAAAAGTCGATTTATACGGTCGTACCTTTGGTCATTTCTTCAGTTGCTTTACCAATGTTCCGCTCGAGTTCGACTGATGATGGATTAAGCCCAGAAACTGGTCTCGCGTGACGCTTGTCAATTATTACGTATTGCACGTGCATTGTATACGTGTTGCACGAAAAGATTTTTATTACTTTCTACGCTTACTGTGTAACAAAAAATATCTTAACAACATTTAATTATTTAAAAGAAATAATGTTCCTTCTTTTCATTTCATCAACAATATTTTCCATAAAAGATGTATGGCATGCTCTTTTCTTCTTCTTTTTTCGTTTCATGGCATCTGCTCCGATGGAGTTATTTTATTTATTTTTTACTTTAGATTCAAAATAAAAACTAGTTAAACTATAATAATTCTGAGAAGAAGAAAAGAATACTTATGAAAACTGAAATATATATATATGTAATAATGTTAAAGGTGTACAAATAAGTTTCCGCCGTTTTCTCTAAAGAACGGTACATTACGTTTTATTCAAAGCATTGCCCATCACTAGCCACTACTTTTTCCCATCTTTCTTGCATCATTCGGATACCACGTCGGAAGAACTCTTCATCTTTTGAGGCTATCCACAAATCAACCTAATTTTAGGTACCTTCATATGATCAACATGCGGACGAGCATTATCATTTAGGAGAATAATTTTGTTGTGTCTGGAGTAGTAATGGGCGCGTTTTTTCTTGAGTGCTCGGCTCAATCTTATTAATTGTGTTCGGTAGAGATGTCCAGTAATGGTTTCGGTCGGTTTAAGTAACTTATAATACACGACACCAAGATCCCATCACATACACAGTATGAGTTTTTTCTCATGAATATTTGGTTTAGCTGTCGATGTTAAAGCATGGTCAGGTGGTCCCCATGATTTTCTCTTCTTTGGGTTGTCGTAGTGGATCCATTTTTCATCACCAGTGACTATACCATGCAAAAAAACCCTTTTTATCCTGGCAAACAGCATTTCACTCATACAAAATCGGCATTCAACGTCTTTCGTCTTCAGTTCTTATCTTATATATATATATATATATATATATATATATATATATATATATATATATATATATATATATGTGTATATATATATATATATATAATTTACCATCCAAAAAATTATGGAATCTCATTGCATAGGAAGGGGCAATCACTTCAAACATATTTTCCATATTTGTATCAATTTTCCTTTTCTTCTTTAGCATTTTCTATGGTATTACATTTCATATATTAAGTTTCTATAGCAGTTGTTATTAAGAAATATGATAAATGTCTATCTATATGTAGATATATATAGATAACACATCGGTCTCCAGTCTGACAAATAAAACACATTCTTTTTGTAAATTTCGACTTTATTCATCAATATGCAGAGCCCATATAACCCTTGCAAAGCAAAATACTAATTCCAACGCTTTTTTTATACTTCTACCCTATTTTATAGACCTTTTTTTATAGACCTATTTCTCTTTGCCTTCAAAATATTGAAACGACATTTCTTTCCAACGAGCATTTTTTGAGGTGTGAGAACAGGAAATGGTCGCTGGGGGGCAGATCTGGCGAATACGGTGGATGAGGAAGCAATTTAAAGTGCAATTCATGCAATTTAGCCATCGTTGTCACTGATTTGTGACAAGGTGCATTGTGTTGGTTAACAACATTTTTGTCATTCATTTGATCCTTTTTTGTGTACCTTGTACAGCAACGTTTGATATACCAATCAATTATGATTAATTTTCCTGCGGCAGAGTCCGGATTTTCCGGACCATGTTTATTAAGTCATTGTTTTGCGTCAACACACAATACAGCATTGCTTAATCAACACACGAAATACTTTTTTTTCATTGATTTGTAAATAATAAAAATAGCGTTACTTAAAGCACAACAACTCAGAAACTAGTAGACCGATTATCAGGAAATTTTGACACATGATGCTTGAAGGCACATTCGACCACTGGTAAGGATTTTCGTGACGCCATCTGTATGTCAGACTCGGGACTTATTGATCGATATGTTATTTTATCCGAAGTTTTTCATCTGTCTTAGCGTTAGTGACAAATTGAGTTATCAATTTAACCGAATATACCAGGTCTGTAAATATGAAACCGGAATTTGACCATAGATGGCCCTAGCTGTTAATGTAGTTACCGCTAAACTACGTCATTGGCGCCATTTTTTTGTTAACATCTGACAAAGTTTCATAGAACAACGTAGTTTCTATATAGCGTTGAAAGTGTCGAATTTTTTCCCTGAAAACTACGATATGCGGACAACGTTGATTTTCTGTTACCATTTGAAGAAAACTACTGCAGAATCGCATTGAATGCTTGTCGAAGCTTACGGTAAATGCTAGCTTACAATGAGTATGCTCTTGGTAAATCAGAATACTCTGAGTAGTTTAAAAAATTGGCGATTTTGACGTGAGAAACGAAGAACGTGGAAGATAATGAAAAAAATTTGAAATCAGCGAATTGCAAGCATTCTTGAATGAGGATGACACTCAACCGCAAAAACAACTCGCGGATCAATTAAATGTGACATGAGAAGCCGTCTCTATATATTTGAAAGTCATGGAAAAGATCAAGAAGATGGAAAAATGGGTTTCACATGAACTGAATGAAAGACAGAGGGAAACCGAAAAACAACTTGCGAAGTGCTGCTCACCAGGTACAAAAGAAGGGAATTTCTCCATCGAATTGTGACTGGCGATCAAAAGTGGATATATTTTGAGTATCCTAAGCGTAAAAGGTCATTGGTAACTCCAGGCGAACCATTAACATCGATTGAAAGGCCAAATCGATGTCTCGATGTCTCGATGTCTGGTTTGCCTCAAAAGAGCAATAGCTTTTTTGGCGTGGCAGCCACAAATTGTCAGACAGGTGGGAAAATTGTATGCTTGTGAAGGGCAATACTTCGAATAAAATATTTTTTAACATTTTCATACAATAAACCTTTCTATACGTATTTTCTATACAAAAAATCCGGTTTCACATTTACATACCTGGTATACACATCTAAGGATTCAACGTTTTAGTGTTCGGTGATAGGTAGTTCTCCTGAACTGGCTTCAGCGTTGTAGTCACATTCTCACAGCCCTACACCCCTATGGCCAAAGGCTGATACGGGGCTGCGTCTGTGAAGTTCATTGTAGCCGATTAGGTTGCACCATGTGTATCCGCACTTGAAGACCTAAGACCTAAAGAAGAAGACCTAACAATACTGGAAAGAAAGATGCTGTGAAAAATACTTGGACTAGGCATAACAGAAGATCGACAAAGCAGACTTAAAAGACATGAAGAAATAGAGGATGAATTAGGAGGAAAGAATATAGCCATATACATAAAAGCAAGACGGTTGGAATGGGCAGGACACAATGGTAAGGTCACATACAGAAATAATTAAGAGTAACAAAATGGATCCCACAGGCCGAGAGGGAGATGGTTAGACCAGCTGGAAAAGGATGCAAAAACACTGGAATTTGCAGAGTGGAGACAGAAAGGAATGGACGGGCATAACCAGGACACATAAAAAACTGTAACGATGATTGGATGAAGAGGAGTAATCCACCTCATTATCAGGATCAAAAAAAGGCTTGCAAGCGTTAATCATAACCCCGAGGGATTGAACGGTTATGATCATGGTGATAGTTAATTTTGAATCACACCTCACCAACAAATCAAACCAAACAAAACGTCATTTTCTTTTATGTTACTATCAGTGTCTTTTATAATTAAGTTCTTGATACCTTTGTGAAAATAATCAAAAAAATGTTAGTTTTTTGTAGTTATTTTAATTAAATACTGAATCTAGAAATGAAACCTACACAGGCTGGTCTGTAATTATCTGACACAAAACTACTACGATAATAAACAATGAAAACGTGCTTAATTAACTTTTGATCGTTTGGACCTAATGTCAAAGATCCAAAGAGTCCTGCAGAGGAAGGTCCAAAGACTCCTACAAGGTCCTGCAAAGTTCTAAAATAAAATTTGAAATTTCTTAATAATTTGAAACGACGATGCTTGTTGTTTAACAAATAAACTGCAAATAAACTAATGAACATTATTAAAACATTTTTTTTTAATTAAGAATCATGTCCTACGTCATCTCTGAAGGATGATGCAAAGTTGCAATATCGCAACGACAAATATTATTATTTGAAAAATGTGATAAATTTAAGTTTGACTTATCACCAAAAAAGTATGATGTACGCGAATATAACGATCTGCTTCGTATTTACGGGAAGCTCTCCAAAATTTCCAAGAGGTTATGTGTATTTACAGGCAACGTTATCCCCAAAGGTCACTTTCAGCTCGGCAAACATTTATCCAAGTTTTTCAACGACTTTTGGATACGGGTAGTGTGGTTCCAAAATTTCAAAAATGTAGGCGGTAGGAGAAATGTGTCCTGAAGTCGAAAAATAAATTATATTTTGTTGAAGAGGATTCTACCAGAAGTACTAGTGTTGCGCAACAAGTTGAAGTTTCCCATTGGACTGAATATAGAACACTAAAAGAACAATTACTCTATCCTTATCATGTACAAAGGGTACAACAACACTTACCCACTGATTTTCACACAGGCAAAAATATTCAACACCAAAGAAATTTTTTGTTTAGTATTTTATCAACCGACAAACCTTCTTTCGCCAGGAATGGGATGAAGGGTATTTTATTTGGCAACAGTTAATTTAATAAAATAATTAATCATGTATTTCTTAATGTGACGTGAATCGTTTAAGACATTTTAGAGTGTGCAAAATTAGTGCTAGTATTTCAACTTTAACATTGAACTACAATAATGTGTAAGTTTCCATTTTTTCGTATAGCAAAACAAATAAAATTTATATTGAAACGTATGGAATAAATGCCTTTAAAAATATTAAATATTATTTTCAATTTATTTCCAAATTGTAATGCCTCCTTCAATATAGGTTCCATATGAAGTGATACACCTCTGCCAGGGAATAATTTAGATGTCAAAACTCTTCCCATAAGAACTTCCCGATATGCTCATCAATTCCTTTAGAAAATTCTGTTTTATGATTTCAACGAACTCAAAACATCTTATAGTTATAGTAGGGAAGTAATAATTTGAGTTTGTTGAACAATCAAAGACACAAAAAAAACATAGGGTCATATCTTGCATATATGGCACGTAATTGACGACGTTTGTTAACTTTTTCATCAAAAATTCAAGTATAAGGATCAATATGTGAGTCGACGAATTATCTCGGTTCAAAATCCAAGATTTGTTCTTCAACACATACGGTCTTTTCGGCACCTTATAATGCCCCGAAAATAGTGTTTATTGACTTTTTGTCCTATCTGAACGAATTATGTTAGAAATATCACGATAGTCAAAGAAAACAATATACAATAATCCCTCGTCAACCGCGGTTTTGTCTTGCAAAATCTAGACTACATTTAAGGTCTAGACTACATTTTCTATCGAATTATCTTCGTCGCAATCTCGTGCGAACTGCGACTCTAATTTTCCAGGAATTTTTTTATTGCCTTGGTATGCATCATTATTTAAACGAAGTTGGTTATTAGGGAGAATCCTGTCATTTTCGTGAGTTTAATTACGTAGACATGTACATGACATATCGTAATTTTAAAATCTAATGGCGCCCACAAGCCAAGATTTTGTTAAAAGGAACCGAAATGTAATGACTATTGATACAAAAATTCAATTGTTAGATTGTTTTGTTGCAGGTGAAACGTATGCGAGTGCCGAGAAAAAGTTTAAAGTGAATGAATCCACAGAAAGAATAATAAAAAAGAGTGAGCAGTCCATTCGACGGTGTTTCGTGCGATACTAGTACCAGCAATAAAATTAGGTGTTAAAATAAATAAATAAAGATGGAAAGAGCGCTCGGTATTTGGATCGAAAATAAGACAAAAAGAAGAGGGCCTCTTAGTAGCCGAACTATTCAAGAAAAAGCTAGGCGTATTATCGATAATCTCAAGTCAGATGAGGAAACTCTAAGCTTTCAAGCCAATAAGGGTTTTCACAGCGTTAAAATTACTGGGGAGTCGATCACGATGCGGCTAATCGGTGTCCAACTGAATTCAAACAATTGATTGAAAGCAAGGGTTATCAACTAGATCAAGTATTTAAAGCCAATGAGACAGGTTTATTTTGGAAGAAGATGCCTGTTCGAACATTTATGTGGCAAACCGAAAGATTCCTACCAGGATTTAAAGCTGCAAAATATAAGGTTACTCTTCTCTTTTGCTCTAATGCTTCACGTAACCACATGATAAAGCCATTGTTCGTATACAAATCTCTTAACCCACATAGTCTAAAAAAAATAAAAACAAAAATGATCTGTTGATCTTTTGGAGAGCAAATCAAAAAGGTTGGGTGACTGCAACATTATTTACAGATTGGTTTCTGAACTGCTTCGTACCCAGTGTGAGGCAATATTTGGCATCAAAATCATTGCCATTCAAAGCTTTACTTCTTATTGGCAATGCTTCCAGCCATTCTGAATTCTAAAAGTTTGCTGATCTAAAAATAGAAGTTTGCTTTCTATCTCCTAACACTACATCACTTTAAATTATTCCAAGCGAACTTTCAGTTATATATTGAATAGCATGGAACAAAATCCTGTTCTCACTGTTACTGAGCTGAAAAGCTTTTAATATCGCCCATAGCATAACATTTATCAAAGAAGCAGTGGATGAGTTATGTTCATCAACATTAAATTCCTGTTGGAGAAAGATTATGGCCAGAGGTTGTGGCCGCTACATCAACAGAAATCGAAAACATTGTAAGAATTTTACACCAAATTCATGGCGATGGTTTCGACGAGTTGCAACTAAGTGACGACAATGAACTATTAGAATCAGAACTGCTTGAAATTCTGGAAAATAGATCGGATGACAAACGCAATACAGACGATGAGATCCCCGTCGAGGCAACGACTACTAAGATGACTATTACATTCCTAACGTTAAGTAGTTAACAAATTTTATTAAGCGCATAACAATTGCAAGATTTGGTCTATGATGAAGACCCTTCACTAGAAAGAAGCCTAGTTTTTAAATGGTTTGAATAGGCTGCTACAACCTTATAGGGAAATCGAAAAGGAGCTCACAAAATGAATGAAACAGCCATCAATTTTGCATTATTTTCGAAAATAAGTTTTATCTTTATAAGAAAATTAATATGTACCTACATATTTATAAGATATAATTCGTACATACATATATATAGTGCCCTCTATCTGGAACGGAACCCCCGCAGTTGACGAGGGATTATTGTACTTTTTTAATGGTTTTGGCAAGTTATCGCAGCGCCATTCCAAAACTTGTTGGATGCATGGTTTGCATGTCAAATTCATAAATCCACGTTTTTTAGTTCGATATCATGCGTTCCATGAATGTAGGTCCAAATTGACTCGTTCAAACATATTTTTTGCTACCAATTCTGGCTAATTCGGAACAAATTGTTCTGCGGTGCATTTGATTCTCAAAATATCATCTAATATAGTACGAACAGATTCGTAAGACATCTAGATCTTGACCTATGTTTCTTAAATGACCATTTTTCCTAACCACGTGCTTCATTTTATTGATGTTTTAGTCAGTTAAGAACATTGTAGGTCGTCCAGACCAAGCCAAGGCTTCAAAATTTTCGACACAACTCCTTATTCTATATTTTTATCAATTTTAAAAATCACAGAATATATATGAAGTATACTAACCTAACCAATAGCTGAAAGCAATTCTCGATATTTATTTAATGGAATGAATATGTCAACTTGAATGCATAAAACTGCATATGAACTTATTCAATGCATTTTCCTTTTTATTAGAAACAGATATTTAATAATATGACTTGATCAAACAAGTTCGGAGCATCAGTTGAAAGTTATAATATATTTCATTTAAAATTTTCGCTATTACCCTATTTACAATATTATAGTTTGATTTTACGCTAACTGAACCTGAATCTAAAGCCCATAGAACGAATATTTAATAAACTTTCATTATGTGTTTTAGTAAACTTGCTTCGCTCTGTTTCCACTTTCGTATCGTAAAATAAAGTCAAATATTATACATTTTCCCATCACCTTGACTTCTTTATGGCATCCGCTTCCTCGCACGCGTCCTCGCAAAATGGAAATAGCAAAGCTGTTCCGGCGCGTTCACAATGTTCGCGAACGCACCAAAAAGAATCTCTGCCGCTCATATTGGCCATATTTCCGCATCACCGTAACTTTTTACGGCGCCGTATACAAACAAACGACCGAAAATTTATTTGTGTCGTTCGGTTTTACGGGCACATTTGCAACAAGTGCGGGAGGTTAAAATAAACCGCGCTTCTTCGTGACCCGTTCATTTCAATGACGCTATGTCGTTTTTAATGCTTCATCAAGACATAATCTTCACATGTTCCTTTATTTTCAGTAATAAAGAGTAGAGCTGAGTTTTCAGTTTTAACTTATTTTGGGATATGTACGTGGTATTGTTACTAAATTGTATAAATAAAACAAAGTTGTCTAATTTCCACTTATATTTTTCTCTAAAACATAACGCGTTTCGTTACACTGTAGACTTCGGATGGTTAACAAAGGATGAAATTGTATTGTGACAAATAGTAAGTACTAAGTAATTAAGTAATTTTACATGTTATTTTTCTGGGAATTCCCAGAACCCTTACTCAGACTGTTTTTTTTTGGCATATTTAATAGCGGAGAATGGTTGCAGTCTATTTGGTCGTTAAGAAGAACATCTGTGTATTTGTGATGGTTTATTTCCAAACATCTAGTAAAGTCAATCAGTTTGGTACCCTTATTTTCTGTGTAAGATTTTAAAATCATTATTAAATGTATGTTTTTCTTCAATAAGATGTTTCGCGTATTTTGAGTCCATTTGATTATTTAGATAGCTGCGCTTGTGTTCTGCGATTCTGAGTTTAAATGATTTACCTGTTTGTTTAATATAAAATTTATTGCACGAGCCACAATTCCCCCCTGATGTATTGTCTTGCCCCGTTTTTTGTTTATAGTTTTTTAAACTTTTTCCTAAAGAATTGTTGGTTTTAAACGCTACATTCATATTAATGCTGTTAAGATATTTTTTAAGTTTTTCAGATATATGTCCATATCCATCCAGGCTTCCGAAAGCGCTTTATTTTTCTGTTTTTTATAGAATATTTTATCAATTATTGAAACTGGATAAACGTTGTTAACCGCAATTTGCTTAATTAAATTTAATTCTATTTTGTATTTGTCTGGATTTAGAGAAACATTTATTAAACGATGAATCATGCTATTGTAGGCTGCCCGTTTATGTTGTTGTGGATGGTTGGATGTATCGTGAATGAGAAGGTTTATGAAAAATCGAAAACGAGTGCTTATTCGAATTTTTAGAAAATTTTAGAAATCGTTAGATTCAAAAAGTTTATTGAACTGTTGTCTCTATTTCGGCTGTAAATATGATGTTTTTATGGATGGAATTTAGATATAATAACAAAACATCCAACTGTCTCTTCAACTGTCAATATAAACATTGTTTACTAATTTTGTTTTTGAAAATTGTCTTCTCGATATTGTTCATAAAAATGTCTGCAAGTAAAGGACTTAGTGGACGGTCCATAATTAAGCCTTTTTTACTGTTGTAAATTTTGTCTTCAAAAGCAAGGTAATTTTGATCAAGACACTTTCTTAACAATCTCATTATATCTGCTGTAACTACCAGGTTCATTTTGTTGTTAATTAATAAATTCTCCACTAGGATGATCGTGTCTTCTGGTGGTATGCTTGGAAATACATTTTGGACATCAAAAGATACAAGTTCTGAATTTTTCGGTATCTCTAAATTTTTAATATTATTAATGAGTAAAGACCGGATTTTATACATTTTACATATATATGCAAATTCTGCATATTTTGTGATTTTTAAGGAAAAATGCATATTTTAGGAACTATTGCATATCTAAGCATGTTTTGGGATTTCTGTATTCTTTTCTTACGTTTTATGGTCGCACGACGCCGTGTCTGGGCGGTCCCGGTCTGCATATTGGGTTTTCCCTAATGGGGCAATAAAATAAAATAAGTATAAAAACTTCTATTTTTATTTATTTTCTCATATTTGTTACTGTTTGCAAAGTTTACAGACTGGTGCCAGTCTAAATTCGTTGCTCGAAGTACCGACGCCTAGTGACTTAACTTATATTTATTCTGTAAACTTTGCTGTTTGTCAGTGTTATTCAGGTTGTCGTTTGTTGTAGTCGCAGTTATTATTGTGCAGTTAGTAAGTGCAAACAAAGTGAAAGTGAAAGCAGTGATTATGTCGAAAATACTATGTACTTCTTGGATTAAGCCTTACCCAGAACTTGACCAGGTTGGCGACCAGGTTTTTTGCAAATCTTGTTCAAAAATCGTTTCCTGCTCAAAGAAATTTCAAATAGACCAACATATTAAGACGCCGTCTCACGTAGCACCTCAGTGGCATCTCACGTAGCACCTCACGTAGCATCTCAGTGCATATATATGCGCATATTCTTAAGGTTTTTGGTTGCATATAATCCGGTCTTTATTAATGAGTTCATTAGAATTTTTATACTGTATTTAGGTTTAAAGTTGCAGTACTTTTTTTTATTATATCTTGTATGCTGTTACCGACATATATAACACCACCTGTCTGATGGGATATCCTTCTTTGTGTAATTTAATAAGAGAGTAGAGTTGAGGTGGTTGAGGGTTCATATTGTTTAATTTTAAAATAACATTTTGTGGTATGATGCTAGGTAAGATTTTAATTTGGAGTTTGATTTGTTTTTTTAAATTTGTCCGTTAGATCTTTTTTAAGGTTTCGTAATCTCCTTTCCCGATAAATTCTTCTTTACGTTACGTAAACTTCATGTTACGTAAAGTTTTCTTTACGTAACATGATTTATCTATTGCTATCACTGTATTCCCTTTGTCTGCCTTTGTAAAAATGAACTGATTTTTTTTGGATTGTATTTGCTAATATTTGTTCCATATTAAGAATTCTCGTAATTTTAAAAACTCAGATTTGATAATGTTTTCACTATGATATTTCTTATTCATTATAGACGGCATACCTTTTAAGCTATTTCGGTCTCCACACCCAATGTTTCTATTTCTTTTAAGCTAACGTTATTTCTCAAATTATGTTTAAAACTTTTATTTGATAACTGTAGTTCTTGTTCTGTAAATGTTGAGTTAGTATTAATCAGAACATTTAGTTTTCTCTTTGGTTTATTGAACTTCCTTTGTATGATGTCTTGAACTTTAATGCGAGTGTTTGAATCAAATATTTTATATTGAAAGAGATATAGAATCTTTATATTTTAGAGAATAATATAGGTTTTACTTATACAAGTTAGTATGAATTTCTATCCAGAAAATGCTGCAACCATCCTCAGTATTGTTACTATTTTATATTATTATTATAAATTTTGTTTAATGTATTTTTTATATAGTCACTGATGGAAAAATGTATTTAAACAAACCAATTTTTCTCAATTTTCTTTATTTTAAGACACAGTTCAATCTTGAATTGGTTAGCGAATGAGTTTTGAGCAGTTAAAAAAATTGATTTGACGTTTAGTGGTAAATTTCTTCAAGTTTAGTAACCTTAGCAATGTCTGAATGATTGTGGCGTGTTCATATATATATATATATATATATATATATATATATATATATATATATATATATATATATATATATATATAGATATATATATATATATATATATATATATATATATATATATATATATATATATATATAGATATAGATATATATATATATATATATCTAGATATAGATATATATATATATATATATATCTATATATATATATATATATATATATATATATATATATATATATATATATATATATATAAATATATATATAGATATATATATATATATATATATATATATATATATATATATATATATATATATATATATATTTCTACTATCCACGATCTAAAACTCAAAAATATCAGTTCTTTCTTTTACCCAGTGATTCTTTATTTACATAAGAACAGAAATTATTGATATTTTCTGAGTTTTAGATTGTGGCGAAAAACCCAAAAAAAAAGAAAAAAAAACCTTAACAATGCTCATATATACAGCCAGACCATTTTCATATTTTCAATTTTTTTTTGTTCCGTCCGCTCTTCCCTCTAGTGGAATCTGAAGAAGGTAATACTTATTATTGCATAATGTGTGTGCTCATGTAGTGGCCAAGTGGCCAAGAGTAGCCAAGGTAAGATGTTTTGCCACTTTTAACGATTCCCAATAGTCTTCTCTGTCGATCCGTTTTTTCAAGCATTCTTCATTGGCAACTTTGGTAATTTACGACATTTTTAACATATTCCTGAATTGTTTCCATTTTTTATATATTTGAGCCTTCAGCACTGATTAAAATGTTAACAGAGCAGATGTCGACAATTTAATTCTAAGGAGAATTTCATTATCATAGTTTAATTCAAAATCAATGAACGTTCCTAAGTGTGTGGATTTCTAAAGTCTTTCTATTTACTGTTAATATTGTATATTATCGATTAGGGTTTTGGAGATTATCATAAATTGCTTGTCAATAATAATATCCAGACCAGATTACAAGAATTCGTTATGTACAGAATTCATCAATATCTAAAGTTTCTGCCAAACTTACCATATCGTCAACGAATCACAATGGTTTTATTACTGTAACCACAATCCTTCTGCACGTTTTTATTTTCTATAAAGCTGTTTGAAGATGATTTGGGAGTATTCTTTAAAAAGTGTCAGTAAGAGTGAAAACTAAGTGTGGAACTAAACTAAAAACCTTAGTTTTTCAGTATTGCTATATCCCGCTGAAACATAGGCCATTAAAAAATAATTAAAAAGTAAGCCTTAAGCGCATTGATTCTTTTGAACTTCGGTGCTGGAGACGGGTCCTTCGCGTTCTTTGGAGTGCCAGACGAACAAAATTATCAATGATCAAATTATTTATGAAGGAATACTAAGATTCTTTGGCCGCATTAAACATAAGGACGGCTATAACCTGGAAAGACTGGTAGCACAGGGACGAATGGAGGATTCTAGGTCACGCGGTAGGCCTCCAAAAAGATGGATAGATTATATTAAAGACCTATGGTAACCGGTACATCTCCCCAATGTGCGACCAAGGAAACAATAAATAGAGAACGCTGGCGACAATTAGTCCGTATAGTACGCGAACGGAATAAGTTTCCATACGTTGTAAAGAAGAATACAAAGAAAAAGAAGAAGAAGAAAGACTGCACAGCCTGGTATGGTTTTCCGAGCAATTGGTATGCGATTCGCTTCTACATCATTAACTTTTACCACAGTTAACTGATTGCAGTATTACAGTTGGTAAGTTAAATATCGTCCTGTCTAGAACAATATTAGTTCTAATTCAAATTCTGTTTTGTCTGCTTATTTTTCGTAGTTTGAGTAGATTTTATTTTTGATTATTTTTAATGAGATTTTCAATAAGTAGCTCATAAGACTGATTAATCTCTAGTCGTAATATGATTTAGTTATATTTTTCCTTGCTAGCGGTATTAATAGTGAATTGAGCCATTCTTCTCAAATGTTGTGAATAGTTGGAATTTTTTTCCAGTTTGAACCATTGAAGGTAGCCAGATTTATCTGACGTTATGTTCTGACGAAATGTTCAACAATTCTCAAACAAGGACACACTTTTCTAGGTGCAGTATTCCTATTTCACTACCACGTGCCACTATTTTCGCTTGCTTTCGCTATTTTGACTTGAAATGAAATTTAAAATCGTATGCAGTGAAAACAGCTCATATATATTTTTTTTGTTACAAAACATACACGCAAACATACATAATTTTTATAAATATTAATCATATATGGAAAAGTAACAATTAATAACATGAATAGTTATTTGGAAAAGTTATCAGATTGAGAAGTTTTTAGTAGGTAGGCAAGCTAATATCGATCCCTTAAACATGACTTGCAAATCTAATGATATATTATATTTAGACGCATTTTGTGCCACTACTCATCGATATTTTATTGCAGTGTCATCAAATAAATAAATATTGAAATCGTCAAGATCATTTCATAATACTGTTTTTAGTACTACCATTTCAATAACAGTTTAAAGTTATTCCGAAACTTCTCAACCTTAAGAGTTTAGTTTCTTAGTATCTCTTCGTGTAACTAACAGACAATTTTATCTTGATAAATTCGCAATATTATCACAGCTCATGCGTGTAAATACACGATAATCGTGTTGAAACTCACATAAATTTGGTCACTTTTGGAAATACTTTCTTTATAAAGACCTGTCCAATAGCAGTGTCAGAAATAAGAAATAAGGCACACTGATAACTACAAGTGATTATCAGATTTTTTTTTTCTTGAAGAACAAAGAATAGCCCGGTTTCATTTGGTAGATTGCATCTGGAGACCCATCTTTCCAATACTCTTTCACACATATTCACACATATAGCGTGGTATATTTTCAACAGAGGCCTGATTGTTTTATTTAAAGTCGAGAATTGTTAGGGGTTTATTTATAAAGACAAGAGATTTAACGTAAACCCACCAAAAATATCTTAAGCGTGTGAGATCACATGAGTTGACATCGTCATTTCGCAAAATTACGCGCCCAGGAAACTTTTCTTACAATAAATGGATTGTCTGGCATGATGTGTGACAAGTCACACCGTCTTGTTGAAAGAAAACATCTTAAAAAAAATATATCACTCCTTTAATCCAAAAATCCAAATAGTGGATTTCTGAGAATGAAGAGGTACTCCTGCAATTGTGTTTATGTACCAACCTATTAAGCCAGAAGTACGATTCGTCGGAAAGGATTAGTATTTCAGAAAGTGAGGGTCACCTTCCAACTGCTCTCAATTCCAATTCGCGAATGTTCGACGCAGATAATGATCAGCTGCATGAGCTTTAGCTGTTGAATTAAAACGCCTTATGACGAAGTTCATGATGCAAAATTATCCATGTAGTCGTCTCAAAAAAGTTGAGTTCCAGAGAACGAGTGGAATAGATAAATTCGGATCTTCTCTTTCACTGCGTCTTACTGCAATAATGTTCTCCAATGATCAGGCAATCAGACGACGCACAACTACTAAAACATCTGCAACTAAGCTAGTTTATTTAGCTTTTTCAACGAGACGATAAATAAATCATTCGGCCGACCATAAATTTCACGCTTCGAAATGTCTGGCGAATTGCAAGGGGCAGCTTTTCTATAAAGCTCAACCACCTGTTTTGTATGAGCTCACTCGTCATACTCTCAACTTATACTCATTTTGGGCGTTTTTTTTTCATCGTAATCTCAATTCTTCTTTATTTTGAATTTTCTCGATTTTTTCACTAGTGCTTCATCATCTTTCCTTATTTTTTGACGAACCAATCTACTGAAAATGAGTGAAATTATTTTTTAGCAGCGCCTTTATGGGTATTAATAATTTGTATTTCCTCATTGTTTTCTGATATGTTTATGATTGAATATTTATTTTGAATATTTTCATAAAATCCATTTATAATAATCGTTTTTAGTAACAACAGTAGGTAGATCGTTGCTGCCGACAGCGACCGCTGTCGGTTAAGCCATTAGAATGTGTACGAACTGAAAAAGTTTTTTCTTTATTTTAACACTCAATCCGTATATCCCCTATGGAATGGTAAGGATTACTGGTTTACTAAAACTCTTTAAGTTGAAAAAAATTACTCTAACAGTTCAAACAACTGTTACAAACTTCATAAAATTAGACGAAAATATGCATATTTTAAATAGAATGGTGTAGTTATATTTCTTTTGGGGACAATAATTTAAAATGTATGAGTGATTTATAAAAAATCGCATGAAATCTCGACAAAATCAAAATCTTGAATTGAAGCGAAGAGAAGGTTATCTTGGAATTATTTGAGTATGCTGGTTATTAAAAACAATATTTTAATTTGTTTATTAAAAACAATATTTTAATTTGTTTATTAAAAACAATTATTTAAATATATATTATATATATATTTATATATATATATATATATATATATATATATATATATATATATATATATATATATATATATATATATATATATATATATATATATATATATATATATATATATATATATATATATATATATATATATATATATATATATATATATATATATATATATATATATATATATATATATATATATATATATAAGTATATATATATAAGTATATATATATATATATATATATATATATATATATATATATATATTAATTTATTTCATCAATACTGTGGAACAAACTTTCATGGGTCATATTTTTGAAGTATATGATAATAGTTTTAACACATGCAAGGCATTTTTCTTGACTAGACGATATTACCGAAAAATGAAATACATATATTGTAAGAAATCCAATGACATTACTTTTCAACTTCTACTCAACCCGTTGTTACAAATTTAAATCTATATTTTAACCTTATAACGTTATCGATCATGGAGACCAGCATGTAAGCAAGACAATGGGTACATATTGTCTTTTTGGTGTTATGAAATTTAACGATTATTTGGTTATCCTCATCAAATCAGTTATAACAATATGTTTTGTTTGCAACGTTATGTTGTGTTATTAAAATATATATAATTTTAAGAGAATGATCGAAGTTTAATGGATTCGAATTGAAAATAATACTAAAATTTTTGCCCCACATCCAGATTTTTTGCAAATTTTACTTTACTTTGTTTGGCCAAAATGGTTATTCGGGGGATCTGACTCACTTTGAACATAAAAAAAAATCCATAATTTTTGTTACATTGAAAGGGATTCCTTAGTAGAACGGCCTCGAAATTTTCACTGTGGCTGTAGTAATAAATGAGATGACAAATACCAACTAAAAGTACATTCTACCAAAAAAGTACCGGGAATTGGTCAATAAACCACAAAATCTTTATTATTTATCCAAATTTATTTTATCGCTTTCATAGTAGGCCCCTTCCGAAATAAGGGGAATTACACAGCCGAAGTAATACACTTATGCCAACGAACAATCCATTTGTGAAAACATTTTTTAAACGCACTTTCCGGAATAGACTGCAGTTCTCTCCGTGAATTTGTTTGTTCAGTTTTTGACCAGAAATTCGTTCACAATGATAGCCTTGTGAGATGGTGCGTTGTCTTGATGCAAAATTCAAGAGATTTCTTTCCATAAATCAGGCCTTTTTCGACGAATTTGCTTTCTCAAATGCCACATAACTCTTAGATTATATTCTTTATTTACCGTCTGACCTTCTGGCAAGAATAACCTTAATTTTTGATCGACTTTGACATTTTTTTTTTGTTTCGGCTCAGTTAAAAGGTGCCATTCCGAAGCTTGTTGACTGGTGTGTATGTTAAACTCTGGGGTCTGAATTGACTCGTTCTAGCATGTCTTCAGCGACCTTTACGCGATTGATTTTCTGAAGAAAATTCAGATCTTTCGGTACTGTCGAGCGACAATACATTTCATGCCCAAACAACCGCTTAAAATCGTACGAATGGATTCGTGAGACACATAAAGATCAGCGACGATCTCTGTCAAATTTAAATGACGATTTTTAGTCACCATTTCCTTCACTTTAGCAATGTTAACTTTAGTTGAAGACGTTGGTGGCCGACCAGAGCGAGGTAAATCTTCCACCACATCTCGACCGCTTTTGAATACACTGTACCACTCAAATGCACGTGTTTTTGATAAAGTCGATTCACCGTAAGTCTTCTGCAACATTTTTAGCGACTGGCCACACGAAATTCCATTTGCAATGCAAAATTAAAGACAAAGTCTTTGTTCGATGTTTTTATCCATTGTAAAAATCGCAAAGCACACTTGAGATGAACTGACAAAATTGAGCACTGTAAACAAACTAAATGAGAGATGACGCATCAGTATCAAACTCCGCGTCAGTATAGAGGTCTGCGATCAACTTAGCGATAAAAATAATTTTGACAGTCGCTCTAAGCGGGCTTTTCAAATGATCAATTCCCGGCACTTTTTTGACAAAATGTACTTTGAATAGCTTATTCTCGCATATAATTTATGGTAATACTTGTAGTCTATTAGTCCAAAAATTAATAAAGTCGACTTTATAAACATGTAAGCATTCATAGAATTAGTTGAATGTATCTTAACATCTTTTTATAGTAAGATAGGTACACTTAAAAAATACAATAGGATATAAGATGATAAACTGGTTAGATTTAAAGATTTACCTTAAGATGCTAGTCGAAAAATTGACCTAAATATAAACTACAATAACAAATATATATATATATATATATATATATATATATATATATATATATATATATATATATATATATATATTACTTCGAACGCAAAGACGAAGAACAGTAGAGTCAAGAACCATATGCACCAAAGCCCTAGTACCATACGTAAAATGAATCACGAACAGGTTAGGCACTATTAGGAAGACACAATATCAGAACAGTCTACAAGCCACACAAAACTGTCCCAAATATCCTGAAAAACCTCAAGGACAAAGTAAGACTAGAAGATCATGGTGTGTAAAGCATATATTTTTCCAACAAAAAAATATACGGATCTCGAGCTGAATACATCAAAACAACTTAAAGACAAACAAACCACTTCCGCTCTATTCCAGCACCATCTACAAACATGACATAAAATTAATTTTGTAGGAGCCAAAGAAATAACAATTATTGAAAATTACAAGGTCCGAACAATCAGACAAACCCTTGCGGCCTACAAGAGCAAGCGCAACGATCCATGCACCTCAGTTAGACTCTTCACTCGAAGCGAACGACGCTTGAAAATGCCTAATGAGATTTTGGTAAAACGTCGGAACCCTTCACAGAACGAACAGACTGATGCCCGAAATAATTTAAAATAAAAACACAGGGTGTCCGGAAATAACATCGAAATATTTTAGGAGGTGACTGCAGGGATTAAAACATAAAAAAAAGTTCCTATAAACATACCCCAAAAATTGCTTCTTAAAAGGGCTAGAGCCCCTTAAAGGGGGAACTCTGAAGATGGTTTTTTCGCTATATTTTCGAAACGATTTATGCTAAAGTCGTGAAACTCAGTATACTTCAATACGTTGGAACGGAAAAACGTTTTTTGTGTTAATAATTGAATATTTTAGTCAGAGGCGTCACATACAAGAGCGTCGCCTTGGAAAATGCTGCCATAACTTTTTTGTTCGTGATATTTTTTAATTTTTTGAATCAAATTATTGAATTGCACAGATTTTTAGGTAAAAAGGTCCTCTTATTTCATCTCGTTAGGATATACCGTTTTTCAGAAAACTGATTTTTTCTAAATCGTAGCTGAGTGTCAGGTACACACAACCTCTGGGTTCCACAATCCCATGTGGAATACAGCAACCTGCGCCTCGGTTTAAATGAACATTTTGTTAGGTGCTTGACTGGAGACGAGCCCAGGTTCATTTAGGCGGAGAAGCAGATTGCTGAGTGTTCCACATGTGATTGTGGAACCCAGCGGTTGGGTGTACGTGACACTCAGCTACTGTGTAAAACTGAATAAAAAGACATTTCAAACTGACCTTGGCAAATGCAGCTACATCCTTAAAAACAAACATTATCCTCAATACCTTAAGACTAAGATATTTATCAGTGCATACTTTCTGTCTTGATCTATGAATCACAAATTTGGATATTTATAAAGGCAAATATGAAAAAAAGTAGCGAAAACGAAAAATTCTATGAAAATAAGATGCTGCATGAAAATCTGACAAAAAGACAAACTAATGGGTTAAAAGTGTACACAAAAGCAAGATGTACAACAGGTGGGTAAATTAAAATGAAAATTTGCAGGTCATAACATCAAGCAAAAATATGAAAAATTTAATAAGCTTATAGTAGACCGGGGACATAAAAGAGGACGAGCCATACCACAAATGAGATGGAACAAATGACTTGAAGACAAAAGTTGGATATAAGTGGATGAATCTGGCAATTGACAAAGAAGAGTGGACATTGAAATGAGATATCTATATATAAATTTCCTTGTATTCAAATTGTCTGGTTCTTCGTTCGATATTATGATTTGTATTGATTTTGCTCTTTTATAATGGTACTCTTTGTTGTAATTTAATCTCAGTAACAGATATCTAACTAATTTTTCTATAATAGATAAGATTTTTAATAATAGTAAGATTAACAAGATAATAATAAGATTTTTACTCAATTATATCAAAAATGTTGAAATGCTGTTTAAAATCCAACAACTGACGGTTTATTCGATTTTTTTATTATATTCGCACTGTTGCAACAAGTGCCATTCGATAATACAGACTGCGCTTTCTTGTAAAGCGTTCATTTAAATGACAGGATTGTGTTTTTGATGCTCGAACTAAACAAAAGAACATCACATGACGGCACATTTAAAGCTATTCAATTGACATTATGTCCATTTTATTTCATTCGCTTTTATCCTTTGGTTATTAAAATGACAGCATTTCGAAATGCATTTTGGGCTTTTTAATATTTGCCCAGTCCAGAAATAAATAAAATACGGTTGTTACGCTAATTTATAGGGAGATTTGGATCGATACTAAAATAAATCATTATGTAGTTTGTTTTTAATGATGAAATATATTGACGCTAAATTTAATTTATTGTTTTTATTAAAAAATACATTTTATTCAATCAAAAAATGTTTAAATATATTAACCAATATATATCCTACCCCATTTTATTTTATAAATGTCGGATTATTCGGGAATAAAAATCACTTGCTCTGAATATCTACTCTTTGAAACTGAGGAAATTTATTCTCGATAAGTTCCACATTATTTAACGCCCCTTAAATGCAATTTATTTATCAAAATACCTAAAACTTTACAATGTTTCTACAGTGGAAAAATCCTGATAATTTAGATATTTCGTTTATGTCACCATCATAAAACGTTATATTTTGTATGATCAATATTATTGACAAAATAAATAAATACTAACTAGTTTCGTTTATATAGCGTTTTAAAAAACTGTTTCCCAAAAAACTGTATTATTCCGTGAGCCTTTCCTGTAAATTTTATATACAACTATAAATCGAATATTTTCATTCTAATATGAACCAATAGAAGTGTTGACAGCTGACTTGTAGAATTGAAGTGTGAATAATGCATGTGAAGTCTCAGTAACAACTTTTGTGAAGATCGCCAATCAACATCTGTTGTTGAACGGAAAATTGAAGCTCTAAGAAAAAAGGTACTGATTGATCGGTATGATATTCAGTGAGATTAAGACGTCCGTAGGCTTTGACATTTTTATACAGATTTATAACAGATATCAAAAGTTATTACATTTAAAGAATGGAGTAACACTTTATTCGCTGTAACAGTGTCACAGAGAATATCTGTTGTGAAACTGTGCAATGTGAAACATTAGTTGCTCTGTTGTTCCTGGTTAGAAGTATTTTTAGGTAGTATGTTTGAAACAAAATACAACCGCACGTGACTAATGCTATCGGCACAATTTACATTTGTTAAAAGTATCGCCAATGAATAATTGTTTCCTTCTATAATGGTGTTCTACTTTTAGCACTCCAATAACTGATTTTTTCATCCACTTATAGTTTTAAAATGATTTGTTTGTAAATGTCAATTCGCTGATTTCTCTTTTTTCTCTGTTTTTTTTGTAACCAGCTAATTACTTACAACCATTCTAATTTAGTGTTATTTTATTTATTTTTACAGACTGAATTATATTATAGATTTGTTGATTGTTTTGCTAAATTAAAGGCATGTATGCGGGATGCAAGGCCTCATCAAGGGTCATAGCTAGCATTTCAAAAATAAATGATTTGGGAACCAACCCTTCGGCCGATTTCAGAATATGCTCACGTGCTTACCCAGTAGTTATTAGGTGTTCTTAGGATCTGCTCATTTGCAGGCTAATACGGAACCGATTCATGTACCCGCAGCTCATATACATAGGGTGCTTAAGGTCATTTTAGTTGTTTTAATGAAATGTAAAATTCATTATTCATCATACATCTGTATAGTATATCTCGCAACATAATATAACTCGCTCATAGTATAAAATATTAAGATCAATTCCAGTAATTTGCAATATTTTGTAATTTTATTTTAGCGCAAACGTGATGAATAATGTAAGGTAAAGTAAATAATTTTAAACAAATAGTTTCCATATAATATCTACCCAAAATGCAACCATTTCCGCGGAAAACAGGTCAGAACTATTTGATATTTGCTTAAAAATCGATAACATCGAATTACCATATTTTATTGTGGTGTTGTGTGGAATTTTTTGGAAATATATAATATTTGTATAGCCATTTACTTCATACGTTTCAGCAAAAATTTGGTTTGGTCTCGTTACAAAAAGAAAGGAAAACTTACATAAGATTGTCGTTTAATATCAAAGTTGAAATTGCTAACACTAATTTTTCACACCATAACACATTTTAAACTATTCACGTTATTATTAAAAAAATGTCCACCATTTGAGTCTATGCAAGTCTGGCATCGTTTTAACCACTTTTTCGGATACGTTGAGAAAATCCTGACATATTTCTACTCTGGTGAAGCAGCAGCAAAAATACGTTCTTCTAAATACGACCTTCTCCGCAAATAAGAACCGTATTGTTATATTCACGTACAGAATATTTTTTTTGGTTTTAAATAGAACTTAAATACAGGCACTGACATACACAGAAATGATTTTTGCCACCCTTTTGAAATAATATCCCTTATCATGGTGCTTTCAAATGCTTCCCAATAGGGACTTTGATAGCTAATAATAGCTTTTATAGCTTCCCAATTCGGACTTCGATAGGGATTTTGATAGCTAATGGCGGCCATATTTGATATCTAATTCTTGACATTTGCTGTCAATTGTTTTCAATAAGGTTTGCGATTTCCTTATCTAAACACTTTATCAAAATTCGAAAAGTTTTGTTGCTACTCAAAGAGCATTTCGTTTAAAATATGGTCGTCATTCTGCTCCTTCTTTCAAGCCATCCGCGGTATAATCGATAAGTTTGAACGTGAGTTTAGTCTTGATGACCAAAAGCCACCGTCACGACTTCGTAGTGGCCATAGTGAAGAAAATATCGCGGCTGTTCGTGAAAGTGTTGCCGAGAACGATAATGTGTCTGTTCCGCGCCGTTCTCAAGACTTGGGCTTATCCAGAATAACCACTTGGCGTATTTTGCGAATTGGCACAAGAACTTAAGCCAACTGACCATCGATTACTTCGGGATTTCGCAGATTGGGCGTTGGAAGCAATGGAAAACGATCCGGATTTTCATCGCAAAATCATCTTCTCCGATGTATCGATGTCTTATCGATGTCTTATTCTTGGTTAAACGGTTACATCAATAAGCAAAATTGTCGTTATTGGTGTGAGTCAAACACAGAAGTGATTGGGTCTTGCAACTGGCCACCAAGATCTTGCAATTCAACACCTTTAGACTATTTTCTTTGGGGCTATGTTAAATCACAGACCTACACCAACAAGCCCAAGACTCTTGATGAACTTGAAGCCAACAACAGTCACCGTGTCATCGAAAATTGGGCCAATCGATCAACCAGTGCAAAAAGAGTTGAGGTGGTCACTTGACCGATATTTTACTTAAATTATAAATAGCATAAAATATACCATCTAATAAAAACTATGAGCACCATCGATCGAATTTTCTATTTTATTTCAAATTGAAATCATATCGCTCTTATTGGGAAACCCTTTATATATTATATATAATATATAAAGGGTTTGTATATATTTATATATACAATATTTTATATTATATATATATATATATATATATATATATATATATATATATATATATATATATATATATATATATATATATATATATATATATATATATATATATATATATATATATATATATATATATATATATATATATATATATATATATATATATATATATATATATATATATAATATATATATATATATATATATATATATATATATATATATATATATATATATATATATATATATATATATACATATTAAATGAAATATACTTTGTAAATTGCGCAGCGTAAAATATAGATGGTAATAATCAAATCCGAAATATACTATTTAAATTGTGTACATCCGATCGAAATTCTATTTTATTATGCAAATATGGAGAACTTTTGAACCATAATATTTACCATAAAATAAACAGCCAGGATGGAGTTGCCCTCTAAAAAAGCATGCATAAACATTTCGATGATACTAATTTATTTGAGAAGTGTTAAAACTTTCCTATTCCATGTGAGTACCTCAGACAAGAATCCTGCAATCGGTTAATTTTTTAAAATCGACTGTACTTTATATGATTTAACTAATAATTTATATGACTTAAATTCAGTCAACTCCGAAAGTATGTGTTTCAGACTAGTCTCTGGAAAAATAATTTCTTCAACCTGCATAGTTTAGATGTTATCTCTACTCAGAGACTCCTTGTACTGTGCACATTCTCCAATACAGTTCTATTAACCGTTATAATCAATTCGTTCTCTATTCTATGTCGCTGATTCTCTATCCTTTCCATGATTCTCGGATCCTCTATGTGATTTTCCATCCTTGCCAAATACCACAACAGTACATTCTGTTAAATTTATCATCAATTAATCTATGTCCGAGAATGCTATTGTTCTGCAATTTCTATAAAATTTGTATAATAGTTAACCATTTTGTTATCTATCACCTTCGGGCAATTAAGGTAACTTTTATTATATTTGCTATATTTCCTTCTTTCGCTGCTAAAACTCTAACGCTTGTCCAGTCTTTGCTCATAGAGAAAGTTGAAGGCATTCTTGTGTTCGTGCCAATAACCTAAACAAGAATCTAATCCACGAAAATTAGTTTTTCGGTCTTTGGCTAACGAGTAGACGTGTTTGGTTTATTAAAATCTTAACTTACATATAATAGCAAAGAAGATTTTTTATTGAACAAAAGACGATTCTTAAAGTTGTAGGATTTAAAATTTATCGGCTGCTACAGGTAGTATTGTTTCGCGCATTTCTTACTTCAAAGCGCATATATATGTATATTCCGGGATGATCGCTGACAGGGTCGAAAATCTCGCCTCACGCTGAACATATGTCTCCATGCCAATAAGACGGACAGTGATCTAGTAGTCGACGCCGCTGATAGTCCTGCCTGAGTAATGCCTCCGTTGGAGCTATGCTGATTAGCTGGCCAAGCCCTACACTGGGTTATTTTTTGTGTATTTTTGTAGAGGGTTTTTGGACCCGATCAAGACGGACTTTGATCTAGTAGTCGACGCCGCTGATAGTCCTGCTTGAGTAATCCCTCCCTTGGAGCTCTGCTGATTAGCCTTATACACAGGCTGATTTTTTTGTATTTTTGTAGGGGGTTTTTGGACCCGATTATTATAGACTATGGGCATTTTAGGCCATGAATATTCTAGACAATGGACATTTTAGACCCCGGTTATTGCAGGCCTCAGACATTTTAGAATCCAAACGTTTTGGACTCCAAACGTTTTAGGTCCCGAGTAATCTAGTAATCGTCCATCTTAATAACTGAACTATCCGGAGGCTGGATAAAGGAGGCTCACCACAAAGAATAAGACCAAATATTAATTTTATTATATTTTATTAATATTTTCACTCATATTAATCACTGATTACTCTATCACTATTTGTCTATCATCATTTAAAAACGCTAGATAAGAAAGGGCCTTTATTTTATAATAATGTTTGTTTAATGTTGAATCTTTCAGTTTCAGTTTAAGGGTTTATTTTTATTTTTTGTGATTTTGAAGAACTGGGTACGTCTTTATTGACGTGCTTGTGCAATCCATCCATGACCGACGAACCAACTGCGTCCGACGAACGGTAATGTGCCGTAGCTGTAATTTTTGTAACAAAAAAGTTACATTACAAAATGTTTGGCAGACTGAATATGACCGGAATGTTAAAATTTTGTAATTCAATCAACAAAGCTAAACGGTCACAAAAGTGCAGTAAGAATGTTTTAAAGGACATATGACATATTAAGTAAATGATTTATTAGTAACAATCTGGTGTCAAAATGAAATAGAACAAAAACTATTCGATTTCACAACTTCTTGACGACCAATAAGTAGTTTTATTTTTTAAAATTGTTGATTCACCAAATTTTCATTGAATTAAATGAATTGGTACATATCATTTGACTTAATTTCATTCAATTTTAAAAAGAAACTCTGTTAACATCAATCGATACAGCTCACCATTGATCACCCTGCCTTTTTGGAAAAATAAAGTCCAAAAATGATCATCTATATGTGCTATAAACCACATCAAACTGTAATTTTTTCTATTGAAAATACTTTTCTTCAATAACGAAACAAAAATGACAATTTTGCTTATACAATACAGTACAGAAAGCCACACATACAACTGAAAGCCAGCCAGCAAACTTGCAATATTAGCACTCAAGTCAATCAATCTTTGAGTCAAAATAATGCTATAAAGAGTGAGGCAAGTGTCATCCTCGTCATATTCCTGATATTTGGAATAATTGGCGTTTGGCCTGTTGTGTAGTGCAGACGTGCAAGTTTTATTTTAGTTAGATACAAGAGTGCAGTGAAATTATAATTTACATTAAAAATTCAATAATTGCAACTCAACTTGAATTTAGGTGAAAAGATCCTAATTGTACAGTATCAGAGGTACAAAAACAGTACGAAGTGCTGAAAATAGTGTGTAGAAGAGTCCCTAGAAACGATTCGACGACGTGGTGCACAACTGGGATTTCTCAACGCAGTTTACGCCGACTTTTGAGAAGTGACTTGCACATGTTTCCCTATAACATTCAAATTGTTGAAGACCTGTTACCTACAATACTAAGTGATGATGAATCTATAACACCATCAGATTTCCATGTTTATTGGCTCCCAATTATTTTCTAAGAGAATTTTTGAACGAAAAGGTTTACATAGAGAAAAGGTTACAAGGGTTCGATTCGTTTTACAACGAAAAGTTTTACATAAACAACCATAACAACTCAAGGATAATATCCTGGCTGAAACTAATGCATTAACACGAGATGTGTTGACAAAAGTGGAAAAAGTATGTCAAGAAGTGCACAAAATCACATTGTTGCTAATGGGTCACATTTCCTGTGGTTCGCAATAGTACCACTGTGTGAAACCGTTCTTTACCCGCCCAGGCCCCCTCTACGTACCAGAGCTCGACTCGAGTCAGCTCGGCTTAAGGCCAGAACAGGTCTCGGGGGACGCTTGGCTGGCGCCTGCCGACTGAAGGAATTGCCTGCTAACTACGGAAAAATTTAATTTGTTTTTTGAATATTTTTAATGTTCTCCACTAACCCACTATGTAAATTTTCATCTTGTTGGTGGTTTAATATAATGAATCGAAGCAAACAAATTTTTACTTTATTATCTAACACTTTTTTTATTTTAAACTTTATTTGATTATAGTTTCCTAGCCAATGTAACATTACGAGGGTTGTTATTTATGTATCCGGAATAATAAATAAAACCAAATAATTATCATTGAAAAAGGTTTTTTTTTTTCAAAATATTCTCTGCGATGATTGATACACTTTTGCATATGCTTGAATCAATTTTCATAGCACTTTTTCCATTCCGTTTGAGGTATCTCCAAAACATGCATTTTGAACGCATCAACCGCTTCTCCTAGCGCCGAATATCGTTGACCCCGTAGTTTATTCTTCATGGACGGAAAAAAAAAGAAATCATTGGATGCCAAATAAGCATTGTATGGCGGATAGCCATCAATTCGATGTTTTGACCAGTCACATATTGAGTTGTTCGGCCCGATGTGTGAGAGCTCGCATTGTCATAGTGAAGAATTAACCTGCATCGCTGGTTATTTTTTTCTTATTTCTTTAGAGACTTCTGGCATACAAATGGTTGTGTACCATTCAGTATTGACCGTACTATGATTCTCTAGTGGCACTGTAGCCACATGCCCATTTATCCCAAAAAACAGGAGACCATTTGCTGTGAAGTGCATACAGTCGACTGCTGTTTACTTTCGGGCTAATACGCATAAATCCGTCACCTGAGTATATATTAACATGGCTATTAGCGCACCACGATTGTATTTTTTGATCATTTCTTTGCATCAATTGACACGACTCTTTTTTTAAGCAATTGTCAAATTAGGCTGAATCCAACGCAAACTAATCATTTTCAGGGCTAAATGTTCATATAAAATCTTGTGTATGCTTATCATACTAATGCATAGGGATGCCTCAATCTCACGGTATGTCATATGACGATCTTGCTTTATCAGTTCGCGCACACTATCGATGTTGTGACGACCTTCTTTAAATGCGTCTGTGACCGAATGACGGTTACAATTGAATTCACTAAAACAGTGATATAAAGTGGCTTTAGATGGTGCTTCATCGCCAAATGATGAAGTGAGTTGATTGATGCACTGTTGTTGAGATAATCCACGTCGAAAATCTCGCACAAAAATTCTCACGAGTTAATTTCATTTTTTGACTGAGGTGAAATTTTCAAGTCATTAAACTACACAAAAAGCATCCGTATGACAAATCGTTCTGATTACGAATACTGTCAAACTAATCAACGATATCAAACTATATGACTTATATGTCAGATGGCGCCTCGGAACACCATTGTTGACAATTCCAGATACATAAATAGCAACTCTCGTATCAAACACGACTTTAAAACTTTGATAATAGTGTTAAGCATCGTTGATTTTCTTAAAATTTTTAAATAAATAATACCAAATGTTCTTAGAACGTGAATTTTACCTTAATGAATTGTATACTAAACGCAAATAATAGCTTGTGGCATGTAGATATTAGAGAAAATTCAAATTCCAGTTGACAGTACGCCCATATAACTTGCTATCAGTATAATGAAAATCATCGCACTGTAATTATATTAATGGCAAAATAAAAGAAAACAATACAAGCATAATAAATCAAAAATAAATCTAAACAGAGAGCCGTTTGAACACTGTCTAAGCAATTACCATACCAGCCCCATATGTACACATATAGCGTAAACGTTACGTTGGCTGTGTCATTAAATTTACTTCCTATTCGCTCGGAGGTCGACTATTTGAACTATACAAATAAAATCATTCATCTGCGAACGATATTTGTTCAATCGTCAATTTGTCAATTCATGTGCTCTGCCGTAGTCGTTAGTCTGATACGGCGGCGTCTCGTTGTAGATGAACTCTAAGCGACTGCTAATATTCGAAAGCGGGAAGTTTATTAGTCAGACCTTGCTACTGACAGAGTAATATTTTAAGTTATTTTAGTTATGTTTTTAGTTTAAATATTTTCTGTTACTGTAAAAGAAAATGTACGAATATTTGTATTTTTACTAAGAGCATATAACTGTGTGCCTATGATTGATTGATTAATCAAAAAATTGTCGATATGTTGAAATATACTGATTTAAATATTTTTACATCCGAAACAATGTGTTCGATTTTTTTTGTAAATTCTAATATCTACAGCAAAAACTCAACGATTAAAATGTGAAGTGAAGAAATATACAGTAGTTATCGTGTAAAACCCGAATGCGAAAATGTCTAGAGTACGAGTACGTAAAGATTACCATTACCCAAATCAATTTAGATATGATTGATTGGTAGATTTAGATGGACTCCGAATTATTTCTCTGGTAGAGCAGTTTTTCACTTGAAGAAATCACCAAATAAATAGAAATGATACTAGTATAATGAGATGTCAAACATAGTTTAATAATACCCCACATCGAAGAAGAGTGAGTACCGCATGTTGAAGGCACGCAAACGCTGTTTGAGCTCGACTTCTCCAACTTACGCCATCAGGTTCTATTTTTTTTACAACTCAATTGCTAATGGATTGTTAGAAGAACAAGACATATATAAATGTCCGAACTGTTTAATGCCATATAAGGTTATTGACTGAAAATTGTGCAACTACATCTAGGTGATACTGCCATATGTGCTGCTTCTGACACTTGAACATCGATCTCATCGGCAATGATTACAATAATATAGAGAACGAGCACATCGGAAAATGAATTAGGACCTAGTTGTCTTTAGTGAGGAATCACGATTCTGCATAAGCG
This sequence comes from Cosmopolites sordidus, assembly GCA_031761425.1. Taxonomy (NCBI): domain Eukaryota; kingdom Metazoa; phylum Arthropoda; class Insecta; order Coleoptera; family Curculionidae; genus Cosmopolites; species Cosmopolites sordidus. The sequence continues at coordinate 448,214 of JARFXV010001665.1, forward strand.
AACGTGATGGCCGAAGGGGATTTATACAGCGACATGGAAAAAGATATCAACCTCAAATTAATATTGAGCGGAATTTTCGCACATAGCTTCCAATAATTCACATAATACTTCCAATTTTTCAACAAGATAATGCATCACGCACTATTGCTAAAATTGAATTGTTTTAAAATTATTATTAGACTCATCAATCGAATGGCATAGTTAGCCAGATCTCCCCAAATTTAGCCTATATTTTGGAACACGTGTAAAAGAATAGGAAATTTGACTCAGTTTCCATAGACTCTAGACACTAGAGGCTCTAAGACATAAAATATATGTAGCTTAGACATTGTACCGCAAGAAGAATTAGATCAATCTACGAGTATGTAAATCAAGTAATAAGACTGGTAGCATAGCGTTCGATCTGGCAACTTTGTTAGATTTCTCTTTGGAGGGGAGGCAGACAAACATCTGAGGGATCTTTAGTACGAGTTTAGATTCCCTAGGACTCCCTAGAGTCACTTGGTGGTTCATAGAAATTCTTTTCGTTAATCGGATTTTTCTAGTGCGTTTTGAAAATGAGTGACAACCATTTCGAGCACAGGTGCATTTTCAAATTTTGTTTCAGAATTGAGCACAGTGCCATGGAAACTTTTGCAAAACTTCATTAGGCCTATGGATACAGTTTTTTGTCACAGACTCAAGTTTTCAAGTGGTTTAAGACATTTTTAAGAGGCTGCGACTCGATTGAAGATAAACCTCTCTCCGGGAAGTCTTCAACTACAAAAAGTGATAAAAATATCCACATAATCCGAGATTTTGTGCGTTCTGATCATTGGTTGATAGTCAGAATCCCGATCATTCTAGAGTAGAGTTGAATTTGAATTATTCCAACGTTCATCAAATTTTGACCAATGAATTAAGGATGAAGATAATCTGCGCGAAAATTGTTCCGAAAAATCTTTCGCAGGATCAAAAGAGACAACAAGAAGGAAACATGTCTTAATTTCTTGGAAACATGTTTTCTACTTAACATTATTATACGATCGAGTGCTACGTCAACAGTCTCATTGCTTTATTTACACACCTCGTATGTGAAAATTTGCTGGGAGATGTATAGATAGCCACCGTGAATAAAAAACTCTAATTTGAATCTCTTTCTTAATATAGTACCGATGTTTAACCCAAAATTACTTAAATTAACCCTGTTAATAAAACCTAGGTATTGCAATTTATATGTAAATTAGCATATGTCAGAAATGTATTCTTTTTAGTATTAATTATTTATTCAGTCTCATAGTAAAATATTAAACTAGCATTTTCAAAATAGTATTTTTCTCATATTAAGGTTTAACTATATAGCGGGAGATTTTTTTAGTGCGTCCGAACTTCTAATAGGGGTGGCTGTTAAACGAACTGTGAGTTTGCGCGTCTATAGTGTCAATTATTCAATAAAGTAGGGTAAACACCATGGGACATTTAACATCAAAGCAACGTTGCAATTAGTCGATATCTATTATCAAAATAACTGTTCTGTTCGCCAAGCTTACAGAGAACTTTGTGGATTTTATGGTGCACATAATCGCCCAACCCAGCCATGTTATTCGCCGAATTATCGACAAATTTCGAACGCATTTCACACTGCTTGATATTAAAACATCAGGAAGACAACAACCTGTGCATCCCGAAGAAAATATCACCGCTGTTGCTGGCAGCGTTGATGAAAATCCAAATTTCTCAATTCGTCGTCGTTCGTGAGGAAGTTGAACTTTGTAATTCGACTACGTGGACAATTTTGTGTTAAGATCTTGGTATGATGCCTGATAAGATCCAGCTTGTCTAAGAACTCCAGCCGCAAGACCATCGTTTGCCTCGTATGTTCGGTGAATCGGCTCAAAATCAATTACAACTTGAGCCATAATTTAACCGCAAGATTTTGTTTAGTGACGGAGCTTATTACTGGCTAAATGGTTATGTTAATAAACAAAATTGCCCCATTTGGATTGAAAACAATCCGCAAATGATCCAAAAATTACCGTTGTATTATAGAAACGCGCCGAATGGTACGGATTGTTCAAACTCAAGCCGGAAAGTACGTTACTGTCAATGATTATAATTCCGAATTTAAATGATATTGATCTGGAGGAGATATGATTCTAACAGGACGTCTCCACCTGCCATAAAGTCAACGGAACAATCGATTTATTGAGGGAATGTAACATCTTTAGTCTATGCCTATAAACCAGTAACTGGCATGTTGGCGTTGGATATTTCTGACTGAGATGAAATTTTCAACCACTAAACAATACAAATAGTGTCTGTATGACAAAAAGTTCTGAGCACGTATAGAGTTAACAAAGTCTAACTTTACGATGTATATGCCAGATACATAAATAGCAACCCTCGTATTATTTTTTACTACAGTTAAAATGAAAGGCCTGCACACAAAATATCTGGTATTTACCAAGTGTTACCAATCAGATGTTTACCCAAAATGCATGTGTCTAACAAATATCAACAAGTCAAGGACAACAGCAAGGTTTTAAGAAGAAATGATTACTTGAAAATAGAAGAATTCAATATAACAAAAGGGATATACACAACGTTTATCTTAAAGTGATACATAGTAAATTAACCCATAAACTAAACGACATTGAGTTTGACATTTTGAGTCATCAAGTAAGACAACAAATTTTCGAAATTACAAAAAGTGTACAACACTAAAGAAGAAATTGGAAAACCTCCTATCAAAAAGAAACCAAAAAAAAATTCAAAATACCAATTTTTCAATAGATTCGTCAACCTTACATATCACAGTTTTACTAATGAAGAATCTAAGTTATATCAAAGAGGTTTCCAGTATAATAGATAAGATAACAAAACTCCGTATTTGCTCGAGACAATATTGTTATATGCATTTAGAGCATTTTTATTTGTGTAGTAGTATATTATACATAATAGCTTACTTAAAACAAAAGAAAAGTTAATGCTCACGCTAAGGTGCTGGGTCAGCGACTGTTCGTCAACGACAGCCTATCTGTCAACTTATCGATTATTTTATGTGGCAACCACTTTTTGCGCCATCGGTCTAGGAAATTTGAAAGCCGCCCTAATTAGGTTAATTGCCAGGTCGTTTGATGTTTTCACCAGGCATTTTGTTCGACTGTTGGATAAAAAGCCGCCTGGAAATATGACGGACAAAATGTGATGGGTATTCAACGTGTCTTAATCGAGCTTTTTTTTTAATTTCCTAAAAGCTACTCGCTTTTTCCGGCGTGCGTGTTGAACTATTGTCATTTGTTATCCAGCAATTGCCGCATCTGTGACTTTCTTGAAGTATCGAATAACCGAATTGTTCCACAAAGATGACTGTTAGAAATGAAGAATTGAGAGACGTAAATGTAATTCTTTTATATTAGTTTTTTTTAGCTTTTCCTTTTTCAACTATTAGGTTAATGCAAAAGTTCGTTCCATTTTTTTTCAGAAAAATTTTATTTACTGAAAGTTTTATTTAATCAATATTATATATGCCGTTCTGTTCGATAACCTTTCTGCATCTATCTGGTAGCTGCATAATCCCGCTCTTACAGCAGTTCTGGGGTTTTCTGTCTGTCGACCTAATCAAGTTGATTTTTCTTTTCCAAAGAAGTAAATTTTCTATCCTTTAAGCTGTATTGATGTGATCTGAGTAAATGGTAGTCGGAGGGTACAAGATCGGGATAGTACGGTGGATAAACCAAAACATCCAAGTCAAGTTGTAGAGGTTTCTGTAAGGTGGCCAAAGGCACGGGTTCCTTTCTATTAACTAATTCAGGCCGCTTGTGGTCCATTTCTCGTTTTAATTCACACAGTTGTGAGCAGTATTTATCCGATTTAATGGTCTGATTTTCAGATAACAGCGCATAATAAACGATTCACTTAGAGTCCCACTATATGCATAGTATAACCTTCCTCGGGTATAAACTGGATTTTACTCTCGTAGCAGATGCATTTCCGTGCTTACGCCATGATCTCTTACGCTTAACATTATTATAAATAATCCACATTTCATCACCTCCTCTTTAAGAATGTATCGATTTAATTGCATTTCAATAGAAAATCGCAAGCAGAAATTCAGTCTATCAAATTTTCTCCCTTAACTCAAGCAACATACATACATCGGCATTGCAAACCGTTCAAAGTTGACGTAATCCTCTTGACACTGTTGACTAGTTAATTCTAAGAATCACTCCGATTTATCGAATTGTTCTATGCCGATCACTTTTAACTAGCGCCAAAATTTAGTTGTCATCAGCCCTAGCTGGTCATTCAAAATGTGGTACAGCGATAAGATTATTCTTCTTAATCACTTACGGCACATTGAATCGTTTATTGGCATCCTCGCCGTCCACAGCACATATCTTGATTTCTGTCTGCGATGCAATCTTATCTTTTTGGAATAGAATAAAAAATCTTACATGTCAAAATTGCTATTTATTTTCTGCCATTTTCAATGCTTAACAAAATTTAAAACACTGAAATGTCTTCTGTCAAACAACATCAAAATGTTTTACGTGTGAAGTAGATAACACTTCGGTTTTGCGATGCAATGCCATCTAGCTCCAAAAACAGGACCAATTTTTACATTAACCCAATAGATCATTGTTTCTCAATATTTTTAGTGTCGCGATCCATTAAATAACTAAGTTAGGTAAAAAACGTTGCGATCCCCTCAATACAATATGTTAATTTGTTATCAGTTAACATGGCGACGTTTCGTCCTTCTTTCAGTATCATAATTTATGAAGAATCGTTCTTATTTTAACAGATGTATGTGTGAATGAGCTATTACATTTATACCGAAATACCGCACACAGCCACAAATACCGAACTATAAGACTTGTGTAACCCCTTATTCTTTTATTACTTTTACCAGTCGAGCCTGTGCTCTGCACTTGCACGCATTTGTAAAATAAACTGCCCGCGCATCTCTCGCTACCCGTCCGCGCATGTCAGACCTATTATTCGTCCCGAGCGCGCTTAGGCACGTTCGTACAAACGATGCGCTTTGGTAATAAAAACAAAGGAACGAGACGAAGAGTTTTATTGTCAATTACGTTTTACGAAAACAAGTACTTTTACGATTTCTTTTCTCACCCAGTGTTAAATACTACGATTTCTTCTCTCACTTAGTGAAAATTACTTACTTCTAATACTACTACTTAGTAATACTACTCACTTAGTCAAAATCAATTAATAATATTAAATTATATTGACAAATTTGTGACAAAACGCAATTCACCGTCTACATCTGGTGAAACAGTAAAGAAAAAGACTAGATTCTACAATAAAACATGAAGCCTTCAAAATTAATCCGGCATCTGGAAACAAAACACCCGTCTATACAAAATAAACCATTAGAATTTTTCGAGCGTATATCACTCGTCTTGAAAAATCAAAAAGTTCCTATCAACAAATCAACACGTAATGAGACCGCAGCACTTCAAGCATCCTATTTAGTAGTATTAAGAGTGATCAGAAGTCTCTACACGATTGCGAAAAAGCTCATTTTACCCGCTTCCATTCATATGGGCAATGTGATGATAAGTCGAAAAGTTGAAAACTATACCACTTTCAAATGACACAATATCAAAACATATTAATGAAATGACCAATGATGTTCACGATCAAATAATTAAGGAGGTTAAATTAAGTGAACTTTTTGCCATTGAGTTCGCCGAGTCAAGAGATGTGCCGAATTTGGCGCAATTTTTGTGTTTTGTCCGATACGAATACGATGGATCAATTAAAGAAAATATGCTATTTTGTAAATCAATCCCTGGTCGTACAACTGGCGAAGGACTCTAAAGTTTTTATTGATGACAAAACCAAAGCTTGTACTATAATAAATACATTGCAGTATGCAAAAAGCCCGAAGCGATAACAGGTGATAAGGAAGAACAGTGGTGTGATAGTAAAATTAAAAGACATTATGCCACAGAAATGCGCTTGCTACAAAAAAGATGCCAGATAATTTACAAAATGTTCTATCAGAAGTCGTAAAAAGTGTTAATTTTATTAAAACTCGACCATTGCAGATTAGATTGCTTTCCACATTGTGCGAAGAAATGGGTGCCAAATACGACTACTTTTCCATATTGAAGTTAGGTGGTTGTCGCGAGAAAAAATTCTAACGAGGCTTTTTGAATTGCTAGATGAATTGGAAATCTTTTTTTACAGATAAAAATAGCTCATTTTCAAAGTTTTGGAAAAACTTTATTACTGTTGGCTTACCTGATTGAGTGGTATATTTTTAGACTTGAATATGGGTTTATAAGACCGTAACAAAAACATTTTACTAATGACGGACAAAGTCAATGTATTTATCAAGAAGCTTGGTATTTCGATTATATGCCTTGAAAAACGCAATTTTGAAGCATTCACTTTAGCTTTGGATTATATTACCAAAAATATGGATATTGAAAATTCTGTTATTGATCGCGTGTTGGCTAGCATGAAAATGTGAATTGCGAAACGCGAATTGAAAATTCAGTTACTGCAATATTTTTCTGATAGCAACGATGATTTGTCGAAACGATGGGTACTCAATTGGTTTGATGAAAATGTTGTTGCAGCTGCTGAATTACCCATTGTGATTTACAACTAACTTATTGAAATATCGACCGACAAAACTCTACAACTAGAATTTTTATCTCAAAATTTAGGTAAGTTTTCGCTTACACGACGATGTGAATATGGAAGCCTGGTAACGGAAGCATGGAAAACATTGAACCCCTTCGCTACTAACTTATGCGAAAAAAGCTTCTCGTCTAGGGTGGCTTTAAAAACTAAATATATAAAATATTTAATAATTGCTTATGCGTGTTTGCAATGATGATCCACGTATAGAAAAACTTTTAAGTGAAAAACATAAGCAACCGTCGCATGAAATTATTATTTCAAACAAATTTGACTGTTACTTTATTAAGTTTATTTTATTATGTTACTAGCTGACCCGACAGATGTTGTCATGTCCAAATTTCAATAAATTTGTTAGTGATCGTTTTGTTATTGTGTGTATTGGAAATGTATAAATAAAGTAAAAATGAGAAAAAAACACGGATTTTTGAGTGATCATTGTATCTATTAACGATTGTGGTCATGGATATTCAATTTAAGGAGGAGTTCGTATAGAATCGGTTAGATAGTTGACGACATCATCTTGGCTAGTAACGAAATCCATCGATTTGTACGTCATCATTTCGCCCGCAATTTCACTTTGAGTCTTAAAATTCAATTCGTCGACATCAATGTTTTTCGCAGCCAATATAGCACGTTCGATGATTTTTGTAATTTTAAGCAATGTTTGGGAACACATTTGGGTTAGTTCGGTCTTTGATTCGGTGAACTGGCAAAAATTGACGGGGAATATAATGTAGCCAGTCGAAATGTTAACTGATATTTTTCCATTGCCAATGTCCAGCAATTGTTTGGAAAATACTTCTCCGTTTGTAACATTGCGTTTCATTTATAGCATTGCGAGTTCTGCGACCTAAATTGCTCTGTCTTATTGACGGCATAGCAATACGATTAAATTGCGTCAATGAAATTCAATTATGTCGATTGCGACATAATGTGCGATAACAATTGAACTGAAAATGGACAATTGACTCACTTTGTTCTTACTATATAACCGTTTGTCACTTCAAAACTTACTGTATTTCGTAGGTAAATCTGTAAATTTGGTTGAGATAAAACGGCGAAACTTAATTAATTTTATGAAACGATTGCGATGAACTTACCACTGAATCACAATTCAACTGAAAATAAACAACTGAATCAATTTTTCCGTTACTATGTAACCGATTGGCTTGATTCACAGTTTGACAATTAGCTGTTAAACAACATTTGCACACGTAGGGAAATAAATTGGAATATAAATAAAATAATTACATTTCGCAAAACAACACAAAAGTAAAAACAAATATAATTTTGTTTGAATTTAGGCTGCAATGCCTTTTCCAAATTTGTCTCCATATCTTCCAGATTTTTTTTTTATTGAAAACATTTCAATTAAATTATTTCCACATCGGGAGCATAACGAATAAAACAAAAAAATAATCAACCAAATATGTCTTTCCTATGGTCAGTTATGATCGAGAGTACAAACAAAATTATGATTTTTGCAGTTTGTCCGAAGTTTCCGACTTTACTTTGTAATTGTCTCGAGTTTTTTTTTTCTGGAAACTTTCCCAAGACCATAGCGAACAAACTGAAAATAAATTACGTATATTCATTGTTCCAATCGTGAGTTATGGTCTTGAATTCATACAAAAATACCATAGAAAAAAACACTTTCAGTTTTTCTACACTTTTCCAATTTTTCAGGAATTTTTTTCAATTCCTTTCTTTCCTTAAAAACCTTATATGCACTATTAGGAACATTTTAAAAAAAGAATTAGCCAAATAGGTCCAGCCGTTCTCAAGTGATCCGCTTACCAACGAACAGCATTTCATTTTTATTTATAAGATTAATTGGCAATATTAAATTGTTGTTTTTAAATTAAACAGTTGGTTTTAAATTAAAAATATTTTAATACAAGAATGTTTCGTATACTGGTATTATTTTTTGAGCACATTGCGACCCCCATATTTATGAACGCGCCCCCCTAGAGGTCGCGATCTCCAGGTTGAGAAACGATGCAGTAGATTAATTAGTTAATTAAATGTCGTCTCTCGAATTAGATTTTTCTCCATGTTACATGTTATCAATATTAAGTAAAATTAACAATCTTTTTTTAGAAGTACATAGTTTTCATGTGATTTCAGTGTTTGTACGATATGGACTTTGTATGGCTAGCAGATTTTGAAAATCTCCCTAAGCATTTGAAACTTTGGTGGCCCTCGTTGTTTCATAATTTAGGAATTACAACATTCAATCCGATCCTTCTATTATTCTTGAAGTTTGAAGTGTGTTGTGTGTTGTTTCGGGAATATCCTCAAAGCCTACAATCTGTGAGTGATGATATATATATATATATATATATATATATATATATATATATATATATATATATATATATATGTATATATATATATATATATATATATATATATATATATATATATATATATATCATCACTCAGCTAGTGTTCATTTATTGCAGGATGAAGGCCTCTTCAACATTTTTCTAACTTTCGTAGCCCTGAAGCTTTCCTCTGACATTCGAGTGCAATAAATTTGATTATGTCAGTCCATCGTGTTTTGGGTTATCTTAATGGACGTTTGTGATAAAGTGGTATCCAGGATTCCTTTAGTCCACCTGTTATGACATCACCTCGGTAGATATACTACCCACCTTCATTTTAATTCCGTTACTCTTCCGGTGATGTCACATTTACTGTGCCGGTGATGTCATGATTAAACGATACGTTGAGCCTGCCAAATGGCTGCCGGCAACATATATCACGCCGTTCTACTACTTTTGTCATCGCTAAATTTATTGAGTATGATCTCACTCTTTTTCAGATTTGTTTTCAAATCAAATGGTTCACTTGCTCTTTCCAGCTCTTGTATGTGTTTTTTAGCTCCTCTGGATTTTGTGAAAGAAGGATACCATCTGCGAATTTAAGAGAGCTTAAATATGCACCACTGACTTTTATTTTATCCTGTTCCCAATATAGATTGCGGAATACTTCCTCAAGGCAAACTGAGGAAAGGTCAGGCGATCAATATTGCCTTACCCTGCCGTACACCCCGTTCGACATTGATTTTAAATTCTAAATCATCAATATGAACTGTCGCTGTAACTTTATCATACATGGATCTGAAAGAGTTTACAGAGGCTCTGTCTACACTTAGTTAAGCAATGCATCCATTATGGCTTGCTTTAAGATTGAGTCAAATGCCTTTTCATAGTCAACAAAAGCCAAGCATAGTGGCATGTTGTATTTATCGTTTCTTTCTATGACCTGTTGGTCAACCTGAATGGGATCCACTATACTGTATCCACTTCTGAATCCTGCTTGCTCCCTTAGTTGTACTTCATTCGGCGTTCTTAGCTATATTTCTTTAGCTCTAATCTTGGTGAAAGCGTGGTACATTACTGATAGGAGGTTTATTGGATGGTAGTTCTTTAAATCTTCCTGTGTTCATTTTTTATGTATAAGAAGAATCATTTTAGCATTTTTCTATAAGCATTTTGTGTACATTTTTGTCAATATGTATATGAAAAGTTTGATCATCAGCTTTTAGTATTTCAATAGCTATACAGTCATTTCATCCTTCCTTGGAGCCTTGTCATTTTTCATCGATTCTATAGCATTTGTCACTTGATCCACCAGGATTTCTAGCATTTGCTCTTCCATGGGCATTGCTGTCTTTGTCTGCTTCTGATCTTCATATAATTTGTGTGTATATACTATGCCGTCCTCATGCATTAAAGCAAAAATGTGCGTAGTCTTACTTCTTAGTTTGTGTTTAGCTTTGTTTACTCCCCTGTTTTCTTCCAGTGTTTTTCAAACTTGCTGCCACCATTCTTTCATGCGATCTTGGAGAGTTCGATTATATATATAATTTTTATTTTGTTTTTTGGGATTTTCGGTCAATTATTAATAAATTATTATTTTTATTGTTTGGTTAACGTTTCGGTATTTATAAACCAGCTTCAGAACAATTCTACAATATATAACACTTTTACACATAGTACAAATTTATATTCTAAACCAACCAACTATTTAATTTTCTAATTTTTTTTCAAATTAAATGTAACATTCTTTGTCTAATCTTCAGTTGACACACTTTTGAATTTGACATATTTTACAAATTTGTAACCTTTGTATTTTTTGGTTTTTTTGTTACAACCTAACAATTTTTTTTTACTTGTAATGGTATTTGATGCAAAAAGATGAAAAATCATTATTTAATGATGTCATTATATACACAACTTAAATCAGTATCGTTTCTGTAATTAATAGTATTATTTATTTTTTTATATAAATCATTTCTTTTATATTTCTTTTTTTCAAAGATTGTCATATTTCATTTAAAAAAAATAGGAAATTAATTTATCAATAAGATATACTTAGTAAGTTTTTGAATATGAATGTGTATTCTTGTAAAAGTGATATACATACATATATATATATATATATATATATATATATATATATATATATATATTATATATATATATATATATATATATATATATATATATATATATATATATATATATATATATATATATATATATATATATATATATATTGTAGAATTGTTCTGAAGATTGTTTATAAATAAACGGAAACGTTAACTAAATAATAAAAAAATATAATAATTGACCCTAAAATCCCAAAAGAAAACCAAAAAAATAATAATATTAAAAACGGCCAGGAAAATATATATAATAATATATACAAAAATTATTACATATTTTTTCTAAGTTTGTATTTTATTTTAAATTTGTTCGTAACATTTCTGTAATTTTTATTGCTAAGGCTGTTATTTTGAAGGGTCCTATGTACAGTAATACCGTTTTCTTTATATAAGGTATAAATTCTTATATAAAATTCTTCTTATAAAGAACATGCTCGTGGTTGATGTAATGGACCAGAGTGTATTTTATACTGTTGCTCTGTATCATTACTCTGTTGTATCAACAGAGATTTTTATACAACATATAATTGAAATAACAACAAAATTAGCAATTTAGCATGCTAACATGGAGATGTATTTGTATTGAGTGTTTTTTTTCTCTACTAATTCCAGCTTGCATCTTTCTGTGCATGCTTCGCAGGAGATCTCTTATGGTCTCTTTGCGAAATTTTATTCCATTCTTCCTGAACGGCGATTCGAAATACTGCAATTGAATTAGGAGCTGGATTTCGAGCTCGTATAAGGCATTTGAGAATATTCCATAGGTGTTTGATGGGATTTAAATCGGGACTTAAAGGTGGCCAGTAAAACGATGCAATTTCGACTTCCAGTAGGTACTGGAACACTGTTTCGCCAACATGGGTGCGAGCATTATCGTGCATTAGCACAAATATGTCATACTCAATAAAGCCACTATATGGTAGAACATGTTCGTCAATGATGTTGCGGATGTACCAGTTCTTACATCCATCTCAACAAGCGCCGTACGACTTTCTCTACTAATGCCTCCCCATTGCCTAATGTACCCTTCACTGAAGTTCACGGTTTGCACAAGATTACACGCAGCATATCGTTTCCCAGTTTTTCTATAGACTCTATCACATACATCAGGCTTCCACAATTGTATTTTTGTCTTATTGGAGAAAATAACTTTGCTCCATTCACGTCATACTAATCAGCATGTCTTGTGCAAATTGTAACTGGGCCATTTTGTGATGTGGGAGAAGCCGAGGGACTTTGGTAGGGCGTTTTCAATTTAAAGCAACTTTTTTTAGCCATCTTCTTACACTTTTTGCGCTTAGATTAAAATCATTTTTTAGATTTGGAGCTGTAAATGTGCGATTTTGTAATGACTGAAGTTGTATATAGCGATCGTCCCTTTGTGTCGTGCACTGTTTACGACCTTATCCAGGTCGCCATCTATACTTCCCTTGTATCGTTTTACTGCACGAGAGATGTACGATTTATGTAGTCCCAGCAATTGTACAATATGTTCTTACCTGCGACCTTCAATAGCTAAAGTTACAATTTTAACAACAGCTCATAAATTTAGATGTACCATTACAAACAGAAAACACAAGACAGACAAACAATAATTCACTTGCAATGTCACTCTTATAATGTAAAACAAAAGGGCAACGTTATGAATCACCAAAGCACGCTATTAGATGTCAGCATAATTGTACAGTAATGACAATTATTTTATGAAATGCGACGTAAACATTTTTAGATGCCCAGATAAGTGTTAAACAATATTTATATGCACAGGACACTTCAAAATAGCAGACTTAGTATTAAAAAAGTACACAGATTTAAGTCAAAATTGAAAAACAGCCCTTATAACAAATAAGCAATATTTTTGTCCACCAGCAGGGTATATATATATATATATATATATATATATATATATATATATATATATATATATATATATATATATATATATATATATATATATACATATATATATTGGTAGGTACCTGACTGGGGACGAGCCCCACCCATCCCTTCAATTCGAGGGCATATGTTTCGCCTCTTGATGTTCAGTCTCTTCAGGGTACCAACATATACTCTCTCGTCAAGAATCGGGAGACCCTATTCACAGTCAACCACACATACTTTCGTCGATTTCCAATCGAATGGCGTATATATACATCCAACTGCTGGGTTTCATAACCTCATGTGAGAACACATAACCTGCATCTCCGCATAAATGAACATTAGGTACCTGACTGCCTGACCAAAGAAGTCTTACATTGCGTACACACACACACACACAAATATATATATATATATATATATATATATATATATATATATATATATATATATATATATATATATATATATATATATAATTGTATTATAGAAAGGCAACTAAAAATTAGAACATGGTTATTCTGCAGTCTTGCGTTCGCTATTATTCACACTTGAAGCGTCTCAGCTTGTAAACATTACTCCCTACCCGCCCTTCCTAAATCTCATTTCAAGGAATTATCCCGTAGGAATAGTCAGGCGCGAACTTCGTAACTGGTATTTTGACTAATGGCGAAGCGTATCCGCTATAGCTATTAATAACTGCGGTTCTCTGCTTTGTTGTACATACGTATTTTACCCCGTTTGTCCCCCAAAACCATCCGAGCAACATATATTAAATTTATTTCCATGCGTTTCGAATACCGCCCCAACTACTCCAACCTTCCCCCCACCCAGCACGCTTCATAATTTATCTCCATTAGGATACGAACAAGCGTTTTCTATCTCGTTCAAATCTGTTGGGGCTCTCACCTGGAATTGTAGATTTTTCTATTAATCAGGATAGCCGAGAACGATTAATAGTCGATCTGGTTGAGATGCGTTTAGCCAAACGGTAAGAGGATTTTTCGCTAAGAGATAAATTGCAGATTGAGATTCCGTATTTGGCGAATTGTCGATTGCAAATCGGCAGATTTATCATTAAAGCTAAAATCTCGAAGAAATACCAATTACTAGTGCAATCATTACCTTGTTTGATTTATTTCAGTAACAACAAAAAGAATGGTTCGTAACCATGAAATTAAATAAAATAATAGGCATAATTTTTATCAGATTTCGATTTGACATATAATATTACATAATGTTTTCATTGTGTATTGATAAATTTTATTGTGTATTGATAAATTTCATTGTGTATTGATAAATCATGTTAAATCCGAAGAGATTTACCCCTAAACACTAAATCTTTTTACTTCCCTACGCACGTTTCGCTAGCATTTTAATAATGATTTAATCTTGAGATTGAGGATGATTTAATGCTGAGATTAGGTTATATCCTGATGATACTAACATAGTTAGCGAAATATGTCAAGAAGTTTAAACACGCGATTTGGTGTTTACTAGTAAATCTCTTCGAGTTTTGTGTTTTACAACGAAGATTCCAATAGAGTATGCCAAATGACAATATTATTACTTTTTAACTGATAAAAGTGGTGATTTCTGTAAAAACGCACTCTGTTCGACGACACTTCAGTTACTACTTCAACATCCTTAGTCCTTAATTGAAAGAAAGCACCTGACCCCTGTTTCATAAACGTGACCATGACAAGTTACAGGGCATACCTGCACATCCATTTTTTTACAATCTGACTTTCATAAAAAAAGTCAATCATGACATAATTGTACAAAAAAATTGACAAATGTGTCGAATTATCATAGCAATTTATCATTTTTTCTTTTCATAAACCTTTACAGCTGACTTGACAAATTTTGACTATTTTGTCGGCATTTGTTTGATAGTTTTGTTTTATGAAGCAGGTGATTGTCATGAAATGTATAATTATTCGACCATTGCCACAAATATTCCAAAAGTCTGTTGCTGCTATCCAATTTTGTTTAAAAGTGTTTACATTTTTGTTTTGACATGGATCTCAGTTCCAGCAATGAAAGTAGTAATAGTGATAATTTAGTAACAAGTGCCAAGGAGGGGGTATAGAAAGAGAGTGAATTTTTCTTTCACCATTACTAATTTTGTTTTAAAGAGAAGTGTCGAGTTAACAAAGGTACCGTAGAGTATTTTATAAATAAAATTGGTATATATCTTCTACACGCCACTAGAACATCATATAATACATTCATCTTCAACACGTCGCTGAATGGAACAAAGCTCTTGAACCTGTGAACCAGATTTTCTGTGCATTGTATTGGATGTGCTCAGATTCACAATAACGTATTAATGCAGATTCACATGTCTGTCAAGTGTCAAAAGCAAATTATTCGCCGTTGTATAAAAGTACATACGTTAATGGTAAGTGGATTATAGGGCGAATAAGTGGCCAACTAATACATATGCAATCCCACAGTTATTAATGAAGTAATAACAACATTTCATGAATCGCTGGTATTGTTGATGAATTATTATTCCCGATTAACGGGATTTGATCAAAATATTATCAATATTCATTTTTCTTCGTCGTCGCCACGTTGCCGTGTTTCTCCTTTTTTCAGAAGCGATTTCCATACTTTTGGAATGTTGCGAGCATCGTTTCGCGTATTTACCTCACCCGTTTCTTCTATTTTAAGAGTTTCTCTGATTGTTCGCACCTTGTAGTTTTCAATATTCGCTATTTCTTTGGCTACTTAAAAATTAATTTTATGTCCTGTTTGTCCTGGGTGCGGAAGTGGCTTTGTTTGTTTTTTAAGTTGTTTTTATGTTCTTATATTCTGGCCGAGATTCATCTGTTTGTTTTTCCTATGTATGTTCTGTTGCAGTCGAAGCAAGATATACTTATACCCTATGAGTTTCCAGTCTAACTTTGTCCTTGGGGTTTTTTAGGATGTTTGCGACAGTTTTGTGCAGCTTGTAGGCAGTTCTGATCTTATGTTTTTTTAGTAGCATGCCCATCCTATCAGTGATTTCTTTTACGTATGGTAGCAGGACTTTTGGTGCATTTGGTTCCTGAACATCTATTGTTCTTCGTGTTGGGGTTTCCTGACCCTAGTGAATGGTCTTCCTGATACAATTTTCTGAATATCTATTTTGTCTAAGGGCTGTGGAAATTTTTGGTAGTTCCTCGCTTCGTGTATCTGGTAGTGTTAATCGAAAGGATCTGGAAATTAAGGTGTTCGCTACTGCTTGGATTTGAGAAGGATGATGATGGGATTTAGCGTTGAGGTATGGATCGGTGTGAGTTGGTTTTCTATACACTCTGTATTTGAGGGTTCCAGAAAGTTTTCTTTTGATGAGAAGATCCAAAAACGGCAGTTTCCTATCCTATGCGACATCCAGGATGAACTGTATTCTGAGATGGATTTGGTTTAATTGGGTTAGGAAGTTGTTCAGAAGTTCGTTTCCGTGAGGCCATATTATAAAGATATCATCTACGTAGCGTTATATTCATATATATATATATATATATATATATATATATATATATATATATATATATATATATATATATATATATATATATGCTTAGAGCACTACACTAACTACAATATGAAAGACTTTAGCGATCGATTAAATACCTTATGATGCTGATGAAGCTGAGCATGAACCGACTGCTATTGAAGTGTTTCAAACTTTGACACAACAGTCAAAATTGATTTCCCAGTATTTATATTATATTCTGTCTATTTAATACGCAAATATTCATTTTGTGTTCGTATATTTAGTTAGCCATTTTCTTAGCCTTTATTGATAAACTCAATTTGAATAACAGCATCAACATAAAACGGCAAAGTAAAACTGGGCGGTCTTAAAATATTTTACTTCTTTTCCATCTTTAACAACTTCAAGTCGAGTCTGTATCTTTCTCGTTTTGCTATTTCAACTTTTGCATTCACTGGTGCCACGTCAGTTTCAAGTTTTTGCCTTCCATAATGTCCATAATGTCTTCTTTTCTTGTGTTATTCGTCTTATTCCGGCTAAGTCATAGGTTTCCAACGGGGATTGTACCGCCCCCCAGTGGGCCCCGCTGGTGCCTTTCATGGGGGCGGTAGTGGGTCCGGCGTCAAATGGTCAATCATTAAGTCAGTCTAGGGGAGCGGCCGTGGCAGAGATACCTTTTAAGGAAATTAATGTGATAAAATAGTTTGAAAATTCCTACTGTTTTTATGAATAAATATTTTATCTAGCTATCTAAAATGTTATCTTAATTGAATCTAATAAGAAATTCCGGCAGTACAGTATTGAGTATTTAAAATATAGGTTTACCTCTATTCTCCTACGACATTAGTAGGAGTTATTCTCCTACGACACAGTCATTACCTATTTGTTTAATTTGCCAAAAATATTTTCATATGAAGCCATCTAAGCTACAAGAGAATTTGATTTTTCGTATTTTCAAGGACTGGAAAAGAAATATTTAAAACAGCCAACTATATCTCTTTTTGCTTCGTCTTCCAAACAAGAAAATGATGGATTACGAGCTTCATATAATATTTTATTGTTAATCGCAAAAGTGGGAAACCACACACAATTGGCGAGAAATTAATCTTGCCGGCAGTCAAAGAGGTAATAAAAACTGTTCTGTTAGATATCATCAGGAAGATCCCATTGAGTAATAATTCAGTGCAAAGAGGAATGATGAAATGGCTAAAGGCGTTAAAATATCATGAATCAATTCTACCAAATAGCGAAGCACTACTCTTACTCGATTCATAAAAGAAGAAAACAATTGTCAAGACTTATTATTTGCTAAAAATTTGGAGTCCGATACTGAAACCTAAGGGATAATAAGATAAGATTAGAAACAATTCACTGAACGATATTATATATAGATTATTTGGCCAACTTTGAAGTAAAAATGACGAAGATTACAATCGTTTTGTGTTGTAAACAGGAGTTTATTGGCTCTCAAAAGGTATTTGTATCAATAGTTTCTTCACTCAGTACTGGACCTTGAAAACACAGACGAAAAACTGCTGGAAAACCTGATTATATCGTTGACCTATAAATATAAACCTATGACATCGTTTATTTGGTTTTAATATTTTAAACAGATTACAGGCCTGTTTAAAATATTTAATAAAGTCAATTTATAATTGCAATGTGATGCGTTGAATTTAATTCAAACAAAAAAAGTCATGGCTGCTTTTGTAGGAAAACTTCTTCTGTTGAAACGAAATCTAGGTAAAGGAAAACACAGCCACTTTCCCATATTATTAGCAGTCTCTGCAAAACGGTAAGATTTACGTCCTTCCGACACTTGGACGTTCTTCATGCTGATTTAATGGAGCGATTCCAGGATATTTTAAACATAAATATATTGAGTTGGGTTTTAGATCCTTTTGCAAATGCAGATACACCAGAATCATCAAATTTAGAAGAGAAACTCGCAAAGCTAACAGAACTAACGAAGAACTAAAAGTAAAATTCAGAAATGGATATCAAGAGTTCTGGTTTCAAAAGTTAATACCAGTTCTCTACCATGAATTGTGGGTAATAGTACAGAACTGTTTAATTACATTTCCTTCATCATATTTGGCTGAGCGTGGATTTAGTTATAAAATGAACAGATCCTACAGAACATCTTAAAATCCAAATCAATATCCAGGAATAAAAGATAAATATATTATTATAGTCCTCGTACTGAACTCAGCATCTCAGCCTAAGCTGGTCTATATTACAATGCCAAAATGAGAAAGCAATTCAACTCCTCTCACTTAGCATAAAATTTTACGAACAATGTGGCATGTCTGCAAGAGTACTGCACGTTGTCCCACTATGGCAATCGATTTTGAGATACCAAGGTTCTTCAAATTTTTTGAAAAATTCTTACTTATTAGGCCTTCGGCGGATATAACGAAAGGCACTATCTCTATCGGTTTTTCAAATCGTACGCAAGGTTTTCAGACTGTGTGGTTTTCTCCAACTCGGTTGTCCTGATATTATGAGAGAGTGGCACTGCGATGTCAATTATAAAAGCCCTTTTCTCCTTTTTACTAATTAGAACAATGTCTGGTCTATTATAATCGACCGTTCGATCTGTTGTGATTGGTCTGTCCCAGTATAGGATTGAATCAGATGATTCCAATACGGGAGAAGGTGAGTACTTATAATATGGAGCAGGTGCGTTATCTAATAGCGAATACTTTAATGCAATTTGCTGATGTATAATTTTCGCCAGCTGATTATGTCTTCCTAAATAAGCATTAGGGGCTAGAACTGCACACCCACCGATAAGGTGTTCAATCGTTTCCCCCACCATACCGCACTTCCTACATCGGTCGACAACATCCATGTGTAGTATATGCTTTTCATAGTTCCGTGTTCTTACTACCTTATCTTGAATAGATGTCGCAAAACCTTCTGTTTCTGGGTACAACAGCCCATCGGTCAGCCATTTTAGAGACAATGGTCCATCAATGGTATCATCCTCAAGTGACTTTGGATACCGTCCATGCAGTGTCTGTTGTTTTCATTCACGGATACAATCCGTAAGTGTTGTTCTACCATCAACACGATTCAATTTATCTAGGTTCAACGGGGTGAAACCCCGGTCCTCCTTAGCAACCAACTTCATTAGCGTGCTGCTTGAATTAATGAAGCGTTCTCTCATCTTACTCTCCTGGTTCAGACAAAGGTTCTTAATGTTCACGAGGCTTCTGCCTCCCAACTTTCTTGGAATGTACAGTCGCTTCAAAGATGAATTTGGATGCAGACATCGGAATTTTGTCAATGTTCGACGTGTTAATCTATCCAGTCCATCAAGGTCTGTTTCTGACCATTTAACAATACCAAAGGAATAGGTCAGAGTTGGCACTGCCCATCTATTGATCGCTCTAATCAGGTTTCCACTGTTCAGTTTGGTATTTAAAAGTTTTGTAAGCCTCTTTTCGTACATAGTAGAAAAGTAACTAGCTATGGTTAAATTTCTCGTTTTGAGGTATACCTAAATATTTATAGGATTCTTCTGGTGCCAGTTGTTGTATGTTACAGTGTGTTGAATGTTGATTGTTGACTATTCCTTTTTGAATGCTAATGGTAGAGCATTTATCAAGTCCGAATGACATCTTAATGACATCCGAATAACACTTATTATTATTATTATTATTATTATTATTATTCTGCTCATCCTTACTGTAGAATCTCAGCTCATGCTGGCCGGTTTTCCAATGCCAAGATGAAAAAGCAATTCAGCTCCTCTCACCCTAGCATAATATCTTACGAACAATGTGACACGTCTGCAAGAGCACGGCACGCTGTCCCACTATGGCAATCGATCTCGAGATCCCGAGGCTCTCGAGGTTCTTTGAAAATCTCTTACTTATCAGGCCTTCGGCGGATATAACGAAGGGCACTACATCTACCTTACTCAGTTTCCACTGGTTCTTCAAGTCGTATGCCAGATTTTCATACTTTGTGGATTTTTCTATCTCAGTTTTTCTAATGTTGTGAGATAGTGGCACTGCGATGTCAATTATAAAAGCCCTCTTGTCCTTTTTGTTGATTAGAACAATATCCGGCCTGTTATAATCAACTGTTCGATCAGTAGTGATTGGTCTGTCCCAGTAAAGAATGGTATCGGATGATTCAAGTACAGGAGAAGGCGAGTACTTATAATATGGAGGAGGTGCATTTTCTAATAGCGGGTATTTTTTTGCAATTTGTTGATGTATCATTTTTGCCAGCTGATTATGCCGTCCTAAATAAGCATTAGGAGCAAGGGCCGGGCAACCGCCAATAAGGTGCTCAATTGTTTCCCCCAAAGTACCGCATTTCCTGCACTTATCGACTACATCCAAATGCAGTATGTGCTTTTCATAGTTTTTTGTTCTTGTTACCCTATCTTGAATAGATATCGCGAAACCTTCTGTTTCTGGGTACAAGAGTCCATCGGTCAGCCACTTCAGAGACAATTGTTCGTCAATGGTGTCATCTTCGAGTGACTTAGGAAACCTTCCGTGCAATGTTTGTCCTTTCCATTCTCGAACACAGTCCGTGAGTGTTGTTTTGCTATCAATACGATTTTGTTTATTTAGGTTCAGTGGGGTGAAACCCCGATCCTCATTTGCAACCAATTTCATTAACGTACTGTTTGAATCAAGGAAGTGTTTTCTCATTCTATTTTCTTGATTGAGACAGAGATTTTTTACGTTTACAAGGCCTCTACCCCCCAACTTTCTTGGGATGTACAGTCTTTTCGTAGATGAGTTTGGATGCAGGCATCGGAACTTTGTCAATGTTCGGCGCGTCAACCTATCGAGTTCATCAAGGTCAGTTTCTGACCATTTAACTAGGCCAAAAGAATATGTCAGAGTTGGCACCGCCCAACCGTTGATCGCTCTAATGAGGTTTCCTCCGTTCAGTTTGGTGTTTAAAAGTTTAGTAAGTCTCTTTTGGTATAGAGTGGAAAAGTCCTTCTTTAACTGGTTATGATCAAGTGTATGCTTTTGGGGTATTCCTAAATATTTGTAGGATTCTTCTGGTGCTAGTTGTTGTATGTTACAAAGTGTTGAATGTTGACTCTGAACCTTTCCCTTCTGTATACTAATGGTAGAGCATTTGTCCAGTCCGAATGACATTCTGATATCCCTACTGAATGTTTCAACCGTTTTTATCAATGAGTTTAATTTTTCTCTAGTTTCTCCATATAATTTAAGGTCATCCATATATAGTAGATGAGAGAGCTTTCTTGGATTCCTCATGTTAAGTTTATATCCAATATTGCTGTTGTTGAGTAGTGTGGACAAAGGGTTCAATGCTAAACAAAACCAAATTGGAGAAAGGGAATCTCCCTGAAAAATTCCCCTCTCGATATTTGTAGCAGCAATGCATTGTTGGCCGACAAAAAGATTCGTTTTCCACTTCCCCATCAGGCACTTTAAAGAATTAATAATCTGGGGGCTAATTTTATAGAAATTCAGAACCTCAACCAGCCAATCGTGAGGGACACTATCGAATGCTTTCTTGTAGTCTATATAGCAGATATTTAAGTTGCGTTTTCTTTTTCGCGCTTGCTCAAGAACTACAGCATCGATCGTCAATTGTTCCTTGCAGCCCATACTTGCTCTTATACATCCTTTCTGTTCTTCTTCAAAAATGTTGTTTTTATCACAATGTTGGTAGATTTTTTCATTGAGTAGGGCTGTGAACAGTTTATATAACACTGACAGACATGTGATTGGTCTGTAGTTATTGGGTTGCTTAACGTCCCCTTTTTTGAACAGTAGGTATGTATTGCCCTCCATTAGAAAGTCAGGGAAAGTGTCTGGATTTATGAAAACCTCTTTAAATGCATTTGCAAGTACGGGATAGGCGGCTGTAAAGCTTTTAATCCAGAAGTTATGCAATCCATCTGGTCCAGGCGCAATCCATATGCAATCCATATGCAATCCATCTGGTCCTGACAGCAGTGCAAATGTCAATCTCTGTGAAATCGTTAGACTCCATATCTGGGAGATATTATTATTATTATTATTATTATTATTATTATTATTATTATTATTATTATTATTATTATTATTATTATTATTATTATTATTATTATTCTGCTCATCCTTACTGTAAAATCTCAGCTCATGCTGGCCGGTTGTCTCAGCTCATGCTGGCCGTTATTATAGTTATTATTATTATTATTATTATAGTTATTATAGATATAATAATAGATAAAGATAATTAGACCAATAGTATTACATGGGTCAGAAACATGCACTCTAACAAAGAAAGACGAACTATCAGTAAGTGCCTGGGAAAGGAAAATGCTGGGGAAAGTATTTGGTCCCATCCAAAGGGAAGGAGGCTGGAGATTTAGAATGAATGAAGAACTAGCACCAACCTTTAATAGTCTAGATTTAGTGAAGGAAATCAGGAGCTAAAAACCAACCAAGAAAATATTGGGAAAGAGCAAAGAGGGATTAAAACCGAGGGAAAAACCAAGTAAAAGGTGGGGGAGAGAGTGAGGAATTACCTGCAGGAGGTGGGAATTACGGAATGGAAATGAAGTGTGGGATATAGAAAGAAGAGGGCAAGGGCAAAGAGGCAAGAAAACATTTATACAAAAGGTGCCACTCTATAATTAGATTATAGAGAATATGGAAACGGGTGATCACATTCCATATAAAAAAAAGAAATACAGACTAGGCCGAGGGGGAGGCTATTGAAGGGCTCTCAGGCCATGGAAAAAAAGGAGGGGGATACCTGAAATCAAACGTGTTTGATGGTATGCCTCGCCCAGTGGAGGAAATGAAGACTTCTATACGTGATTGCATTGAAGAAAGCGATAATAAATCGTTGGGAAGATTGTAGCTAAACCTTCGAGAACGGCTCCAAACGTGTGTTCTTGAAAATATTTGAATGGCATTATTTTCCGCATTTAATCATTGAAAATGCCATTTTACACTAATTATTTTTATATTAATAAACATTTGTTCTATAAAAAATTAATAGTTTCTTATACTTCAAAAATATGTCCGTTTTCCGTGGAATTTCGGACTGCTCGCTCGCAGCTAAACTCCTGTCCTCAAAATAATATAGGTTCGATGTATGTTGTTTAAAATGTACATATAATTTATTTATTTAGCCACTATACCTAAACTTATTACCCTTACTTATTATTAAACTTATTACTCAAAACTTAACCACTCTACATAAATAGAATTTTATTTTATTTTTTATTTAGTTTTTTATTTAAATTTTGAAACTGCTGTTGTTTTACTTTGCTTCACACTAGTTTAAATATGTGATGTTAAAATTGAAAATATATAATATATACCAACTAATACTGTATATTGTATAGTAATTTTTAGGTCTACTACTTACATCGAGTACTTTATACTCTTTTTTTTTTCATGATATGTGTGACAGTTTGGGTTTGGCTGTCGTGTAGTGCGGATGCGTAAGTTTTATTATGAATAAATAAATGCCAAAAAACGCTGTGAAATTGTTCTAATTTTTATTTAAAAAATGATGCAATTAACTAATAATTCAACCTGAATATAGCAATAACATTCTGTTCAAATCTGATATGGGGCATACGACTGGTCACGAACGGTTTTACGAGGGTTGTATGACAAGTACCTTGCCTAAGCCGGAGATGGCGCTGCTAGTATTTAAAAAGTGAAAATTTTTTAGTAGTAGTAGTAGTTTTTTAGTAGTAGTTTAGTTAGTATTTTAGTAGTTTAGTTCATGAATGGTAGCCATTTAAATAGAACAGCTTTTGTGATAAAATACTTTTTTTTGAAAAAGAAAACAAATGATGAGATTAAAACGGAGCTCAGCGAAGTTTACGGGGACTGTACATATTCGTTATCAGTCATAAACTATTGGAGAGCTAAATTTAAACGTAGCCGTATAAGCATTTTTGATGAAGATCCTCCAGGACGTCCAAATGAGGTTACCACTTCAGAAATGATTGGTAAAAAATCCATGATGAGTGAAAATACGTGAGATTGCTGAGACTATGGGCATCTAAACTGTGCTAAAGAAGGTTAAGGCGACTTTATCGGCGAACAAAGTCATGGTTACAGTGTTTTGGGATGTACGCGACATAATTCACGACGATTACCAGGAAAAGTGCAAAACAATTAATGGGGAGTATTATGTCAACTTATTTAACCGTTTCAACCAGCTGTAAAAGAAAAATGTCCCAATTTGGCGAAGAAAAAATCCTCTTCGATCGAGAAAGTGCACGCGAGCACTCTTGCATAGTCGCCATGGCAAAATTTTATGAGTTAGGACACGAATTGCTTCCGCACCCACCATATTAGCCAGATTTTGCACCCAGCGATTATTCCCTATTTCCAAATATGAAAAAATGGCTCGACGGAAAAAAAAATCGATGAGATCATTGCTGAAACGAACACGTATTTTGAAGGGTTGGAGCAATCATATTTTTCAGAAGGGATACAAAAAATAGAAAAACGTTGGACATGTGTGTTGAACTGAAAGGTGACTATGTTAAAAAATAGAATCAATTTTACACATAAAAATGTTTTTTCTTGTCAAGGCCAGGTACTTATCATACAACCCTCGTACATAGTAGTGCTGTTACGAACCACCAGATGGATTGAGCTTGCATTTAAATGCTGTTTTACATCCGACTTGGTTTATATACATGGTTTAAGTGGAGCAAGGGAAATATTTCCCTTATGTTTTGAATCTGTTTAATGTTCTCCGCGGGCCGACTGCGCATTTTAATGAACATATCTTAATCATCCGCTGCTTCATCAAATGACAATTTATTATTTACTCAAGCAATTCCAAGAATGCGGAACAGTGGGGGATCGACGCCGCATCTGAGGCTCAATAACAGTTTAAACTGCTGAAAATATTGGGATGAATTTTGAGAAGTGACTTGCAGAATAGCCATTTCTAAGCGAGAGAATCAAGCATTTATAATATTTTTATCCAGTTAAAGTTATTATTTTATTCCAGTTATATTCTATTGTATCCAGTTAAGGTTACACTATGGTGCAGTATTCATGCTCAAACCATCATTGAATCATAGTGTTTTGAAGACTATATGGGAATTGAAGTTACAGTTAACACTGAACGCTATTGACACATGATTCAAAACTTTTTGGTGTCTCAAGTGGAAGAGCAAGGATTGGAGAATATGTGGTTCGAGCAAGATGGTTTAATTACTCGAAATGTAGATTTATTGTGACCACCTAGATTTCCTGATTTGACTGTTCTGGATTTTCGAACGAAAAGATTTACATACATACGCCCCATATACACCAATTCAAGGATAACATCCGTGCTGAAATATTCGCATTAACACCAGAAATCTTGACTAAAGTTGTGGAAAATGTGTTAAAAAGGGCACAGCGTTGCTTTGCTCATATTTGATTAACGCAATTTTCAAAAATTAATTAATACAAAATTTAAAGATGAAATACACATATTATAGAGAAAATATGTCTTGTTTTTTATAAAAATTATACGAAGGTTTATGTTTATGAATCCGGATGTGGCAACAATGGTGTTGCTTGACGCTATCTGACATATACATCGCAAAGTTTGACATTGTTGACTGCATACGTTATCGGAACGATCATGCGGATGGTATTTGTGTTGTTTAGTGACTTGAAAATTCCATCTCAGTCAAAAAATGGAATTAACTCGTGAAAACTTTCGTACGATGATTTACTACGATTTTCGACATAGTTTATATCAACAACAGTGCATCGATCAATTCACTTCGACTATTGGTGATGAAACACCATCTAAAACCATTGTATATTACTGATTTAGAGAATTCAATCATAACCGTCGTTCGCTTCTGACGAATTTAAAGAAGGTCATCCAAAATCGGTTGTTATGCCAGTAAACATTGATACTGTGCGCGAAGTGTTAAAGCAAGATTGTCATGTGACATACCATGAGATTCAAGCATCCCTGCGCATTAGTATGACAAGCATACATAAGATTTTACATCAAGATTGAACTGTGAAATAGATTTGTGCGCGTTGGATTCCGCATAATTTGACAATCACTTAAAAAAAGGCTCGTGTCGATTGGTGTAAAGAAATGCTCAAAAAAACGCAATCGTGCATCAAAAGCCGTGTATAACATCTACACAGGTGACGAATCGTGGATCTATGCGTATGAACCCGAAAGTAAACAGCAGTCGACTCTATGGGTCTTTTAAAATGAATCAAACCCAACAAAAGTTGTTCGGGCAAGAAACACTTCGAAGCAAATGGACGCCTGTTTATTTTTTTGAGAAAAATGGGCATGATAAATGCACAATCATCTGTTTGCGAGAAGTATTTGATGAAATAAGAAAAAACAACCAGCGACAAACAACCCGATTTTGGACCGGTCAAAACATCGAATTGATCATCCGCCGTACAATCCTGATTTTGAACCCAATGATTTCTCTTTGTTTCCATCCATGAAGAATAAACTATGTCAACGATTTTCGACGAAGCGATTGATTCGTTCAAAATGCATATTTTAGAGATGCCTCAATTGTATGGAAAAAGTACTATGAAAATTGGTTCAAACATATGCAAAAGTGTATCGATCATCGCAGAGAATATTTTGAAAAACGATAAAACCATTTTCAATGATAAATATTTGTTTTTATTTATTATTTCGGATACATAAATAGCAACCCTGGTAAATAATTAAAATGTTAGGGATACACTTGCCACACCCTATATTAACGTTATTGAGAATTGATATTATAAAAATTATAATGAAAAAATATTTTCCATCAAATGAAAGGATATTTCCGATAATATATTTTTTTTAACCAAGGTATAATGTGTAAATCAGTATTGACAATTGAGTTCAGGGAATAAAGGTTTCGGTGAAAATATTATAAATGGCAATATACGACCGAAATAAGAGAAAAAAATTCCCGGGGAATAAAGTAAAAACCGAAAGATCGTTTTTCGCCATTAGGGTTATGAATAATTAAGCTTATTAGCAAGCATCAACGTTCCATATCGATCAATAAAATTATTTTGTGGATATTGTTATATTTTTTAGTCGTTTGATACAAACCTACAATCCATACTCTAAAGCGACAAGATTATTTACGGTAAAAATAAAATTGTTTCTTATTAGTGACATTGTAAAAAATTGAGGAACTAATAATACTGGAATCCGATTTTGACTGAAACTGATTGAGTTTTGTGTATCATTATTAATTTATTAATTAGGTTGGTTAGGTTATTTGTGATTCTGAGCTCCTCAATTTTTCATTCATTGTTTCAAAGTTTCAATAGTTCATCAACTTAATTCTCGGTTCCTACGTTTCATCGACTGCGGAACCTATTCCCGCTGTATAATCATTTTAAAACGCCATCTTTCAACTTCAGAACGATGAATAATATACAAGCCTGTTATGAATTTAACCTAAAAAACTAGTTGTTAACTTGATTCGAAAAACAGCATTTGAGGCACTGCCTTCTTTTCATAGTTCAATCTTTCAATTGAAAAACGATACTGGAGATGCTCATGTAAATAATTTGTATGGTAATTGTGCATTAGACTGTATTTGATACATCTAAAGCGTATTGATGATAATACGCATTACTATATTCTGGAAACGCTGCGTTATCTCGGTATTCATATTATTATCGATATCTCAAATTTAGATGCAATAATTCCACATTGACTTAAGAATGATTAAATGAATACAGCAATAATTAATTTTCAAGCGCTAGTTAAAACCGGCATTCAATAAGTCAATAAATAAATAAATAAATAAATAAATAAACACATACATATATAAATACATAAATACATAAATACATAAATACATAAATACATAAATACATAAATACATAAATACATAAATACATAAATACATAAATACATAAATACATAAATACATAAATACATAAATACATAAATACATAAATACATAAATACATAAATACATAAATACATAAATACATAAATACATAAATACATAAATACATAAATACATAAATACATAAATACATAAATACATAAATACATAAATACATAAATACATAAATACATAAATACATAAATACATAAATACATAAATACATAAATACATAAATACATAAATACATAAATACATAAATACATAAATATATAAATACATAAATACATAAATACATAAATACATAAATACATAAATACATAAATACATAAATACATAAATACATAAATACATAAATACATAAATACATAAATACATAAATAAATAAATACTATTTTTTGATATTAATAATATTGCTTATTGCCTACTGAAACACAATACAATATAATAAAGGAAGCAAAAAATGTTATTTATTTTCATGCTATTTGATTAGCAGGTACAAAAAGAAATTAATACTATTTAAAAACTAATTTAAACATTAAACTCAAAGAGATTTGCCATTAAAAACGGAATCACTTTTTTTAAAGTTCTCGGCGCACGTTTCGCTAACTATCTTAGCATCATCAGGAGATAATTAATTTAAATGAATGAGAAGATTAAATCATCTCCTGATGATGCTATCATGGTTAGCGAAACGTGCGCCGAGAACTTAAAAAAAAAGTGATTTGGTTTTTAGTAGTAAATCTTTTTGAGCTTAATGTTTCACACCGAAGGTTCCATAAGAAGAATTGATTTACTTTAAATATATTTGCAATCTGATGATTCAAAACGGATATTACGGAGAATATTTATTTTAACTTATAATAGAAAAATCAATAATGGTAATTCAATTATTGGAATAGAAAAGAATACTATAATAAAAACTCCTTTAGTTTCTTAAATTGCTTTTATCATTAGCTTTATGAAAAATTAAGGTTATTTTCAATCACCAATGTTCCATATCGTTACCTAAAGTTATTTGCAGATATCGTTCCATTTCTGGTCATTTGATTCAAACCGACAATCCATATTCTGAACTAACAAGTTTATTTACAATAGGACATCAAAACGGAATTTTATTTTCCATTTTAATTGTCATATTGCGAAAGCAACTACGTCGGTTTGGGACCGTTTTGATTGAAATTGTGTGTATTCTGTATATCACTTTTTGTTTATAAATTGATTATAATTTTCAGACTATTTTTGAATTTTAATTAATTGCCTATCTGTTACCTTTCTCTTATGAAGTTTGTTTTTTATATACTATTTTTCCACATACGCGTTTTGTTTTAATTTTTTAACAAAAGTTTATTTTATTTTGTTAAATGCAATCCATCTATATTTTCATAATAATGACTTAAATATCCACTCTCAAAACAACACATTTTTGTTTATTAAGTGATTGTACATTTACGATCTACTCTCAAAACTAACGAGTGCTCTGTAACGCCACTCATATGTTGTTGGGTGTTGTTTTTTAACCTCCATATTTTGGATATTATTATTATAAATTTCTTCTTTAACTTAGACCTAAATAAAATAGTCCATTAGTGTCAATCCGCAGTGTATTGGTGGCTCTTAACTAATAGCTCTAAACACATTTGATTCGTCAGACATTTTATTATGTGATTAGGCCGCATCCTGTTGCAACGTCAACCATATAGATATATACGTTACAATTTCGCCAAATAAAAGTTTATTGTCATGTCGCGATTTCATAATTCTTTGAGAGAAATCGCATTTCCACCATCATCTTTAATACGACCCATTACTCAAATACGGTCCAGTCCAATGACTCTTTGGTGCCATAAACTAAAAAACAAAATTTTTTTAAAGATCTTATTGTGATTTAATAATCTGACTTGTATTTCCTTCACTCTATTTTGCCTATCCGTTTAAATTAAATAATGATAAAATCGTAATAAACAGAAAATAGAACAGTAAATAAACAACAGCACACCTGCCTGTGAAATAGAACAAGTACCATCTAGTAGAGAAGACGTGGTTGCAGCCATAAACATTTTGCCCATCAATAAAGCCACAGAACTGATAACCTGCCAGTGGAACTCTTGTGGAATATCGGCGATGAACTTATAGACACAACCAAAATCTTGAAATTTGAAACCAAGTGACTCCCCCGAACAAATGGAATATAGTAATAATCTCCACAACACGTTAAAAGGGTGATATCATTGAGTGCTCAAATTACAGAGGCATAACCCACTTTGACTAGTATCTTGAAGTAGTCTCCAAGATATTTTACCAAATAATTCGACTATATGCAGAGCGTATTGCCTATCACTACCAAGCCGCTTTTAGGGGAGAAAAATAAACTGTAAATCAAATTTCGACACTCTGACAAATATTAGAAAAAACCCTGGAATTCGGAATAGAAACACATCAAATATTCGTAGATTTTAAAGTCGCCTATGACTCCATACATCGTGAAAACTGTGCCACGTAATACCACGAATTTCAAATACCAAATTAGCTTAAAACGAAAAACGTACAGTCAGGAAACCAAGTGGGGACAGATCTATTGAATACATTCCAATCAACAAACAGGCTAAGACAATAGCGCTCGAAAAGGCAGTATCCATTCAACTGCTGGCTTAGGTGGACGATATCGACCTGTTCAGTAGAACAAAAGAATGACGAAGCTATTGAAGCTTTTACAGCAACAAAAATGCAACTGAAAGTAATGGGCCTCAAAATCAATATGGTTAAAACAATATAAATGTTGGCTAAAGTAGAACAAACAAAGCGGATACAAAAACTAATGAAGAAATAGACGTGGCCAACGAATTCATATACTTAGGCTCCTTCATCAACAGTAAAAACACTGTTACTGAAACTATATAAAACTTTAATAAGACCGGTGTTAACATATAGCCCCGAAACGTGAAAGCTTCCAAAAAAGGATCAAGCAACTCTAGGGTGCTTCGAGATAAAAGTGCTAAGAAAAATATATAGGGCCCGTGAATGAGGTTAGAGCCTAATGATCCTGGTAGAGATCATCAAAACCTACTCGAAAGGCCAGTAGGAAATCGCAAAAGAGAAAGACCCAAAATGGGATATCTAGACAATGTAGAAGCCGATCTAAATAAATAAGGAATAAGAGGATGACGGAGAAGAGCTCTCGACAAAGTTGACTGGAGAAAGAACCTTGAGGAGGCCAAGGTTTACCCCAAGCTGTAGTGTCAGACTGATGATGAAAAACGAAAAACGAAAAAAATGTTTTCGATGGTTTGGCTGTTTTCTCAAAGTCATAATATGCAAATCAGTGTTGTAAATGTCAATAAACGACCGAAAATAAAAGAAAGAATCCCGAGAGAATAAAACAGAAATCGAAAGACTATTTTTCCCCATTATGATTATTAAAAATTAAGCTTATTATCAATCACCAATGTCCCATATCGATCATTAAAATTATATTGTCGACATCGCTCCATTTTCTGGTCGTTTGATGTGACTGAACAATCCGAGCTCTAAATTAACCAGTTTATTTGCAATAAGAGATCAAAACGGAAAATTATTTTCCGTTTTATACGCAGGTTTCAGTGCTTTTGACTGAAATTGATCGAATTTGAAAATCCCTTTAGTTTTTGTATGTAAACAATTTAGTCAATTTTATTTTGAAATTCAGATTGATAAAATTAATTATTAGTAATTTCAATTTAATTATCCTTTGGGTAGTGTTCATTTACACAACATCAAAAGTAAATACACTGTTATTATACTAACTGATAGAAAAATTGCAACGCGGAGAAGAGGATGTTCGATTTATTTTTATAATTTAAAATTAACTATAGGAGAATTATTCCACAGGTTTTCAGTCTGAAAATACAAGGTTTTTGAGGTTTTTAAATTTTTCAATTCGCCTTGCAATTCGATAAATTTAAACTAATGATTACAAAGTACTTTGGTTCAGGGAGTTTGATCCCGATGGACATTGAAATAGCGTTAGATTCTACTTTACATGATTTTCTTATTTCGCTTTTGACAGGAAAAAAGTGAACTATTGAATTTAAATGCTATCATACATTTACTGAAAATGATGAATTATGGAGATGCCTAGAATATTTTAATTTAGAAGCTGTACAGGCCTTGTAGGCCTAGGGCTATTTAGGGTTTACTATTTAACTAATTACATACATTTAAGTTTTAAAACTTTGTACAAGTGATTTGTAAATATATATTAATTTCGTCATTCTTCTAATTTGGCTTCCCATACTATCCCTTTCCATTCCTTTCTATTTAATGCTTTCTCCTTCCAGTTTCTGACATTTATACTCCTTAAATCTTCTGTTGCATTATTATACCATTTTTTCCCGACCTTCCTTTCCTTCTCTTATTTAACGGGCCTCTAGAGTGTTAGTACCGGTATCCTTTCTTTACCCAACCGATCAACATGTCCCAATCATCTCACTCTTTGTGCTTTTATGTAGGCGCTGATATTGTATAGTTCTTTTACTTTTTTATTTGCTATTTTTCCCCAACCGTCGTTTGTATATCTTTCTCCATAGATTGATCTTAATATCGTTCTATCCCATCTGTCTACCACTTCTTCAACCGCTTTGCTTAGAACCCAAATTTCCCTCGTGTATGTTACTGTGGGCCTTATTACCGCATTGTATATACTCGAACGAACGAACGGAACATCCCTTTGTCTTCTTCCATACATACTTTGACCTCATTACGGCCCTCAAAGATCCGTATTTTATATTATCTTTGGCTATGCTGGCCTTCGATTCCATTTTATTCGAAACAGCCAAACCTTCACCATATCTAATTGCTAAAATTTTAAAAGACGCATATGTGATCCAAAAATTAGACCGAACCAGACTATCCAAAACAAAACAGAATACAAAGCAACAGTTAAAATTTGTAAAAGGAAACTTAAGGGAAGATTTCTAACGTAACTGGAAAAACAATCTTTTTAGCGATGAAACCAAAATTAATTTATTTGGTTCTGATGGTGAATTGTATGCGAGAATTTGGATGCAGATTATTTAAGAATCTTTGAGACAATTATGCTAACTTACACTGAAGAGAATGTGGCTTTACAGTGGGTCCTTCAACAAGACAATGATTACCAAATATACGCCTCATGTGGTGAAGGTTTGATCCTCGAATAAATCCGATCAACCGCACTGTAATTGTTTTCCTTAAAAAATTGCAAACAAGAAGACATTGTGGCTAGAAATATAGACAGCTTGGTTTTCAATACTTGTATACCCACATTTAATTGACTCGATGCCAAGGCAATATCAATCAGTAATTAAGAATAAGGGCCATGCTACAAAGCACTAAGCTTCCGTAATTATATAGACTAAACTGTTTTAGATAATTATACCTTTTAGTTTGTTTATGATTTGTAATAAAAATTATATTAATTTTTTCACCACCTAATTTTCCCTAAAATATCTCATCAACGTATAATTATGAGTAAATGGTGATTTTTTAGTGTCTCTGAAATTCCGATATGGGTCGCTGTTAAACGAAATGTATAAATCTGTGTCTCAATAGTGTCTCAATAGACTGACAAATCATCATGGAATTTTTAACATCAAAGTAATGCTCGCAAATTGTCGAAATTTATTATCAAAATCACTGTTCTGTGCGCTAAACTTATAGAGCACTTCGTGAATTTGAACTTATGTGAACTTAATGAGCCCCACCCATCCCTTCAATTGGAGGGCATACGATTCGCCTCTTGATGTTCAGGCTCGTCAGGGCACCGACATATGCTCTCCCTTCAAGTATAGGGAAACTCAATCTACATTCAGCAACCTATATTTTCGCCGGCTTCCCGTCGAATGGCGCATATATGAGATGTTAGATTTCTTTGCACAGCGTCCAATGAGACGACAGTAGCTGAATGTCATATACACCTAATCAATCATTTAGGCGGAGACACAGATTGCTATGTATATATATATATATATATATATATATATATATATATATATATATATATATATATATATATATATATATATATATATATATATATGTTAGATTTCTTTGGATAGCGTTCAATGAGACGACAGATGCTGAGTGTCACATACACCCAACCGCTGAGTTTCACAATCTCTTGTGGAACACATTGTAATCTGTGTCTCCGCCTAGAAGGAAAGGAAGGTCGGGAAAAAAATGGTATAATAATGCAACAGAAGATTTAAGGAGTATAAATGTCAGAAACTGGAAGGAGAAAGCATTAAATAGAAAGGAATGGAAAGGGATAGTATGGGAAGCCAAAATAGAAGAATGACGAAATTGATATATATTTACAAATCGCTTGTACAAAGTTTTAAAACTTAAATGTATGTAATTAGTTAAATAGTAAAGCGTAAATAGCCCTAGGCCTACAAGGCCTGTACAGCTTCTACAAAAAATATTCTAGGCATCTCCATAATTCATCATTTTCAGTAAATGTATGATAGCATTTAAATTCAATAGTTCACTTTTTTCCTGTCAAAAGCGAAATAAGAAAATCATGTAAAGTAGAATCTAACGCTATTTCAATGTCCATCGGGGTCAAACTCCCTGAACCAAAGTACTTTGTAACAGCTGTAAATTCCATTACCTGAGCTTGGAATGTTTTCACGTATGCTGTAGTCGCTGGACGTGGGTCCCAGAATGTTACTTCATTCTCAAATCTAAATAAATAGCTTAGTGCACGACGATTAATTTCAAATGATAAGGTCAAAGCTAAGACAACCGTTTATTTTCTAAACGTGAACAAGTTGCCTCATTATCCGCAGTGTATTAGAAATTAGGGACATCATTAGTTTAAATTTATCGAATTGCAAGGCGACTTGAAAAATTTAAAAACCTCAAAAACCTTGTATTTTCAGACTGAAAACCTGTGGAATAATTCTCCTATAATTTATTTTAAATTATAAAAATAAATCGAACATCCTCTTCTCGGCGTTGCAATTTTTCTATCAGTTAATATAATAACAGTGTATTTACTTTTGATGTTGTGTAAATGAACACTACCCAAAGGATAATTAAATTGAAATTACTAATAATTAATTTTATCAATGTGAATTTCAAAATAAAATTGACTAAATTGTTTACATACAAAAACTAAAGGGATTTTCAAATTCGATCAATTTCAGTCAAAAGCACTGAAACCTGCGTATATGTTTTTTTCGCAATATGACAATTAAAATGGAAAATAATTTTCCGTTTTGATCTCTTATTGCAAATAAACTGGTTAATTTAAAGCTCGGATTGTTTAGTTACATCAAACGACCAGAAAATGGAGCGATGTCGACAATATAATTTTAATGATCGATATGGGACATTGGTGATTGATAATAAGCTTAATTTTTAATAATCATAATGGGGAAAAATAGTCTTTCGATTTCTATTTTATTCTCTCGGGATTCTTTCTTTTATTTTCGGTCGTTTATTGACATTTACAACACTGATTTGCATATTATGGCTTTGAGAAAACACTCAAACCATCGAAAAACATTTTCATGAAACATACATTAATATTGTTTTTCATCATCAGTCTGACACTACAGCTTGGGGTAAACCTTGGCCTCCTCAAGGTTCTTTCTCAAGTCAACTTTGTCGAGAGCTCTTCTCCGCCATCCTCTTATTCCTTATTTATTTAGATCGGCTTCTACATTGTCTAGATATCCCATTTTGGGTCTTTCTCTTTTACGATTTCCAACTGGCCTTTCGAGTAGGTTTTGATGATCTCATGTGTCGTTTGTCGTCTCATTGAACGCTATCCAAAGAAATCTAACATATATATATATATATATATATATATATATATATATATATATATATATATATATATGTTAGATTTCACACACACATATATATATATATATATATATATATATATATATATATATATATATATATATATATATATATATATATATATATATATATATATATATATACATATATATATATATATATATATATATATATATATATATATATATATATATATATATATATCGCCAACAATGTACTTCAAACGTCTGCTTCAATAGCACCAGAGGAAAAATGTCTCAAACAAACAAAAATCTCCAGTGAGACCATTGATTTAATGAAGAAACGGCGAGCAATGAGAAATGCAGGTAGTCCTTTTGGCAGGGTCGAGTACACTGAGCTCTGCAAAACTATAAGAAAACGTATCAGAGAGGACACGCGCCGATTCAATATGCAGCTAGTGCAAAAAACCCTGGAAGAAAACAAAGGAATTAACAAAGCTAAACAGAAGCTGAGAAACAAAAGAACGCAAATATATGCTTTAAAGCGTGAGGATGGCACAGTGTGCAGGACGCGTACCCAAATGTTAGAGATTGTCAGAAGGTTTTATTCCCAGTTATATGAAGATCAGAGCCAGTCAGGGACAGCAATACCCACGGAAGAACAATATATAATACCAGATATCCTAGTGGAGGAAGTAACAAATGCATGAAGAACGAACGAACTTGATGAAGAACGGCAAGGCTCCAGGAAAGGATAGTGTAACTGTCGAAATGCTAAAAGCTGGTGGTCGGACGTTACATAAAACACTGGCAAAATTATACTCAAAGTGCCTCAAAGAACAAAAAGTACCTGACTTATGGAAAAATGCAGAAGTGATCCTTTTACATAAAAAAGGAGCACAGGAAGATTTAAAGAACTACCGTCCAATAAGCCTCCTATCAGTGATGTACAAAGTTTTCACTAAGATCATTTCTAAAAGAATATTAAAAAAACTGAATGACGCACAACCAAGAGAACAAGCAGGATTCAGAAGTGGATTCAGTACAATGGATCACATCCAGGTTGTACAGCAGGTCATAGAAAGGCACAACGAATACACCAAGCCACTGTGCTTGGCTTTTATCGACTACGAAAAAGCATTTGATTCCATCTCAAAGCATGCGATAATGGATGCACTGCTTAGCCAAGGTGTAGAGAGAGCCTATGTAAACCTATTAGAATCGATATATGATGGAGCTACAGCCACAATTCACCTTGGTGATCTTGAAGTGGGAATTAATATAGAACGAGGTGTACGGCAGGGTGACGCAATATCGCCTATTCTTTTTTCGGCTGGCCTTGAAGAACTATTCCGTAAACTGGATTGGGAACAGGATGGGGTAAAGGTCAATGGTGCAAACTTAAACCATCTTAGATTTGCAGATGATATTATTCTCATTTCGCAAGACCCAGAGGAGCTGCAAAGACGCATACAAGAACTGCAAAGGGCTGGCGAACCATTTGGCTTGAAAATAAACCTGAAAAAGAGTCAGGTTATGTTCAATAACTTCGCTCAGGACAGAAGAATTTCAGTTTTAGGAAGGGATTTAGAGATTGTGGACAGCTTTGTATATCTTGGGCAGAGGCTTTCCAAGGAGGGGAATACCGCCCGGGAGGTGGAACGGCGTGTTAAATGTGGCTGGCAGGCATTTGGTAGGCTCAACATAGTGTTTAAGAGCAGACTCCCACGTTGCCTGAAAAGAAAAGTATTCGATCAGTGTGTTCTACCCGTTATGACATACGGAAGTGAAACCTGGACACTCACATCGCAATCAATTCAAAAACTTCGAGTGGCACAGAGGGGAATGGAAATATGTATGCTTGGCATTACAAGACGAGACAGAAAGTCCTGCGCATGGATCAGGGAACAAACAAAAGTCTGTGACATCATTGGAAGAGTAAAACAGTTGAAATGGAGATGGGCAGGCCATATAGCGAGGCGATGGGACGACAGATGGACCAAGGTAATCCTGGAGTGGATACCGCTTGATCGCAAACGTTCGCGAAGAAGACCGAAAGCACGATGGACTGATGACATCGTTAAGTATATTGGACCCGAGTGGCAGAGGAAAGCCCAGGACCGTGAAGGTTGGAAGCA
Source organism: Cosmopolites sordidus (assembly GCA_031761425.1). Lineage (NCBI taxonomy): Eukaryota > Metazoa > Arthropoda > Insecta > Coleoptera > Curculionidae > Cosmopolites > Cosmopolites sordidus. Next base: position 486,486 of record JARFXV010001665.1, read on the forward strand.
TGCCGAAGAGGCCTTCATCCTGCTGTGGATCGATACGGGATGATGATGATGATGATGATGATATATATATATATATATATATATATATATATATATATATATATATATATATATATATATACATATGCTCAAAAGATAGCATAGCAGTGCCGTGGAGAAAGATATTAACACATTAGCTCGTTTCCGAGCTTTTCTGGACCGGTTTCTGGCCTAAAAGCCATCGTCAGCTGGGCCCGACTGGTGACATCGGCTGGATGTAATGGTCATTGCTGATTTGAAACAGATGCACCTACCTGGAGGATGAATGAAACATTTCTGTTATTTTAATATCTTTCTCTATGAATCCGCTACTTTATCTTTTGAGAATACCTGATACGTACATCTAAGGTTGTTGGAAAAATGCATCGCGTAGTTCCGACTACTGCGAACAATCTCCCTAGGATGGCGCGAGTTGCATTGAGATTGCGACCCGCCATTAGCATGACCAGATGACTTGGCATTCGAGCTCAGCTTACGACGGCTGTTAGGCCTGAAACTGGTCCTAGGAGATACTTGTCTTGAAGCGATAGCGACGGCTGATTTGACACGACCAGTATATATGGCAATAAACTGTTGTTTTATTTTTGCGATGGTTGATTTTTTTGTTAATTATTTCACTGGGTATTAACAACTTCTTTGCGTTTTTTTAGCGCCCATATAATAAAACTTGCACGTCTGTACGACACAATATCCAAATTCAACGGCCATTCGAAGCATATTATTTTGGAAGCGTGGAGGAAAATGGATTTCTTAGCAATTCTTGATAATTTAATGCCAGTCCAGATTAACTTCTCAAACGATAGTTGATTGATTTGCGGTCAATGATCCACGTTTGCTGAAGTTTGAGTCCAAGTTATTTGCGCATGCTCAATATTTATTATTTCCATGTAAATATTGGATCTAGAGTTCCAATATCTAGATTGTTCGCATGCTCAGCCTAGGAGAGTTCTATATTATTTAACTTCGTTAGGTGACATGTTTCCTTATGCAAAGAGAATGTTACGTTGCTGGATATAAACTAATTGGTCTTGATTCTATATTTCTTTATTTAAAACCAAATAAAGGTATTTAAGAACTGTTCAGAAGAATACCATACATTTTGGTTTTAATTTCGGTTATAAGAAAAGATATAAAGAAAGGTTTAGAAAATATTATATTTTATTGAAATCAACTAATTTTTCTTCTATAAAATTAGTGTGGAATGATGAGAGAGAGGAGTCAAGAATATCTAGTCTTTATTTTATATAGAATGATGCTATTGATATAGATGAAAATCTATAACAATCGACGATCGATGCATCATGGTGAGATAGCAGACAAGATAAATATTATTGATTGATTTGTCCGTTGCTTTGTGATAGATTTTTTTTAAAAAGAATAAAACAATTTATTACTTTGTTATCTATTCCTTATTTTTAAACAAAATTTGTTTGACTATAGTTTCTTAAACGATTTTACATTCTCAAACACTACTTTAAAACTAGTTTTAAACTAGTTTTAAAGTAGTGTTTGAGAGTTAAAAAACTAGTTTAAAACTAGTTTTAAAGTAGTGTTTGAGAATGGAAAATCGTTTATCGTTTACGAAACTATAGTCACACTAACTTTTGTTTCAAAATAAGTGATAGATAACAAAGTAAAAAATTGTTTTATTTCTTTTAAGATAAATATTGGCAAGTTGACTTTGGTGGTCGACGATGGTTTTGACCATCTCAAAAAAATGGGTACGTTGCCAGTACGATGTGTGAATCCCTTACAAACTTAGTGAGCGCAGTGTGCTGAACTGAGCCTCTTCGTGCGATCTTCTGCTGAAAAAAAATTCCGAAACTCAATTTCTGTAACGGATGGTGATACCCATCTTGAAGAAAAGTGGATTATGTACAATAACGTGCAGCGAAAAAAATCGTGGAGGTTACCAGGAACAGCGGTTTTAAGTACGGCGAAAGACGGCCTTCATTTGGTGGGATTCGAAGGGACCCATTCAGTTTCAGCTTTGTCTACGCAACCAACAATCATCGACGACTTCTACCGCTTCCAATTAGATTGGCGGAAGGCAGCCACTGAAAACCGGGCAAAATTTGCAGAGTGGAAAGGCGTCATACTTGATCATGCGAATGCATAAGTTTCAATCAGAATCAGGCAAAAATTGTTAAGCTTCAATTAGGATGTTTTTCCTCGTCCATGTTACTCACCGAAATCGTACCTTCGGACAACTATTTATTCTGCCCCCTTCAAAATGTTTTCAATGAGAAATCTTTTATAACGGAAGAAATGAAAAACAATATGTACACAGTTTTTGGCAATAAAGATGCTAATTTTTAGCAAAAAATTACATAAAAGATTAAACAATTATTTAACATATCGGTCAATAAGCCCCCGGTAGGACGTATAGATGGCGTCACTTACGAAAATTCCTTACGCGTGGTCGATTGTACCAACCTTCAAACGTCATGTGTCAAAATTTCACGTCAATCTGTCTACTGGTTTCTCAGTTGTGTTTTAAATGACGCAATGGGTATTTTTAATTTTTTTTTGACAGTAATTTAATTAATTTTATAAAGCTAATAATACAGAGTTATATAATATATATGTTTCAACTTGACTTCACCAAATTTTCAAAAAAGAAATTGGACGAAGTTATTGCCAACTTTGTTGGACCCCCTCTCACAAGTAATGCTTTACGGTAACCATTATAACTTTGTACTGGTTCATTTAAAATCAGCCATACAAAGAAAAGTCTTTAGTTTAATAGTAAATCTAGTACTTAATCGAGGTTTTTTTTTAAAGTTGACAAAATGGCGGCTTTTAAAAGCTTAACCTCAATTTTCAAGGAAAAAAAAAGTTTATTCTTAAAAAAATCGAAGTTTTCAATAAAAATAAAAATGCTTCGATCAAGTACTAGTTTTTTATACTTTCAATAAGCTGTATAAATTTCATTGAAATATATCCAGTGGTTCTTGAATTACAGTGGTCATCGTCTTCGAAAACATAGTTTCGAAAAAAATGCGTTTAAAGTTTTTGTCTTGGCGTAGTTTTGCTTTTTCGTATAATTTTGAGGTCGAAAAATGACTAAACTCGAAAAGATTTACCACTAAATACCAAATTACTTTTTGAAACTTCTCGACGCACGTTTCATTAACCATGTTAGCATCATCAGCAGACGATTTAATCTGATTAGAAGAGAGAAGGTTCAAAAAGTGATTTGGTGTTTAGTGGTAAATCTCTTCGAATGTAGTGCCTCACACCGAAGGTTCCAATAGAAGAATTGGTCGGTAAATGAAGTAATGTTTTTTCTATGTATTTTGATCCGCTGAATCCGAATATCGCATTAGTTTTTTCGAAAACCCGGAAAATCAATTGTTTATAGACAATTGTTTAAAAAATTGTTTTGGCGACGAATTCTTTTTTTTTTAGTATTTTAGATAATTTTAAAACGAATGTTATTCTTATAAAATTTCTCTAAAATTCATAGTTTTTGAATAATAAATTTTCGAAAATTGAAAAGTGGATCAGAATAAACTTCATCATTCACCGACCTCAAAACCATACGAAAAAGTCATACTGTGCCAAGGCTATTTTACACTCGATTTATGTACTGAATTGATAATTATGTAATAGATAATAGTGTAATAGATAATAGTGTAATAGATAATAGTGTAATAGATAATAGTATGAAATAGATAATAAATTATTTCATAAGATCTGGTACGTAGGTGCACTTGCACCCGCTGCCAGCTACCTGCCATCGAGGGTCCGAGAGCCCCTCAATAATTGTGTTGGGAAACTATTCATTTAATTGATTTAAAATTTTCAGGAAATTGTTTCGAAATACATCATACTACAAGAAAATGCAAAAACAAGAAAAACCCGAACTCTGCCCCAGGAAAATCAATCATAACGTGGCCGTATAAACACCGATGATGCTGAACGCTATGGACGTCTAAATGAGAGGTTACACCAGATAACATCAGAAAAATTCACAAAATTATTTCGCAAAACCGTAAAGTAAAGCTGCAGGAAATAGCTGTCATCGTGAAGATATCGAAAGGAAGTGTTTACATAATTTTTCATGAACATTTGGGAATGCGTAAATTGCTATCAAAATGGGTACCCACAGCGGACTAAAAAAACAACGTACCGATGATTCTGAGCAATGTTTGTAGTTGCTTAAGCGAAATAAAAAGCATACGGCATGTCATAATGAAACCAAAAACACAACCACCGACAGACAAGATTCTGTTCTCTGTATTTTGGGATGCGCATAGGGTATTGTTCATTGATTATCTCAAGAAATGTAAAACCATCAATAGCGAATATTACACAGCGTTATTCGTGCGTTTGAAGGACGAGATCGCAAAAAAACTTTTCAAGGAGAATATATTAATGAATAAAGTCGAAATTTGCGAAAAAAGTGTGTTTTATTTGTCAGACCGGGGACTTATTGACCGATGTGTTACATAAACTATTTGCATTTATCTTTCTCTTAAAGAAAACCCTACGAACTTTTTGGACAACGCGACATATTTGTGATCGATTCAATAATTCTCATTTTTTATAGATTTTTATGGAAACAAATTTTCATTTATAATTTGTCAAATTTCTCTCTCGCTCTCTCGTCTGTTTCTCTGTAAATTAAGTGCAATAAATCCTTTCCATTTCGCAAATATATTTATTCTTGAAATCCGTTACGAAACAGGTTGCAGAACGGATCCTACCACCATATTTATTAACCGCTCTTAAATCATCGCGATATCTCATAAAATTATCTCGACAAATATTAATTAGCCAATAGCGGAATGCGCCGAATTGCAGATCTGCAACTAAATTAAGGCCGTTTTCTCAACCGAATTACACATTTTGAATTAATCGTGATATCAACACGATAAACTGTGCTGCTATTTGTCACTGCCGCATTTTCCGTTAGGTTTCCCATCGTTTTCCGGTGGTTTCCTTCTTTTTTTGTTTTTCAGTGAACGGTCTTTTGTCCCCTTAATAAGATACGGTGGTTATTTGAAGCCGAAACTCTTATCGGGCAGGAGAAAAATATCCAGGATATGTGTTAATAGTTCTTCCCATTTGAAGTAGGAAATATCGCAAATCCTGTTTATATTTGTTTCTTTATTTTGTTCTTTATTCTGGTATTCTGGTTTTCTGACTTTTGTTTCTTTATTCTGGTAAAGGTTGTAATGTTTTGTATCCTTTTTTTCCTAAAAAAACAACTGGTAATATTTGATGTTATGTGAGATTTTTTATCAAATCTGTGACTGAGTTTTTCATTTTGTTTTGGTTGTTTCTAAACTCTTGCACACGCCGCTGGTGCCGGCATATTGATTTAATAGTCTTTAAACATTTTTTTTATATGTCTCTTTCGATAGTTTAGTATTTATCTATGTCCTTCAATTTATTAAATATACTTGTATATACGAGTGGATCAAGTCAATTATTTATGCTAACATTGAAATTATTTACCGCTTTTAACAGAAACAAAACAGATTTTTTTCTATGATATGTTTATTTCGTTTTTAAATTCTGTGCAAATTAATATTTGAAAATATATCAATCAAATGTAAACCATTAACAGCAATGTAACTTTGTGCCATTTTTAACACATTTTCGATACTTTTTGTCAACATATCTGGTGATAATACAGCGACTTCGAAACGAGGTTGTCCTTGAGTTGCTGTATGGTTTAGGGCCAACCATATTTATGTAAACCTTTTTCATCAAAGATCATCATAAAAAATAATCCAAAGCTGTCAAAGCAGAAGATTTGATTGCATTGCAGTATTCCAATTGGTTATTATTTTCTGTAGGTAATAGGTTTTCAACAATTTAAATCTTATTGGAATTTGAATCTTATAATATAAACATGTTTAAGTCATTTCTCAAAATTCGGCGTAAACTGTGTGGAGATAGAAAAATTCCTAATTGTGACCACGTAGCCAAATCAATGTCTCTGTAGTCTCCTCTACACTTTGCTTTACACGAGCAATATTTTGAGCCCTTCGTACCGTTCAATCATCTCTGATGGGGAGCATATCACACTTTCCACAACTCCACACTTTGCTCTATGCTCATGTAACATTTTCAAAGCTTTGTACTGTTCTTGAGGCGCCGTTTTATAAGGCGCCAGACTATTAAGATATTTTCACCTAAATTCAAGTTGAAATGAGTGAATTGAGTTCATTCGAGTTGCAATAATTTTTTAATATAGATAACAACAATTTCACTGTTTTTTAGCGTGAACCCTAACAAAACTTCAGGTCTAGCCGGCGGTCTAGATTTTATTATATCAAATAAACAATGTTTAATGCGGGACATTTTACAAATTCTGTTTACACTTAGATTTTTTTTTATTGTGGTAAATATTTCAATGTTTTGTAACAGTATGGACTATAAATATATTGTAGAAGGTGTGCAATATGGTTGTTCATTTTTGTAGGTATAATTAATAGAAGTCGATTTAAGGCAAAGTAATTTTATTATTATTACTTTATTGCACAGTATTTGGAAATTTATTTAGCAAAAATAATTTTGTCACAGTTGTCACAGTTTCACAAATCTTTCCAACATTTCAATGGCAAATGCTAAGCGCATTATAAAATCAGTTTATTTCATTTCTTACACGAAGATCTTTTTGCAGACGAAGATCTTTTTTTAAATGACATGCAGTGAAGATTTCTTAATGTGAACCTACGGAATGTTTAATTAATGTGAATGTTCCGTTAATGTGATCATACGGAAGCAAATTCCGTATGATTGGGATGGATTTTCTCTAACCGACTCACGCACACGTTCAATGTTATTTGCACATCTGCTTGACCTTGGACGACCCGTAGCCAGTACATTTAGAGCTGATCCTGTAGTTTCAAACTTTTCTATCAATTTCTTTATTAAATTAACCCTTGGTGCCTCGTTTATGTCTATACGCACTTGGGGGCACTTTTCCTATAAAAACCCACTGTTTTACTGTTCTTTCATTTCTGATGTATATTGGTGAACTCAAGTCTCATTAAAACTGTCACGAATCGCCATAGAAACTTCTCCGGATTGCACTTACGAGTGTTATGCTAATACTGATATGAAGTTGTCATTCGATTCCGTTTTCCGGGCGAAGTGAGCAAACGCTCATTACCCTGATAACTTTCTCATGCCGAAATGTTCGTTTAAGATGTTCCATACGCCCAGGTTTCAGAAATGTATCTGCCCAACAATCTGTCTACGATTGAAACTATGATTCATCTTTGTGGGATTTACCTCTCATCGCCTCACGATAGAGAGTGCCAATGTAATAATGCCAAAGGCTACACGAGACAAAGGATTTGTTTTAGTTAATTTAACCTTCACTCTGGAATCGGTCAACTCGCTATCATAGATTTTGTTGACCAGTTCCTCAGTAGTGATGTTAACAGGGTATCCTGAGTTCGACTAAATCGAGATGTGAATCATGAAATATAAAGAAGCAGAGTGCCCATATTTTTTCTTCGCTTAGCATGTGTTTTTCCACGCAAAAGTAGTCTTTAACCAACATAATAAAATTTTATTTTTACAATGCTAGCAAAAACATAATTTCATCCTTATCTGTTTTCGAAGACAGTGAAAACAAAACTTACTGTCTTATTAGCTTGAAATTCATGGAACGTTACTAGTAAAGAAGTTACTTTTTAGAAATAGAATCACCTTTGCGGTTGCACTGGCAATTATTGGAAAAATATTTGACTTTTCACTCTATTCTCATATTTTCACTGAATGATAATTCAAATTTTCCTAAAGAAATTGTATATCATATGATCAATAAGCAAGCAAATGAATTTAAGAAAATATATCTTATTCTCTATATTCCTATTTTTTACAGAAGTGTAAGCACCTCATATCGATCCAGTATTATGTAAATATTATTCTTTTAAAAATTAGAGTTATTACTTCATTAGTCATTCCAGGTATTATCAAATATATTCAATATTGAGACGAGATCTCATTTATAATTTATCAAGTTTCTGTATTTCCTTTTCTTTTCCAAAATAAGGCGAAATAAATATTTTTCCTTTCCAGAAATATACACATTCATGAAATAATTGGTTAAACTCTTATCTTTATATTTTTTTTGATAATATTGTTTGGGAAATCTTTGCTTTTACATAAAAACTGTATAATGAATTTTCCACTTCCACCAAACTGTATATACCAAATTTACCAAATCGCATTTATTTCATCAGAGGCGCGTTTCGCTAACAAAGTTAACATCATCACGACATGGTTAAAATTTAAAATTTAGAACTTTATCAATTTCTTAATTATGTCAATTTGCCAACATATAGCATTTGGTTTAAGCGGAAAATTGGTTATAAACTTTTTATCTTTACTAGTATCCATTAAATCGTCAGGGTATCGCACAAATTTATCTGAATAAATATTAATAAGCCTATAGTAAAATTCATCGAATTTTAAATCTATAACTATATCAAGGCTGTTTTCTTAACTTAATTACATAGTTAAAATATATTTATCGCAGCATCAAATCTGATACATTGTGTGACTATTTACACTATGTTTTCCGTTAAATACTATCTTTTTGGGATGTTTTTTTTTGTTTAGCTTTTAGAGAATAATAATTTCATCCCTTGATGAGATACCGCGATTATTCGAAGCCTGGATTCTTGCCTTATTCGGGAGAAAAATGTCCAAAATATGCGTTAAAAAGTCGTTTCTATGTAAAACAGGCAGTATAGTAAATCGTGTTTATCTTTGGTCTGTGCCTTTTAATTCTGGTAAAGGTTTTAGTGCCTTACCTTGTATTCTATTACATAAAGTAAAGAAATTGTCAAAAATTTTCAAAAGTGGACATAAAAATATGTTTTTTAATACAAAACTACATTGAATTCAATTGAATTCACATACTAAAAATTAGTATAAACTCCATTATATCGAACGAAATTTATTTGGATTAGGAACTATTTCTATTAGTATCTTCATTTTGTACACTGTAATGAATTTTATATAGGGTTATCCATTTCCTGCTTCGGAAAATACAGGTCTGTATTTTGACAATTGTCAAACTTAAATGTCATCCAAAGAGAGTTGTTAAAAGTTTTTACAAAGAAGGTAATTCTGTCGTAGCCACGTTTCGCGCCTTACGAACAATGTGGTCGCCATAATCGTTCTTGCACAAGTTTGCACAATTGTTGCAACAGTGCACAATTTTCAATACACTTTTCTCAAGAAACAATTTTCAAACAACAATTTTCTCAAGAAATTTGAAAATGCTGGGTCTGTTACGAATGTGGTAAGACATGTGTATTATCGTAACGCTCGCACAGTGGAGAATATCGCTACTGTTAGTAAAAGTGTGGCTAAAGACCCAAATTCATCGATTTCTCGGCGTTCACAGCCTGTGGGCTTGTCTTACGGCATATTATGACGTATTTTGCATTTGGACTTACATCTTCATCCTTACAACGTTCAACTTATGAAGCCCGCCAACAATGAAATGTGCCGAGCATACGCCGATTGGTTGCTTGAACATTCACCTAATTTTTCGAATAAAATCTTTCTTTAGCTATAAAGCTCACTTGTCGCTCGACGGATACATAAATAAGCAAAATTGCCGTTATGGGGCTCTGAAAACACACAAGTGATTGTGGAGAGTCCATTGCATCCGCAAAAGGTAACTGTTTGGTGCCCGTTATGGTTTGGTGGAGTCATTGGCCCGTACTTCTTCGAAAATGAAGAAGTGACTGTTAACATTAATTTTGAGCCCTATAGCTGTATGATAACCGATTTGGCCAGAAATTGAAGATCTCTCGATAGAGATATTGATCTGAGCGATATGTGGTTCCAACAAGATGGCGCCATAAGCCACATAACACGACCAATTTTGGCTTTATTACCCAAGAAGTTCCCAGGCCGCGTAATGTGGAGATTTGATGATGTTAATTGGCCGCCACGATCATGCGATTTGACGTCGTTGGACTTTTTTTGTGAGGCTACGCGAAAGATCGTGTTTACCTAGACAATTCTCAAAGTCATGAGCACTTGAAAACCAACATTCGTCAAGGGAAGCCTGAGATACCAGCCGAAATGTGCGGAAAAGTCATCGAAAATTACCTCACAAGGATTGAGTCGTGCAAGTGGTCACGTGGTGGACATTTAAATGATATATTCCAGAAAGTCCAAACAATAAAATGTTGCAAAGTCCAAACAATAAAATGACAAAAAAATCATCGAAATCTCAATTCTTTGTGTTTTTTTTTTAATTTTACTTTCCTTTCCCTTTATATTAGAAGATAAGTTCGTAGAGGTTTTTTTAAGAAAAAGAGAAACGCAAATAGTATGTAAATATTTATTTAGTCTATTACGTACTATAAATATTTGCACTACACATTGGTCGCACCTTTTTGCGAAAATTTAGCATCTTTATTACCAACAAATGTTAACACGTTGTTTCTCACCTCTTCTTCCTTTTTAAAAAATGTTCCATTTAAACAATTTTAGAGGGAGGGGAATAGATGGTAATTCGATGGTGCGATGTCCGGTGAGTAAGGTAGATGGGACAGACCATTTCAATTGGTACTCAACAACTTTTGCCAGATCTGAATTAGAACATGATGTAACATGATGACTTTCTTGTATGCTAATTCTGGTCGGTTTTCTGCAACTGTTGCCTTTAACCGATCTGACTGTGAATAATAGAGGTCGATATTGAATGTTTGATTGCCTGGAACAAGCTCAAAGTGTATGGGTTCCATCCAATACCACTAAATTTAAAGCATAATTTTCTTCCGATAAAGTCCGTCTTTCGCCATGCGTATATCCGCTAACCCTTTCAAACCCCATATATTTTTTCATTACACGTTGTTGTACATATTCCAATTTTCATCACTAGTTACCATCCACTTCAGATATGAAACATCAGAATGTTTTTTCTAGAAAAAATCGCACGAATAAAATCGGGTCCAGCAGATTTCACTTACTAAATTCGTGAGTGACCCATACATCGTATCTGCAGACGTACCCATTGTTTTAGATGGTTAAAAATGGTCACTTTTCAATATTTAACTTATCTGCTATCTCACGGATTGTAGTGCATGGATTTTCGGCTATTATGGCCTTTATTTCCTTGACATCAGTACTTAAAGCACGTCCAGAGCGACGCCGGTCTTGAACTGACTAAACCACTTTTCCACTGTAGTCCCCCCAACATAACCCTCTCCGTAATCGGCACAAGTATAGTTTTTGTTTGGACAGTGTACTTGCATTTTTTGGAATAAAAAAAAACATATGTGGCGTAAATGCAAGTTATCGACCGATATTTACAATTTGAATCAACTTAATTAACTGAAGGCAAATTAAAACAAATCTTAATTTAAACATTATAAATACTAAAGAAATTATATATATTTATAATATATTAATAAACACTACTACACCAACAAACCTGATACATTATTATCCTGAAAAGCAAATGTAGGTAATTGATTAATTTTCTTGTAATAACCATTTTTCTAGTTCCAGTATAATGACATACTAAGCTAATTGAAAAGTTCGCGGAGCGGAATTGATAAAACAAGTTTTTAGTTGAAAAAATTACTTTATTCTTCCGTATATTCTCCCTTAAGCTCAATATATTTTTTCCAGCGATTGTCCAATTAATTTATTCCATATTTAAAGTATTTTTCTGGAAATCCTTCAAAATACTCATCTACGGCTGCTATGACTTTATTAATCATTCATTCATTTAATGAACAATTCATTTAATGAAAAACACTTGCCACGTAGGGGTTTTTTGAGGTTTGGGAACAGATGTAAGTCAGAGGGAGCCAGATCTGGTGAATATGGTGGATGCTCTAATAATTCGTAGCGTACTTCCTTCAATTTGGCCATTGAAGAACACCTCTGTGAGCCGGTGCATTGTCTTCATGAAAAATGACTTTTTTCTTAACTAAAGAAAGGATCATAGTGTCCAAGTATCATCTATAGTTACAAGACAAGGTTTAAAAGATATTTTATTCTTTCGAAAAAGATCCAAATGTTGGTTGAAAAGTTTTACCCGAAGTCGTTTTTGATAATAATTTAACAAATGCACATAGCTTGCACAGCTATCTTACATATAGCTTTCTCAAGCCCAATTCAAATATGAAACACCCATTCAGTTAAGATATCCATGGTCTTAGCAATTTCATTCAAAGTCAATTGTCTGTCAACCATAACCATATTATGTACAGGATTAATTATTTGTTCAGTAGTACTTCATCAGTAGTACACATTATTAGTTCAGTACACTTTTTGGACGTCCAGAACGTGGATTATCATCCAGGCTTGTACGACTACGTTGATACTCACCTGCCCACTTACAAACCATTGATTTTGAAGGAATAAACTCCCGTAATACATTTACCATTTCACTATGAATTTCCATTGCCTTTAAACCTATTTTTACAAAGAATTTAATCACAGCACGATTTTCAATATCTTTCATTTTCAAAAATAACACTGATACATTTACTTAAAGTTACTGTTTTTATACGAAGTAATTGACAGATCGACTTGAAATTTCACATATGTTCAATAAAGGATGAAATTTCAAAATGTAGTAGATTATATAGTTCTTTTACTGTTCTACGGGTCTCGCTCCGCGAACTTTTCAATTAACCTAGTATTTCATTATTCCGGAGCTACAAAAACTACATTATTGAAAAAGTTTTTTTTTCCTGCATAATATAACTATTTTTAAAATTAATTCCTGAAACTAGTTGCATAATGTATTACATCGCCATACTTATTAACAACTCTTAAATCATCACGATATCTCGCAAATTTATCTCGACAAATAATAATTAGCCAATAATGGAATGCCGAATTGCAAATCTGCAACTAAATTAAGGCTGTTTTCTCAACCGAATTACACAGTTTGTATTAATTGCGGAATCAACACGAGCGAGCCGGATGAATTGTGCGACCATTTGTCTCTGGCATTTTATCCGTTAAATAATACCGTTTCCGGGTGGTTTTTGTTTTGCTTCTCAAACAACGATCTTTTGTCCTCTTAATGAGATTCGGTAATTAGTAGAAATCGGAACACTTATCACGTCAGAAGAAAAATATAATATCGATGTTGAAACTAAGGAAATATTCTAGTCCTTAATATATATATATATATATATATATATATATATATATATATATATATATATATATATATATATATATATATATATATATATATTTATATATCCGTTTTCGGCGGATATTCTCACGGAAACTCCTCATGATGGCTAAATAGTATTCCTTATTTACCTTCCATCCCTTTTGAAGAAATTCGGTGCGCATCATAACACGGTAATCCAAGAAAAATATCAGCATGACCTTGATTTTTGAGAGACTGGCGCATTTTTTGGGTCTCGGCTTGTTTTCGAGACACCATTCCGAAGACTGTTGGTATGTCATACTCGTAAAATCATGTCGCGCTGCCCTTTACGATGCATTTCATGAAGATGGGTACGTAGAAGCTCGGAAAATCATGTCTTCAACGACCTGCTTTCAATGCTCTTTTTGGAATTGACCTCTTTTGGAACAAATCATACCTGTGTTTTAACAAACGAACGCGCATGAGACAAGCCGGTGCTGCACGAGGCGCGCCAAACACGCTCAATCCAACGACTAACCGTAGCGATCCAACACTAGTTGGATCGCTACGAAGCTGTGCGGCAATTAGTTTGAGCGTGTTTGGCGCGCCTCGTGCAGCACTGGCTTGTCTCAGGCGCGTTCATTCAAGTATGTTAATTTAATTGGAAAGACCATCTACGTTTTTTTTTTACGTTTTTTAGTTTTTAGTAAGTTATAAATATATATAAAATTGACACAAGCCACTGATAATTATTCATTCGACATTTTCTCGCAGAGAAATTAAAAAATTGTATCGTTGCAGATATTTTTCCCGATCCGAGGCATTCGGTGCGGGATCGACTTGCCTTATTCGCGTTCGTTCTCAAATGACGACGCGGCTTAAGACTCACACGACGATTTTCGAGCAACAATTTCTTGATTTTGTCGCTGTTTTCATCGTTCGTAGACGTTGAAGGTTGACAGGAACGAGGCAAAACATCTACCACTTTTCGACCCTCGTTGAATACTTTATACCATTCATATGCCTGCGTTTTTATTATGCACGAGTCATTGTAGGTCTTCTGTAACATTTTCGTCGATGCAGCACTCGAAATTTCGTTAAACACACAATATTTAAGGCTAACTCTTTGCTAAATATTTTTATTCATAGATAAATCGCAACATACGCTTGACGTCGACTAACAAAACCGGCTGGACTGAAAATAAAGAGTCCAGTTGAGTGAAGAGTCCAGTTGGAAGTTTACTGAGCCTTACATTGATAATTAAAAAAGTTGACTGAACGGAATAAGTCCTTTTTTCCGGTTCATGATTTTCTTACATTTTCCTATTTAAATGCTTTCATATGCATCCAAAGCCCTATTGTTATTTACACTTTTTACCAGTCTTACATTTCTAATATCTATTTTGTGGTCCTGTTCGAGTGTATGTTGGGCAACGCAAAATTTTTCATTTCTCCTATACCTAATGTGTGCAATGTGTTCTTTCAATCTCGTTAAAAGTCTAGTTGGCCTCTTCACTCGAAGCGAAATACACTTGAGAATGAAAACATGATATCCGGAATGATTTAGGAACATTGGAACATTATATGTTCTTGGAAGAAGTTAAGAATATTGTGATTATATACAGCTATTTATAGAAAGAATTAGGAAATATTTGAAATGGAACAATGAATTATATTTCTTTTCAAATAGACGTGATGTGAAAACTCCCTCAACTTGTCTCTTGTATCCATGTTATGGTACGAACTCGTCTACTTCGAAATGCCAGCTTTGAGCATATTGTTCTGGGTTTTTCTACGGCAGGTTCTCCGTTTTTTTCCATATTTTGCTCGACGTACCAGTTATATGTTCGTTTGTTTTAACTGTATTTTGTTAACGAATTAAAGAAATAATTAATGAGAAAATAGAGTGAGAATAATTAGTAACATGCACATTGCATAAATTATCGTGTGTACAGTGGCAGTCTAAACAGATTGTTCTACTTAACGTTTAAAAAACTTTCTTAAGTTTTTTTTAGAAACTATAATCGTTTTTAATAGAAACCAGAGTATCATATCAAAAATAGTCTGTAAACACTTGTATACTTAGTATAAACATAGTATTATCGAGTTATCATTTGTTGCTTGTTTTAATGCTTTTCTATATGACTGAAGTGAAAATATTATTTTTATTCGATATTTACTTTTTATGGAAGTGCCCAATCCCCTTCGGGAACTAGTCGTTAAACTACGTCAACAAAAAGTCAAGGAACATTTTATGGCGAGAGGAACAATTGTTGACAAAAATCCCTAGTCTATATTTAATAGAGTTAAAAGGGATAATCAACTTGGTCATGTTTTGAATAGACCCCTTTGTGGACGTCTATCACTACTGAATAATGTTGAGAAACGCAAATACTGAAGAATAAATGCGAGAAACCGAACACAAATGCTGTGATACTCAGAATTGCTCTGAACCTATTTACCGTTTACAGTGCAAGTGTAACACCTCAGATAGTTCGAAATAAGTTAGCTGAATGTGCATATTTCGGCTGTGTTGGGCAAAAAAAACTCTTCATAAGCCAAATGAACCCTAAGCATCATATGAACTTTGCTAAATAATTTATTTCTCAGCCTCAGTCGTTCTGGGAAAGACTTATTTTTTTCAGACGAGTCCAAATTTAATGTCTGCGCGCCAACTGGAAGATAAAAAGATTAGCGAAAAAAAAGCAAGCTTTGAAATTAAAAAAAAATACGCGCCACGGCGAGCAGGGCAGCCATGATCTTGGACCTCATGAGTGTCGCTGGAGTGAGCAGATTAGAAATTATCAATGACATAATAGACACATTTATGTAAATTTATAATATAAAAAGAAATCAAAAAAAGTGTTAAAAGATTGAGGTTGGAAAACTTTCCTATTCCAACAGGACAACAATCCCAATCACGCGTCACTGAAAGGGCAAAAATGGTTCTTCTAGCATGTACCTCACTGTCTTAAAACTCCACCCTAGTCACCATGAATACATTGTGACTGGAGTGCATACATATAAAATGTATCTTGAGATACCAGTAAATAAATATTTTGTATTATAAACTTACTCAAATGTTTGAACACTGCATCTGTTAAACTCGGAAAAATTTACCACTAAACACCAAATCACTTTTTTATAGTTCTGGACGCGCGTTTTGCTAACAATGTTAACATCGTCAGGAGATGATTTAATTTGAGATGAAATGAGATTAAATCATCTCCTGATGATGCTAACATGGTTAGCGAAACGCGCATCGAGATGTTTAAAAAAGTGATTTGGTGTTTAGCGGTAAATCTCTCCAGTAGAAGAATGAAACTGCGTCTATTCAGAGACATCTTGGGGCAATGTACTTTGAATTCAATCATTTTTTAAAAAATACTGAAATTTGATGAAAATTTTATCTTTTTTTGTGAAAATATTTGAAATATTTCATTCTTTTGATTCAATGTAATGTTAAATTTCACCTGGTTTATAAGAATCATATTTATTTGAAATATCCAAAAGGTATATGTTGATTGGATCACAGCTTAATTGATTTTATTTCCGATTTTTATCATTGTCCTATCTTTCTTCATCATTTAAAAACAAAAACGTAAATAACTCCTCATTTATTTTAAGATATTACTTCATTATTCTTCTAATTCCAAATATAATGAAATATGTTCATTATTGAAATAAAATCTCATTTACAATTTATCAAATTTCTCCCCATCATTGTCTCTCTCTCACTTTAAATTAGATGAAATATGTCTTTTTCAGTTCTGGAAATATCCGCGTTCTTTAAATCAGTTACTAGGACTGGTTGCAGAACCGGTTCTGGTGCCATATTTATTAATCGCCCTTAAATCATCGCGATATCTCACAAATTTATCTCGACAAATATTAATTAGCCTATAACGGAATACGCCAAATTGTAGATCTGCAACTAAATTAAGGCTGTTTTCTCAAGCGAATTACAGGGCTTGTATTAATCGTCGTATCAACACGGACGGCTCCCATAAATTGTGCGACTATTTGTCTCTGCAGTTTTCGGTGTTCTCGCATTTTTTTCTATTTTTCTATATCCGAGTAAGGTCTTTTTCAGCTTTAATGAGATACGGTGATTATTTGGACAGCGGATTTTCGGGATCAGGAAATATGCAACTTTATGCCTTTTTTAGCACATTTTCCACAACTCTTGTCATCATATGGTATTAATGCAGCGATTTCAGCACGGATGTTGTCCTTGAGTTGATGTATGGTTAGGGGCTTATTAACTTAACCTTATCCTTCAAATATCCTCATAAAAAATAATTCTGAGCCGTCAAAACAGGAGAGTTAGCTAGCCACAATAAAACTCAATTTCGAGAAATAACCGTCTACGGAAATTTTTCTTGAAAATGTTGTTTGTTTCACATGAGGTGTATGATGTGACACCATCTTGCTGGAAGCACATATTCTCTTATCCCTTGTATTCCTTCTCCGAAGGTATTTCTCTACAAAGTTCAATGAACATAAAAGAAGTTATACTAATCAACAAAATAATTCTCATTATGCCATCCACTTAATGCTAAAAAATCATAATTTCAATGATAATTTTTAAATGTTACATGAACATGAATAAAAATAAATTTAAAACATTAAATCTTTTAGAGAGCCTTGAAATCAATAAAATGAAAAATTTGGATATTTCGCTAAATGACCAGCTAGTCTTGAATTGGTTTGGTTTGGTTTGGTTTGGTTTGGTTTGGTTTGGCTTGGCTTGGCTTGGCTTGGCTTGGCTTGGCTTGGCTTGGCTTGGCTTGGCTTGGCTTGGCTTGACTTGGCTTGGCTTGGCTTGGCTTGGCTTGGCTTGGCTTGGCTTGGCTTGGCTTGGCTTGGCTTGGCTTGGCTTGGCTTGGCTTGGCTTGGCTTGGCTTGGCTTGGCTTGCCTTGGTTTGGTTTGGTTTGGTTTGGTTTGGTTTGGTTTGGTTTGGTTTGGTTTGGTTTGGTTTATTGTCCCGTTATTGCCCTCCTAGACTTATATTACCCTCCTAAACGTTGAAAAAATCGATTTCTCCACTGTCATCTTTTATCGTATTATTAGCTAGGTTAGGTTGCAATTACTTTTCTTACTGTTAGTTTAACATAATTTGTATATAAAAAAGGCACTGTGTGTCGAAACAATTATTATACCTACAATTTTAAATATAGTGGAAATTTTAGATATTAATCTTTGCTTCTTTATTTATACTTTAATATTTTGTGCTCTTTCCACCACCTTTCATTAAGTTAATAGTTATTTTTGGTAATGAATCATACAACTGTTTTATTGTTTGTTATGGAATTTCTTTTCATGAAGCCTAAACAGCACTTTTCAAATCTTCCATATTTGTAAATTGTCTTTATTCAGACATTTTAAATGATATTCAAATCTGGAAAGACAGCAAGCCAGTTCATTTTCGAAATATTATTTTGCTCGAACCTATCCGTTATAATTTTTGCCGAATGAATGAGGGCGTTATCTTGTTGAAACACTGGTGAAACTTCACTAACATCATTCAAATATAAAATTTTCTTTTCTAATAAATTTTTATATTCTTTTGGTCTTCTTCTTCTTGTCCTGGAGGTTAAGTTGACCCGAAGGCCCTGACTTGTATTCGCTGATTTTTTCGAACGTCACGACAATGTCGCTTGTTCGAAGGGTTTTAGCTGCCGTCCTTTAGGCATGGAGGTGATGACCGAAGAGGATGGTCATACTGGGGCAACGGCCGGCAATGAAGCTGCCGTGGCTCTGATTAGCGGATTGTCCGAAAGGGACGCCGTCGCTAGGAATTTGTCCAGAAGTCTGGACAGGAATGTCTGAATCACTGGTGTGTCAGTTTCCCGATGGATTTGCGCATTCCTTACAAACCATGGGGCACCTACTAATGTGCGAAGAACACGTGACTGGAACGATTGCAGAATTGCAATCGACGTTGGGGGGAGGTACGGAAACCATGCCTGAGATCCGTAGGTGAGGACGGATCGGACCATGATTTTATACAAGGTTATTCGGATGTTCAGCGAGAGCTTACTTTTGCCGTTCATTAAGGGGTAAAGCAGACGAGCCATGGCTCTTGCTTTCCCGGTTACCTTCTTTAGGTGCGGCACCCACGTGAGGGCCTTGTCGAACTCAAGGCCCAGGTAGTGTGCCGATCTGGCCCATTTGATGGGGACTCCGTAGATGCGGATATTCTGTCTGATTATCGGCTGTCTTCTTGTGAAGAGGACAGCCTGGGTTTTGCTGCGATTTATTGCTAGCCTCCAATAGGCTAGCCATTTTAGGGCTTTTAACGTCTGCCTTTGGAGCCTGGATGTGATCAGCCAGGTCCCGGTGGCCGACGTATAAAAAGCGGTATCGTCAGCATAGAATGCAGTCTTTACATGCGGAATTTTAGGAAAGTCCGCCATGTAGACGTTGAAGATTACTGGGGCAAGAGGGGATCCTTGCGGTACTCCCGCTTCGATTCGCTGGACTGAAGACAAAGTACCGTCGACGAGCACTTGGAAGGTGCGTCCAGTCAGGAACGATGCCAGTAGCTTGACTAGGTCTGTTGGTATACCCAGCCTGAGCATCTTGACTATGAGTCCGAGATGCCAGACTATTCTTTTGGTAGCCGGTACTTCCCATACCAAGACAATTCCTCCTTCCATTTGCCGTCTGGATATAAAATTTTCTTCCTTCCTGAGATCATGAAAATAGAAGGAAAAAACAACAGGCTCATCCAAATTGAATTTTTAGATCTCCCGTCTGCGTGCACCGAAAAAATTAATCGTCTTTCTTCTGAAAAACCCTTACTTTTTACCATCATCAATCGCAATTTTTTATTTTTTCTATAAAAATCCACAGGATTAAATTGACGAATAACTGAACCAAACTGATAAATTGTGATAAAAACTCTAGAGGATTACAAAATCTTAAATACAAACGAGTGTGTCAAACATTTAGACGCCTAAAAAACGTAAATAATTTACTAATAATTGTTTTAAATTCTGATGAAAGTCAATAAAACTTTTTCTATTTTCCAATATTTTAACTTGTATTTTAAATAAATAACACTAAAATTAAATAATAAAACTTCATTATATTTCAAATTATTGAAATTTTTATGGTGTGTCACAAAAGCGGAATATGCGATGAAAGTTAAAAATAGATATGTAATAACAAAAGACATCTTATAATCTACAAAACTAAGGTTTTTAACCTTTTGACGCCCACATTATGAAATTTCTGAGTTAAAAAAATTATACTCATTTCCTATGCAGTTTGGGTCAAAATATATTAATGGTTGGTGTTGATGATCCATGAGCTTCAGAGGTGCTGGATATGCTAGGATCGATTTCCATTGGATCATCTGCCTCAAAATAAACAAAATATACAAACTTAGACGAAACTTGGGACAATAATAGGTTGATTTTGTTTTCCTGATAAAAAAAACTAAATGCATTTATTTACCTATTAATACAAGATATGTAGATGTATTTTCTTACCTGAACTTGTAGATTATCGTCAGCAGTTATAACCTGACTGATAAAATTCATCTCATCCTCAAAAACATCATCATCCTCAAAAACTTTCTAAAACTCCTTATTGTCTAATTCCAATATTTGAGATGTATCTTCTTCTTTCTCGCAATCAGTTATTTTAAAATTAAAATAAAGCTCAAGCGCAAAATAAAACAAATAACTCAGGTCAACAAAATGTAAATATTGTTCGAAATAAATAACCTCAAAAGCGCACTGTTTATAAACTACAAAGAAATAAATCAAAATTATTATGTCCTATTTGTTTCATTACACTTTACAAACATTTTAGACTATTATTCAAGTAATAAACTTGATAAAAAAAATCGTTTGGCTATTATGATTCGTGAAAAGTCATGTAGTTTTAATACTACAGTGGGCGTGAAAAGGTTAAATGCGGAAGACCCAACACAGTGTGGGAGCGAGACATATCTAATTTTAAAAATATTCAAAAACAAGGAAAATTTATCCGTGCCCCAAGTAAACATTACCCATTCCTTCACCCACCACCAAAATGTCAGCATGTCTCTTCCAGATTCTGGCTTTAAGCTGTCTTCAGTACCGCGAGCTGACCGTTCGGAAAGCGACTGAAGGAATGACCAACGGTACGACCGTCTAAATCGGTTATGTCGGATTCTGTAGCTGTAATACAATGCAGGTCACGACATTCTGTGGTGAACATCCGCAACAGTTAATCTACGCTAAACCGCCCGTGTTAGATATTAGATATGTATGAAAAGTGTTGCTGACGTTTTGAGACCGGGTGAAGGAATGTGTAATTCCTTTGCTTTGCTTTCGTGGGGCACAGCCTACATCCGACATTGGGTTGTTCCATAAGTTCCCGCCGTTTTTTATTAAAAAGTATTGTTAAAAAAATTGTAATAACAGATTACTCAATGAAATATTCTCAGTCATTGTTCATGACCTGCTACCCCCTCCTGACCGATTTATTGATGCCGGTTCACCAGAAATCGTCGGGCCTTTATTTGAAGAAGTTGTTAAGTCAGTTTTTAAGGTCCTCCTCGTTGAAGAAGGTTACGCCTCTTATTTGGTTGGATAACGAGCGGAAGAGATGGTAATCGGGTGGTGCCAGATCTGGAGAGTACCGCTGATGCGTAAGAACCACCCATTCGATAAAATTCAGCTCTTTTTTGACGATGTATGCTGTGTGAGGTCTTGCATTGCCGTGGAGCAAAATAGCCTTGTCGATCGGGTCGTTTCAATTGAGTAACATTATTTCCACGATGCAGATGGGCGAGGTAACCTTCCTTGTCGACTGCCTTCTTCAGCATTCCTCCAGTACTTGAGATCCTCCCGATCTTGGAACTCCTTCCTTTATTTCATATTAACGTGGACACCATTTCTCTTCTCCCATGAAGATTCTGTAGAAGAATCGTTGGTTATTGCCACATGTTGCTTGTCGGGCGAAATATTGAGCAGCTATCTTGCAGCGATTTTTCTTATTGTCATCTGTTACTTTGTGTGACACTCAAACACCGAGTTTGCGAGTAAATAGATTCAGAATGTCGGGAGATTGTCGCAACGCCACAGTCATCGTTCTCTTTCAAAAGCGCTTAAAAATGGCCCTTGTCGAAGTCGGAAGGTCAACCAGAGCAGGGCGACAGGTCGATGTTGCCATTTTCGAACCTGGCCAATCAATCTCGAGCAGTCCGATCTTGTTTCCATACAGATGCAGATGCAAATTGACCAGGTTTACACATTTGTCTTTTTACTTCGAATATCTAACTCATGATGAAGCCACTGTCCCCACGAGACCTAACCCAAAGAAGGAACACTAACAAAGCTAGTGGGGCTTCCCTTCTACGTGGTACTAATGTTAGATTAGTTTCCTAATCAACGTTGATGAGGAACCGTCCAGTTCAATTTAGCAAATGTGTGTGTGTATGCGTGTCGTAAAGGATACACACCCGGAGCGTACATTTATAGCATAAATGTCGCAAACCGCTTCTGAAGCTTTTTGACCACGACGGAGAACGAAATATAAATAAAACATAAATAATAAAATAATATAATATAAACAAAATAAAAATGGAGAAAAAACAAACGAATTGTAAAAACAGCCGGAACTTATGGAATAACCCATTATAGCCTGTAACCTGTTTTTTTTTTTATTTTATCAATGTGATTTTAGCTGCCGCAACGACAGCCGTTCGCCTGAGGCATTTGGGTTGTAGGTTACGAACAGCACTCAGTTCTTCAGAATTACTAAAGATAAAAAAATAATCCTAAACAAGGTTTATTTTTGTTAAAAAGACTCAATAATAGTACTAGATATTTAATAAGCACAAACACAATCTCAGAGAACAACATACAGAACAAAAATATAAAAATTAATCAGTTATAACAAAAAATTAAAAGGGTCTAGCGGTAGCGGCGGACTACCCTACTAAACTAGGCATGTAAGAGAAAGGTTTGATCTTAACAGACTTTCTTATCCTATAAGAGCTCGTGTCTAACTTACAAAAAAAATCAAATTAGATTATCTGAAACCAACTTAAATTAAACTAAACTAAGTCAAATTGAATCAAAGGAAATCAAATTAATCTAAATTAAGCCAATCAAATGAAATTAAACCACGTTAAAGTAAATTAGACCATAGTACCTCAAATTATCTAACGTTATTACAAAGTGGTAATGAGATGGTAATTAAGCAAATAATGTTAAAAATTCATGTAAATACTAATAAAAAAAATAAAATAATAAAAATATTATCTAGCGTTATCCTTTTGTGGTGCTGTGCGAATATTCAGCCTCTGGATTGTCCCGTTACTAAGATGTTCGTTTACTGAGCAGTTCTGTGTTTAGAAGGGGGGTCCCTCTGGCAGTGGGCCCCAAAATGACCGAGTTCTATAATGAGCGGGCTCTAATATGAACGGGTTCTATAACGACCGGGCCCTAAAACCCTCTACCAAACTTACAAAAGAATAAGCCTGAGTAGGGCTTGGCCAGCTAATGTACATACCTCTAATAGAAGGGTATGGCATGAAGACGTCTGTTCAGCTCGAGGTGTAATGTTCGACCCCCTCGGCCTTTGTCCCGGAGAACACCGGTGCGCTCCCAAACAAGACTCTCGCAAAACAATCTTACCTGTAACGGCCGATAATTTGTAAACGCTACAAACTTTTGGTTGGTTCTTCAGCTGTTTTCCGTACGTTAAGCTCGAGCCCTATTCATGGCGGCTTAAAGCCAGAAATCGGTCATCGGGAGATGCTTGCTGACGTTTTGGTGGCGGCTAAAGGAATAGGTAATTTTTACTTGAAGCACGGATTAATTTTCCTTGTTTTTTTAATATTCTTAATATTCTCGAAGAGCCCACTTTGCGATTTTTCATATATAATCTTATTAGATGCATACGCTTAAAACGAAGCAACACCGACTTAAAGTGTGTATGTGGTAAAACCTGACTTTAAAAGATAGTTTACTAATTACTACTGAAAGAATACCGTTTTGAATAATTTTTAAAATCGAGAAACTTTATTGAATACAATTTTTTCGAAGTTTTTCTCTACATAGTCCGAAAAAGAAAACGTTTTAATTTTTAAAAGTGACGTTCCTTTTTTCTTTTTAAAGTTAAGTAAACAACCATCCATTGTGAAGTCGTGTCGTTTTTTCTTTATGATGAAATAGTCACCAAAAAGGCCGTCGCTCTTTGTGCAAAACTGTCGAACGGAAATCCTGCATGTGTTGGCTGGAAAGGCGGCGACAAAGTGTAGAAAGGATATGAAAAAAGGCCAGCAAAACACGGAATCAAGTCGGGGTGGGGATGGCTTTCCAGGATCCATTAACGTAATTGCTGTTACTCAGTCCGGCATGGGGTTGCTTTTAAAGGCGTCAGACGTTCTTTCTATCGTCCTATGGAAGAACTAGACAGTTCGCATTTCCATGTCGTTTGGGTCAAAAAAACAATTAAAATTATAACTTTTAGAATGAAGCTCGAAAAACAACAAACATTTTAGGTTTGTTTCTGAGAACTTTTTGTCGACACCACGTTAGTTTTATGTAATGATAAAAAATCAGAACATTCCATTTTTCCACATTTGATACAATGCTTGCTATGGCGGTTAATAATTAATTATTTAATTTTTTTCTTAAAAAAAAAACATGTTTAATTTGGGAGAAAGTTAAAAAAATGGTCTTTTGAGGTGGTCCAGTCATCAAGCTATTTTTCGAAATCTCCGCAATTGTTGAACTGTTTCATGGAAAGTGTGTGAGACATCAATGAAAATAAATAGTAGTCGGTAAGACCAAATGTGGTGAGTACGCCGCGTGGGGCAAGAGTTCCCAGCCAAATGCAGAAATGATGTCTCTATAGCTTTGGCTGTGTGTGATGGAGCGTTGTCGTGCTCCAAAATCACTTTTTCGTATGTTGTAACCCATTAGGTTCGCTTATCGATCAATGCGTTGTTTAAATTGATCATTTGTTGGCCGTAGTGGTAGCGGTAGCGATAACACCCTCCTGATTCCACCAAATACACAGCATTGTTTTCTTTCCAAAGCAGTTTCGTCTTGCGGACGATGTTGAAAGTTGTCCTGGGTCAACCCATGATTTTCTGCGTTTTGGGTTCTCGAAATATATCCATTTTTCGTCTCGCAGCAAAAAGTCTTTCTTTCATGCAGATGAACGCACAACTTTGCACACGGTTTTTCGCTTTTCTATCTCTCTGTCGTTCAGCTGATGTAATATCCATTTTCCTGCCTTCTGGATATTTTTCATGGTATGTAGACGATCACATGGTTCGGCGACCAACATTTAACTTCTCTTTTATTGTAGTTGAGTTTGCATATCGTCTTTTTCCAATAATGCTTGCAATTAGGCATTTTCAAATTTTTTCGGGTGACCTGGTTGTTCTTTTTCTTTCAAGTCGAAATCACCATTTTTGAATCGTCTAAACAAATGCCAAGCAAGCGTCTGACTTTGTCACCCTAAGTTTCCACAAGTATATGATGGCTTTCACTTGTGTTTTTCTTTTAATTGAACAAAAAAAGTAGTTCGTTCGGCCAATGTTTTTTATTTGGCTCGAAACTCGATATGTTTACAACGTGGAAAACAATATGATGCTAACTCGAAATCGTTTAAACATCAATGGTGTTTTGAAAGGCACTGTCGTAGCTAGAAAATGACATAAGAGATTAGACTATGAATCGACTTTTGTTTCCAGCGTCATCTCTTAAAAAAAAGAATTATTAACAGCAAGATCCGGTAAATTAATAATGAGTAGGTCTACTAAAATTATTATAATTATGTCAAACTCTAGGTGACATGGACCAAAGGAGATGATTCTCGGATAGTTTACTCTAATGGGAATAAAACAATTTTTTACTTTGTTATCTATTATTATAACAAAGTAAAAAATTGTTTTATTCGTTTTTAAAAAATGAACTATCACAAAGTAATGGACAAATCAATCAATAATTTACTCTAATCATTAAAATATCGATATTCTCATAACAGTAGAACCAGCTATGTCCCAAGGTTCTCTGTTTAATTAAAACAAAATTGCTCGTTATATTTCTAATTCGGATAATTGTCTGCAATGAACTCGAGACATTTTTACCGTTTTAATAGATTTTTGCCATGTTTTTTGCAGTCGCAAAAAGAAACATAACGGTAAAAGAGCAAAACTGCATACAAACCCATAAATTATAACTTGAATACATTTTGAAAATCGAAAACTTTTGAATCAATGGTAAATTACTAGATTACATCAAAACAACATTAAATTTAATAAAGCCGTAAGGAGCTTGACGACTATTAAAAGAAAAGAAAATATTGAATATCCAGGACAACTGGAGTTACCAATGGAATCATTTAAAATAAATATCACAAAGTTTAGTTTAAACAAAAAAATACAGAACTAATATAAAGTTCCAGGTTATGATCTAATAACAGAAAAGATGTTGCAGACAAGATCATATAAAAGAATGAAATATATCACACAACTGTTTAATACCATTCTCACAATTGGAAAATGTTCTAGTCAATGGAAAGTAGCCCCAATACTAATCGAAAATCACCGGAAGAGGCAAATTCGTATTCACCAATAAGTTTACTTTCAATTCTCCCTTGCCTGAAAACTTTTCCTTAAGATATTGAAATCGGCATTAAAGGAAAAACAATTTATACCTAACCATCAATTTGGCTTCAGTACACAGAATTACATCTAAAGTCAAACAAGAACTACTACTCATTTCATGTATTTCTTGTATTAGACAATCCTTCGATAAAGTTTGACCTGTAGTGCTACTTTGTAAAGAGCATTTCCAGACACCGTATTCATCATTCTAAAATAGTATCTAAAAAATTGCTAATGTATGGTAACAGTTTAAGATGGACAAATAGCACTATTGATAATCAAATCTGGTGTTTTAGAAGAAAAAGCCATGCTCAAGTCCATATGAGCATATGTAATTGAATTTTGAAGAACAGCCTCCAGTTCCAATATAGACATACTGGAACGCTTTCAATCTAAACTTTTACGAATAATTGCAAATCTCCCGAGGTTTATTCCTAACGAAGTTCTTCCCCACGACGTCAGCGTAGCGACTGTAAAAGGAAAAATTATAAATATAATCTGAACTATTTGTGTAGATGCTAGTATAAAATAAAGGAAGATAACTGTTGGGTAATCTGCTGCAGGTTAATATTTCATTTTGTTATTGTAACATTGATGAAAATATGTGTATATTGAGCATTTTGTAGTCCTAAATCCGAAAATCATAAGCTAATTGCTATAACACGTACAGTTTTTTTATTTAAGGGGGTCGGTGGTGGGAATAAAAGGAGGCGACATAATTTTACAATCTAATATTTATTTAATATAAACATGTTAAACGTGTTAAATCCATGCAAAGACATTACTGAAGATTATGTGAATAAAGGATATATTATACAAAAACTTTCACTTTATCTTCTTGTGTTTTGTAGCATCATCTCTTTTTAAAAACAGCAGTAGTGGCTCAACATAAATGTGTTCTAGCATTCTTGGTATCTTATGGTGGCTTACTGCACCAAAAAAAAATCTTAATGGGAATGTAAAAAATGCATTTTTAATTACATGCGACACCTTAGTATTTCATAGGCTTTAAATAGTTTATCTATGAGGTATTTATAGTTTTAATTTTTTTTGTTGCCCAGAAATCCTTTCACTACACTTACAAAACACTTCCAAGCTGCCAATTTTCCTTGAAAAATCAAGCTGCCAAGCTTGAAGCTTTCTTATTTGAGGTCCAATAAATATGCCTTCTTTTAGTTTTGCATCGCTTAAAGTAGCAATCACTTAATAAAGTAGTAATCACTTAAAGTAGCCAGTACGTTCAATCCACACTATACGAACAGCAAACAACAAATGATTTTTGGGATGCATCCCAAGTGGATGCATCCACTGCACTAAATTTACATAATAACTCACCCAGCAAACATAAGGAGCCCAACTTTGACCTATTTGGCACTTAAAATATAATAGATAGGGTTTTTTTTACTTCTTCGGATATAAATCTAGCGTATGAAGTGTGCAATATGGAGACTGTGTGTGTGCAAAATTGACGACTAGAATTTGGCATTTTATATAAAATCGAAAACACTTGAGTGTACTGTAAATCAGACAGAAACAAACTAAAGTATAAAAACAATAAAACTGTCCTTAAAGATTTGTAGAACACTGTGGAAATACCTCCTCTACGGTCCTGTGGTAATTCTTACATTGTCCAGTCCAAAGTCAAGTACAAATAATTTCAATGATCTCAAGATATAAAGGAGAAGCAGGTACTTGAAAAGGTGCTTGAATAACTACCTAATTGAAACACAAAAAGAACATTCTCATTATTGTTTCAAAAATCATGTCGACCTGTGTAATCAATTAATAAAGTATATTTAGAAATGTTATATCAATACCATTTTAGCACAAATATAAATAACATTATTTTATTATAACTTTATTAAATTAAAAAATAATTATGTAACCCAATAAAATGATGAACAGCTCAGCAAAAAACTTTGAGGGCAAAACAAAATTACCACTGTAATAACTTTAATAACCATACACATTTTAGTAATTTGTATGTCCTCCCTTGCATTTAATTAGTTGAAAAATTCGATCGTTCTTTGACAATACTAACTTTTGACACTGGTTTGGGTCGGTGTTATATCATTTCACCTCAATTATTACCTTCCGCTCATTTCGAATAATGGCGCCCGTTCTTATAAGCACTTCTCGCTAAATCTCCCAGATATTCTGCATAGACTTTAAATCAGGGGTTCTTGCAATTTTATTTTGATGACATTTTTTCGAACAAACCAAGATTTCAGCAACTCGCTTGTGTGGACAGGAGCATTGCCTTGCTAAAATATCTAATAGTCTCCTGCCAGTAAGGTAATCCGAGGTAGCAACAAATCATGGTGTATTTTTTATTAAGACTCGAGACGTCACTTCAATAAAACTTTAATAAAACCTTAAAGCATGCCTAACATTTATTGCCATCTGAGCCGTCCAAACTAAATTTTTTTTTCATTAATCGTTGCAGGACATACACTGGCGGCCTAATTCTAGTTGGGCGATTTTGTAGTGTTTGGAAGTAGTTGAGGTTTTACAAGCTTTGATAACTATTTATCTTGTCCAGACGAATCCAGGATATTTTTAATATAATTGTTATATATCTCTAGTTCAAGGGGCGCAGCAATTTCTTTACAAAAGAGTTGAAAGCTGCCTTTGCAAGTCTTCTTTTATCATGCATCGTCATTTTTTTTGGCTTTCCTCCTTTGTTTTTGCCTTCATAATTTTCTTTTTTTTTTCTTCTTCACTACAGTCCCGAATCAGCCTATTTTTTTCTGCCATCTCTCTACTATTAAGCCCAGAAAAATAAAAATCAACTTTTTTCTTTTTCATAATCACTTAACCGAGTTTTTTTTGAGTGGCGTGAGTGTAGCATTCCCAGCCCAGAAAACAATTGCTGCTACGAAATTTTATGCGAGGTATGTAAATAGACTAAGGCCCGGTTCTACAATGGAAGTATATATCTGGTATAAGCTATACTTGGAATAAAGTTTGAAACGCCCCTTCTACAATCGCCGAACAAAGCTATTCTCTGTAGAAATCGACAGATTATAGTTATCCCCTTGAATTTGGGCGGATATACTCCGAATATAGTTATTCTTGCTTTCTATTGGCCAGCTTCAGTTGTCAGTATTAATAAACATAACCTGTCCTTTCTTTATATTCCACAGTTTTATGGATTTTTAATTATAACAGTGAAATAAATAATTGATATGGATCCCATAAAGTTCAACATTTTTGATTCTAAAGAAAGTGATTTTGAAGACGTAGTTTTAATTCGACGGCCAAAAGTATTTAAACATCGGTATGAAGAAACATAAATATATAGTTATACGATTTTTAATGTAAAATGCATTTTTTAGGCCCGATTATTTCATGGAGTTTGACGACCTGGCGTTTTTTAAACGTTTTTGCTTATAAAAACGAACACAAAAACTTGTGCAATATTGCTGAGTTTTATAGAAGATGAAATTAAATCTTCAACAGATCGTAATCGAGCGATAAAAACTGCAATAAAATTGTTTTTGACATTGCATTTTTATGCTACGGGTAGTACGTTATTTGCAGCTGGAGATTTCGCAGGAGTAAGAAAAACAAGTACGTACAATTGTCACCAAGGTAACTTTAGTGATTGCATCATTATGTGGAAGGTACATCAAGTTCCCAGAAACAGAAGCAGATCGCCACAAGCTAAAGGAAGAATTCTACACTGTTGCAAGGTTTCCTCATGTTATCGGTACTATCGATTGCACTCATGTTCGTATCATTTCACCAGATGAAAATGAAGTAGAAAGGTACCGTAACAGGAAGGGTTATTTTTCATGGAATGGTCAAACAATACGTGATGCACGCCTACGTATAATGGATATTGTTGCACGGTAGCCTGGATCAACTCATGATCAAACCATCTACAGCAACAGCAGAATTAAAGGGAGGCTGGAGAACAATGAATTCCACACATCAATGATCTTAGGTGATAATTGGTACAGCAATACCAACGTTCTAATAGTACCTTTACAACACCCAAATACTCCAACGGAAATCCTTTTTAATGAATCCCATATCCGAACAAGAACCTGTGTAGAAAGATGTTATGGAGTTTGGAAACGCAGGTTTCCTATTCTGGCTAATGGTATGCGTGTATCATTGGAACATTCCAAGGCGATAATAGTTGCTATTCTGCACAATCTTGAAATAGATGAACATGAAGAAGAGCCACCATTCGAACACGACTTACATGCGCTGCAAATTGAGCCTCCTATTGTTCAAAATCATGATGTCCATGAAAACAACAGAATGCGAACATCACTGATTCAAAACCATTTTTGAAATCTGATACAATTTAATAGGATTTAATTATGTTGTGTTCTGAAAACAAAGGTTTTGTTCTACTTTGTATTTTAGTATGTAATTTTGTCTCCTTATGCCTGTTTAGCTATGTAGCTATTTAGTTCGCATAGAACAAATAAAAACTTATCTATAAGGATGAAATAAATTTATTTACCTAATTATGTTGTTGATAAACGTTAAAATAAAAGAAAAAAGGAAATACATTTTTTAATGTTTTAAATTTCAAATCTCGTGATAATACATCAATTTCTGAAATAAATAAAACCAATTAATGCTAACTATTTATTCGTTATCTATGATGCTAGCTAATTATGTAATATTCACATCTATTAATACATTATAATTATAAACATAGAATGCCTGTGTGGTTGGCCATACACTGTGATTGGCAAATAAAATTAATTAAGATGGCTTTTACTTTCTTCTCTTTTGAGTTAAGCATTCAATATTTTTATTTCCAAGTGATGTTTTTTCTTCCAAGCATTTTTCTTTCCTTTCTGATTCTTCCAGAAGTGCTATTTGGAAATCAATGAACTCAATCGTTTTCTGGCCAACTCTTCATACACTTTCCCACTGCGTCCGTGCTGCAACTTGGAAGAAACTGATTTGCTTTGATCTATGCAGATGTTGCGCCTATCTAATGCAGGTGCTGCAGTGTTGCACTTGGCACTAGAAGATTCATCTGTAGTACCTCCAACTGCCTTATATTTTCTTCTACAAAAGCCTCAGTGATGGAGCTTGCAGTGTCTTTTACAACTGGGAAATCTGTATTTACTATAACATATACACACAAGACAAAATAACTGTTTGAATAAAAACATATAAAATAACCCATACCAACATCAGAATAATACAATGCCGTTGCCCCAACAACAATCAAAGCCATCACCCTATTTCCAACACCATCTAACTTTATTTCTCTCGTTGGGCCTCCACCTGTTTTGTACATATATTGATTCTGTTCTGCATATTCCTTTATTGATTTTTTTTAACGAATCCCATTTGCTACGCTACATTTTGGAAGTTCTTCCTGTACCACAAACTGCATTGAACCTTCCTTCAATCAGTCTCTATTCTATATCTTTGATATTATTGGAAAGGGTGTCTGTTTTCTTGCACTCTGGAATAGAATAATGCGAGGATCACCGGCACTGTTACTATGTAAGACAACTTTATACGTACCGACAATTTCTTTACTTGCCTCAACCAAATCGACTAACAATTTCGCCAATCGTGAAATTATTGCTCCACTTTTTCTCCATTTTAATAAGATGAAATAATATTTTTATAAATTAAATAAAATAAAAATTTTATACTTTTTAAAATTGTGAAATTATTTTTAAATTGTGTGAGTATAGTTTCGTAAAACGATGTTACATTCTCAAACACTACTTTAAAACTAAGGTATTACAGCTGTTTATCCTATGTACCTAATTTTACACTTTTATTGGGGTTAATTTCTTTACAATATTTTAAATAGTAGGGAATTCCGGAGATCTGTCTGATTATTTAATAGCTGTGTAGACGGGTCTTTATTATATTTACAAATTTCAATTGCTTCTAAATTGTTTAATTTTTTGCATTTTGGCGCTGTACTGTAAATCGTTCTACGAAACTCCAGTCATATAAATTTAAAAATAAAAGTGATAAAGCATAAAATTGTTTTATTCGATTTAAAAAATGAACTATCACAAAGTAACGGACAAATCAATCAATTAATATTTTTATAATTTCCAAACCGTTCACGTTAGGTTAGACTTATAAAATTCTATAATTTCTCATGCCTTCAACTGTCAACGAAGGCGCAATCCCACCGACTATTTTAACATATTAGAACTACTTCGGCGTTATTTTAGGTATAATTAAAGGCGTTGTAGGCAACAGGCCAACACCAGATATACTGAGAATAATATCTGGTATAACTTATTCCGAGTATAACTGTTCGTAACTGTGTGTATACTTGCATTGTAGAACCGGCCCTTATAGGACTAATTGATTTTTTATATATTTTTTATTCGATGGAAAACACAATTATACAATATCTCCTTCAGAGTAGTTACCTTGAGAAACCATACAGCGCTGAAGACGGTTCATGAAGACTCTTCATAGAAACTGAAGACTCTTCATAGTGGTGCTGGAACTCAGATACTGCAAACACTGGTCGGTTACGGCATTTTCAATATTATTCAATGCCCCAAAATTGTGTCCTTTGAGGTCAACTTTCAATCTTAGAAAAAGGAAGAGGTCTGGTGAATAAAGGGGTTGTGGAGCCACCATGACGTTTTTAGTTGCCAAAAACTCCTTACCCTACAAGCGGGCGCGCGATCATTTGTTACGACATAGGACGCGCGTAACTTTAAAGACATATTAAAGATTTTTGGGATTTAGAAGACAAATTAAAAAAAACTTGTTTATCTATCGCACTTATCTATCACACACAAAAATTTTACTTAAATATAAAATAAAATTGAGTTTATAAAATGACACTTTGGCGAGATGAAGTAAAAAAACAGCAGATTTTATTATTTACCTGTATTTATCTCTTCATTTTAAGTTTAATTATACGTATATACGTTTTCTTAGTCTGTTGCATATTAGCCTACAACAGAAAAGAACACCATTTCTAAAAACAAAATATGGTATCAGACGAGTCTCTCAATTCAAATATTTGGGTGAAACAGTCTTGGAAAAAGCGGCCAATAAGGGTAGATGTCAAAAAATGGAAACTGCATTGAGACTTACACAAAATATTTACAACCAAAAATACATATCTAAAAACACAAAACTGAGTCATTACAACACAGTTATTAATCCAGAATATTTATATGGGGCAGAAATGCTCATTTTGAATAGAAAGAGACATCGAGGAGATTGAAAAGAAGGAAAGAAAAATCATAACAAAAATCTAAAACCCCAAACAAATAAATAGCACAACATACCGACTTCGAGAAAACCAAGAAATCAAACAAAACACAGATATACATAGCAATATGAGAAAAAGAAGACTTAAGTTTTACGGACACATAAAACGGATGAATCCGAGTAGCCTAACTAGACAAATAGTTGAATTTTATGAAAATACTAGTAGAGCTAAAGTAGAAGTAATTAATTGGATTGCTGCAATTAAAGAAGACCTAAGATCAGCAAATATTACACAAAGTGAAATTCAGGCTAGAGGCTGTTTCAGACACAAGGTTAGCGTTTGGGAGGTTGGTTAGAGAGAAAAATGTAGGAGGACTGAAACAACTTGGTCTGACGAAAGAAAAACAGCTCATAGCGAAAGAATGAAATCAGTATGGGCGCAAAGAAAGGCTAACAACAACAAACGCCTCTAGCTGTACTTCGAGTGGTCCAACAAGGCCCATACGTGAATAATAATAATATATACGTTCTCTTTGAATTAGGAAACATTTTAGCAGCAAAAATCTTACTTAAACGTAAACTAAAATCAAATTTATAAAATTAACAAGTTTCATAATGAGATCAATGAAGCAGTAACAAACATTTTTATTATCTCCACATATTTAATTCGTTATCTTAAGTTTAGTTTTCTTCATTATCAATCTCTTCCATACGGTAACATTCATCACAAAGAAATGGTCTCGGCAAATATTCCTCAAACAAACTGCACATTGTGTGTGTGATTGTCTCCTCTTTTTAACAGGTTATATTTTGCAGCTTCCTCTGTATACACTCGAACAAGACAAATAAAATGTAATGACCGAAAATGTATCAAGTACAGTCGATTCGATTCCGCGCGACTGCTTGAAGATTAATTGACATCGCTGTGTAGCATGGCGCAATATCGTGATGTAGCACCCAGCTGTTCTTGATGTTCAGTCTCACATGACCCTTTTTCGCAGCCTGTCAAGAAATTTTTGGTAAAAATGCTGGTTTACCTTTTGTCATTGAGTCACAAAGTTGATTTGCTCGTTCTGATTTTTTATTTGGCCGTAGTGAGATTGAAGTATCTCATTTCTTGCTTAGGCGCTTCATTTCCGAATCGTATTCAAAAATCCAGGACTCACCACTAGTGATGACACGTTCTAGAAAATGAGGATCATTTTCAATCCGCCCCAAAAAGACAAGGTATGTTTCCTGTTGGATAAGATTCGGGATTCTGTAGACATTGTCATCAGTTCTTTCGGTGAAATTCCTCTTCGATCGATTATCGGCCCTCTAAGAATGCCTTAAATCACCTGAAAATCTTGGCCCTTGACAAAACACTGCTTCCATAAGCTTGTTGAAGTTTTGCACAAGTTTTGGTCCCACTTCGCCCATGTCTGAAATAAAACCAGATAACGCACCGTTGCTCGAAATTGTTAAAACTCATTTTTAGGACTAGAAAAACCCAGTTTACAAATAATTTTCTACGGACCGCCAAAGTATCTCTATGGAGTTCAAACTTGTACCGAAGATGCATCAAGTTTTGTCTCGCTATGCCTCCTAAGGGGATCCAACAGCATTGCTAGTTCGTACGCTATATTCACCAGTCGTATTGCTTTGTTTGCACGCCTGACACACAGCCTCAGATTAGATTGATTCAATACATCGATCCTGTTGCAGGCGAAGGTTAATCGAGGTCAAGGCTAACTTACGCGCTGTAGCACCACAGAAATAAGAAAAAGTGTTTTTTTGTTGGCATTTATTTTTTAACATAGAAACATTCAGATCGGATCCTATATTAATACTGAGAGAGGTAGAATAGTTAATCAAGTATACTTTTTGTTTTCATTTTTATTTACTTTAAAATGTCAAATAACTGTTGTTCTCACAGATTTTTCCTCCTTGAATTTAAGTTTTTAAATTAAAGTTTACAATCAATTATAATTTTAAATCCAATTCTTTACGATAAAATTTCCAATTTCCAATTTCGACAAAACAGCAAAAACGAAATATGTTTATATTTTAAATAATTTTATTATTGAAACAAAAAACAATAAAGTAATTTTTTAGAAGAATATGTTATTGCTTTTGTCCTCAAAATTTTTTCCATGACTTTAAATCATATTATATATCCCAAGCTTTATTTAAAATTCGTTTGTTTGGAGAATAAAATATTGAATATGGTTTAACTAATTTTATTTATTGGGCAACTGTGAAGTAAATAAAAAAAGATATATTATGTGATTTAAAACGTTGGCCTCAATAGTTGCTCCTAACACAACGCAGGTGTTAAAATTATTTACGTTGCTCAATTTAAAAAAAAAAACACTAAACACGGTTTAACATGGATTTATTCTCACAAAACATACACGCATCATTACCAGACTTCGTTTTCCGCTGGCGCTCAGGTAGATTTTGCAATTTTGTATCGAAATTCCCGGCAGAACGCTCTCGCTGAAAATGCAATACCCATCAAGCGGATAAATCAAAAGCATAAAATATTAAACATAGCAATTAATGCAACGGTAAAATTCCCAATTTATAGCGTTATAAACATTGAAAATCCATTTAATAAACAAACAAATGTATATATATACATATATATATATATATATATATATATATATATATATATATATATATATATATATATATATATATATATATATATATATATATATATATATATTTCAGCAAAGCCTAATATTCCTATGATGCTTTAACAGATAATCTGTTTCAAACTAATAGATATTATTTTTATCATGCGTTTGTCCATTCGGCGGCTGTTTTATTAGCGTATCATTGTCTAATCTATGGGATGGTTCCAATAGGTTTTCATTTATACAAACATCGACGTTGACATTTTCGCATTAATTTATATAAAGGGTTGTTCAATAGGAATGCCAGACTTTTAAATGGGGCACAATGATAACTACAATCAACAATCCATTAATAGTAATTTTATCATGAAGAACAAATAATGCCAATATGTTTTGACCCACCCACTTTGAGACGACCACTTGTGGCGATTTTCACTTTGAAGCGACCACTAGTGGCTACCGCTACTTTGTGGAAAAACTCAGTTTTTCAACAAATCGCACTTCTAACTTAATGTGTTTGTGAACAATTATATCTGCAGCATTTGGGCCGATGAAAATCTTTAAGTGATTCAGGAGTTATCTTTTCGTCCTCAAAAAGTCACTGTTTGGTGCAGTTTTGAGGAGGTTTTTGTGAAGGACTGACAGGACCATATTTCTTTGAAGACGATAATGAAAATCGTGTTAGTGTTAGTGGTAAACGCTAAAGGAATATGGTAACATAATATAGTTGGCTTGAACTGATAAATGTGGATATAAACAATGTTTTCTTTCAATGTCACATTATGACCATTCAAGAGGACAGTGCGAGCGGTCATACATCTTACCAGATAACAGATTTATTGCAAGAAAAGTTTCTTAGATGTAAAATGGTAATATCAACTGCCACCCAGATCATGTGATCTCATGTCTTATTTTTTCTCTGGTATGTAGATCGAAACATTTAGGCCACCATTGGAAATATACCACTCGATATGTGTAAAAGAGTAATCGAAAATTGAACATTATTTTCAAAATATAATGCCATTATTTATGCGTCAACATAAAATAAAAATGTCGGAAATTTCACTTGTAGCTATCATTGTGTCTCATTTTAAAGTTTTAACGTTCTTATTGGATAATTGGGTTTTTGAATAAAAAATAATTATCGATGTTTTTACTTTATTTTAAAACTTTTTCATAAATAATATTGATAATCGATGCGAAAAACTTTTTAAAAATTTGTTACAATTAATTATGAATGAATTAAAATTTATAAATTTTTTATATATAGTTTTTGAATAAAAATTATCGTTTTTTTACTTTATTTTAAAACTTTATCATAAATAATATTGATAATCGATGTTTATTGCTTGCTATATGACATATGTACATACATATTTATAAAGTACATAAACAGAAGGTAAATATTGGTTTTCAAAAATAATGAAAAATATTTCTAATTTTGTAATTATTTTTTGAACGAAAAAACAATATAAATCATAATTAGAAAAACAAAACACATACATACCGCTTAAATCACTAATTTTATTTCAATAAAAAAATACACTGTTAAATATACATAATAAAACTTCCCCCAACTAGGATAATATAGAAAATATATTACAGTAGATTATATGTAAACTACATAAATAGTCAATTCAGAACAAAAACAATCACTACCAAAAATTATATACATATTTGTTTGATTACCTAATAGTTTGATTGCTTTCATTGCAGTTTACAATACTTTTAAAACCACACCAATTCTTCAAACCACAACACTAAACTCTAATTGCTTTAATTAAGGTTTTCAGTATTTTTAAAACAATGGCGATTTTTTCGCCTTACATGTTTTAGAAACCACCACATTAGACTCTTTGATTTAATAACATCGGGCTGCTAACTAACTCTAATTCATGAGTAAATATTCAAATAAAAGAAGACCGCTAAACAATTTTTTTTTGAGTGGAAAACTTTTATAGTTAAAGTTCGCGTCTTAAAGTTTACCCACTAGAAAACCACTATGTACCGCAACATATCATGGAACCACTCGCATGTTTAAACATACGCTATCAAATGAATATGTTCAATCAATTTTTATTTGCTTTTCAGCAGCTTTTAGTAGGTTTGCTTTTCTATTTTTTTTGCATACTCTTTCAGTTGTTTTTTTTATTCCATGGACTGCTTTGCCAGTTCTTAATTTAACTAGTTGATGTTCATCCAAATGATCACACAAATTTCTGCACTCTTCGACCATCCACAAATTAGATTATCCTGTAAAACTTTCATAACGATTGCCTTCCAAATTGGTAGTCGAATTTTGTTCTGGTCTATTCGCGCTTTCTTGAATATCGTATTCGTACGATTGTATTCGTATCCTACAAAATAGTCGATCCTGTAGGGCTTTCTCATTGTTAC
Organism: Cosmopolites sordidus; assembly: GCA_031761425.1. NCBI lineage: Eukaryota > Metazoa > Arthropoda > Insecta > Coleoptera > Curculionidae > Cosmopolites > Cosmopolites sordidus. The sequence goes on from JARFXV010001665.1 coordinate 525,482, forward strand.
TACCCTCGGTTGTGTTACTATATGTAGATTCTTTGTTGACACGCATGAATATTCCTTATCATAAATTTGGCAAATTTTTGCACGAATGCAAAAAACAAAAGGAACCCTAATCTAATTTCAATATTTCATTCTGAACTTACCTTTGAGCCTCTATATCTTATATAAAGATATATGAGTAGTACATCGAAAACAGCACCGAAAGTCTAAATAATAATTAAAAGCAAGTATATTTTCAAATTGCTAGCAAACTAACAAATGCAGTCAAAGTTATACGTTAAACCTATAGAACAATGAGTAACATCGATAAATTGTTTTAAACCCAAGACTCGAAAATGTATTTTCGGAAAAAGTGCGAAAGAAAAGTTTGGTGTAACTTCCGAATTGTTCCGATATTGGCGATATTGCCTTTCGTTACCATTGTGAGGTCACATTCATTCGGGTTTTTTTCGGGAACGCTCAAGTGTTAGAGGTTACTTTACAATCAAGTGTTAGAGGTTAGACATGAACATGGAGGTAAATCTGGTTGCATACGCAGATGACATAGCGTTGGTGATTCGGGACAAGGACACGATGATTCAGGTGGATGAAATAACCTATGTAGTATGGCGGACAATCACAAAGCTTCACGAAATTGATATGAAAGTCGCGAACAGTGATACAGAAGTCCTGATTCTGACAGAAAGAAGAACTGTCTATCTATCTATAAATATATATATATATATATATATATATATATATATATATATATATATATATATATATATATATATATATATATATATATATTATTTATAGCAATCTAAAAAATTCATGGGTATATTTATCGACAAAACCTGCCGCATGACCATGCATGTCAATAAAATGTGTGAAAGCATCTATGCCCTACTAAACAACTTACAGATAATCATGCCGCGCATCAGAGATCCAAGAAATTGAAAAAGGATAGTGATAACCTCCAGCAGCCATGTTGGTCGTCCTGTATGGGGCATCAATTTGGTCGAGAGCTCTGAGGTTCAAATTCCATATGAATCTCCTAGAGAGAATCAACCGAATGCCTAATGATTACGTGCGCCTACAGGACTACCTCCATAGCGGTATTGCAGGCGCTGGCAGGGATTCTACCCATGGATATGGTTATTAAGCAACGAGAAGCAATTATGGTAAACGGAAGAGACCACCGAGCAGATGTATGAAGGTTAAGCGAAAACCTTTATAAAAGATCTTAGACGGTAGCACGAAAGTAAATGGGGAAATATTTGGCACTACCTAAGCCAGACCATTTCGCGGCATGCAGTTTTTGGTTTCTGCTGCACAAGAATCCATAAGAGAAATAATGTCGGTCGTTTGTTCTGTAATGAAAGGGGGGATAACCGGAAGCATATCTTGATTGTGTGCGAAGAGTTGGCTCAGCTCAGAAGCGAGGCTCAAGAAAGGATCAGCAGATCGATAATCAAGAAAAATATCGCAGAAATAATGCTAAAACACGAGGAAGCATGGAATCCCATGGGGGAGATCCTGAGTGGAATTATAAGGCATAAGGCAGAGATCGAAAAAATCAGTGAAGCTGCCGATAGGAACCTTTGATATTGAATGTTTACTTTAGTGAAGTCATTTAATGCTTATGATTTAATGTGGCTATATTTCTCCGTGGCCTACTAGAAAAAATGTTGGAAGGCGGTTACTGATAGGACTTTTCGAAGATTCCTTGACACCTACAAATAAAAAAAAAGTTCATAACTCCAAAGGAAAAAGTCAGACCGAGTGAGATCTGGTGATCCCACTCCACTCTGACCAACTTCCACTTTCCTGTTAAAATCAGCAGGTGCTCCAACATACAAAAATCGCATGTTTTACCTGACATTCAAAACACACATTCACTTGCGAGTCCGAAAAAGTGATTTAGCAAAAAAAATTGGCTAGTCTCTAGTTTTCAGCTTCCTGTGAATTAATATGATGATAACTTATAAAACTGATAAAAAAAATCAAAAATATGTATTGTTACTTTTACCGAAATTATCTGAAATTATTAATGAACCGTGTATTATTCTAGCTAGCTCCAAATCACTTTATTTAACTTGTCGACGCGCATTTCTCTAACCATGTTAGCATCATCAGGAGAATTATCAATGATCAAGAAGTTGAATAAAATTATTTGACGTTTAGAGGTAAATCCCTCGATTTTAGTGTTTCTCACCGAATGTTCCAATAGAAGAATTGATATATTATTCTTTTTTAACTTGGATGTAGTTAAATCACAGTTCATTACTTTTGAACGATAGAAACAATTTCGTAAAGAGAAGCAAATAAAAAACCCAATTACTAACAAAAGAATGGAATGGAATATTTTTCTTATTGTAACAATAGCTTACATAAATTATTGGTATGTTTTTTACACAATAAAGTAAAATGGAGAATAACGTTCATTACACAAATTACACGATGGATCCTTAGAGCAAACAAATTATATTTTACACGTTATTTATAACCCAGTCATATTATTGGTAATATATATAAAAGGAGTCGATTATAGAGGAGACTTCTAAATTGTCAATTACTTTAAAGGGTTCTTTTTTTCCAACTAGGTTAAGCGTGTCTCGTATTATAAGCCATTCACAAGGACTAATTTCATTTTTTAGTTATTCTTTACTTTCTCTACAAAATCACGTAATTTGTTGTATTTATTGAAAACAAAACACATTTTTGAAATTTATTTTCTTCTTGAATAGGATTTGCGAAAGTAAAGTCAGAAACGAGATATTGTTTAAATACATTTTTTTATCAAGAATCGATTTATGTTTTAACGTAATCTCTTTTTCGCTCGATATACTTCACCCAACGATTTTCCAACTTGTTATGTCTTTCAAAAAGTACGAAAACGTCGAACTACAAAATAATCCTCTTATTTCTTAATTTCGTGTATTTTTAATTTCGTATGAATTGGTGAGTTGCTGTATGGTAAGAAAAAACATCCAGCGACGCAGGATCATTCTTCACCATGACAACGCGAACTCTCACACATCGGACCCAACTCAATATTTGACAGGTCAAAACATCGAATTGATGGGTTATCCGCCGTGCAGCCCTGATTTAGCACCCAGTGTTTTATTTTTGTTCTCGTCCGTGAAGAATAAACTACGTAGTTAACGATTTTCAACGCTAAAAGAGCCGTTTGATGCGTTCAGAAAGCATGTTTTGGAGATATCTCAATAGGAATGGAAAAAGTGCTATGAAAGTTAGTCCAACCGTATGCAAACGTGCAAAAGTATCTATCATCGCGAAGAATATTTTTAAAAATATTAACACCATTTTCAATGATAAATATTTGTTTTTATTTATTATTCTGGATACATTACTAGCAACCTTCGTATTTACTTGATCACTTCATAAAATGAGTTTCATGGCGTTATTAATTTTGCATCAAAATTGTTAATTTCATGGAAGTTTATGATGGCCATTATGCAGCAATGCAAGTTGCTCCCTTTTTTAATACATTTTCTATAAACATATCTGTCCACACATCTGTCAATACATTTGTCAACACATTTGGCGTTAATGCAGCGATTTCAGTACCGATATTGGCAGTGAGTTTCTGTATGGTTTGAAACTTATTTATGTAAACCTTGTCGTTCAAAAATCAATGCATTTCATGCAATCAATGTTGCATGAAAAGTTTCAATTTGATGGAAGGGGTTTATTACAGCGTTACAGTATTCTAATCGCTTATTATCGTTTATAGGCAACAGGTATTGGACAATTTGAATGTACAAGTAACTTCTCAGACTGAAACATGTACAAGTAACTTCTCAAAATTCGGGTAAACTTCCTGGATTTCGATGTAATCACCATGACGTCGAGTTGACTCAGCTCGTCAGATTCAATCGTTTCAGGGCTTCGCGCTGTTCTTGGACCTCTGATGCGAGATCTGCCCTCAACTGTTCCGAATTCCTGAAATTGCTCTAATAAACAAAAAAGTTGTGATTTTATTTTGCGCAACGTTAAATTTACCTTGAGTTGCAATAATTGTCAATTTCACTACATTATTTTTGTGTGTATTTATCCATAATAAAACTTGCACGTCTGCATTACAGAGTCTGACAACAACTGGCAACAACTAAACCCAAATTGTCACAAATAAATGGCGTCAAAAAAAAATGTTAACCTGAATATTATGAATTAATTTTCTCTAAGTTTCTATTTCAAGACGTTTGAGTTTATATCATTGTTGTTTAAATTGTCATTTTACTTCGAACTAGCTATATATGAAAGACTTCTAGATTTAAAATTTCAATCACAATATTGACATTCTGTAAGATCAATCACCAGTATTTGTATTTGTTTGTTCAAATCGAAGGAAGTAAAAAGTAGAAAAAGGTGGAAAGTGACAAAATATCGATGAAATCTATCCAAACTCCCGGGACCTCTCATTAGTCAATGAAAATTCCTCGGATAGCTCCGGGAGCAATAAAAAACATTCCGAAAACGAAAACGAAATCTCCACCGACAGAAAAATGTCGGCACGACCGGCCGGATTCTTCGGTTGTCGACCGAAATTAAATGAGTAGGAACGCGGAAAAGGCCCGGAACTGGCAAAAGGAATCGTATACCCCACCTCTAAGTAGAAAACTACAAAGAAACCGAAAATGAATTTTCTTGATTTAGTTTTAAGTACGCCGTAAAGTGGACCGCCGGCAAACTCCGACCTTTGGGAAAATGAAGTCGAGATTTCGAGATTTACGTTAAAATTGTTGAGGCTTGCCTTGAGTTAATTACTTAGACAAGCAACTATACGTTAATGGTTTGTTATCTTACAAGATAATTCAAAAAAATCTAAAAATCTTAAAGAGAAGGCACACAAAATATTTTATTTTTTTCACAAAAAATAGTTTCAAATAAGATTATGATGTTATCTTCGTCAGTGATGATAAAATACAACCATTTCCGCGGAAAATATTTTATTTTTCCAACAGTTGGCAACGCCACTAATAGTTAGCCAAATTCAGTTCTTTAATTGATGATCTTAATAGGCCAATCCTTTTAAAGTGTTATTTGAAAATAAACTATAATATTTTTATAGCTATTAATTCCATACATTTCAACATAAATTTGGTTTCTTTTTTACAAAAAAAAGGAAAACTTACATTTTAATATCGTTTAAGGTCAAAGTTGCAAATACTACCGCTAATTTTTCACACCATAACAGGTTTTAAACGGTTCACGTCACATTAAGAAATACATGATTAATTGTTTTATTACATTTAATGTTCAGAACGCCCACGATTTCAATCTATGCAAGCCTAGCACCGTTTTAACGCCTTTTCCAGAACACGTTGTAAAAGCCCTGGAAGTCTAATCTGGACGCCTTTAACAAAAATACGTTCCTCTTAATACCAGGTTCTCCGTAAATAAGAAGCATATCGTGATATCCCCGCACATAATATATTTTTAATTTTAAATGGAACTTACATAGATACACTGACATGCTGAAAAAATGTGTATCGCCATTTTGTTGTCGGAATGTTGAAACGGTGCCGCATCATTCGTGGCTAATATAGGGCATGCTTTTTACATTTAAAAAAGTGTTTTAACAAACTAATGAAAGTTTATTTGTAGCTTATTCGTTATATAATAATCAATTAATATTTGCTAAATATGATTTTACACATATTTTCTTATAATGTTAATTTAGTTTTTCGATTGGCGATTTAATAATTTTGCAATTATTTGTTTAATTTACAAATTTAATAAAATTTAAAAAAGTTATTTTTATTACCCTGTTTATGCATCATTTGACTGACACCCAGGAAGATTCAACTTATTTGAATTCTTGGAAAATCGATACAATCCCACCTCAAGTTAGTTAAAATATTAAATATTCAATTGACAAGTTCATTCGATTTTATGAGGGGCAATAAAACATAATATCAGATTGTTAAGAAAGATATTGCTGTTTTTAACCATTAAGTTTAAATGCACATATCTCAGCTCAAACAAAACTTTATTAAACGAAATAAAAACCATTACAATCAACACACTCTTGCCAACGAAAAAAAAAAACATCTTTATTATTAATACTGGTTGTGTAAAATTCCGGAGTCCTGGAGACAGTTTTTGCATCATCTTGATTTTTTAAGCCGGATACTTCCTGTTGAGATACAGACAACTACTACACAACAGATAACTACTGTTGAGATGCTTGAAAAAGTGGTAGTTGGTTGGCGAGAGGTCTGGCGAGTACATCTGACAGTCGATAGTTTCATAACCTAACTCATGCAGCTTTTGTCATGTGATCAATGAGACGTGTGGCCGAGCGTTGTCGTAGTGGAAAATTAGTCTCTTCATTTTGCATGCCTTTGTGCATTTCATCGATTTGTTGGCAGTACTTCTCCGCTGTAACACGTTTCTCACGGGTTTAAGAACTCTGATGAATCAGACCAGCCGCAGACTACCAAACAATACTATGACCTTATTTTGGTGCAGTAGCTTTATCGCGGTCCAACCACAGAGCCGATCTTAGCCGATTGTCGTAAAGAATCCACTTTTCATCACACGTCACAATTCGCTCGAGAAACGGACCGTTTTTATTGCGCAAAAGAAGGCCAGAAGACACTTCAAAACGACGATTTTTTGATATTCATTGAATTGGTGCGTCACTCATTTATTCAGCTTTATTGACTTTCAATCTCCTACATATAGTTAGAAATTATCACATGCGTTACACCTAATTCGGAGGCAAGCTCCCGAGCCATTGTACGCGGATTGGCTTCTACTAATGTCGTCAATTGGTCGTTGTCAACATCGGTTGGCCGACAACTGTTCATCATGTTCAAGGCTCATCACCGCTACGAATAATAATTTCTAAACCACCATTGCCCAGTACATCCATTAGTGATTTCTGCGCCAAAGGTATCGTCGATATCGCGAGCTGTTTCGGCAGCTTTTCGGTCTTGTTTGAACTAGAATAAGAATATTGTACCAATTTGCTTTTGTCTATGATGTATTTAACGCTTTGAAAAAATTGGTCAACATTATTTTGGAACAATACTAATACCACAGTTATATAAAGTCAGCATTTTAAACATTACTGCATTTTAAATTAAAATACCAAAATCCTCAATAACTTTCTTAACAACCTAATACATATTTTATATCATACAATTTAAATACAAGGTGGTCCGAGGAAAACAAGTTTTTAAAGAGCCGTGATTATTTTTCTGAGATTAATTTTTTGTAAGAAAATATGTAATAGCAGAAAAATGATCAGTGTACTGTGCTGTTTTAAATGCTTAAATGCGGAAAATAGTGTTATTCAAGTGATGGTCGTTTTCGCGAACACGCGTGCTGGACCCTTCTGGAAAGTTTGTTACCATTCTTTCCAACATCTCTTCAATTCGATCATATATCACGTAATTCTTTTAATTATTTAAGGATAATCCATTTCGGCCCCTTCTTTTTCTTCTACTTCAACTTCTCTGATCATACGCATCTTGTAATTTTAAATATTTGCTATTTCTTTTGTTCAACAATAGATTTTGCTTCAAAATTCATTTTATATCCTGTTTGAAGGTGGTGCTGGAACAAACCCGAAGTGGTTTGTAATAGCAACTAACGAATGTTCATTTTGGCGGAGACGCAGGTTGTTGAGCGTTCCACATGAGATTGTGGAACCCAACGGTCGGGGGTGTATAACTCCTGACTACTGTTGTCTCATTGGACGCAATCCAAAGAAATCAAAAAAATTGCAATATATATATATATATATATATATATATATATATATATATATATATATATATATATATATATATATATATATGTATATATATATATATATATATATATATATATATATATATATATATATATATATATATATATATATATACTATCCTCCACTCTGAACCGTCATGGTTCAAACTTTTAATACAAAGTACAAGATGAAGCGTTCTAGTGATTAAAAAATTACCCCCATTACCCGAAGAGGTAAATAATCCTCTGCCAACGTTGCTGGTACAACCGGACTTTCGGACTTTAGGCAGTCCGGGCTTAAACGCAAAATCTTTCAGAGGAAGTCGGAGACCTCTGACCAACGTTTCAAACCGAAAACAAAAACTTTCTTTGGAACGGAAAATGTCAGCTCACTCCTGCACGCAGGAAAACTACACGAATTGGGCCAAACATTAAATCAGCAAAAAAATCAAATTTTAACTCTGCAAGAAACCAGGTTGACAGATGATAACACCTTGGACTTCGGCAACTACAGACTTTTTAAAAGTAAAACGGACAAAAGAATTCTTTCTCAAAAACCATAACGAAATAAAGCATTCAAAGAGTAGAACAGTCAAAAAACAGAAATAAACTATAACATCTTTTTGGAAGTAACAAAAGAAACATCGAAGCTAATTAGACAAACTCAAAGAAAATATGAAAACAATCAACTTAATAAAATAGAAAAAGATTTCCAAAAAATATCACCCGAAATTTTTACAAAACATTTAAAACTAAATTAACGGACTATCAACCTAGAATTATTACCCGAAAGGAAAACGGACAATTAGTTTTAAATAACCAAGACAATCGCAAGGAACTTGCCAAATATTTTGAAAAACTACTAAACTGTCCTGAGCTCTTAAACAGTCTACCAACACTAAACCCTAAATTAAGATGAAATAATTAGTCAAATCAAACGAGTTAAAAATAACAAAGCTTCTGGTGTAGATGGAATCACTGCTGAACTTTTGAAATCCGCTTATACAGGTACAACCAAGGAAATAACCAAAATACTACAAGAAGTTTGGCGAGCCGAACGCATTCCGGAAGGTTGGAAAGATGCTCTAATCTATCCACTACATAAAAAAGGAGGTAGAACGGATGTAAACAACTACTGAGGGATATCTCTTTTCCCAGTTTGTTACAAAATTTTATCTCAATGTCTAGTAAACAGAGAACAGTGGCAGTTAGAACCTAAAATTGGTGAATCTGAAGCACGTTTTCGACCAGGCAGATCCTGAATCTAAAGTTAATCCAAGACATCAAAAACTATACAATAAAAATCTTGTCTGTGCATTTGTGGATTTCAAAAAAGCATATGATTCTATTAACCGCGAATCTTTATTCCAAATCTTCAAAGAACAAGGACTAGATCTGAAAACTCTGGCAAGTATTAAAGCAACACTAACTAACACAAGGTCAAAAGTTAAATTCCTGGGTGATATCTCAGAGCCCTTCGAAATTAAACGGGAGTAAGAAAGGGGATGGACTATTGCCACTCTTATTTAATTGTGTTCTAGAAAACGTAATACAGGAGTGGCGTGTAAGAAAATCGGCCATGAATATTGACCACCCTTGGTCAACATTCAGGGCCGATTTAACTGGGGAGAATCAACATCAAAATAGATTGTCTGGCGTTTGCTGATGATCTAACAATTTTAGCTCAAGATATATTAACGGCACAAAAACATATTGACATCCTAAAAGAAGCAGCAGAAGAGGTAGGACCCCATATTTCCTTTGAAAAGACACAATACATGACCAGCAACAGACTAAGAACACCATTTCTAAAAACAAAATATGGTAACATCAGACGAGTCGTTCAATTTAAATATTTGGGTGAAATAATCGTGGAGAACGCGTTGGAAAAAACGGCTAATAACGGTAGATGTTAAAAAATGGAAACTGTATTGAGACTGTATTGAGAAATATTTACAACAAAAAATGCATGTCCAAAAATACAAAACTGAGACATTACAACGCAGTTATTAAACCAGATTGTATATATGGCGCAGAAACGCTCATTTTGAATAGAAAGGAAGAAGAGGAGATTGAAAAGAAGGAAAGAAAAAATCATAACAAAAATCTTAGGCCCCAAACAAATAAATAGCACAACATACCGACCTCGAGAAAACTAAGGAATCAAACAATACACAGATATATATAGCGATATGAGAAAAAGAAGACTTAAGTTTTACGGACACATAAAACGGATGAATCCGAATAGGCTAACTAGACAAATAGTTGAATTTTATGAAAATAGGAATAGAGCTAAAATAGAAACAATTAAATGGATTGCTGCAATTACCTAGATAAGTAAATATTACACAAAGTGAAATTTAGGATAGAAACTGTTTCAGACACAAGGTTAACGTTTGGGAGGTTGGCCAGAGAGAAAAATGTAGGGAGACCGGAACAACTTGGTCTGATGAAAGGAAAAAAGCTCAAAGTGAAAAATTGAAATAATAATAATAATATATATATATATATATATATATATATATATATATATATATATATATATATATATATATATATACATATACATATATATATATATATATATATATATATATATATATATATATATATATATATATATATATATATATATATATATATATATACCAGGTGTCCCATTAAGGATGGATCGCGGCCGTATCTTAAAAACTATTTATCCCACAGCTTTGGGGAAAAAAATTGAACTAAAAATAATCATGAGAAATTCACCAAAAATATTTTTAAGCTTCTAAAATGACCGCAAGAAGGCGTGACGAGCTAAATATTGTTAAAAATCATTTTTTGTGTGTATTTTCAAGTGTTAACCGAGTAAGAAAAATTCTCAGTTATAATTAGCAAACTGTCTCCTACAACTTTGTTTTATGACATTTTGTCGTAATTTCACGAATAGAGGGATGGGGGGAGTTTTACCTATTGAGATAAAAAGTCGTCTAATGTCCGTTTGCCTTAACCGATTTTCCTCAATTTGGATTCATTTAAAAGGCAATTGCTGGGACAATCAGATAATCTGGGAGATAAATTATTTAGTTTATAAATGAAACCGCGAGGTGGCGTTACATTCAACAATAGTTTTTTGAAGTTTTGTTCAGTTTTTTCAAATGGAATGGTACAGCTTTTATTATATGGCTAGAAAGGTAATTTAAAGAGGAATCATCCAGTGAAAACCCGAAATCGATATCTCTGACATGTCAAGAGATATTTCGATTTTTCTGAAAAAATCAGTTATTATTTCACTACTACCTGCATTAAGTTAAAAAAATATTAACCTAATGTTTGCCTTCCTTCACACTTTACCCAGGTTTAGGACTGGTCCAAATTCTTCGTGCCATATTAATTTGGAGCGTGTTTAAAGGCCAACGGGCCAACAACGAAGATAATAATAATAACAACAGTCAAATAAAATTAACAGCACAAGAGTCTAATAATTAACAGAATCTGAATTTTAACGCCTTTCTAAATGTTCAAAATGCCTTCACCACATAAATCAACCACCAAAATAGATGGAGTGTGAACGTATGGTGTGGTGTTTTGGGAGACAAAATTATTGGTCCCTTTATTTTTAATGGACATTTGAATAGTGAAACATATTTAAATTTTTTACAAAATGGACTGCCAGAACTAATGGAAGATGTTTTGTTGGAAACAAGAAGACAAATGTGGTACCAGCATGATAGATGCCCTGCCCACTTCTCGCAGGTGGTTCGAAACTTCTTGGATGCTTCGTTTCCAAATCGTTGGATAGGACGGGGTAGTTTATTTTCGTGGCCGGCGCGCTCACCGGATTTGACAGTCCTCGAATTTTACTTGTGGGGAAGACTAAAAGACCTTGTTTTTCAAACTCGTCCTACCACACGAAAAAACATGATTGAAAGAATTCAAAATTCAATAACCAGCATTTCAAGAGCGGAAATTGAAGCTGCCGTTTTTAGTACTCGTCGAAAAATAAATCTTTGCATTTCTAAGGATGGAAGGCATTTTGAACATTTAGAAAGGCGTTAAAGTTCAGATTCTGTTAATTATTAGACTGTTGTGCTGTTAATTTTTTTGACTGTTGTTATTATTATTATCTTCGTTGTTGGCCCGTTGGCCTTTAAACACGCTCCAAATTAATATGGCACGAAGAATTTGGACCAGTCCTAAGCCTCGGTAAAGTGTGAAGGAAGGCAAACATTAGGTTAATATTTTTTTAACTTAACGCAGGTAGTAGTGAAATAATAACTGATTTTTTCAGAAAAATCGAAATATCTCTTGACATGTCAGAGATATCGATTTCAGGTTTTCACTGGATGATTCCTCTTTAAATTACCTTTCTAGCCATATAATAAAAGCTGTACCATTCCATTTAAAAAAACTGAACAAAACTTCAAAAAAGCTATTGTTGAATGTAACGCCACCTCGCGGTTTCATTTATAAACTAAATAATTTATCTCCCAGATTATCTGATTGTCCCAGCAATTGCCTTTTAAATGAATCTAAATTGAGGAAAATCGGTTAAGGCAAACGGACATTAGACGACTTTTTATCTCAATAGGTAAAACTCCCCCCCCCCCCCCCCCCCATCCCTTTATTCGTGAAATTACGATAAAATGTCATAAAACAAAGTTGTAGGAGACAGTTTGCTAATTATAACTGAGAATTTTTCTTACTCAGTTAACACTTGAAAATACACAAAAAAAGATTTTTAAAAATATTTAGCTCGTCACGCCCTCTTGCGGTCATTTTAGAAGCTTAAAAATATTTTTGGTGAATTTCTCATGATCATTTTTAGTACAATTTTTTTTTCCCCAAAGCTGTGGAATAAATAGTTTTCAAGATACGGCCGCGATCCATCCTTAATGGGACACCTGGTATATATATATATATATATATATATATATATATATATATATATATATATATATATATATATATATATATATATATATATATATATATATATATATACGATATGATCACTTTAAATATTATTATAAGCATTGTTAAGAATAATAATAATAAAATTTCTTTATTCATATGATAAAACTCTATTCATTTAATGTTTTGTTTCAGGTAAGAATTATTTGGAGAAACTGCAATGTTTCGGAACTGTTCACGTTTTATATGAACTGAATGAGTAAGTATATATCTGTATATGCTTTCCATCTCCTCGATAGTCATGTTAACGATATTCTAACCAATTCATTAATTATTGAATTAGAAGTATCGATTTACTAAAGTTCTCGACACAACAGGGCGTAAGATCGAAACGAGAGACATACAATATTATTAATTGTAGTGCGAGTAGATTTGCCGCATAATCTGGGCTTAATTATTTAACGAGGGTCTTCTTGGCCTCAGGCACCTCCCTAAAGAATGATTAATAAACGGCGCTCTTGCGGTCACAGGGCAAAAGGGGATCCTCAGTTCCATTAATCACTTTATCGAGATGAGAGAAGGACCTATCAGGTGCCGTAACCATCCAAAAAAAAACCCACCCAAGTATCACACTTTTTGAACTGACGTTTGATAAGTTTAAGCTGACATTTCTTAGTTTTCGTTGTGGTTTTTATAAACTCTTCAAAATATTTAAAAACATAAGATATTGATTAGAGAAGGATGATAGAAAACTTTTGTCAGTATTGTATCTTCATATTGATGCAAAAAACTAATTCATATCAATCATATAAAAAAAGTATATATTTTATTATTTACGTATGGGCCCTGGTGTACAATTACAGGCGTTTGTTGTCGTTAGCCTTCCTTTGCGCCCAAACTAATTTCATTCTTTCGCTATGAGCTTTTTTCCTTTCGTCAGAACAAGTTGTTCCAGTCTTCCTACATTTTTCCCTCTGGCCAACCTCCCAAACGTCAACCTTGTGTCTAAAACACCATCTATCCTGAATTTCACATTGTGTAATATTTGCTGATCTTAGATCCTCTTTAATTGCAGCAATCCATTTAATTATTTCTATTTTAGCTCTACTCCTATTTTCATAAAATTCAACTATTTGTCTAGTTAGTCTACTCGGATTCATCCGTTTTATGTGTCCGTAAAACCTAAGTCTTCTTTTTCTCATATCGCTATGTATATCAGTGTATTGTTTGATTTCTTGGTTTTCTCGAAGTCGGTATGTTATGCCATTTATTTGTTTGGGGCCTAAGATTTTTCTTGTGATTTTTCTTTCCTTCTTTTCAATGTCCTCGATGTCTCTCTTTCTATTCATAATGAGTGTTTCTGCCCCATATACACATTCTGGTTTAATAACTGTATTGTAATGTCTGAATTTTGTGTTTTTAGATATGCATTTTTTGTTGTAAATATTTTGTGTAAGTCTTAATGCCGTTTCCATTTTTTGACATTTACCCATCTACCCTTATTGGCTGCTTGTTCCAACCCATTTTCCATGATTATTTCACCCAAATATTTGAACTGAGAGACTCGTCTGGTGCTACCGTATTTTGTTGTAAGAAATGGTGTTCTTAGTCTGTTGCAGGTCATGTATTGTGTCTTTTCAAAGGATATTTGGAGTTCTACCTTTTCTGCTATTTCTTTTCGGATTTCAATCTGTTTTTCTGCCGTTAATATATCTTGAGTCAAAATTGCTAGATCATCAGCAAACGCCAGACAATCTATTTTGATGTTGGTTCTCCCCAGTTTAATTGGCTGGTCAATATTCAGGGCCAACTTTTTGTCACATCACTCCTGTGTTACTTTTTCTAGGACCCAGTTAAATAAAAGTGGCGAGAGTCACTTTTCCAGTTTTAATTTCGAAGGGCTCTGAGATGTCACCCATGAATTTAACTTTTGATCTTGTGTTAGTTAATGTTGCCTTAATAATTGCCAGCATTTTCAGATGTAGTCCTTCTTCCTTGGAATAAAGATTCGCGGTCAATAGAATCACATGCTTTTTGAAATCCACAAATGTACAGACGAGATTTTTATTATACAGTTTTTGATGTCTTAGGATCAACTTTAGATTCAGGATCTGTTCAGGGCAGGATCTGCCCGGTCGAGAACCTGCTTGATATTCACCAATATTAGGTTCTAACTGTCCCTCTGATCTGTCTAGTAGACATTGAGATAGAATCTTGTAACAAACTGGGAGAAGATATATCCCTCTACAGTTTTTTATATCCGTTCTATCTCCTTTCTTGTGTAGTGGATGGATTAGAGCATCTTTCCAATCTTCCGGAATCCGTTCGGTTCGCCAAACTTCTTGTAGAATTTTGGTTATTTCCGTGATTGTACCTGGGCTAGCGGATTTCAAAATTTTAGCAGTGATTCCATCTTCACCAGAAGCTTTGTTATTTTTAAGTGGCTTGATTTGCATAATTATTTCATCCTCATTCGGTGGTAATGAATCTACGTTTGTTTGTTTAAGGTTTAGTGTCGGTAATTTGTTAAAGGGCTCCGGACAGTTCGCAAGTTCTTCGCAGTTGTATTGGTTATTTAGAGCGAATTGTCCGTTTTCCTTTCAGAAGCAAAGAGTTTGGGGTTGATAGCCTGTTAATTTAGTTTTAAATGTTTTGTAAAAGTTTTGGGTGTTATTTTTTTGGAAATCTTTTTCTAAATCATTAAGTTGATTGTTTTCATATTTTCTTTTAGTTTGTGTAATTAGTTTCGATGTTTCTTTTCTTACTCCCAAAAAGATGTTATAATTTTTTGCTGTTTTTTGACTGTTCCAATCTTTGAAAGCTTTACTTCGGCTTAATACTGCTTGCTCGCAAACTTCATCCCACCATGGATGTTTTCTACGTTTTTGTAAAGGGACCAACTTTAAGGCTGTTTTAGTAATTTTTTGTTTCAATTCTTGCCAGTTCTGTGCTGGTTGTTTATCAAGCTCTGCTGTTTGGGTTGGTTTTATTTTCGTAGGGTCGAACTTTGGTATTAGCAGTCTCTTTTGAATAAGTTTTTGAGGTTTTAAGCTAAGTTTGATTCTAGTCAAGTAGTGATCCGTTTCTATGTTAGCTCCTTTCCTGACTTGAACATTCAAGATCTCTTTATAATTGGGGTACGAAATGGCAACATGATCAATTTGAAATTCACCCATGTACGTGTTTGGGCACCTCCAGGTCTTTTGTTTTGTTATTTTCTTCTTAAAATGGGTTAACATTATTTTTAGGTTAAACTGCGAACATAGTTCAACCAATCTTCTACCATTATGGTTAGTCCGTCCATTAATGAGCAGGAAAACTGCCGACTGTTTTCCTGTACTTTCTTTCTTTCCCTAGTTGGGCGTTGAAATCACCCAATAAGATTTTTACATGGTTAGAGGGAATTTTAGAGATGGTCTTTTCCAGAATTTCTCAGGACTTATTTACTTTTTCAGGATTTGATTTATTTTCTTCGTTAACTGGGTGGTGTGTATTGATTAATGTATAGTTTTTGTTAGCACACTTGAGGGATAGTGTTATAAGTTGATTATTTACTGGCTGGACATTAGTTATAGAACCAAGAATGTTTCTTGAGATAGCGAAAGCAACACCGAGATGTGATTTTTGAGTATTCTTTTGTCCGTTTTACTTTTAAAAAGTCTGTAGTTGCCGAATGGCAAGGTGTTGTCATCTGTCAATCTGGTTTCTTGCAAAGCTAAAATTTGGATTTTCTGGTGATTCAATGTTCGCCCCAATTCGTGTAGTTTTCCTGGGCGCAGGAGAGAATTGATATTTACCGTTCCAAAGAAAGTTTTTGTTTTCGGTTTCAGACGTTGGCCAGAGGTCTCCGACTCCCTCTGAAAGATTTTGCGTTTAAGCCCGGACGCCCCAGAATCCGAAAGTCCGATTGTACCAGCAAAGCTGCCAGAGGATTGTCTACCTCTTGGGGTAATTTTGTAATTACTAGAACGCTTCATCTTGTACTTTGAATTAAAAATGTGAACCATGACGGTTCAGTGGTTAAGACTGGAGGGGTTAGTTCCAGAATTTAAATATCAGCCGCACCACTGGTGAACAGACGCTGACGACTCAACCGCTTGATACAAGTCAGACGCTAAGTGGATTTAGTTATTTTGTTTTTGCCTTGGTTCGGGACATTAATATCTAATGGAACTTTCACTATTCACCACCCGTGACCCGTTAGGCGAGGTACACTGGAAAAATGTATATATATATATATATATATATATATATATATATATATATATATATATATATATATATATATATATATATATATATTTATATATACCTATATAGACATATAGACATATAGACATATAGACATATAGACTTATAGACATATAGACATATAGACATACAGACTTATAGACATATAGACATATAGACATTGTTCTGCCCTTTCCGGTTGGTGGCACGATAAGTTTGATTTGGTTAAAATAATGAAAATGTTGAGTTGATTAACGCAATAACACAGAAATTATGTTCGTATGTCATATTGTGTAACTATGACTTATTCCGTTTTTTAAATATAGAATTTGTTAATAACTTGATTACAACACCACCTATTGGATCGTAGTATCTGAACCATCCTTTCGACAAAACAAATATAATGTGGGAATATAACCTCAATCAGTTGTTCAGAAGCTACACGATCACTAATAGACACATCAATGATTATATATATATATATATATATATATATATATATATATATATATATATATATATATATATATATATATATATATATATATATATATATATATATATATATATATATATATATATATATATATATATATATTCATTCATTATACTGTACATTCAGGGCCAACATACACTTGATGATATCCTCAGTCTATCGTCTTTTCGATCTTCTTCCTAGACATTTATGAGCTAGCAGTATCCACCCCAGAATTGCTTTGGCCCATCTCTCGTTACATCACCTCACTATATAGCGTGCCCACCTCCTTTTCACTTCGTTTACTTTTACAGTTATGTCACATACTTTTGCTTATTCTTTGATCCATGTGTAGATCTTTCTCTCTGTCCTTGTAATGCTACGCATAAACCTTTCTCTCTATGCTACCCGAAGTTTTTGAACTGTTTGTCTGAGCGTCCATATTTTACTACCGTATGTCATAACGAGCAGAACGCACTTTTCTCTTCAGATAAAGTGGATGTTTTTTCTTAAATACTATGTTGGGCCTGCCAAATATTTGCCAGCCATATTTAACACACCGTTTCACCTTCTCGGTTGTATCACCTTCCATTGAAATCCTCTGCTCAAATATAAGTGGTGATCTACAATATTCAAATCCTCCCTCAAAACAGAAATTCCTTCTTTCTCGGCAAAGTTCTTGAACATGACCTAACTGTTTTTTCTAGTTTATTGATTTAGTAGTTACATTTATTTAGCCATTATCTTGATGAAAATTTTATATACTACTGATAGGAGGCTTATTGAACAGTAGATTTGTAAATCTTCCTTGTGTTGCTTCTGCATCTTTCCATAAGTTGAATATTTTTTGTTCTATGCGGGATTTTGAGTACAATTTTGTCAGTGTTTCATATAAAGTTTAAGCCACAATTTTTAGCATTTATACATTTATATTTCATTCCGCAAAGAGATCAGTCTCCTTGCTACTTCGTGCCGTATTTCCTATAGTAGAAAATAGTTTACGAATTTAAAGGATTAAAAACAACATATTTGAATTTAAATTATGTTCATCACAAATTAATGTTTAGGATAATCTGTTTATTATTTTATTATATAGTTTGTTTATAAAAAGTTTATAGTTATATTTTCTTCTAGGAAAGAATTTGTTTTGCTGTACCAGCCGTTCACAAACATTTTACAATATAAGTTTGAGGAACGTCAAAAAAAAAAGACGAACGGCTGTTGATATTCGGAGATAATTGGAACCATGGCAAATCGTCAGCAAGAAAGCTATTCGTTGATATTGCGTCATAAATTGCTTTCGGAAATGTTTTTTTCTTCCCATTCGTGAAATGATTGGAGGAATGAGATGAGGCGTAAAATATTAAAACATGATTTAGGCAGGGGTTGTTTTTGCCCTCGGTTGTTTCTAATCCTGTTTACTCTCTCAATAAGCTGTTTTAATCACTAACAGCAGCTTAACTAAGCAGGATAAGATACGTTTAATGACGAGTAGTGTCACAAAAATCGTTTAAACGATTTATGCAATATGTTTTTTTAGTGTTTGTAATTTATATATATATATATATATATATATATATATATATATATATATATATATATATATATATATATATATATATATATGTTAAAATGAAATTATAGAAACATTTGAATTGAAAAAAACATTATGGTGATGATTGCTTATCCCAACATAAATTACACATAAATTATACATGTATTCGAGTGGAATATGCGATTCCAGGATGGTTGTGATGCTTTGGAAAACAAAAAACGCGATGAGTGGGTGGAAAAGGTACCAAAAAGTCAAAATGTCACGGGTGAGTGTTATGTGCTTATTATGGAGTGTTTACGGAAGAAAATCGTTCGAGTGAAGACCGAATATCCAGCGCCGGGAAGTTGATTTTTGTTCCTCTTGTCACAGGACGGTCGCTGTTGGTGAATTTTTGACAACATAATTTTTAAATTATTCAATTAATAAATAGAACATTTTAAGTTATAATATACTTATTATAGACAAAAGTTCTGTCTATTTCTTTTAACAGTTTTAAATTATTAAGATGATACCGTGATACTTGAGCATGTAAAAAAATTATATTAGAACAAATCTAATAATTTGGGATAGGCGTCAAAAAAACTGTAAGTATGTGCAGTCTTCTACCAAAGCACTAACAAATGTCTCCCAAGGCCGGTTTCTGGCTTTAAATCGTCATCAGTTGGGCTCACGCTGAACGTTTGAAGAGCTAATGAAGTAACGACTAAAGCCGTGACCATATAAATAGGCCATGTCGAATGGTGGCTGCAATCACATGCAGCTATGCCATCCAGCGGTAAACGGCCGCAACAGTCAAACTGTGCGAGACCGTTAGTGACCCGTCTAACCTCGGATAAGTACCAGGTATGTTGAAAAATAGTGAAGTAAGCTAGAGGAGAAAAGTATTAAAAAACAAAGAAAGTTCTCCCGTGCTGTACGGCGGTGCTTTGCCATTCCTTCATCCGCCTTCCAAAGCTACATGTAATTGCAGCCACCATTCGACATGGCCGATTAATTAATATGGAGAGGTGGAAGAAACACCTTTTGTGGGTTAACAAGAGGGGCATATTTTATGTTTGAAGTTCTATGTCTCATAGACACAAAAAACAGAAATATTTTGTACTTTTGGGCAGAAGTATTCTTTACCTTTGTACTACAAAGTCAGGTACAAAGAATTTCAATGATTTCATGATATAAAGGAGAAGCAGGTATTTGAAAATTGGACGTGTCAAGCCATTTCTGTTAAAAGATGTTTCAATAATTACCTAAATGAAACTCATCAACTTTATTCTCATCAACTTTACAAAAATCATGTCGACCTGTGTTATTTGTCGATTTTCGCTAAAAATCAAATAATTACCGTTCCTTAACACCATATTCATTTGATATGGTATCGAATGCAGCCATTTTTTCTGTTCCTTTCATTGAAAAAAACACCTCCTGGACGCCGGAGGATTTTTAATCCATACAAGCCATCCAAGAGAGTTCACTTGCTGCTTTAAAGAAAATACGAGAAGTCGAGTTTAAAAACCTTTTCGAAAAAACCGTTGTAATAAGTTTATTACAGTGAAACTTTGAAACTTTGAAAGAACAAAATATTTTGTGTTTTATTAAAAAAAAACACCTTTTGATCATAATAGTAGCAACTTTTTAAAAATTTTTATTAATGCTCGCTTGCGCATTTGAATATCCTTGAATCTATAGCAGATAAGTTTTGGTTCATATATTAAATTTACCTTATTCTTTTATAGCAAATTCCAAAACTGTCCTTCCTCTTTTTAACACCTAGCTAGTCTACAACCATCATGGAACCAAGAGGCCCAAAATTCTTATGACATAATGACTCTCTTCCACTCATCGTACCAATCGAGTTGTTGATTACGCCATTCTAATCTAAAGACACTTTACGGATTAAGGAGAAACAATATTAAACTTAAATGGCGAATACGGCGATATTTAACGTATTCATATTATCAGACCTTCCCTTGTCAAAAAATAATTTAAATGTACTCAGCCCCAGTCTTATACCTCTCCATGCTGTGATTCTTATTGGTCATTTAAAGCCTCTTGTGTAATATTATGCCTAATTATCATCCTTTTAGTGCTCTAAAAATAATTATGAATATTTGTGATTCAATTTATCTAAAATAAATTAGAAAAATATTTCTGGCAAAATTTTAACCTGCCTGTTTGTTAAAGTAATGAAATTGGATGATGAAATATATGTATGCACTTGAACATGGTGATTAATTATAACGATCTGTTTCTGAATACAGATACAACACAATAGTAAAGTAACACCAGCAGGGTGTATACTATCGTCAAAGCTCTTGTCTCATCAAGTGTCAACGTATTTGTATCATCCTGCAGCGCTGGGCGCCTCCTCTGGTGATTGATATGGCTAATCCTGTAAGTAAACGGGATTATGAACGACCCATCAACTGAGATCTCGACCGAAATCGCCCTTTAATATTTAATGCTGCACCCCCATCAACGTCTCGGATCGAGGGAAAAAGAAACGCAGCTCTGGGAAACGATTTGCTCCTGGATACGAGCTAATCTGTACCCCTCTGGCGATTTACTCCGGTTTCAATTATTTCTGTATATCGACCGACGTTTCTTTTTTTTTATGGTATATTTTTGGACCTTTTTTTTATTAAAAACCTACGAAAACCGGTTACCTACGTAAAAGTACATTAATATTTCCAATTATCAATAATTATTTAGAACCACATTAAGTTAATGCACAACGTTTAGTAAAATTTTATTTACAGCATTATATAATTTTAATATTCGTTTAATTATGATGATATATTTTAGTACATGACATATAGCAACTAGGTGCATGTCAAAAACATACATAATAGACCTAGAAATTGCCTAGACTATATGAATTATAATCTAGAATGGTTTAGTTGGATAAAATACATTAATCACATTGAAAATGAAGGAAATCAAACATCAATGTACGTAGGTATACTCGAAAAGATTTACCACTAAACATCAAATAACCGTTTTAAAGTTCTCGACGCACGTTTCGTTAACAATGTTAGCACCATCAGGAGATTATGGACTCAATCTTCAATTTGGTGTTTAGTGGTAAATCTCTTCGAATTTAGTATATCACACCGAATGTTTCAATAGAAGATACGGTAGGTATATTTACGACTACAAAAATGCCTGTAAACAATACGAAGAAACGTACATTTTCAAAACATTTGTGTCATTTAAAAGAGGCTAACTGAGAAAACTCACACGATGCATTATTGAAATATTTGGGGCTCACACGAATATATCCAAATTTTATCACCTGAGACGATAAAGTACACCAAATTTGTTGATTCAATAGTTCGAGCATTTGCTTGCAGCATCTGAAGACATTTTTTTTTAAGCTTCAGTTAAATTGGAGATCTTCCTTCCCCTCAACTCTCTTCCTGATTATTCTGACCATTAACTGGTGACCAGAGTGCCAGAGTTGCGAATGCATGCTCAATTGAGTATGAGTCTTTCTGGGAATGCTTAAAATTACCTGAAAACCCGGACCCTTGACAAAACACTGTTTGCATCCAACTGTACTCAAGCTGAAACAAACCTTGATACCGCACCATTTGTCGAAATTGTTGTCACTCATATTCAGGATGCAGTAGAACAATCCGGTTCACCAAAAAGAACTGCTACTGACCACGAAATAATTCTAGAGATTACCACCTCTCCAAAAAGGAAGCCAATAATGTTGTCAGATAGAGCGCTATGCCATCAGTCTCATTACTTTATTTACACACCTTGTAAACCATCAAAATTGCCCAATTTTTTAAACCGCAAAGACTCCATGACCGACTATTTCGTCGTCCTTTGAGTGCATGAGTATATCACTGAGTGTTTGATTGAGTATATAACTCAATTCCCATAATTAGGTTTAAGTACTATTCCCCATTAAGTCAAACCGATTGTTCTGCGGAAGCTGAGATTCACATCTAGGTGTAAATTATACACTATATAACAGCAGTCTGAGACGACCACTGGATTATCTAGCGTTCTGGGAAAATTCAGCTTTTAAGATCGATCTTAATTTATCGCAGCATGAAGTGTGGCATTGCCATTGCTATGGAATGACGCCTTTTGATGCCAGAAAACGGTTATAGTTCTTCAAGCTAATGAAGAGTATTTTTAGCATACCTAGTTCACCAATACTGCTACATACTGCTATAAATCTACTGTACTTTAAGATTATGAATTTCTTGAATAATGGATGTGTTTGTTCGTCTGACCATGAAAGTCCGTGAAATGCGAAGGACCCGTCTCCAGACCCAAAGTTCAAAAGAATCAATTGCCTTGAGGTCTTGTTTTTTAATGGTCCATATTTCAGTTGGATATAGCAATACTGGAAAAAACTAAAAAGGTTTCTACGATATGTTTCTTTGTATCCAGTGTTATGTTCTTATCCCTTGAGATCTTCTACAAATTTCGCATTGTATTTCTTGCCATTTTGTATTTTCTTCTGATGTCAATTCTTCTAAAGATGGACGAATTTACTTACTACCTTAAATTGGCCTATTTGACTGATGTTGGGCTTGTTGTTTTGATGGCGGATAATCATTACGTTAGTTTTCTCCTCGGTTATTTCTAGTCCGTAAAGAAGGCTTTTCACCCTTTATTTCTTCAGGTCAGTTCCTCGGTCGATCTCGCAAGAAGTGTAATGTAGTGTATCGGCATATATGTTATATTAGATAATACATGTTAAATATAATTGGTAATATGATCTTAATATAGTTCCTTTTTCGACGCAAAATTCATGGGGTATTCGATCTTCAATTTTCACCACTACGTTTTTTTTTCTTATCGATGATAAATCGAGCCAATCAGGTGATCTAATACTCCCATTTCCTGTAGAATTTGTCTCTTTGGATTTCTTCCATGTTAGGCTGTCAAACGTCTTCTGATAATCAAGGAAACATAGGTATATACGAGGGTGAATAGAATATAAACCGGAGTTGTTTTATACGTATTCATTATTTATATAATAATACAAAGAAACTATTGATCATTTTTCGAGATAGTTTCCCGCACGCTCTACACATTTTTCCCAGCAGTTTGGAAGCTTTTGAATTCCTTGCTCGTAGAAACTTTGAGTTTGGGTCATCTGCCAATTGCGCACGAAGTCCTAAACATCTTGATCGTTGTCGATGCGTACGCCTCCAAGTGAATCTTTTAAGGGCGCAAACAAAAAATTATCACATGTGATTAGCCTGGGTTGTATGAAGGGTGTTCAAGGGTCCAGTTTTTTCTTCGTCAAAACCAAATTCGTCAGCACCGTCAGCACTTTCAAAGTTAAGCTAATAACCACCTTTAAATCGATTTCAGAAATAGTGAGCCGCCGGTCACCTTCGATATGGTCACGAACTGCACCATTGTGGTCAGCAGTGACACTTGGTCGGGGACGTCGATTGTAATTTACATTTACCACACTTTCCCGTCCACTTTATTATAACCCATTGCGCAACAGACGGTAGAACCTATTGCTTACTCATGGGTATACTGACAAAAGAACTGAGTGAAACAACACACCGAGCGTTTCCCCCACTCCTAATACATTGAACTGCAATGACCTACACTGACAGCCCGCTTGTGATTGCCTGAGGAAAGTAACTGTAAAATTCCGGTTTCTATTTGATTTACCCTCATAGGATGATTGACTGCTATTGGCTTTTTCGATTATTTGTCGAATTGTCAGTATCAGTTTACGTGTACCTCTCTCTGGAACGAATTCAATATTCTTTCGGTTAAAATGACATTGATATATGTTATTTTCCTTGTGCATTTTGTATAATCCATGTACGTGGCATATCATCACTATCGCCATTCGTGATAGTAGTGATAGTGATTCACGGTAGCCCGTGTCGATCCACTGCAGGATGAAGGCATCTTTAACATGCTTCCAACTTTCACGGTCCTGGGCTTTCCTCTGCCACTCGGGTCCAAAATACTTAACGATGTCATCAATCCATCGTGCTTTTGATCTTCTTCGCGGAGGTTTGCGATCAAGCGTATCAAGCGATCACTCCAGCATTGCCTTGATCCATCTGTCGTCCCATCGCCTTGCTATATGGCCTGCCCATCTCCATTTCAATTGCTTTACTCTTCCAATAATGTCACAGACTTTTGTTCGTTTCCTAATCTATGCGCAATACTCTCTGTCTCGTCTTGTAATGACAAGCATACATCTTTCCATTCCCCTCTGTGCTACCCGCAGTTTTTGAATTGATTGCGATGTGAGTATCCAGGTTCCACTTCCGTATGTCATAACGGGTAGAACGCACTGATCGAAGACTTTTCTTTTCAGGCAAAGTGGGAGTCTGCTCTTAAACACTGTATTGCGCCTGCCAAATGCCTGCCAGCCACATTCAACACGCTGTTCCACCTCCCGGGCGGTATTCCCCTCCATTGAAATCCTCTGCCCAAGATATATAAAGTTGGCCGCAATCCCCAAATCCCATCCTAAAACTGAAATTATTCTCTTAGGCGGAGACGCAGGTTGTTGTGTGTTCCTCATGAGATTGTGGAACCCAACGGTTGAGTATCTGATGACACTCAACTACTGCTGTCTCATTAGACGCAGTCCAAGAAAATCTAACACTACATATATATATATATATATATATATATATATATATATATATATATATATATATATATATATATATATATATATATATATATATATATATATAATGCTAAAAGCTGGTGGTCGGACGTTATATATATAAAACACTATCAAAATTATACTCAAAATGCCTCAAAGAACGAAAAGTACATGACTTATGGAAAAATGCTGAAGTGATCATTTTACATAAAAAGGGAGCCCAGGAAAATTTAAAGAACGACCGTCCAATAAGCCTCCTATCAGTAATATACAAAGCTTTCACTAAGATAATATCTAAAAGAATATTAAAAAGCGGAATGACGCACAACAAAGATAGCAAGCAGAATTCAGAAGTGGATTCAGTACAATGGATCACATCCAGGTTGTATAGCAGGCCATAGAAGGGCACAATGAATAAATACACCATGCCACTGTGCTTGGGTTTTATTGACTACGAAAAAGCATTTGACATAATCTCAAAACAGGCCATAATGGATGCATTGCTGAGCCAGGGGGTAGACAAAGCATATGTGAACCTATTAGGATTGATATATATCAATTGTCGCTCTACCTCCATCATATGATGGAGGTAGAGCGACAATTCACCTTGATTATCTTGAAGTGGGAATTAATGTAGAACGAGGTGTACGGCAGGGTGACGCAATATCGCCTATTCTTTTTTCGGCTGCCCTTGAAAAAGTATTCCGTAAACTGGATTGGGAACAGGATGGTATAAAGATCAATGGTGCAAATTTAAACGATCTTAGATTTGCTGATGGATGATATCGTTCTCCTTTAACTAGACCCAGAGGAGCTGCAAAGACCCATAAAAGTGCTGCAAAGGGCTGGCGAACCATTTGGCTTGAAAATAAACCGGAAAGCAGTCAGCTTATGTTAAATAAATTCAGTCAGGACAGAAGAATTTCAGTTTTAGGAAGGGATTTGGATATTGTGGACCACTTTATATATCTTGGACAGATGATTTCAATGGAGGGGATACCGCCTCGGAGGTGGAAAGACGTGTTAAATGCGGGTTTAAGAGCAGACTCTGCCTGAAAATAAAAGTCTTCGATCAGTACGTTCTATCCGTTATGACATACGGAAGTGAAACCTGGACACTCACATCGCAATCATTTCAAAAACTTCGAGTAGCACGGAGGGGAATGGAAAGATGTATGCTTGGCATTACAAAACATGACAGAAAGCCCTACGCATGGGTCAGGGAATAAACGAAAGTGTCTGGCATCATGGAATAGTAAAGCAATTGAAATGGGGATGAGCAGGCTATATAGCTGGGCGATGGGACGACAGATGAACCAAGGCAATCCTAGAGTGGATACAGCTTGATCGCAAACGTCTGCGAAGAAGACCGAAAGCACGATGGACTGATGACATTGTTAAGTAAATAGACTCGAGTGGGAGAAGAAAGCCCAGGACCATGAAAATTGGAAGCATGCTGCAGTGGATCTACACGGGCTGATGGCGAGGATGATATATATATATATATATATATATATATATATATATATATATATATATATATATATATATATATATATATATATATAATGTAGGACTCCAAATTTCCTTTGAAAAGACACAATACATGACCTGCAACAGACTAAGAACGCCATTTCTAAAAACAAAATATGGTAACATCAGACGAGTCTCTCAATTCAAATATTTGGGTGAAATAATCATGGAAAATGGGCTGGAAAAAGCGGCCAATAAGGGTAGATGTCAGAAAATGGAAACGGCATTGAAACTTACACTAAATATTTACAACAAAAAATGCCTATCTAAAAACACAAAACTGAAACATTACAACACAGTTATTAAGCCAGAATGTCTATATGCTGCGGAAACGCTCATTTTGAATAGAAAGAGGGACATCGAGGACATTGAAAAGAAGGAAAGAAAAATCATAAGAAAAATCCTAGGGCCCAAACAAATAAATAACACAACATACCGACTTCGAGAAAACCAAGAAATCAAACAATACACAGATATACATAGCGATATGAGAAAAAGAAGACTTAAGTTTTACGGACACATAAAACGGATGAATCCTAGTAGGTTAACTAGACAAATAGTCGAATTTTATGAAAATAGGAGTAAAGCTAAAGTAGAAATAATTAAATGGATTGCTGCAATTAAAGAGGACCTAAGATCAGCGAATATTACACAAAGTGAAATTCAGGATAGAGGCTGTTTCAGACACAAGGTTGGCCAGAGAGAAAAATGTAGGAAGACTGGAACAACTTGGTCTGATGAAAGGAAAAAAGCTCATAGCGAAAGAATGAAATTAGTATGGGCACAAAGGAAGGCTAACAACAACAAACGCCTCTAATTGTACTTCGCGTGGTCCACCAGGGCCCATACGTGAATAATAATAATAATAATATATATATATATATATATATATATATATATATATATATATATATATATATATATATATATATATATATATATATATATATATATATATATATATATATATATATATATATATATATATATATATATATATATATATATATATATATATATATATATATATATATATATATATATATATATATATATATATATTTATATATATATATATATATTTATATATATATATATATATATATATATATATATATATATATATATATATATATATATATAATATATATATATATATATATATATATATATATATATATATATATATATATATATATATATATATATATATATATATAAATATATATATATATATATATATATATATATATATATATATATATATATATATATATATATATATATATATATATGTGACAAAATGTTGTATATGGATAGGAAAATGATTCATTATTTAAACGATGTCTTTTTCTTATGCAGCAGAATGCACGATGGTCGTAAAGCGACACCTACTTAACTATGCCAAGAGGACGACCGCTTCAAGCGGCAACATTTTAATATTTATCGCGTTCTGCTCTATTGACGCCACCGTCGTAGATTGATACAGCTAATCCTGCAAGTAAACAGGATTATGAGCGACCCATAGCAAAAGGGTCCCGGCCGGAAACATGTTTTAATGTTTAAAGCATCTCACTCGACCGCTTTTAGGAAGGAAAAATACCTCTCCGCAGGCATTTTATAGCAGGATAAAGGTTAATCTATCTTACGATATCGATTTAAGTTTTAAATGTTTGTTAATACCCAATATCATTTTTTTTTAAATACAAACAAATTCGATTCATTCTAAATTATAAGGTTCGCATAATTTGAGATAAGCAATGAATTGGTGTTTTTTTTTTCATTTGAGTTCGATTCTGAAATCTATTAGAATTTGTTTTAATGCATCATTTTGATACGCGCCAGTTAATAAGAAATTTGGCTTTACATTGTTATAACTACATTATTTGTTTGCGTTTTAATAAAGTTTTTTAATAATAGTGTCAGAACTTTGAAACAAAATGACGGCAACACTGTTTGAAATATAAATGTCACTCATTGAGTATTGTGTGCAGTATATTGTAGAAAGATACACGATTTGTCAAATATATTTGCTGGATTTGATGAGTGTGTTATTCAGGAGTCACCTATTGACCCTTAGAAAGTCACTAGTGTTGTTTTTATGCCTAAGGAATGATAGGATTTTATTTATTTTTTTGGAAATCATGGTACTACTAATAGTGAACGCTTTACGAACATGCTGACAAAATATCTTTGGCCTGAACTGATAAATGTGCTTATAAACAAGGTTTTCTTTTATCACTTGTCTCTTCAAACGTTCCTGGTTGATTTATTTACTTATAGTATTTTACGAAACTGTAATTTCAAGTGGCCATCAAGATCATGTGATCTTGTCGTGGGATTTTTTTTTGTAGGGTCACGTTATATTTCTGGTTAACAGAAATAAACTCTTAATGTCTTAATGTTCTTCTTCCCCAATGTTCTTAAGCGAAACATTTAGACCATCTTTTAAAAATATACCTGGCTATATGTATAAAAGAGTAATTGAGAATTGGGTCTCCAGAATGCATTCCACCAGAAGAAGCTGACGGAAATATTTAAATGATACTGTTTTCTCAATAAAATGCCATTATTTGTTCTTCAAAATAAAATTTAATTTACCGAATTATCACTAGTAGATATCATTGTTCCTCATTTTAAAGTTCTGAAATTCTTATTGGATAAACCTTTGTTATGACAAATCAATTTCATTTGGATAAGTTTAGTTTATGTATGTCATTTAGAGAACATATCTGAAAGAAATGTTCTAAAGGTGCATAATCTTAAATTGGCTATTAAGATCGAGTGTATAACATAACCACGAGCGGTAATTGAAAACCTTTACTCTGTACTATGAACGCGCCAAAATAATTCGGTCCTTGGAGTACCTGAGTTGCACCATTTATGACAGTATTGTGAAATGTACGGCTTTTCATAAATTCAAATAAAAGTTTCTTAATCCAGCAATGAAGAACCATTCAAAGGGTTAAAAGAACCTATAGGATGATATCAAAAGACACAAAACAATATTTGCAAAAATTAGCGATAAATCTTTGTGTGAACAAGTCGACAATATGTCAGATTGCCAAAGAGCTCCATGTTGCTATGCTCCAAATTGTACAGTATTAAAGGACAACAAATTCTTTCTGAGGATCTTTTACGACATTTGCAACTATTCTGTTTTGTATGCAATAAAAAATGAAACCCGTGAGACGGGTCAATTTATTTTCAGGAAAAAAAATTACATTTGCTGATGCAAATTTGAATGGCAAAAATGACCTATGGTTGTTTTGCCAGGGCCAAATTTCCTGAAAACGTTTATGTCCTAGATATTATGCTAAGTGAGATTGATTTCATGCCGCCAATTTTTTTAAGGGGAAGCCGTGATGAAAGAAATGTACGTATAGCTCGTACAAAATAAAAACAGTTGCATGTCATTAAGAACGTGATCGACATTTTGACTACCCTGTTGCCAGATTGCGAGTAAACATCATAACCTTATTTTAGCGAACCATTTTTACAATTTAAACTTTAATAACAATTAAAAAAATCAACTCTAAATTAAATGTAAATGACAAAGTAACTAACAAAATTATATTAAGTTTTGAAAGTTTTGCAAGTGTCATCGATATAGTACCTTTAGTTAGATTCAGCAGATGTAAAATGCTTCATTCAGAAACCATCTACAGTATTTTTTAATATTTGAATGGTTAATAAAATAAAACGATTATATAATTACCAATGACATTTATTGATATATAATATACAAGTACTAAACAGAAAAACAAAAAAATCTGAATGCACTTATTTTCATTAATCAGAATCTGAAAAGTACTGGCTGGAATCATTGCTATTATGTGCAGTATTTATAATTGTCGGAAGAATTTCTTTTCGATCAAGCATATGCTCTCTGTCATATCATTTCATTATTTCATTTTCTGTATGCTTGATCGTATTCTTCCATATCTTAAGAGTAACTGCGTGAAGTACATCACACCACATGTTTATACGGTCTTGCCGTATATTACCATTTCCACCAATGTGTTTATTATAGTAATTTTTTACAATTTCCCATATAAGTTCAATTGGATTGAAAATGCAGTGGTATAGGGAAATACGAAAAACTTTGTGCCCATGTTGTTCTACTAAGTTGTCTACTAAATATTTCTGGGCTGGTTTATTTCAGAAAAGTATCCACTTAGGAAATATATTAAAATAATAAATATAGTTGTGGTACGTACTCTGCTACAATTCTTAGTTCAGTTTTAAGCATTTCGATTGAAAATCTTATATTATTATTAGTTAACCAATCTTGAATGGCAGCTTTAGTCCATGATCTGTTTGGTATCTTGTTTAATAACATGTTATGATACGGAGCATTATCCATAAAAATTAAACATGGCTCACTTAAGTTTTTTAATAATTAGTTTTCAAAACATTTCAAGAAATTTTCCTCATTCATTTCACCATGGTAATCAGTAAGCTATTTTTTTGATGAAAATATGGTCTCTGCACCCTCAATAGATCCATCTTCACTGACAGCATAAAGTATGATGTATCAAAAAATAAAAATGTACTATCAAAACTTTTCATATTTTTTGCATATTTATGTAATTTACTTCTTACCATCAACTTTGGGAATTTTTACACTGCACTTGCCATGAATGACTTACAGTACCATTTTGAAAAATCCAGGTTTCATCTAAGAAGAAAATTTGTCCAAGGTTTTTTCTTTCCTTTATATAACCTCTCAAAAATTCTATATGTTTTTGGGCAACATTATGAAGTTCCATAGTCGTCTTGGATCATCTTTTTTTCCATTTAAAACCCACTTCTTTCAATACGTTGCACAATGACATACGGCATCCATCAAAGAGTTGTTTCTCTTTTAATTGCTCATGTAAGGAATTCAAAGTTACATGCTGCCTCGAAAATAAAAATTAAACTGTCAGTACCTACATATAAACTACAGTACTATGTTTACACATGATATAAATGGTCACGAATAGAACTTGTATCCAAATGCAGTATTGGTAACCCTTTTAGTATAACTAAGCTTTCTAGATGATTTTCAAATTTTATAGTTTTTCACTTTTTGTGAAATAGTACTAACAGTGGACATACTCAACCTTAAGGCTGCTGCAACACGCTAAAAAATATTCTAGATTCTATAATATATATGATTTAAACTAAACATATCCAATTATTAGCAATTAACTTAACATACCTCTCTAACAGCCGTAAAGGGTAGTCTCGTTCTTGTTCAAAATGCTGTATCAGATATGCTACAAACTCTTGACAACGACTATTTCAATGATTCGGCATTTTACAGGCGCGGCTCTGACAATTATAACACTGTGGTAGTTCTTAAAAGGACTGTTTTCGACGGTAAGATAAGAAATAAAAGTAAACATTCAGATACAAATGGGATAACCTCCAAATGTGTCAATAAATATCAACAAGAAAAATTTTAAACTCGACAACGTCGCATATGCTGCCAACTGAATCAAGCTCTAAATTTGAAATTTATTGACTATTGATTCAATAGCGTAATCGAAGATGTGCAATTGTTTTAGTTTTGTACAGGCTATACGTTCTGATGAATATAGTTAAACTTTGAATAAAAATTGTGGCTTTCGGGAGGCCACACTACACCCTTCAGACAATGCACCGGCACACACTAACTATTTTTGTGATGCACGTATATGGTGAAATATTATTGTGATAGAACACTGTTTATTTAAAATTTATTAATTTTGGGCATTTTTGCAGCAAAACAAATTAATTTAAATCAATTCAGCTTTTTGAACACTGGTCTTGCTCATGTTGCATGTTTGGCAACACTGGATTTCTCATTTCTCCCATATCGAATGTGGGCAATATGTTCTTTATTTCTCGGTGATATGCATCTTTTAGTTTTCCAATATACCCTCGATTATAATCTTGATAACTGATTCTATAAATCCTCGATTTTTCATGTTTACTTTATCCTTCTTATTATCAACAGATACAAATATTCTCTTAACTTATTATATGATTTATAGACTAATTTACCCCAGTTCATAGTTTTCTTATA
Organism: Cosmopolites sordidus; assembly: GCA_031761425.1. Lineage (NCBI taxonomy): Eukaryota > Metazoa > Arthropoda > Insecta > Coleoptera > Curculionidae > Cosmopolites > Cosmopolites sordidus. Next base: position 558,591 of record JARFXV010001665.1, read on the forward strand.
TTTTACTACTTTTTCATACATTTTACATTTTTTTAAAAATTTTGTATAACCCTAGAATTAATTGGACCTCAAACAGTATCATTTATTAACATCATTTACCATTTAATGCCCAATTAATATGAGGGTTAGACAAGTTTATATTTTATTAAAAAGGTGGTCATTAAATCCAAAATAACAAAATGTAAGAAAAGCATGAACCGGGATAAAGTACCTATTCCATTTAGTCAACTTCCGATTTATTGATGTAACGCTTGGCTAACTTCTGGAACTGGGTGCAAGATATTTTACATTGAATATTATTATATGAATCTCTTATTTTTTTACATTTAAAAATTGTTTTAAAGGTGGATTTAGTGTTAAATGAATTGTAGTGAATTGTTTATCCATAATTTTCGATAAGATTTGGATTTCCAAAAATGGCAATTATATGATGTTCAACAACACTCAATAATTTTATTTTGTCGCTTGACAAGAGTGTGCTGTTCTTAGATTACAAAGATCACCAAAATGAAATTTGGCAAAGCAATTTTGACATGTGCTTTCGATTAATGCATGAACATTATTTACAACACATACCATTTTGTGTGCATTTGTAGCACCTTTAACTTTGACAAAAATGAAACAAGAAAATATGAAATGCTGTTCCAATTTTTAAACTGCACCAAATCAGCACAACGTAATCAATTTCATAAGTATTTAACTAGATGACAATAGAAGGATCAGGCACAAAGAAAAAATTCATTTTTGACGCTAGAATTCATGTGTATTTGTGAAAATCGAATGTACTTTTCAGACAAACCTCGAAACACATCTCAATCAGTGATAGTTAACGATGGAATTTCAGCAAGTACATGGAAAGAAAATGTGTTGTGTTTTTTAGACTTTGTTGAGCATTACGAGGGCTACTATTTATGTATTTATGTATGGAATAATAAATAAAAACAAATATTTATCATTGAAAATGGTTTTCTTTTGGCTATTGTTTTTCAAAATATTTTCGCTGATAATCGATATACTTTTGCATACGTTGGAACCAATTTTCATAGCACTTTTTCCGTTCCGATTGAGGTATCTCCAAAACATGCATTTTGAACGCATCAACCGCTTCTTCTGGCGTCGAAAACCGTTGACAATGTAGTTTATTCTTCACGGATGGGAACAAAAAGAAATCATTGGGTGCCAAATCAGGACTGTACGACAGATGACCCATCAGTTCAAGGTTTTGACCGGTCATATATTGAGTTGTTTAGTTCGATGTGTGATAGCCCGCGTTGTCATGTTGAAGATGCGAAAGATGAAAAGAAAACAGCGACGCATGATCCTGCGTCGCTGTTTGTTATTTCATATTTCTTCAAATATTTCTGACAAACAAATGGTTGTGTAGCATTCAGAATTAACCGTTCTGCGATACTCTAGTGGCACTGTAGCCATATGGCCATTTATTTCAAAAAAAAAACAGGTGACCATTTATTACCTTGCGCAAACATCTTTTGTGTTGGCTAGAGGTCATTTTGAAAAACCCATACAGTCGACTGCTGTTTACTTTCGGGCTCATTTGCATACATCCAAGATTCGTCACCTGTGTAGATGTTATACACGGCTTTTGACGCACCATGTTTGCATTTCTTGAGCATTTTTTTTGCACAAATCAACACGAGCCTTTTTTGTTTTAGAGCGAGTGTCAAGTTGTAAGGAATCCCACGCGCACAAATCTTTTTCACGGCTAAATGTTCAGATAAAATCTTGTGCCTGGTTGTCATACTAATGCACAGGGATGCCTCAATCTCACGGTATGTCACATAACGATCTTGCTTTATTAGTTAGTGCATAGTATCGATGTTTTCTGGCACAACAACCGATTTTGAATGACCTTCTTTAAATTCGTCCATGAATGAACGACGACCACGATTGAATTCACTAAACCAGTGATATACAGTAATTTTAGATTATACAAATTATACGGAATCCAACTCGCACAAATCTTTTTCACGGCTAAATGTTCAGGTAAAATCTTGTCTATGCTTGTTATACTAATTCCCAGGGATATCTCAATCTCACGGTATGTCACATGACGATCTTGCTTTATCAGTTTGCGCACAGTATGAATGTTTCCTGGCACAACAGCGATTTTGGACGACCTTCTTTAAATTATATACAATAGTTTCATATGGTGCTTCATCACCAAAAGTCAAAGTGAGTTGATCGATACACTGTTGTTAAGATAAGTCGTAGTAAATCATCGCACGAAAATTCTCACGAGTTAATTCCATTTTTTGACTGAGAAGAAATTTTCAAGTCACTTAACAACACAAATAGCGTCCGTATGACAAAATATTCTGAGTACGAATACAATCAACAATGTCAAACTTTATGATGTATATGTCAGATAGTGCTTAGCAACACCATTGTTGTCAATTCCGGATACATAAATAGCAACCCTCGTAAAAATGGCAAAACATAAGTGGCATTTTCGATATATTATTCTTTTATATTTCCGAAAAGGCAAAAATGCTTCACATACACAAAAGAAGATGTTTAATATGAGGGTGCTGTTGATGATTCCACGTGCCGTTAGTGGTTCAGAAACTTTCGTGAAAACAAATTTAATCTTAGCAGTGCACCACGTTTTGTAGTACAAATCGAGGCTGTTGGCAACAAAACATTGGCACTAATTGGAAGTTATCGGCGTAGAACAACTCGAGATATCGGAGACATTCTTGAAATCAATCAGTCAATAGTGTCAAGGTGATTATATCATCATACAATGGGTAGAAAAGCCGATATATGGGTGCCGTAAATATGTTTTTCAATTATAAGTATAGACGCATCCACTGCTTAGGCCATTTAGTGTCTGTCTATCTTTCCCACTATTTCACGTTCCCGTTTAAAGCCGGGTTGATAATAAACAAAAACATCTAAACCAAAATAGCAGGATTCCAACCCGCTACCATGCCAACCTCGGTATCATCGGTCTCCCGCATTAGACGCCTCGGCTACCTCGGCCGGCAGACAAAAATTTGATAGATGAAATTTCTTGCTATTCTCTATTGAAGCTGATTTATTCTTAAAGCTAATGATTGCAGGTGATGAAAAATTGATTGTGTGTAATAATGTTAAGCGTAAGAGATCATAGCGTAAGTGCGAACATGCCTTTTCAACCAGTGCAAAAGGTGGCTTGCATCCGAAGAAGGTTGTGTATAATGTATATAGTGGGACTGAAAGGGAATTGTTTATTATGAATATATCTGAAAACCAGTTCATTAATTTAGAGAAATATCATTCTTAGTGAATTGAATTGAGTGAAACTATTAAACTGAGTGAATTAAAGCGATTAATAAACAAGGAGCGGGCTGAATTAGCCATCAAAAGACATTGCGTTCTATCGAGGCAATGCTAGACCACACGTGTCTTTGGCCACCCGACACAAACTTTTACAACTTGACTGGGATCTTTTAGTACATCGAATGTACCCGCGCTCCGACTATCATCTCTTTAGGAAGATTTAAAAAGTCACCTGGATTAGTTCTTTAACCAGAAACCTCCGAACCTCAATGAGTGCGGGATTCTGTAGCTACCAAATAGATGAGGAAAGGTTATCGAACTGAAGGGCACATACTGTATTGAATTTTGCGTATTTTTTTTTCTCTAAAATTTGCCTAGCTATCGATTGAAGTTTTTTTACACATTTCTCATATATTATATAATTGTCTGTAAACTAAACAGCCTTTATATTCATTGAAAAGTACGAAAATTAACCAACACTTAACTACGAATTAAAATAAAGGCTTCACTCAAAAAGAATTTCACGAACTAAATATAGTCCAATATTAAAGGAAAGGAGAAAGGAAGATCTAATTAGCGTCGTTATTGGTTAGCTCAGTGGATCACTACATTATCTTTTATAGGTTTTGATGTATTGACTTTAAGAGAGAGACAGAGGGAGAAGGCTTTTTTCTATTAAGGTATGTGAAAACAAAATGAAATGGGTCTTTGCCAGTTTTAATTTAATAAGTTACTCCATCAAATAAATTGCCTTTCCGAAAATATTTTGATCAATGTTATGTTAGCCGTAATTAGAGATGAAAATTAAAAATTATGGAATGGATTAATTAAAAGCATTTTTGTTAAAATTAAGTGATATGAACATTGATGGTAATTCCGTTATTAATAGAGTAAGTGGCAAAAAATAAATTAATATATTAAGAAATTAAATTAATTTTAAAATAATTTATTAATTAAAAAAATTAATTAATTTTGTTATTCTAAAGGCGTGATATTTTTTCATTACATCAAATATTGCACGCGTCAACCACTAAGGATATTCAGTAACTAAATGGACTGCTTAACGTGGGTTTCGAATCGCGCTCAACAGCTATCAATTAGCACTGATCAGCGTCCCCTTCTACTGTTAGGGACACGTGCCTAATCTTGTAATCTCTCGAGAAATGTATCAATTGAGGAGTGAGCAACGTAGAATGTCTCTCAAAAGGCATCCAACTTGGATACTAGTTTAACCTATGGGCGATTTCTGGTCATGTTTTAAATTACTTAGCCTCTACTCCGACAGGCAACTATATAAATAGCAGCCGCCACAAGTCATGCTGAAATTTGAATCAATGTCTCAACTGTAAAGTATCAAATTAAAAAAATCGTCATTTGCTGGTTGCTTCAAGGGCACATTTGTATCGTAAATTACAATTGTAAAGTATTGAATATGATGCCATGTGTCAGTGGTAAACGATCGAGAATTGCGTTTGTACAATTTACTTTTTTTAGTTCTCATTCAATGCTTATTGTAGTGTGACAAATATAACATTTTCGTTATTTTAATCGAGATTACGATTAAATTTATCGATTATTAATATCCATTGTACGGTAAAATAGCGAATCTACAATATTCGATACTTTACATTGTTGGCTACCTGTTTCGTAATAGTTAAAACACCTGTAAAGTAATTAATGTTGTAGATTCGTAGACTAACAACTGTACATTATTTGCACAACTGGTCTTTCCAAATAAAAAACTATCGAATATTATATTCACCTACGAATAACTCCATAGGACCAACGTTTTGCCCTTCAGCCTGGAACTAAAAATTATGGATGTATTTTTCTGTTTAAAATTAAATCTGCTATGGTTTAATATAGCCATCTATAATTTGGGTAATGCAAACGTTCATTGTTACACATGGGATGATACTGAAAGAAAGAGGGAAAGCGTAGATTCCCGGTTGTCTTTTCAAGTATATGATGTCCCATCCCGACACTTTTAACGTCAAAATGTTGTCGGGCAGTTGTGAAGGACAACAAAGAAACTTCAGTTTCTCACGGAGTCAAAGATTATCCAAACGGATCCAATCAGATTCGGTTCATTCTAAAATTGAAGTGTCAAAAAACTGTCAAATTGTTGAATGTCAAAAAATATACCAATCTACACTCCTGAATATTGGAGTCAAGTTGCGAGAATGCCATGTAATCATCCAGTCTTTTAACGTGGGGACACTCATCCATGATGACTTTCTTAACTTATATTCGGATTCGGAGCACCGTAATATAAAATAAGATTCACTTGTGCTATTTTGGTCGTTCACAACAAATTTCTTGTGCACGATATCCTTGAATATCCTCTTTTTGAACTTAACTTTAATTCGGATCAGTCACAATTCGTAACGAATAACCGTAGTTTGCCAAAAACAAAACTAGCTAAACACAACAGGAAATGGCAGAAAAGTAGGTTACTTCGAACACTCTGTATGGATTCAATATAGGAAGGGTGAAGAAAACCGTATATTTTTAAAACTATATTACCAAGATAATTTCAGTTCAGTTCAGTTTAAAAAAAAATATTACAGCTTTGTTGTCAAAACCTAATCCCGCGAGCCCACCATGCAACTCTATCAACTATCAGTACCTTCCAACAGCAACAATTGTTTGATTATTTAACTTGTATTTAACTTGCGTTGTTTAGTCAAATATTAAAAAAAATACAAATGAGCAATTTTTTAAAAACAACACAAAAATAAAATGTTTTCGGAGACGATTTGTTTATTGTGATCCTATTTAAAAACACAAACCGAAAATCTATTATTGCATATTCAATAGTTTATGAACCTTCAAAATCAGCAGTAACGCGATGTAATATCTCGAAATAATCGATGAACAATATCCCATGCGCATCTCAAAATACAAAACCAAACCTTGCTTGCCGATGGTTGTGTTTTTGGTCGCTTTGAACGGCTTTCACCGACTGTTGTCCTCTCAGCCGACTGCCGATTTGACTCCGGAATATAGTGAAGTATCCATTGTCACATACCGCATGAACAAATCCTTTTAATTTCGCTTAAGCAGCTCGAAACATTGCTCCGAATCATCAATACGTTGTTTTTGGTCCGCTGTGATCAAACGCGGTACCCATTTCGATAGCAATTTACGCATTTCTAAATGTTCATGCTTTCGATAACTTTCGATATCTTCTGAGATATCAGATAGCTGATATCACTATCTCCTGCAGCTTTACTTTTCGGTGTTGCGAAATAATTTGGTGAATTTTTCTGATGTTGTCTGGGGACACCCTCATTTCGACGTCCAGAGCATTCAGCATCGTCAGTGCTTGTACGGCCATGTTTGAATTCAGCATGCCAATCAAAAAGTCCGGGTAATGTTTATCATGCCATTGTTTTGCTTCAACGTTATTTTTCTTCATCAAAAAGCAATACTCACGACACGAAATTCTTTTTTCCACTACTTTAACATAAGTAGCGTTACTTAAAACACAAAAATTCAGAAACTAGTAGATAGATTGTCATGAAATTTTAATACTATATCATTTATATGTCAGACCGGGGACTTATTGACCAATGGGTTTTTTCAGAGAGTGGCATTTTGTTATATCCACGTAAAATTAGTTGTTATTTGAGGCAATAGTGACATTTCATGGCTGTAATTTCTTATTAAACATAGGTTGCTGCATCTCAGTGGCGGCCCGTGAGGGAGGGCGTTGGCACGGCAAGCAATTATCACAGTAAACAATTTTTCAGAGCAAAACACCATATTTTATTTCCGTTCAGTTTCTTTCTTTCAACTCATTTTAAGATATTATTCAAAATTAAAATTTTCAAATCTAGAAGAACGTCTGTCGACCCATCACATCAAATGATGCGATAAAAATTCCATCTTCTCGCCACAATTTTTACATTCTTGTTAGGACGGTTACCTTCAGCGACCGTACGCCACGTATGGTCGTCGGCGTTACATGTTTTGTTGGTTGCCAGAATTTGGGGGTTTAACTGCTTCCTAAAACATGCGATTTAGACGTAGATTCCCTGCGACCGAGCGTATGGGTAATTAGTTTTAAACGCTGATTTGATGGGTACGGAATGTTTGATGTCTCGCGTTGCGTATTTCGTTCACCTCGCGAATACTTGTTTTGATTAGGGATTTGCTATGTGTGTACACACTGAGTAGTACTTTTTAAATAAAAATCATTTTTAATTGCAAAGATGAAGGTGTCTGATTTAAAGCAGTTAATAATGACTAACTTAAGTTTGGAGGAGAAAGTTGAATTAAAAACTAACGGTCGTCCCACGCCCGCGTTGAATTTGAGTCAAGTTCAAAATGAATGTCAAAATAGGGCAATTTTTACTCGAAAATTTGATAGTTAACTATACAATAGTATTTTGTGGCTATGTTGTTGTGAAGACACAAATTCTCTGTTTTCTTTCGTGAGTTTATTGTTTGGTGGAGAGCAGTAATGGAATCACGAAGGAGATACAATTCTTCAGCAACTCCATTTTCTTCTATGCTCTCCCACTTTAAAAACCCACGAGCTCCTAACTCCTAGCTCTCCAAACATTATACTATTTTTATTTCAAACCTGAATTCTTTGACATTTATAATTCAAAAATATACTTCAAAGTTTTTTAGGCTTTCTGGGGTTTCTGGAATATGAAACTGAACGGGTGTACCTAAGATTTATCAATTTATTATGCCTTTTTGAATGTTTAACACAAATTCCTTGTTCCTAGTTCTTACATAGTTCGAGAAAATGATTTTTATCTTTATAATCTTTAACTAATTCAGGAACGAATTTTGACTTGTAACGTCGTCTAATTAATGCAATATTACAAAAGCTGTTTTAAAATTTTTGCTCTAGTAAAAAGAAATTATTAGAAATGTTGGTATTACACATTTATTTATTTACAACGGCTCCATTTGCTCCATTTATAATAACAAGACATATAGAATGACTTATAAAGATTTCCCAAGACTTTTTCAACGTGAGGTTTAACAACTCATTCAGAATGTCAAATTCTTTACATTTTAGTTTTCTTCAACACAAATCTAGGTTGGGGGCCAGATTTGATGATATTAATGCATAAAGAACCTTTTCTGGCGGAAAATTGACTACCGGTAGTGTTTTATCGCCCGTTAGCACCGTAATATAAAATAAGTTTCACTTTTCGTGATTCACTTGTGCTATTTTGGTCATTCACAACAAATTTCTTGTGCACGATATCTTTGGATATTCTGTTTTTTATCTGAATTATATAACTAAACTAGTCGTAAACAAATACACGGTGGGGCAAGCATAATGCTACCATTTCAATTATTTATAAATTTACAATAAACCAGATACGTTTAGTTCATTTTTTTTATTTTATATTTTTAAATTTTGTGTTAATTAATTTTTGAAAATTTAGTTAATTAAATGCCATTAGAAGCAATACAACTTTATGTTCTTTTTAACACATTTTCGATAACTTTTTCAACATATCTGTTGTTAATGCAGCGATTTGAATTTGAAGTGGTTTATGATTACAGAATTATAATTGCTTATTATTTTCTGGAGGCAATAGATCTTGATCAATTTGAATCTTATAGGGAAATATGTGTCGTTGCTCAAAATTTGGCGTAAACTGCGTGGAGATATTCCCAATTGTGCACCACGTTGTTAAATCGACGTTCATGATTACAGAATTATAATTGCTTATTATTTTCTGGAGGCAATAGATCTTGATCAATTTGAATCTTATAGGGAAATATGTGTCGTTGCTCAAAATTTGGCGTAAACTGCGTGGAGATATTCCCAATTGTGCACCACGTTGTTAAATCGACGTTTTTGAAGTCTTCTCTATACTTTTCTCCACACGTGCAATATTTTCAGTGCTTTGTAGTGTTCGTGGACCTGTTCCTCAACTAATCCAATTTCTTGAAATTACTTAAATACACAAATAATTGTGGTTGTTTAAGTCGCCGAACGATCAGGCTATTTTCGCCCAAATGCATGTGACTTAAAATAATTCATTATTTTAATATAAATTACAATTTTACTGCGTTCTTTTAGCATGTATTTATTCATAACCAAACTTGCACGCAGTGGCGTAAAGATACCATCTGAGGCCCGTGGCAAATTCATTGAATGGGGCCCTCCCAGTAAAAATCGTCACGTTTTAATTTAATTTAAAAAAAACACTTAAGTAGTTACCTAACAGTATTACTAACATTGTGTGCATTTCAGTTAAATATCTAATACATTTTATTTTTAAAAGCATAGGTATTACATAATTTTAATGAAATAACAATTTAATATTAACAAGATATTTATTAATAAAATTCTTTTCTCCGAGCTTTCTGTTCCGCAAAAGTATCAATAACATCATGAAAATTTAAAGATCGGGCCATAGAATTTTCAATAGACAGAATAGCCAAGTTACGTAGCCTGTCTTGCCCCATAGAGTTTCTTAAATAGGTTTTTATTAATTTTAGTTTTGAAAATGATCTTTCAGCACTATCTGTAGTCACAGGAATTCTAACAAACAACATTAATGCAGTACATACTTCAGGAAAGCTGGACGACATAAAATGATTTTTTATTATTAATAAATCAGCAAGTTCTATAATACACGAAGACTTTTCTATTTCGTCTCTGAAGGTGGACCGAAAACTGAGAATTTCCCTGGCAAATGATTCAGATATCTCTTGGAAACAATTTTCAGTTTCAGAAACGCGATTTCAGTTGATTAATAATGATGTCCAATACTCGATAAAATATGTTCCCTTTGAATAAACTTTCCGGATCTTGGAGACGCTCATCTTCGCAAAGTTCGACAAAATGGCGTTTCATCTTCTTCTGATGAGTTTTAGAAAATTCAAGGTTGATGGAACATTTTTCTGCTACACTATTAGCTTTCTTTTTTAAGTTTTTAAATGCATGTCTATATCTTTCCAATTCTTCCAGACAAATTTTCAAACGTTTTAAGGCATTTGAAAGATCGCTGGCTTTAGACTGAAGTGCTTTAGAGGCTGCGTCGATAGTTTGTAGAATTTTGCAATGGAAAATCAATAACATAATAAAATTGTAGTTCTCGATCTTTTGCTTGAGTAAAAGAGCTTCATTTCTTTCATCTGATTTGCAATTTAACAGAATTGTTTTAGTTAGTGCTTTTTGGATTTCAACAAACCGAACTTTTAAAGCAAAAATAGCATCATAATGTCCATGCCCATCTAGTAGGGTTCAATGTTTTTAATGTTATCGAAGTTGATAGCCTTTTTCTTTGTTAGATATATAACTTGAAAAGATATTTCATCTTTTGATACTATGCCCAAAAAAATTATAAATTTGTTGAACTGTTTCAAAAAAATGTTCCACATCAATAATCTCTCTTACTGCATCATAAAGTACCGGATTTAAGTTATGAGCAGCACATTGAACATATACCACATTTGGCTCGATATCTTTAAATATAATAATAATAAATAATAATAATAATAAATAATAATAATAATAATAATAATAATAATAAACAACAGAGGCAACTATAGTGGCAGCACAAGATCAGGCAATCGCTACAAGATATCATCAAAAGCATATACAACACATGGATGTCGATACCAAAAGTAGATTTTGCAAAAAATAAAACGAGACAAGACAACACGTACTTAGCGGATGCCCTATACTTGCCAAAAAAATAATATTTTTATAGATATAATAAAGTTGCAAAGTTGATTCACTTTAATATTTGTCGAAAGCTTGGAATAGAAAGTTGCAAGAAATGGTATGAACACCAACCCCAACAATTGGCAACCGATGGACAAAAAACTGTCTTATGGGATCAACAAATTCAAACTGATCGGGCAATATTAGCCAACAGACCAGACATACTTATTAAAGATTTAGAACAAAAAACCTGTATCATTATAGATATCTCTGTACCATCAACTAGAAACGTAATTCAAAAGGAAGCGGAGAAAGTGCTCGAATACAAAGATCTGGCTATAGAGGTTTCCCGAATGTGGGGTTTGAAAGCTCATATAATTCTAGTAGTAATTGGGAGTACCGGCACACTGTCTAGAAAACTCAAGTAATATATTGAAATGATTCCAGGAGAACATAACATAACAAATCTCCAAAAAGCGGCATTGTTTGGCTCTACTCACATAATTCGACGATGTATAGGTTAAAATGGAAAGTAGAGCAGAAACACTAAGAGTATGGTATACTCCCAGTTTTTGCCTATATACTTACACACCCAGTATAAAAAACTGGCGATATAAAGAATAATAATAATAACTCTCGCACCTACTATATATGGATGACCTTAAACTCTATGGAGAAACTAGAGAATATGACTTGATAAATGCTCTACCATTAGCATTCAGAAAGGAATAGTCAATAATCAACATTCAACACATTGTAACATACAAAAACTGGCATCAGAAGAATCCTATAAATATTTAGGTATACCTCAAAACGAGAAATTTAACCATTGCCAGTTAAAGAAAGGCTTTTCTACTATGTACGAAAAGAGGCTTACAAAACTTTTAAATACCAAACTGAACAGTGGAAACCTGATTAGAGCGATCAATGGATGGGCAGTGCCAACTCTGATTTATTGATTTGGTATTGTTAAATGGTCAGAAACAGGCCTTGATGAACTGGATAGAATAACACGTCGAACATTGACAAAATTTCGATGTCTGCATCCAAATTCACATATAAAGCGACTGTACATTCCAAGAAAGTTGGGAGGCAGGGGCCTCGTGAACATTAAGGACCTTTGTCTGAACCAGGAGAGTAAGATGAGAGAAGGCTTCATTAATTCAAGTAGCACGCTAATGAAGTTGGTTGCTAAGGAGGACCGGGGTTTCACCCCGCTGAACCTAGATAAATTGAATCGTGTTGATGGTAGAACAACACTTATGGATTGTGTCCGTGAATGGAAACAACAGACACTGCATGGACGGAATCCAAATCACTCGAGGATGATACCATTGATGAACCATTGTCCCTAAAATGGCTGACCGATGGGCTATTGTACCCAGAAACAGAAGGTTTTGCGATATCTATTCAAGATAAGGTAGTAAGAACACGGAACTATGAAAAGCATATACTACACATGGATGTTGTCGACCGATGTAGGACGTGCGGTATAGTGGGGGAAACGATTGAACACCTTATCGGTGGGTGTGCAGTTCTAGCCCCTAATGCTTATTTAGGAACATAATCAGCTAGCGAAAATTATACATAAGCAAATTGCATTAAAGTATTCGGTATTAGATAACGCACCTGCTCCATATTATAAGTACTCACCTTCTCCCGTATTGGAATCATCTGATTCAGTTCTATACTGGGACAGACCAATCACAACAGATCGAACGGTCGATTATAATAGGCTAGACATTGTTCTAATTGGTAAAAAGGAGAAAAGGGCTTTTATAATTGACATCGCAGTGCCACTCTCTCATAATATCAGGAAAACCGAGTTGGAGAAAACCACTAAGTATGAAAACCTTGCGTACGATTTGAAAAACCAATGAAAACTGCATAAGGTAGAGATAGTGCCTTTTGTTATATCCGTTGAAGGCCTAACAAGTAAGAACTTTTCAAAAAATTTGAAGAACCTTGGTATCTCAAAATCGATTGTCACAGTAGGACAACGTGCAGTACTCTTGCAGACATGCCACATTGTTCGTAAAATTTTATGCTAAGTGAGAGGAGTTGAATTGCTTTCTCATTTTGGCATTGTAATATAGACCAGCTTAGGCTGAGATCCTGAGTTCAGAACGAGGATAATAATAATAATAATAATATCTCTTACTGCATCATTAAGTACCAGATTTAAGTTATGAGCAGCACAGTGAACATATACCGCATTTGGCTCGATATCTTTTATGAGTTTTTGACCTCCATCATAAGTGCCTTTCATTGTGTTAGCACCATCATATCCTTGACATGTATTTAGAGGTATATTTTTGTCACTCATGGATTTAATAAGTTGGTTGAATATTGCTAAGGCAGTTTGGCCCTTGGCAGGAGCGCCTTTGGGATTCCATTTTCGTATTCCTCGATCATACAATAACGGTAAAGTTCACACATTTGACCTGTTTTTGAAATATCTTAAGTCGAATCGAATATGATAGACTAAAATGGAGCGGTATATATTTAATTTATGAGTGCATTTTCTATTTTTAGAACCAGAACAGAAATGAGCTCATTTTGTATTTTTGGACTTAAGTATTTATCTGGCCATTTGATTTACTTAACAATTCTTGTAAAATCGGATCGTATTTTGCTAATAACTCAACAATACTCAAAAAGTTTCCTCAGAAACTTGGATCATTGTTTTTTGCCTTTTCTCTGTGGCCACGAAAGGGTAAACTACACGTTGAAGGTGTCAAGAGTAATATCAAGGAGTCTAGAGAGTATTTGGCGTCAAAAAGATTTTATTTCTTGATCATGGACGCTTGCTCTTCATTTAGTGTTCCATGTAATAGCCATTGTTGATACGTAAGACAAGAATCCAGGTGAAGTTTCGATGTCTCGTGTCTTTCTATGGCGTCTACAATATGTTTCCAGTTATCATAGCCTTCCATCCAAACATTTTGTATTTTTTTAGATGCCCGATTTGCGAATAACCAACATGGTTCACAATACGTCTTCTGAACTATTAAGGAATAGGATAGCTATGTACGTTCAAGTTTCACGCCAGACTTGGAAACAATATAGGGTTATAATGTCCGTTTTCGATCACGAACCGTTTCACTTGGTCATTTAGTTTTTTAAAATTACCCTTATCAGTAATATATGGCGAAGATGCAATATTGTTCACACAAAAATATGATTCGCTTTGATTTTTGCTTGTACCTTGTGGTTGTTCTGGATCTGAATATACACTGGTGTCGGGTGCTGCATCTGCTATACTGTTACTTTCAGTTCCGTCCAATTCTTCTTCCCTCTCTCTTTCTCTTTCGTTTTTTACTCCCACTAAGATATTTTCTAGAACTAGACATATTGACATCTAACTTTTACAATTAAATTTACTTTGCCTCTATTCGCAGGTTCAATAGAACAAAAACTACGAAAAATCAAAGATACAAATAACCAATTGTCATAACAATTAAACGAAAAATGCGTAGTAGAGCCCTTCGTACTTAAAAAATAGAAATCCGGGATTCCCCTAACATTGTGCGTCGCTAGCCCGCCAGCGCCACGGAAAAAGTACTTTTTAGGTTAACAAAATGCGGGAATTCTCCGAGCATCACTAGCTCCCCGAGCCACCAAAGTACCGTGACAAAAAAATAAACAACCAATGGTTGCGTTCTAAAATTGATCGACATCATTTTCTTATGGATGCGTTTAAATCTTAATAATTTATTTGAATTTGTATATGGTCTTTAGCTGTGTCTAACTTAAAAAATTAAAACTTAAAAAATATAAAATAAAATTTATAATTTTTACTAAAGTTTGTTAAAAATGTTAGGTTACTTCTGAGCTCACGGTCTCTCGTCGGGTCGGGGCCCGTGGCATTTTGGCAGCCCTGCTATCCTATAGTTACGCCACTACTTGCACGCCTGCACAACACAACAACTAAACCTAAACTGTCACAAATATCACGAAAAAAACATTGTGTCAAAACAAAATGGTAGCGGGACGCTTGTCCCACCCGATATAATTTTATCCTTTGTATTTTTGTACATTCTATAGAAAAAATTATCACGAGGTTTTTTTTATAAGGCACGCTGTTACATTCTGCTTTTTCGATGGCCTTGAAACAATTATTGTATACAACATATCAACCTGTTATATAAAATAATTTTCAAAACGCTGAATTATGTTCGTGATAACTAACTGCGGGACTACTGTTATTTCCTAAACTACTTGTCTATTTCATTTTATACTATCTATGTATATTACGTCTCTACTATTCAATAGATCATTTAGTATAGAAAAAGAGCAATAAGTACCATTCTTTCTGCACTGTTCCCATGCCACCTCATTATTTCTATTTAGTAATATGACAGATGGCCGAGAAGGCATTGAAGATTATACACACCCGGGTTGCCCTTCCACGTCAAAAACGGATGATAATATCGAAAAAAATCGTAATCTGGTTCGATCTGACCGTAATATATTCGTGCGATTGCTGAAACTGTAGGAATTGACAAAGAATGCATACGGCAAATTTTATACAACAATTTTAACATGCAAAAAATGTGTGCTAAAATGATATCTAAAATTCTCACATTTGAACAACAAGAAGTTCGCAAAAATATTTGTACTAACACTTTGAATGCCATTGACGAGACAAACTTATTGAAAAGGATAATAACATGTGACGAATCGTGGTCTTTTACTTATGATCCTGAAACGAAGCGCCAATTCATGCACTGGAAGAGCCCAAAATCTCCGAGAGCCAAAAAAGCTCGAATGAGCAAATCAAAATTCAAAGCAATGATGATTGTTTTTTCTCTATTCATGGGATTTTGTACCTTCACTGGGTTCGAGAAGACCAAACTATTAACCAACATTACTACCTTCATGTTCTTGCTGAACTCCGTGAAAGAATAAAGAAAAACCGACCCGAATTGTTGAAGGACAAATCATGGGTTCTCCACCGAGACAATGCGCCGGCTCATTCCGCATTGTGTATCAAGAAATTTCTAGCAAAGTATAGCAGTGTTAGACTATCCTTATTATTATTATTCGTTGGATCTTGCACCGTGCGACTTAAATCTCTTTCCTAAGGTGAAATTTGCATTAAAAGGAACAATATTTGAGTCCGTTGAGGATGTGAAAGACAAAGCTGCATGCGTTCTGAAGGAGCTGACAGAAGAAGACTTCCAGCACTGTTTCAAACAATGGAACATTAGCATGAAGCGTTGTAGGGATAGAGGAGCGGTGTATATTGAAGGTGATGATAAGTAAATACAGACTGTCCTAAAAAAATGTATACACAATTTATTTTCTGATAACTTACTCATATTTTTCAGATTGATCTAAGTAAAAAACTGCTACCAGACTTGAGTAAAGGAAATTTATCATGAAGTGTTACTGGAAATACCAAAATGCGGTAGAAGTCCAATGACAGTTTAGGCGAGAATTTCACAGTTTTAAGTTCAATTAACCGCCACAACTGCACTTACTGAGCACCTGAGAATCCACACCTTACCGAAGAACATTATGCTAATTTTGGAGGAGTTATAGTGCGGTATGGTTTTACCTTACCCTGTTTACCTTAATTTGCTACAGGAAGCAGTGATCCGACGCATTCGAGAAGCTTTTGAGGGTGAGAACTTTTATTTTCAACAACATGGTGCACCTCCACATTGTTATCATGACCGAAAGACTCTACCGAACAGATGGATTGGACGAGTGGATTACGCCGCTCGACTTATTTTTTATAAGGTTACATTAAAGGCATGGTTTATAAGATAAAATCGGTAACAGTCAATGAATTATCAGTAGCGATTGAAAGAGAATGGGGACAAATACCAGTGAAAATGTTTCTCGATGTTTGCTGAACTATGGATAAACGTAAGTACGGGCGACCAAGGCCATCACGAAGTGACGGAAATGTCGAAATGGTAAATATGTCCATTCGTGACAATCTGGACCTTTTCGTTCGTAAGCGAGCGCATACTTTAAATGTGTCTCGACCATCATTGCACCGCATTCTGCGCAAGGACTTAAGACTGCACCCATACGAAATTCAACTGGTGTTACACTTAATGCCCCAATATGCCGGTCAGAGGCTTGAATTCGTTAATCAGGTAACTGAGCGTTTTGCAACATTCAACAACATATTGTTTTCGGATGATGATGCTCATTTTTATCTCAACGGTCATATAAATAAACAGAACTGTCGTTACTGGAGTCCAACGAACCCGAAACATAAGCATCAAAAACAAAGCTGCAATGTCAGCGTGATGAATAATCGACCCGTACTTTTATGAAGACATCTGGGGACGTGCAGTTATCGTCAATTCAGAGCGTTATGTGGAAGTGTTGGACTGTTTTTTGGTACGTGAACTGCAAAAGTTTGCTGGTTATAATCAAAGAATATGGTTTCAGCAGGACCGAACAACGTCACGTGCTTCCAACATGTCTCTGCCACGAGTTCGTGAAATTTTCCCAAACAAATTGATCATCAGGAGAGGTGGCATAAACTGACCTCAACGTAGTCCTGATTTGAGCTCTATGGCCTTTTTCTTGTGTAGTTATCAAAAATCGAAAATTTACGTTAATAAACCGGGTTCTTTGGTGCGTTAAAAGAAATTATCAGACGAGATAGCAGCCAATCCAGAGATTATGTGCCGAGCCGTCTTAAGAAATTTTTCAGTTAATTTAGATGAGTGCCGCGAGCGTGAAGGTTTACCTTTGAACGACATTATTTTTTAAAAGTAATTTCCTAAAATGAGTTTTCAATAATTAATTACACCTTATATATAGCATTCTAACTAAGAAAACACAATGGTTAATACCAGGACAACCACCTCCCAGTCCTGTCCAGTCCAGTCCTGTCCAGTCCACCTGTCCAGTCTAAAACCAGGCCTATACACTAAAATATTACTGTCGGTATGGTGCTAAACTTGATATGTTACACATGGCTTTGATTCAAAAACGTCCAAGATTGCTTAATGGAAAAGATTATATTAAGCATCATGATAATACAAGACCTTATATTGCCAGAATCACCTAAGAAAACAAGCAGAGTTGGCTGGGAAGTACTTCCTCACTTCGCCCTATATGCCTGATACTACACCATCAGATTACCATCCTTTCAAGTCTATGGAACATTTTCTTCGTAGAAAAAAAAATCGTACTATTTGTCTGTCAGGTGTCGTACGTATCTGTCAAAATTGCACTCGAAGAATATTTTACAAAAAGGGGATAGAAAGTGTGTCAGAGAGTTGAGTGGAGATTGTCAATAATAATAGAGATTATATTGCAGATTAAAACTGTATTAACTCTTAAATGAATTAATACAGTGTCAAAAAACAACATTACTTATGGAAATTAAAATAAGTTAAAGTATCACCGCAACAATCGCCGTCCCTGAAGCAAAGCAAAATATCGCTTTCATAATCCACACATTATTACTTTTTTTTCTATTTCTATATTTCTATAATTACCATAAATTCTTTAATAAGAATGTAATTGTACTTGAAATCTAAACTTAGAACTATGTTCTCAATATCAGATTTATTGTTATCAAAATGTTGTCAATATCCTTTAAGATTTCTTGTTGAAATCAGTTTTAACATACAAGGATAGAGTGAAAAAAAATTCTTTTAATACTCTTCGAAAGCAGACAAGTTCGATATTTTTTCTATTCTAGAAAATAGCGAATTTTGTGTGTTCAACAACCATCGCGCAAACAAAAGAAAAGTTGAAAAAGTACTATGGGGATTCTGCTTCTTCATGTATCATGGCTTACAAGTGATATTTACTGAATTTCGATGGGGTCGAATCTGCACGAGTCATACTCCGCACTTAGAACAGCACGTTAAGGTCACTACTGAAGAATTGATCAACAAAATCCATGATATCGTGTTGGCCGGTCGTAGAGTGTAGGTTAGAGATATTATTGAGATAACATACATTTCGAACGAATGCGTACGGATGTGGGCCAGTGCCCACTAGTATTTCTTTCTGGTCAGACATTTTTTCTTGTTTGGAAAGAGCAGACATCGGAGGGGGTCTAAGTCTGGAGAATAGGGTGGGTGCGGCATGAATTCGTAGCACAAATTGACCAATTTTGCCAAATTTATGTAACCGCGTATGAATGGGCGGGTGTGATGGATGGGGCCTCGCTGTATCCTGGTGAATCATCACTCTTTTCTTCGCTAGAAAAGGGTGGTTTATTTTATCAATTTTTTCGTAAAAAATGACCAATAATGCAGTATAATACCCTCCTGTGTATTTTGTCTTTCCTTATTTTAAATAGTCGATGATGAATCTCCTGCAAATCCCAGAAAACAGTTTTTCTGCAGTTTCTGTTTTTCTGCATTCATCCGCCGTTACACAAATTTGGCAAAATTGGTTAATTTGTGCTACGAATTCATGCCGCATCCACCCTATACTCTAGACTTAAACCTCCTCCGATGCCTGTCTCTTTCCAAACATGAAAACATGTCTGACCAGAAAGAAATACTCATCAAATGAAGAGATAATCATCAAACCGTTACTTTTGCAGATTGTAGTAAATCGTAGTTTTTAGAAGGCATAAAAAGTTGAAGTTGGAAATCGTTCAGCGTAGTATATCGAGCTAAAACAAGATTACGTTTAAAAATAAATCGATAAACAATAAAAAAAAAATTAAGAGTATCTGACTTTTCGCTGCATCCTCGTAAAGCTAAACATCCATTTTGGCATTACTGGTAAATTATTCCATTATTTTCTTTTCATTAATCTTGGTATTTATCAGATAAGATTAATAAGGATTGAATAAATTAAATTTGGATCATCTCTTAACTATATTAATGCGTAAATCATTGTGTTTTCCCCAAGAATAGGGCATCGAACTGACAGCATATGATTTAAGAGTTAAACGTACGTCCATAAGGATGCGCGATATTAAGTTGTAAGTTGGAAACACGAATAATGTATCAAGTCGAGCCGACGGAAACGCATTTTCAGTTGACGCTGCAATAGAAATAAGTTATTCTGTGCAATATGCCAGTCAAATTTTGTAAAGTGTAACGGCTGCTACATGGCGACGGTTTATTACATGGAAAAAATATGACCGTAAGAGTTCATAGTATATTTGCATTTATATACATACATTTGCTGTCGTACCTCAGCACATATCATATGTTACTTGGCTAATCGAAAAAATACCGTACAAAACAAGACATTTTTAAATATTCAAGAGATATTAGTTTCATACTTTTATCTGTCTATAGCGAATTAAATAATTCCTTTGATTTATGTTTTACAATAATCATTTCAATACAAAGCAAGTATCGAAGGAAATATGTCAACTGGAAAATGAAGAGGTAATCTCAATTTGTGCAAAGCAATAGTAATTCTAAAAGTTTAATGAGAAAAAACCGACCTCGGAGATACGAGGAGTATAAATAAAATAATGAGACTGGTGGCGTAGCATTTAGTCTAGTAACATTGTTGTTGACTTCCCTTTTGGAGGCGAGGCTGACCAATATCTGATGCCTTTGCAGTATAAGTTTGAATTCCCTAGAGTAAATTCAACAGGCCTATGGAAACAGAGTTTTATCAAGGGTCCAGGTCAACAAAATAGTGCGTTCTGAAATTTCAGTTCACAATTTCGAGCAACGGTCCATTATAAGTTCTAAAACTTCAACAGGCCTATAACAGGATTTTGTCAAGGACCGATGTTTTCAGTACATTTTATTCATTTTCAATTTATTGACCAAAATGTCATGGTTACCTGTGTCA
Source organism: Cosmopolites sordidus (assembly GCA_031761425.1). NCBI lineage: Eukaryota > Metazoa > Arthropoda > Insecta > Coleoptera > Curculionidae > Cosmopolites > Cosmopolites sordidus. The sequence continues at coordinate 579,286 of JARFXV010001665.1, forward strand.
AATTCAACTTTACCCCGATCAGTCTGACCATAAACCGAGGATCAGAATGCACAAGATTCCCTATTCCGTAGACATTTTTATCACTTCTTGAACCCGAAGGCCTTCTGCTGCGAAGATTATTTTCAATCTAGTCTCGCCCTTTCGCAAATGCCTTAAAGGATCCGAAAACCTATAATTTTGACAAACCACTTTTTCCATAAGCCTACTGAAGTATTGCAAAAATTATGACCAAGTCCGAAACAAAATTTGAAGCGCATCATTGCTCGAATTTGTTACTCATTTTCAGAATGCACCAGAAAAATTCGGTTTACGAAAAGTATTGTTACGAACCACCAAGTGAATCTAGGGATTTCAAACTGGTATCAGATGTTAGCCTGCCTCCTTTCCAAAGTCGTAGCCAACAGTGTTGCCAGAGAGAGCGCTACGCCACCAGTCTCAATATTTTTAGATTTTTATATTTTTAAACAAATTCATTGTTTGATAGACAAACATGTATAAATAGCTTTAATTATGAAAATACATAATATTTGTGATATAATAATACAAATATTTTAGTTGTGCAATTAACGGTACTCTCATGGTAGCATGAAGGGGGTTAGATAATTTAAACAAATGAAAACCTATTAGTAATCGTTACTAGACCAGACATAGTGAAAGAAATCGCGAGAAAACGACTGAGTTGGAGGAGCCACATCGAGAGGATGGACAATAAAAAAGCAAAAAGAAGAAAATATTGGAAAATAACAGACTAAGATCAAGACCGAGTGGAAGATCGAAAAGATCTGCGAGACTCGAAACATCCTTATTCTTCTTCTCTTGCCATCTTCAGATGAAGATTGGCGACCCTCATGACTATTTTTACACTATTTACAGCGGCTTTAAATAACTGGTTCGATGTACAGTTGAACCATTTTATCAAATTCGGCAGCTGTGGCATTCTTCGTCTTCTCACACTTCTTCTCTCCTCTATCTTTCGCTGCACAATCACTTTCAATAGTTCGTAACACTGTCGTCTCATTATGTGACCGAAGTATTCCAATTTGCATGCTTTTATAGTTGATAATATTATTTAAACAATATTATTTAAACAATAAATAATTTTTTAGGTGGATATTTTTCGTACTTTTTATAACTTTTCTCTACCCAAAATATCCGTAGCATTCTTCTGAATAGCAACATTTTAAAAGTCTATATGTTGCGGCGAAATATTCGGTTATTCGATTCATTTTCTATTTTTCTACAGGAGAAGAAAGATTTATCTTGTGGAATGAGTTGCAAGCTATTTTTATTCTTGTTTTAATTTCTTCGGTATTATTATTTTTTGAATTATCTCTAGTTCCTAAATAATTATATCTATCCACTCGCTTAATATATTTGTTGTTTATTCTTAATTGTGTATTGTTATTGGATGATTTCGTGAAACACATGTATTTTGTTTTCTCTAGACCCTTATACTATCCTGCTGTTTGCTGATTTCACTTGTTCATTCTGTAATTGTTTGTAGGTCCACGATATTGTATGGTTGCCATCGGCATACCGTATGTTATTAATAGGAACTTAATTTGCTACCACGACGAATGTTGCTTCTTGAAATGATGACTTCTGTATGCATAAGTATGGGTGAGAAGATATACCCCTGCCTTACTCCTCGTTTTATATGAATGTATTTTGTATATTCTCTTTCTACATTGACTCTGGCTGTTTGATTATTGTATAAGGTCTCTATTATCCTGAAATCTAGCTTGTTTATATTATTGTCCGCATTACTTATTTGGAATTGGACGACGAGGCGACGGAATAAGCCACAAACTTACAGAACTCAACGGGCTTATAGTATCACATATACAACGGACATTACCATCATATTCATATACCGAATTATTATTCAACAGCACTAAACTTTGATTTGGGAGTCTCAAACGCAAGCCCTTTAATTTCAGAAATTAAGTAATATGACTTGTTGCATATATTTTTATGAAGATAATAAACGATATTAATATTACTTCTACTACTATCTATACTAAGCTTATGTGTACAAGGATAGAGTGGAAAGCCAGATATTTTATAAATTAAATATAGTTTTTTTTATAGATAATCTCTTTTTAACTCGATATACTTCGTTCAACAATTGTCCAACGTTTTTATGCCTTCCAAAAAGCACGAGTTGTTGAATTCTGCATAATAATCCCTGTTTCAGCGATGATCTCTTCATTTGATCTGAATTTCATTTCAGCCAGCCATTTCTTTATGTTTGGAAAAAGAAACAAGTCGGAAGGGGTCAAATCTGAAGAATATAGTGCATGCGGCATCAATCCGTAGCGCAAATTGAACAATTGAAGATAATGCTTTACGAATTATAGAAAACAGAATCGTTGTCTTCTTCAGGGCATATCCGCCAGGCATTGTTCTGACTATTTCTTCGTTTCTGATGTGTAGTGATAAATTCAAGTTTTATTAGCAGTTACGAATCGACACATAAACTTCTTCAGATTCCGTTTATGCGAGTCTACATATTACTGTGAAGTAGTCACTCACCCAAATTTTGTTTCTGTAGGATGTTCCGTAACTGTTCGTTCAAGATATTTATCGTCTTATTTATCTCTATAACTTTTACACTGCAATCGGCTAACACGATATAATGAATTTTCTTGACCATTCCTTCAGTAGTGATCTCAACACGGTGCCCTGAATGCGAAGCATCACTGGTTGCTTGTTCAACCACGAAATTTCACTCAGTTATAAACCATTTATAAGCCATGAAATGTAAACGACAAAATTCACATAATCCTTTTTCAACTTTTCCTCAGTTTACAATTGATCAACATACAGAATTTGCCTTTTCCATGGTAGCAAAAATATCGAACTTACCTGCTTTCGAATACTATTGAAACAAAACTAAATCTCATATCGGCTTAAAATTTATGAAGCGTTACTGGAAATGAAAATCAGAAAAGTATATGACTTAATCCTCGTATGTTAAATAAAAAGTCCTAAAAGATGTCAATAGCGTTTTGATTTAAACAAAACTGATTTTCAGCGTATATTTCTAAGTAAATACGTATTCATTCATTATAATACACCCTAAGTAAAACAATAGACATGAATAGTAATAAACAGACTATAAAACCACCATTTTTTAGATTCGTTTGTTTCCGAGAAAATGCTTATTTTTAGGTTTTAAGCTGTTTTAATTTTGATCGCTTAAAATATATTCTCTGCGCCGCATAATTAGTTTTTCAAAGTATTACTAACTTTATTTCAGTTAGTTCATTTTAATTTCGATAAAAAACTCAACCACTAGAGATTCGCCGACGATCTAGTCTTAATAGCCGACCGTCGGGATGATACTAGTGTGATGTTAAAAAATCTCAACGAAGTCTCCAAGAAAGTGAAACTCAAAAACAATTTCACAAAAATCGAAATTATGACAAATCTGGTATAAGGCGGGAGCGTCCACATCAGCGGAGACAATCAGACTCGTGAAATCTCTAAAAGAATCGGACTTGCGTGAGCTCTTTTCGAAAATCTAAGATATATACTAATATCAGAGTTTGAGGAGAAAAAATTTCGATCAGTGTCTCCTCTTAGTTCTCAAATATGGTGCAGATATTTCAACAATGACAAAACAGAAAATTAGAAAAATACGACTAGCAATTGAAGGGACAATGCTGGGAGTTTCTCTCAGATGCCGAATACCAAATACAGAAATACGCAAACGAACGAAAGTAATTGAAGCCGTCGAAAACATAGCGATGTCAAAGTGGAACTGGGCGGGGCATGTTGCGGTTGATGACAGGTGGACAAAATGAATCCTCGAATGGAGACCAAGATCGAAAAATGGAGCACCACATGGACTGATGATCTAAATTGCATCAAAACAAATTGAATGCAGGCGGCGTAGGACCGAATAGAGTATAAGCTCTTAAGATACTACCTGGCCTACGCTCAGTAGTGGACTTCAATGGGCTGATGATAGATGATGGATAAGGGACGCATGAATGGATTTTAGTTTAAAAAAAATTCTACAGTACAAATTTTTAATCCTTAGAGATGATTCTTATCCGTATTCTTTATCCCTCTTGAATTTATCGGGTTATCCAAAAAGTTCATAACGATTTTTTTTAAGAGAAAGAGAAACGCATAGAGTTTATGTAAATATTTATAGAGTCTATGAGGGTTGCAATTTATGTATCTGGAATTAGTAACAATGGTGTTGCTAGGCACCATCTGACATATACATCGTAAAGTTTCATATTCTTTACTGTATACGTACTCAGAACGTTTTGTCCACGTACATTATTTGTGTTGTTTAGTGACTTGAAAATTTCATCTCTGTCAAAAAAATGCGATTTACTACGACTTTCGACGTGGATTATCTCAACAACAGTGCATCGATCAACATCAATTCTGTACGCGAACTGATAAAGCAAGTTCGTCATATAACATACCGTGATATTGAAGCATAATTTGACAATCGCTCAAAAAAAGGCTCCTGTCGATTGGTGCAAAGAAATGCTCAAAAAATACAATCATGATGTGTAAAAAGTGGTGTATGACATCTACACAGGTGACGAATCTTGGCTTTCGAGCTGATACGAATCAGCTCGAAACTAAACAGCAGTCTACTGTATGGGCCTTTCAAAATGAGCCAAACCTAACAAAAATTATTCGCGCAAGAAGTACTTTGAAGCAGATGGACGCCTGCTTTTTGGAATATATGGGCCTCTGGCTACAGTGGCACTAGAGAATCGTAGGATGGTCCATTCTGAATGGTACACAACCATTTGTTTGCCAGAAGTTTTTGAAGGAATCAGAAATAAGAAAAAACAACCAGCGACGCAGGATCATTCTTCACCATGACAACGCGAGCTCTCACACATTGGACCGAACAACTCAATATTTGACCGGTCAAAACATCGAATTGATGGGTCATCCACTGCACATTCCTGATTTGGCACCCAATGATTTCTTTTTGTTACCGTCCGTGGAGAATAAACCACGTGGTCAACGATTTTTGACTCCGGAAGAAGTAGTGGATACGATTAAACGGCGTGCTTTGGAGACCTCAATCGGAATAGAAACTTGACAAACATCGAAATGAAAATTGGTTTAAACGTACGCATAAATGTATCGATCATTGCGGAGAATATTTTGAAAAACAATAAAATTTCAATGATAAATATTTGTTTTTATTTATTATTCCGGATACATAAATAGCAACCCTCGTATTATGTAATTACCATTATTATTTACAACTTTTTGGCAGCGTTCTAGTTGGTCCATAATGCCTTTTTGCCAAAAATTAAAATTTTTACTGGTAAAACATACCAATAGTTTAATTTTTACCTCTTTTTCCGCTGTAAAATAATTTTCCATTTAAACAATTTTGGAGGGAGCGAGATAAATGGAAGTCAGAGGATGCGATATCCTGTGAGTAAGGGGTATGGGACAAAATATCCCAATACAAAATGGGACAAAAGCAAGCTTAACAACTTTTGCGGACTCCTGATTGAAACGTAACGTGTAGTCGTGCATTATTATGAGAAAACACTACGCCTTTCCTGTTTAATAATCCTGACTGCCTGCTTAAAATTGAGCTTCCTTAATTTGTTTCATCGATTGCTGGAGTTCTAACCAGCAAAGGCCGACGTTGATAGTTTAATTCCATGGAAGAAGTTCAAGGCGTATGGATTCCTTCCAATCCTGCCAAATGCAAACATAATTATCTTCGAATGAAGACCCTCTTTTACCGTACTTAAAATCGCTGACCCTCCTTAACCATGTGATGATTTTTTCACGTTGATTTGCACGTTGTTGTACATAATCCACTTTTCATCACCAGTTACCATCTAGTTCCGAAATAAGGCTTCAGATTTTTTATTTTTGTTTTGTTGTTTGTATATTGTTTTACAGATTTCGCTCACTAAGTTCGAGAGGCACTCATACATCGTATCGACTAACTTACCCATTTTTTCACATTGTTAAAAACGGTCTATTTACCAATATTTAACTTATCTGGCTATTATGGCCGATGTTTTTTCGACATCAGTGCTTGAAGGATGGCCAGAGCAATACAGGTGTTCCAGGTTAAAATCTTCGCCCCTGAACTGACAAAACCATTTTTAAATCATGGTCTCTCCAACAAAACCCTCTCAGTAAACGGGGCAAATATTGTTTTTTATTAGGACAGCGTTCTTGCCCTTTTTGAAATATAAGAGTACAATGTGACACAAGTTATCAACCGACATTTTCAATTTGAATCGACATGATTAACTGAAGGCAAATCAACGCGAATCTGAATGTAAACATTGTAAATAATTCAGAGATTAATAATATGTAAACTATCAATAAAAATCAACACATACTCTTATTTACAAACGTTAAAAAGCAACTAATGAAGAATACTTACGAACTTTCAGGATAACTCTATTTCTAACATTTCTAAAGTCCAATGAAATATTTATACACAAAAGAAATTCTTTATCAGTTATTTATTGAATATTTTAACCTGCGAACTCAACATATATTTACCAACTTCATTAAAAAAATTCTGGTCTCGTTTTACATTTTTAACATCAGTACTGGTTTTCCCGATGAGAGAATTTCACATTCCGTGATAATCATAGTCTCCTGAATATGAAATACCAGAATGATTAATGACGTATGGGGGTCTGGCGTTGTCGCGATGAAAGACGACTTCCTTCCGATTTGCCAATGGCCAATGGTTTTGTGCATAACGTTGAGTTCAATTTCATTAACTGGGAATATTATACGGTTGAATCGGTCGTGCTATCTACGGTAACACTTTATAATATGCGACATCATAATTATTCCATCATACGGAGAGTGTGACGTTTTTCAGATACATACTATCTTCCACAATGTTTGCGATAATATGTTTCCGTTCTCCTATCATCTTTTACACACTTATTACAGCCCTTTCAATAATTCTTGGCATTTTTGTAACAAGTCACATATTGATACGCCAATGGTCCATTTTTTGTAACAGGATGGGACAGATTAATTCAGTTGTGAACCATGTGTCACATGGGGAGTAGACAGATTGAGACCTCGGGGCAAATCAACTAGATTCTCTTGATAGTGGCTTCAAAGTGGAAGCCGAAACGTCGAGATTTTATAAATATAAAACGCGGTTCTACTCGTGAACCTAGTAATTCGAACATTATCAACCGCGGAAGCCTTTCCATATATATATATATATATATATATATATATATATATATATATATATATATATATATATATATATATATATATAGCCGTAACCAGCCATACCAGACAAATAGAGCCGTTACAATATAAGATACTGTTTGGCAAATAAAGTTATAATATCATACGTAATTAGTACAATAACTGTATAATATAAATATACAGGATATTTGGTGCATCATTTGTTGCCAAATGAAAATGATAGGAAGGTTTTTTCTATCTTCTCAGCCTCCACAGGCTTTTTTATGTTTATTATTTAATTCTTTACTTGAAAAATTCCAAAAATCAGCATTGAAACTTTTGGTAAAAAAAAAGTTTTGGTATAGCCTCCAAGTTATGTTTTTATTTTAATGTGTGATGATATAGGGTTCTATGAAAATCAAAATTAGATGTAAGCGACTCTACTACTCGCAAAGTTTTTGAAAGAAGTAGAAATAAATTTAAAGCTCAATTTTGAATTGCATATTAAAAAAACTAAAAGCAATCATGGTCTTCAAATTCTTAACAAAAAAATCTATGGTTTATCCTCTTTCTAACGGTATGCATTCATGCCATGAAAATGTTTTACTAACTACACTAATTTACTAACTTTGTGTATTGGGACGCATTAGGCTGATATTCGATATTACTTATTTGCGTAAATAACGTACACTAAGTAGGTAGAAAATGCTATCTCACTCTTGCGTAGTAAAGTCTGGCTGCTATCTCTTTCTTACATAGGGTATTAACGTTCCTTAGACTTGTGTAAAAATAAAATCTTAATAATCAAAGTTTTAATTAATCAAAAATCTTGCTCGAATTGCTGACCTCCGCGCGCAATCTTCGCCTCATTTCTACCGTAGTAGTACATAAAATAATTTCTTCTTTAATTATGACGAAAGCCGCCTCTATGCGTTGAAATAAATCGTCTCTAGTTTCACCTTCTGTGAGGTATACAAGTTCTTTTGCCCGTCCCCAGATGTAAAAATCCAACGGAGTTAGGTCTGGGGACCGTAGAGGCCATTGAATACGGCCATCCCTCCCAATCCACGAATTTGGGAAAACATTATTTAAAAACTCCCTTTCTGACTGTTAAGCTCCGGTGAGCATGACAACCGTCATTTTGGAACACAATACTCCTGTCTTCATTAAATATTGGAACCTCAGCATCATCAGGAGATGATCTAATTTAGATTAAATCATCTCCTGATGATGCTAACATAGTTAGCGAAACGTGCGTCGAGCAGTTCAAAAAAAGTGTTTTGGTGTTTAGTGGTAAATCTCTTCAAGTTTAGTGTTTCACACCAAAGGTTCCAATAGAAGAATTGAAAAGACCAGGTGAAGAACAAAAAATGCGTTAATCAGCAGACAGTCAAATCTCGACTAAAAAAACTGAAACCACAGCGCTCGTTTTTTGAGCTGGTTTTGCGTGTACCTAATGAAAGAGAGAGAGAGAGGTGATGCAATTCTACTGTGTATGAGGGAGATAACAGTTTTTACCTGCTTTGCGCGTGTTGTTTACACAAAAACAAGTTTTATCCTGCATATCGAAATCAGCCTAATGCGTCCTGATACACAAAGTTAGAACATTAGTGAAGTTAGAAAAACGTTTTTATGGCACGAATGCATACCGTAAGAAAGAGGATAAACCAGAGATTTTTTTTTAAGAATTCGAAGAACATGATACCTTTTTGATTTTTTTATATGCAATTTAAAGGTGAATTTTATTTTTTTTTCTTCTTCCAAAAACTTTGCTAGTCCATAAAAAATAGATGTCGCTTGCATGTAATTTTGATTTTTATAGAACCCTACAATATTACACATTAAAATAAAAAAATAATTTGCTGACGTTTGGAATTTTTCAAAAAAGATTTGGAAATTAACTGTGGGTCCAATAATTCTTTATGTAGGCTGAGGAGGTAGCAAAAGACTCTTCCTATTGGCCATTTTAATTTGGCAAGCGACGCACCAAACATCCTGTATAACAAAAAAAGGAAAACATGATATCAAACTTAGTTTTAAGAAAATGCTGTGAATATAATAATATTAATAATATTTAACAAATCTTAGAAAAAAGTGATTAGAAAAAATGAAAATGTGGTGATAAAAATAGAGTCATAAAATGTATAAAGCGGTAAATATTGTTTATTCACGTTTTGCTATTAATTTATCGACATATTTTCTTTATTTGAAAATATTTTGAGATTTTTTCAGGTGTTTGACACCTTCCACAATATTTACGATAAAACGTTCCAATGCGTCAATAGGTTTGTTTTAGCAAAGATTTCAAACTGTTTCAAACGGTTCCAAACCGTTCGGAATACTTATGACCGAAACATTCGCATACATTCGCCTGCGCAAACTCCGGACGATCGTTTGATCGGAAACCGTTTGAAATATTTGCTAGAACAAACCTAATAGTTGCTAGTTTATCGTCATAGACCAAATATTTAACATAACCCCAAAGAAAAGAATCTAAAGGCGTTAAACAGGGAACAATTTTCTCAACGAACTGTTCTCTTAATAATTCGATTATTGCGTTGGCTGATCAACACCATCAAATTCCAGGTCAATACCATTCCACCAGATCAATACCATTCAAATTCGGAATTAAATAATCCACGTAGTTGAATAACAAAGCCCAACTTCCTGCGAACAGCGACGAATTGATAAATTTAGATCTTCATCAACACTGCCTGCAGCAGCGGCGATATTTTCTTCGGAACGTACAGTATTTTGTCTTATTTTTGTTTTAATATCGAGCTGCCTGAAATGCATTTGGAATTCATCGATAATTCGGCGGATACCTCACGAAGTTCAAATTCAAGTGCTCTATAAGTTAGTATACGCTTATACGTATTTACGTAAAATTATGATAAGATACTTTAAAAAGCGACATAACAAACATCTGACACACGCGTTCTGTTAAGGATTATATATGACATCTTTTGTAAATACCTTGCCAAACCAACCGAATTATTTACCAATCTAATTGTTATCTTAGATGCACTTAACACAACTTGTGAATCTGAAATTGAAAGTTATTTAACACAGTTCACAGTTACTTGCGTTGTAATAATTTCTGTATTCCCAAGAGTTTAAAAAATGGACAGGTTTTTTCCTGTTCTTAACAAAAGTATTTGCGTTTTTGTTTGATGCGGCGGCATGTTAGCTCGGGGTGCGTCTAAAGATCTTTGGTACCATTTCTGCGCCTTGCAAATGCTGGTGGTAGTGTTAGATAGTGTAGGAGAGAAAGAGAGTGAGAGAGGCCGTGGATGACCTGATCTTCCCCTAACTTCAAGTCTCATGTCTCCTTCAAGAAACATTTTGAACCAGAGTTGATCAGTGCGGATTGCTCCAGCACCTACCGTCTTTTAAAATAACGTCTTAAAATTGCTCAAATTTCGCCAATTATTTCATTTGTTTTAGCGTTGTGGATACTGAAAAAGGAATGTTTTTTGTCGAATCAATAAGTTGAAAACGGATTGAATTGATACATTTGTAAATAGGATTATAAGTTGTTAAGAATGATTATTATTCTATATTTGTTGAATAATAAAAAAAGTATAGAATCTAATAATAAATAACATTTTATTTGGGATATCATAATAATAAGAAGCAAATTTTGACAAACATGTTACAAACTACATTCTTCCATATATTTTTTCAATGACTTTACATAACTTTCTAGGGCATCTTTTAGAATTATTTTCCTAGTATATCAAGCACAAGAGAAATCAATAATCAACGAAGAATTTTTAAGAGAAAAATTCCATACTACATTCCATATAAAGAGGCTTTATATAGGTCGTTAAAGATCAAATAAAAATCACGAAGGCAAAATAGGTTTTCATTTAGTTGCAGTTTTATGCTTTTAAAGTTACTATTGTGTACCTAGATACGAACAAGAAACTGCATATATAGTAGAGAGATAAATATAAAATGAGACATTTTGTATCTATTTACCTACATACTTGATGATGTCATTTCTAGCAATTACAGAGAGAATTTGTGGTATAATTCATTCGTTTCATTTATGAATAATTCAGTATCCATTCGAATGATGGTGTACGATTCGAGATTAGAATAAATGGCTGATATTTTTGGTATAAAACTATAGGAAATTTATACTTGAATAGCAGTTACAATATCGTTTTACGAGGGTTGCTATGTATGTATCCGGAATAATAAATAAAAATAAATATTTATAATTGAAAATGGTTTTATTGTTTTTTAAAATATTATCCGCGATGGTCGATACACTTTTGCATACGTTTGATCCAATTTTCACAATACTTTTTCCATTCCGATTGAGGTATCTGCATAACATGCATTTTAAACGTTTAAACCACTTCTTCTGGTATCGAAAATCGTTGACCACGTAGTTTATTCTTCACGGGCGGGAACAAAAATACATCATTTGGTGACAAATTAGAACTGTACGGCTGATGACCTATCAATTCGATGTTTTAACATGTCAAATATTGAGTTGTTCGGTCCGACGTGTGAGAGCTTGCGTTGTCATGGTGAAAAATATTTCTGCATCGCTGATTGTTGTTTCTTATTTTATGCAAGACTTCTGGCAAACAAATGGTTATGTACCATTCAGAATTGGCCATCTTACGATTTTCTAGTAGCACTGTAGTCGCAAGAAAACAGGTGATCATTTGCTTCAAAGGGCTTCTTGCGCGAATAATTTTTGTTGGGTTTGGTTCATATTGAAAGACCCATACGGTCGATTGCTGTTTACTTTCGGGCTCATACGCATAAGTTCAAGATTCGTCACCCCTTTAGATATTATGCACGGCTTTTGATGCATCACGATTATATTTTTTTGTGCATTTCTTTGCACCAATCGAAACGAGCCTTTTTTGAGCGATTGTTAAATTATGGGATATCCAACGAGCGCAAATCTTTTTCAAGGCTAAATGTTCATATAAAATCTTGTGTGTGCTTATCATACATCGTCTATGTTTTCTGGAACAACAACCGATTTTGGACGACCTTCTTTAAATTCGGCCGTGTGCGAAGGACGACCACGATTGAATTCATTAAATCAGTGATGTACAGTGGTTTTAAATGGTGCTTCATCGTTAACAGGCGAAGTGAGTTGATCGATGCAGTGTTGTTGAGAAAATCCACCTCGAAAGTTCTCAGAAGTTAATTCTATTTTTAACTGAGATGAAATTTTCAAGTCACACAAATAGTGCCCGTATGACAAAATGTTTTGACTACGTATACAGTCAACAATATCCAACTTTACGGTGTATGTGTCAGATTGCGCCTTGTTCCTTCTAGGCGCTCACGCATGATACTCCAGCAGTAATCAGCTATCATGTGTTCATCCCATCTACCCTGGCATTTCTTCCATATTTTTTAATTCCTGATGAAATCTCTCCCTTTGTTCCTCATTGTAAGAGCCAAGTTTGTCCCGAAATGTGTCCATCCAAGTGATTGCGAAAGCAGTGAACTTTGTTGCTCATGTTACATCCAAGCTTTTTGAAATATTCCATCATGTTTCGCATCAATTCGCGATAATTTTTGGACTTATAATTCCCTAGAAAATCTTTTACAACATCGACGAAAGAAAACCAGGCTAATGATTCTATATCATTCATTGAATGCACGAAATTATTACCTTTCATCAAAATTAATTTGCTGCCTATCGAAAATGCCAGCCTTAAGTTTCTCCTTGCTCACATCAGGAAATTTCCTCGATATATAATTAAAACATTAAGCATTTTTATCCAGCGCTTTGAGATACTTTTTCATTAGTCACAATTTTATGTGCAATGGAGGCAAAATTATTTTTTCTTTAGTAACTAACGCTGCATGTACGATATTTTGTTTCCCAACTGTCAAGTCTTTTCTTTTAGGCCAGTTTCTTTTGATCCAATGCTCGCTTTTAACCCTGCTCTCTCACAAGCAAAGAAAACATGGAAATTTAGTGAGGCCACTTTGTTGACCTAATAAAAAGTTTTTATTTCAACCATTTTTAAATCAACGCATTATATGCCCACTTATGATCATGGTACTTGAGTTTTTCCAATACAAGAGATATGATTTCATATTAATTTAGTGGATTAAACAATGGGAACCATACCATGTATTGCCATTATGTAGCAAATCACATTTCAAACTCCGTTTGGAACTGTCTATAAAATGTCTCCATTCATTTGGCTGGTAGTTCAAGAAAACCATTTTTAATAAAATACCACCGACATCATTACAAAAAAAAACATCATTTTCTGAGCAAAAAATGGAAGCAGTTCTTTTTCTCGAGCACTACAATTCGTAATTTTAGTACCTGTAAAAAGAAAATTTCTCTCTTTGAGTCTGGATGCCAACATTTTTGATCTTTCTTTTGAAAAATCGAGGTCACTGAAAAGGTTAGTTAAAGCGTCTTAAGTAAAAAATGGGGTGTTGACGACGTAATTTTAAAATTATCACTCTCTTCGCTAGTACAAGCTTGCTTATTTTCGGATGTACTACATTCTGTATCTGAAAAATCAGACAGGCCACGAAAAGTTGAAACAGGGACGTTTTCTGAATGATAAATAGGTCTTTTAGCAGATGCCAGATCGGGATAGATCATTTTTTTTTCGGTTAATACCATGTACCTTGACTAAGCGAAAACAATAGTCATTGAAGTGATTTTTGGTTCCTTCCAAATTATAGGCACACCAATTGACTTCTTTGACCTTTCGTCTATTGCCTTAAATATTCACTACACATTTTCCAAACATCGTTTGGAATCCGTGGTTTATCAAATACTTTGATTTTCAAGTATGTGAAATACGCATTTTGCATAAATTCAGATACATGTTTTCGAAACTTTTTCACTGTATATGCGCCACAGCCATAACAAAACGTGTTCGAGTCTATTAAACATGATCGTTTTGACGATGATGTCTTCCAGGTTTTATTTACTAACTTTTTTAATTGAACAACAAAAAAAAAAACAAGTTAAATAGCTACTGAGAAGAAAATGGCGAAAAACCTTTTGTAAAATTTTGCTTACCAGACAAGAAAGAAAAGGTTTTTTTTGCATTGAATTGTGACAGGTGATAAACAGTGGATCTATTTCGACAACTTAAAGCGCAAAAAAACATAGGTAGACCCAGGCCAGCCTTCAACATCAATACCAGTGCGCAATATACAAGGAAAGAAGGCGGTGTAGTTGGTAGCTATGTATTTGATGGGACAGTAGGGGAGCTGTGGATTACAAACTGCTGAAACAATTACTGGCGATCGATACCGACAATAATTGATAAAAGTCTACCAAACATTGAAGGATAAACAACCAGAACACGCCCAAAGACATGATAAGGTCATTTTTTAACATGACAATGTTCGGCCACATGTTGCAAAATGTGTAAAAAACCATAAACTAAAACTAAAACGTTAAATGGGACGTCCTACCCCCACCCGTCCTATGCATCGGACTTAGCCCCTTCGGATTACCACTTATTTTGATCGATGCGGCAAGGATTTTCAGAACAACACTTATATTCTTACGAAGTGAAAATTTGGCTTGACGAATGGTTGGAGTCAAAAAACCAAATGCTCTTTTGGTACATAATCCATTCTTTGGCATAAAGATGGGAAAAAGTGATAGTTAACTATGGCCAATACTTTGATTTTTAAGGTAAATTGTTTTGTTATTGAAATAAACGCTCAAATTTTTCGAAAAAATCCATTATTAACCGAAACACTTATTACTAAGTGTGCTTTTTTAGGCATGTGTGAAAAAATGATTACTTAATTCTAATATCTATAATAATACAGCCCACATTTTTCTCCAAACATAACTTCCAAACTCTAAAACGATAGTGTAAATGTAGTTAAATTATACATTTCTTATAATTTTTTACTAAAAATATCAGATATATTACTTATATCACTTATTCTAATCATACACCATCACTCGATTGAATACTCAATTATTTATACCTGAAACGAATGAATTATACCGCAAATACTCGCTGGAATTGCCAGGAATGACATTAATTATGTACATAAACAGATACAAAATGTCCCATATTTATATTTGTCTCTCTCCAATATATGAAGTTTCTTGTTCATATCTAGGTACACAATGGTAACTTTTATTGCATGAAACTGCAACTTGATTGTTATTTAAGTAATAGTTAACTAGGGCTAATACTTCGATTTTTAAGGTTAATTGTTTTGTTATTAAAATAAACGCTCAAATTTTCCGAAAAAATCCACATTATTAACCGAAACAATTATTACTAACTGCGCTTTTTTAGGCACGTGTGAAAAAATTATTAATTAATTTTAATACCTCAAATAATAATGCCCACATTTTTCTTCAAACATAACTTCCAAACTCTAAAACGATAGTGTAAATGTAGTTAAAATATACATTCCTTATAATTTTGTACTAAAAATATCAGCCACTTATTCTAATCATACACCATCACTCGATTGAATACTCAATTATTCATACCTGAAACGAATGAATTATACCGTAAATACTCGCTGGAATTGTGAGGAATAACATCAATTATGTACGTAAATATATACAAAATGTCCCATATTTATATTTGTCTCTCTCCAATATATGCAGTGTCTTGTTCGTATCTAGGTACACAATGGTAACTTTAAAAGCATGAAACTGCTACGTGATTTCTATTTGATCTTCAACGACCTATATAAATGAATCTGTTTTTTTTTAATTGTTCAGCAATTATTTGTTTCTCTTTTGCACGTTTAACTAGGAATATATATATATATATATATATATATATATATATATATATATATATATATATATATATATATATATATATATATATATATATATATATATATAATAGTTCCAAAGGAATATATAATGACTAAACTTGAAAAGACTTACGACTAAACACAAAATATGTTTTTGTTATAATCATAATAGCATCATCAATTCAATTGATCCGTCTAGATTGAATCATTTCCTGATGATTCAATCATGATTAGCGTTTGAGAAGTTGAAAAAAGTGATTTGGTATTTAGTGCTAAATCTCCTCGGGTTTATGATGGCATATATCGATATATATATATGATGGCATTAAAATTTACTATAGATAGATTTACATAGAAGAATGTATAAAGTTTGACGTGTTCAGATCTTCAGACTCAAATAAAAGATTATTGTTAAATTCCATGTTTCGTTTATGCTCGTCAGGTGACGATTTAAATAATAATGGTCACTTAAGAAAACACGCTTCCATATATACAAAATAGCAGTTTCCGAATTTTTCGATGAAAACACAGGTCTAGAAAATTAAAAAAAATGGTCCCGCCGATGCTTAAACGTCATTTTAAAGTACAGTGTCTAGTAATACTCTCAGTAATATCAAATTATCAAAAGTACATACAGTTTTTAATAAACTCAAATTGATAATTTAATTTTCTTCTCAGTAGCTATTTAACTTGTTTATTTTTATTGTTTGTTCAATTAAAATAGTTACCAAATAAAACCTGGAAAACAGCATCGTCAAAACGATCATGTTTAAACAACCCGAACACTTTTTGTTATGTTTGGTAGATACATGGGAAAAAAAATTAACTGAAAAAAAAACCAAAACAAACTTGTTCTTAGATTACCACCACTTACTCGTGTTTTGAATTACCCAGGACTTCTCTAAATTTAATATATGGTTTGTACATTATATTAATGCTCACTTTTTTCAAAATACTGTCCAACCCTCATGTTAATTCGGCATCCAACGGTATTACAGTAAATTTGTTTTTGTTCTGTTTTGATATCTTTAGGAAAAACACCACCAGTCTGAGATAAATCTCTGATAACGATTCAAATCAAAGCTTCCATAACAACATGTCTGGTTTAAACTATGTAGTAGTTCATCATCATCATCATCATCATCATCATCATTATCCTACTTATTCATCCAGGTTTCTCCGGATGTAGGTCTCTTCCAATTATCTCCATCTTTGTATGTTCTGTTCTGTTTTTACTATGTTAAGCCTGCGTGCCTGCTTATGTCATCCACCCATCTCATTTGTGGTCGTCCTCTGTTTTTTTGACTTTCATATGGGGGCCAATTTTGGATGACATGATTCACCTACTATCTGAGAGTCTTTGTGTCTGCGAATTTTCATTTAAGTCTAGCAGCATGTTCTGCTATGTCTATAACTGGTAGTTTAGGAGACAGTGTGTCACCTTGTCTTACCCTCCTATTGATCTTAATGTATTTGGTATGAGTATGTGTATGTCATTTCAGATTTTCTGTTAATATTATGTATCAGGATTCTATGGCGGTGATCTATTCTGCATTTGACAAGACTCTCTTCTATTTACCATAACTCAATACTGTCAAAAGCTTTTTCGTACTCCACAAATGCACAATGGAGGGGGAGATTATATTCATTGCTCTTCTCTCTCAATATTTTAAGGCTTAGTAGGTGGTCCGTTGTGCTATACCCTCATCGGAATCCGGCCTGCTCAACTGGTTGGTAATCCTCAAACTTGTTGGTGTATCTGTTGTTATTATTTTGGTTAGAAATTCGTAGAGCTGTGACAATAGACAAATTGGTCTATAGTTTTTTTATGTTATATGCGTCGCTTTTCTTCAAAATTAGTATTGTCAGAGATTCATTCTAGTCACTTGATATATCTCCTTCAGTCAAGCATTTATTAACAAGAATTTTGAGATATATTATAATTTCTTGCCCTCCTTCTTTAATCAGTTCAGGTACTATGTTATCATTTTCTGGGGCTTTGTTTCTCTTCATTTGTCTTACTGATTCAGATATTTCTTCTTCGCTTAAGTCTGGAGTTTCTTCTGAGTTTATATTTGTTAATTTTTGGTTTAGTACCTTCCGGGATTGTTTCTCTGGCACGTTTTTTTTTGTTTTACAGAGTTTACCATAAAACTGTTCTACTATCTTGATCATGTCTTCTTTGTCTCTAACTATTGTTTCACTATCGCCCCTTACTCCATGAAGTTCTTGTTTCCTTTTCGATGCCTTACGCTTTTTAGGTTTTTATATATATTAGCTAGATTAATTAATTTTCTTATTGAAGACAGTTATAATAAAGAAATGAAATTGATTAAACACGTGACTTAAGTGAATCGTTATTGTAAGAAGATCGTAGATTGATTCGAAAACATAACTTTAGGAAATTATTGAGAATCTTCGACTTTCCAAACAGAACATAATACAAAGTCATGATAATACCGTTACATGCCCAATTAAAATGAAGGTTTGGTATTAATTTTAGATTTTGAGAAAAGTGGACATTAGTTTTTTTTTACCTAAATCTAATTTTTTTGCATTCCTCTAATCTTAATCTAAGGAAGTGAATAAGAAATCTTGTATTGCCCAAAATCCACTGGAGTATGACTATAATATAAATTTAGTACAATAAAACTTGTTAAAGGTGTAAATAATAATAGGGCTTTGTATGCATATAAATGGAGGACCTATTCTATTCAGCCAACTTTTCGAATTATTAATATAACGCTTGGTGAACTTCGCTGTTCATGATTTTTACACACTTCAGTAGGTACGCTTCTCACATAAATATAACATAGTTTAGTCTTAGAGTTACATTGAATGATCTCCTGATGATGCAAACATGGCGTTCATGTATAGCGAAACGCGCGGTCAAGTAAAGTGATTTGATCGTTAGTAGTAAATCTCTTCGAGTTTAATATATACGGGGTATTGCACTTTGTTCCTTCGTGTATAGTAAAGATAATAAAGTTATATGCAACTTTACATGTTGTGAACAAAGACATTATGAATACATTAAGGGCCGGTTCTACAATGCAAGAATATACCGGCCCTTAGTGTGTTAACTGGTGATTGTTTAATCTATTTTCCCCCATCAGTAATTTTTATAAAATGAATCACTGGAATTTTTGATGCGGTATTAATCTAGTTGAGAAATGTTTTAAATCATTGTCAAAAAGAATATACAAAATTAATTTTGTCGTGATGAAACCCTAGAGAGGGAGAACAGAAAAACGAAAGGTCTTTTGAATAGAACTTCAAAATCAATATTCGTCTTCGATGGAGACTGATTATTCTTTTAGACGCCGACGTTTCATTACTGCGACTAAACAGATCAATCCATTTTCCATCCGACACAATAACTTTCAGGAACATGCCAACGAGATTGTCGTCAAGGGTCCACGCTGTCAGTTTTTATAAACTTAATCGATACAGAGCGGTAATAAATACTTTTCTCGTTCTCTTTTTAACATTTCCAAAAAAAATATTCTGTAAATTCACACTTGAAAACGATATTGAAAGTGAAAGTTAACAATTGTTAACAAAATAACAACCAAATTAGATACCTTGAAACTATTTATTTTGTGCGAAATTATATTGAATAATATTAATGTTTGAAAACAATTTCCGCAATTGTCCAATTGCGGCTTGAGTTTTTGAACAAACTGAATCTTATAAGGCACTAGACAAAGGTCTTTACGTAAAATGTTCCAGGTAGTCGAATAACAAAGTCCAACTTTCTGCGAACACTGCCAGCAACCGCGGCGATATAGTTTTATATTTGCATATTAACAACTAGCAACCTGACATGCGTTGCGAATTTGTGGATATTTCGACGAATACATCACTCGGTTGGCCGATTATATGCACCACAAAATTCACTAAATATTCTATAATTTCGGGGCACTGATTTTTATAATAAATATCGTCAATTTGTAAGAGTTACTCTGATTTTGTTAAATATTCCATGCTGAATTGCCAAACTACTGAATAATTTTGACATCAGAGGTGCGCAAACCCACAGCTACCCCTATCGGAAGTTCGGGCACACCGGAAAATGAATGGAAACTGACTGAAACGGAAACTAGTATGCCAGAAGAATAAGAAAATCATATGGAAGATATTCAAGAAATAGATAGAGAAATTAAAGGTGAGAAAGGCATCGGGTAGAAACAGTATAACACTAGAAATGATAAAATATATGGGAGAGGAAGGAGTATGAAGGCTAACAGGATTGTTGAACGACATTGTGAGAAAGGTAAAAGTCCCACAGGAATGAAACTCTGTAATCATATTGCCAATATATAAAGGGGGTGACAAGAGAGACTGCAATAATTATAGGAGGATAACATTGAGAAGAACACCGCAAAAGATTATCATTAGAATATTGGAGAAAAATATATGGAGCAAAATCGAGATGACAATGGAGGAAACACAATGTGGATTTAGGAGGGGAACGAGCATACAAGATTTACTGCTCGTGATAAGACCAACAAGCGAAAAATTAATAAAAAAAGATAAGACGTAGACATAGAAAAAGCTTTTGATCGAATTAAAAGAGAGGATATTTGGATTACGCTAGAAAAAC
This sequence comes from Cosmopolites sordidus, assembly GCA_031761425.1. NCBI lineage: Eukaryota > Metazoa > Arthropoda > Insecta > Coleoptera > Curculionidae > Cosmopolites > Cosmopolites sordidus. The sequence goes on from JARFXV010001665.1 coordinate 599,852, forward strand.
AAGAAATATATAGGACACTAGAAGTAATAAAGGCTATGTACAGGGACAACAAGAACATAATGAGGACAAAAAATGAGGAATCGAATGAATTCATGACATCTATCGGAGTAAAACAAGGATTTATGTTGAGTCCATTGTTATTTTCGATTATAGTAGACGAAGCGTTAAAAGAAGTAAAAGATGAAAACATTGAAATTGGAAATTAGGACAGATTGAACTAAGTGAATTGATATTTGCAGATGATATGCCCATAGTACCGGATACAGAAAAGAACCTTCAACACAACTTAGAAAATTTGAAAGAAGGGTTGACAAAAATAAATATGAAAATTAATATTAACAAGACAAACAGTATGATCATATCCAAAGAAAATAAGGAACACAGCATATAATTAAATTGAAAGTTAATAGAACAAGAGAAAAGCTCGACAATCGAGAGTAAAAGAAAAATAAATAAATGATAGACTGGGAAAAACCTGAAAAATGTTTAACACGATGAAGACAACGTTCGTAGGAAGGAAAGATATACCGAATAAGATAAAAACAGCAGTAATTAAAAAGGTAATCCGACCAACAATAATATACAGCAGCGAGATATGGAGTCTAGCAGAAAAATATGACACGTATAAATGCAATGGAATTGAGTTTCCTGAGGAAAATAGAGAGCAAATCAAAAAGAGACAGAATCGGAAATCAAATAATTAGAGAACCCCTACAGATTGAACCTATAAATGATAAAATAGTAGGACAACTAAGATGGTTCGAAAAACAGACTCATAAAGAGAGTGTACGAAGCGTGAGTGCAAGGGAATAACTGCAAAGGAAGACCAAGGGAGCATGGAACGATGGGATTAGCGAGAAGGCTGGAAAAAGGGGCTTATTATGGGAAGAAATTAAGGAATTGACATAAGATAGGAAAAAACGGAGAGAAATGTATAAAAGACAACTTCAACTCCACATGCCTGACACCTAACGGTATAAAGGTACAGGATTAAGTAGGTAAGAAAATATATGTCATTCATTATCAAGATTGTCAATTTTATCATGTATTTCAATATCATAAGGTGTGCTGAGAAGTGATTAAATTAAATCTTCCAACTATATGATATGAAATTAGTGGCATTAAAGATATACACCCCAGGCCAAAAGTTTAAGACCACTAGAATTAATTTGAAAATAAATATTTTCTTTTTATTAATAACGTGAGTTCAATAGTTACATCATTTTTTTACAAAAAAAAAAACACCGGATACCTTAAAATTAAGCACGATAAAAATTTATTTTAAGGAAATCGTCCTTTCATTATGAAGAATACGCCACAATTTGATTCTGAATAATGTTTTAAACATAAGAAAAATGGGATTTTTAAACACAGGATTAATTGACCTCATAGAATAATAAGTAAAGTAAAAAATCAGAATTCGAAGGAAATGATTTACGGTTAGAGGCGCATCAGCATCTAAGGCTATTTAGCGACTGGACCTACAGCTTAGCGTGGGTTCCTAACCACGATTATCAGCTAACAACAAACCAACAAACCTAGGCCAGCACCCTCCTCAGGCTATCAACAACCCTTGGTAATGTACCTACCCATAAGTCTATCAGGAAGCCTACCGACTGGCGAGTGACCAACGTAGAACACTTCTCAGAAGACATCCGGCCTTACTCAGCCTTTAACCAGCGTGACTGAGCGGTAATTCGTGGTCGGATTTTACATTCTTGCCTAGAAAAAATCACCGGACATTTAGCAGTGGATATGTGTGGGCGTGTGTGTGTATATAAGTGTGTGTGTGTAGGGTAGGAAGTAAGACGGACAGAAGAATTAAAGAAAAACAACCATCCGAACGCTGGAATCGAACCAGCTACCTTTGGATTGCCAGACAGGCGACTAACCCACCAGTCCACCGCGGCCGGCAAATCAGAATTCAGTTGTACTTATTATTTTCATTATCGTCAGTAAACAATTATAAATTTATTTTTACGGTATAAATACAATATATGAACTTGAATAAACTACGAGGGTGAATATATTTATTATTTACAAAAAAATACAACAAAACTATTGATCATTTTTTGACATAGTCTCCTCCACGCTCTACACATTTTTCCCAGCGGTTTGGAAGCTTGTGAATTCCTTGTTCGTAGAAACTTTGAGTTTGCGTCATCAACTAATTGTGTATGAAGTCTGCAACATCTCACCCCTCCAAGTGCATTTTTCAAGGGCGCAAACAGAAACCGAAACCATCGGACACAAATTTTATTGAAGCTAAGATGATTTTTGGTAAACTTGAAGAGATTTACCACTCAGCACCAAAACATCTCCTGATGATGCTAACACGGTTAGCGAAACGTGCGTCGAGCAGTTCAAAAAAAGCGTTTTGGTGTTCCAATGGAAGAATTGATCTATGATTTTTGGTGATTGTTTGAGCATTTCTTCAAAGCTAATACCCGCTTTTAATGCGATTTCATGAATAATGAGTCGCTGGTCACCTTCGATAAGGTCGTGCACTGCACCAATGTTGTCAGCAGTGACACTTGACCTGGGACGTCACTTATAACTTACATTTACCACACTTTCTAGTCCATTCTTAAACATCTTGGCCCAATCAAATAGTTATGTCTTAGACAGAATATGGTCCAAATTCTGAACCTTCAACCGAGTTAATATTTCGAATGGTTGAACGCCCTCCTTGGTTGAAAACTTTATTATAACCTCTTGCGCAACGGACGGTGGAACATGTTGCTCACTCACGGCTGTACTGACAAAAGAGCTGAGTGAAACAGTTCACCGAGCGTTTCCCCCACTCTTAACTCATTGCACTGCAATGACATACACTGACAGCCCGCTCGTGATTTTCTGATGAAAGTAATTGTAAAATTCGGGTTTATATTTGATTCACCCTCGTATAATCAATATTACCGAGTTAGAACAAAATATAATTTGGTAATTAAAAGAAGTTTTGGAAAGTTTTAAAGGTGGTCTTAAACTTTTAGCCTGTAGTATACATGTAATCAACATAATTGAATGTTTTAATTATTAATATTCAAATTAATTTTTTTGCAGTGTGGTTTATTTGATATTTGCTTATTACATTAAGCGACCCTTTAGGGTTACTATATTCACCCAGTTTAGTTAAGCTAACCGAATTTCCATTAACAAATTACAGTAACACAGAACTAAATAGCAAATTTAATCTATGGAAACACAATAATTAGTCCTTTGAAGTTCTCCGAGCGTCCGGCAGATGGCAAATACATGAATAATAGCCCGAGTTCTATTACAAACACCATTTTACTTAATTATATGGGCAATGATGGATTTATAAGCTCGCAATTCATCTGAACAATCGTTACTGAATTCATTATAGCATCCAATAAAACGACTGCCGCTTCGAAACTATCCAGTAGAATTATCGATCTGCTTAGACTCAGATTTGTAGTCTAAGAATCGTAATTGGATTGTCCCGCGTCAGTGACAAAGGCGAAAGAGGCGACCTCTGTCACATCAGAAAGGAGATTAGCATCTCCAACAGGCAGCAGTCGGGCCTAAATAAAAAATTAACCAGACGAGCGTCTACAAAATCATCACTGTCTCGTAACGAGCGGTGGATTTTTGACGTTGTCAGAAGAAGGTCCTATTTTTGGAGGAATTAAGCAATCTGGAAAATGAAACGTGATAAGAAGCTGGAGATGCATAATATATGAGTGAATCTTTTAAAGAATTTATGAATAAAATTGTTAAAATATATTTTAATCTTGTATTGTGCCTACAGTAGTTTTTTACATGAAATGAATAGATGTTTATTGCCCTGTTAAAGTTAACTCTATAATCCCTTTTATATAGAAGTTGTGTCTAAAAAAATAATATTTAAAAAACTCAACCATATTTTACTAGTACCATATTTTTATCATTTAAATTACTTATTTAACCGATGTGGCCGATACTTGATGGAAATTCATTATAAATAAATAAATCTGGTAGTGATTCTTGCTTGACTGTTTACATATTGTTCTTGGACCTCCGATACTGTTTTGGATTTTTGAAATTACTTGAATAAACGATAAATTATCACGTTATGAGACGGCGGCCGATTAGGATATTTTCGCCTAAATTCCGTTGAGTTGCAATAATTTTTTTTTTAATATAAATTAAAACAATTTTATTGCGGTTTTTAAACACGTATTTCTGCTATACATAACTGCCAAATCCAAACTGTCACAAATATCACGAATAAAATGGTAACATAATACTTACCACACCAAGTAGTTCACATTATTATTTTATAAATAAATAAAAATATATATTTTATAAAATAATAAATTGTCTATAATATATAAATATAAATATATATATATATATATATATATATATATATATATATATATATATATATATATATATATATATATATATATATATATATATATACAGGGCTGCATTTGAACCCCCCACAGATCCCGCAAGTTAGGGGGGTCTAAAGCCAGAAGCTCTAAGCTCTAGAATAAATGTTTTTATTTTAAATCAAACTGTGTTAAGTATAACAATGAAAGAACGTCAAATAATCGTAGTGTGTAAGTAATCTTTAATGTCCTCCTTTTTTTTGACGTATAAGTCATGTTCAAATCGAGGCATATGAAAGAAACCTAAACGACAATATCACGTGATTCGTCATGATTTTATTGAGCATAATATTTTTCGTCGAAATTTATTTAGATGTCTCAGTCTGCGTATAGATTAAGATTAAGATAAGATGAGTGTTTTACGTTATTTTCAATAATAGTTTAATTTTCGGCTTTCCCAAGTCATTATCAGTCTTCGTTTATATTGCGCTTTTTACATTTTGTGTACCATTAAATAATGGATCGTGAATTTAAACTGAAAGTTACGAATAGTGCAGTAAAAAGAAAAAAAGAAGACTTTTAGAAGAAATTTATTTAAAAAATAACAAGTTTTGTTGTCACACATAAACCGGGGAGGCCAGGAATCTAATGCATTTAAAATGCTACAAACTCATCTTCAAGTAAATAGTTTTGATAATTGTTAATATTAATGTTCTTGTTCATAATACCCCTAAAAATAATAATTTCTAATTCGTTCAACTAGTATTCACAAGTATAAGTCTCAAGTTTTATGTTATACAACCCCGAATATTCTAAATTTCAGATATCATCAGTAAAATTATTGGGAAATCGATCTAAGCTTTTGTCAAAATACTTCTGTTATCTCTCCTGATTACAGCAAACATGAAGAAACAAGAGAATCATGTACTAGAACCAATTATTCCTGTGATGTTCATGTGGATCAAGACAAATTGCGTTTAAAAAATAAAAGTGATAATCTAGAATCCTTCCCTTCATCTTTATCAATTCAAAATGAATTTGACAATGATGAATTAATTACTTAGTTGTTGATGCGAAAATTCAACTGATAAGGCTCATTTCGAGAATTTAAAATTGTCCGAGAATTTTAAATCATTTCTTGTTAAAACAGGAAGATGTTAACTAAAAGGGCCTTTTCCAAAAAATGACAAGTATAGGTTATTTTCCACTATTTACTATAAAATAGTTACAGTCGGAGGACAGTCATTGCCTAATAAGTGGCTAAACTACTCACAAATACTGCTTACCATGTTAGCTGTTTACTAAAAAATACCTAAAAAAGTGGATGGGTCATATATATTAAAAATTAGCAGGACTTCTTTCTAAAAAAATAACATCTAAAAAAATAATAACTCAGGCCAAATCTGAACAGTATATTATTTGGCCTGTATAACTTTTCATCGGTGGGAAGAGACAAAAAATTAAATGATGCTATGGATACAGAAAAAAAAAATGACGAAACATTTTGGAACCTGGTCATTGACATAACTATGATGCTCGCAAAAAATGCTTCTGCATTTAGAGGCTCTAAAGAGCATAGCGAAAACTACTATGGGAATTTTTTATCAGCTGTGTAGCTATTAGCCAAGTATGATCCTATCATGGCGCAAATTTTAAGTGCGCCAATAGAACATACAAAGTATTTAAATCACGACAGAATCAAAATACAAAATCAAATTATCAGTTGCATATTTTTTCATTTTGAAAACTGAACTCATTCAGAAAATACATAAAGCGCAGTATTTTTCAGTCATAATTGGCGCACCAGAAGATCTGTCTAAGAAAGATCAAATGAGCTTTATAGTACGATACGTGGATTTATCTGAAGCTGTAAATGATCAAAGAAGTCAAGGGGAAGACGTTTTGGAAAAGAAAAAAGTAGAAATTAAAGAATCTTATGTCAATCAACTTCTGCTGGTCTCTCTGTAGATATGGTCGACCAGTTTGGAGAATTGGGGTTTAGATAGGAAAAGTGTCAATGGCAAGGATATGATGGAGCTGCTGTGATGAAAAGAGCATATTCCGGGGAACAAAAAAAAATTCAAGATATTGAAGAGCTGGCTGTATATGTTTATTGTTCAGCTCATAATCTTAATTTAGTAATTAATGACGCAGTTGAAGGCGTTAAAACGAGCCAAATATTTTACAGCATTGCAGTCTATATATGTGTTTTTCGACCAGAGTATTAACCGATGGGACATATTGACATATTTAATAGATGAATCTGATGCAACACAGAAAAAACTTAATCTTACAAGGTGGGCATCTCGTCATGACTTAATTTTAGCAATCAAGTTAAGGTACCCTGATGTTATAAAAGTCCTGATAAAAATTCCTTAAAGAGCAAAAAAACGGATGAGGTATTAAAGGTAAAGGGCCTCACAAAACTTCTGGATAGATACCAGTTTATATTTTTAATTGTGCTTTTATCTAAAGAGTTCACCTACATGAATGTTGGTTAAAAATGCCTTCAATAGACCGAAATGGATCTTGAAAGAGCAACAGCAGTTCTCCAAAACATTGTTTCTCAATACGCTAAGAGATAGTTTCTTCGAAGTAAAGGAGGAAGCTGCAGATTGCTGCAAAATGGAATATAGCAATGTTTCCGGTTTATAAACAGTCAAAGATCAAAACTTTGACGAGTTGGCAGAATCTCCCCCTTCTCGCCTTGCTGCTTTTTTGCGAGGAGGCCTAATTTTATAGATCCGGCACTATATATATATATATATATATATATATATATATATATATATATATATATATATATATATATATATATATGAGTGTGTGAAATGTTATTAAAATAGTATTTATTGACTAGTAATTATTTTCCACTTGCAGGCGGAGTTTTCTCATGATATATTATAATTATTTATTCATCTCCTATATTCATACATCTTTTAATAAATCGGGACAAAGTTTCTGAAGCACTTATTGACTTTATATCGGTGTATAGAAGCAACTAAATTTAATTAATGCGCACATCATTACCATGAAGATGGTATAACTAACAACAATGTTAAGTTGTTCATATATAGTGAAGTAAATCAGGACCAGGCGGCTTAGTTGATGGGGCTATCATCCTCATCCTGTCATCTTTCCATCCTCTCTCCATCCTCACGGACAGCGAAAGATTGGCCAAGAAAATAATGGGAAAAGAGCATAGATGGATCAATACCAAAGGAAAACCTAGGGAAGAGATGGGGGAGGGGGTGAGAATGGATGTGCACGAGGTGGGAATATCGGAATTGAAAGGAAGAGCGAGAGATAGAAGGGAGTGGGCGAGGATAATGGCAGAAGCAAGAAAACATTGATATAAAGGATAAGCATTATACTCCTCTATAAATAGATTTTATTGGATTATAGAGGATATACAAACAGGTGGAACATGTGGAAAGAAAAAAAAACTTAGACCTGGATACTCCTAGGGGGAGGCAAAGGCCATCGATGGGCTGTCAAAACACAGAGAAGAATAATAAATATATGTTTATCGTTACCTTCTAAGCATGGGTCCTACCATAAGAAATTGCTTTCAAAATTAGCAAAAAAAAGAACACAAAATACTCAATGTTGTGTATTATACTAGTTATTGTTTAGTATTACTATTACTTAACTGTGTAGCATAACGGGCAAATAATTTTAAATTTTTTTTTTTTTTTGAGTCAAACCATTTTTAAATTTTCGGTTTTTATTTTTGATAAATGTACATATTCTGTAAAACGCCGCTTTACAAATATTTAAAAATATACATCAAAATATTTTTATTTGCTAGTTGTTGTTTGACTAAGTTAAAATGGTTTAAAAAATACCATTTTTTCGTTAGTGTTAAATATCTCATTCAGCTCTAAAAATGTATATGTATAATATAGAAAACAAGCTTTAGTTACTATAACAATTTAATTTTAGTTGAATCGTTGATTGGGTTGATGCAAAGTTTAAACCTGGGTCCACACTAATAACATTTTGCGTGTGTTTTAAATTTACTGGAACAATTTGTTTGAATTATCTGATGGATGTCAGATGGTTCGTGTCCATGCTGTGCGGCAACAATATTTGTGTGTGACTTTGTATATCAGAGCATCTACATGGCCGCGCAGCCGCACAGCATACAACACATAGAGCTCGCACAAGATCCAACTTAACCCGTTTTTGACGCTAAATGGCATTTCATCAAAATTGTTAACTCCTTTACTCGTATATAGTTTTAGAACAGTACCGCTATATAGGTATTAACTAAAAACAGTTTGACAAAAGAAATTTGTGCGAGTATTTAGGAAAAAACTGTGATATTTAGTTGTGTTTTTAAATCTTGTTAAGCATTCAAAATAGCAGAAAATCCGGAATATTTTTTACTTATTATGCTGTTTTATTTCCGAAAAGTGTGAGAGTACTGTTGACGAATCCACTTATCGTATGTGATTCAAAAAGTCTCGTCAAAACGTTTTTAATGTTAGTGATACACTACATCCTAGCCGACCAGCCAACGCTGTTGGTTCACTGAAAGTGATCGACACCAAACAACTCAAGAGATCGGAGAAATTCTTGGAATGAATCACATCACTTGAATGACATTATTTTCTGCTCTTAAGCGATGCAAATTACATGTTACACTGGTAGTGATTTCAGCCTTGATTATTCATTTTGGTGAGGCATTATTCAAGAATAGTTTAAATCTCTGCATGATCATCCATATGCTGGGTGCCTAAGGTTAGCAGGATTCGTGGTCCTGTCGTCTTTTCTCATTCAGTCGCGCTTGGCATTAAGTTCCTTGGGCACGATTTTATGATATCTTTGTATCATCTTTTTGGACCTGTCAGATTTCATCTCTTGTTTTTGTGTTGTGTGTTGTATCTTTTGACAATGGCCTAATCATCTCAGTTGAGATTTTATGACTATGACTATTTTAATTCTATGCTCTGCTTATAATTCTTATGCTCTATGCTATGCTTAATTCTATGCTCAAACTGTGGGTTCTTTGAAATACCTGGTATGATAGTCTTGCCATTTAATTCTCAAGACACTCCGGAGACAGCTTTAGATGAAATCTTTCGAGTTGCTTTATTTGCTTCCGATACAAGACCCTCGATTTAGCTTCATACAGAAGAGTTGGAATTTTTTTTTTATTGAAGAAGTATTCCGTAAAATGGGTTTAGAGCAAGATGGTTTAAAGATCAATGGTTAAAACTTAAACCATCTTAGGGTTGCAGATGATATCGTTCTCCTTTCACAAGAGCCAGAGGAGCTGCAAAGACTCATACAAGAGCTGCAAAGGGCTGGTGATCCATTTGGCTTAAAAATAAACCTGAAAAAGAGTCAGAAAACCCTGCGCATGGATCAGGGAACAAACGAAAGTGTGTGATATCATTGGAAGAGTAAAGCAATTGAAATGGAGATGGACAGATTATATAGCGAGACGATGAGACGACAGATGGACCAAGGCAATCCTGGAGTGGATACCAGAGTGGCAGAGGAAAGCCCAGGACCGTCAAGGTTGGAAGCATGCTTAAGAGGCCTTTATCCTGCAGTGGATCGACTCGGGCTGATGATGATGATGATGATATGATGAGATATATATATATATATATATATATATATATATATATATATATATATATATATATATATATATATATATATATATATATATATATATATATATATATATATATATATATATATATATATATATATATATATATATATATATATATATATATATATATATATATATATATATATATATATATATATATATATATATATATATATATATATATATATATATATATATATATATATATATATATATATATATATATTTAATATAAATGGATATGTGAACAAAAAACAAGAAGATCTTATCAATCTACCATTATATCAAAATTGATAATGTGGACTTGTGCTCTGTGTGATTTCAATAGAAAGCGCTACACAGCACTGAATTGCAGAAATAACCAATTTATTACACACCAAATTTCCGGAATTGAATTTGATACCGTTGGACTGCTTCCTTTGAGACTATGTGTAAGTAGAGATTTATTAAAATTATACCAAAATGATTCAAGAAATAATGAAAAATGTTTGACGTTTTAGTAGGACAACCATAATTGTGGTAGTACACAATTGAGAATTCAAACAATACTAATATACGAGGGTTGATCAATAATTTTTCAACGTAGTCTCCTTTTAGGTCTATACACTTTTCCAAGCGTTTCTCGAACTTTTTTAAGCTATCTAAAAATACGATTTTTTAAACTCTCCAAAATACCCTTCTGTCTCAGCGATAACCTCTTCATTTGAGCTGATTTTTTTTCTGCACGCCATGTTTTCAAGTTAGGGAAGAGAAAAGAGGTGCTGGGTGCCAGGTCGGGCAAGTAAGGTGGGTGCGGAAGCAATTCGTAGCGCAGTTCGTGCAATTTGGCCGCGACAATTAAAAATAAATTCACTGTAGTATGGCCACGAGGCATCCTTGAGGATTAGTCCTTTGGAATTCCAAAAAATCGTGGCCATAACCTTTCCGGTTGATGGAACCGTTTTTTGCCTTCTTCGGAGCAGATTCACCCGGAAAAATGCATTGTTTTGTTGTCTCTTGGTCTCCGGCGTGTAATAATGTATCCAGGTTTCATCAGCGTTGACGACTCGATGTAAAAAGTCCTGCGGATTTTGCTTAAAGTGGTCCACACACTGCTTTGACATTGTTAGTGGTACCCGCTTGTTGTCCACTGTGAGCAATTGCAGCACCCATCGGACTGACACTTTCCTCACACCTATCTTATAATTTAAAATATTGACTTCCATTGCGTACAAGACACTTACGGCCTCAGCTACTTTGCGCACTTTCGTTCGGCGATCAGTGAGAATCATATCATAGACCTTTTCGACGATTTCCTCGGTAACCACGTCTTCGTTCTTCATCGAAAACAGTTGTACGACCACGCTTAAACTCGTTAAACCAATATATCACGGTTGTCATAGATGGTGAACGGTCCCCATAGGCAGCATTCAACGTCTTTTTTATTTCTTCGCATGTTTTTCCATCCAAAAATAAAAAAACGAATTACGGATCGATATTGCTCTTTTTCCATTTTATCGAGAAATACAGAACAGGAATGAGACAACTAGCTGTCAAAAAAAACTAACCTATGAATTTATCTGAAATTCAACATGAGGTCGTTTAACAGTCTGCAGTACACGATGGGCACGAACCAATGTCAATTTCACTCGTCAACTCCATCTGTTATAAAACACGGGTACTTATTGATCAACCCTCGTATAACAGGCTAATATTTGAGTGATATTAGTTTCAAAACAAAAGCGAACTAAATAAAAATAAAGTAATATATTAGGTTTGTTATTTTTCTAAATTTAAAAGAATCTATGTTAAACCATCCTAATTAATGCAGAAAATATTTTAAAAAGTTGCTACATTGTTTAACCTTCTTTTTCTATGAAATATTAATATGCAAAGTTTGAAGTAAACTGAAAACTATAATTTGAATACTATTTTTCCTAAGAGACTAGTAAAACTAGAATGAATATTAAACCTAATTTCATGGGGCCTATTCCAATTTTAATCATGGTCTCACAGTTAGCTCGCGTTGAGTTTTAAATAAATATTAAAGATAATTTTGTAATTGTTGATTTATACATTTGTGTCGGCTTAAAGTGACAATTTTGCGCAAATTTCAATTTAAACTACTGAAACGGTTTTTACTATTCATTTATCATTAGTATCAAAGAAAAATAGCGCAGTTTGATTAATTTAATTGTATTTTTTTTTTAATATATATTGAAACTTCAATATATATTAAAAAAAATTATCAAAAATTATTCAAAATATTACTGCTGATTTGAGGTATGCAAAATAAATATTTTATATATAATATTGGCATAATAAGTGGCATAAAAAAACCCTTTCAAGAATTGAAGGCTTTTAATTATAATCATAGTCAGTTATATATTTTAGCTTATCTTAACGACAGTGTTGTTTTTTAAATATTAATTAACTTTATTATTAATATATATATATATATATATATATATATATATATATATATATATATATATATATATATATATATATATATATATATATATATATATATTTTATTGAATAATCTAAGAAACAAAATAGTACCTATTTATGGAATAGCCACCGAAATATGGAATATGAAAATAAGACACAAAGTTTATTAAAAAAAATTAACAAAAACAGTCACATTGGTGAAATTGGACTTTGGTAAAAAAAAAATAAAAATAACTTATTCTGTTAAAATAAACTTATTCCACTTGTAGAAATCACAAACCCAAGTCTCAATATCTAGACCAGCGCGGTCATTAGGTGCCCAGGGCCCACACATTAAACATCTGATCCATGCTTCTCTTTGATTTGATCCACTCGGCGTCCGCTGAGTGATGAGCTTGTTCCCCTATTGTGGCATCAGGCTTACTGTCTGTATTAAACTGGACTCCGTCTTCATGCTCAGAGTCTTCATTAGAGTTTATAGGATCTGCCTTAGTATTATTTTTACCTTTCTTTTTGTTTCCTGATTTTTTCTTATTCTGTTTCTAGGACAATTTATTTTCTTTTGAAATTTTTTGCTTACTTTTCTTAATGCGATCATTTTTATATGGAGAATAAGTGAGTACTGCTGCCACAGCAGCTTTTCTTCCTCAGTTAGAAACTTTGCTGTTTTTGTTGGAACTGGCCTTATGTCATAAGGACACACCAAACCATGACTGCTACGATCAAGTCTGGAAGTTGAAGGTTGAAGTATCATTTGAAGTAGAATTGTTATCCGGTGAACTGGTAGTGGATGGTCCTTCTTCAGTCAAGGCGTTTGATTTTGTAGGTGTAATATTTACTGTACAACCTTCTACAGCATCTTGTGCAGCAATAAAATCAACATCGTGAATATGTTATTATTTAATACTTTTCTGCAGTCGCGTCTATTTACACTTTCAAATAAGCATTGCCAAATAGTTCTACAATGTCAACAGAACTTAATCTTTTCTTGTTATTTGCAATCCAGATTCGTATTTCTTCACTGTAATAGACCTTAATATCCCCATATCCTCCCACCGATCCCATAAAAGTTTTGTCCAAAGGCTGGAGCTTGTGTGTAGTATGCGGATGTATGGATACAATTTCTACGTTATTTTCTCTAGCAAGATCTACTACATTGTTGTTACGGGTGAGGCCGAAATTACCCTCTTATATGAGTAGAACTTTAGATTCTGGAGTTGGGGGTTTGTGTGTTTAAAAAAATGTTTAAACCAATTTGTGAATATGTGCATTTGAATCCTTCGTGACGGATGAACAACTGCTACTGGAGGTTCATATCTTTTCTTGGAAAAATAATGAAAGGTGGCAGAAAATGACCGGTTGCATTCATAGAAATAACTACCGTGATTAGTAAATCTCTTTCGACTGATGTAAGTGAAGCTATGTGTCGTTTTCCTTTGTGACCAATAACTTGGGGTATCTTGTTTTGCATTATTCTAAGGCCAGATTCATTTACGTTGAAAATGCGATTTGGTGGGTAATTACTTTTAACGTACACATCTTCCAGAAGGTTAAAAAAGGTGTTCACTTTCTCCTTATTAAATCCAAAAGCTTTTGCAAAAGATGTATCGGTGGGTCTTCTTATCGAGAGTTTTGTTTTATGACGATTCAAAAATAATTTCAAGCATTTTATCCCTGCCAAGCCTAAGTTGCTGGATTAATTTTGCAAGTTGTTATGTTTTGCCAATATATATGTCATTCTGCGTGCATCTGCGCTTATCAAGCCATCGAATTTGCTTTTCATTGTCAAAATATATTGCACTAAAAGGCTTTCAAGATGTACACCTAATATTGCTTTTCTACCTAATTTGGTGGTTGCTGCTTCATCTGCACACTGTTGATTTTTCTGACATAGGCGAAACAGTGTAGTTCTAGGTACTAGAAAATATTTTTCCGCTTTTAAATAACCCATTTTCTTTTCTCGAACCATTTTTATAGCTTTACCCGTCTTATCTTCATTCCAATATTTTGGTTTTTCTTTTGAGTGTGTAGACTACATTTTGAAAAAATAAATATAACACTTTATACAAAGATATTTTCAAACACAAAATTATGAGAGTCCAAATATGTAATTATTCCATAATTAGGCACCCAGTGACTGTCCATATTAAGAATTTTATACAGGCTCAAACTTGTTCGCCGTTGTTGGCCGTGTTTTACAAACAACAATAGCTACGCAATAAAACGTATCAAAACTATCAAAACAAACATCAATACAACCCGATAAATGTATAATAAGGGTATTTTTGTAAACTTACTAACGAAAAATACTTATTTTCTACATACCTTGAATAGTTTTTAGGCACCGTCAAAACAACACTCCTGCCGTCTCTACACCGTCGAGATAAAATTACTGCTCGCTCGACCGTCGAGATAAAATTAGTGCCACACTAAAGTGAGTAAGTAAAATAGAAGATGGTCGCGTATTTCATATTGAATTGATTGTTTACGAGAAACAGTGAAATTCCATATTATGGATACTATTCCATATTTGGTTACTTTACTCTAAATTTGTCGGTCTGTAATTTGCCACTAAGTGGCAATAAACGTCTTGTAAACTGCTGATTGAAGACTATATAGAAGAATATTACTCCAATAATCTCCTTTATTAAATATCAGTAGAGAATATATTATTATAATCAAAAGGCCAGGTTTTTTAAAATATAACTAAAAATATTCATTTATTTACTCAAATGTATTTTGTTTCCTTCAAAGTAATCTCCTTTCGCTACAAATATCCCAATATATTTTTCAGTCTTCCAAACAGATTTTATAATCGACGAAGGCATTTCCTTCAAAACGGCCAGTTGACTATCTTGAATGGCCTTCTATGAATCAATTCTTATATTGGAACCTTACGTGGGAAACACTAAACTTGAGGATATTTACCACTAAACACCAAACAATTTTTTTAGCTTCCCGACGTGTCTTTCGCTAACTATGTTAGGAGATGATGGAACCTGAATCATCATATGGTTAGCGAAACGCGCCCCGAGAGGTTTAGAAAAGTGATTTGGTATTTAGAAGTAAATCTCTTCGATTTTTACACATGGTGTTTTTTTGAATGGACATTGATGTTTGAATGGACAAATGACAGAATGCTATATAATAATATTCTTTATTAACTGTATGAAGATGCTCGAATATTAAATCATACCCTGATGATTCTAACATGGTTAGCGAAACGCGAGTTTTAGTTTAAGAAGTTTAAAAAAGCGACTTGGTGTTTAGCAGTAAATCTCTTTGAGTTTAACTATTTGACCAGTTGGAAGTAATTATTTTTGGACAATACCACAGTAATCGATCGAAAACAGTAAACATAACTTTGATTTTTGAGCGGTTTTGACGTAGTTTTCACAGCTTTGGTTCATCTTTGGGGCAATACTCGCATGATTGCTGAACTATTTCTGGATCATAAGCATATATTCATGTGTCATCATCAGTATTTATGCATTTCAAAATGTCATCATCCAAAGAAAGCAATGCTTTAGCAGCTTCAGCACGACGATGTTTTTCAAAAAAATTAAGCCTTTTCTGAACAAAATGAGACGACACACGAGACAAGCCTAAATTATTCTTAAAAATTATTTCATTGGTTGACTGGGAAGGTCCTCCACAACGAAGCTCATCTTCAAAGTTCTTGTAAGCTTAAAATATACCGTTAGCTACTTCTGAAGCTAAAATACATCGAATTGATCTCTCGTCTATCATATACGAGGGTCGATCCAAAAGTAAGTTTCCCTTCATTTTTTCAAATAGACAACTATGTTTATTTTCATTAAAATTTACATCGTCGGAAAGATGAAACTTTCCTCTATTTTTCGACATAATCGCCATTTCGATCAACACATTTTTGTAGACGGTGCTCCAACTTTTGTATGCCCATGTCGTACACCTCCGCCGCCAAACCCTTAAGAAAGCGCTGCACCTCTTGTTTCACTTCCTCGTCGTTCCGGAAGCGTTTGCCACTCAGGTGTTCTTTTAACTTGGGGAACAAGTGATAGTCGCTGGGCGCGAGGTCCGGACTGTAAGGTGGGTGGGGCATGACAGTCCATCCAAACTGCTCCAAAAGTTCCTGGGTTTTGCGGGAAGTGTGAGGTCGGGCGTTATCGTGAAGCAGCGTTACACCTGTTGTCAGGCGTCCTCTCCTGCGGTTCTGGATAGCACGCCTGAGTTTAGTGAGTGTCTCACAATACCTGTCCGAGTTTATTGTTGTCCCGGGTGTCAGGAACTCGATCAGCAGTATCCCCTTGCGATCCCAAAAGACAGTGGCCATGATTTTGCCAGCAGAAGGAGTTTGCTTGAACTTCTTTGTGACTGGTGACCCTGAGTGACGCCACTGTTTAGACTTTTCTTTGGTTTCGGGGGTGAAATGAAAAACCCACGTTTCGTCACCGGTCACGATGGAGTCCAAAAATTCTTCCTTATCGTCTTGACACTTTTGAAGAAACTGTCGAGCACAATCGAGGCGTTTCTCCTTGTGTTCTGCTGTCAGCATGCGCGGTACCCATCGAGCGCAACACTTGTGATACCCCAACTTTTCAGTCAAAATTCTTTCCACTGTACCGTAAGAACTCCCAGGAATCCTATCAACGAGTTCACGGATGGTGATTCTCCGGTTTTGAAGCATTTCGCGTTCGATCTTCTCGACAATCGACTCCGAAACTGCAGGTCTTCCACTCCGCTCTTCGTCGTGAACCTCCTTCCGTCCGTCACTAAATTCCCTGCACCAATGTCGGACCATTTGAACGGACATACACTTGTCGCCGTAAACTTGTGTCAACTTTCGATGAATTTCCACAGGTGGAATTCCTGTCGCATGCAAAAACCGAATAACCGATCGAATTTCGCACCTGGCGGGATCAACAATAAGAGGCTCCATCGCGAACGGCTGCTGAGCCAAGACTGAGCGGCGTAGCGCAGCGCTCGCGGGCGGAAAAGGGAGTGGGGGATCTGCCGTGCACAGCGGTGTTGTCGAATTTCGCCTAGCAGCTTCCAACGCTGCTGCAGCTCTTTGGGAAACTTACTTTTGGATCAACCCTCGTAGTTTTGATTTATTTCCTTGTGCTTTAATTTATTCCCTAATATGCTATATAAATTATATTTTTCTCAATTTTTGAACTCTGTTAATTTTTTTGGACATTTTTGAGTGGAATGAAAATTAATTTCAGCAACCAAATTCAACAGTGTATTCCTACAAAATCACATTAGTTTAGGAAACAATAAAGTTTTTTGGTTTCAATTAATTTATGGCAGAAACTCGCAGAAACTTTTTCAGTGATCTACGTATACCTAAAACAATAAATATACTTCTTTTCTTATCACATTTATATATATTTAAAGCTCAGTTTCCTACAAATTTCTTTTCTTATCACTAACAGATTTTTTAATAGTAAGAGGTTTGTTACTAGAACTTGTAACTTTACCTCCTTGGTCGTATTGAATCTTGATGATATGCTATTTTATTCATGTTATTCGTGTACCCTTTTTTTATTGTACTTAATTAATTGTACTTTGCATAGCCTTTCTTTTTATTCATGCAATCCGGTTATCCCGAAAGCTCGTAATTATCATTATTATTTAGATCTATTTTTCAACGTAGTGGTAAGTCTATAATGCATTTTAGTCAAAAATTAGCATCCTTATTGCCAAAATATGTCAACAGGTTAGTTTTTACCTCCGTTTTCTGTTTTAAAAGACTAGTAAACTAGTTTCAAGAGAGCAGAATAGATGGTGGTCGGAGACGGTGCGATGCCGGTTGATTAAGGTGGATGGGACAAAATATCCCAATTGAAGCTCAATAATTTTTGATGTGCCCTGATTGCAATGTGTAATCGTGCTAATTTTGGCCATTTTTTCTCAGTTGCTGACTTCAGCCGATCTAATTGTGAACCGTGCAGATGTTGACGAGCTCCAAGAGCGTGGAACATCAGTTCTCGATAACTGAAGTGAAGCGACATCGGTCGCGGTCGAGATCTGATTGGGTGACCAGATCAAATCAAACGTATGCCAACTTGACCTGTAGAACTAAAAATTAAAAAAGAGATTTTAATAGTTTGATTTTTCGGAAGAATCCCACAAGAAGCAAATTATATTTTTCTTCGGATGAAAGCCGTCTTTTGTCGTACATAAAACTACTGACCCTACCAAGCTCCACGGTTTTGTTCGTTACCCATTGTTGTACACAATCAACTTTTCGTCACCAATTACTATCCGCTTCAGTAATGGAGCCTTAATATTTTTGTTTCAGTAAGAGATGGCACGAAGAGATTGAATCCAGCAGATTTCGCTTAGTGAGTACGTGTTTTCAGATGGTTAAAAATGAGCGATTAGCTATATCACTAAACATTTAACTGAGGTAGCCGATCCTTCATGGAAATTAATTTTAAATAAATAAGTAAAGATTAATATCTAAAATTTCCACTATAATTAAAATTGTTTGTATAACAATTGTTACGACACGCAGTGCCTTTTTCGTTACTTGTATAACTATTTGTATAACTAGGCACTGTGCGTCAGTTATACATAGAGTTTTATTATATAGTGCAAATTTTAGATATTAATATTTGTTTATTTATTTAATATTTAACTTATCTAATATCTTACGGACTATGGTGCGTAGATCTGCGGATTTATTTTGGACGGCCCGATCGATAGCCGTCTTCATCCCCAACAGAACCCTTTCCATAAACTGCCCAAATCTTTCAATTGACTTGACTAACTGAAGACAATTCAAAGCAAATCTGAACGAAAACATTGTAAATAATTCAGGAATTAATAATATGCAAATAAGCATTAGTAATTCAACACAGACTCGTTTACAAGCGTGAAAAGAGTATGGAAAATCCCTACGATCTCTTCAGACAACTCGATATATGCCTATGTCGAATATTGTTGACTGCTTCCTCAAAAATTATGTTGGCTATGTTTGCACATTGATTTCTGTTATTGGATCGATTTTTGTCGCTAACTTATATATTCTTATTGTAATAAAAAAAATATTAACACAATATTTACTACTAGATTTAGTTTTCCTTTATTGGAATCTTTGATGTGAAACCCTAAACTCGAATAGATTTACTACTAAACCCCAAATCACTTTATTTAATTTCTCGACGCGAGTTTCGCTAGCCATGTTAGCATCATCAGGAGGTGATGCAATCTCTACAGAATCACAGATGTGATTTCGTGTTTAGTGATAAATCTCTTCGAGTTTACTAGAATTTGTATTTATTTAGTTTTTTTCTCTCTTATAATTTAATTTATTATTTTGTATATTAGTCTTAACGTTTAATTGGTATACATAAAAAATATTTCTGTTACAGGTAAGTGCATTGAATCAATACGAAATCCACAATGGATAATTCATCTGCAGACCTTCATATATACAAAGTATGTATCCATAAGTTCTCTATATTGATATTAATATTTTAACAACAATCTTCGTGCTAAGTAGAAAAAAGAAAAAAATATATTAACATCGGATCACTAAATTCAAAAACTAAATCTGTAAAATATAGTTTGTTGTAAATGTACGAAAACAGTTTTTCTCCGAGAAATGTTGATTCAGAATATTCAGATACTAAATATGGTACTAAAAGTGTTACAACACCCAAACCGACGGCCCTAGCAAACATTTTAAACAGAAAAGTAACCACCCGCATTCAGAATTCTCCCCAGTAATAGGAAACAATTCCACAAACTCCATTCGCATAAAGTTTCGAAGCATAAATTTCGACGAAATAGTTAGACGATTGTATTCGGTCCAAGTGAATCGGCAAAGAAACCAATCCCTGCTGGTGTAACTTCGAGGTATGCAACAGGATCGGTTTGCAGTTGCTTTTTGAACGCGTTCCAACAAAAACACGAATATTGGTCCGACACATTGTTACGAGAAGAATGCGAATTCCGGCTTGATCCGTGGCAATACCGAACAATTTGTGACGTTTCAGTAGGGTCTCGCTTATAAATAACTCTACAGGAAGATATTAAAGGATAATATGAAAATAACACTGCAACTATTCGGATAAGGCTCACTATTTCAGTCCCAGATACTGATCCAGTAAAAATGTATCGGAATTTTAAAATATAAAATTGACTCCTTTAATAATGTAAAATAGTTATCTACTTTATATTTGTAGAGCTACTACAGGGTGGGCAAGTATCACGCTACCATTTTATTATTATCATTATTATTCACGTATGGGCCCTGGTGGACCACGCGAAGTACAATTAGAGGCGTTTCTTGTTGTTAGCAACGCGCTAATTTCATTCTTTCGCTATGAGCTTTTTTCCTTTCGTCAGACCAATAATATTTGCTGATCTTAGGTCCTCTTTAATTGCAGCAATCCATTTAATTATTTCTACTTTAGCTCTACTCCTATTTTCATAAAATTCGACTATTTGTCTATTTAACCTACTCGGATTCATCCATTTTATGTGTCCGTAAAACTTAAGTCTTCTTTTTCTCATATCGCTATGTATATCTGTATATTGTTTGATTTCTTGGTTTTCTCGAAGTCGGTATGTTGTGCTATTTATTTGTTTGGGGCTAGGATTTTTCTTATGATTTTTCTTTCCTTCTTTTCAATGTCCTCGATGTCCATCTTTCTATTTAAAATGAGCGTTTCTGTCCCATATAGACATTCTGGTTTAATAGATGTGTTGTAATGACTCAGTTTTGTGTTTTAGAAAGGCATTTTTTTTTCGTAAATATTTTGTATAAGTCTCAATGCCTTTTCCATTTTATGACATCTACCCTTATTGGCCGCTTTTTCCAACCCATTTGCCATGTTTTTTCACCCAAATATTTGAATTGAGAGACTCGTTTGATGTTCCCATATTTTGTAGAAATGGTGTTCTTAGTCTGTTGCAGGTCATGTATTGCGTCTTTTACCTTTTCTGCTGTTTCTTTTACGATTTCAATCTGTTTCTGTGCCGTTAATACATCTTGAGCTAAAATTGCTAGAGATCATCAGCAAACGCCAGACAATCAATTTTAATGTTGGTTCTCACCAGTTTAATAGGCTGGTCAATATTCAGGGCCGATTTTTTTTCACGCCACTCATGTATTACTTTTTCTAGAACACAGTTAAATAAGAGTGGCGAGAGTCTATCCCCTTGTCTCACTCCAGTTTTAATTTCGAAGGGCCTTGATATGTCACCCATGAATTTAACTTTTGACCTTGTGTTAGTTAATATTTCTTTAATAATATCAGATCACATATTCAGATCTAGTCCTGGTTCATTCAAGATTGGGATTAAAGATTCGCGGTCAAGAAAATCATATGCTTTTTTGAAATCCACAAATGTACAGACGAGATTTTTATTGTACAGTTTTTGATGTTTTAGGATCAACTTTAGATTCAGGATCTGTTCATGGCAGGAACTGCTCGGTCGAAAACCTGCTTGATATTCACCAATTTCAGGTTCTAACTGTCTCTGTGCTCTGTCTAGTAGACATTGAGATAGAATCTTGTAGCTACCATTTTACTGTAACTCCATTTTTATCTTGTAGCTACCATTTTAATTATTTATAACTTTCAAAAGAAACAAGACAGATTTCATTTTTCTATAATACGTTTACTTCATCTTTAACCTTTCAGTAGTAGCGCGCGGACTGTCACACAGGGATATTTGACCAAAAGCCATGAACAAAATTATTTTTATAGTTATTTATGTTTCTATTTTCTTATTTAATAGATACGCTATAATATGATAAATTTTTCTGAGACAACAAACTTCTTTTCTTGAGTAACTTTTCCTGAACTGGCGAAAATGTTTATTCCTGGCTTCTACGGCCTCTTCTGATAAAGTTCCTATAGGCAATAAAGCGTGTTTTATTATAATAGGTCCGTGGAGTAATATTTTGTGGATCTTAAGTAACATTGGGTGCTATGGATATAAGGTAACATATAATTTTGCTGTATCATTACAATACACTGTGAATTTTTCTAGGTTTTTATTGGGTCCACTTGAAATCACCTCCAATATAACAGCAAATCTTATAATGAGCCTGTAATCAAGCCTTGTCATTTTTGGGGAAGTTGCGAAAAAAAAACCTTCGACTGGTGTCATAATTACTATGTTACTTACATAATTACTGTTGTATATTATGATTTTGGCATGTCAACGAGAAGCCCAAATTCCTTTTTAAACTCACCTTCTATTTTTTTCTTTTCTTGCTTTCATAGTTTTTCTCTCTTGTTCAGATCGTATCTGTCACTTTTTAATACTTATCTTATACAACAAATGCAGTAATGATTCAAACAATTTTATACAATCATGTAAGATTGACAAACCATATTTCAGATTTTCTGTATTAATTTTATTGCACCTTGATAAATCATTACATTATTTTGATGTAGCTTGACAAATATAGCATTTTATAGTCGAAGATGTTTCATGTGCGGCGCTGTATACTTTACTATCTACCGTTGTTAAAAGCATAGTGTGCTTTATTACTATTTTTTTCAGCATGTTTAATATGTGTTGGTTCTAGAGATATAATTTTCCGATTTAAGTAATTAATTTCTTATTTAGATATGTCAGATGTCTCGTGCAAGATTCGTATTCTGATTGGACGATGACGATGAGGGAGTGGGATTTTGCCAAATCACTTTTTTGGTATTAAAGCAAATAAGTCTTAAAGGAACTAAAGATCGGTAAAATTTATTGGAGTCAAAATCACTGCTAATTTTAATTAATCACTGCAATTTTTGTTTTACATTGATCCATCGGAGCCCCATTTATGTAACAGTACCAGTGAACCTAACTTTGTAGTTGACAGGGATTCCAAAACATCTTTTACATATAATCCAAGCTTCTCTGCAGTATGATTCAACGCCTGTAATTCAACTTCTGCACAGGTTTCAGTTACATTGTATGATCCTTGTGCCATGTAGCCAATCATGGTTCTTCTTCCGTTTCATCATATCTTTTTAACTTGTAATATATACATATATATATATATATATATATATATATATATATATATATATATATATATATATATATATATATATATATATATATTTATTTATTTATTTATTTATTTCCGAGTCACTATCCTTATATTGATGTTATAGTAAAACTGTAATGATAATTTAAAGTTTCAAATAGTGATTACATGAGCTCATTTCAGGCTCAACAATATCCATTATAAAAATCACCACAATTCACAGAGAAAACTCGTTAAAACAGACACAAAAATTAAGTTTTATTTTAGTTATTTCTCGAAGTCAGTACGCGCATACAGCAAAGTTCTGAAATGACCACTAACAATGTCGGACTGAGTGACTCAGAGAACATAAAAACTATCTATTATTCCTTTGATGTTTGCCGCTGTTCAGGTGTTCACCATTTTCCAGCTTATGTTGCATGTTCCAGCACCATGTTCTTAAATAAGTACGTAATGCAATAATTTAAGTTTAATAGGTGTCTTTTTATTATACGATTGTCTATCTTAATCACTATAATGTAAAAATATGACGTTCTCTAATGGCGGATCTTAACTACTGGAAGGTTAAATTGTGTAATTTTTGAAAAATATGTTAATCAAATGTCCATTATCAGCAATGTAAATTTGACCATTTTTAATAAATTTTTCATAACTTTTGTAAACATATCAGATGTTAACGCAACAATTTCAGCACGTATGCTACCCTTGAGTTGCTGTATGGTTTGGTGTTTATTTATGTAAACCTTTTCCTTCCCCTCAATCAGATCTAGGCGACCATAATAAATCTCCATTTCGAGAAATTAAACGACTAGGAAAAATGTTCTTTAAAATGTTGATTGTCTCACATGAGATATGTGCTGTGACACTATCTGGATCCACATATTCTCCAATTGTTGCTCTTCAAATTGAAGAAGCAAAAAGTTTTAAAGCATATGCCTATAGCATTCATCGTAAACTATAACTGTATTTCCGCTATCATTTTCTTTAATGATGTTTAGAACATGAACGCTGCACCATTCTGTAATTTTAACTGGATGTTATTGTATTTGATGAATGTGGCGGGGATGCTGTCTTGCCCTGAAATGGCTATTATGTCTATTCACTTGACCAGTTGGATGAAAATGAACTTCAACGCTTATTATTAATTTTGCATGCAAATTGTCAGTTTTGATAGAAATGGTTTATGATAGCGTTACAGTATCCTAATGTTAATCATTATGTGTAGGCAACAGGTCTTAAACAATTTGAATCTTATTGGGAAAATTGTGCAAGTTACTTCTCAAAATTCGACGTAAACTGCGTAGAGAATTTCTCAGTGGTGCATCACCTCGTCGAATTGACGTTTCTGCAGACTCCTCCAGACTTTGCTCTACGCGTGCAATATTTTCAGTGCTTTGCAGTGTTCTTGAACCTCTAATACGGGACCTATTCCCGACTGTTCCAAATTCTTGAAATTGCGTGAGTGGACGATAAATTGTCGTTTTATGAGGCGTCGTATCATTAGGATGTTTTCGCGTAAATTCACGTTAAGTTACAATAATTGATTACACTAGTTTAAAATTTTAACTTTTTTGCATATACCCCAAAAGAAAATGTATATAAATATAACTTAACTTAACCCAACTTTCCTTAAACCTAAAAGTGTTAGCAGAAATATTTTATCATGTTACATTTTTTTTCTACAGCCAAATCCTTTTTTTCAACCACCCTACGTGGTGACTTCAGTTTAAAATTTATTTATTCGATTCAAACAACAAATATCTTGTTTCAAATTGAATTAAAATGTCGAAAAGAAAGTGTAAACAAAGTTCTGATCGTTTTTGCTACTTTTGTGGACAATTTATACTAAAAAAAAAGAAGACCTATTGTAGATTCGATGAAAAGTGCATATCTTCATTATTTTGGATTTCCTGTTGCGAATCATAATAAAAAGTGGGTGCCTCATGTGTTTTGTGAAAGCTGTAGAATCGTTTTACACCAGTGATCATCAGGAGGTAACGTATACCTTCCATTTAGTTCACCAATATTATGGATATAACTTAGTAATTATGAAAATGACTGTTACTTTTGTGTTACAGACTATATAATAGAAAAAATAAGGCGATTATTGTATACGCCGAAATTCCGTGTCTATTATTAAGCCAATTTTACATTTGAAGGATCTTTCATATCCAATTTGTCCCAGGAATTCTAGTCAAAGTATACTAGAAGATGACAATGAATGTGATGTTGAAGTTAAATTGATTTCTAGTTTCTACAACAATGGAATTTATTAGCAGACACGAAATGTAAAGAGAAGGGGAATATAGTTATTGTAGTGATATCCCGGGACTTTTTAAAGCAATGAATCAAAACTATAATTTGAGTTTTTTCCCTGAAAGCTTAGGAAGTATGAGTGACGAACAGGGGGGGCGTTTTCACGAAGATTTATACATTTTCGAAGAACGACATCATGTTGGGATGAAGACGTATTAGGGGATTACTGTTGGTCTATTATATGAGAAACTATTATATTTACTATTCATACTAAGATTTTTTTCATTTTTAAGTAAATGCAGACGTGATAGAATTTTTTTATTATTTTTTTCTGGATAACTCTTACATAAATAAACAATAATTAACAACATTCAGCTGAGGTATAAAAACCGTGTAAACTAGTGTTATTTTTTGAATAGAAACATTTTCATTGCTTTCTGTTAGCATGTATTTAACCCTAATTAAACTTGCCAGTCTACACTACACAATAGCCAAACTCAAACTGTCACAAATACCACGAAAAACAAATGGCTCCAAAATAAACTAGTAGCGTGATACTTGCCCCACCCAGTTTTTAAAAATTTATATTACAAATTTAACTGAGGTAGCCGATACTTGATGGTAGTTCATTTTAAATAAATAAACAAAGATTAATATATATTACGGGTATCAAAGAATAATATTATTGATTAGTAAATTGATTTGATCTCTTATTGATGACAAATATATTTGATTTTATTCAAACTATCAAAAATTGATTATACGTGTGAGAAATGCTATATTTATATTTGAAGGTAGTCTGAAAAGTTTCCAGCCTAACACAGAAACAAGTTTTTTTTGTCAAATTCAGTTTTATTTCTCAATATAGTCTCCTTGAAATTCTATACACTTTTAATCGGTCTAAATAGTAGTTTTATTATTCGATGAAAATCTCTATCCTTTGAGCCAAACTTTAAGCCTATAAAAGAGAAAAAAGTCGTTGCGAGCCAGATCTGGTGAATATGGTGGGTGGTCAATCAATTCGAATCCCCAATCGTGAATTTTCGTCGACCATGGCGCCCAGTGAAGTGTGAGACCGTGCGTTGTCTTGGTCCTGCGTTTTTGGCCCCGAGTGAGCAATCGGGGCAACATGCTCAAATCTTCAGTCAATATATGATAGGCACTTTTTTTCGAGATGCCTACAGGCTCTGCTATCTCTATAACCTTAATTCGACGATCGTCTAGCCCCATTTGGTGATTTTTTTCGATATTATTTGTAGTGGAACCAGCTTTTGGCTGTCCAAAACGTTCATCGTTAACCAAGCTGGTACGAGCACGTTTAAATTCAGCTACCTATAATTTCACGGTGGCCAATGATGGTGCAGAACCCCCATAAACAGCATCCATCTCGGCTTTAATTTGCGTAGGCGTATTGCTTTTCAAATGCAAGAATTTAATGACGACACGATATTCGATGTTTTTTTTTTTACAGAAACACTAACGTCGACTGACATAAATTACTGTTAAACAACAATTGAACGTCTAATATGGTTGAAATTTCCAAGGTTTTCTTTCAACACAGGCGCAATTATATTCCCTAAACATTTTTGACCAATAACGCCATTTTCATGTTGAGGCTGGAAACTTTTCAAACTATCCTCGAATTCAAAATTAATATTTAAAAGCAATCTTATACTGGAAGACCCTACACGATAATGGATGAACAACAGTCAATTCACTCAATAATTTATTGCTTACACATTGACGATAGGCAATTCAATCAACAATCAATTCAACCCAAAATTCAGTCAATAAAAATTCCCACTCGCGATAATTTTTCCTATACCTTCAACTGAAATTCTTGCTTTGTTGATATAATTTTCGATTAAATTAGTCTTCTTTCTTTTTTCTTCTTTTATTCACGAGGTTCCAACTATTCTGGGGGTATCTTTGGACCCAGTACGATTCTGAAGGTGCTACATGTCGTTGTCATATGTTGTTCGCAGTGCGCTTCCATTTTATTCGTCAGAGGTTTGTGTGGGAGACGAGTAGTATCCATCTGACATACATGGTCATCCCATGGTAGCCTATGTTTTGTTATAATTTCTTCTACAGTTGTCCGATTTTAGATATGTCCATCCATACTTCTAATATGTATAATATTACGGTTAAAATCAGTATTCAGAAAAGGCGAATTTTATTTGTCCTCGAGATGTTGATCATCTTGCATAGGCACCATTTGCGTAATGTAAAGTCATCTGCTGCTTGACCAATTCTATTCTTGACTTCACCTGAAGATGCAGTTTTCTGTACCATACATTTTTTTTCATGTACCACTGATCAGTAGTTGTTGTTGTCCAGTTTTGGTCTAATAAAGGTAAACAGTGGGCTGTGATTCATCTGCGGACTAAACCGGTGTTGTTAGAATTTTGCACGTTTAAATTATACGAAGCATCCTCCGATATGTGCACATTTCAGATGCATGTGATTTAGAGATATCGTTTTTTTAGGATCATGTCCACAACCATACGTCAGCAAAAAGTAGATGTTTCACTGTAATGTTCTCAGACTGATGGACCTAGATACCTACATTCAAAATACCATTCATACATAACACAATACCTACCTCATTCGTGAAACCGTACCTTGAAATTTCAATTCGCCTTGTTATCTCCATTGAGTGTTCCAATGTGTAGCTCTACCCCGATATATGTAACTCTCAACATTACCAATGGCTAATCGGCGTAGAGATATGTAGCAGTTTGGTGGATTGGTTTTTCTATAAACCCATAAAACCATATTTTCACTTTATTCATTGAGTATTTCGATTATGGCTTATAGTTGTTCTTCAACAATTCTCAGCAATTACCACAGTGTCGTCTGCTTAGTGTGTATTATTCATTATAACATCGTTTATCTTAATACGAGGGCAAATTAAATATAAACCGGAATATTTTTATATATATATATTTATTATTTACAAAATAATAGAAAAAAACTATGTATCAATTTTCGACATAGTCTCCTCCACACTCTACACATTTTTCCCAGTGGTTTAGAAGCTTGTGAATTCCTTGCTCGAAGAAACTTTGTTTGGGTCATCAGCCAATTACGCACGAAGTCCTCAACATCTTGATCGTTGTCGAATCGTACCTCCAAGTGCATCTTTCAGGAATCCACCAAAAAATAATCCCAGGGTGGCAAATCTGGGCTGTATAGAGGGTATTTAAGGGTTTCTCAATGCATATTCCCTAGTTTTTCCTTGGTTAAAACCGCTGTGTGTGGCCTGGCGTTGACATGGAGAAGGAGGATGTCTTTGATGGGCACATCGCACCTCTTCCTTCTGTAAGCGGATTTTGTTGCCTCCTCTTACTACAGTTGGCAATAGTAAGCAGCATTAACCGTAATTTGATCAATCAGCAGAACTCCATTCCAGTCGAAAAAAAAACAGTCGCGGGAACCTTACCGTCTGAGAGATGGGTTTTGACCTTTACAGGGCAGGCTCGTCTTTCCTTCGCCATTTTGGATCTAGTGTGTAATTATGCACAAATGTTTCATCACATGTCACGATACACTTCAAAAAAGTCTCTCCTTCCGAAAGGTTCTCCTTCCTCCGGCCGAAATCGATTCAGAAGTGTCTTACTGATTTGCAATCGGATGTTTTTTTTTAATCTTCGGTCAACAACTTCGGAACCCATCGGACATAGATTTTATAGAAGCCAAGATGATTTCTGATGATTCACCTTTAAAGTGATTTCATGAATAGTGAACCACCGGTCACCTTCGATAAGGCCGCGAACGGCACCAATGTTGTCAGGAGTGACACTTGGCCTGGGACGTCGATTATGACTTACATTTACCACACTTTCTCTTCCACTCTTAAACTTCTTGTCCCAACCAAATTCTTGGGTCTTAGACAAGGTATCGTCCCCATACTGAATCTTCAACGAAGTTGATATTTGGGATGGCTTAACGCCTTCTTTGGTTAAAAACTTTATTATAGCCCGCTGCGTAATGGACGGTGGAACCTGTTGCTCACTCATAGCTATACTGACAAAAGAACTGAGTGAAACAGCTCACTCAGCGTTTCCTCCACTCTTAATAAATTGCACTGCAATGACCTACACTGACAGCCCGCTCGTGACTGGCTAAGGAAAGTAATTGTAAAATTCCGGTTTATATTTGATTCATCGTCGTAACTTCGCTAGGTTCCTCTAGACGTACTACTTCGCTACGTGCCTACGACTCGTCTTTGGATTTCGATATAGTCAATATTTCCTTCTTCCGTACCGACACATGCTTTGAAGTATTTTGTATCAATAATAACCCCAGTTACTAGCGTTCGAGTTACTTTTGTAAGATCTAGTAAAAATATTTTAAGATGTCTAATAAACTGAATAAAAATGCAAAATAAAATGGTCGTTCTTTTGAACAGAACATTCCTATTCCGCACTGATATATTTTTTCCGAATCAATAAAATTTCAACCTCCGAGGATATAATAAACTTCAAAATTAAAGCCACTTTATTAAATAAAGTTTTTAATATTACTCTTTTTTGTAAAGAATTATTTACACTGTAATATTGAAATTGAACATGATTAATGTGTATAACTGGTTTGAACAGTTTGGCGTTTAATAGCCATTTATTTCTTTTTTTATTTATTTTTAATGATATATAGGACATTTAGTACTTTTCTGGCAAGTTTTTTCTCGATTTCTCGAATGAACCTGTCTCAATACACGGGATATCGAATGTGGGGCTATTTATGAGACTAGCGTCATACAGTACCGAACAAGTTTATTTTGTTTGTTTGAAATGTTTGAATGGTTTTAACTAGAATAAAACCGATTTTATACATCAATGTTAGTTATGGATCCACCATTACATATTAGAATCAAAATACAAAACATTGGGTATAAGCTGATGGAAGTTGATCAAAGAAAGCAAAAAAATCTATGTACAGGATAGATCACGGCATTTGTTTTTCTGAGTCTGATCTGTATCTGATTTTCTTGAAAAAGGTAATACGATAACTCTAATATATGAAGGCATTAGATAATCTGTCCCATCCAATCCATGAAAAAGGTCTGATTTGTAGGAGAAAACGATAATTTTTATCAGGATAATGTACCTGCTTATAGTGGTCAATTGGATTAATTGAAGTATGAATTTTTGGTTTTAAATCGAATGAAGATGTACTAATAGCCATAGAGCAGTATTTTCAAACCACCATTTTAGGAAGGGGATATAATAATTGGAAAAACGCTGGACAAAGTTTATATAAAACTAACTGTGATAATTGAAACTTGGTTTTTTATTGTTAAAACAGATTTTCTATTGATTAGAACTCACAGAGGCTTAAACGCTTAAATTTCATAATTTGATTAATAATTTTCTGTAATATTTCTTACAGCTTCACCTCATTATAGGAAATTCGAATAAATCTACTTGATACTGTTTTAACTAATCAATCTTATGTACACTCCGTATTCTTTTATATTTTCTCACTACTCTATTAATGCCACTCATACATGCACGATAAATTTTTTAATTTTACAAACTCAAAAAAGAGCCAGCGTTCATTAAAATTCCACATATTTTTGGGCCTGTACAGGAGTATACTTGCCAGAATAGTGTATATTAAAAAAACATACATACTTTACACCCGGAAAAAAAATGATGTTAAATGTTTTCTATGGGTCTAAGAAGAAGGCCAGGAAAAATGTAAACAAATCCTGAATTTTCAGTTTTCTTGAAAAGTCGTACGATGGCGAGTGTTATATTTTTTAGTTAATCTATCAATGAAAAATCACGCATTAAAGCATTTAATTTAAATAGAATTATTTAATAGCGGAGTCCCTATTACAATCAGTCTGTATCGTTTCACAAAAAAAAATATCAAACTCCCTCTCATAAATCAATAAAAAACTTAAATAAAACTGTATCAACCTCTCATAAACTTAAAAGTAAATAACAATTCTTAATTTGTTTACTTAAGGAACAAAAAGAGATCACAAATTCGGTATTATAAAAGACATAGAAAATGACTGTATCATAAACAATTAAATATCACTAAACTCCACTAAACACCAAAACGCTTTTTGAAACTTCTCGACGCACGTTTCTCTAACCATGTTAGCATCATTAGGAGATGATTTAATCTAATTCTAAAACTAAACTCTGTTCTATTTATATGATAACCTTTCCTAATGAAGCGTGTAAAAATCATGAACCGTGAAATTTACTGAGACTTACATTAATAATTGAAAAAGTTGACTGAACGGAATAGGTCCTTTATCCCGGTTTATGATTTTCTTACATTTTTTACCTATTGTTATTTACACTTTAACCAGTCTTAAATTGTGGTCATGTTCGAGTCCATGTTGGGCAACATAAGATTTTTCATTTCTCCTATATCTAATGTGGGCAGTATGTTCTTTAAATCTCGTTAACATTGATCTTTTTGTTTGCCCAATTCCGACTTTTCTTGTTGATCTACTTTATCTTTTGGATTACCCAGGACTTATCTTAATTTATTACATGGTTTGTAGACAACCTTAATGTCCACATTTTTCAAAATTTTATCTAGCCCTCGTGTTAACACGTTGGCTACCATACGAGTCGGTATCGACTCACATGAAAAAGTGCCAAATCTACCGCGTGGGTTGAAATCGGGTCGCGACAAGTCTGAACACGAGCCCACATGAATCATTACGTCTCATGCTTGTTTACTTCAGTTGTGCAATAAACCTCATATCAAGTGCATTGGCCCAATTAGTCAATTGATTTTATTTAAATATTGTGAGTGATTTTTAGTGATCTGGCTGCTAAGGTAAGTTATTATAGCTTATTATTACCCCATTTCGAACGAAAAAAATTGTGAGACGATTTCGACTCTCAATTTTCTCTTATCAATTTTTTACAATGAAAACAAAAATGAAATTTTGAATTTTCATTATTTATTCACCTTGTTATTGAAGTAAATATTATTCATTATTATTATTATTATTTCGTGTTATTGTAGATGAATGGTTCTATACCTAGAAGCTGCAAAAGGTTAACATCTGTATGGTGTCTGAAATTCAGCGAATGAAAAGGTATCTGAAATTCAGCGAATATTAGAAGAAGATTCAGAAAATGAAGGGGAGGGTCAGGATTTCTCTTCTGATGTCAGCGAATACGAACCAGATGAAGAAGAGAATATTTCCGAAAGTGACGACAACGCTGATGATGGTGTCCTATCTGATCCGCAGTCTCCAGGACCATCAGTATCAACAACTCCAGTTCGAAAATGGAATAGCGTTACTGGTGAACTTTTAAAAACATTTGCCTTTACCGGTGACTCCGGATTAAAAAATATTAACGGAGTAAGTAAGGAAATAGATGCCTACTTACTTTTTCTGGACAATGAGGTCATTCGACTAATGTTAGAATGGACAAACAAGGCAGGAGAAAAATATTTTATTTCTAAAAATAAACAAATCCAGTGGAAAACTGTAACTGAGTTGGAATTGAAAAAATTTCTTGCATTGTTGCTCTATTTTGGTTTAGTCCGATATCCGTCATTAAAAAATTACTGGTCGAGGGATAGAAAATTCGTAAATCTATTCGTGCGCAGCACCATGCCACGAAATAGGTTTGAAGAAATTTTACGCTTCATTCACTTCTCAGACGAAGACAGCCGGCCAGATGATAGACTGAAGAAAGTGTATGATTTAGTCCACATGATGAATAAAAAATTTCAATATTACTCCAACCCAGAGGAGGACGTAATAATTGATGAGACCATGGTGCCTTTTAGAGGTAGGCTGAAGTTTCGCCAATATTTACCAGGAAAGGCACACAAATATGGAGTAAAATTATACAAGGCTTGTGGAGCAGACGGCTATACATACAGTGTTAAAGTTTATTCTGGTAAAGAAGATGACAAAAATCCAGCGGATTTGCGGCACAGCAATAAAGTTGTGTTGGGCTTATTGCAGAATTATCTAAACCAAGGGAGGACCTTAGTGGTCGACAACTTTTATACAAATATCGCAATAGCAACAGAACTTTTGAAGTCCAACACACATTTAGTTGGAACAATGCGGGCGAGAGTGAAAGACGTTCCCAAAAGTATTTTAAATGCGAAATTGAAAAGGGGAGAGGTTGTTGGACTTGAAAGCGACGACGGCATTGTTGTCGGCTGCTGGAAGGATAAAAGGGATGTGCGATTCATAACAACAAAGCATACTTTGGAAATGGTACCTGTTGGAAAAAATAGAAAAGGCGAAACAGTAAACAAGCCAACAGCCATTACATATTACAACAAGAGGAAGCAAGGCGTGGATCTCTCTGATCAGATGACCTCTTATTATTCACCGCTGCGTAAAACGATTCGTTGGTTCCATAAAGTTGCTTTCTTGCTGATACTAGGAACATCTGTTGTAAACGCGTGGCTAATTTTCAAAAAATTGACAGGATCTAAACTGTCCATTGCGAATTTTCGAGAATCTCTGATCGACTATCTCGTAAGCACTTCAGGACCAGCAACTCCGTCTACCTCTACCAAGAAAGACAAGCATAGCTTACAAGAAACCACCCAAAAAGATAAGAAAAACCACTCTGTGAGACGTCGCTGCGTTAACTGTTACGCCACCCTCAGCAAACATCTCGGCAGAAAAGAGGCACTGAAAAAATGCCCTAAGGTTGTTACCAAGTGTGTGACATGCCTAGGGGAACCATCTATGTGCCTAGAATGCTTTGATAAACATGATACATAGTTTTGTTTTTATATATAAAAAGAATTTTTTTTGTATTTTTTATAAATTTTTTAAAATTAAAAATCTCAAAAACTACAAGACTTTTCCTTGGCCCAACTATACCATTCTGTAGGTCTTTGTGGCACAGTATTTTTAAATTGCCATAAGAGAAGCACTAGCGTGAGCCACTATATCGACTCTCACTTTTTTGTTAGCTTCTTTCCACTGCGAGACGAAATCAACCCGCAATAGTGTACTACCTAAATTTCTTTGCGAGTCGATTTCGAACCACAAATATGTGTTAACGCCAAAGTACCAAATGACCGCGGGCCATATAGACTGAAAAAAACCACTTATGGTGGTAGCCAACGTGTTAATTGGGCATCAAACGGTATTAGCATGAATTTATTTTTGTTCTGATTCTTTTGAAAAGTCGAAGATTCTTTTAATAATTTTCTAAACCTATGTTTTCTAATTAATTTATCTACAATATTCTTATTATAACCATTTACTTCAGATACCTCCTTAATTAATTTTAATTCTTTGTTATAATTATCTCTGTTTAAAGGAAAATTGATTACTCTACCATAAAATTTAAACTATCCATCTTATTTTGGAAGCTATGATTCGAATCATTAGGAATGTATCTCGAAGTAGTGGTATTTTTTCTAAAAATATCAAAATCTAACCTATTTTCATTATTTATACTGACTAAAACATCCAAAAATGGCAAACTATCATGTTTTGGGATTTACTATTTAAGTTCTTAATAAAATCATCTAAGTTTTTTTTTAAATCGAAAATTGCAAAAACGCTATTAACATATCTTAACCATACCTTCGGAAAGTAACTGAATTCATCTTTCGCTTCGGATTCAAATTTGCTCCTGAATAAATTGACTAAGAACGCTGACAGAGGATTGCTCAGTGCCGTTTCTTCTTGTTGTTCGTAAAACCTGTTATTAAGTTAAAACAATTTTGCTTCATACATGATGTTAACTTGGGTAGTGAAACGTACGTCGAGAGGTTTCAAAAAGCGTTTTGGTGTTTAGAAGCAAATCTCTTCGAGTTCAGTGTTTCACACCGAAGGTTCCAATAGAAGATCACATAGAATACATAAGATCCAATAGAATACATAAGATCCAATAGAATACATAATGGGCAAATTGTTTCTGGTTCTCTTCAGGAAAAATAATTATTTTCCGCTTTTTTTAATTTATTTTTTACTTAGACCGGGGACTCTTTCTGGTAGGATAAAACCGTGACCAGTTATTGGGAAAACTATTTACGCCTTCGTGATGTTTTCAGGAGAATTGGTCATACACTTACACAGCATTGCTACCAAAGGTTAGTTTGTATTCTGGCCTAAATAACCACTTAACATTAGTCTCGTTCTTAGGTTTGTTCTAGCAAAGATTTCAAACTGTTTCAAACGGTTCCAAACCGTCCGGAGTTTGTGCAGATGACCGAAACATTCGCATTCATTCGCCTGCGTAAACTCCGGACGATTTGAAACCGTTTGAAATATTTGCTAGAATAAACCTATTAAGATTTGTTAGTTTAGTAGCTTAAAGAATATCGTATACACAGGAGGAGATCTTATTCGATCCTTTTAAAAATTGATTCTCTGTCCTAGTAAGAGATTACTGTTTGTGGAGAGAGGGGAACTGAACAAAAACGAGAATACTACAACAAATGGCTCCAAATAGGCATAGAGAGACGGTTGACGGTTGGTTATATATAGAATAAAGTATGCGAATGTTAATTTTGGACGTCTTATAAGAAGAGTGTTCAGTAACCGGGACTTAAGGGAACACACTAAAATCAGTTTTTACAATGCCGTAATAATTCCCACTCTTCTGTATGGAGCTGAATCATGAGTTCTGTATCGGAAACAAATAAAACAACTTGGGAGATTTCAAGACTATCGGACCAATGTGGAGGTACTTGAACGAGCCAGCAGTTTGAACATAGAATCCCAGATCATGAGAGCTCAGCTAAGATGGTTAGGCCATTACCAGATGATGCAGGATACTAGGATGCCGAACCAGATTATCTATAATGAATTAAATAATAAGAAACGAAATCTGAAATGTCCAAAAAGTAGATATGAAGTCGTAATAAAATCATCTCTAAAGAAGTCTATGTCAAGCATGTCCGAATGGGAGAAGACAGCAAACGGCAGTATCAAATGCCGTGAGATGATATACCGAGCTGTACAGCTCAATGAGGAAGATAATCGCCAAAAAGCCGCAGCGAAAAGCCCGGCACGAAAAGCCAAACAGACTGGACCGTGTGTACCAATTCTGTATCCTCCTGACCTTAAATGCCCAGCATGCGGAAGAATTTGTAAATTTAAGCAGGGTTATCTGAGCGATTATAAAACCCAAAATTTTTCAACAATGGGTTCGGATTGACAGCCATCACCAACTGTTTGTGGAATTCTTCCTTTGAGATAGTCGTTACGGTCACGGTTTCAAATGTAGGTCACGGTGTAAATGACCCATTTGACATGACCATTTTAAATAGACATGTAGTACCATGATGTTATACTTAAAAAGTTGTGTAAATACTTCTTCAAGATGATATTCGGATTCGGATTTTTCTGAAATATATTTTACCCATTTATTGTCGACTTTAATAGATGACATTTGCTGTTTAGGACGTTTCAGTTTTTTCGTTACCTTCCAGAGTAAGCAGTCTGTATCTCGGCATGGCATTAATTTTTCTGCGTATTCTTGGAAGTTGTTTGTTTAGTTCTTATAGTTATTTGTGAGAGTTTAAAACTTTTAATCTTAGACTGATAGGACATTTTTTCGATTGTTTATTGTTAATACCATTATGATACGAAGTTGATTGCCAGTCAGCTTCTTGAATCAGTTTGATAAGAAGTTGATTGCCGGGCAGCTTCTTGAATCAGTTTGATAAGTATTTCGGTTGCAGCTTCTATTTCTTCATGTAATTTTAGACGTATTTTGTAAGTTGATTCTCATATTTATGATTTCTTCAAAAAATGTCTAGTTTGCATTTGGATTGGTAGCCCTTTCTTAATTTTGGGTGTCGTTGTTACTGTAATGATCATATGAGAATGGTCAAGGTTCAGGTCAAGTGTAGGTCTTTATTGATTGGATATGCCGTTAACTACGAAGAAGTCCTAGAAATCTAGAATTTTATTGGGCCAGTATGTCGGTTTGTAGATAAAAAGATGTAGAAGGTGTAATTCCTGAATCCATCTGTAAAATATCCTTACTCTTCCATTGGGGGACAAACGCGAATCCCAACTAACATTTTTTGCGTTATAGTTTCCCCCTGTAAATAATCTGTTTCCAAGACATTTAAATAGTTTTACGAACCCTTCTCTATTTGGTGAATGATTAGGTGGGCACTAAAATGGAGAGTTGTTGGAGAACCCATCCCGTCTTTGATCATAACACACGCAGCTTGAATATAATTTTCGTCGATATTAAGTAATTCATTATTTATGAGATTTTGTTTGAATATTATTGCCGCACCTACTCTAATATTTCTTTCAGGGTGTCTGGCATTGTATGTAATGTAATGTGAGATTATAAATTGAGCGCTGCTATATAGATATATTCCAAAATTACTATTCCGAAATTACTATGTTATTAACATTTAAGAATAACTCGACATCGTTCTTATGCTTTAATATTGCATTACCATTCTATTCAGCAATTCTGAATAATTGTACTGCCATTAATGATCACGTTCGCTAGCGGTTTTAATTATTTTAAAATAAAATCATTATCTTTGGAGTACATAAATTTTCATTATTCCTTTTTAGAAATATATGTCGGTTATTATGCAAATATTACGGTTACAATATTAGTTTAAAGCACTATTCTATAAAACCTTGACTAAATAAATTTACATTAATATTTTGATGGAATTCAATAATGGATTAATGTGAGTATGTAAATTTTAGGTAATAGCATGCAAATTACTATACGTGGGTAGTTGAAAAACTATGCTGATCAAAGTCCATTCTAAACAATTTTACGATCGATGTTTATATTTGTAAATTGGTTTCCGTATTTGCAGCTGGATAGTTGAACAAATATCATAGTAGAATAACTGTTCTAATATTTACCTAAAATTGAAAATTTTAAAGATATAAATGAATAGTTGGCATACAAGAATACAATTAAAAATGGTCAACATGATTTTTATAACATTGATGAGAATGCTCTTTTTGCGTTTCATTTAGGTAGTTATTAAAACACCTTTTTACAGAAATCGCTTAACACGTCCCATTTTCAAGCATCTGCTTCTTCTGTACGTGCCTGTAATTATGTACCTGGCTTTGGACTAGACAATGTAGGAATTACCACAAGACTGTAGAAGGGGTATTTCCACAGTAGTCTACAAACCTTTAAAGGCAGTTTTATTGTTTTCTATAGTTTAGTTTGTTTCTGTCTTATTTACAGTGCAGTTAAATATTTAAGTCGATTTTATATAAAATGGCAGGTTCTAGTAGCCGGTTTGCAAAAAATTTGGCACTTAAAATAATATTTTAAGTGCCAAATTGGAGATAAGATACAAGTTGAGCTTCTCTTGTTTACTGTGTGAGTTGTCACGTAAATTTAGTGCAGTGGATTGTACAGGTGCAGTGGATCACAAGAGAAATTCTATACCCTTTGCTGTTTCTGTGGTGTGGAGAAAACCTACTGGCCATGTAAGTTATTACTACTTTTGTATCACTAAAACAGAAAGGATTTCAAAAAAGCAAAGGGACCAAATTCAGTATCCAAATTTGCTTTCTGCACTTAGATCAGTTCCTCATAGCCAGGAAATGTCGGTAATGATTGCGCCTTTAAACCTGGGCAACATGTTTCCCAGTGGTTATAATTATTTATCAGGATCTAATCCACAACTTCCTGAGAGTACCAGTTGTGACCTAATATTTTTAACAACTACCAGTGAACTTCACTTAGTAACTCAGAATGAATTAAGTGATTTGGTACATGACCTGGGATTGTCAAAATACAAAATCGGAACATCCTGGGAAGTGTTTCACTTTACGACAACGTAATTTAACATTTTCAAGTTTGTTTAAAATGGAAGGATCGCTATGTGTCTGTTCGCACACACACACAATCGCTGTGTGATATTGATGGTTTAATGAATGAGCTTAATATAGAACATATACATTTCGAGCGGCGTATTTTTATAGATTCGTCGAAATACAGTCTAAAATCTGTACTGTACGAAACTTAGGAACGATATTAAATCGTGTTAAATAGGAACAGTATCATTGTGATATTTGTGGGGATTTAAAAGTGATAAGTATATTGCTAGGACTTCAAGGGGGTTTTACAAAGTATTGCTATTTTTTGTGTCTACGGGACAGTAGAGTAACAAAAGAACAGTAATTACAGTAAGAAAAATTGGCCTCAACTTCTTTTGAACGTGGTACTTTAAACATAAAATATATCCCCCGCCTCACAATATTAAGCGTGGACTAATAAAAAACTTTGTCAAAACCATGGACAAAGAAGGTTAAGGTTTCAATACCTAAAAGAAATATTTCCTCAATTAAGTGATGCAAAACTAAAAGAAGGCATATTTATTAAACCTCAAATAAGGAAGCTTCTAGGTGATTTTCGTTTTCAAGAAAAATTAAATGGAAAGGAATTGACGGCATCGAAATGTTTTGTAAGTGTAGTGAAAGGATTTCTAGGTAATAAGAAATTTTAAACTATAAAAACGTCATATATAAACTCTTGAAAGCCTATGAAATACTAGAGTGTCGCATGTCTTTAAAAATACATTTTTTACACTCGGATTTGGATTGAATACTCTTGGATTTTTTTCCGGAAAATTTGGGTGCAGTAAACGACGAACAAGGTGAGAGGTTTCACCAGGACATCAGTACGATGGAAACAAGATACCTGGGACGTTAGAACACATCTATGTTGAACGGCTACCGCTGGTTTTTGAAAAGAGATGATGCTACAGAACACAGGAGGAAAAAGTGAAAGTTTTTGTCGAGGGTATGACAACTCATGTAATATATTTTTTATTCACTAAATCCACAGTAATGTCTTTGCATAGATTTAACACGTTTTACATGTTTGTATTAAATAAATATTAGATTGTAAAAATATGTCGTCTCCTTTTTTTCCCCATCACCGATCCCCTGTAACAAAAAACTGTACGTATTACAGTAATACGCTTTTTTTCGGATTTAGGACTATAAAATACTTCATATACACCTATTTTGATCAGTGTTACCTTAAAAAAGTTTCACTCAGTTTCAAACTCCAATAAAAGTGAATAATTCGGTACATAGGATAAACAGCTGTAATACCTTAGTTTTAAAGTAGGTAGTGCTTGAGAATGTAACGTTGTTTTACGAAACTATAGTCACACAAACTTAAAAAATAAAAGTAATAGATTACAGGTAAACGATCATAAAGTAACGGACAAATCAATCAATAAAACTAAAATTGTTTTCACGACACTTTCTGAACCACTAACGGCGCGTGAAATTGTCAACGGTACCCTTACCCTATGCAACACATATTTTTCTTTGCGCCTGCAAAGCATTCTTGCCTTTTTGGAAGTAAAAAACCTAATATGCCGAAAATGCTCCTTATGTTTCTACTATTTTTAAGCTTAACAAAATTTAAAAATAGAACTAAATAAGGAATTTTTGTTTCTAAATACTGGCCGAAAATTCCTTCAGTCCAATAACATCAAAACTTTACACGTGTGCAGAAGATAATACGTCAGTTTTACGACACAATTGCCATAGAGCACCAAAAACGGAACAAATTTTTGCATCAATCTATAGTTTTTTATTATGATCTGTTTGATTGAATAATGTTGCAACCGCCGTTTGGTCGCCGCATTATTATTTCACCTTGACCCCTCGTAAAGCTCTTTCAGAGATTATTCTGATTTAAACAATCTTATTCCAATAAATTTATGTATCAAAAATTAAAAATGGTTATGATATGATTAGTATAGGAATTTTACATTTAACTAATTATTGTATATTACGAAAAAGCAAAACCCACACTATTGTTATACAATTCATGACGAACGTTATGAAATTCATGACGTCGTAACGAAGATAAAAGCCATAACGATAGTTAAGGTATAGATGATTAATATTGTAATCTTAACAAAGTTAATTTAAATTATTAAAAATAAAGTAAACAATATTCGTTTCGTGACGGATGCTACGAAATTTATGATGTCTTGACGAAGATATGTCATAACGATAGTTAAAGTACGGATGATTAATATTGGAATCTTAACGAAATTAATTTAAATTATTTTATGAAAAGAAATTAAACAATGTACATATTTGATACGTACATTAATATTTTTGATGAAAAACAGATATTAAGATGTATATTTTATGAGCGAAAGAAACGTGATATTTCAAAAAGCTCCTTTATCAACACAAATCATCGACAAACGTACCAGTCACCCCCAAGGCTAATCGCACCATCCTCTTACCACATCGGCTGGAATAGGGTTTGTATCCATCATTTAGGCAAACAAAGATTAATGTTGAGGCGGTTTGAATTGTTTAATTTATCTTAATGTTATTCTGCACATGATAGTTACGGATAGAACACGAGTTCGCCGTGTAGAAGTGATAAATTGGCATTAGGAGGGGCGCTGAACCACTTCCGCCGAGGGGGGAAGAAAGGGGGAGTGAACTCAAGAGTAAACAGCCTTGAAAGGGTCGAGATATTAAGTGGAGTATTTGTGTTTTTCTTCAAGGACTGCTATTTTTAGAAATGTTGGTTGGATTTCGGTATTTAGATTAAAATTTATACTAATATAAGGTACATGAGGTGATTAGTTTTAAAACAGGCTAAATCCATTTTCAAAAAATTTTCAGGAGATACAAAAAATAGTTTAGCTATGTATTATGGTTTAGATTTTTTATTAATTTTTACTGGGAAGAAGGAAGGTCTTCAACCATTTAAGGTATACTTTCAATATCATATTATTTCCAGGTTACCCAAAATTTAAATTTAAATTTTAAATTGAGCAGGTTTTGAAGGAATCTCTGT
Organism: Cosmopolites sordidus; assembly: GCA_031761425.1. Classification (NCBI taxonomy): domain Eukaryota; kingdom Metazoa; phylum Arthropoda; class Insecta; order Coleoptera; family Curculionidae; genus Cosmopolites; species Cosmopolites sordidus. The sequence goes on from JARFXV010001665.1 coordinate 642,290, forward strand.
AGCTAACCTTTATTTGTCCCTTCTTTCTGTAAATCTAGTTTCAAAAAAAAAACAAAACAATATTTTGATTTATTAGGTAAAAAAAATATGAAAAACAAAAGTGGAAAATATTTTTTTATTGAAGAAAAAATACCTGATATAAAAATGGTTATCAATCATGTCAAATTTAATATGGTAAAACAAATTTAACTTAAAAACAATACCACTTTTCAATTGAAATTATGAAAAAATAAATTTATTAATTTAAATAAACGCATTTTCCGCAAAGAGGATGTTTTCACACATTCCTTCACTTTCTTCGCATAAATCTCGGCTTGTATAATTATTAACTATAACTTTTTTATAATACCCACAATTCAGAATCATATTTAATATAAATAATTCTTACAGATTGCTGGATTAATTTTAAAAATTTTTAGCCTGACACAAAGATGATGCAAATATGAGCAAGTGACGATAATATTCGGCAAGAATGATTCGTTAGATGGCATACGTTGAAAATTCAGATGCATACGTCTGGTGCAATTTCTTGCGTACGTTTAGCCGTAGGTGTGGTAAGTAGTTTGCAGACGAGGTGTAGAGAGTTTTATCACGAGAGACGTAAAAAGATAATTAGATTTATCTTTAAAGGATTTATTTCTTCATTTTCGATGGTTTTCGACCGACAAAATTGTTACATAAGTCCAGAATCTTATACTAAATAATCGTCGACTGAGGGTACGTTGACATCGAGAGAAAGCTTTCTTCTCGATGTTTGTTAATAGTGGACGAAAGTCTCATCCAAATGTACACTTCTCAAGGGTGTTTATTCTTATTTAAAAGCGATTCAGTTTCGATTCTTCGACATTTTATAACAACAAATGAATCCTATGGTTTTCTGGGATTTTCATTATATGGTGCTCGTAGACTACCGGGCTGAAGGTAGGCCCACCACCGGAGAATATTAAAATCTATTGCTGGACCTATTCAGGTTAAGCAACCAAATCTGGCTAAAATGAAAGTGATCTTTCACTACGATAATGCAGCTGCATTACGTTCTTGCTACTCAATGATCTACGCGCCAAAGTATTCACATTCATTAGATTTCGGTTCCAGCGATTACTTTCTCTTCCCAAAAGCGAAGGGAAACTTTAAATTATGAGATCAAAGCTGAAACAACCACTTATTTTGCGGAGTTAGACAAATGGAAGAGCTGAAGCATTGGTTGGTCTAAACGTGTTGAATTACAAGGTCTCAAAAATGTTGTGTTTTTCTTGTCAACTTTTCGAATGACCCGTATTCGATGTCTGTACTGTATAAATCAATATATCTCATTAGTGATATCTTTCTTTTATTCTTCTCTTTCTTTAACTTTCACGTAAGGCATTGATTCAGATAAAAAATACTGCTCTTCTTTTAGAGCCATCCTTAAAAGTTTTTCTGTAATTTGAATATGCGAATATAGCCGTTATCTGTAACGGCTATATTCGCATGTTCAAATAATAAACTTACTTTTTAAATAATTTTCTTACTTTTGAAATATACAGGCCGTATAAAAAGAAATCGAAATTTTGCCGTAAGAACAAATAGGAAGACTTATTTCTAAAAATACATTTATTTAAAGGATACTCGCTTTGTAGCTATAGAACGTTCAAAATGAGTAATGAGCATTTCAAAGAAGTTCTAGAGATTCTGTTTCAGAACTTCTTTCAACGCTACAGTTATGGCCGTCTCAATTTTGTCGTTGTAACGAATGCATTTCGTTCAAATTCTATATTTCTGAATAATCATAAAGCAAATGCGATGGTCTCATGCGTCACTATATAGCATAACTGGAACGTTTTCTGCAACAAGAGGTTTAATTTTTCAGTTGATTCTAGATCACCTGTAGGTTTCTTTCTTGATTTGTCCTGTTGATTATAGAGTTACAAGATATTTTTGTAGTTCGTCTGTGATTTATTCAAGAATTCTTGAACACAAGATTTCTTTATATTATGTTTATTTCAACAGTTCTCAATATCGTAAACTAATATTCATCTATTTTAGGCAGTATAGCATAATTAGAATAGGTTTATTGCCATTTTTGTAAATTGAATCTCGGTATTTTTAATGGATAAAAGTTGTTCGTTGGAGATGAATTAAAATGTGTTAAAAAAAATCATTATTATCATCATCAGCCCGTGTTGAGCCACTGCAGGATGAAGTCTTCTTCACTATTTTCCAACTTTCACTGGCCTGGGTTTTCCTCTGCCACTCTGGTCCAATATACTTAACGATATCATCAATCCATTGTGCTTTCGGTCTTCTTCGCGGACGTTTGCGATCAAGCGGTATCCACTCCAGGATTGCCTTGGTCCATCTGTTATCCCATCGCATCGCTATGGCCTGCCCATCTCCATTTCAATTTCTTTACTCTTCCAATGATGTCACAGAATTTCGTTTGTTTCCTGATCCATGCGCAGGACTTTTTGTCTCGTCTTGTAATGCCAGGCATACATCTTTCCATTCCCCTCTGTGCTCCCCGAAGTTTTTGAATTGATTCTGATGTGAGTGTCCAGGTTTCACTTCCGTATTTCATAACGGGTAGAACGCACTGATCGAACACTTTTCTTTTCAGGCAAAGTGGGAGTCTGCTCTTAAACACAATCTTGAGCCTGCCAAATGCCTGCCAGCCACATTTAACATGCTGTTCCACCTCGCGGGCGGTATTCCCCTCCATTGAAATCCTCTACCCAAGATATATAAAGCTGTCTACAATCTCCAACTCCCTTCTTAAAACTGAAGTTCTTCTGTCCTGAGCGAACTTATTGAACATAACCTGGCTCTTTTTCAGGTTTATTTTTAAGCCAAATGGTTCGCCAGCCTTTTGCAGTTCTTGTATGCGCCTTTGCAGCTTCACTGGGTCTTGTGAAAGGAGAACGATATCATCTGCAAATCTAAGATGGTTTAAGCTTGCACCATTGATCTTTACACCATCCTGTTCCCAATCCAGTTTACGGAATACTTCTTCAAGACCAGCTGAGAAAAGAATAGGCGATATTGCGTCACCCTGCCGTATACCTTGTTCTACATTAATTTCCACTTCAAGATCATCGAGGTGAATTGTGGCTGTAGCTCCATCATATATCGATTTTAATAGGTTTACATATGCTTTATCTACCCCTTGGCTAAGCAGTGCATCCATTATCGCATGTTTTGAGATGGAGTCAAATGATTTTTCGTAGTCGATAAAAACCAAGCACAGCGGCATGGTATATTCGTTGTGCCTTTCTATGGCCTGCTGTACAACCTGGATGTGATCCATTGTACTGAATCCACTTCTGAATCCTGCTTGTTCTCTTGGTTGTGCGTTATTCAGTTTTTTAATTTTTCATTTAGAAATTATCTTAGTGAAAACTTTGTATATTACTGATAGGAGGCTTATTGGACGGTAGTTCTTTAAATCTTCCTGTGCTCCGTTTTTATGTAAAAGGATCGCTTCTGCATTGTTCCATAAGTCAGGTACTTTTTGTTCTTTGAGGCATTTTGAGTATAATTTTGACGTTGTTTTATGTAACTTCCGACCACCAGCTTTTAGCATTTCGACAGTTACACTGTCCTTTCCTGGAGCTTTGCCGTTTTTCATCGATTCTATAGTATTTGTTCTTCCGTGAGTATTGTTGTATTTGATTGGTTCTGATCTTCATATAACTGGGAATAAAATTATCTGACAACCTGTAACATTTGCGTACGCGCCCTGCATAATGTGCCATCCTCAGGCCTTAAGGCATATATTTGCGTTCTTTTGTTTCTCAGCTTCTGTTTAGCCTTGTTAATTCCTTTGTTTTCTTCCAGGGTTTTTTACACTAGCTGCATGTTGAATAGGCGCGTGTCCTTTCTGATACGTTTTCTTATAGTTTTGCAGAGCTCAGTGTACTCGACCCTGCCAAAAGAAGTACCTGCATTTCTCATTGCCCGCCGTTTCTTCATTAAATCAATGGTCTCCCTGGATATTTTTGTTTGTTTGAGACATTTTTCTTCTGGTGCTATTGAAGCAGCCGTTTGAAGCACATTGTTGGCGATTACTTCATATTAAACTGATGGTTCCACTTTCCCCGGATCTTGTAACACAGCAAACCGGTTTGACCAGCAGTTTCCCAGAATCCACTTTACCCTTCTTTGATCTAACCATTATTTCGCGTTCTGTTCGACAGTTAATCCTAACTTTTGCTCGTACCATACGGTGGTCACTTCCAACATTAAAATTGTTAAGGACAGTACAATTGGTAAATATTGTATTCACTATATCAATTTCACTTGTTAGCCCAGATGAACTTTTCCGTATCCATTTTGTGGTGATATTTTTGTTATAAAACGAATTCATAATATATAGTTCTTGTCCTTCTGCAAAATTAACCAATCTGTCACCTCTATTGTCTCGCTCATCAGTTCCATATGGGCCGGTTGCATTTTTGGCAGATCTTGTTGTTCCAATTCTGGCATTAAAATCACCCATCAGGATTTTGTGTCTACATTTCTTCTTGAATAAAAGCTGGGCTACATCACCATAAAATTCCTCAATTTCCTCATCCCTATGGCTTATAGTTGGTGCATAAGCTTGGACGATTTGAAGCCTAAACTTTTTATTCAGCTGAATGTGAAGCCTAAACTTTTTATTCAGCTGAATGACGCATTGGGCTAGTCGGTCAGATGTACTTTCAAATTTTACTACACTGTCTTTCAGCTTTCGATTGATGAGGAATCCAATTCAGCCACATCGGCCATTTTCCGCAACTCGTGTGTAAAGTACGTGTCCAGTTGGTTCCAGTTTGATTAACTCTTCGCCCTTTCTTCGTGTTTCACAGAGCCCAATAATATCCCAATGTATGTTGTCCAGTTCGATTAATAGTTTTTGCAATCGGGCCTCCGTTTTTATAGTCCGTATATTTAGCGTTACAATGTCAAAAGGCCAATGGCAGCCTGATCCAACCCGATGATTCTTAGTACCATCTGCCTTAGGGCAGGTCTTCCCGCTGCCGTAGGTAGTTGCCCCTTGGCCTTCGACGAACGAGGGCCGTGTTTGAGGTTGTAGTGTCAAATTGAAACATATTGAAATACCATGTTGAATATATATATATATATATATATATATATATATATATATATATATATATATATATATATATATATATATATATATATATATATATATATATATATATATATATATATATATATATATATATATACATATATATATATATATATATATATATATATATATATATATATATATATATATATATATATATATATATATATATATATATGAGGCGATCGCCTTCGCCCAACCGCCACCATACGCCATCACGTATCTCCCAGAACCGGTTTCTAGCCTTTCAGCCGTCATCAGCCGAGTTGAAGATGAATGCAAGGAAAGAACTTGGGAGCGACCGTCGTCTCTCTACAAATCGGTCCCTAGAGATACGTGATAGTGTAAGGTGACATATATATGTATATACGTTATATATTATAACATACTTCGGCAGAAGAGTTCAACTGTTGTTGCACTCTTCTGCCGAAGCGAACAACATTTGAATATGCCAATCTATATACAGTGGTGGCCAACTAATTAGAAATACGTACTATAAAAATCAATGCGCGTGAGTACTTCTTTTTAAAAAGAGAGTTCGGTTGTTTGTTGTTAATCCTCTCGCTTGTCTGTTGTTAATTCTATGGCTATAATAAGCAATATATATATATATATATATATATATATATATATATATATATATATATATATATATATATTGTTTATTGTTGTTCTCAGACGAAAAATGCAAGGGATGCAAAACATAAATAAAACTTAGTGATAATACAACTGGCCATATAACTATATGTCCAGTTGTATTCCTGCCAGAAACGGCAGGAATAAGAGCGTTCAGTATATTTTAAAACTGCAAAGTGACAGAAATTTCTTCTTACATCTTGTTAAACTACATTATAATAGAAGCTGTGACAATGGCGGCTCGTGAGGGAGGGCGTTGGGCCCCTCCAGCATTTATCACAGTAAATAATTTTTCAGAGCAAAATGCCATATTTTATTTTCGTTCAATTTCTTTCCTATAACTCATTTTTTTGGTTTACCTCCTGTATAGTGTTTTAATAGCACGAAAAGTAACACAACGCTAATTTAGAAATTTTTGAACTTTCTGTATCTGAAGAAGTTTTTAAGGAAAGCTTGATTTTAATTGATGAATTTTTTGACGAATAAATAATCTTTGCTGATAATGAATATACATAAAAATTAGTACTGCAGAACAAGGACTTTTTATTAAAACTCATCGAAGTTTTTCGTACGTTGACACAACAATTACATTAACCTTTGAGGGGATTATATTGAAAAATAAAATTTTTACGCTCAACATGTTTCCTTTTATGACATTTGTGCACAAATTTTGAACATGCTATAAATAATGTAATGTGATTTCATATTTTTCTGAGAGGCAAAGGAAACATATGGTAGTATAACATGTGATATAGTTATCATAACATATGATACCTATAGCAGACATTTTGCTGAGTAAATATACTTGAATACGTCCAAGTGTTGTCGTAGTTGATTGATATATACTGTGACGATAAATTACAGTTACTAAAGTTTTGCAATTTGTAAATTTTATATTTTTATAAAATGTTATTAAGGTATTCAAAATATTATAAATTGTTTATTGTGAACAAAACATATGTACATTTCATTGTTATATGTGCCCCTTACAATAGCTGCAAAAGGATACATAACTGGGCGTAGTGAAAAATTATTGAACAATAAAGAAGCCATCAGCCATACAATAAAAATACAATAAAGATTTGCATTTCAAGCCGTATAACAGTTAGGTAACCCAAGATTTCAAGCCAAATGGCCATTTGTTGCACACACACACACACACACACACACACACACACACACACACACACACACACACACACACACACACACACACACACACACACACACACACACACACACACACACACACACACACACACACACACACACACACACACACACACACACACACACACACACACACACACACACACACACACACACACACACACACACACACACACACACACACACACACACACACACACACACACACACACACACACACACACACACACACACACACACACACACACACACACACACACACACACACACACACACACACACACACACACACACACACACACACACACACACACACACACACACACACACACACACACACACACACACACACACACACACACACACACACACACACACACACACACACACACACACACACACACACACACACACACACACACACACACACACACACACACACACACACACACACACACACACACACACACACACACACACACACACACACACACACACACACACACACACACACACACACACACACACACACACACACACACACACACACACACACACACACACACACACACACACACACACACACACACACACACACACACACACACACACACACACACACACACACACACACACACACACACACACACACACACACACACACACACACACACACACACACACACACACACACACACACACACACACACACACACACACACACACACACACACACACACACACACACACACACACACACACACACACACACACACACACACACACACACACACACACACACACACACACACACACACACACACACACACACACACACACACACACACACACACACACACACACACACACACACACACACACACACACACACACACACACACACACACACACACACACACACACACACACACACACACACACACACACACACACACACACACACACACACACACACACACACACACACACACACACACACACACACACACACACACACACACACACACACACACACACACACACACACACACACACACACACACACACACACACACACACACACACACACACACACACACACACACACACACACACACACACACACACACACACACACACACACACACACACACACACACACACACACACACACACACACACACACACACACACACACACACACACACACACACACACACACACACACACACACACACACACACACACACACACACACACACACACACACACACACACACACACACACACACACACACACACACACACACACACACACACACACACACACACACACACACACACACACACACACACACACACACACACACACACACACACACACACACACACACACACACACACACACACACACACACACAGTTATTATACATTGCTGTCGTTTAATGTCAAAGTTGAAATTATTGCCAATGCATTTTTACATCATAACATGTTTTAAATGATTCACGTCATACTGAGAAACACATGATTAATTCCGTTATTAAATTAACTTATCAAAATGTCGACCATCACATTCTGCAATAAAATCTACATAAATCTTTTTGGTGGCAAAAAAGCTTATATTTTGGGATATGTGATGACTTATTATGCCTTATACCGTCATTCCATATTTTGCATTTTTAATTCTGGGTCTAAAAAGTGGATCTAGGTTTTGTTAGGTTTTAGTTAGACCTAGGTTTTATCTATCGTCACAACTCTGTGCAAGAACATTATTACTTATCACCAAATTTGACTCAGCATTGATTAACTTGACGCGTTGTTTTTTTCAGCCATTTCACCTGGAAATGGAAAACATCCTTTCTACTCTCGTCTGTAGTAGAAATTAGTAAAATTCGATGACTAGTTCACAATTTTTTAATATTGTTATCTAATTTATCGATCATATTATGAATTTTTTAGGACGATAAAGTATTTTTGCTAAGATATATTATTACGGCTCTCGTTGCAAATGCAAACAAAACCTCAGATTAAAATTAATTAAACTTGAACGAAACAAGACAAACGCGTGAAAATTTGTGTGCAGTTATGGCAATAATTGAGTATTTTTTTTAGCTGTTATATATGCCTTCGTATATAAATACGGAAGAAGGAAAAGAAATTATACCATCTTAATTTAACATACTAAGTATTCATGATTTTAAAATATATTTAAAATATTTACTTGGTAATTCAATAATTAAATTAAATAATTTTAATTATTGTAAATGGCTTTTATCTTTCGGTAGCTTGAGATGGTGTAACAACGCAAACGCCATTCGAGAGTGGATCGGCTAATTAATTCCACTTGTCATTCACAAAAACCTCCTGCAAGGCGGCCTGCCCAAGCAGGATAACGGCGCTTCTAGGAAAGCACGCCTCACCGTACTACCGGAAACCCGAGTTACGTCCATCAAATTCCCTCGACTAATTATCCAAATGGTTTCTACCCTTGCTAAACAACCTAAATAAATCCAAAAGTTGACTTAGAACGGCTTGATGTTTGCTTATTGTATTCCGTTAGTGCATCAAACGGTTTTTTTTATTTTAAATCCAATTTTAGAAAGTATATTTACTCTCGAAAATAATCGCTTTTTTTATTCTGTTATAAAAAGTTGAAGAAAGAGTTTATATAAATTGTTTAAAAAAACATTTTTATTAAGTATGGACAACTTTTCCTTTTTGAAGGAATATAATTAGTGTTTTTTAACAACGAGAGTTTACATAAATACAGAATGTGGAAGAGAAACGGGCAATTATAAAAACTATAAGTAACTGATCGAAATACTTAAAAAAAATTAGAAATATATTTCGTTACAAAAGTAACAAAGGAAACGCTCAAAAGGAAAAATCACATGCCACTAAATCTGGCGATCTTGCTGTCCTTATATCTAGCTATGATCTGAAAGAGAAACGACTGTCTAATGGCGTTTATTTATGTGAGAGCTCGCTCTAGCTTGCTGAAACAATGTGTCTTTATAAACAAGAGAAAATCTGGTTAATTGTTATGTCAAAATGATGAAAGAGTAGTTTTATTTTCACTGGTATCCTCAAAAAGTGAGAACCAGTGCCAAAAGCTGATATTGAAGCCTCTGTCCATTGCACTACAAACAAATATACCAACATCGAAAATTATGTTTGTTGATAAAACCCGCAAGATGAAAATGCGCTTCATCAGATATAAACAAATTGTGATTAAGGTTTTCATTATCGTCCAAAAGATCTTGTAATCTTGATTTATCAATGCAGACGCTATCTGTATTGGCTCTAATACCAACTATGTCTACAAAGGGACATATAGTTCTTTCTCTACTTGAAGACTTCGTTTTTGGTATAAAATTAGTTTTTTACTCATAGTTTGAAAACATGGCTATGCAATACCGGGTCAGTACTTTTAATATTGTCGAGTGATATAGTTAATTGTCGACGAAAAACTGTTCAAGTCCCCTGATCGAAAGAGATTGGTGCCTGGTAGGCCTGTGCGTCTTTTATATGTAATCGGAGATTGTAGCGGGATGTTTTTCTATTGTCTGTGTTGGCTCCGTTCCCTTCATTGTTGTTTTATGGCATTTTGATGTGTGCGTCAGTTGTTGGAGACGTGTGCCTCTGATGATATTTTTGCAAAATATGTTATTTTTATTGAGATTTCCTGATTTCTCAATTTCAATCGCTTCTCACACGATTCTTGTGTTGTAGAATTTTGTATGTGTTATTTGTTTTGGGGCTATTGAAGTTGATCTTGTGTCCTGCTTCGAGATGATGTTGGAACAGGACTGCCGTTGTTGAGTATTTTGTACTTGGGCTTGTTCAACATTTCCCTTATTATCTTTGGACGTTGTTGATAATTTTCCAGTAATATATATATATATATATATATATATATATATATATATATATATATATATATATAGAGTATAATAATATAATATAGTAATTAATAGTAAAAACAGCATTTAAAACTCCAATATCAATGCAGAAATCAGCGAATGCAAATACGAATATCGTATTTACGTATTAAGTGATGCTTTCTGAGAAATAGTAGTTCAAACAACAATATAGCAATTAATTGTCGACCAATTTAACAATAAATTGGACTCTGAAAATCACTCAGTAGATGTACCTGACTTGAGAAATTAATTTGATATCGCTTTAAATATTCTAATTTATTCAGTGCCACATTCATTTTAGTACTATTTTTAGACACAAAAATGTTTTTAAAAAGTGCATATTGTTTTTATTTTAAAAAATGCATAAGTATTCTAAACAGTTCCGCTGAGTTTTATTTAACAGCTTGAAAGACGTAAATTCTTCAAGCTCTGCCATTCCAAGTTATAATGTGGAAAACATTTATTTCATCTTTTATGTCTCTTACGAGATACACTATGGCTCTTTGTTCATTCCATCCATTTTAGTTCTTAAATAACTTTACTGAAACGAGAAAGGGTTTTATTCTTTGTCATCCTAATTTTTGCATATTTCGTTTTAGTTTCCGCCTTTACACTTAAGAGCAATATCAAATGACTCTACCTAACCAGTATTATAAAATCAACTTTTCGATCATAGGTAAAATATATTGTTATTTTATAACGTATTTTGTAGTATTACAGGAACTTTACTCTGTACATCATTAATATTTTTTTAACCAATGTTTGGATCTTTTTGGAAAGAATAAAATTGATTTTAAACGTCGTCTTGTAATTAAGGATGAGATTTGGGTTTACCATTATAATCTTGAACTGCGATAACAAACTGCAGAGTGAGCTGAGCTGGGTCCACCAAAATGGAGCCCGATGAAGGTCCGAAGCAACCAAAATGGTCAAAATCGACCAAAAAGGTTATGGCATAAATTTTTTGGGATGCAAAAGGCATTTTGTTGATTGATTACCTTCAAATTGGTAAAACAATAACAGGGCAGTATTACTCAAAGCTTTTGGATCTTCGATACAGTCTTGGATTTTCGAATACCATCCGAAAACGAAGCGGCATAATCGGGAATCGCTCAGTCCAACATTACCACGGCCAAAAAAGTCAGAATCAGTAAATGAAAGATCAAAAGCATCACTTGTGTTGCAGCATCACTAAGTAAACTACTTATGTACCATAAAATATCAAGGAACCGAGTCTCCAAATACTCTTTCAGTTTTTCTTCTGTTGCCGCGATAGTTTCTCCACACAACATATAGTATTTAATCAACACATGAAATTCGATTTTTTTAATTATAGCAAACATATCGAACTTGTTCGCTTTCGAAGACTGTCAAAAAAAAAAACGTTATGTAGGTATGAAATTCATATAGTTTCTAGAAAGGAAGTAATTTTTTAGAAATGTAATCAATTTTCACACTACCATCTATTGGAAAAGTGTATGATTGACAAGTGTCTTGCTGTTATTCGGTTTAGTTTGTGCATTGTTTCAATAATTTTTTAATGATACAGTTAAACAGTTCTTCATTACAATGTTATTAGGTATTTAATAGCTTATTAGGTATTTAAAATAATTATGTTATGAAGTTTATTAGGTATTTAGAAGAATTTTAATGACAAAATTCAAAAGAAGTCAGAATATAGGAACGATAAATTAAATTAAAAAAATTACTTATTAAGAATAATTTAATGTTATAATGGTATACATTGATATCTTAAGATATATAAAGTATTTTATGTATACCAACGTAGTTCTTCCTATATTTTAAATATTGTTGAAAAATAGGATTTTTTAAGTAGTAAATAATTAAATCATTACCTATAACCATGCTATTTTGAAACGTCAAATTTTGTGACCCAAATTTGCCTTTTATTGTCGCTTATTAGTCCCCAAGGACCTCCAACCTGACCCGTTTTCCATCTCGCACACCTGAGTCCTTTTAACTTGATGGTATTATTCTGCCTTTCATTTTTTCCTCATATATTTTTCAATGCCGAGGGTTGGGAATTAATCAATATATTATGTTCTGAAACCGTAACTGCAAAAATAATTCTTAGTTACTTCCAACAAATGATATTGTTTATAATAAATATTGTATAATATATATATATATATATATATATATATATATATATATATATATATATATATATATATATATATATATATATATATGTATATATATATATATATATATATATATATATATATATATATATATATATATATATATATATATATATATATATATATATTTACAGTGCGTCCATTAAATATCAGTACTGGACCAGGAAAATGTGATCAAAACGAAATACTTGGCATTTTTTAAAATTATTATTAAATCGCGATATTCTGGCTGAATGCGACGAATTCTGTTCATCCTTTCAGGACTTCTAAGTAGTACTTTCGGTGACAGTTTGATCAGTTCCAACTGATCAAACTATCACTGTGGATCATGCCTCTGCTATCGAAGAAAACAATGAACATTTCCTGGTTTTTGGAGTTTTTCGTTTTTTTTTGTGCCTTTGGTGAGTTTTTCGACTTCCGTCCATAGTTTGGCGCTTAGTTTCAGGGTCTTATTGAAAGCAGCATGTTTCATTTCCTGTAACAATTAATTTCAGGAAGTTTTGATTATTTTTGACGGCTGCGACGACCTCTCTGGAATGATTGTGAATGTGTGTGAAACAAACTTTGCACACACCTTTGTTTTACCCAAATCCTTATGAAGAATGAGTCGAATCGTTTCTTTGCCGATATTCAAAGCCTCTTCCATCATTTTTAGTGAAGCATTGCGATCATTTGCTACAAAATCGCGAACTTTTTCGATCATTTTGAGAGTGCGAGCTGAAATTGGCGACAACTCTTGACACTCTGCCATCCAAAAAAACGTTTATGCCACAGAAAAACATTTGTTCTGCTTAAACAACCATCGCCGTACACTTGTATCAATCGAAATGTTTCCGACGCAGTTTTACGTTAAATTTTATATCACCTCTTTGTTCCATGATTTTATTTATACATCAAACTTTTTTGGCTTGTAATACGTACGTGTAAGATGTCATAAAATCAACAAATGTCAACCGTAAGGTAAAGTAGATTTCATTAGGTCCAGGAATGTTCAAGCTTTGAAACGACGCCGCTCGTTAATAGATGGCGTGACTGGTTGCTGAGATATATATATATATATATATATATATATATATATATATATATAAGTACTGATACTTAATGGACGCATTGTATATTTAAACCATATATATATATATATATATATATATATATATATATATATATATATATATATATATATATATATATATATATATATGGTTTAAATATACAATAAATAATATAATAGTTTAAATATAAATATACATATATATATATATATATATATATATATATATATATATATATATATATATATATATATATATATGCACCACCAAGTGACTCTAGGGAGTTCAAGCTCGTACTGAAGACGCATTGGATATTAACCGTTTCTCTTCGAATCGAACCCACAATACACCTCGTATATGGATTACAATTTTCATACTTCACATTACATTGCACAAGGGAAAAGGCTTGAGAATAAGGGACTTAATGTTTCCTCAATATAAAATGTTTTACGTAGTTCTTATTCCAACGTACTACTACAGTAACTTAAACTTATTAAAGATCTCTCTTAGCCATTCTATCTCTCAAAGTGAAAATGCTGGTTATTGTTCTAACTCAAAAATAGTTTTAAGTCAAACCAATTATTTTTGCTCAAAAGAGATCAAAAACTAGGCGTATTTAAAATGATATTATTTATAAACAGTGTCTAACACACAAATGGGCTTTACACGATTTTAACAGATCAGTTTCTGATTTTTATTCTAATTTTATAACGTTAGTCCAAAATGTTCTCGATTTGCCACACTTACTGAGTTAGTGCAGGTATGTTCAAATGATTATGATATTTGTCAACTATGATTCGTAGATGATATGCTGTGAAGTTTCCGATGTTGTCCTGTTGCTTATTTATGATGATCGAGTAAAGCAAGCAAGTCTTTGCTCTTTTCTGAAAAATTGAGAATACTGCGATAAATAAACTGGATTGATAAAAGTTCAGGCGGTTAAATAATACTTTATTTTTTGGAGTTTAGCCCCGATGGACATACATAGGAGTAAGAATCTACGTTAAAGCATTATTTCCCTTCGTTTTTGGCTGCTGAGAAAATACTCGTCACAAAATTTCACAATATCGTATTAGCTGATCAGCGACCAAAAATGCGCAAGTTTGATGACTTTGTAAACATGTTAATTGGCCGCAACATGCTACACAATGTTTTGGATATGAAAAGCCGGTCGGCCGATTGAGATTGTTTGTTAACATTCAACCAAAGATGCATTCAAATGACTGTTATTATGACTTATTTTAATGCGATTCTGTTGAATATCTTCGACGTTTTATAATTGTAGATAAAATATGGATTTATCTTTATACGCCAAAGACGACATCAAAGTCAAAGAAATCTAAAATACTTACAACTGCAGCAAAATTCATAGGTACAGATTCTCGAGGTGTAGTGTTCATAGACTATTTAACAAAAGACAGAACTATCACTGCGGAGTATGAGGTTTCACTACTGAATACATTGAATGGTGTTATTCAGACAAAACCATATTATATCAAACTTTCACCATAATACCCCCATCTAGTTATGAGCCGCCAACCATTATTTGCCTCGTTAGACGAATATCTACTTCTAATTATTAGTATAAAACTGAGACAACCGATTATATTGTTGAATTGAATAAATCACGTTACACTGAAACTAGTAAAAATTGGGAACATCGATGGTCAAAATGTATTGAATTGTAAGATTGCTTAACGTAAGATTCAAAAATCTTTTTATTTGCCAGGTCAAAAACTTTTCGAATTGCCCTTGTAGGATATCTAGGAATCTATATCTTCAAAAAGCTCTTAAATAATGTTATTTTTGTCTATTAGAGAGCTGTTTGTTATTACTTACTAGAGGTGCTAATGTATCCCAGTCAAATGTCATAAGAGCAATGAGAAAAGAATGTTAACGTGTTCCGTAATTTTACTTTACTTTCGTAAAATCGCTTTTTTTGATTTAAATATAACTTAACGTCATCTTGAATAAGATTCAAGAAATATTCGATCGTTCAATTCATTGCTATATTTTAAATGTAATATTCTCTTTTCAATAGCTGCACACTCATAATACTTGTCTTCAAATTGAGAACCCTTTATATATTACTAATATAAATCTTGAATATTGATAAATCTATAATAATTTCAACTTTACATTCTACATCGATGAATTGAATACAAATATCTTGTATTTTAGATAATCTCCCGGATAGATTTGCTTGTTGAATGTCGTTTAAATCTTCGCTTAACAGGTGGTGAATTGCAATAAACCAAAAAAAAAATTGTCATGGAGTCATCAGTTCTAATAGTTTTTACTTGACCTTTTCTTTATCTGTTTGAATAGTTCCCTATCATATCTAAATTATAACGAACAGACGATAATGAAAATGGTTATCCTGCAAATTCTCGATTAACTGGATGAATTTGGAAATGACATTTTTGTTTGCTGACTACCCTATTTAAATGGAAATGAGTTTCATCCTTCATAATGATAATCAAATATTGTTTTCTTTAAACATGTCATTCATTGTTTGAGCAAATGTGTTGAGAAATAATTGAGCAAATGTGACAAGCGTATCGCAAGAAAACAGGCGATGCTTCCAAGTCCATAGCTGCATGATGGCTACTAAAGATCATCGTCGGGAGAGTTTATTGATACTTCATGAAGGACTCCCCTCTCTCTAGTACTAGTCGAGTACTGACCATTCCAAATCGTTCGTTTCTCGTAGACCATTATATATAATAAAGAACTAGCAATTATTTTCCTCGCTCGGTTCATAGTTGTATAGGGTGATTCTTTTAGTGCGTTCGATCCTTAAAATCAAATAAAACGTCCAAATTAGATACCTTGAAACTATTTTATGTGAATTAACATTCAATGGCATTAAGGTTTGAAAACAATTTCGGAAAAATATTCGCCGCGGCTACTTCTGACAAAGCGCATTCTGTCAATCTAATTTCTGATAATTTTTTTCAAGCAATTGGTTGCTTATATCCGAGTTATGTTAGCTTCCAAGGCGTTAATAGTTTCTAGTTTAGCTGCATAGACCAAAATTTTAAAATAGCTCCAAATAAAATCATCTAAAGGCGTTAAATTACATGACCTTGGTGGACAATTAACATGTCCATTCCTTGAAATCATTTTTTCACCGAATTGTTCCCGCAATAAATCGATTGTTGCGTTGACTGTATGATATGTGGAGCCGTCCTGTTGAAAGCACATCTCCTCTGGATCAATACCATTCAAATTCGGAATTAAATATTCCACGTAGTCGAATAACAAAAACCAACTTCCTGCGAACGGCGACGAATTTATTAATTTGCATCTTCATCAACACTGCCAGCGGCAGCGGCGATATTGTCTCCTTAACGCACAATTTTTTTGTCTTGTTTTTGTTTTAATATCGAGCAGCGTGAAATGCGTTCAGAATTTGTCCATAATTCAGCGAATACATCGTTCGGTTGGGCGATTATGTTCTCTATTAAATTCACAAAGTGCGCCAAATAAGTTTGGCGAACAGAATACTGATTTTGATAATAAATTTTGACAATTTGCAAACGTTGCTCTGATGTTAAACATTCCATGATGATTTTCCAGATTATTGAGGCACAGATTTACAGAATTGTTCGCAAACTCACACTTCGTTTGTCAGCAACCCCTGTCTTGTGGCAGTGTTCGGAAACACTAAAAAAATCACTCTTTATGTCAACGATATAGGCATCGACCTGGGAATTACTATATTGTTCTTGTTACCGCGGTTGTCAAAAAAGGAATGACGTTCAATTCAATTAATTTTCTGGAAGTCATTCAAAGTACTCATCTACGGCTGCTCTAACTTCTTCATTTGATAAAAAAACGCTTGCCACGTAGGATTTTTTTGAGGTTTGGGAACAGATGAAAGATGGGGTCAGAAGAGGCCAGATTAGGTGAATTTGGTGGATGCTCCAACATTTCGTAATATAACTCCTTTTTCAGTATTTATATGAAAGGTTGTCCTGATATTAACCATTAATTTTTCTTTTGCGGATTGCTGTATAGAATTCACTTTTCATCTCCTTCCAAATAACAATAGGACTTTGGATGCATATGAAAGCAGTCAAATAGAAAAACGTAAAAAATCATAAAGCGGGATAAAGGATCTATTCCTTTCAGTCAACTTTTTCAATTATTAACGTAAGGCTTAGTAAATTTCACGGTTCATGATTTTTACACGCTTCATTAGGTAGGGTATCATATAAATAGAACATCGTTTATTTTTAGAATTAGATGAAAAACACCTCCTGATGATCAAAATTCTGACATTCTTAGTGAAAAACTCTTTAAATACCCAGTTTGTTAGAATATCTCCTAATATCCAATCTCTATAACTATATTACAACTATATTGTTGTTTTAGGTTAAATTGAATACAGTTGAATAAAATGTCTGTTAGTGGACTAAAATTCCTCATAATACTCATTGCGCTCGATATAATAATAATAATAAATGGCTTTATTAATTAAATAAATATTAGTGGAAAGGGCGAAGTCTAGCTCAACGAGCCACCCATACTCAACCCGTTGTCAACCCCAACAATACATAGTA
Organism: Cosmopolites sordidus; assembly: GCA_031761425.1. NCBI lineage: Eukaryota > Metazoa > Arthropoda > Insecta > Coleoptera > Curculionidae > Cosmopolites > Cosmopolites sordidus. The sequence continues at coordinate 660,914 of JARFXV010001665.1, forward strand.
CTTGACTTAAATAAAGTCTATAAAGATAAACTAACATTAAGATACATTTATTAAGATAACACTTAACATAAGATAAAAAATAAAAATAATAATAACGTATATGTGCGAAAATAAAACACACAAACAAAAACAAATAATAACAAATAACAGCTCAGCCCATATTCAAAATTACAAAACAATGATATAAAGGAAAATAACTAAGATTCATCAATAAAAAATGAAGATAATCATAAAATAACATACAAGGCTCTATCTCTGAGCTGATAGCAGATATTTTTTAAATTTAAATCTGATGTGCTTTCTGTAAAATCTCTACTTAGAGATCTAAACAATTTAACAGCATTGTAGCTGAAAGAACGATTAATTATATCTGTGCTATAACGTGGCACCATAAGAAGAGCGCTGTGACGAAGGTATGAATCGTGAATAATTCTTCGAAAACTCAGTTTATTCCTAAGGCAAAGTGGAGAGGACGTAATCATTAAGCGTTCAATACTCGATAGTAAGCAATATTTAAATAAAAAGTCCATCTTTAACCACCCCAAATCAGTTATTTTTCCGGAAATGTGATCATACTTGCGCAAACCATATACAAAGCGGCAACAAGAAATTTGTATCTTCTGGAGGCGATACCGGGTTACGACATCTAGCAAGGAAAATACATAGTGATACAGGAATTACATAGTGATACAGGAATTACATACTAAAGGATAGTACATCTCTGGCAGAGTACAAAAGTTTTAGGCTAGCATAACTTTGTCTTATTAAATAAGTTATATGTTCAGAAAAGCGTAACTTTTCGTCAACAAATAAACTCAAAATTTTTGCGCAATTTACAATTTGGATTTTTTGTTGATTAACGTACAGATTTATTTGAAAACATAGAAACTGTTTTTTCTTATTTGAGCTCAAAATTATAGCTTTAGATTTGGTAGGGTTCAAATGTAGGCAGTTATTTGCAGAGAACGCAGAAATGTTGCAAAGATCTTCATTAATAGTCTTGGCTGCACGTTCATAATAATCGCACACCAACTCTTTGTACAGTTGTGTGTCATCCGGAAAAAAAATATAAAGAAAAATAGAAATCCACTATTATCAATGCATTTATTTAATGATTATTATGACCGATAACGCTCATTTAATTTCGACTTACTTCCACTAATCTAACTACACAGCTGGATACAATGTCTTCTAATACCCATTCCAACACTACTCACTGATTCATTTTCCAAACCGTATAACATCTAGTAAGAACACGCCCGTAATTACAACCTTATTCCTGCCGGATCGTCCCGGGTGGCCAGAGAATGGACGCTGAAACCCCAATTCATGCCCAGCCACGTCCATAAATCATAACCGGTCTGCTGTCGGGAATATCGCCATCGTTTTAATTAAACTACAGCGGGAGTTTTTGGTGTATCCTTTTTATGTCCTTATATTTGAATTGTTCCTTTCAACGTTTAGACATTGTTTCGTCATAATTAGATTCATTTTAGCGCGGCTTCATTATCTTTTTAAACGATATTATAATCCATAAATTAAAAACAATTTAGCTTTTGTTCGTTTAGTTTTTAGTTTCCATTCACTCTAAACGATAATTTCAGTTTTATGTTATTGAAAAGAGTTTAAAAAACTCTTTCCGTGATTACAAATTTGCTCTTATTATTAGCGAGCGGATTTTTACCTGAGTTTAGGCCAAATCTCTGCTTATCAGTGTGTTTAGTCATAGTTGCACACTACTGACTCGGTCTATAGAAAAATGAATTTATACTAACTTTAGCTTTATCGCTGTATTTACTTTTTACTACTTTTACACTATGCAATATAAACAAAATGAAACAATGTACACACAGAAATAATTGAAATGAATTTAGAGAAATTTTGACTATATAGATATTTTCAGAAATTGAATTGATAACACACACCATTGCATGAAACGATTTATTCACTTATCCTTTTTAACAAGTTTAGTATTTAGTTATTATACTGAGTAACAAAAAAATGCAACATCCAGTATACAAACTGATAGCTGATATACTTACTGTATAGCATATCTTGAACAGATACATTTTTGTTTGTTTTTTAATTTCTGCATACAATTGAAAAAAGTTTTTTATATTGTGACATAATTTTCATATGCTACTAAGCTAAACAGTATCCAGTTATGAAGCTATTGTTTTGAAAGAATCGGGTAACTTTTCATGAAATAGTGAAAAAATTGAACGTTACTACTTCTTTTGTTATGATAACATGGAAAAAATGGTTTATGGATCAGAATTATACACGAGCACCAGGTTCTAGTTGTCCTAGAAGTGTCGAAGAAGCCCGGAATCAACCGCATCTTACACTCTTTGCTGAACGATATGAACATGAAAATATACAACGTATTCATCGGTTTTTGCAGTTTCAGATGGGGATGTGCAGTTATCATCCTTATTGGATGGTTCGTCGTACAAGACACAATACGCGTTACGTACAATGGTGCCAACCTATAACATTTGAATAGAACCTGAAATAAATTTTTAGCGATGAATCTAGATTCTATTTAGGTAGAATTCGAATAGACGTAGAAGGGTTAGGTTTAGGTTTAGGATAAGGTTTTAGCCTTATGCCACATTTTTTTCAAATGAATAGAACATATTTTTAATATAAAGGGCCTTTCAAATTGAGAGGTTTTTTTAATTCTTAAAACAAAGAATTTGCGTTGTTTAAAAAAGAAATATTGGTACTTAGTGTATAAGCATAGTGTATGACATTTAAACACGAGCGACAATATCTGCTAAATTACCACCTTTTGCCGCTTCACAGACGATCATTCTTGTCAAAATTTTCGATGACATTTTGGCATAACCGCGGCTCTATCTCACCAATAACTTGAATAGTTTCATCCTTTAGCACAGGAATCGATTGTGGATTGTTCTTGTAGACCTGGCTTTTCACGTAATTTTCACACCATTCACAGTTACAGCAGCATTCGAAAAGAAATACGGCCGAATTACATCACCTGGCCATAATACACACCAAACAGTGACTCGTTTAGGATGTAATGGTTTCTCATAAATCAGTCGTGGATTTTCCTCTCCTCAAGTGTGGCAATTTTGTTTATTTACATAACCACCAATTTTAAAATGTGCTTTATCTGAAAACATGATTTTTTGAGCAAAATCACCTCTTTGTTCTTTGATTCAATTGACAAGTATACGATCTTTTGAATGATTCAATGGCTTTAGTTCATGTGTTATTTAAAAATTGTGTTATGTACCTTCAGAGCTAAATCCATTCGTAAAATACGCAATAGAGGATGTGAGTTGATCGATGGGTTGTTGTTGAGATAATCCACGTCGAAAATCACAATAAATCATCGTACGGAAATTATCACGAGTTAATTCCATTTTTTGACAGAAATGACATTTTCAAGTCACTAAACAACACAAATAGCGTCCATATAACAAAACATTCTGAGTACGTATAAAGTCAACAATGTCAAACTTTACGATGTATATGTCAGATTGCGCCTAACAACACCATTGTTGCCAATTCCGTTGTTCCATTGTTCCAGAGACCTTGAAGACAAGGCTGTTTTTCAAGAGAGCATTGATTTTCGTATGGTAGGACTGTGAATAAGTTACCTATTGCGAAAAGTTATCCTCGTACGTTATCCTCGTCGTATGAAAAGTTATCGTTGAATTAGTACGATTCAACAGCATGTTGTTGGCAGTTGGACAGAATAATATGCACAAAACTAGGATAATGCATATATAAGGTCTTCAAAAATTTGGCTGCTCAATGGTCTTAGATGCCTAAACCTAAATTACTTCATTCATATATATATATATATATATATATATATATATATATATATATATATATATATATATATATATATATATATATATATATATATATATATATATATATATATACATGAAGTACATTCTACTTTGATAGGTGTAAGTTACAAAGGAAATTTATGTACAATACATCAATGTTTAAATAAATGATTAACATAGTTACGTAATAACATAAATGACATAAGGAAGAAATGTTAAATTCAATTATGGTCGGAATTCCTTGTTGTATTATTTTCAACGTTGTTGATATTTATTTTCCTTTCAATACAAGCTACATAATACCGCCATTTCAGGATATTGTCTATGCCTAGTCTCATGGAGAAATGGATCAATGTTTACTGAGACGTATACCATCCAATAAGTGTTCGTCTGTAATAGCATGTCGTTCGTGTTGAATGAACCTGGAAAGCCCGACAATGCACCTCGAAACGTATCATTAACTTCGATTTAATTATACAAAGCAATATAAGTGTGTTTTATGAAGAACACTTGATTTTAAAATATTTTCTCGGTAATACGTCAATTTCAAATTTATGCGGTGGTTCTTTTTTACTACGCAGAGGTTTTATATGTGTAATTTTTGTAGTTATTTCTCGTAAAGATGAAAACCTTTGGTAAATATAATTGTTTGAATAATATCAATTTCCAGCAATATTTAAGAAATATATTTAAATGTTCCAAATTAGTTTTGTTTTTCTTTCTTTAAAGCTAGAATATTAGCTTGTGTGTTTATTGCAACCAAAAGCTAATATTGAAATTAATGAAACTTAATTACAATATCTACTACTATGATCAAAAAGTAAAGAGATTTTTTAATTAAATATAACACAAAAGTGTTTATTTAGTTATCCAAATTAATTTTATCACCTTCTAAGTAATTCCTTCTCATTCCAATACACTTATTTCAACGTTTTTCAACAAAAAACACTTATATCAACGACTTCTGATATATCCTTGAAAGCGGCCAGCGAACTTCTCGGCCTTCTCTTGAATTGCTTCTGCAAAATTAAAAAGAGTGAATAGGAAAGAAGTAACAAGGTGCGATATCTGGTGAAAATGGTGTTTCTGGAGCGGTATTTCATCGATCTATTGACGAATAAGTCATGTATTGTTTAGCCAGAGATCTGTTTTTTTTTCAGTGAATTTTAATACTTTACGATTACTCATATACAAGATCCTTGATTGTGGTAATGGCAAGAATTTTATTCTTTTAGATAACACTTAATGGAAATCTCTTTTAAATATTTGCTGAGAATTTTCAGAATTAGAAAAACGCTATAATTTCTACCTTAATTATGGAAATATGATCACACTTCAGTCAGATGTCTTGGACAGTCATATCAATCAATTAAAGAACAAATGGTTTTATCAATAAGTAAAGCTCGCGAATTTTTAAAACAAAACTCACTTTATTTTTGGTCATAGTAGTATATACAGCTGGGTACTAATGGGACTTACTTTTACGAACACTGTTTCTGACGATAAAAACGCTTTTTCTCTATAGCAAGTATCTTGGTGAGTCTATTCACATCTATCGAATGAAGATGTGAATACGAGGCTGTTTATAATCGCATATCTTATATTATAACTATAGACTGTTTCCGGCATAAGGTTTAGTGAGATGAGAGATTTGAATCAAAAGACAATCTACCGTTTTCCAAATCGTCTTAATATAATTAAATGAAAATGTTCACATTTTGATGAGCCGTTAAACATATGAATATAATTTAACCTTCTCCGTCAGTTGGTTGTAGTAATGTTCGAGGGTTGCTATTTATGACTCCGATGATCGACACACTTTGTTATATGTTGCTATAATTTTCATTTCACTTATTCCATTTCGATAGAGGTATCTTCAAAACATTCATTTTGAACGCATCAATCGCTTTTTTTGGCGAACAAAAAGAAATCATTGGATGCCAAATTAGAACTGATGTTTTGTTTTCGATGTTTTGACCGGCCAACTATTGAGTTGTTCGGTCCGATGTGTGAGAGCTCGCATTATCACGGTGAAGAATGATCCTTCATCGAGGGTTGTTTTTTCTTATTTCTTTAAAGACTTCTGGCAAGCAAATGGTTGTGCAGTGGACTGCAGCCACATGCCCATTTATCTCGAAAAAACAGGCGACCATTTGCTTCGAAGTGCTTCTTACGCGAATAACTTGTTGTTGGATTTGGCTCATCTTGAAAGATCCATTGACTGCTGTTTACTTTCAAACTCATACGCATCGATCTAAGATTCGTCACCTATGTAGATATTAAACGCGGCTTTTGACGCATCAAGATTGTATTTTTTGGTGTGCATTTCTTTGTGCATTTCTTTGCACCAATCGTCACGACCCTTTTTTTTAGCGATTGTCAAATTATGCGGAATCCAACGCGCACAAATCTTTTTTACAGATAAATGTTCATGTAAAGTCTTATGTATGCTTGTCATACTACTGCCCAGGGATGCCTTAATCTCACGGTATGTCATATAACGATCCTGCTTCATCAGTTTGCGCATAGTATCGATGTTTTCTGGCATAACAACCGATTTTGAATGACCTTGTATAAATTCGTCTGCCAGCAAACGCCGTCCACGATTGAATTCACTAAATCATTGATATACAATGGTTTTAGGTGCTTTACCGCCAAAAGTCAAAGGGAGTTGGTCGATGCACTGTTGTTGAGATAATCCACGCCGAAAGTCATAGTGAATCATCACACGAAAATTCTCACGAGTTATTTCAATTTTGTCCGTATGACAAAACGTTACAATCAACAATGTCAAACTTTACGATGTATATGTTAGATGGCGCCTAGCAACACCATTGTTGCCAATTCCGGATACATAAGTAGAAACCCTTGCATGTATATCTTTTAAAAAATATTTTTTTGGTTTCAGTCGAAATAGTTTAACCTAATCCAGTATCTTCTAATACTCAATATATAGATAAATATCTAACCAAGACATACTAATACACACCATTCTTGTGAATAAATTGTAATATTTTTGGAAGTTTGTGGAAGTTTTGCATCCCTTTACAATGAGAAAAATGCGATGGAATATTTGATAGAAATATTATATATAATAACAACAATTTTTAGCCACAGTGCTTAAATCTCTTCTTTTTCGTATTCTTCTTTACAGAAGAGTCGTGACTTATGGAAATTTATTCCTACCTTTTCGGTCTACCTCTAGCAAGTTTTTTCTATTTCTGGCTTCCATGGTTGCCTATTGGAGAGATGAGCCCGTCAGCTCTTTAAGTTGATCTTTTGGAGGTCTGTCGCGTGATCTAGAACTCTCCATCCGTCCCTACAGCAGCAGTCTTTCTAGGTTACTGCCATCCCTGCGTTCCACGTGACCGAAGAATCTTAGTATTCGTTCATGAATAATTTGGCATAGTCTTGTGGGTTCATTCAATTCTTGAATAACATATACGTTTATTTATTTGACAGTCGCTAATGCGCTTGAGGTCTTGTTTTTGAATAGTCCATGTTTCAATGCGATATAGCATTAGTGGAAAAACTGACGTTTTTACTATTTGTTTCTTTGTGTTCTGTGTTATGTCGTATTTTTGTATTTTGTTCTGATATCATGAGTGTTACTGGCTTCGTTCGATACTAATATATACGAATTGGCTTAGTACCTTAAATTGCCCTATTTGACTGATACTGGGCATGTTGCTGTTTTGGCGTTTGAAAATTGTAATTTTTGTTTTCTCTTCGTTTATTTCTAGTCCATAAAGACCGTTTCGACCTTTATTTTTTGATTAATTAATTTCCTTCACTTCACTTAACTTTATTTTTGATTAAGATCACTTTCTCGACCGATCTCGTAAGAAGTTAGGGTCAACGACATATCTTAAGTTAGTTATCATAATGCCGCCAATGCTGATATCACTCGTCCAATCCTCGAAAGCTCTACGCATGATACATTCATCATACATGTTGAGTAGAGTTGGCGATAGAATGCATCTTTGTCTGGTTCCGTTATTGATGCAAAATTCATCGGATATCCGATCTTCAATTTTCACCACTACTCTGTGTTTATCGTATAGATGACAAATTAAGCTAATTAGGTTATACTCCCATTTCCTGCAGTATTTGCCATCATTTCTTCTATTTTAGGCTGTTGGAGAACCAAAGAAACAGAGTATACTGGATGGTTGACGTTTTCTCTGGCTTTTTCGATTATTTGTCAACTCTTATATATTTGTTCACATGTACACTGTGACTTTGGGAGAATCTGCCTTGATAAATAGAATTTTAAGCGTTCATTGATAATGTGAAGGAGAATTGTACTTGCGTGTGGAATGAGATCCATAAGGAGGTAATTTTCGCATTTCACTGCAGATCCTGTTATTTTTTGTAAAGGTATAAATACATAGACCGACAAATCTTCTCGCCGCAATCCAATATCCCACACTTTCTGGCAGCTGTTGTAAAACATGTATACCCCTACTTCACATACCCAATGCTTCCCCCATTGCTTCACCAATTACTTCTGCGGTGCCTCCAAACCCGAAGGAAGCCTTATCATTTTTTTAGATTGTTTATAGCAGTTTTTATTGTATTACATTTTTTATGTTTTTAAAATATTAAATTCGCATATTTCCAAATTAGGTTTTTCAAGGAATTTGCTGCATATTGCTTATATACTAAATTCATATAGGAACTGGTATTTTGAAAAATATAGTAAAATATTACTGCTGCACCTTAACGTTTGTAAATGCTAAATATATTATTTCACTAGTCACAATTCTGAAGTTATTTAATAGCAATATTATATATTGCAAGATAACAATAAGAGATAGAAACTTTATAGTGAGTTCTCCGCTCCTGGCCAAACCACATTGGAATTACTCGATGCGCGTTTTACTAACTATGTTAATATCATCAAGCACCATTTACCACCATCAAGATATGATTAAAATTAAAGATTCGCCCACTTTCTTTACAATTTTTATCTAAATCGAGTACGGTGAATAATATTAAATGTGCTGAACCGCACAAAATTACTCTTCCGTAAATAAATATAATAAAGTAAACAGCATATCTGAAAGAGTTTCTAGAATTGAACAATTCAGAACCACAAATCGTTAACGAATTAATTCGTTTTACTGAAATTTGTACGAAATAATATTATTTTCAATTTAGCAATGAATAAGAAGGCATGGCAATGGATAATCGTTTGTCTCCTTTTTTTACTAACTTGTTTATGAATGGATTTGAAAACAACTTTGTTCAGCTAGGTGGTTGCTCATCTAGAATATATTTACTGTTTTTAATACCAAAATAAAATCCACTGATAATTTCTTATTAAATTACCGTACAGTAATATAGTAAATATTACAAAATATAGTAGAGTTCTACTAGTAAAGGTCACGCATAAACTTCATAACAGGGGCGTTTTATGGTTCTTAGATATTTTATTCATTAAAAATGAAGACTGGAGGTTTGAATTTTATTTTATCAGAAAAAAGACTAACACTGAAATATACATTTCTGGTTCTGCCTATATACATTTGAAATAAAACAACCAACCAAATTAGATCTCTTAAAACTATATATTTTATGTGAAATATCATTCAATGGCATTAATGTTCGAAAACAATTTCGGACAAATGTCTACCTGAATGTATTTCCGATTCTGTAAGCAATTAATTCAAACAATTGAGGTCTTATGTTCGCAATTGTCTGAGTTATGTTGGCTTTCAAGGCATCAGTAGTTGCTGGTTTATCGGCATAGGCCAAATATTTAACATAACTCAAAAAAACCCTAAAGGCGTTAAATCATATGACCTTGGTGGCCAATTAACAGGTCCTTTCTTCGAAATAATTTTTTCACGGATTTGTTCCCTCAATAAATCGATTGTTGCGTTGATTGTATGACATGTGGAACCGTCCGGTTGGAACCACATCTCCTCCAGATCAATACCAAATTCGGAATTACATAATCCACATAGTCGAATAACAAAGGCCACCTTCCTGCGAACGGTGACGAATTACAGCAGCAATATTTTCTATATACAGAATTTACAGAATAGAATCAACTGATAATTTCTTATTAAATTGCAGTTGAGTAATGTAGTAATATTAAAAAATATAGTAGAGTTCTACTAGTAAAGGTCACGCATAAAGTTCAAAACAGTAGACATTTTTTTGCGGTTTGAATTTGATTTTATTAAAATTATATAAAAAACATTAGCACTGAAATATAGATTCTTTATCAATCACAAGGTATGCATGTTTCAATATAAACAACATAAAATGGCCAGTTTAATTTTTTTAACTACGGTTTTAGGGTTAGAGGCCCATCAGCAACTGAGAAGGCTATTTAGCGAATGAACCTACAGTTTAACGTGGGTTTCGAACCACGGTCATCGGCTATCGAAAACGCCGGTCAACACCCTCCTCGGGCCTTCAATCCTTGGTTTTGTGTTTAACCATAAGTATCTCGAAAAGCCTGACTGGCGAGTGACCAATCTAGAAAACCTCTCAGAAGGCATTCGGCCTTTCCTTGCTTCGAACTGGCGTGATTGAGGAGTGATTTCTTGTCAGATTTTACACTCTTACCTAGAAACATTCACAAGAATTTAGAAAATGTCCTCCATAACTAGTACGGGAATCGAACCCGCTCGACGATAACTGCCATATCGTCAAGCTGATACATTATAGACCGCGGCTTACGTAACGACGCCTAAAATATTTTTAGATCACCGTTTTACTTACTCTTACAAAAAAAGAGGTTTGAGCAATTAAAAGCTTATCTTAGCAAGATGGCAAACATCGATGGTTTTTCTGAAAATTTAATAGATAGCATTATAATGAAACAATAGTTCTGAAAAACGATTCAAGAATTTCTTTACCTTTTTACAGGGCGAAGGAGAATAAAAACTTGAATCGAGCATATATAGAGTGATTTTTTTACTGTAACCGAACTTTAAATTCAAATAAAATAACAATCAAATTAGATCCCTTAAAACTATTTATTTTATGTATATCATTCAATGGCATTAATGTTAACAATTTCGGACAAAGGTCCACCTGAATGTACTTTTAAATTTCCCACTACTTTTTCAAGCAGTTGAGGTCTTATAGCCGGACGCGTTGGTGCGGAGGGTAAGAGCAGCGGCCTGCCGCTGCTGTACCGAAACCGCATCGGAGTGCTAGTTGGTTCGATTCCAGCGCTGGGATGGTTATTTCTCTTTCTTCAGTCTGTTTACTTCCTAAATGTTTGTAATTGTTTTTAAGCAAGAGTGTAAAATCCGACAACGAATTACCCCTCAGTCACGCCAGTTAAAGGTTGGGTAAGGCCGGATGCCTTCTGAGAAGTGTTCTACGTTGGTCACTCGCCAGTCGGTAGGTTTCCTGATAGACTTATGGGTAGGCACATAACCAAGGGTTTATACTCCGAGGGGGTGCTGGCCTGGATTTGTTGGAAGCTGACGACCGTAGTTCGGAACCCACGTTAAGCTGTAGGTCCAGTCGCTAAATAGCCTAGTTGCTGATGCGCCTCTAACCACGTCTCCTCCAGATCAATATCATTTAAATTCATTAAATTCAAATACATAATTCACGTAGTCGAATAACAAAGTCTAACTTCCTGCGAACGGTGACGAATTGATAAATTTGGATCAGCACCGCTAGCACAGCGGCTATATTGTCTTCGGAACGCACAGTTTTTTGTCTTATTTATATTTTAATATCGAGCAGTGTGAAATGCGTTCGGAATTTGTCGATAATTCGGCAAATACATCACGAAGTGGTCTATAAGTTTGGCAAACAGAAGGGTATTTTGATAATAAATTCTGATCTGTAAGCGTTGCTCTGATGTTAAACATTCCATGATGATTTGTCAGACTACTGAGCCACAGCGTTACATATTTACGCGCAAACTAATAGTTCGTTTGACAGTGACCCCTGTAGTATAGTTTGGACAAATTAGAAAAATCACTCTTTATAAACCTTTATAACTTTTTATAAAAAAAGATATAAAACTCTTTATAACCTTTATATAATTTAATATATATATATATATATATATATATATATATATATATATATATATATATATATATATATATATTTTAAAAAAATTAATACAAAATTAACATATAAATCCAGTAATAAATTGGAGCGGTTATTGAGTAATTCTAAATACCCTGTTCAAAGAAATGAAAGGTGGAGGATTTATGAAATACAATGTAATGACTATATTTGTAAATATATTGGTTAAGTAAGAGGGGTTATAGTAACAAGATTACTATATATATTAACGTTATAGTTATATATATAGTAACGAACGTTACGTTAACGAGTAACGTTATAGTTATAGTAACGAAAATATAATTAACCAGATAGATCTAATTACTTAAGAATGTTTAAGATGATCGATTACTGCGAAGATAATATGTACGAAAGTATTAAAAGGTAAAAATAGTTTAATTTAAGACAAAGGCCCAGTACCAACAGTCCTGCGTTTCCTTCATTCACGAGTGATTTTATATCCTTCAGAAAGCGATTCAATATTATTCACAGTAGTAGGTTTAGGTATTCATTATAAACAAAAGAGGTTAAGCTTTAGTTTTAATCGTCCCCTGATGATACTAACTTGGTTTACGAAAATCACGTCGAGTACTTTCATTGGATTTCGGTATCACTGAACATAACTATTATTAAGTTTTTTTTTTAACACCAAAGGTTCTATAATCATAATTACCATATAATAATACACAGTTATTGATTCCGATATTTACAATTAAAATTATTATCTTGAAATATATATATTAATTAATCTATTATTTATATTTAACAGGAATAAATCAAGAAGTTAACAAATAGATTTCTAAATACTGAAATGTGCTAAATCCTTTTTTTATATGGGAAACATTTGAATATTGTGTATAGATAAAATTCTTTGTGAGAGGAAAATGATATTCATACTAAGTTCATAAAAATATATAATGATTTTCCTCTCTGTTATTCCACAATAAAAAGCTACAGCTGAATTTAAATTTTCCCATGGTTGCCTTCAAAATGGTCCGCCTGAAGTACACTCATAAAGAGCAACAACAGCAGATAACGTTGAACATATATGTGTATATGTTATGGCCACGTGAGGTGTTTTAAACGAATAGGTAGAAAAAGGCTTTACATCAGATGATTACTGCATTTACTTACTGGAGATCAAAAACCAAGGAAAATTTTAAATGACGCCTAGTTCACTAAAAGCTGATACTGACTTTGTGTATTATTTATAATTATAAATTAAGCTGAATTTATATTCGTAAATCCGAGTCAAAATGATAGTAAAAACAGAAAAAAGCACTAGTTCTTGAAAACAAAGAGAAAAGAGGTACCGGCTAGACAGGCTCTTAAAGGAAAAGAAGGGATTTTAGTTATTAATTCTCTTGAACAGGGTAAATTAAAAAAAGAGAAATATACAAATCTTAGTTTTTAAATCTGTTTTTAATGCACTTTTATCCCATCAAAAGGCTACATATAAAGGATAGGATAGATTGAAATTAAGCATTTTTTTTTGAGGCGTCACTGATTTATAATCATTAAATTTTATAGAAAACTGCCAAAAAATTAAACTCCCTTGTACCAATACTGTTGTATAAAACACACAAAATATAAAACACTCTTTTACAGCCACTGAAGTTAAACGCATATCCATATGATTATTGGAAACGGTTTAATCCGATATATCAGTGTCAGTTGTTCACAAACTAAACTTGAGTATTGATGAACAGTACAATATAGAAATAAATAATTAAAAAATATATTTGATATAATTTGGCATTTAATCCCCTCTCGCTGACCTCACATGAATGGTCTTTGGGAAATTGCTGCCGAGTTAACAAAATGGCACTTCAATAGTCTGCTGGATTCCTTAATTGATCTTACTGATCAGATGGAAGTGTGCTTAAGTTTCATACTACTTAACGCTGTATCCGCGTATATCTTCGATTTCCCCTACTCACACTTTACGATTTCCTTATCGATGACGTAGTATTTGTTTTTATTGCCTCCTGTGAGTGTCTTGTATTAAGCATGTAGATATCTTGATCCGCCACAGTCTGAATGCAGTAATGATATAGCTGGTGGATGTTATATGACTGTATATTAATCGCACTTGTTGTTTATATCAACAGGACATTCCGTTTGAACCATTGCAACGCTCTGTGTCAGAATTGACAACTCCCCCGTCCTATATGTTTTCCAAGGGGTACTGACAAAACCTTACTCATAGCAGAGTCTTCCTTTCAAGGAAATAGAGACTAGATATGGGAAATTGAGACTGGACAGGACTGGACTGCTAAAATCGGTACTCGATTATCGATAATTGTCTTAAGCTTCGAGCCCCAACCATCCCTTCAATTGGAGGGCATATGTTTCGCCTCTTGATGTTTAGGCTCGTCAAGGTATCGACACATGCTCTCCCGTCAAGAATAGGGAGACTCTATCCACAGTCAACAACATACTTTCGCCGACTTCCCGTCGGATGGCGTATATATGAAATGATTAAATTTCCTTGGACAGCGCCCAATGAGACAACAGTAACAACAGACAAACAGAGAAATACTAGGCAACACTAGAGAAGGTATTAGCCTTCCAAGGTCCCAAAAGATGATGTCAAAATTTTACTGGGCGACTTTAACGCACAAATCGGTAGAGAAAAAATCCATCAGAAAACCGTAGGAAAATTTCCCGGTCACAAATTTACCAACAAGAACGGCATTCAGTCAACTTTTTCAATTATTAATATAACGCTCAGTAAACTTCAGGGTTCATGATTTTTACAAGCATCATTAGGTACGGTTATCATATAAACAGAACACAGTTTATTCTTAGAATTAGATTAAATAATCTCCTGATGATGCTAACATGGTTAGCGAAACGTGCGTCGAGTTTGCGAAGTTTTCAAAAAGTGGTTTGGTGTTTAGTGGTAAATCTCGTCGAGTTTAGTGTTTAACACCGAAGGTTCCAATAGAAGAATTGATAGAAATATCATGCTTAGCCTTCGCAGACGACCTAGCCATACCCACAGACAATGAAACAAGGGCAACCAAACAGATAGAAGTCCTCAAGGAGGAATGTGCAGAGAAAGTTGGCAAATCTCCTTTCAAAAAACAGAATTCTTCTGCTCAAAATTAGATTTCCAAAATTTGGACACCAAATACGGCAAGATAAATACAGTCACTCACTTTAAATACCTGGGCTTACCTGAACCCACAGGAGGAGATAAGATTGCACAGAAGACTCGATTGCAGAAGATGAAGAGGGCATACGGCAAGACACACAATATCTACAATAAGAAATGCATATTCACACTCGTAAAAATAAGACACTACAACACAGTAATCAAACCCGAGGTACTATACGCAAGCAAGACACTTACACTCCACACAAAAAGCGGCGTAGAAAACATACTAAAAGAAGAACGCAAAATTATGAGGAAAATTCTCGGCTCCAAATTGACAGACGAAGGATATAGACTACATTCTAGAAAAATCACAGGGAGAATGTCCAATGTAGCGGCGGACATAAGAAAAAGAAGAATCATAGAACTCCCCCATAACACTCCCACCGACAAGACTTACCAACAGAATTCTTACATACATACAAGGA
Source organism: Cosmopolites sordidus (assembly GCA_031761425.1). Lineage (NCBI taxonomy): Eukaryota > Metazoa > Arthropoda > Insecta > Coleoptera > Curculionidae > Cosmopolites > Cosmopolites sordidus. The sequence goes on from JARFXV010001665.1 coordinate 676,387, forward strand.
GTCGAGTCAACAGTAGCATGGATCGCACAAGTCAAGACTGATCTGGAAAAGGCACAAATGGGCCCGACAGAGATTGAGAATAGAAGAACGTACAGAAACAAAATACATATGTGGAACGTTGCATCAGAGAGCGAAGTTTTAAGGAGATCGGAGACTAGGTGGACGGAGGAGAGAAAGAGAATCTATGGGGAGAAGATGAAAGAGATGTGGAGGATCAGAAAGAACACTCGAAAATGAGTCAGAATACTTTGCGTTGTGTGACAAATTATAAAAAAAATGGAACAGGAACAAACAAATTATAGAAAACCACCCAACATCAATCTAAAGTTAAAAAAATGTAAAAAAAACATAAAAATGTGCTTAAATTCGGTATGTCAGGAAAATAGAACAGCATTCTAATGAAACTGAGCCCAGACACACATTTCAAAAAGTCCGCCTGCTGACTATTAACCACATTATCTTCTGGTAAAAAATGAGAGCGGTGAAACACTCATCACTATTGAGAGATGGTGATAATATTGTCAAAACCTCATGCTGCCTAAAAATAACTCTGTAGAACCTGTTGGATTTCTCGATAACTTGAAGCTTGGAATTTGAAAAGCGAAATAGAATCAACAAATCGACTAAAAACGGTGGTATTAATCGATTGAAACCTTACCCGCTTCCACAAATTCCTCAAGAATAATTTGACTTTGTTCCAGTTGGAGAAACAACAGATGAATTCATAATATATTATATGTGATAGAGAAATTCTAACTGTAATCAGCTTTAGATTGTACTTCGCGAAATGGCAGTACAGGAATACCTTATTTTCCTAATAAGATCACTCTACACAAATAGCAACGTTTCTATCAGAGTAGATGGAAATGTTTATGCGGAATGAATAAGTAGGAACGCGAAGGCGAAGGGATTATATATTTCCTATCGGTATGGTGAAACTTAAGCACTACATGCCACTTGCCGCAAACAAATTGAAGCATTTGCAATGACATGCCACATCACACTGAACCGATGTTCCAATTCTAAGAGAACTAAAAATGGACGTGATCAAAGGATTTCTTCCTATAATCCAATGACCTCCATTTATATTTAAGGATCGTCGCCGATACTTGGTTTTAAATAAAAGAATGATGTGTAAATTTTCAGTACATTTCAAAATTTTATGACAATTATTTCGGCAGACAGCGTCTTCTTCAAATGCGATTTTTTTTTATTCTCTAATTCTGTCGTATAGACATTACAAATTGTGACTAGATTAAATCTATCTAACAATATTTTTCTATTATCTAAATTAAAATTTATCTTTTTCTTAGTCTGTTTGGTAGATACATGTCCAGCGACGTGCTCCACAATACAAAAATCACTCTTTTCATGTGATTGACACACGCACAGAATAAATTCCGGGCACCCTTCATCGTCACTACACTAATTCGAACGGTTTCAGTTTCTTCAGCCACCGAATAAATCCGTTGTTGTCGAGTAACGTGATCGCGTTTCATGACTTTCCAGCCTCTTCTGGTGTTTGTTTGCAAACCCCTTGATCTCATCTTTGACCATAGGCACTTTCAAGTCTCGATGGGTGTTTTCATTTCGGATATACGACGGGGCATTGACAATACTGAGAAGTACTTTATTTTGGAACGTCCGAATGACTTTTATATTAGATTCCTTGATGCATCCCTAAAGTTGAATGTCATAAGTCCATATAAGCTTCAGAATTTGCTTATAAAGAAGCAGTTTATTATTTATTGACAACAAAGAGTGGCGCTCTAGTAGCCAATATATTTTTCTGAATTTGAGACCCAGTTGCTGACCTTTCTTCTTCACATGTTTTTTCCATCTTAGCTTGGCATCCAGAGTCATGCTCAGGTACTTTGCTTCGTTGGTATGTGGGATTATTTTCTGGTTCACTATCACTGGTATATAGTTATATTTCCTGTTGGTGAAATTGACATGGGTCGACTTCGCCTCATTTAATTTAATGCGCCATTTCTTTGTCCAATTGGTGACATTGTTGACAGCTGTTTGGAGTTTGTTTGTAGTTGAATTAATTTCATTTCCAGTAGCGAGTAACGCAGTATCATCGGCGAATGTTGCTGTCACTATCCCACTGCTCTGCGGAATATCGCTGGTGTACTGCAAATAAAAGACAGGTGTGAAAACGCTGCCTTGTGGCACTCCAGCACATATATTTTTAAGGTCTGAATATTCTTCTCCATGCTTGACTCTAAAGTGACGGTCAGTGATGTATGAATGAAGAATTTGGCTTATTTGTTGTGGTAGATATTTTTCTAGCTTGTATTCGAGGCCCTGGTATCACACTCGATCGAATGCTTGGGCCACATCGAGGAATATCGTTGCACAGATACTTTTCTCTTCTAGTCCTCTCTCAATTACATAAGTAGTTCAATGTACTTGATTTATTGTCGAGTGTTTATCGCGGAGTTCAAGCCGATGCGTTGGAATAAGATGCTTCTCCTCTATAATGGGTTTGAGGCGTTGTAGGAGCAGCTTTTCAAACAACTGGATATAATCGGCAACAAGGATATTGGGCGATATGATGTTTTGTTTTCAGGTGGTTGGGTTTGGCTGTCGCTTGTATCTCAGGGGTATCATATTCAGTATTTACATAGTGCTTTATGTTTTCTTTGATTATCAATGCTGATCCGCCTTTTCCTGGTAGGTCCGAGCGGGCAGTATGATAGAATTTCTATCCTCTTATTTTACAATAATTTATTTTGGTCATGTGTGTCTCCGATATTAGAGCTACATCAATTCTATCATTGGTAGTCCAGGCTACTATTCTGACTGAATTGTCCATTACTTCTTCCTGTTAGCAGCAGCTCCCTTATAGCCGCTTTCTCGTTTGTTCTAGTCTATCTAGGATTATTTTCTAGGTCTTTTTTTGTTGGTCAAGTTTCAACATGATTTTTTGCAATATTTGGCTGGTTGCATCAGGCTCCTCATGATCGTTTTTCTTTGGTTTAATTTTACTACCTCTTGTACTTTAGGCGAATATCTTATTCTCTGTGACATGGTTTGTTTTTGGTTTCGATTTGATCGTCTGGGTTGTAAGTTCTGGCACATTGGAACTTCTCATGTTTAGCTTCTGTTTGTGAACTGCGTCATTTCTAATCTTTTGAACTTCCTTAATAGTTGGCAGGATGCAGTTGGCACATTTAGGTGCTCGGCTTATTGGATGACTACATTTGCTTGTTTTATGCTTCCCAGCACATCTAACACATTGTGGTGTTTTGAAACAATTTTTCAAATACGAAACTACAATTTTAAAATTTTAAAAATCTAATATATACTAGTTACGACTTAAAAAGTGTATCAACCTATTAACACAACAAATGATCTATAATAATCGGGAATTCTCTGTATTCAATCCGTATTCAATTTCTGGACTTGTAATATAAATTCACTAAGGTTGAACCATTCAAGTCTACTTCGTCATTTTGCAGAATACCCATTTTTAATATTAATTTCTAAGCTCTCTAAGAGATTTAGTTTTTAGATCTATTTACATTATGTAACATTTTAAAATGTTTGTTATTAGTTTGATTTTTTGAATGAAATGGTGTGGTAACGACGGGATATTAAATGAATAGTTTTATTAAAGCATTTTTTATTAATTATTCTATTTATAAATATCTGGTTCATATCCATTATTCACCGCGTTGTTGTGATGATATTCTTTGTTGTAATTTGGATGTTTAAGAGTATATGTATAAATTAATTAAATGCACGTCATCTTTTGTGAATAAAAATAATATGATTTGTTATGCATGATATGGTTTATGAAAAATTGCACGCTCATGTCTAGAGTCTTTTCTAGTTGTTAAATCTAAAAAGTTTAATTTACTATTTTGGTACCCTTCAACTATGAATTTAATGTTATTGTGTAGAGATTTTATATAATTTAAAAACTGATTTAGTGGTGTATCAGAACCTGTGAAGCAAATTAAAATATCATCAAGATATCTATACCAACAACCTACTCATTTAACTTGTTGATTTATCTTCTTTTCTAAGTTATCCCTAAAAATGTCAGGTAACAAAGGACTTAAACAGTTACTTAATGAAACATTGATAAACATTGATCAAGGCTCTCACCAATTTATCAGCTATAGAAACAATGAAAATGCATAGTTACTTTTTAATGTAGGCAGTCTGTTTTCATCTTTATTCATACAAATTATAATTACTATTATTTCTGATTCTGCATAATTTAATTTTACTTAAACCATCAATTTTAATAATTATTGGGTTTCTGGTTAAAGAAAGTTAATTAAAATGATAAAGCAACATAATAATTTGATAATGTCTAATATTGGCTGTACTACACGCTGAATCACTGTGTACCTCGAGCCGTATACGATCCAATAAACGTACGCCTGTAATTATGACGTTATTCCTGCTGGATCGTCCCAGGAGACCATACAATGGTTACAGGAACTGGGATAGACCTCGATTCATGCACGGACACGTCCATAAATCATAACCGGTGCACTGTAGACACTCTCGGCGTTGTCTTAATTAAACTTTCGTCGTCGTTTTTGCTGCCGTTTTTGTTTATTTACTGATATGCAAGTAAGTTTTTTAAATGATGTATTCAAAGGCAGTAATTTTTAGTATAATTTTTCATCTTATTAAAGTCGTTTAGACCTCGATGTTTCCGTCGTTACAATGATTGCTTATTCCCTATTTTAAGTCTTGATTCAGTCAACGATGAAAAATACGATGTTGATTTACATTACTTTATCAAAAAGTCTCACATATACAGTACGTCCATAAGTACAGACGACTAGTCCGAAATTAAGTACAAAACGTTATTTGTTATTTACTATTTTCATAATTTTTTGTATGCTAAATAGTATTCTTTATTAGATGAGTTTTGATGTTCATTTGTAGGAACTGTCTCCAAAACCGCGGTCGAACTTTGTCGGATAGTAGGTCATATCATGTAATGTCACTTATGAAATTACGTCTACGGCCCTTGAAATTAACATTAGTTTATTTTGCGAATAGCAAGGAGTTAATGGAGCCAATTTAGATGAACATGGATGATGTCTAAGTGTTATAATATTTCTTCAGCCAAGAAAGTGCACCCCAGAAGAAATTTTCTTTGAAAATATAAAGTAGCTTTTAAAATGCTAGTGTAGTCCTTGAAGGACCTGTTAGACCAATAATGATCGCTTTGAAGAATTTTAATGACTTTTGAACTTTATTTTCTTCAATTCAAACTGTTATTAATGGATCTAACCATGACAAAAAATAACAATCTACAAACCACTTAGATATATTATTACGGTTCCTTAATTTACTATGACAAACAATTCGAAGCATTACAAAAGTCCCTGTAGAGCTTTTATGTAACTTAACACAAAACATTATTTAACTTAACAACGAGGATCGCTCCAAAAATTTGTTTTCGCCTTACAAAGAAAACTCTAGATTTTTGAGAATTTTATGTTTTGTTTTTCAATGTAATTACGTTGCAGTTCAATACACTTAGACTAACAACGTTCCAACGTTTTAATACCCACAGTATAATGCGATTTGCCCAACCTTGCAAAATAAGCGGTGATCTTGATTACATTTCATGTAATCGTTGGAAGCCAAATTCGGGAATTTTCGCTTTCTTTATCGCCTACCCACTGTGGATACTGCTGCTGCGCCTCTTAGGTATAATAGTAATGTGTTTCATTTATTATTATAAAATGGCGAAATACCTCCATACAGCCCGCTTAACAATCGCGTGAAACAAAGAACTTTATAACAGCTCCAACTTCAGTTTATCCACTTTTCAGAAACTGTCGAAACTTAATTGGTTTAGTCGATCACCATAAATAAACAAGTAATCGCATATAAAACGCATCGCCTCTAAATCTTCGCAGCACGCTATCTAACAAATGATACGTGACAAATATTGTAGTCATTTTATCATACTTGTGCCATCTACACTTCATATAAAACTAAAACTGTTGTACACTAGTTTTTCGGCGCTTTAATGCATTACAAATTATGAAAACATACTAATTCCTTGAAATATCGGGTCGTGAGAGCTTATTATATCATTATAAAGACTTTTGCAATAAGAGTGTCAGTAGTTTGAAATGTAACAGCGGCAACAGTGTTTAAAATGTAAATGCTACTCCTAGACTGATGTGTTCAGTATATTGTGTCAATTCACTACAGAAAGATACACGATTCAATAGGGAATGAAAATCCTCATGCGAAAGAGTAATCGAAAATTGGGTCTCCAGAATGCATTCTGATAGATGAGGCCAGATTTCATTTGAACAACAATATTTTCAAAACTTAATGTAATTATTTGTTCTTCAAGATAAAATAAAAATTACCAGATGATCACTTGTAATAATTATTGTGTCCCATTTCAAACTTCTGACACTCTTATTAGACAACCCTTTATAATGCTTAAATTAATTCAAATATGGCATTGTTAATATAAGTACTGTTGTAATAATCTTGTTGAAAAATGTGCAACTGTGTCTTATAAGTTCTTCAACCTATATCGCCAGAATGTCAGAGGTTAATACTTTTTTTTGGCATTGCGAAACATATTTTCATTCAATTTTGTTTTTGTGTTTATCGCGCCGAAGAAGGCGGACTTGATAATGGAAGAGAAACAAGATCACCAAAATTTGGTCAGATTTGTTTGTCTCGAAGACAAATTAGAATTTTTAAGCATTCTTGCTTCACTTAGTCTACTCTTTGGTGAGTATTTTCCGTTCTGTAAACTTCATTGCAAAAACATTAGCCAGTTTAAATCGCTATTCACAAATATTCGCTGTGGTCATTCTTAAATTTTACGTATAATTGCTCAAGACAAAGCTTAATCCTACTCATCAATATGTGTCTGGATAAATCGGACAATTTTTTTTAATAAACTTTTTTGGTTGATGAAAAATAATTATTATAAATTGGAAAAATCTTGAATCAATTATCTTCCTGAAGGGCGTGCGCGTGCTCTATTCTAAATCCATCTCCTTATCCAAATTCACAATTGCTGTCAATAGCGGTCTACCGAAATATTATGTTGAGGTACTTCGTCTTATTGATGACCTCTTCATCAACGTTCTATACACAATAGGCCGACATACTCAAATAGGGGCTATTAGCAAGCCAAAACTTTGGTATAACACTAGTCCACGTTATACGATAGTGCATAGACTTCTTGAAAAATGTATGTCCTGAAAATTATTACGTTCACTAGAATTGAAACATTTCTTTCTATGCTGTTTCATTTCGGATGCTCTGAAATAAATTTAGTTTATGAATGATTTCGGGAACTATCGAGATTCATGCCGTCCAGTCTTTTGAATGACTCTTTCTTGAGAGGTTTGTAGAGTTTGCTTTGGGCTTTTTCAAAGCCGTATATTTGTAAAAATGTTTTAGAATATTTTCACGGATGGTAGATAATGTTTCTAAATCATTCCGGGTGTCGATCCGTTCATTCTGTGAAGAGTCACGATGTTTCACCAAAATCTCATTTGACATTTTCAAGTGTTGTCCACTTCGACAGTTGGACTCTTCAGTCGAAGCGGATAACACTTGAAAAGATTTTGCCGAAACGTCGTGGCTCTTCACAAAATGAATAGATCGACACCCGGAATGACACAGAACGATTTAGAAACATCCGCCTAAATGAACACTTTTGTTGGTTGATTGGCCGGTAAGGAGCCCCACCTATCCCTTCAACTGGATGACATAAGTTACTTCTCTCGAGGTTCAGACTCTCCAGGGCGCCGACATATACCATACCATCAAGAATAGGGAGACCCTATCCACAGCCAACAACCCATGTTTTCGCCGACTTCCCGTCGGATAGCGTATATATGTAGTGTTAGATTTTCTTGGACTGCGTCTAATGAGACAGCAGTAGCTGAGTGTTATTACACACCCAACCGTTGGGTTCCACAATCTCATGTGGAATATACAACAACCTGCGTCTCCGCCTAAATGAACACTTTTGTTGGTTGCTTGACCGGTAAGGAGCCCTACCTATCCCTTCAACTGGATGACGTATATTTCGTCTCTCGAGGTTCAGACTCTTCAGGGCGCCGACATATACCATACCATCAAGAATAGGAAAACCCTATCTACAGCCAACAACCCATGTTTTCGCCGACTTCCCGTCGGATGGCGTATATATGTAGTGTTAGATTTTCTTGGACTGCGTCCAATGAGACAGCAGTAGCTGAGTGTTATCACACACCCAACCGTTGGGTTCCACAATCTCAAGTGGAATACACAACAACCTGCGTCTTCGCCTAAATGAACACTTTTGTGGATTGCTTGACCGTAAGGAGCTCCACCTATCCCTTCAACTGGAAGACATATGTTTCGTCTCTCGAGGTTCAGACTCTTCAGGGCGCCGACATATACCGACATATACCCCTATTTTCTCCTCCGTCCACCTTGTCCCCGATCTCCCTGAGACTTCGCTCTCTGATGCAACGTTTCACATATGTATTTTGTTTCTGTACGTTCTTCTGTCCTCAATCTCTGTCGGGTACATTTGTGCCTTTCCTAGATCAGTTCTGACATGTGCAATCCATGGTATTGTTGACTTGACCCTTTCTATATATGTAGGATTCTGTTGGTGAGTCTTGTCGGTGGGAGTCTACTGATATATCCATAGAATTTCAACCTTCTTTTTCTTATGTAGGCCGCTACGTTGGCTGTAGTCTTTCTGGAATGGAGTCTGTATCTTTCCTCTGTTAGTTTTGCGCCGAGAATTTTCTTCAAAATTTTGCGTTCTTCTTTTAGTATGTTTTATATGCCGCTTTTTGTATGGATTGTAAGTGTCTCGCTTACGTAGAGTAGTTCTGGTTTGATTTCTGTGTTGTAGTGTCTTATTTTTGCGTGTGTAGATATGCGTTTCTTATTGTAAACATTGTGTGTCATACGGCAATACCCTCTTGATCTTCTGTAATCGAGTATTTTGAACTATCTTCTCTCCTCCTATGGGTTCGAGGATCTGGCCCAGGTATTTGAAGTTTGTGAACCCTATTTATCTTGCCGTATTTGGTGCTTAAATTTTCCATTCCTGATAGCTTTGTATTTCAGTATTGTTTTGAGTTAAAAATTTGTTCAGTGCATGAGCGACCAGGGTGAAAGCCTGCCTTGTACTAGCCAATTTTGTGTTCTCTATTTGTTCTTGTGTTCTCTGGCATGCTGAGAGGATTTTGTGAGTGACTTGTAGTAAGGAGATTCCTCTATAGTTTTTCACATCTGTTCTGTCTTCCTTCTTGTGCAGCGGGTGTATAAGAGCACAGTTCCATTCATCTGGCAATTTTTCTGGTTGCCAGATGTTCGTGATAATTTGCGTGAGTTCCCGCAGTGAATTTGATCCGAGATTTTTCAGTAGTTCAGCGGTAATACCATATTCACCGGATGTTCTGTTATTCTTTAGTTTGCGTATGTGCCTTTGGACTTATTCCTGTGTTGGTGGTGGCGATTCTGAGAGGGTATAGATACAATTTTCCTTGGGGAATCTCGTGTCGCGTCCGGCGCAACTGAGGAGATCCGATAAATAGTGTGCCAGCTCCTGGCAATTCTCCTGATTGGTTAGCGCGAATCTCCCATTCCACTTTCTGAAGCAAATATTTTGTGGTGTGTATCTACGAATATCTCTTGCGAAAGTCCTTTAAAAGTATCTCGTGTTATAATTGCGGAAATTCTCCTCTATAGAGTCTAGTTGTTCCTTCACGTAGTACTTCTTAGTTTGCTTGATAACCTTTGCGATCTGTTTTCTAGTCTCGTCAAAAAGCTGTTGACATTCTGGGGATTTTTTAGTGTTGTACCCCTAAAATACTCCAACCAAGGGTGTTTTGTGTTCTTTTTCAATGGGATCAGTTCCTGTGCTTTTTGTGTATTTTTTTGTGCAATTTTTCCCATGTATCTGCCTGTTCCTTTTCTCATTCCTCTGTTATGTTGAATTCCTTGATCTTTTTCTTGTCGAATTTCTGTAGATTGCTTCCTTATGATGAATTCTCCTTGGGGTGAACTTGACTTTGATTCGAGTTAGGTAGTGGTATGTGTGAATGTTCGAGCACCTGCAGACTTGGGTATCTTGGATCTCTCTGTGTTGTGGGTATGATATCGCAACGTGGTCTATGTGGAATCCCCCAATCTGTTGTATAGGCGATCTCCATGTCTTCTGTTTTCGTGGAGATTTTCTTAGGGATGTTGACATGATCTTCAGGTTATTCTAATGGCATAGTTCGATGAATATTGGCATCCTTGGGCATTCTTGTTGGTAAATTTGTAACCGGAGAATTTGCCTACAGTTTTCTGAAAAAAAATTTCTCTACCGATTTGTGCGTTAAAGTCGCCCAATAAAATTTTAATGTCATCTTTTGGGACCTTTGCCATTACCATCTCTAATGTTGCCCACAATTTCTCTGTAGACTTGGGGGTCTTTCTTGTAGACTTGGGTGTATTTTTTATTAGCGCACTGTATGCGCATTGTCATTAATCTATTGTTTATGGAGACGATTTCCTTAATAGAGTTAAGTATTCCTTTGTGTACAATAAGGGCCATACTCAGAGGCGTACAACAATACAAACAAGTTGCCAGGGGCGCACCCTGGCAACTTGTTTGTCTATCCTGCTTTTGAATATGCGATAGTTCCCGTAGTTTCCCGTGTCCTTATCCGTGATGGGTGTTTCTTATAGGGCAAGCACAAGTATCTTTTGACTCTCAAGTTCTGAATTTAGGTTATGAAATTTTTGTGATTGGATCACCGTGTTGAAGGTGCCAATATATGTAGGTGTTTTGTGTGGAAATTTACCGGAAAGCTCGGACTTTGTTTGAGATTGAGTTGAAAGTCCAGGTTTCCCAGAATACGAGTATCCAGTTGACGTCTGTCGACGGGTGGATTGGTTACCACCTGGGATATTATTGTTACTTGCAAGAGTCATGGTTGCTTATAAGCTTATAGGTCCAGTGTTTCCACTGAGAGTTTGGATCCAGAGACTGTTAGTTCCTGGAGCCTGGTGTACAGCCACACTCTCTTGGTGAAGAGACGCCGACCAGGTTGCCGGTGGTTGCCACTGCAGATGCGACCTGGGTTTTTTCTGCCAGAGCCCTGTTAGCCGTCTGTTGTCTGTTCCCGAAATAAACGTTCGGGTTCAGGTTTGGAGTTATCTATCGGTCTATATATATATATATATATATATATATATATATATATATATATATATATATATATATATATATATTTATATATATATATATATATATATATATATATATATATATATATATATATATATATATATATATATATATAGACAGATAGATAGATATATAGAAGATAAAGATTTATATCTTTATACAACCTATATTAAATTTATTTACTATTTGAAATAGGAATGGAATTCTATGAAACAGCACAGAAACACAGAAACTGGAACTCAGAAATTTTTATATGACATAAAGATTTCTTTTATTGTGCCGTTATTACGTTCAATTGTACCAGCCACTGACCTACATTCGCTATCGAATGTCGCTTGTTAGTCCCCAAAGACCCCATTTGACCAATTTTCTCTCGTTTCGCACACCTGAGATGTTAACATCTTATTGTATCATTTTCCGTCTAAAACTACATTTTCGATATTTTTTGTTTTATTATAGATAAAAATATAAATTGAAGTTTTAGTAATGATATTGCCTACATGCTATGCATTTTTATATCTAATCTACTGTCCTGCTTTCTGGTGGATTATTTTATGGTTTGTTGACTTGTTCTCTAACATATATCTTCATAATTTTGTAAACAAGTTCAAAATACACAAACTTTTAAAAACACTCTTCGATTCTACGTAAGTGCATAGTCGAAAGCAATTGTCAGTCTAAGGAACGAAATTTCAATGATATGTTTTGCTGTACACATCGTCACCAATATTTTGGTTGCTGTTAAGTTAATCTGCCTAGATCTCCTTCTATTAATTCATTTCTAATATAACTTTGTTTTAAAAAGTTTGCTCAAAGAACAAACTGTGAAAGTGTAAATTGACAATATCTAGAATGAACTTGAGTTATTAAGCTTAATCACATTGAATGTCTTGAATTGATAAAGTTGTGGTCAAACCATACGAATGGTTCGAAAAATTAAAAGAGGGTGAGATAAAGCTACTGAAAAAAAGAACTAAGGATAAGGGGAAATGAGATAATGTAGGAAAATAAGGTTCAAAAGAATATAATGAGGGAACAGAATGAGACTATACGAGGTGTGTAAATACAGTTATAAGACTGGTGGCGTAGCCTTCGATTTGACAACAATGTTAGCTTCTCGTTTTGGAAGAAAGGCAATATAAATTGGGCCTCCTTAACGTCACTAGCAATTATTGCAATGTCCATAGCAATTATTTTCGTGAACCGGATTTTTACAGGTGTTTGTAGCATTTTCGAAGTTCTGTCCAATGTTCCAGAATGGTATCCTTATGTGCATTTTAATCTAGCGAAAAGGAAAAATCTTTATTCCCAACCTCTTTATTCCCCATACTTGAGTCCTTATGGCTTTTTTGGTTTTCCCAGATTAAAAATTCACCCCAAAGGACACCATTCTGGCACATTGGATACAACATTGAAAAAGCTACAAACAACTATAAAAATCCAGTTCAAGGAAAGAACTGTTTCGAACCACTAAGTGAGGAAGTTCAAAGTCGTACTGAAGATGGTTCAGATGTTGGTCTGCTTCCCGTTCAAATTGGCAGTATGCCACCTATCCCATTACTTTATGTATGTACTTCATATGCGTTTAAAGCTTGGATATTATAGAATAGATGAGGCTAAATGTGACAGAAATTATATTTATCAGAGGAATAGCGGGGAAAACTAAGCTAGATTAGATAAGGAATTACCGCATTAGAGAAATGAGAAAATGAACGGGAATCAAAATACAGATAGAAAACAGATTATTGAACTGGTATTGTCACATAGTCAGAATGTCACCAATTAAACTAGCGGAAGTGGCTTTAGATACCGAGAGAAAAGGAACATTGAAAAGAGATGCCGCTATGGAAACTTGGCAGGTAAAGAGGAATGGGGAAGAAGGGCACCATGCACACCATACAGATGCACCAAATATAACACCGAGGAAATTGAAGAGATTGGTTCATTACTGAAAAGAATGGAAAGATTGGATAAACTGCAAGAAAACAAACCCAAGTCGAATTCAGTAAAAGGATTCTAGGAAGAAGTATTTGTACATTGCCTTGATATAATGTATACTAAAATTAACGAAAATAAATAACAGATAGGAAATTTATATTAAAGTCATAGTATATATTAGCTTAAGTATATATTTTTCATATCGAAATACAAGGTGTATAAATAAAGTAATGGGATTGGTGGCGTAGCGTTCGATCTGACAACTCTATTGGGTTCTCTTTTGGATAACACAACATGTAATGCATCTTCAGAGCGAGTTTAAACTCCCTACAGTCACACTGTAGGTAGGAGTTTTTTTGGTGAACCCGAGTTTGGTAATGCTTTCTTAAAATGAGCGACACAATTTCTAACAACGGTACGCTATCAAGTTGTCCTTCAGGCTTAGGCACAATGCGACGCAAACTGTTGCGAAACTTCAACAGGCCTTTGAAAACAGTGTTTTATTAATGATCAAAGTTTTCAGGTGAAGATGAACCTCGCGGCGCAAGACCTTCAACTGCAAGAAGTTATGAAAATGTCTATAGAACTCGGTATTTTTGTGCATTCTGACTGTCGATTGAATGTCAGAATGGTCGGAGAAATGTTGAATTTAACCCATTACAACAGTTGATCAGATTTTGACCAATGGGTAAACTCGAGGAGTTTTAGCACTAAACACCAAATCACTTTTTTAATCTTCTCGACGCACGTTTTGCTAACCATTTTAGCATCATCAGGAGATGATTTAATCTAATTCTAAAACTAAACTATGTTTTATTTATATAATAACCGTACCTAATGATGCGTGTAAAAATCATGAACCCCGAAGTTTACTAAGCGTTATATAAATAACTGAATAATTGAAAAAGTTGACTGAACGGAATAGGTCCTTTTTCCCGGTTCGTGGTTTTCTTACATTTTTCCATTTGAATGATTTCAATAGGGCAAAGCCGCATTGTTATTTACACTTTTAACCTGTCTTAAATTACTAATATCTATATTGTGGTTATATTCGATTGCATGTTGGGCAACACAAGATTTTTCATATCTCCCATATCTAATGTTGGCAATGTGTTCTTTATATCTTTTTAATAGGGATCTTTTAGTTTACTCAATATACCTTCGATCACAATCTTGACAACTAATTTCGTAAATCGCCGACTTTTCATGTTGATCTACTTTATCCTTTGGATCACCCAGAACTTCTCTTAATTTAATATATGGTTTATAGGTACACAACTTTAATGTCCACTTTTTTCAAAAACTTGACTAGCCCTCATATTAACTGGGCATCAACCGGTATTTTGTTCTGATCCTTTTGAAAAGCCAAAGATTCTTTCAATAATTTTCTAATTCAATTATCTACAATATTCTTATTATAACCGTTCATTTCGGATACCTCCCTTATTAAATATAAATATGTGTTTAAAGGAAAATTGATTAATCTATTTACAATAAAATTTAAACTAGCCATCTTATTTTGGAAGCTATGACTCGAATCGTTAGGAATTTATCTCGAAGAGGTGGCGTTTTTTCTAAAAATATCAAAATCTTGCCAATTTTTATTGTTTCGACTGACTAAAACATCCTGAAATGGTAATATATCGTTGTTTTCGAGCTCGCGCGTGAATACTATGTTTTGGAATTTACTATTTAAATTCTTAATAAAATCATCTAAGTTTTCATTCTTTGAATAGAAAATCTCAATCGAAAACGTCATTCACATATCTTAACGACATCTTCGAAAAGTAACTGAATTCATCTTTCACCTCGGTTTCAAATTTACTCATGAACGCTGACGGAGAATTAAGCTGAATTATGAGCCTGTTATTAAGTTGAAAACAATTTTGTTTCATATATAACAATTTTGCTTCATGAGACCGAACATGGATACACGGAAGATGCATTGCGACAATGCGCCTTGTCACACACCTATTTCAGTTAACGAAATTTTTGCCAAGTAAAAACATCATTGTGGCTCCACAGTCCCCTTATTGATCAGACTTGAGTCTTTGTTACTTTTTCCTTTTACCAAGTTTGAAAGTTCACCTCAAAGAATACCGTTTAGGGAATTCAAACTTGTATTGAATACGCATTAGATGTTGATCCTCGTCTCCTCCAAAGGGGAAACTAATTATGTTGCCGGGTCAAACGCTACGCCACCAATCTCATTATTTTATATATACACCTTGTATATATTTTCGACATAGAAATGAATATGTAAGTATCTATTATGAAGATTCAAAATTAATGCATTTTCCTACCTATCTATTCAAGTAAATAACAATCTGTTTCCTAAAGCGATACTACAATTTTGCCTCCCGTCCCCCAGCATTTCCGTCGAAAATTTAATAGTTGTGCCGAAAATGGATGCTTAATTTGATTAATGTCGAGGAAAATCTTCTCCGTTATTGTTGTTTTTGGCGGACAAAGGGAACCAACGGCGCTGTTTTTTCATTTTCCACGTCAAACTTTACCAATAAAGACGGCGAGCATTGTCTCTAATTTCAATTTTCCACGGTTGAGTTTTCACCTGCTTTAAACTTGTAGCCTCCATTTCCTACGAAACTGGCATGTTGAGCTGGAAAAGCCGACATCGTCATATTAAAGCCCATTCTATTGTATTCGAGAAACTTTTTCAATAGCACAGACATTAATAACAACATAATGAGTATATTTTAGCATTTGATTAAGCTGATTTTTTAACCAAATAGTAGTGTATGGATACTGCTACTTATCAGCTGCTGAAGTGAGATAACGGATATTTTTGAACAATGAACAATTCTTATATTTTCTTTTTTTTTGCCTTAAATGTGAAAATGCAATGCAAAGTAAGAAAAACAGATTTATTGAGTGTGGCGAAAATGAATGGCAGAACAAAAATTGGTGTTTATATAATCAAAGTCATTATATAGTAGAATTATATAAAGGCCCCACCCTTTATATAATTTTACTAAAGTATCCCACGACTTTTTTTTATGATATTTGTGACAATTTGAGTTTGGCTGTTACGTAATGCAGACGTACAAGTTTTATTATGGATAAATACATGCTAATAGAATGCAATGAAATTGTTATAGTTTACATTAAAAATAAAATTAATTGTTGCAGCTCAACGGCGCCTCATAAATCGACAACTTATCGTTTATCCCTTTACAACTGAGGGTATACGAAAGCCCGCGCAATCACACTAAAAAACGCAGTGAAATTGTTGTAATTTACATTTAAAAAAATAATTTTAACCTAGTAACTTTAACTCAATAGTTACAAAAAATTATTGTAACTATTGCACAACGTGAATTTAGAATTATATAATTTCAAGAATTCGGAACAACTGGAAATAGGCCCCGTATCAGAGGTCGTGCGACGTGCTGAAAATATGGCATTGCACGTGGAGATGAATCTACAGAAACGCCATAGTGCACAATTGGGTTTTTGAATAAAAAATAATAATTTATTTTTTACTTTATTTTAAAACTTCATCATAAATAATATTGATAATCGATGCGAAAAACTTTTAAAAATTGTTTCCAATTAATTATAAATGATTTAAAATTTCTAAAATTTAAAATAAAATCATGTGACTAGCATCCCGATTGGCTACCATGTTTGTGACGTCATTATATTAGTGTTTTCACACGATTTTTACCTTATATATACTGTCAAAATTATTGAAGTTTAGTGATTAAACAATTGTTGGTTACTAACTTAATTCAGTAATGTGTGAAAAAGGATTAATAAAGACCAATTCTAATAATATATCTGGTGTTAATATTTTTATGGTGACAGATTTTCTCAAAAATGATATTCGGTTTAATGCAGCTGAAGTTCGGGATGTTAAAGCACCAATTTGAGTTTTTTTTTAATAATGTAAATGTAAATAAGAAACAACCTATTTCTATTTAATATAATTAAATTATTTGTAGGGTGTCACGCGAAAGTTACTGTGACAAGGCTATAGGTTGTGTTCAATTTAACAAAAATTGTATTTACACGGCGAAAGGACGTATATGTCCAGATCATAAAGCTCTGAGTAAAGTTTATACAATTGCCTTAATTATTAATGAAAAACTAAGAAAAGTCCAAGACACTCAATGACTCACGATTGTGTAGCTTCAGCAGGTAATAAATACTCAAACATTAAAAAGTGATATAATGTTATAAATAATAATTTATGTATATATTTGATGACAGGTGGTTGTAAAAATTTGATACTGTTTTAGGATTAATACGTCGTACTGCTTGGAACCATTGATTTCGACGTTTAACATCTTATAGCACATTTAAAAAAATTAATTTGGGAGTTGTTTTTGTAGTATTCATACAAAATGATACGAAAGAGGCACGATAACTAATTAGGATTAATATAACAGGTATACAACTTTAAACCCAACGTTTTTTTTTTTCAAAATTCAAGGTTTTATTGTAAAAAACTGGTTATACATTGTAAAACCTATAAATAAGTGTTGTCCATCGTTCGCCACTACTTTCTCCCATCTTTCAGGCAGCATTCGAATCTCGCGTTGAATAAACTGGTAACCTTTTGAATCGATCCAATTTTTGACTTCTTCATAAGACCGGAAGTGCTGGTCATCCAGGCCGTGTGCCATCGATCGAAATAGGTGATGATAAGTCAGAGGCAGCAACGTCTGAAGAACATGGCGGGTGGGGTAGGACTTCCCATTTCAACGTTTCCAAGTATGTTTTGACCACTTTCGCAACATGGGGCCGAGCATTATCATGCTGCACAGTCACTTTATCATGTCTTTCGCTGTACTGCGACGGTTTGTCTTTCAATGCTCGACTTAAACGCATAATAGCGTTCGATATATATAATAGCGCAATAATAGCGTTCGATAACGATCCCCTGTGATTGTTTCAGATGGTTTTAACAGCTCACAATTCACATAACAGCTCATACTAACCATGCTGGTCCCTCTAAATTCAGAGCATGACCCTGAAGCTGGAAAATTGGATTTGGGCCGTTGGCCGGTATATCCCCATGATTTTCGACGCTTGGGGTTATTGTAATAAACCCATTTTTCATCCCTAGTTACAATGCGATGCAGAAATCCCTTCCGTTTTTGCCTTTCAAGCAGTTGAACAGTTTCACAAGCAAACAAACGGCGTTCAACATCTTTCGGTTTCAACTCGTATGACATCCGATATTCTTGTTTCTGGGTCATTCCCAGGTCCTTGAGGCATTTTGAAATTGCTTGTTGAGTCACTCCTAATGATATTGCCAACTCTTCTTGACTTTGACTGCAAGTCTGCATTAAGCAATGCTTCTAATTCTTTATCTTCAAAAACTTTTGCTTTTCCACCGCTATGCCGGTCTTCGACGTGAAAATCACAGCTCTTGAAGCATTGAAACCACTCACGACATGTTCTTTCACTCATAGTGGCCTCGCCATAAGTATCTGAGAGCATTTGGTGAGCCTCAGCCGCAGATTTCTTTATATTAAAGAAATAAATTAACACCTCCCGCAAATAACGATAATTTGGATCATAAACGGATATTTTTAATCACGAATAACTTTATCATGTAAATACAAATCGACTACTGTTGCTATGTGGTTATATTTTCAACATGCTCAAAGGTATTGCATGCCATCTATGATGTATTTATTTCGACGACTACTTACCGCTAATGCCATCTATAGGAAAACGGCGGGAACAAAGTTGTATACCTTTTATATAGATAATTAAAGGATTCGATAAGATATTTGATAATAAGATTTGATATTTTCAATAAATTTATCAATACACTGACGATAATAACAAAAATAAGTTGATTAAAAACTTAAAACACTGGTATCACCTGTCCGTAATGTTGATGGGAAATAAACATTGTGGCGCTCAGTTGAGAAAATCTCAAATTGTTCAAGACCTTTTGTCTACAGACAATAATAATTATGTAAATAATTAGATTAGAATACTGTAGTGCCATCATAAGTCACTTCCATCCAATTGAAATCTTTATGCAAAATTAGTAATTAGCTATGTTTATTTTTTATGGGGATTTTTGAAGAAAATGGTTTACATAAATAAACCCCAAGCCATATAGTAATTGGAGGACAACATCCGTGATGAAATAGCTGCATTAACACTAGATACGTTGACAGACGTTACGAAAAATATGCTAAAAAGAACACAAAGTTGCTTTGGTGCTAATGGCTTACATTGATTAATATAATTTTCAAAAATTAATTATTTCAAAATTTAAAAACGAAATAAACATTTTATATAAAAATAACATGTCTTGTTACTTTTTTAAGTTATAAATAATTACGATGGTAGTGTGATACTTGCGTCACTTGTTATGTTGTTCTACACAGCTTTCAAGAAAGTACTTTTCGATCAACAATATCGCTAGATTCAAGATATTTTAAACTTTCGATATGTTATCTGTTATAGCAGAGTACCATAAATATTTTACTGATTCATTCTCAATAGACAGAGTAGTATCTCTGTAACCATCCAACTATTATATTATCGAATTTTGCATATTTTTGAAATATTTTTAAACGAAAAATAGTGAATTCATAAATATAATAAATACCAATGAAAGCCATCTTTTGTATTTATCAAAAATTACTGCTTTGGAAACCAAAAAACATATATTTATTATTATTTTTCCAATTTTTTTGTTATTTTGTTGAGTTCTTCAATATTTTCTTTAGCGTCCTGATTTATAGCTGATACTAACACGTTACGTTACATACAACATATCAGCTCAAATATTTCCGATATGTTTAGGTCAATATTATAAATTCAAAAATAGCTGCGATATATTTAAATAATGTATTTAAGTTGTTGAAGGTGAGTCTCACTCTCCAAGACCAATATTAACCAATATGTTTATACAATCCAGGATTTTCGAATCAGTGATAAAAGATTGATAATTAGACACACAGCTGTGTTTATTGATACTTAATTTGGTTTTAAAACAAGTATAAGTATATATGTATTTTCCTTAGCGTTTAATAATATAAATTTTTAATTTTTTTTGGAATTTTCGATCAATTATATTAATAAAATTATTATTTTTTTACTATTTTATTAACGTTTCGGTTTATTTTATAAAACCACCCTTAGAACAATTACAATTCTACTATATATATTATTTTTATAAACAGTACAAATTTATATTTAAACACATACCAGGTGTATCTTGTTGAATAATTTTTTTTTTAATTTTTTACGTAATTTTATTAATACTATTGGCCGAAAATCCCAAAAAAAAAAAATAATATATCATCATCAAACCGTATCAATCCATATATATATATATATATATATATATATACCACTATATATATATATATATATATATACCACTATATATATATATATATATATATATATATATATATATATATATATATATATATATATATATATATATATATATATATATATATATATATATATATATATATATATATATATATATAGTGATGTGGCGAAACTGCCGCACGCCCCGCTCTACATTTATTCTAACCTCAAGATCGTCAAGGTGGACTGTCGCTGTAGCTTCATCATATCCCGATCCTAGTAGATTTACATAGGGTTTCTCTACACCTTGATTAAGCAATGCAGCCATTATAGCCCGCTTTGAGATTGATTCAAATGCTTTTTTATAATCGATAGCACATAAGCACAGAGGCATAGTGTATTCGTTGTGTCTTTCTATGACCTGCTGTAGGACCTGGATGTAATTCATTGTACTGAATCCAGCTTGCTCCCTTGGTTATGCGTCCTTATGTTTTCTTAGTATTCTTTTGGATATTATCTTGGTGAAAACTTTGTACATCACTGATAGGAGGCTTATTGGACGGTAGTTCTTTAAATCTTCCTGTGCTCATTTCTTAAGTAAAAGAATCACTTCTGTTTTTTTCCATAAGCTGAGTACTTTTTGTTGTTTGAGGCATTTTGAGTATAATTTTGGTAGTGTTTTATGTAAAGTTTTATGTAAAGCTTTTAACATATCCACAGTTATATTATCCTTTCCTGGAGCCTTACCATTTTTCATCGAGTCTATAGCCTTTGTCACTTCCTCCACCAGGATATCCGGCACTTGTTCTTCAGTAGGCATTGATGTTCTTGCCTGATTCTAGTCCTCATATAACTTTGAATAATATATTCCGACCAAATCTTCTAACATTTCCGTCCGTTCCATACACATTATACCATCCTAATGCATTAAGGCAAACATTTTGTGTCGTTTCCTTTCTTAGCTTCTGCTTAGCTTTGTTAATTCCCTTGTTTTCTTCCAGAGTTTTTTGCACCAGCTACATGTTAAATCGGCGCGCTTCCTCTCGAATACGTTTCCTTATAGTTCTGCAAAGGTCAACGTACTCGACCCTGCCAAAAGGACTGTCTGCTTTCTTCATTGTCTGGCGTTTTTTCATTAAATTAATGGTCTCATTGAAGCAGCCGTTTTAAGCCGTTTTTATCCACTTTGCCTCTTTTTGATGTTATCGTTCTTTCGCGCTCTTTTCGGCATTTTATCCTAATCTTTGCTCGTACCATTCGGTGCTCACTTCCCACATTAAAATGGTTATGGACAGTACAATTTGAAAATATTGCTTTATCGTTTAACATGATGTAATCAATTTCACTTGTGAGTCCAGATGGACTTTTTCATGTATATATATATATATATATATATATATATATATATATATATATATATATATATATATATATATATATATATATACATATATATATATATACATATATCTTTTTAAAGGTAAAAAATATAGACGTCTACATATATGGAATCAGGATTTTTAGGTATTATTGTTCCCAATTTTCTGCGATTATTTTTTCGAAATACATCAACGGCACATTAAAAAACATCCCGGATAACACGCATTTGAGTTGGAAGTGGTGTTGGATGGGACCATTGTTTCATGAAGGAGAAACGGAACGTTCGCACCATTAAGAATTTTACAGCCAGATATGGCTTCACATCCAAGATTAAAAGCAAATCGTACATCACGCTCTCGAAAATTAAATACAATAGCGGAAAATGGTGGAAATGCGTCCTGTCTTTTTGCTGTCGTTGACAATGAGTTTTATCGAAATGTCGCTCTACGAATTTCGAGATTTTCAAGCTTAGTCAATGGAAATATTTGTTGTTTTATATAAAAATATATCAGAAATATAAATTAAAATCGTGAAAAGGAAACTTTTAAATAGTCGTGACGCTACTGATACTCAGATTAAATAGTTCTCATCTCATCTGCAGGGATTTTCAAGTAAATTTTTTAATTAAAAGCAAAGCGTTAGTAGACGCGAACTCATAAATACCAGGAGTTTTCGTAAAATCAAATCGTTCATTTAATTGTAAGCATATTTTAATTTTTAAAAATAAACAAAGACAGTGTGTCTTACAATACTGTGTGATTTGATTTTGAACGTTTTCCCGACAAATTTTTTTGCACTCCTTGGTATAACATTATTAAGTGCCTTTAGAGCTTCTGATTTGATGAGCTACTTTTCAGCTTTTCTGACCTTTTTTTACCAGAGCCTTCATTCATGATATCACCACGTTCATCATATTTTTCCTTGAAATCACCTTTATTTCATGAAGTGGAATTTTAGATACTTTTTCAATGAAATATTTTTTTTGCTTTGATCAAAAATAGATTTATTTTTTAACGTATTCTTATAACTCAATAAACTTGGCTGAATTTTCAAACTTTTTTACGTCTTCTACAAGGTATCACTTCAAACTCTGCAAATAGTCTCTATTTTGGTAGTGATCGAGCATTTCTTTCCAGTCAGCCCCATTAGTAGGCTAGTTTCATCCTTCATATGAACATAAGTGAAGTTTCAAGTTGATCTGTCAATTCATTTGTACAAAAACAGCAGCTTAATGTAAATGTATCAGTGTTATTTTTTAAAATGGAAAATATTGAAAATCGTGCAGTGATTAAATTATTTGTAAAAAAAAGTTTAAAGGCAGCGGGAATTCATAGTGAAATACTAAGTGTATTAGGGGAGTCTGCTCCTTCAAAAATAATGGTTTGTAAGTGGATATGTGAGGTTCAACGTGGTCGTACAAGTTTGGATAATGATCCTTGTTTTAGACGTCCAATAAGTGCAACTACTGAACAAATAATTAATTCTATATATGCTATAGTTATGGATGACAGACAATTGACTTTGAATGAAATTGTTATGGCCATGGACATCTCAACTAAACGGATGTTTTATATTTTGAGAAAGAAATTGAGCTTGATATTCAAGATAGGTGCCGTACTTGATAAATTCTGATCAAAAACGCCTTCTTCGAAAGAATAAAATAGATTTTAAGTCATTTTGGATGAGACTTGAGTTTACCACTATGATTCTAAACTGCAACAACAACCCGCAGAGTGGACTGAACCCAGTTGTTCAGCTCCCAACCAGCCAAAGTGGTTAAAATCGACCAAAAAGGTTATGGCCTCAATTTTTTGGGATGCAAAATGCATTTTGTTAATTGATTACCTTCAAATTGGTAAAACAATTACAGGACAGTGTTACTCAAACATTTTGGATTAATTGGATGCAAAAATACGCGAGAAAAACTAGAAAGCGAATAAAAAAATAATTTTTCATCAAGACAATGCACTGGCTCACAGAGGTATCTTGCAATGGTCAAATTCAAATAGTTATACTACGAATTATTGGAGCATCCACCATATTCACCAGATTCTGGCCCTTTTCGACTTTCATATGTTCCCAAACCTCAAAAAATCCCTACGTGGCAATCGTTTTTCATCAAATGAAGAAGTTATAGTAGCTGTAGATGAGTATTTTGAAGGACTTCCAGAAAATCACTTCAGAGATGGAATAAATGAATTGGAGAACCATTGGAAAAAACGTATTAAGCTTAAGGGAGAATATACGGAACTATAAAGAAAGTAGTATTTTCAAGTATAAACTTGTTTTATCATTTTCGCCTTGCGATCTTTTCAATTAGCCTAGTTCTTCATGTTTGGAAAAAGAAGTTGGAGAGGGCCAAGTGCGACATCAATTCATGGCGCAAATTGATTCATTTCGCTTTTCCAACGGCGGACGAATGGGCGGGTGCATTGTCATGGTTAAAACCGAAGTTATTTCTTCTGCAAACGGGTGCGTTTTTGTTATCAATTCTTCGAGAAATTTGATCGATAAGGCACTGTAATGCTCTGATATGGTCATTTTTCCTTTTTTTAAATAATCGATGAAGATAATGCCTTGCAAATCTCAGAAAACGATGATTGTTTTTTTTTTTCGGGACAAGCTCGTCGAGTAAAACCCTATGTTTTGTATGTTCCTTCTTGTTAATGTGTAATAATGAATCCAACCTTTATCACGAATTGCCGTAAGAATTCCTTTGGATTAGGTGTATACATACACCGCTGTGAATTTGTCACTCGATTACGTTTTTAGTCTGCAGTTAGCAAACGTGTCATCGATCACTCTAACAAATTTCTCATGCAGAAATGTTGGAGTAGGTTGTTCCATACACATTTGTCCGAGGTGTGTATTCATACCAACAATCCACCTAACCATCACCCTGCATTCGGCCAACACATTATTATGTATTTTGTTCAACTTTTCTTCAGTAGTAACCTCAACCGGGCATCCTGAGCGCAGAACGGTATTTGCATTCAAAATATAACACGTTTCTCCATTTTGTTGAAAGAATATACCGTAGGGGTGCATATTATCAAATTGGGGCCAAAAAAGGTTCCTTAACATATTGCGGTAGTGTTCACCAATAACATTTACCGTTTCGTCATCGTCACTTTCGTGAACAAATAGTCCGATAATCTTGTAGCCCATAATGCATACCACACTGTTACTCGAAGAGGATGTAAAGATTCTTCTGCAATATATCGATTTTCACTTCGTCAAATCCTATAATTCATATTGGGGCAATTATACAAACATTGTACAACATTCTTTTGGGTGCTTGGGATCAATATTTTGGTAAAAAGTAAAATCACTAATTATTCTCAGTTTGACTGCTGTTGTTTTCAGATTATTTTTAGGATATGATCAGTGGCGGCTTGTGAGGGAGGACATTGGGGCGCCGCCCCTCCAGCATTTATCACATTAAACAATTTTTCAGAGCAAAACGCCATATTTTATTTCCGTTCAATTTCTTTCCTTTAATTGATTTTCCTGGTTTACCTCCTGTATAGAGTTTCAATAGCACGAAAAATAAAAGGAGGAGGGAGAAAGCAAAAAAATTCTTCAGCAGCACTATTTTCTTCTACGCTCTCCCACTTCAAAGACTCACGAGCCGCCACTGGATATGATAATAAACATATTTTGCCATAAAGTGGAGATTTCCTACTCGTGATACAATTTATAGGTTAGACAGTGAATATCAGAAATCTCAGACCGTGATATGGCCACCTTCATGTTTCATAGTAGGGCCAAGATTTCTTTCCTGGAGTTTTGCATTGACCTGTCTCAACATAAAACCTCTTTCAGCAGATCCAAATAGGTTTAATTTCGATTAATCTGATGAATTTAACTGCTTGCTCTGAAAATTTAACATGCTTCCAGAAATCCCTATTTTTTCTTAAATACTCCTTGGCAAAATCAATACTATTTTTTCTATTTTCTTTTTTTACGGCTTTTTTCTTGCAACTCCATAAAATTAATTTTTTCTAAGTATCTTACGTATGATTTCAGCACATACTTTCTTTTTCAAATGTGTTTCTTTCAATTCTACCAACTTTGGATTACTGTGTAATTTGGCGTAAAATCTATCGCTCATCATATCCAATAAAACTAATTTGCACTTTCTGTGGGTTTATTTATGTGCGAATTTTCCTTTTTGTTACATTTTATGATGTGCTGGAGTGTTCGCTATAATAGCTTCCGTTCAGGATATAGGCTATTTCTCTTTGTGTTTAACTTATTTTAAATTTTCTTTTACGATTTCTCGTTGTCGAATACAATACAAAAAAAATACAATTTTAAAAAGCTGTCACAACACTATTTTAAACACAAAACCATTTTACACTATAAGCAAATGATATTTATTTAAAATGAAATTACAAACAAAAACAAACATTGCATCATTTTCACTGTGACCTTTAATCCTTGAGTCTAATACGTAGATTATCATTAAATTGTTTACACTGCAATAACTGTTAATTACATTATATGAATATATTGTGGTATGGATTAAGATTATGACGAATATGGACAGGCCTTTATTTATTGATTTGCATATGTTTTTTTAAATAATTAATTATAATTAATGACTTTACCTCATTTTGACTGCAAGCCACTGTATTACTAATAACCTACACAATTAAAAGAGTAGGAAATAAATACAACATAAGAACGACATTTAAAACAAAAAAAAATACTCTTAGATCTCTATTAACAAAGACTAAACCAAACAATATACAACAAAATACCAAAAATGTGGTTTATAAAATTCCCTGCGAATGTGGCAAATTCTATATAGGTGAGACATCTAGACCGTTAGATGTTAGAGTAAAAGTGCATAAAAACCTTCTTAGAAAGGGCGATTTTAATAAATCTAGAATTTGTCAACACGCATGGGAATCGGGTCATAAAATCAATTGGAATAATTCCAAAACTGTATTAAAAGAATCGGTAACAAAATACAGAAGATTAAAAGAAACAGCTATAATTAATTTAAATAAAAATAAATGTGTTGCTATGCTTTCGGTAGATTTAAATTCAATATGGTGCCCGATTCTAAAGAATACAATTAAACACAATTTAAATATTTGAATACACAATCAGTACAATCAGTAAACATTGCCTATATATATATTTTTTGGTAGTATGTCACTGTCATGAAAATCTATTGTTGTCAATGTAATTATCGTTGACATATACAAAAAAATATATTTACTTTCATTTGTTACTTTATATATTACAAATTAATATAATTTATTTTTTAGTTTAGTTTTGAAAACGGGCGGAGAGTACCCTCCGAAACGTTAACGTTAAAAGTTTGTACAATTTTTTATAACATTTTTATATCTTTAAAATTTTCTTCGTTAGGCAAATTTATTACAAAACAGAATCACTGAGAAATTTGTCTCCATTTGGTTTTTTGTTTTTACTCAGTGATTCTTTCTTTAAATAAGAACAGGTATTTTTGATATTTTTTGAGTTTTAGATAATGGCGAAAAACCCAAATAAAGGAGAAAAAAATATATGAACACGCCACAATCATTCAGACATTCTATCTTTCTCGATTCTATCTCAATGTCTACTAGACAGAGTACAGAGACAGTTAGAACCTAAAATTGGTGAATATCAAGCAGGTTTTCGACTGGACAGATCCTGTCCTAAACAGATCCTGAATCTAAAGTTGATCGTAAGACATCAAAAACTGTATAATGAAAATCTCGTCTGTACATCTGTGAATTTCAAAAAAGCATATGATTCTATTGACCGCGAATCTTTATTCTAAATCTTGAGAGAACAAGGACTAGATCTGAAAACGATGGCAATTATTAAAGCCACACTAACTAACACAAGGTCAAAAGTTAAATTCATGTGTGACACCTCAGAGCCCTTCGAAATTAAAACTGAAGTGAGACAAGGGGATGGACTCTCACCACTCTTATTTAACTGTGTTCTAGAAAAAGTAATACAGGAGTGGCGTAAAAAAAAGTCGGTCCTGAATATTGACCAGCCTATTAAACTGAGGAGAACCAACATCAAAATTGATTGTCTGGCGTTTGCTGATGATCTAGCAATTTTGGCTCAAGATATATTAACGGCACAAAAACTGATTAAAATCCTCAAAGAAACAGCAGAGAAAGAATGACTCCAA
Source organism: Cosmopolites sordidus (assembly GCA_031761425.1). NCBI lineage: Eukaryota > Metazoa > Arthropoda > Insecta > Coleoptera > Curculionidae > Cosmopolites > Cosmopolites sordidus. Next base: position 704,400 of record JARFXV010001665.1, read on the forward strand.
ATTTCCTTTGAAAAGACACAATACATGACCTGCAACAGACTAAGAGCACTATTTCTAAAAACAAAATATGGTAACATGAGACGAGTCTCTCAATTCAAATATTTGGATGAATTAATCATGGAAAACGGGTTGTAAAAAGATGCCAATAAGGGTAGATGTCAAAATATGGAAACAGCATTGAGACTTACACAAAATATTTACAACAAAAAATGCATATCTAAAAACACAAAACTGAGACATTACAATACAGTTATTAAGCCAGAATGTCTATGTGGGGCAGAAACGCTCATTTTGAATAGAAACAGAGACATCGAGGAGATTGAAAAGAAGGAAAGAAAAATTATAAGAAAAATCTTAGGCCCCAAACAATAAATAGCACAACAAATCGACTTTGAGAAAACAAAGAAATTAAACAATACACACATACAGAAATTAAACAATACATAGCGATATGAGAAAAAGAAGACTAAAGTTTTACGGATAGATAAAACAGATGAATCCGAGTAGGCTAACTAGACAAATAGTCGAATTTTATAAAAATAGGAGTAGAACTAAAGTAGAAATAATTATATGGATTGCTGCAATTAAAGAGGACCTAAGATCAGCAAATATTACACAAAGTGAAATTCAGGATAGAGGCTATTTCAGACACAAGGTTAACGTTTGGGAGGTTGGCCAGAGAGAAAATGTAGGAAGACTGGAATAACTTGGTCTGACGAAAGAAAAAAGCCCATAGCGAAAGAATGAAATCAGTATGGGCGCAAAGAAAGACAACAACAAACGCCTCTAACTGTACTTCGCGTGGTCCACCAGGGCCCATATGTGAATAATAAAATAATAATAAATAATGTAATGTGCCAATATTAACTGATCTTTAAACATTTTGTTTACAATATGAACTGCGAATTTTATTGCTCCTTATCTTCTGAAAGAATTTATTTCGTCCTAATAGTTCGTCCGTCAATGGTCGAAAAAGTAAGAATGTACTAATTATAATAATTATCACGATAATACATTATCGCGTACCAATTCTGATAAACTATGGATTTATTTTGTTCATACAGCGAAAGTTAGGTCGATTCGCATTGTATTAAAGTAAACATGGGCCCCGCTAGACCCTGTACTGCTGAAGAATGGTGTTAAATTTTGCAATTGAGGAGCGAAATCAATTCTTATGCATTTATTAAGCATGCAGTCAAACTGTCACAATTAATTGGTAAAGTTTTGAAGGGATTATGTTACCCAAAAACAACCAAAAAAGAAATCTTGACGTAAGTATCAGCACAAGAACCTTAAGACGATGTTTACGACAGAATAACCTATTAGCAGATTAGCCAGGAAAGGTTCGTTTTTAAGTAAATAGAATATAAAGCAGCGGTTAAAATTTTCAAAAAGAATGTCTAATGAAAATTTTTAACGTAACTGGAAAAACATTCTTTTTAGCGATGAAACCAAAATTAATTTATTTTTTCTGATGGCAAATTGTATGTGAGAAGACGTATTAATAAATACTTCAAATTCACGAAAGACTTTGGGTGCAGTGCAGTGCAAGCATGGTGTTGGTAACATGAAAGTACGCGAGTGATTTTCATATGATGGAGTAGATCCAATATGTTATGATAAAAGAACATATGATAAAAGAAATTTGCTTAGAATCTTTGATACAATCATCCTATCTTACGCGAAGGGAATATGTCTTTACAGTGGGTTTACCATTAGTCAATGATCTAAAATATATGGCTTCTGTGGTGAAACAGTTGTTCGATTGGAAACATATTAAAGTCATAGAGTGGCCTTCATCTAAACATTGAAGAAGACATTGAAATAAACATTTTAACAGTCAATTCAGACAGCTTGGTTTTCAATACCTGTAAAAGTATGCCAACATCTAATCGACAACATACCAAGATGTCAATCAGTAATTATGAATAAGGGCCATGCTACAAAGTACTAAGCTTCGGTAATTATACAGTTTTGTCGAATTACACCTTTTTGTTTTTTCATGATTTGTAATAAAAATTACTCTAATTTTTTTCTAAAATATTCCATCAAGGATATTTATGAATAAAGTAATTGTATATATACAGACTCATTTCATGTACGCCTTTTAAATACTCGGTAAATTCATTCTGGAAAATTATATTGTCTTAGAAACAACGTAAAAATGAGTTTAAGAGCGATTTCTAGTTTGTTGGGTTCACAAAATCTATATTATTATTTTTACAAATTTCTAATGCACATATTCTGTACTATATTTTAAATGAAAATGTTAAATATCAACGAAGTTGCAGTCTATTTAAGATCAAGTGGATAGCGCACAAAGTAAGGAGAGTTGCCGTCTACCTAGTCACCACGGGCGATATTATCCTGGCGTTTAAGATCTCCGCACATTACAGACTAAACTATCGTACGATAGTTTAGTCGAATTGGACTGTTTAATTATTCAGTCATGCATTGACATTTCTCTTGAAAAATACAACTGTTTTCAAATAACGGATTTATTTTTGGATGGAAACTAATCTTAAAATGTTGAAGAATTTTCTTAGTATGAATAGTTTAATCGAATTACACTTTATTATCGGCCGATATGCCGAAATATGCACACGGGCATACGCCTTCGTGGCAATTAAAACATCTATCAAACTATCGGCCTATCAAAAGTTTGTAGTTTGCGGAGGCTCTAAGCAAGTTTAACCTTGATTGAAATATCGTGTTGGTAGTTCAGTATTACGAATATCGTTCATAGTGAAGGATAAACTTTTAAAAATGATTTATTTATATTTATAAGATATATTTTTGAATTAAAATGGTTGCCACCATAAACAAAGCTTATCTAGCAATCAACTCCTTCGAAACAAATCACGAAAACGACAATTTCACAGTAACCGTTTCACTAATGAGACAGACTTTTTAACACGAGTACATCAGCGGCAAAATTACAAGGTCGAAAATATTTAGAAGGAACGGAATTATTAATTTTTGGCGGTGTTTAATGCGATATCTACGCTCGTGAAATGCAAAGTTTGTGACGGTGAAATCAAATTCAATATAAAAGGTGAACAAGGCCTAGATTTTAAACTTGTATCTTGTGAGTGTGGCCCAAGTGGCCCAAATTTTTCTCAAAATCATGTTTTCCAACTTTCCGGAAGTTCCCATTTAACTTCTGATGGATGGAATTGGGTACACTTAGTCTCAAAATACGCGGAAATGTTTATTCTAAAGTATCAACTATGTATATCAATAAAAAATATTGAAGAGTTTTTCCGAAAAAAAATTATTAACTAAAAAATTATTTGCCAAATTTTAAATGAAGTTTTTTCTTTTTTTTTCGGAAAAAAAACTAATATTTTTATATGATAATAGTCTATCCCAAAAAATTCCAAGAGTTTCCAGGCCACCGAGTACTTGCTTTCCTCTTTCACCATTCACTACTAATTTTTTTTCCATTAATACAAATATTTAATAAAACGTATACAGAGTTTTATTATTTTATTTTTAACACTTTTAACGCATTTAAAAAAATATATGTTTTTGGGTCCAACAAAGTAGAAATCCCCCTTAAATAGAACATATTAATAATGCTTTGCCAGTTTTATTTTATTGTCCACCCCTGTATAAAAAATTTTAGGATGATAATTTTGATTTGGCATTTATTGGTTTTTTCAAAGAGTATATTTTTCATGAATTCTAAAGAAAAATGTTTTTACGAACCCTCATAAAATTATATTATTTTTCTAACCATTGACCAATTACGCAGGTATTGTTGAAGGCACCATTTTGATGCGGTAACCGCTGGAAATACTAACAATAAAAATCATCCCTCCCAAAAAAATGATTTGTTTACGCGTAGCGACGATGTTTTTTTGCTGCCGTAGCCCATCGTTCTTTTAAATCCATTCTAAAAATTTAAAAGTAAAAGGGAATCCACGTTGCGCGCATAATTCTCGCCATAAATCACAAAACATCGCTTAGGGTGTTTTAATAACAGTCTTCGAGGGCTCATTTAAGACAGTTGTTACCAGAAATCCACCTTATTTATGATGATCGCTGCTCGTCTGTATTTCACCGAATCAACGGTGGACCACGTTTGTTTTATAGACAGCCGCTGCGTCCATTTAGCCTTTCCTAACTTTTACGAAATTTAATTAGTTAATTTCAGCAACGGATAAGATAATCGTTTTCGGACGGTTCTAACGCATAACTAACGAAAATGGATTTAAATCGGCTTAATTTGCTTCTGTTTTTTCTCTGTCTGCTTTGCTCGATAATTTCTAACTTTAGTGAATGAGTTTATGCTTAATTTTCCTACTAAGCTGTTGAAAAAGGTTTATACTGTAATGAAATAATGTTATTTATGCTTAAAAAAATACATATGTTTATTTTTTCTGCTATTTCTATATATAGTGAATCAAAAAAGTATTGCCACACTCGGATTTTTCATTCAATTATCAAAACTTTCAAATTATTGTTCAGTAATGTATTTTAGGGTATAATAAGCAAAAGAGAAACATTGTTGGAAGCAACACATGTTGAGATAGAAATAGTTGAGATGAAGGAGAAAACTAAACTTGAAAATGTAGGGCCTAGAACATGTTGGAACTGTTGTGATTTCTTATATATATATATATATATATATATATATATATATATATATATATATATATATATATATATATATATATATATATATATATGTTTCTAAATAATTCCTGGTGTCGATCCGTTGATTCTGTGAAGAGTCACGACGTTTCGCCATGCATTTTGGCATTTTCAAGTATTGCCGTTGCAAGTGTGCATGGGTCGTTGTACTCGCTTTTATAGCCGGCCGGCGACTGCACAGAAAATATCGGGGTAAATCAGGACTATTTGCGACGCTCGGCAATGGGGGGCCGGTTATTGATTTTTTTACCTCGCCGTCACGTTGCCGCGTTTCTTCTTTTTCAGAAGGGATTTCCATATTTTCCATTTGGTTCGTGATCCTCTATTGTTCTTCATGTTTGGGTTTCCTGACGGCGAATGGCCTTTCTGATACAGTTTTCTGAATATCCATTTTGTCTAAGGGCTGTGGAAATTTTTGGTAGTTCTTTGCTTCGAGTATCTGGTAATGTCAGTCGGAAGGATGTGAAAATCAAGGTATTCACTACTGCTTGGATTTGAGAAGGATGATGATGGGATTTAGCGTTGAGGTATCAATCGGTGTGAGTTAGTTTTCTATACACTGTGTATTCGAGGGTTCCAGAAAGCTTCCTTGTGATAAGGAGATCCAAAAACGGCAGTTTTCTATCCCGTTCGACTTCCAGAGTGAACTGTATTCTGGGGTGGATTCCATTTAACTGGGTTAGGAAGTATTTTAGAAGTTCGTTTCCGTGAGGCCATATTATAAAGATATCATCCACGTAGCGTTTCCAAAGTTTGGGCTCTAACGGAGCATTGGCCAATGTCTTTGTTTCGAAGTCGATCATGATCAGGTTGGCTATAACGGGTGATAAAGATGATCCCGTTGGGACACCGTTCGTCTGTCTGTCTATCTGCCGTGCGTAGTCGCCGGCCGGATATAAAAGCGAGCACAACTATCTATATATTCTATATATACTTACTTACTTACTTAGTTACTTACTTACTCACTTACTTACTTACTTACTTGCTTACTTACTTGCTTACTTACTTACTTGCTTACTTACTTACTTACTTACTTGCTTACTTACTTACTTACTTACTTACTTAATGACTTACTTACTTACTTACTTACTTACTTACTTACTTACTTACTTACTTACTTACTTACTTACTTACTTACTTACTTACTTACTTACTTACTTACTTACTTACTTACTTACTTACTTACTTACTTACTTACTTACTTACTTACTTACTTACTTACTTACTTACTTACTTACTTACTTACTTACTTACTTACTTACTTACTTACTTACTTACTTACTTACTTACTTACTTACTTACTTACTTACTTACTTACTTACTTACTTACTTACTTACTTACTTACTTACTTACTTACTTACTTACTTACTTACTTACTTACTTACTTACTTACTTACTTACTTACTTACTTACTTACTTACTTACTTACTTACTTACTTACTTACTTACTTACTTACTTACTTACTTACTTACTTACTTACTTACTTACTTACTTACTTACTTACTTACTTACTTACTTACTTACTTACTTACTTACTTACTTACTTACTTACTTACTTACTTACTTACTTACTTACTTACTTACTTACTTACTTACTTACTTACTTACTTACTTACTTACTTACTTACTTACTTACTTACTTACTTACTTACTTACTTACTTACTTACTTACTTACTTACTTACTTACTTACTTACTTACTTACTTACTTACTTACTTACTTACTTACTTACTTACTTACTTACTTACTTACTTACTTACTTACTTACTTACTTACTTACTTACTTACTTACTTACTTACTTACTTACTTACTTACTTACTTACTTACTTACTTACTTACTTACTTACTTACTTACTTACTTACTTACTTACTTACTTACTTACTTACTTACTTACTTACTTACTTACTTACTTACTTACTTACTTACTTACTTACTTACTTACTTACTTACTTACTTACTTACTTACTTACTTACTTAATCCTAGGCCTTTATACCGTTAGGCGTCAGATCTGTGGAGTGGTGGTTGTCTTCTATATATATTATTCCCCTTTTTCCAGCCTCCTCTCTAATCCCATCGTTCCATGTTCTTCTGCCATTCTTGTTTCACTCAAATAGTTGTCGTAAATCCATCATTCGATTCCTCATTGTTTGTCCTCACGATGTTCGTATTGTCACTGTACATAGCCTTTATTACTTCTACTGTCCTTCCATCCATTTCTCGTTTCTCTAGCGTTTTCCATATGTGCTCTCTTTTAATTTAATCGAAAGCCTTTTCTAGGTCTATGAAAAAGATATATATATATATATATATATATATATATATATATATATATATATATATATATATATATGTATATATATATATATATATATATATATATATATATATATATATATATATATATATATATATATATATATATATGTATATATATATATATATATATATATATGTATATATAGATATATATATATATATATATATATATATATATATATATATATATATATATATATATATATATATATATATATATATATATATATACATATATATATATATATATATATATATATATATATATATATATATATATATATATATATATATATATATATATATATATATATATATGTATATATATCTGTTATTTTTTATTAGTATTTTGCTTGTTTGTCTTATCATCAACTGTAGATGTTGCGTGCTCATTCCAAAATATGTTGATTCAGGAGTGGAAAAAAATCAAAATCTTATTTCCTTGATGCAAAGAAGATTACAAGCAATAATTGAAGCTAATGGAATGACGACAAACTATTAAATTGTTTTAATTATTTAAACAAAGCTTTTTTAAAAATACATAATGTCTGTGCCAAAACTTTCTTAGCACTATAAAAATAGTTTTTATAAATAATTTTGTAAAAGTAAGTTCTTTTGTTCATATTATTTGAATTTGTTTTGATTTATAGTACATTAAAATTGTTTTCAGACAAGTATCTCGAGTTTATAAAATTGTTCCTAAGAAATATTAATTAGGTGCCCAAAAATTTTTTTGACTCTTTTTATTTTATTACGAATTTTTAAAGAAATCATTTTTTTTTCTAGACAGGCCCTTTACCTGTTAACATCTTGACACTTCTATATCGATCATACTTTAAATCCAGAGTCGGCTGCAATTTTTGTATGCATTTTTTCTTACCGTTATGTTAAAGATTTTTTTTATTGAAATAATAGCCACGTCTATCACGTTGTTTGATATCATTTCAAACGTGCCTGTGTCAATTTTTGAAAAAAATGATTCATCTGTATGCAAATATCGGGAAATTATAAAAATAATAAAAAGTTTCAGGGAATTTAATTGTGACAATGCATAATAATATCATCAATTTATTTTAATCATTTTAACTTGAAAGTATAATTTCAACATGGCATAGTCAACAGGAGGGCATAAATAACTTATGATACTGATTATTAACTTTCGATTTTTTTGGTCAATCCACAATCATTAGTAAAGGTGTTAAAGATAGTTATGATTTTATCTCATGGCAACGTTAATGCTGAGAAAAGTTTTTCAGTCAATTCTGAATGTTTAGTTGAGAATATGAAATACGAAATTTTAATTGCTCAACGGTTAATATATATATATATATATATATATATATATATATATATATATATATATATATATATATATATATATATATATATATATATATAGATTCTTTCTATTTTTAGAAACTGTTTTGGGTATCTCTATTCAGAATTGTTATTTCATGAATTATTGTTATTGAACTTCTATATTCTGTTTAAATTATGGTATAACCTTGTTGGCAATTAAATATATTTTATTATTAACGTTAAACAATTGAGCAATGTTAAAATAAAGAAAATTGTAAGAAATCGGTTAATTGAATACTTTTTCTCTCACTGTATTAGGAATTAGAGGGACAGACGGGTAGAGTCAGAAATACGCCAAATTTCCTTAGATTTGATGAGTTTTACCAAAAATAGCACATTCATGCAGATAAGGTCTCCTTCCTTACTAATAGAACTTGAGTGTCTTCGCAAAATGTCCAAAAAGGAGTTGTTTTTCCCTGACAATATTAAAAATGGAGATTTTAGAATTATTTCCAAAGTGTATAAGCATAATTTCCCTGAATGAAAATAAATGAATAAATATCTCTTTAGAGAATAGCTCTTTAATAAAATGACCCCCTAGACCTCCCAACCTCAAGTGCATGGATTTTTTCTTTTGAGGTTTAATAAAAAATAAAATGTTTGAAAATCAGCGAAGGAATATCGATGCATTATGTGAAAAAAATTAAGGGACTTTTAGTCAATTTTCACAAGTTTAAATGTTTATTTTGAATAGTATAGATGTTTTTCTTGTTACACCAGTTTAAGCATTGTTTTAGTTTCCTGTGATATAGAGTTTGTGAGGAACGTTTTTAAATTACATTTTTTTAGATTTTAAATCATAAAAAAGAAACAAATCAGAGAAGCCGCAAAGAAATGATTTCAATATTGCCTGATAATTTCCAGCTTTCCAGTAAAGTTTGTCATACTTTTCCCTGATTTAGAAATGTTATTCGAATCATTAAGATATTTAAAGTTTTGATTATATTTTAATTGTCAATAATTAAATCTGATATAAAGTTCGCAAAAATTAAAAAGACATGTTCAGCTATGATTATTTGAATAATTTATTGGATATATTTAATAAAAATTCCAACAGTCAGCATTGACACTTATTAAAAAAAAGTTATTGGTATATCCTCCAAATATTTTTTTTAATGTGTAATGTTGTAGGGTTCTATGAAAATCAAAATTACATGCAAGCGACATCTAGTTTTTGTATGGACCCGCAAAGTTTTTGGAAGAAGTTAAAATAAATTTAAAGGCCAACTTTAAATTGCATATAAAAAAAACTAAAAGGTATCATGTTCTTCGAATTTTTTAAAAAAATCTCTGATTTATCCTCTTTCTAACGGTATACATTCATGCCATAAAAACCTTTTACTAAGTGCACTAGTTTGCTAACTTTGTGTATCGGGACGCATTAGGCTGATATTCGAGATGCAGGAGAAAAACCTGTTTTTGGGTAAAAAATACGCGCAATTTTGGTAAAAATTGTTATCTCCCTCATACACACTAGAATTGCATCATCTGCCCCTCTCTTTTATTAGGTAAACGGAAAACCAGCTCAAAAAACGCGCGCCCTATTTTCAGTTTTTTTACTTGGGATTTGGCTGTCTTTGCTGATTAACGCATTTGTTGTTCCAACGCAGCGCCGCAAATCTTTTAATTATGTTACTTGTGTTATTTGTTTTTGTTAAGTTCTGTTAGTTTTTTTTTAGTTTTGTTAATGTTTTTGTGACATTTTGTTGATTTGATGGTGGCTGCACTCTCTAATGAAGAATACGCTGATATTTTGATGACATATGGAAGCGCCAATGGTGTTGCACTAGAAATGCAAAGAATCTATCAAGAACGCTTTCCTAACAGACGCTTACCTTCCCCCACACGTTCCAAAACGCTTACCGACGCTTACGCGAAACTATACGTAAGAAACCCTATATAAGAAAGATTTCAGCCAGATTTCATTGCCCAAGAGTGAGATAACATTTTCTGCCTACTTAGCATATGTAATTTACGCAAATAAGTAATATCGAATATCAGCCTAACGCGTTCCGATACACAAAGTTAGCAAATTAGTAAAGTTAGTAAAACGTTTTTATGGCATGCATGCATACCGTTAGAAAGAGGATAAACCAAAGATTTTTTCTAGAGAATTCGAAGACCATGATCGCTTTTATTTTTTGTTAATATGCAATTCAAAATTGAGCTGTAAATTTATTTTTACTTCTTCCAAAAACTTTGCTAGTCTATAAAAAAAGTAGATGTTGCTTGCATCTAAGTTTGATTTTCATAGAATCCTACAACATTACACATTAAAATAAAAAAAATAATTTGGAGACTATACCAATAACTTTTTTTTTATTTAAGTTTTAATGCTGACTTTTGGAATTTTTGAAATAAAGAATTAAATAATTAATTCCTGTAAAAAAAAATTAACTCCCTAAAAACCTGTAGGCCCAATAATGTGCTTTATGGAGGCTGAGGAGATAGTAAAAGACCCCTCCTATCGGCCATTATAGTTTGGCAACCGATGCACCAAATACCCTGTATATATATATATATATATATATATATATATATATATATATATATATATATATATATATATATATAAATATCCTATGTGAAACGAATGGATACGTTGTAACTCTTGATGCTCCAAAATCCAAAAAAAAACGCGTAACAAATGAAAAAAAGAAAAGATTTTGCATCAAAGAAAGCTAAACTTTTAGTTGAGATTCAAGTTATTGATGATCAATTTAAAAATCTTCAATAATATTATCTACTAAATACTAAAAGTTTAATTTATTCCAGTTCATGCTAGTCATTAGTTTATTTTTGTCTTACCCATTTTAAATTACTTTTTATAAGATTATTTAACTAGTTATAAAATACCAGCTATGGCAATGTATTAAAAAATGAATGAAACAAAAAATAAATTATTCAAATAATGATAGTTGAACATGTCTTTTTAATTTTTACGAATTTTATATCAGATTTAATTATTTACAATTAAAATATAATCAAAACTCTAAATATCTTAATGATTCGAATAACATGTCTAAATCAGAGAAAAGTATGACAAACTTTACTGGAAAGCTGGGAATTATCAGGCAATTTTGAAATCACTTATTTGCGGTTTCTCTGATATGTTTCTTTTTTATGATCTAAAATCTAAGAAAGTGTAATTTAAAAACGTTCCTCATATACTCTGTATCACAGGAAACTGAAAATAAGGCTTAAACTGGTGTAAAAAGAAAAATATTTCTACTATTCAAAATAAACATTTAAACTTGTGAAAACTCTCTTAGCTATAAAAATAAGCCTCGTAATATTAATGAAATTTTCTATTGCAATATTATATAGAATATCATCTATACTCTCCCTTAAGTTCTTCTAGTATTATGAATAACATCTTATAATTATTGCCTCAAAACATCAGTACAAGTCCCTTATAGTTTTTTCACATTATACATCGATATTCTTTCGCTGATTTTCATATATTTTATTTTTTATTATACCTCAAAAGAAAAAATCCATGCACTTGAGGTTGGGAGGTCATTTTATTAAAGAGCTACTAATAGCTATGAAATTTATTTTTATCCCGGAAAATTATGCTTAAAAACTTTGAAAATCATTCTAAAATCTCCATTTTTAATATTGTCAGGGAAAAACAGCTATAACTCCTTTTTGGACATTTTCACAAGAAATTTTTTTTATTAATACTGACTAATTAAGATTTTGTTGGGACCAATGTTGATTATTTTGCGAAGACACTCATATTCTATTAGTGAGGAAGGATACTCTATCTGCATGAATGTGCTATTTTTGGTGAAACTCATCAAATCTAAGGAAATTTGGCGATTTCTGACTCCACCCGTCTGTCCCGTTTTCTAATTCCTAATACAGTGAGAGAAAAAGTATTCGATCAACCGATTTTTCACAATTTTCTTGCCAACCAAGTTATATCATAATTAAAACAGAATATAAAGTTCAATAAATAATAATTCGTGAAATAACAATTCTGAATAGAAATACCCAAAACGGTTTCTAAAAATAGAAAGAATCTTTCAGTATGTTGTACTCTATCCATTATTATTTATGACCTACTTATATATACACTTTATATATTTGAACATTCTGATAGTAAGACATAAAAAACAGTACTTGTATACTTGATTTTCTCACTTTTTGATCCACTAAATGCAATAAGTTCGCAAAGAATATATATATGGTGATTGGAGAGGTGTTTTTCAATTTTCTTCTTATATTGTAGGACATGCATTATTTCGTAACCCTCACATCAGGTATATCCCTGAATCTGAAGACATCCCTGGTACATACTTTCGAAGCGCATTGAAACAAATTTCCTCTCAATGTGTCCACATACTTCCGATCATTTAGGACTCTATCAATGATTATTACTTACAATGCCAGTACAAGACCTATACCCCCCGATCATTATATTTCCATTACCCCGTTTTACTGTGGGAATGGTACTTTAAGGATTCTATGCCATCTAGTTTTTGCTCCCCACTGTGTTATGGTTATTAAAACCAAATAAACAAACTTTTGAATTGTGTTACCTTCTACTTAATGGAAGTTCATCACAAATGTTTAATGAAAGACTTTTCTTGTCTAATTTCCACTTGATTATATTTGGTTTTATTATAAACTGACGTGTTTCACTAATACTATAGCTTCATCAGAATTATGTTAACATCAGCATTTATGATCCGCATATACTTACCAAATGCAAATGTCCATTAATCACATTCAATACATTATCAGGACCCCTTACCCCAACTAAATGTTCTCATTAATCCTTTACGTAAGATGCCTGAAAATAAATGGAATGATTATGTGTTCCAAATAAGCCCCTTGTAATTAGTTTAATCTTTTTCAGAACTGATGTTACGTTGATATTAATATGGGTAATATATTTATAAGGAATCCCTTTCTTTCGTGTTTTTTTCTTGCGAAGGTTAATTTTCGAGCAGCGTGATCTACCTTCCTAGTGTCACTTGTGTAAAATGCGTTTCTAAAGAAGTTTGAGTATAACAAAAATCCAATAGCCTTCTCGCTATTTCTATAAATTAATTGTGCACTTATTTCCGTTCCATAAGTAGAACCTATTAGTAGTACCACATATTATTAACCATTTTTTCTGCTCTAATGATTCTGAATGTGAGAATGTGCTCTTATTTTCTTTTCTGTACGAACGGTGTCCTTAAGAACTCTCACCTCCTTTCTGTCATATTAAAGACATACAACCCTTTCATTACTAATTCTGTAAACTATTACCTCAATGGCAATAGCAAATATGCATATAATGTGTTGAATTTATTACCTTATAAACGTATTTTGTGGCTTCCATAAAATTGCGGGTGGGCAAGTATCACGCTACCATTCTAATTATGTATAACTTTTAAAAGATACAAGATAATATATTTATTTCTATATATTTATTTAGTCTTTTAACTAATTTTTGAAAAGCATGTCAATCAAATGGCAGACATTAGCAGCAATATAAGTTCGTGCCCTTTAAAACATTTTCCATAACTTTTGTCAACATATCTGGTGTTAATGCATAGATTTCAGCACGATTTTAGATTAATTCCTTGAGTTGCTATATGGTTTGGGGTTTATTTATGTAAATATTTTATGAAAATTACATGAAAAATGAAAATCAAATACAAATCATGCAAATCGCATGAAAATTGTCAATATTATGGAAGTTGTTTATCATGGCATTACGGTATTCTAATGGTTTATTATTGTCTGTAGGAAACATGTTATGAAAGATTTGAATTTTACAGAGAAAAATGTGCAAGTCATTTCTCAAAATTTGGCCTAAACTACGTGTCCAAATATTCAAGAAAAAGTAAACTAAGATGTTGTCTAGGGCTTACGAGTTTTCTTTTTAGTTTTCTTGAAAGGTACCCTTACGATAGTAATACTTCGCTAATTTTTTCCAAGTCGCACGATAGTGAGTGTTAAATTTTTCAGTGAATCTATGAATGAAAAACCACGAATTTAAGAACTTAACATTTATTTAATAGCGGAGTCTCTATTATAATCAGTCTTTATCTTTTTATATATATATATATATATATATATATATATATATATATATATATATATATATATATATATATATATATGCATACGTACATACATACATATGTGCCTTTAAATCGTCAAATACAGCTAGGTTGTCATATTCATCACATTTTTTACCTTTTGATGGGCGTATGGGTCTGTATTGTTTATTTCCAGGAGGGGGCTTGTTTTCAGAATAGCTGTGAATGTCGCAACGTTCTTTTTTTAGGAAAGTTTATTAAGGCGTCAGAAACGCCGGAACGAAAATTCAGTAGTGTCAGAGCGTATTTTCTTGAATAGCCATTTGCCACACAATCCTTTTATTTTATAGTCGCCACGAATTAACCAACGCCAAATCCAAAAAGTGAATCAGGATCAAGTCCATTTTCCACTTTTGATGAAGATACGGTAGTATTCCATCTGTTGGTCAATAATGTCAACCCCACCCATGTGTTGGTTGTATTGTTGAATAATTTTAGGAGCAGCTATATCAATGTCGCTTTTCTGTTTTTTATCCCACCGTTTGACAGTAGTGCCCGACAGAAGAGCATGTTCAGTTTGATGGCATGAGTACTGACTTATTGTTCTTCTATTTGACGATAACGGTCGAGTCTCTGGTGTAATTCTGACTTTCGCTACGAACCATATCAGAATATTTCTTGAATTTATAAGCAGCATCTGGAATAAGGTTCAACATGATTGTAACCTAGTAAAAAAAGTTAGTTATAACTATATTATATATATTATATAACTAGTTGTAGCCTAGTAAAAAAAACTCCATATATATATATATATATATATATATATATATATATATATATATATATATATATATATATATATATATATATATATATATATGGAGTTTTTTTACTTCTTTAGACTGCGTTCAATGAGACCACAGTAGTCAGGAGTTATACACCCCCGACCGTTGGGTTCCGCAATCTTATATGTAACGCACAACAACCTGCGTCTTCGCCATAACGAGCATTGGTTATAACCATAACTGCTTAACCGGGAGGAAGCCCCATCCATCCCTTACATTGGAGGACACATGTTTCGTTTGTTGGTAGTTAAGTGAGGTTAGGTACCTTGATGAGTCGAATGCTCGTGTATGTATATATATATATATATATATATATATATATATATATATATATATATATATATATATATATACTTTTCTGGTTCATCTCTTCCACTAATGGAACTATAGTAAAGATCGTGAAATACACAGCTGCCTGGTGGAACACTCTTGATCAAATGGAGGATTACATAAGGTTCCAGACCTAATGATGTTTCAGCAAACATTGTTTTAGCGCCTCTGTAGATGTCGAAATCAAGCATAAGACCTTCACTTGTAGTTAATACGAAGTTGTTTAAACCTGCAGGTCGGGATTTATTTTTTACAACTTGGCGCAGAGAACATCAGCCACCGCAAGGTATCATCTACTCATCTGTGGAATAATAAGATGGAACTCTTTCCACTTTGCGTCAGGCATCCTGAACCTGTTTAATTATCGGTTGCACCTTCCAGAGTGGATTATTCTTCTCTGTTTCAGTTAGCTGAGCATGATCAACCACATGAACAGCATTGCCTAAGGTAATTAACCAGTCACGAGCGATTCTGTCAGCAGTTGTGGGTAGCAGCAGTTGTGGGTAAGGAAGACATTCCATGAAAATATAGACACCAAAAACTTTAGCAATTTCGGCTTTCAATATCTTAAAATCATTGAAATCCTTGAAATCCTTATCGAAATCGATCATGAAGATAATCTGTTGGTGTACGAACTGGATTCCTTGGTAAAGCTGGATAGTCGTATGGCTTGTCGTGAAAAGGAATATTTTTTACAAGTTTCTCCATGACTATGTTGCTGCCGATGTCGCCTATTTTCAGCTTATACCTGCCGTGTTGTTGTGTTACGAGACATTACCTGTCTAGCTGGTACTGGTTCAGATTCCACCTCATCTTCTGAACACTCAGATATGTTATTTTTTTCTAAAAGGTCTGCAACAACGCGCGATTATGCTTCCAAGTCTTCTTCGTCATGGAAATCTTCTATGTCAGACTCGATTCCATCACCTAGTATTACCAAGACAACTTCTTCAGTCACTAAAATAGAAAAATAAATAATATCAGAATTTCAATAAGAAATCATAATTAGTTATTAATTTACGCAATGGAATAGTAAGAATAGATTTCATTTGGGTGGATTAATCTTAAAATAATAAAGCAAAATGAAAATTGCATTTCAAACACATCAATAAACAAAAACAAAATACTTACTTTGCCGTCACGTAAGTCAAAAAACGCAGTCATTGCAGCAAAGGGATAAACGATTAAGATATTTTTACTTAACTTTGTTAACTTAACGTTGAGCTGCAACAATTAATTTTTTTTAATGTTGACTATAACAATTTCACTGCTTTCTATTACCATGTATTTATCCATAATAAAACTTGCATGTCTGCACTACACAAGAGCCAAAACCAAACTGTCACAAATACCAAGAAAAAAATAGCACTAAAAGAAAATGGACCTTTAAAGACCACCTTTTATAGAGTGCCACCAAGTCTCTTTCGGCATATGTTATAATAATCTATGTTTTATTTTTACTGTACGCGTAATTCCATAATTTGAAGTTTTAAACAACATTTTTTATTGGCTATTCATATTCAATCGTAACAAGCATTTCACTGCATATGTACTTGCAAAAGATGTGAATTTTTTCCCCAAAGGAAGATTCAAATCAGATATTATACCTTGGAAACTTTCAAACAACAAATTCCGAAAAATATTTCAACAATATCGTTTGATAACTTTTCCATTTGTCAAAACTTTCGAAATTGACTCGATTCAACTTTGAATTCTGGATTCGGCCCTGGACGAATCGATATAGCGGTAGAGAAGGACGAGAAAGAGACAGAAAAATGTCGAATAGACGGAAGAGGAGATGACGTTTTAGAATAAACTGTTAAATGGTCCGGAGCAGATGTTCCCCGAAAAATCCGGCACGAAAAAATCTCTCCCGGCAAGATTTCGAAAAGTTCTGGTCGTATTTCATTCACAATGAAACTACTATCAGAGGGTTTAGTCCTTTTTTTTCGGAGGGTTTTTATATTATTTGCATTAAATCGGGCTACATTGAACGTAGAAGGGTTGAAAATTTAAGAGGTTTATTTTAAAGATCCTAAAAATCAAATTTGGGACTACCAGTGCAATAAATTTGTAAATTGGTTATTGAATAAATATTGCGTCGTATTCTATTCCATCATTCCGTTTTCGGAATGACAATAAGTATTTTATTTTATGACGATAAATGATTTAGGGTTAGTGGCACATGAGCATTTGAAACCATTTACCAACTGGACCTACAGTTTAAGCTAGGCTCCAAACCACGATCATCGACCACCGATTAACCTCGGTCTAATAACCCTTCATTCGTGCTTAATATTTTAATCGCTCAAGAAGCCTACCGAGTGACAAGTTTTCAACAGAGAATTACTGACATGATTGAAACGCGATTCCTTATTACATTCTACAATCTTGCCTATTGAAATGCACTATACATATATGGTTTTTCCTTAGACGGAACCTATCCAAGTATTGGGTTGATGCAAAAGTTCGTCCCGTTTTGGCGTTAGATGGCATTGCATCGTAAAACCGAAATGCTTTCTCCTTCACACGTATAAAATTTTGATGTACTATTTGGTTGTGTTTTTACAATTTTGTTGTAGCGGTATGGTTTTTTTATTTCTGAAAAGACAAGAATACTTCACAGACGCAAAAGAAGATATGCGTATGGTGCGGATGGCGTTGACAATTCCACGTACCGTACCAAGTGTGGGGGTTAATAATTCTTATTTTTTTTTTAAGAGATGGCGTTGGAAACAAATATCTGTTCACAGTCTAATATCATCATTCTTATATCATTTTGTTGATATGATAGTACATTTTAAAACGCCATTGATGTTTAAATGATTTCGAGTTAGCGTCATATTTTTTTCATGTGGTAAACAATGCGAGTTTCGAGTACTTGCCGCATATACTGCGTTTCTTGTTCAATCAAAAAAAAAAAAAAAAACTGCGAGTGAAAGCCATCGTATACTTGTGGGAACTTACGGTGACAATTACGGTGATAATGTTCCAACTCAAAATGTTTATGCACATTGGTAAAAACGATTCAAAAGTGGTGATTTTGACTTGAAAGACAAGGACTTGTCAAAGTCGACTTGAAAGACAAAGCATTGTTAGAAGAATATGATATACAAACTCGAAAACAATTTGCAGAGAGGTTAAATGTTGGTCGCCGATCCATGGGAAAAATTCAGAAGGCAGGCTTATATAGTACCCATGTACTATATAAGCTAACCGACAGACAGATGAAAAAATGAAAAACGGTGTGCTTTTTGGTGAGACGGTGAGACTTTTGCATCAGCTCGTAACTGATAATAACAAGATGCAGAAAATCATGGGATGACCCAGCACAACCATCAACATTGACCGTAAGACCAGATCGCCTTGGAAAAATGACAATGCTGTACATTTGGTGGGATCAGAAGGGTGTCGTGTACTATGGGCTTCTGAAACCAGCTGAAACAGTTAATACCGTTCGCTACAGTCAACAAATGATCAATTTGAACTATGCATTACCGCAAAACGACCAGAATGGGCTACAAGATACGGAAAAGTGATTTTGCAGTACGACAATGCCCCATCACATACAGCGAAAACGGTCAGATACACCATTTCTGCACTTGGCTGGGAACTCTTGCACCACTCACCGTAGGGAGCAGACATGGCCCCTTCCGAATATCAATTGTTTTCATCGATATCTCATGCACTTTCCATGAAACACTGTAACAATTACGGAGGTGTCGAAAAATGGCTTAATGACTGGACCACCATAGTTATTCTGGGGACATCCAAAAATTACCAGAGATTGGAAAAATGCACAGTTCGCGATGACGCATACTTTGAACAAACCATTTTTTAACTTTTTTCCAAATTAAACTTTGTTTTAGAAAATATTAGAAATTATTAACCGCCACACATTGTAAGTGGTTCAGATAGTTGATATAATATGTATATATAATTTATCGTGAAAATAATTTATATTTTAGCAATATACCACGATCTGGGTGACCAGTCGATGCTGATAGCAACGAAATTTTCACGCTAATTGAAAGAGATTCGCGTAAAACAACTTATGAAATTGGAAAAATTCTTAGAATCAACCAGTCAACAAAATCAAGGCGATTACGTGAACTTAAAATGGTTAGCAAGGCCGATGTATAAGTGTTGCATGAGTTAACGGAAAAGAATTTGATTGACCGATCATAACACGGAATAGCAGCTTGCCATTCTTTATTAAATCGCAACCAAATTGATCCATTTTTAAAGCAGATGATTACAGGTGATGAAAAATGGATTGTACAAATAATGTTAAGAATTTATTATAAGCTATTACCTGAAAACCAAACCACTGATTTGGAAAATCAATAGAGAATCATACGCATTTGGCCATACTTACATTATCTCTGTGCCAGGCCGAGGATATTTCTAAAGAGCTTCGTTCACTATTTCTCTTTATCTTACGCGTGAAGAGCGCATTTGTAATCTAAATAAAATCAAAAGGGAGTGCCATGAGTTTTTACCTATAAGAATAGATCTGGTACCGGTGCAGAATTTTAGCATAATAAAAGTACATCATAATTTTAATTAGAAAAGTATCCAAACATATGGATATGGAAGTAAACTAAACCACACGATGTTATTGTGTCAAATAATGTAATGTTTGACTAGATTTAAATATTAAATTCCCGACATAATTTTGGCTATTTGCACTTTATCGACTTCCAAACGTATTCGAATAGGATTTTTTTCTGCCTTGCATCAACCACCTTTCAGCTTTAAAAGGAAGTATGAAATAGGGGCTGATACCGTGAATATAACCTGAAAAATTAGCTGTAGACGCGATGTCATTCGAAAAGCAACATTTGAGATGATGCCTTCTTTTCATCTCTCAATTTATAAGAAAATGCTGCGAAAACTCAGGAAATGATTTGTGAGGCTTTTAGAGATAATGCTGCTTCGTATAGAAACGAAAATCATGGGTTAATGCTTGTGAGCCTTCAAAAAGTACCGCACAATATATGATGAGATCAGTTACTCGTCGTGCATTATGAATTGCTTCAATCTGGTCAGATCAGACGGTCACTACTGACCATTATCAGCAGCAACTAATTCATATTAGTGACGCTCTGGAGAAAAACAGGCCTTGTAATGGCAAGTAAAGAAGGGAAGTTATATTCCTTCAGGATAACGTAACATAACATAAAGCAAAATGGACTCTGGAAACGATCACCGAGTTAGGCTGGGAGATTTTATCACTCTTAATGTCTATGTAACATCGTGTTCTCTTGTAACATCATCTAGTTGCAAACTGCTTCATATCTGTCAAGGAAGTTGAAAAGGGATGAATTTCTTTTTAACATTAAAACCACCCATTTTTTTTCGATGTGGGATTATAATTTCACATGATAGGTAGTAAAAAAAATATAGAAAGTGATAAACATTACCTGGAAGGCTAAGTTTGTATTATTTTTTTTCTTAAGAATATCAAAGGTAGTCAAAACAGAGCGAGGATTAAGTAGAGGACCTAATAAAGGGTGTTACAATAATAATAGGCACAATTTCTGCATTTGAGGCTCAGAAAATCCACGAATAATTCATGAACAACAAATGCCTCCACAACTTGTCACTATTTGGTGTGCATTGTTATCTGGAGGAATCATTGGGCCATTTTTCTTTGAAAACGAGGCAGGTAATGCATTAACACTAAATGATGAATGTTATCGTTACATGATAACCCAGTTCTGTGTCCTTCAATTGGGTTATATTGCTCTTGAAGGCATGCGGTTTCAGCAGGATGGTTCCACTTGCCATACCACTCGTGAAACATTGAGGGTCTTGTACGAGTCTTTTTCTGGTCGTATCATCTCCCATTTTGGTGACCACTATTAGCCGCCATGATCTTGCGATTTAACACCTGGATGGATTTTTTGTGGGGTTTTCTGAACCCTCAGGTTTACGCAAACAAGCTCACGACCACCCAAGCACTAAAGATTGAAATTGAACATTTATGTAAAACCGTTATTGAGAATTTTACCAGAAGAACATGCGTGTGCCATCAAAGGTGTGGGGGCCATGCACTGGATGTATTGTTCCATACATAATTTTCAAATTTCTATGTTATAAATCAATAAATATTTCAATACTTTGCTACAGAAAACTATGTTTGATTTAAATTTCACATCTTACGCTCTTATTATAACACCCTTTATATCCATTCGAAATACTATTGAACCATTTTTTTGTAAAAGTTTTAATATAGTATTAACCTCACTCTACTTCAGAATGTCCAATTTAATTATATTATTTTAATTTACAATATCAACATTTATATTATCATTAATGTTTTTTATATCTTCCAATACTTTCCTGCCTTTTTCCTATTGTTGCTCAGATTTCTGTTCGTCCATTGAAATTATCTTGCAGTATTTAGATTTACCGGACTTAAGCGCGTCAAATATTCAAAGCAGTTTCAGCCCAGTTGAATAAACACGTACTGCAATCATATGTGACAATTTTTGCTCCATGTTGCATGTGTAATGCAACTTTTTGGTTTAAAACCAAAGGAGCATATTTTTGTTCCTATTTGAACACTGTAGATTTTGCAGCGGATATAATGTGATTGTAACATGGAATATTGCCTAGTATTTTTGAATTTTCTAATAATCAAAGTTTTAAAATGTTTTATAGAATTGTGAAATATCAAAAAGAAAAAGAAATGTGATGAAATGAATTAAATATTAAGATACGGTACAGATCCCGAAGAAAAATTAGAATTACCGGGAGACATGTTGTCCAGGTTTAAAGGAGCAATCGGTACCGGTAGTTCCTGGCTATAGGGAACTAGTAGAAGTGCAGAAGGCAAATTTGGATACTGAATTTTGTCTTTTTGTTTTTTTGAAATCCCTTCTGTTTTAGTGATACAAAAGTAGCAATCAGTTACATGGTCAGTAGTTTCTCTCTACACCATAGGAACAGAAAGGGCATAGAATTTTTCTTGCGATGCATGCTGTGCACTAACTCACACAGCAAACATGAGGGGCCTAACATTTATCGTAATCGCCAATTTGGCACTTAAATTATAAGAGATAGGCTTTTTTCACTTCGTTGTAATAGATCTAGCTTGTTATTTTAAAATAAATGTTCCGCATACATAACAAACCTTATGCGCTGGCTGTTTGCGAAATCGACGTCTAGTACGTATATTATATATAAAATTGACTTAAACACCTAACTGTACTGTAAACGATACAGAAACAAACTAAACTATAGAAAACAATAAAACTGCTTTTAATGGTTCGTAGAATATTCTGGAAATACCTTCTCTATGGTCTTGTGGTAATACAAATAATTTCAATGGGCCTATGATATAAAGGAGAAGCAGGAACTTGAAAATGGGACATGCTAGGCCATTTCTATGAAAAGATTTTAATAACTATCTAAATGAAACGCAAAATGAGCATTCTCATCTATATTACAAAAATTATGTCGACCGATATAATTATTTCGTAGATATTGAATGGGATCTTTTTATCTCAGTATTCATAATATGCTTAGTAAGCTCTGGGATTGACAGGAGTAATAATCATTACCCCATACAGGTTCAATCTTTTGTTGATTCTCGATGGGGATACTATACTGTTTGACATGAAAGTACATCATGGAATGTTTTTCGATTATGTATATTCCTAAGAGGATAATAACTCTGAATAATGTTAATGCTCAGGTCAAGATGAGTTTTCATAATACTTAAGTTAATTGGTAACATTTTTTTAGTTACTTAAGGGTGGCCCTATAGGTTCTTCGGGATTTCCTTCTTAAATAAAAGCAACAATTTTAGAAAGATAACATGTTCGATTATTTTATCAAAAATTAGAGACATGTGACTTAAATTTTCAAAATAAAATTCTCCAGCTGTTTCCCTCGACTGTTTCTACAGATGACCATTCTTTGCATAAAATTGTCAATAAAAATTTGGCACAATTGCGGTTTAATTTCATCAATAATCTGACTCATGTTTTGCTTCAGGTCATTAATTATCTGCGGATTGTTAGAGTAGACTTTGTCCTTGAGGAAGCCCCACAGGAAAAGGTCAAGGGTGGTCAGATCGCATGATCTTGCAGGCCACTAAATATCACCATTTTGAGAAATGACGCGGTCAGGAAAACGTGTCCATAATAAATCCAATCCATAACAAAATTTCGCTTATGTACGCGTACGTATGGTAGGTACGCCACCTTGTTGAAAGAACATACTACTAAGGTGCATATTATCCATTTGGGACATTGAAACGTTTATTAACATATTGCGATAGCGTTCACCGTTAACATTTACATTTACATCATAAAAAAATGGCTCTATAACCCCTTCAGCCCACAATACACAACACATTGTTACTCCATGAGGGTGTAAAAGTTCTTCTGGAATCTTTCGAGGATTTTCACTTCCCGAAATCCTACAATTTTGCTTATTCATATAACCTGTGAGGTGGAAATGAGCTTCGCTGAAAAACCATTTTATTGCAAAATTCTGCATTATTTCTAACTTCATCAAGTTTGAACAATTCTAAGACATTCTTCCGTCGCAAAATGATCTACAATTAAATTGCCGGGTCTTTAGATTGCACATGCGAGATATAACATGACTACGTTAACTTATTGAATAACGGCGCGAAATTTAAATCTCGAAGTACCCATTGGGACACCGTTTTTTTTTATTTTAAATTTTGATTCAAATTATTTGTTTAGTCGTGATTCAAATCAATTCAATGATTTTTTTAATATCATTATCAAGTAACTATTTCAATTTTAAATTTTGATTCCTTATCGCTATTCAATAAGTATGTCTGATGTCCTATATTTCTGGTATTATAAACGCTCAAGAAAAGCATGGCTATGGGATACCCAAGGGTGAATTAAAAGTGTTTTTTACCATACACCATAGTCGTCTAAAGATGTGAATACTAACAAAAATATAAGCGACCGTAGTCAGTCTATGCGCCACCCAGTGATGTTGTGTCAGTGTTTTGTCAATTTATTTAAATAACCTTTTTGCACAAATAGTGTGTTTTTTTTCAATCTTGCCACAGTTTGTGGTAAGTAAATCATAAATATTATATTTTCTATAGTATTTTTATTGAAAACTTTGATTTTTAATTTTTTAATATTTATTTATCAGTTTCTTTCATTTTCTACTTAATTCAAAATGAACACGCGTTCTCGTACTCGCTGTGCGTCTGAAGTAAAAGCGTTATATGACGCAGCTGCAATTTTCGACAACAAAGAGGGTGAAAGTGAAACCGAATCGGTTTTTGAAGAGCATCATAACCAGGCTGATCAAGACGAAAGGGAAGAGGAGCAGGTAGAAGCTGTTGAAAGTGAGTCATCAAGCAACGAGTCCAAACAAATAGCAAGTGCATCAAACAAGAGGAAACGTGGTCGACCAAGCTACCTGCGCAAGAAAAATAACTAGTATTCAATTATCTTCTTAATATTTTGTAGCATTAATACATTTATAAATGTAAGTTTTATAATGTAATTTAGGTGTGTATTAATAAAAAATTAATGACTTCACATGGTTAACTAAGCATTATTATTTTATAACCAGTGAACTTTACCTAACTAAATAAATATATTTTTTAAAATAAAGCTAAATTATGTAATAAGTATCTGAAAGTACATTAAGTCCCCTTTCAAATGCTGTTGGAAGAAAATTTTTATTTATTAATTTCGCCTAGATATGATAGTCTTTTTTATACTGTTTGAGGTTTGAATTAAAAAATATATTAAATTGGATAATTTAATTAAAAGATATTAATAATCAAAGACATACCCATGTGCTCCTGAATCGGGAAGTGCTATAGTGCTTCTCTTGAGGGTTAATAATTCTCGTATTAGTTTGATATCATAAGTTTCTTTACGAATGATGATATATGTATGATTTTTTTAAATACTTCTTTTTCTGATATACATAAATATATATCCAATTATAAAATCACACTACACAATACAAAACCACAACACACTTGAAGAGATTTACGACTAAATACAAAATCCACTTTGTTAAAATTCCCGATGTTTCACTAATCATGTTAGTATCATCAGGAGATTATTCACTCTCATATTTATTCTATTTCATTTATTCTAATAACTATATTCAATCCGGAAATACTAATGATACTGATGATACTAATATGGTTAGCGAAACGCATATCGAGAAGTTTAAAAAAGTTATTTGGTGTTTAGTGGTAAATCTCTTTGAGAATATTGTGTCAGACCTAAAATTCCGATAGAAGAATTAATAACAAAACAATACTTAACCAATCGCGTCTCGTTTGACTCATCTTGGGAATTATTCAACCCTCATTGCCCATTCTAGGTGGGAAAATAACTCTCATAACGCCCGTAAGTTTGTAAGTAGTCATGTAAGAGCAGATGATTTTAGAGTGTACCTGTAAGCACGCCTGATATATACTCATATTTCTTTTTATAACGTCTTCCAACAATATGACATAATGATTTAAAACGTATTCGTTTCAACTGGATACAATCTGCTGAAATTAGTGAAGCTATGAGGCTAAAGTTATGTCCATCAGTAAACTTTAGGAACTAAGCTGAGTGTTGAAGTTGTGACGAAACACTACTGTAGTCATTGTTTCTCAATCTTTCAATCTTTCGAATATATGCTTGAAATAATTCGCCAAATTAACAACTGTTGTTTTTTAAGCAGCCAATGTTAAAATACCATTAAGGGTTTTTTTCAGAGGACGAATTTAATTACAATAATTTAGATGTGATATTTAATCTGATTAAATCTCATTATTAATTGTGATATGGAATATATATAATACTTTTTTTTTCAGGTAAACTTCAGAAAAATTACATTGACAACCATTTCAACTGTAAGTATATTTGAAATATTAGGACAGGGACCAAAAAGGAAACGTGAGTTAAAAATAAAAATAAAAAAATAATAGTTGTATTTCGAATTTCAAATCAACTCCAAATACAATTTATTCAAACATTTATTTTCTCTATTAATTTGATTAATTAATATATTTTATGTAATCTATTTTAAGATCATCGTCATCTTGGCTTATATGCTTTCAAAGCAAAAAAATTACATGAAATTAAAAATCGTATTTTAAAGTGTACGACTACTTCTTCTCAATTAAGACCTTATTTCTGCCTTTCTTTTGTTAAAGAGTGAGATGTTCCCTCAATAAATCGATTGTTGCGTTGACTGTATGACATATGGAGCCATTCTATTGGAACGACTTCTCCAGACCAACATAACTCAAATTTGATATTAAATAATTATTGATCATCGCTTTATGCCATCGGCCTGCAATCCGAATCATATGCATATATGCATTTTTGTGGATACAACAACAATTTTGCGGTTAAATTCTACGTCAAGTTGCAATTGATTTTGAGCCAATTTACCGAATGTACGACACAAACGATGGTCTTGCGGCTTGAGTTCCTGGACAAGCTAGATCTTGTAAGGTACCAGATCAAGATCTTTGTGCAAAATTTTTCACGTAGTCCACTGTTATTGTCGCATTATAATGACGCTTCTTGCTATCTACCTCTCGCCATTTGCTGTACGCATTGAGAACAACAATTCTGAACATGAAAAAAAAATTCTTAAGGGCACTATAAGGCCTTTCATTGTCATACTACAAAATAATATTTTTTCGATTAATCAATCTTAACCGTTTTTGAATCAAAGGCATGTCTAGTCTATTAAGCTGAGCATAATAATATTCAACATTTAGGTTTCATTAAAACTCAGAACCTCATCTTGAATAATTCCTATAAAATTCCACTATACTGACACTGACACGACCCTTTTTTGGTGTAAAGACCTGATTTTGGAAGGAACAAATGTGGTTATCATAATGTTAACCATTATATTTTCTTAATCTAGTTTTCATCTCCAGTAACAATTTATTCACAAAAAAGATCACTGCCTATCCAGGATAGAAGTGGACTGTAGATTGTAGTTGGTTTTCAATTCAAAGTTGATATGGCATCCACATTCCTTCTCTTTGCACTTTGTTTGGTTGCTTAAAACACTGTTGAGTGGTAGACTATGAAGTTTTAAAGTTTATGACTAATTCCTGGATAGTTTGTCTGGGATCACTTTCGGTTTATGTCAGCAACAAACTCTTATAAAGTAAACAGGTTTTTTAGATTTTATATCATCGAAAAGATTGAAATCACCGTTCTTACATTTTTTTTTATATCAACGCTGACATGTTCTGCTATCCAAGGCACCAGGATAAACAGCATTAATGGCATTGTTATGCTTTGGAAACTCATAAAACATAAAATGTCTAAAATGGAATTTATGCACAGTTTTACTTTCTTATTGGGTTCACCTAATTAACAATAAACACACTAAATACCAATATATTTATAATATAATATATATATATATATATATATATATATATATATATATATATATATATATATATATATATATATATATATATATATATATATATCAATTATTATCAACAGGTGGAAATGGCTATTAACATTAAAAAAAAAACGACATTACTTATGAGTATGCCGAATATTTATGTGTACTCACATTTCGAGCTTGTTCAAATGATGAAACACTTGTTGACTGAATGTCCATTTTTTTTTTAATTTTAAATTACTTTATCACAAATAAATAATCTAAGATGTTATATAGTACTAATATTCAACTACCCGAATATATTTATATTTTCATAAAGTTAAATGTTTTATTAAACTTTTCATTATTAGTCATTATTTTTAAAGCAAACCGTTAATACATTCATTTTTTTTATATCGTTGCCTATAATTACTGTTCTAAAGCTTATTCGCAGTATGGTGGAGTAGAAGCAAAAATTAACAATGGTGATGGTTAAACTCCTGGCGAATAAATCCACATATGTATGTATTTTTTGCGCTCATTTACATGCGTTACATTTTGCGAAATGAAATTCAAAATGTGCCTTTGTATTATATTAAACAAGAATAATGGCAACGTTATTACATTTTCATTTTACTTTGCACGATAACGAAGACAATTCAAACCCATTATCACATTAAAAAATATCTTGTTCAAACTAGGAAAAAACCATTTACCAACGATGTAATTTAATTAAAACTGCTCTTCCTATATTTCCGCTTACTACAATTCTTTAAATTCCGTTCTCATTATAAAGGATTCTCCAATGAGAGTGTCAGAACTTTAAAATGGAACTCAATGATGACTTCAAGTGATAATTCGGTAATTTTTATTTTATCTTCAAGAACAAATAATACAAATACAAATAAATATCTTGAATAAATATGAAGCTCTCTCGGCTTCGTCTGGTGGAATGCATTCTGGAGATTTAATTTTCGATCACTCTTTCACACGTTCTCTAATGTTTAAAAAGTATGTGAATTTTCAATCTTGGGAAAAGGAAAAAGTCGCAAAGGCTCAAGTCTTGTATTCCTATGAGGGCTGTGGAGCCACAGTGATGTTTTACTTGCCAAACTCGTTAATTGAAATTGTTTTGAGGCAAAACGCATTGACGTGATACTGCACCCAGGTGTGATGTTCGGTATCACACTAATCCTTTCCTTTTCAAAATCCTGATCCTTTTTCAAAATCTTTAAAGAACTGCTTAAAAAGAACTGCAGAAATTCCTTATGGACGATACCTTGGTTATTAAAAAAGCAAATCTGCATGATATTCATCTTTGATTTGCTCATTATGGCTAAAAATCCAAGACTATTAGTGACACGTTTCAGAAAATGAGGATCATTTTTAATCCGCGCCAAAAAGTCAGGACATATTTCCCTCCCTTTGTGCTTTTGATTCTGCGAAAGGTTTTTCGGGATCATTTTCACATACTTTCTTCACGTTTCTGTGAATCAAATTTAACTTTTTTCCGATCATTTTAAACGTCAACCGACGATCCGACAAAATTTCGGTTACTGTGGACATTTTTATCACTTCTTAGTTAAAGGCCTTCAACCGTGAGATTCATATTCAATCGAGTCTTGGTTTTTTTCAAAATGCCGTAAAGCACATAGAATACTTGATTCTATGGAAAACCACAGTTTCCATAGGCCTGTTTAAATTTTGCAATAGTTTTCGTCGCACTGTGGCCAAATCTGAATCTGAAACAAAACTTGGTTGCTCGAAATTCTTGTGTCGAAAAAAAAGGAAAAATATTTCTTTATTTCACGCAGGATCGAGGATCTAAACAAATATAGAAAATAGACATTTAGAAAAACTAATTACATTACAATACTTTTTTGTAAAGTTCTAATGGCGAAATTGAATGATATAAGTTTATAAATAATCATTTTGCAAAAAATAACAAAGAACATACTTTATTTCTGACAATTTAAACCAATAAATAATAATTTTGAGAAATTAAATTTAATATAAAATTTTTAATTTTAAAATCCGCGACAAAAATATTATCGACCAACTAGAAATCTGTTTTACCACGCTAGTAAGATAACTTCTAAGCCACTATGAAATAATCATTGCACGATGTATTGCAGAGATTAAATACAGAAAAAAAATAATATCAAATTTTTCAACCCAAATATTGATACCAATATTGGAAATATTTGAAAATAAATGCTTTGTTTTTGTTATTCATTTTTCTACATAAAAATATTAGCATATTAAATACTCACATTTGTACTGCATAGTGATTCTACAATTAAATAATTTAAATAATGATTATCTAAAGCACAATTTAATTTAAAACACATCAAAAATACTACTGGTGTCGCCACTCTGGCGCAACCGTCACTAACATGTCGGTGACGCGAACCCATAAGTTTTGCCCCTACCGAAAATCGCTCAACGCGTCTAAAAAAGTTTTAACTTCAAAAATCCGGTTCACGAAAAAAACATTCTACGGACCACTAAGTGCCTTTAGGGATTAAACTTGAAGAGATTTACCACTAAACACCAAATCACTTTTTTTCAACTACTCGACGCACGTTTCGCAAACCATGTTAGCAAGATCAGGAGATGATTTAATCCCCTTAATCTCCTTCAGATTAAATCATCTCCTGATGATGCTAACATGGTTAGCGAAACGTGCGTCGACCAGTTCAAAAAAAAGTGATTTGGTGTTTAGTGGTAAATCTCTTCAAGTTCACTGTTTCGCTCCAAAGGTTTCAATAGAAGAATTGCCTCTAGGGAATTCAAGCTCGTATTGAAGGCGCATCGTTGGCCAGCCGCAAACAGGAAATCATGGATGAAAACCGATTTACTCTCCACACCAACTCAACATATAAACTACAAAGCTCAATTTTAATACAGAACAGTATTTCGTGCAATATCAAATTTATTATGAATAGCTGAATATTGACAACATTACTGTCGCTGAGCTTTTATAACAGATTTGTCCGTTTGAGTGATGCTTTAGAGCAATCAAACCTTTATTTTGTTTCGGAAACTTCTGCTTTTTATTGTTTATACATGTTATAATATACAAGTGTTTTTTTTTAATTCTAATTTAATAAGGTGTGTAGAATTAACCCAATTACCAATAATAAAATAGTTTAAATTATCGTTATAACTTCGTATTCAATTTTATGTTATATATTTGTAGTATATTTTAGAACAGGACAACAAAAGGTTGTCCTCAATAAATCTACATAAAGTTGCATTTTTTTGTGGTCTTTTCATCTATAGTTGCCCACGAAGGGGTAATAGGGATATATCAATATACAATAACAAGTAAAATCTATGATCTAAAATCTACGATGACTAAAATCATCGCCATGTTTTAGCATAAAATATTAATTTCAATTTTATACATAAAATATGTGCAGACATAGTGGGACCCGTATCTTTTTAGCTTAATACAATTTGCTCAAAGATTTTTCAACATTTTTATGCCTACCAAATGTACGATTTATCGAACAATGCAAAACGGTCCTATCTTTCAGCGATAATAATATTTTCATTTGATGTAAATTTTTTTCTAGTCGATAATTTTTTCATGACTGAAAAGAGAAATAAGTCGGAGGAGACTAGGTCCAGAGAATAGAATGGATGTGGCATTAATTGGTAGCGCAAGTTTCTATATAGCAACGCTGGACGTGTGGACGGGGCATATTGCGGTGGAACATGACCCGCATTTTGAAAGACCCATACACTGCTGTTTACTTTCGTGAACATACGCGCAGATCTAAGATTCGTTACCTGCATAAATGTTATATACTGCTTTTTACGGCTTTTGATGCACTACGATTGTATTTTTTGAGAATGTCTTTGCACAAATAGACACGAGCCTTTTTTTGAGCGATTGTCAAATTATGTGGAATCCAACGCGCACAATTATTTTTCACAGCTAAATGTTCATGAAAAAATCTTATGTGTGCTTGTCGTACTAATGCCCAGTTATTCCTCAGCCTCATGGTATGTCACATGACGATCTTTCTTTATCAGTTCGCGCACAGTATCGATGTTTTCTGGCGCAACAACCAATTTTCGATGAACGTTTTTAAATTTGTCCGTGAGGGGAACGATTGCCACATTGAATTTACTAAATCAGTGATATACAGTAATTTTAGATGGTACGTCATCGCCAAAGGTGGAAGTGAGTTGATCGATGCACTGTTGTTGAGATAATTCACGTTGAAAGTCATGGTAAATCAGCACACGAAAATTCTCTGGCAAGTTATTTCCATTTTTTGACGGAGATGAAATTTCCAAGCCATTAACGTTACAAAACGTTACAGTACACAGTCAACAATGTCAAAAAACAGTTAGTCTTATTTCTTCATTTTTGGCACATATGGCACACATGGTTGAATATATAAGGTTCATAGTGAGCAAACGCGACACCTATCTAGCTGATAGCTTTCAGATATCCAAATGTTCATGTAGAATAATCCAGACGCATTTTAGCTTGCTCTTCGTCATGATAACATGGTTAGCGGAATTAGATCATCAGATAATTAAATCTGATTGAATTCTCTCCTGATGATGCTAACATGGTTAGCGAAACGCATGTCGAGAAGTCAAAAAAGGTGATTTGGTATTTAGTGCTAAATCTCTTCGAGTTTTGTATGAAACTTGGTTCTAAATTGTACTATTGAAGACCTATTGAAGTTCATTTTCGTATATAAAAAATAACTAAACATAGATAGACTAACATTATTTTTAAAGCAAAATGGAGCAATGATTCAATTCGCCAAAGTGGCGCAGCAAGCAATGACCTTTTGACTTATTAAGGAATCCATCCATGGTAAAATGAATTTCTTTGGCAAACAAAATTTTACTTGAAAACAAAGGACTTGTTTTTCGTTGTTCCATGATCCAACTAATGAAATTACGATGTTGCAAATAGTCTCTTTATTTTAATTCCCGAGTTGATTGGATTTTGTACGTGTGTAAATGCAAATATTTATGCAAAATTCCCCATAAGAAAACAAAAGAAACTCCCATTTCTTGCGAACGGCATAAAATTGATGTTGTCGATTCATTTTCAACACGTTCATTTACAGCAGCGATATTTTTATGTATAGTGTACACAATGTGCATATGTGTGTGTGTGCATGTGCGTGTGCGTATGTGTGCGTGTGCGTGTGCGTGTGCGTGTGCGTGTGCGTGTGCGTGTGCTTGTGCGTGTGCGTGTGCTTGTGCGTGTGCAGCGATATTTATATATATATTTATATATATATATATATATATATATATATATATATATATATATATATATATATATGTGTGTGTGTGTGTGTGTGTATATATATATATATATATATATATATATATATATATATATATATATATATATATATATATAGACGTACTTTTATCTTATATTTTTCGTAAATTTACCGATTAATTAACGATTAATCTGTCGATCCACTGCAGGATGAAGGCCTCTTCAGAATGTTTCCAATTTTCACGGTCCTGGGCTTTCCTCTGCCACTCGGGTCCAATATACTTAACGATATCATCAGTTTACGTGCTTTCGGTCTTCTTCGATGGCGTTTGCGATCAAGCGGTATCCACTTCAGGATTGCCTTAGTCCATCTGTCGTCCCATCGCCTCGCTATATGACCTGTTCATCTCCATTTCAATTTCTTTACTATTCCGATGATGTCAGCCACTTTCGTTTATTCCCTGACCCATATGCAGAGCCTTTCTGTCTCGTCTTGTAATCTTAAGCATATATAGTTCCATTTCCCTCTGTGCTACCCGAAGTTTTTGAATTGATTGCGATGTTAGTGTCCAGGTGTCACTTCCGTATGTCATAATGGGCAGGACCACTGATCGAAGACTTTTCTTTTCGGGCAAAGTGGAAGCTTGCTCTTAAACAGTATGATGAGCCTGTCAAATGCCTGCTAGTCGCAGTTTATATGCCGTTCGACCCCCCAGACGGTATCCCCCTCCATTGAAATCCTCTGCCCAAGATATATAAAGTGATTTACAATCTCCATATCTCTTCCTAAAACTGAAACTAAAGTTGAAGTTTTAGGAAGGGATATATATATATATATATATATATATATATATATATATATATATATATATATATATATATATATATATATATATATACTTTGCTATACAATACTTTGCTCCCGCCATGTTCCTATATATGGCATTAGCGGTAAGTATTCGTCCAAATAAATACATCATAGATAGCATGCAGTACCTTTGGGCATCTTGTAAACCTAACCCCATAGCACCAGCCGTCGATTTGTGTTTACGGCATAAAGTTATTCGCGATTAAAAATACCAGTGAGTCAAATGTCAAAAGTCATTTCTTAATTAAGACTCGTGTCAAAGTCAAGACGAGTTGGCAAGATCATTGGGAGTGACTCAATAAGCAATTTCAAAACGCCTTAAAGACCTGGGAATAACCCAGAAGCAAAAATATTAGGTGCTGTACAAATTGAAACCTAGATATGCTGAACGCCGTTTCTTTGCTTGTGAACAGTTGCTTGAAAGGCAAAAACAGAAGGGATTTCTGCATCGCGTTGTGACTGGGGACGTAAAATGGGTTTATTACAATAACCCCGACCAGCTCGGTGTAGTGTATTATGAGCTGTTAAAACCATCTAAAGCAATTACAGGGGATCGCTATCGAACGCAATTACTGCGTTTGAGCCGAGCATTGAAAGACAAATGGCTGCAATACAGCGAGAGTAATTTTGCAGCATGACAATGCTTGGCCCCATGTTGCGAAAATGGTCAAAACATACTTGGAAACATTGAAATGGGAAGTCCTACCCCACCCGTCGGATTCTCCAGACATTGTTTCCTCTGACTATCACCTGTTTCGATCGATGGCACAGGACCTGGCTGACCAGCACTCTTCTTCATAAAAAACTCAAAAATTGATCGATTTGTGGATCGCTTCAAAAGATAACCAGTTTTTTCAAAGTGGAATTCGAATTCCACCTTAAAGATGAGAGAAAGTAGTTGCCAACGATGGACAATACTTTGAATTATAAATGTATAACCTGTTTTGATAATAAAGCCTTGAATTTAAAAAAAAACGGCGGGAGGGAAATATATATATATATATATATATATATATATATATATATATATATATATATATATATATATATATATATATATATATATATATATATAACGGATAAATCCGAGTAGGCTAACTAGACAAAAAAGCTAAAGTAGAAATAATTAAATGGATTCCTGCAATTAGAGAGGACCTAAGATCAGTAAATATTTCACATTCAAAGTGAAATTCAGGATAGAGGCTGTTTCAGCACAAGGTTGACGTTTGGAAGGTTGTCCAGAGAGAAAAATGTAGGAAGACTGGAACAACTTGGTCTGACGAAAGGAAAAAAGCTCATAGCGAAAGAATGACATTAGTATGGGCGCAAAGGAAGGCTAACAACAACAAACACCTCTAATTGTACTTCGCGTGGTCCACCAGGGCCCATACTTGAATAATAATAATATATAGAAAGCATCTCTTCATCAACTTCTATAAAACAAAGAGCTTAATTGTTCTTAAAGATATATTAAATCGATCGAGATGACATTCCAGTAATAATTACTTAATGGACGATTACTACGTACACAGTACTCAGTATACCATGCTTGAATTTGATAATGTTTTCTTCACTGGTTGATGTGAAAAATCTTCCTGAACGAGGCCCGTCTTCAACTGCATGTCTACTACCATTAATGTACGTTTGTTTTGATCTAAATTCGTCGTAACATCGTTTGTTAACATTTTTAATGCATCAACAGAAGAAATTAATTTTTTTAAACAAAATTTAATACAAATTAATTTCAATTATTCTATTGGAACCTTTGATGTGAAACACTAAACTTGAAGAGATTTACCACTAAACACATGGTTAGCGAATCGTACGTCGAGCAGTTCAAAAAAGTGATTTGGTGTTTAGTAGTAAATCTCTTTAAGTTTTCAACTTAATTTGTTTAACTTTGATAAATTTATTCATTTTAAAATAGCACCAATTTTTTTTTTAACAATTACAAAAGATTTCTAATCTATTCAGTGAAATGATATGCAACTTCTGTTAGATGAAGAGGACATTTATATCAACTTAAGCAAATGGTTCTATCGATACAACGCGCGAAAATTGTTATAATAAAGGTTACCTTACTTATAGATTATAGTAGAATTCCAATTTCACTACAGAAAGCAAATAACTATAAATGTGTCCAAGATAATTATACAATTAATATCCAGCTAACAAAATAATTAATAATCACTTTATTACGATCAAGAAATATCCTTCGCTTTAAATTAAAAACAAATTCTAAATTTAAAAGCTTTGAAGTGGATTCGTTTCAATTTTTTTACCGCTACGAAAAAATCCATTTCCAATGAAGCTGTATTGAAAACTTTCGGGGTGTGAGTTTTTAATCGGCGATTTCAGTGAAGAAAGCGGGAAATTATCCAGAGAATACGAAGGAAATTATCGAAAAATCTTTTTCGGGATCTTTTAATTATAACGTTTTAAAACTTTTGAATTGAAAGTTTTAAAAGTGAGGGGAAGTATCAAATCAATTTCGTAATAAATTTTCATGGGCATTGTCGAGATTTTAAGCTCGAAGTAAATACATTTGTCCGATTTTATCGTTTATTATCTATAAATTTAACCAATTTGGGAGTTAAGTATTATTGTTGATTTTTCATAAAGAATGAATAATAATAATGGCCTTATTCGTGATACCCGCTTGATGGTTGAACTGTTTCTGGGTTATAAGTATAGTTCCATGTCTCATCACCAGTAATTAAGCATTTTCTAATGTCATCATTCGAAAAAAGCATCTCTTTAGCAACTTCAACACGACAATTTTTTTTTTAAATTCCGCGTTTTCAGAACAATACGAGAAGGCATACGAGACAAACCTAAATTGTTTGCAGTATTGCAGTAATATCAACAATGTATCTAATACTTACTCGGTCATTATTCAATAGAAGAACCTTGATTTTGATAATGTTTTCCGCGTTGGTTCCCCTTTTTCTCTACCATCGATAAAGTTATTGTATCACTTATAAACATTTTTTTCTTACATTCTTAATACACTAGCATAAAAAATTTCAGTTTTTTGACAAATGTGCAACCTTTGTTTTGGTTACCGCGGCAACCATTCGCCGGAGGTTTTTAGGTCGTGGGTCGTGAATGGATCCAAATGGCATTACTAAAGGGTGCCACCCAGTTCTGTGAGATAAAAAAAACCCTAAACTGGGAAGACTTACTCCTTTGCCAACAACTCAGTTTAACACTGTCAATTTAATAATTAAATAAACACATATTCTGGGATAATATAAAAAATGTTATACCCAAAATATTAAGCCTACTACTTATAATTAGCCTACTTAAATAACCATACCATTAGGCGTATGATTATTTCCACGAATATACAAAAGATGAAATATTTACTATACAAACACCGGTATCAGAGTAATAGTAAAGGTTCTTATCTAGCTTTCTAAGATAGCAATTAAAAATGGGTGGCAAACTCTATGATGGTAATAATAGTGATTGTTATAATAATAAAGTTAACAAAAATAATAATTTTATATATTTAAAATAGCAGGTTTCTGAGATGTGCGGAGTCTGAAATGTCCGTTATCTAAAATGTCCGGTATCTGGGATGTCCGGAGTCTGAAATGTCCGGACATTGAAATGCACGAGGTCTGAAATGTCCGGAGTCAGAAATGTCAGCTATCTAAAAGGTCCGGTTCCTGAGATGTTCGGAGTTTGAAATCTCCGGTGTCTAAAATCTCCGGTTTCTGAGAAGTCAGGGCTTAACTAACTAAACGACATACCTCGAATGGAGCGTTTTTCGTAACTTGGACCGATTGCCGCGTCGACAACTAGGTCCCTGTATGTCTTTTTGTCCAGCAAGACATATCCACACTAGTTTTCGACTGGCTCGATTGAGCCTATGAAGCAAGACACACGCGAGCCAGCACTACCAGTAGCGGTCGTAATTTTTTAAAATGATACAAATTTAATGCCCATTCTTTACTTCATAAATTTATCCATTTAAAAAAAAATCGCCGACAAAACGTTTTAACAATTATAATAGACACTATAATTTCTACCTTAACAAGCAAAATGATATGAAATTTCTGTCATATATTGAGGACGTCATGTCAACGTGAAAAACAAATAGTAGTATAGTAAATCATCAATTTTTAAAACAAAAAATTGCCTTACTTTTTGATCATTTCTTTAACTCTCAAACCTGTTTTAATTTTCTTACATAAAAACAAAAAAAAATCAAATATAAACAAAATTTAGTATTAATTACAAAATAAATCAGAATAGGGTTGAAAACATCGTGGCTTAACCAAGAAGTAATACGTTGAAAACCACTCACTATAGTACTATATCCCACAAAGCTCACGTGAAATAGAGTCTATTATGCCTTATAGAACAGATATGAACACAAATTCTAAATATTAGCTTATCAAACAAACATGTTCTATATTTGGTATTATATAACTCACATCAAAAGAAAAGAAAATTTAATTCAAACAAATTACAAATCTGTAACCATTTTAGCTGTCTGAACAATACAGAAATATGATAGTACTTATTTAGGTTAAACACAAATCTGCAAGATGTAAAGGGCCTTTCAAATAAAACACAGAATTTGCGTTGATTTAAAAAACTTTTTATTGATAATTAAAGCATAGTGTATGACATTTAAACACGAAAGCGAATATCTGCCAAATGACCACCTCTTGCAGTTCCACAGACGTCCACTGATCCAGTTACTGATGTAGCTGAATGCTGACCCTTTGTCGGATTTTACTATTAAAATATTTTGTTCAATTATGCATCATTTTCTATTTAATATTATATTTATAACATAATAATAACACTTTGAACTGTTTCAATAGAGAAATATTACAGAAAATATAAATCTCAGAAAAAAATATAACGTGTACGTATAAATCAGTATTTATAAATACCACCTTAAATCCCTTAGGATTCGCCTTCACCCCAAATTAAAAACAACTCTAAATTTAACGGTCTTGTCTTAAGGAGAAATATACGGTAACCGCCATTAAACAATAACTGCCCGATATTTTTTCATTTGCCATGAAATTCTCCATAAAATATCGCGTGGGTGATTTATGAGCCGCCGTTATTAAAATGGAAATTTTGTTGCGCCTTGAGCTCGATCCGTCCCTGTTTTCAAAACTAATAAAAGCAATTTTATGAAAATTTAAACATTTATTTTATCGACGCTTTAATCCAGGGGAATATTTTTTTTTATATTCAATACCTGGATGTTTTTTTATGAACCATCTGATGATTAACGTTATATTATACCTGTTTTGCCTAAATATATATATATATATATATATATATATATATATATATATATATATATATATATTATTTCTTATAAGTTCAGCAGTAAGTAACATTTTGTATATATGTATTCCTATATGTAAACTGTATATACCATTATTACTAGATCAAAATTTATGTTTAAGCGTTTTAAAGAAAAGCAATTTGGCGAAAATTTTAAATGTGGTTTGTTGTATCCAAGAAATATGAGTTCTCTCTAAACAAGGCAAACAAAAGATACAGGCAATGGAGACGAATTACTTTCGAAGAGTACGAGGAATTACAAAGATTGATAAAATCATAAAAAATTTGAAGAGAGGATTTAAACATAAACGTTTAGAGGAATACATAGAACAACGACAACTAGGTTAGTGGAGACAGATGCAGAGAATGGGGACAAGGCACCGACTGAGCAAAAATGGGAAATTATGGCAACAGCCCAAAAAAAACACCCAAGAGATACTTGAAACAACGTTATAAGAAAAATATTACAAATAAAGGGAAAACATGGCAAGAGGTAGCAAATATATCGATGAACAAAACATATGGAAATATATCTTTAAAATGTTAAATATACTTGTAAATTAGTAGAAAAAAAAGTACCCCAAATGGGTACATTCGGGGGATTTTTTTTTATGATTATATTGCTTCGGACATTTGCATATTGCCTTGGCAGAATTTAAGCGTAGAGGTATAAGGTTCGATTACGAATTTTATGATGGTCGACCCTTAACAACCAGTTGTTGCCAGTAACATCAATGCTATAAGAGAAATGATAGAGATTAATCAACATATAAAATACCATGAGATTAAGTCATTCATCTCTAGACATTGATTAGACATAAATGCATACGATGCTTTCTGAACATCTGTCTGTAAAAGAACTTTCATACCGAAGAATTTCGCAAAATTGGTAAAACATGTGTTAGTTGATGCAAGCAAATGCCCAAAAGATTCAAGCGAAAAGTTACACATTTGATTCACGACATTCATATGAATCCCAAATAGAATAAGAATCTATTGTTTAGGTATTGCAACAAAATGCAAAAAAGGTTACAAAAGTTGTTCAATAAAGTATTTCATAAAAATATATTATAATGTTCTTTGGTCATGCGGCTGGTATACGACAATTTGTTTGCCTAAGTAAAATAATTGATGAATTTCGTAAAATAATTTAAATCGTCACATCATCCTTTACCATGATAATGTGAATCCACCATACCCACTCAAATAATCGATTTTTTCAAGAAAAAAGAGTCAATTAAAATATTATTCCCCATATAGATTGCGATTTCTTTTTCTTTCCAAATATCAGATATCAGAAATAAATTGCGTCGATTTTTACTGTTTGCGTAGACCGTTGATGCCTGTAAAAAGGAGCTTTCTAAGATTACCACTTCTCAATTGCATGTTTCGAAAATTGGTTTAACCAAATGCAAAAAATTATTGATCAAAACATTTAACATCCAGAGCAACATTTACAAATTGTCCAAATTTATTATCAAAATCAGTGTTCTGTTCATCAAACTTATAGAACATTCTGTGAAATTTATGGTGCACATAACCGCCCAACCGAGCGATGTATAGTATTCGCCGAATTATTGACAAATTCCGAACACATTTCACTTTGCTCGATATTACAACAAAAATAAGACAAAAAACTGTGCATTCAGAAGAAAATATCGCCGCTATTGATGACAGTGTTAATGCATCCAGATTTACTAATTCGTCTCCGTTCGCAGGAAGCTGGCCTTTGTTAATAATCGATTTATTGGGAGAACAATTCGTTGAGAAAATTATTTCTCAATACAAAGTACCTGTCAATTGGCCAGCAAAGTCATGTGATTTAACGCCTTTAGATTCTTTTCTTTGGGGTTAAGTTAATTATATTTGGTCTATGCCGTATATTTTGGATAAACTAGCAAGTATTGACGCCTTGGAGCCAACATAACTCGGAATTGTTGAAATTGCTTGAAAAAATGATCGAAAATTGAATTGACTGAATGCGCTTTTTTCAGAAGTAGCCGCAGCTGATATTGGTCTGAAATTGTTTTCAAACATTAATGTCATTGAATGTTATTTCGGCTCAAACAAAACATTATTAATCGAAATAAAAAGCATTATAATCAATACACTTTTGTCAACGAGAAACAAGTTTGTTTATATCGGTTGCGTAAAATTCCGAAGTCCTGGAGGCGACGAAGTCATTGGGGACAGTTTTTGCATCCTCTTAATTTTTAAAACATTTTTCGCTTAAAACTTTTTCCAGAAGTAGCCGCAGCTGATATTGGTCTGAAATTGCTTTCAAACATTAATGTCATTGAATGTTATTTCGGCTCAAACAAAACATTATTAATCGAAATAAAAACCATTACAATCTATACACTTTTGCCAACGAGAAACAAGTTTGTTTATATCGGTTGCGTATTTTTCCCAAGTCCTGGAGGCGACGAAGTCATTGGGGACCGTTTTTGCATACTCTTAATTTTTAAAACTTTTTTCAGAAGTAGCCGCAGCTGATATTGGTCTGAAATTGTTTTCAAACATTAATGTCATCGAATGTTATTTCGGCTCAAACAAAACATTATTAATCGAAACAAAAACCATTACAATCAATACACTTTTGCCAACGAAAAACAAGTTTGTTTATATCGCTTGCG
This sequence comes from Cosmopolites sordidus, assembly GCA_031761425.1. Taxonomy (NCBI): domain Eukaryota; kingdom Metazoa; phylum Arthropoda; class Insecta; order Coleoptera; family Curculionidae; genus Cosmopolites; species Cosmopolites sordidus. Next base: position 746,443 of record JARFXV010001665.1, read on the forward strand.
TAAAATTCCGAAATCCTGGAGACGACGAAGTCATTGGGGACCGTTTTTGCATCCTCTTAATTTTTAAAACATTTTTTGCGCTGAAAGTTTTCGAGATGTTTCAAAAAGTGGTAGTCGACAGACGAAAGGTCAGGCGAGTAGGGCAGATGGTCGATAGTTTCGTAACCCAACTCATGCCGTTTTTGGTCGTGTCATCATTGAGACTTGTGGCCGAGAGTTGCCATGGAGGAGAATTTGTTCCTTCCAATGGGTACATGCGCCTCAGTTTTTGATACATTTCATCGATTTGCTAGTAGTAGTTATTTGTACTTATTTGATTTGCTGAAATCGTTTCATCCAGGTCCAGAAAGCTGTGATGAATCAGATCGGCCACAAACTACCAAACGGTCACAATGACCTTGTTTGGTGCATTTTTGACTTTAGAAAATGTTGTGGAGCTTTGTTGCGATCCAACCACTGAGTCGATCTTCTGAATCCTCTTTTCATCGCACGTCACAGTACGTTCGAGAAATGGATCATTTTTATTGCATAAAAGAAAGGCAAATGACACTTCAAAACGACGATTTTTTTTATTTGCATTCAATTAATGTGGCAACCATTTATCGAGTTTTGTTAATCTTTCATTCTCCTGCGTATGATTAGAAATCGTCACATGTGTTACGCCTAATTCAGAGGCAAGCTTGTCAACATCCTATATCCGACCACTAACACTCATCATCTCCAAGGCTCTCATCACTGCTCCAAATATTTTAAATCACCGTTGCGCAGTACCGGCATTAGTGATTTTTGAACTGGGACAAGAAGATTGTACGAATTTGCTTTCTGTCCATGTTACATTTAACGTTCTAAAAAAAAAAAATAGCCAAAAATATTTTAGAACAAAACTAATACCCCAGTTAGATAACGCGCTTTAAAATTATATATTAAATCAAAGCAATTTAACACACATTTATTTGAAAACACAGTATTTCAAATTAAAATAACAAAAACCGCAATAACTTTGTTAACAACCTAATAGAATTTCTACCTTTCATATATTAGAATTTATAAGTAAAGCAACGTGATATATTGGACAATGTTTTCATTTTACTTAAACTTTATGCACAAACTATTTTCTTTTTATTACTAACTAAATTACATAAGAATCTGTCTCAGTAAAAAGCCGGAATGAAACATGGCGTTCCAAAATTGCGGTTACATAGTTATTACCGACCCCATAAACGTTTATTTTACACATAGTTGCAAAATTTAGACGCCCGTAAATATTTATGCACCGCAGTTGAGGCAGGAACGTATTTACATAATTATAGACTTAGAAAAATAGAAGAAAAAAAATATAACATGCTATTGGGTCTGGAAATGTTTTTACCGTTACGGAACAATTCGTCCCCAATTAAGTCGTTTTGAGAACTTTGAAATCCATCGGTTTCATTAAAGACTGTGGGAAATTTTCGAAAAAATGCAACAAGATTATAAAGAAATCGTTTTCTTCTTCTTTCCAATATAGAATGGTACTTTTAGGTCAGCATACGCCTATTACTCAAAACTATGCTTTTTCCGATAGTGAAGACCAACACTCATTCCATCATTTTTGACGACTTCCTCTTGTTCTCTTTCCTGTTAGTCTTTTGTGTTTTGCGCTCTTCACGATCCTGCCGTTTTACATTATTTCTACATGTTCGTTACAGCATTTTTTCCTTTGGCCACATAATATATTTCATTTTGAACTCTCAGTTCTTCGTTTCGTATCCTGCCATGTAGTATCTACTCCTTATTGTTCTCATTTCTACTGTTCGCATTGCTGGCGTTGTTTTGGTAGTGTCTTAGTTTTCGCTGAATAAGTTAAAATATGTCTTAGTGCTGCTTTGTATATATACTCTCATTTTGCTGTCTTATGGGTACTTAACTTATAGGTACTTATATTATATACTATATATAGCTATCTTATAGGTACTTACAGGTACTTATTTCTCCACACAATATCTCGTAGGTATCCTGTGATATATGCTACTTTCAGTGTTTGCACTTTGGCTTCACTTTGCAGTTCCACTGATTGTTATTTCAGTTCCGAGGTATATGAATGGATTGACTTCTTACGATTACTCTTCCATTCTCTAGTTTGAAATTAGTATCTTATTGGCTCTTGATATTATACACCTGGTTTGTCGGTGTTGATTATCATATTTAATCGTTTTGCTTCTTCACTATAGGTGTGAAAAAGTCGTAGATTATCCTCCGTGTCAGAAATGAGCAAACCATCATCCGCATAGTATAACATATTTTTCTACTATTTGTCAGATTATCAAGAATGCGTCGGTGTTGGATCGAATTTTGCGATATCCTTATTGTTCCTCTATTATATGGATAGTTTTGTCTATTTTCTCTAGCATAAGTTTAGTAAAGGTCTTCAGCACACTGTTGAGTAATTTAATTTCACGCTAGTTTTCTGGGGATATTTTTTCGCCGATTATTATATTTATTTATTCATATAGTATCAAACAGCATATAAACATATAGTACAATAAGTGTATACAGACAAAAAGAAAAGAAACTAAGCTGAAACAACATGCAGACAAACTAAACATTAATATCTAGGTTTCCAATCCATTCCATCGCTGCAGCGTCGACTCTGTTGAAATCGTTCTAGTTGCCCTGATAGGATCCTAGGGGGACTCCCCACTAATATGTCTGATGGATTGTTTCAGAGCACCACAGTCACAACTCGGAGACTCCGTTATTCTACAGTAGGTAGAAGTTGGTCTGATTGTTCCAGTGATTATGCGCATAATATTATTAAGTTGCAAATCAATTAGGTTAGTATAACAACTGAGCAGCTACACTGAAGCACAGTATTTTGCAGCTGAGAAAACCAGCACCAGAGATGATGTACACAAAGTCTCCATTGAAGCCCCCCAGGTTGTACTATACAACGAGTATGACTTCTTCAAAAAACGAGTATGACTTCTCGTTATAATTTTGTTTCTCCGTAGTTTAGCCTTTCCTCTGGTATCTCATTGGATCCAGGACTTTTGCGATTTTTGAAAGATTTCAAGGCATTTTGTATTGTTTCCTGTATTATGTTAATATTGTATTGATTCTCAATATCAATAATTGTTCATTTTCGTGTTCTTTTTCCTCACGTTATATAGGTTGTCGAAGTATGCTATTCTTTGTTCACTGGTATTTTTATTAGTTTGTGTGGTATCCAATTTATTTCTTTTCAGCATTTCCCGAATTTTTATGCCTATGCCTTTTTTCTTAATCTATTTGGCTTTGGTTATACAAGTCTCTCTCTATCCCCGACGGAAATCTCTACCATTTAATCTATCTCCTTTTATTTATTGAATTCTTTGAAAACTATCACGTTTTATCATGTATATGATCTACTATTCTTGATTTCCATTCCAAAGATAGGTTATTTGTACATTTTTCTTATGGTACGATAATTCCTTGACTTCCTGCACTGTTTTTATGATCTTCGTGATCCTCACGATCAGTCCTCGTAATTGATTGGGTTTTCTTCAATTTTTTTTTGAAATATTCCGATTTTTGTATACTTTCTGAACTTTCTGAACTTTTGTCTTCAAAGGACTCAACATTAAATTTATGTATAGAGAAAGGATTAGGTTGTTATGCGCAATATTAATTTGTGATCTCTGCCTGTATTTGATGCATTGAGTTCTCTTACATCTAGTATCGTCTGTGGTGTAACTTCCCTGTTAGTTATAATATAGTTATATCGGCTATTAGAGAGTGAGAAACTAGAAAGAAAGGGAGGAAAGGGAAAGTGGAGGAAAATATAGGAAAGTGCAGTGGAAGATTGTGTGTTATATCCATCATCCCTCAAACCGCCCTATATGCACTTGTAATGCGTATTGATATTTTTCTGTTTAGTCTTTCTAGCATTGCTTCGTAGTGCTTATACTTTAAGACATGGGCGCCACATACGAAATGGTTGATATACTGGCCTCCATCAATACACGCCGCTTCGTGGCACTGGGACCTGGAGGTTATTTTAGTTAGTGTCATTAATGATTTATTTGCATTTTTGCATTTTATCTTCGTATGAATGGTCATTTTAGTGTCTTTATCTATGTGAATCCCCATGTATTTAGTTACTCTAGTGTTGTTTATTATGGCGCCCTGAATATTGATTTGGAGGTTTGTGAGTTTTCTCCTTCCCACCAATATTACCATTTCAGTTTTTTGCTGACATTATAATGCCCTTTTGATCCACCTCCAGGGTTATTTTTTTAATAATGTGCTGTACCATTTCTTCCAACACAGGCGTAGTCTTTGCTAGGTAAATTGCTATAAATCAATTGTCTTACGAGATCTTGGCATCGTCTTGTTGAAAAAGAACATTATGATATGCACATTTATCATTTCAAGTCAAAGATATTCTGTTAGAATTTTCCTAAACTAGCTGTACTAGCAACAGTATCATGATTTTCATCGTCTTCGGAAAAATAAGGTCCTTTTCCTTCCTCAGCGTCAAATAGCGGTTTTTCGGCTGAAAGAGAACTTTCTGAGGATTAAAAGGTAACTCCTAAATCACTTGAGGATTTTTATCGGCCCACATTCTGCAGTTATGTTTGTTCACAAACCGATTAAGCCAGAAGTCGACTTCGTCGGAAAAGAATCAACAAAGTGGAGGTCGCCTTCCAACTTCCAATTTTTACGCACTGTATCTTTCAATGATCCATTGACACAATGTACTGAAGACCTTAGTCTATGAGTGTCATTTACATTTCAAACAGTGTTGTCGCTGTTACGTTTCAATATTCTGATACTCTTATTGGAAAATTTTTTATCTTAATTATTAAAACACAATCCAATCGGGGGATGCAAATATTCCCTCCTCAATTAATAATTCTAAATATGAGTGTTCGAGAGAAAGAGATCTGGGACAATCAAATTTGGTGACCACGACCTCGAGAGGTTTATTGCAGTTCGACTGGTGTGACACGTAGTCCCATTTTGTGAAAATATATTGTTATTATATATTACAAGTATTACAAAAATATACACAATACTTATTTTCTAAAGCACTTCATTTACCAATTGAGTAACGATTTTACGGCTAATTATGCAAATTAATTTACTTTCACAGAACGGGCGTAGCCAGGGGGGGGGGGGGGTTAATAAGTCAAAATAAGCCCGAAATAAGCCAAATATTACCTAATATTATACCGAAAAAATACGAGGAGTGAAGAGAGTTAAATTATTACATTTGAATTGAATATATATACGAGCTAGTGGACGTTACGCACAGTAACGCCATCTCTTGTGAGCGGAGCTTTGTTTAATAGTTGTTAAGGTTAAATTAATTTAACCATTTCATTTAAAGTTAAGAACTTTATAAATATGTCGTAATTTTTCCGATGAATATATAGATATTAAATTTCATGTAAGTATATGTTTGTTGTTTTATTTACTTCAAACTAACCGCCCCCCCAAACTAAATCCTGGCTACGCCCGTGTTTCACAGTATATCAACCGGTCACTCGAATAGAGTACAGTGACTTTTCGTCGATCATCGTAGGATTGGTATTGCCCAAAACTCGCTAGTTTTAGTTATTAATACAACCACATAAATCAAATTGGGCTTTATTGCTCAATATTAAATTGGACATTTTTGTTCATATTTTAAGTGAAGTTGCTATCTTCAGGAAATATTATCACATGACAAGAATGACTTCCTATTGATATTTGAGGCTGCTCTTCAATATTTTTATATACGTTCGGTATTTTCGCTTAGAGAACACTATGAAGGTTATCGATTTGAAGAAATTATTACAAATCATGCTGAAATAATATTCCCGCTAGAACATTCACGCATATTATTGTGCTTAAAAATTACCCATTATATGGGCAGAAAATTCACAGTGTTGAATATAAAATACCTTTCTCCTGACAATTTGTTCCTCATAATATGTTCGATATAATATCCCTTTCCCTTGCTCGAAATAATTCACCCAAAAAATTTCCTGTGCTTTCATTACTCGACTAAAATTTTCTTTTCTGTGATCGTATTTTTAATTCTACAGACCGAAAATAGTCAGGGACCAAATCTGCATAATACGGTGGATAAAGAAGTAATTCGAATTTTTAGTTGATGCGATTTTGCCATCATCATTGTTAACTTATGAACTGGTGGCAATCAAGGCAATGACCTTGAAGGAGGGTACTTTTTTCTTCACTAAAGTGGTCAATTTTCTTTGAATTTAGGATTCAATTTGTGTAATAATACACAACAATATTCTGAGTAGTTTCCGTTCCTTAATATATTCGATAAACAATATTCTGACTATCAGAAAGTTAGTAGACGTAAGTTTGCCAGTTCATTGATGGGTTTTAGTCAACTTTCATCAAGTCCCTTACACTGTGCAAATTGGTTTCCAGATTTGTATACATAGTAAAAAATCATGGCATTTATTGGTCGATAAAAATCTCATTTATTCCGCTATAACATATCCAGACATTGCTCTGGAGTGGGTACACGTTCGCTTTTTTGCTTCACAGAGTTAATAATGTGCCGATCTTGCTTGAGGTTTGTTCATATGCAAGATATGTCTTACATGCTCCATTGAAATATTTATCATATCAGCAATCAAACTCAACTTCACCTTGCGGTCATTCATTATAATATCATAGATTTCTTTTACGTGCATTACGTTCATCATCAAAAGTACGTTAACAATATCGTCGGCCAAAATCTGATTGTTTCATACGATGATGTAGATTCGAAGTTTGATGCATATCCTTTTTAATACTAGTTGTTAATAGACCTTTCAACTAGAAACATTGACTTTCATTGGAACTTAGATATTTATTCATTTTCAATTTTCAATTAAAACTAAATGACAGATCAAATTAAAAATGTAACACGCAGCTAATAAAATATCTGTTTTTTCTAAATCACTTTGAAAGTAGTTTTTGAAAGTATTGGTTTCTTGACTGTATAATGTAATTGTTTTCCTTTTAAAAGCACTATTAAAAAGTTTGGTACCTATACGATGGCGAGATTTCTTGTTTTTGATTTCGGTTTTCTATGCTTAATGTGAAATTTTTATCGTATGATGATCACGATAGTTGACATAATAAATTTTAGAATAAAAATACACATTAAAAAAAAAGAATTTGTATTAAATAAAAAATCACTGACCAATGTACTTTCTTAAAAACCTTGATTAAAAACAAAAAAATTAATTATTGAAAAATTTAAGCAATAAAATCATTAGAGACGTATCTGTCAACTTATCGATTAAAAAGTTATCATTGATTAGAGTTTGCACTCTAACTAAAAAGGGGTAAATTTCCACAATACCAGAAGCTTTTTTATCCATTTGTAAACTTCCTGCAAATTAAATGAAAGTAAGAAACGGTGTTGTAGGATTAGTTAGGGACATGTCTTCCGGATATATATTATTAGGGGGACCCGTGAATTTTTGTCATCAATAATTTTTAATATATATTTTTCATATTTTTTAATTAAGAATGTTTATATTTCTAATTGTTGGCTTTCAAATTTTTATAAGTATTTCCATAAAACTTTTTATAAGTATTTCCATAAAACAATCCTTTTTTTTAATTAATTTCATTGTGATGAATAGAAACAATAGAACAAAGAACCATAGGACCAATAAGGGGTGGAGAGCTGCAGGAAATAATAGATAGATTGAAATTAGGAAAATCAGTAGAAATCACCATCACAATGATGAAATATTTGGGTGAAGGCCTTAAGGATTTGACAAAAATCGTAATCGAAATAATTAAGAAGAAGGATATACCGAAAAAATGAAATATGTGAATAATTTTACCAACATATAAAAAACGGGCAGAAGATGTAAAAATTAGAGGAATACCTCTCAAATATAGTAATGTAGAAAAGAGTAATAGAGAAAAAAAAAATAAAAAGAACGTTAGAAGACATGTAACGGGCGTTCAGAAGTAATATATGTAATAAAGGATCGTTACTTGAAAATTTATAAATAATAAATTATAATTTAATAAAACTAAAAAATACGCTTTAATGTAAACCGAACTAAAAAGTAAAAAATAATTTTTAGTATAAAAATAAAGTAACGAGAAAATTAATGTGTCATTGTGAAAAAAGCGTGGGGTGCTCAATGTCACTTGTTATAAATATTCCATCAGTACCGTTTCTATAAGTAGAGTTAGTATGAAAATATGGTACAAAGCACCCCACGCTTTTTTACAATGACACATTAGTTTTCTCGTTCATCGCTTTATTCTTATACTAAAAATTATTTTTTACTTTTTAGTTCGGTTTCCAATTAAAGCGTGTTTATAAATTTTTGAAACTATAATTTATTTTTCATTTTTTAATTTGATCTGCTATAAAAGCGTGTTTTTTTAGTTATTAAACTATCATTTATTTATTGTAACTACCTACCCTTGGCGGGAGTGGGTAATTTGCGCGCCTACTTTCTCCCTTGGACGTTGTAATCGCGTCTCAGGCTCCCTCTCCGAAAGCAAATCCTTGATCCTGACAATCATGTTCAGGATAATGGGACGAACTTATTAAATTATTGTATTTTTATCGGTCCTTGATAAGTGTGCAAAGTTTCAATTTAATATGATTTTTTAAAGTGGGTGAAAAGGGCGTTCAAAGATTCCGTTACATAGATAGATACAAGTGAACCTAATAAAAGCATGTTAAAAACGGAAATATCTATGCATGCTTTATCCACTTGGAAAATTGATTGGCACCTGGCATTTGATACGGTACCATGACATGATATTTAACGAAGTAAAATCGAGATATTTGATGGAGTAAAACGGGGAGATATATGGAATATATTAGAACTGCCACAGAAACAAAATAAATAAATAATAAATATAAGAAATATATACATATAAGAAACCATCTAATTGCCGTTGTCACAAATAACAAATAATCCAGATTATTTACTAAATAGCTAAACTAAAAAAAAAGTAAGGTAAATAAGGATATGTCCTAACTCAATTAGTGTTTTCAGTAATGATAGTTGAAACTACAAAATAAGGTAACATATACATGAAGAAACTAAAAGTGAGATATTGAAAAATGAGAAATTTAATGAAGTGCATTGATGCAAATGACATAGTCGTTGTAAGTAAACAGAAGAAAACCTACAATACAATATGGAAGTTCTAGGCAGAGAACTGCATAAGATAAATATTATGGTGCCCATTATTTCCCAAATTGAATTTTTTCACTTCAGTATCCCCTAAATCAATTTAGATAAGTGTCCTTAAAACATTTAAAGATGTCCTTTCAATACATTGTTACACTACCGAAAAATTTTACGTAGTAGTTACCTTAAACCACCTTAAAACTTTATTACCACATTGTTGAATTTTTTATTTTTCGACGCACGCTCAAAAGTCACCATCACGTATTATGTAACGACGACTAAAAAAGAGGTGATAAAATTGCAGTTACCTTTCAAAAATGATACGAGGTGTCCCAAAAGAAAGTTTTTTTTTTGATATATCAATATGAATAAAAGAGAGACGTCCATCAAAAAATCCTTTATTAATTATTGAAATATACATTTTAGACAATTACATTTTTAAAAATAATGTCCTCCAAAAGTAAACCTTCACGCTCGTGGTATCTAAACGAACAGCAAAATTCTTTAGAACGGCTCGGCACATAATCTCTGGAATGGCTACCATTTCGCATTCAATATTTTCTTTTAAATGCACCAAAGAACCCGGTTTACTGACGCAAATTTTGGATTTTAGATAGCTCCACAAGAAAAAGTTCATAAGGCTCAAATCAGGACAATCTGAATCAGAACAATCTGAATGAATATCTCTGAATTGACGCTAACTGCACGTCCTCTGCCGTTTTCAAAAAAATACTGACCGATTATTCCTCGGGCTGATATTGCAGCCACTACAGTGATTTTAGGGGAATGTAGGGGATTTTTGATGCTTGAGTGTCGTGCTCATTGCACTCCAATAACAATAGTTCTGCTTATTGACTACGTGGAGGCCAATTTATGTCACCTCTCCTGGATATCAATTTGTTGCAGAGATGTATTGGATGTGTGTGACGTTGCTCCGTTTTGCTGAAACCATGTTCTTTGATTATAACCACCAAAGTTTTGCAGTTCAGCTACCAAAAAATTGTCCAACATTTACAGATAACGCTCTGAATTGACGCTAACTGCACGTCCTCTGCCGTTTTCAAAAAAATACTGACCGATTATTCCTCGGGCTGATATTGCAGCCACTACAGTGATTTTAGGGGAATGTAGGGGATTTTTTATGCTTGAGTGTCGTGCTCATTGCACTCCAATAACAATAGTTCTGCTTATTGACATGACCGACGAGATGATAATGAGCCTCAAATCATTGTTTTTGTAAAATTCTCGCATACACAACGCACAGTCTGCTCCCGAGAAATGCTTCAATCCGACTAAATTCCTAAACGTGGGGCTCCGATTGACAAAAGTCACTTATACAAGCATATGAAATCAAAGTCCAATTTACAAAGATTGCAGTTTTAAAGCATTACAAATCAAACATAAAGGATTATCCAACATAAGTGCCACGACTTTAAAATCAGGCACAATGATCGTTATCATTAATCTCCTCATCATCATCATAATAATCATCACCATCATCATAATAATCATCACCATCATCATCATCATCCTATTTATTCATCCAGGTATCTCCGAATGTAGGTATCTTCCAGTTCTCTCCATTTTTGTCTTTCCTGAACTGTTTTTTTCTATGCCAGTCCTCCGTGTCTCTACAGGCTTCTGTAGCGGTGATCTATTCTTCATTTGACAAGGCTCTCTTCTATTGGCCATAATTCAATATTGTCAAAATCTTTTTTATAGTCCACAAATGCACAATAGAGGGGGAGATTATATTCATTGGTCTTCTCTATCAATATTTTAAGGATTAGTAGGTGGTCTATTGTGCTATACCCTCGTCGAAATCCAGTTCGCTCAACTGGCTGGTAATCGTAAAACTTGTTGGTGAGTCTTTTTGTCAATATTTTGTAGAGAAGTTTGTAGATCTGTGACAATAAAGAAATAGGTATATAGTTTCCTATGTTGTAAGTGCCACCTTTCTTCAAAATTAGTATTGTCAGAGATTCGTTCCTGTCACTTGGTATATCGCCTTCAGTCAAGCATTTATTAAGAAGGATTATTAGGAAGGAAGAAGGAAGGAGGGCAAAACATTATAAAATATCTTTATAATGTTTTGCCCTCCATCTATAATCAGTTCAGGTATTATGTTAACCTTTCCTGGGGCTTTGTTTCTCTTAATTTGTCTTACTTCTTCCTATATTTCGCTTATGTTTGGCATCTTCTGATTTTACATTTGTTATTTTATGGTTTAGTACCTTCAAGGATTGTTCTTTTGGCACGTTCTAGTTTCATAGAGTTTACCATAAAACTGTTCTACTACTTCGATCATGACTTTTTTGTCTCTGACTATTGTTTCGCTGTCGTCCCTTACTCTAATAAAGTTCTTCTTTACTTTCCGCTGCCTTAGACTTGTTAAATTTTTGTTGTCTTCTATGATCTTCTCGATTCTTATTTCTTGACGTTTTTTCAGATCTTCCTTTATCTGTTTTCGAAGTGCTTTATTCAATTATTTATACTCTACGGTATTTCGGTTGTTTTCGTTAAAGAGTGTTCTCTTCTTAAACACATCCATTGCCTTGTTACTGAGTTTTTTCTTTGTTGAGGTGGTTTTTTTAGTTGTTTTCTTAGCTCGATCTCATCATAGGAACTTCCAAGTTGTTGATATTTTTCTCTATTGTCTAGTAGTTTGTCTGCGTCAATTAGTGGTTGGTTACGTGTCTTCTCTATCTTTAGGAATCTTTCCTTTTTGGTGTTTATATTTAGTTTGGCTCTTATCACTCCCTGAGTTGAAGTTATTGAGAATCTCTGACTATTGATCTCGCAGACAATAGAATGTATTCGATCTCGTTCTTCATTCTTCTATCCATGTTCACTTGCGTTGACACTTCCACATGTTGACCCCTTCATAAAAAACGTATTCATAGCAAACAACTTCTGTTCCCCCACGTATCTCATTAGTAGTTCTCTTTCATTGCGAATTCCAATTCCGAATTCTTCTATCTTATCTTCAGTTGCTTCCCCTTTTCCGCCCAACTTTGCATTAAGATCTCCAAGTACAATTGTATAGGTACTTACATATATCCTCTACTTCTTGGTCTTCATGGATTGAAGTGGGTTAATATACTTGGATTAATTTTAATGTAGTGACCTGTGATATTCCCATCGTAATTGATATCACTCTTTCTGAAACGGCCTCATATCTTTTTATCTTGCTGATGACCTTCTTGCTAATGAGGAATCCAACTCTGTCTAGTGTCTCATTGTATTTTCCTTTATAAAATAAAATATGTCCTGAGGGTGGTGTCAAACAGTTCTCGCATTTTCTCTTGACCTCTGATATTTCTAGTATATCCCATTTGATGTTACTTAGCTCTTCTTCCAACTCAGTTAATGTTTTTTCGGTGGTCATAGATTGTATATTATAGGTAGCGATGTCCAATATCGTGATTCGAAATTTGATATACCACCACAAAAATAATCTAAGAGTGTGAGATCACATTATCTTGGTGGTGAAATAAACTGTTTTTAAAACTTGATTGTCTGCGAGATGTGTAACAAATATCAGCGTCTCGTTGAAAAATAACATAGATAAACAACATAACGTGATAAACAACAGCATAATGTTGAAAAACAACATATGCACATTTATAGATTCACGCCAAACATATTCTGTTAGGATATTAATATAGCGTTTATTATTTTTAAAAGATAATGCCATTATTTGTTCTTCAAGATAAAATAAAAATTGTCAGATTATCACTTGCAGTTATTATTGTATCTCATCTTTTAAGATGAGTAACTTTTAAGATGAAGTAAACTTTTTAATTAGTTTTAACACTCTGATTGGACTACCCTTAACATATAATGATGTATATAATTATATTATCTGCAATTTCAATCATTAATTTATTAAAGTAAATGAATAATTAATTACATTAATGTAATAAAAATTTAATTCAACAAATAAAACTAATTTTGTTTAATGGAATTTTTCTATGAAAATATAGAAAAATAATTAAAGAAACAAGAAGCTATTTTAACGGTTATATAGTGTTTGCTATGTATAGAGTTGCTAAGTATTAGAGCCGCATCATAATTCATGACAGCACTGGGAACAAAGAAGAAACAGGCATGAAATAGAACAAAAAATAGCATCAAGGAGTAACTCCATTGGCTTTGAGCGCACAACGTAATTCCAGTTAATGAAAGATCGTACGTCTTGTTCCACCTTATTTGATTTCAACAGAGGACCTGACGACCTGGAAGAAGATCAAGACGGAAACGGGTCCGGACACGAAAGTAAAATAAAAATAATGCGTGTCGGTTAATTTTACTTTCCGCCTGAGACAGAGGTGATTATTTTATATTAGGGTTGGGGGTGGCTAATGGGGGAGTCGACTACAGTGGGGCGGAAGGAAAGACGGACCTGCAAACAGTACGAGAAACGGAAGATGCATTGCGGGAATTAGGTCGAATAGCGCTGGGAGATCGTTCAAGACATTTTAACGTTTTTAAAACCACCGAGATATTATTTATTTTTGTTTTTTTTAAATTTAATTTCATTCATTTTTCTTTCTCGCTGATGCTGTTCCTTAGAACTACACCCAGCTTTTTATCTCTTAATGCTTTTATTTAATTTTTTTTTAACTTTGCCTTAAATATAAGAACAGACGGTAAAACACGAATTAACAAACTATATTTCTTAATATAGGTTTCCGTTATTCCAAGTTATCCAAAAAATGTATATATTTTAAGTAAATTTCTGATAGGCTGGCCAAAATTTTTTTAAAGATTGCATAACATCAGATAAATATTTTAACTTTTCTGTTAGAATGTTTATATGGTACCATTCTATTTTAAGCAGTTCAATTGTTCTCATAACACAAATACATTTCCGCTATGAATTTCTATTACGTATCGCACAATAATATTTTTCAGTACATTAATAAACCTAACAACTAATACATTTTAGCACACAATAAATGTTTAACATAAGTAAACACATATCTGATTTTTTAATGTAAAAAATGGTTTAAGACAAGGAGACCCATTATCAACAATACTTTTTAATTAAGCTTCAGTCGAGATCATTAAAAAAAGCAAAATTAATAGACAACGAACACTTCTAAACAAAATTAATGAATGCCTGACCTATGCTAATCATGTGGTCTAAAATATCAAAAATAAATACGAACTTACAAGGAGTACAGATGATCTGGCAACTGCAGCAGAAAACTTAGCTCCATAAATTTCTGATGAAATGAAATGACACTCATTCTTAAAAATAGAAAATTTATACATTCAAACTCGGAAAGGCACTTTAAATTATCAATATACGAATAGCTACATTTGATTCATATTCAAAAAAAGATGCGAATAAAAAGGCGAAATATACCTAAGACTATTGAGACGATCAGAGCGCAGGATCACTGCATAATATACTAAAAACTACATAAAATCTAAAAATAAATCGCGGAGCGTAAACACAAAAACCACCTACAAGACATTTATTCGACCAACAATACTATATAGATCTAAGAAAAAACTAGAAAACAATATCCTAATATAGAGAAGAGAATACTGAAGTTCAGTAACTTATACATTGTTGAAGTAAAGTGAGATGCAATAAGAGATTTGAGTTTTCATAAACAGGAACTACGTTATATGTTCGAAAAGGCTTCCGCGGTCAGTACCGTTTGAATTACTAGGTACAATCGCGTTTAAGATTTGTAAAATCTCAACATTTCGGCTTCCATTTTGAAGTCATTTTCAAGAGAATCTAGTTGCTTTGCTCCGGGGTCTCAATCTGCTTACTCTCCAGGGCTCACAACTAGAAAACCATTTCTAATTGTGGTTGAGTGTCTAGTTATTTTCTAGTTTCTAGTATTAATATATTGAATATTTTTATTATTGTATCGGTTTATAGGCACTGTTTTTTTGTAAAGTTTCTTACACTCATCGTGTTTCTAATATTTTCTCCCCACGATCGCTTGGGTCTCGCTTCGCTCGCTTTCTTTTCTCTGGAGGATTTCATGTCTATATTTTCTTTAACACAACATCCACATATATTTTGAACAGTGTCTGAGAGACATAGCACCCTTGTCGTAAACTTTCTGATACCAGAAATTCTGTTGAAACCTTTTGCCCATTTTAATCTTTATTTTAGAATTTCTATATATTTCTTGTTCTGCCTGAATTAGTGTTTGCGTGTGGTTGATGTTAGTGCTCTTCAATACTTCCCACAGTTTTACCACCGGGGCATTGTCGTATGCCTTGTACAGCTCTATAAAAAGTAGGGTGTCTCTTGACATATGGCCATTCTTTTCTCGATGATTTGTTTAATGTAGAATTTATTGTATCTGCATAATCTTCCGGCACCAAATGAACTTTGTTCTTCCGCTTCGGGTTTCGTGTGTTCCTTTTCTAATAGATCTCTTATTATCCATAAGAGTCTATTATCCATAAGAGTCTTCCATAGAGTCTGCTTAGAGTAGGTGTAATGTTCATGCCACGAAAATTTGGGCATTGTTGTCTGTTTCCTTTTTTTAAATATTTGGGACATAAGTCCAATTTTCCACTCAGCTGGGGTCTGTTTATTTTCTTTTTATTAGTTCTGGTCTGGTTCTGGTTAGGGTTTTTTTTATTAGTTCTGTTATCAATTTTATTAGGTATTCTGCGCCGTTCTTTTTTAACTCTGCATATATACCTCCTGCTCCAGGTATAAAGGGTTTCATTTATTTTTACTGCTTTGAACTGTTTCCAGCATCGAATTTTATATCCTTTCCTACTTCTATTACTGTATATTCTTCCTTTATGAATTGTATTCCATTTTTTGTTAGCAATTTTTGTAGTAATATTCCCACCGTTCGGTCGGTATTGTTTGTGTTTTTGATTGATGTCCATCTGATCTAATGTTATCTATGCAGTTTCATGTTTCCGTACAGCGTCTTCACCTAATGTACTTCTCTGCATTTACGATCCCAGCCTGTGCTTGTTTTTCTCGTTATACTTCTTTGTTTTCTGCCATATCTGAGTCTTTATACGATTCTTTTTTTCTTTTTATTTCTTTTACTATTGTGTCATTTCACCATCATTTTTTACTTTCTATCCTTTTGTCCCTTACACCTACTGCTTCACTAGCTGCTTTATGTATGGTCTGTTAATGTGCTCGTGCAATTCTTCAATATCATCGAATTGCGCTTTCTTTATTCTTTGGTCCAGCCTTCGATTATATAGGAATTTAATGCTTTTTTCCACCAAACTTTCCATATTGAATATTTTTATTTCGGTCCCTATCCTATCTTTTCTTTCTTCCTGTCCATTTATTATGTTGAACAGAAATTATATATCGGCTATGACTAAGTTGTAGTTTGATCCACAGTCTATTCCCCGATATACTCTAACGTTCTTCACTCTGATGTTTGTCTTTTGTAGGGTTATTACGTTGTCTATTATGGATTTTAACTGTGTCGTAGGTTGTGTCCACGCAAATGTGTGTATGTTTCTATATTGGTAGAATTTATTTGCAAGTTTATTGACTATTCAAAATTCAATTAATTATTCCGCATTGTCATTCATTATTTCTTCCCCAAACTACTACATCCTGTTTTTCGAACCTTTTTCTTGAAATATCCCATCATTATTACATTATTATATATATATATATATATATATATATATATATATATATATATATATATATATATATATATATATATATATTTATATTATATATATATATATATATATATATATATATATATATATATATATATATATATATATATATATATATATATATATATATATATTCCTCACTGTATTTCAAGCCAATGCTGAGAATGAAAATACGAAAAAAAAGAGAACAGACATTAAGGCCGTCGACTTTGGGTGTATAATGCAATTCCAGGTAATAAAAGCTCGTACGTCTTGATTCACCTTATTTGATTTAAGCAAAGGACCTGACGACCTGAGAGAAGATTAAGATGGAAACCGAGAGCGTACGCGAAAATCAAATAAAAATAATGCTTGTCGGTTAATTCTACTTTCCGTTTAAGACGGAGATGATTATTTTATATTTGAGTTCGAGGAGTTTTAGCGGGTGAATGAACCAAGAAGGACGGACTTGTAAACAGTACTAAAGTGGTAGATGCTTTATTGGTTTTTAAACCAACCAGGCATTATTTGCTTTTATTACATTTTATTTGTTAGAAAATACTCTGAATGTATTATCCACGAAGGTACTTATTACGAATTTCTAAAGTACTGGTTCAAAATTGATGCTATTAGACCAATATTTTCTGAAAAAGGAAAATTCCTAGAACAGTTCCCGTATTTACTATACAGTAATTCCGACGTAATTATAAATAATTTTGTGGGCTATAATATGGATATTATAAGCCAATAGAAAATTATAAATACATGTGACCAATTATCATTGAGAGCAAAGTAGAAAGTGGTTATACCCAATAAGGTACAGTAAAACTTGCAACATAATGAACTTTAGCAGTTAAACAAATGTAATTTTGCATTATTTTACATTTGGCATTAGTCAGCCCACATCTTTGTCGAATTTGTTAAGTGTGCCAACAGATGTCATGTTGCATTACTTAAAATTTAAACATATTTGTTGAATTTGGTCCATGCTATACATAGTAGGGCGGTCCCTATTTTTTAGTTTTGAATTTTTGTTGGCCTTGATTTTTTTCCTATGGCAAAAAAAGGATATCTTTAAAATTTGAGCGAAATCTGTTAATATAGGGTGATTTTTTTAATGCGTCCGAACTTTCCTTGTCCGAACCAAATTAGATGCCTTGAAACTATTTATTTTATGTAAAATAACATTCAATGGTATTAATGTTTGAAAACAATTTCGAATAAATATTTGCTGTGGCTACTTCTGACAAAGGGTTTTCTGTCAATTCAATTTCCGACCACTTTTTGATGCGTCCAATTGTCCAAGTTATGTTGGCTTTCAAGCCGTCGATAATTGCTGGTTTGTCGGGATAGACCAATGATTTAATATAACCCCAAAAAAAATTATCTACAAGCGTTAAATCACATGACCTTGGTGGCCAAATAACAGATGCATTCCTCGAAATATTTTTCTCACCGAATTGTTTCCTCAATAAATCGATTGTTGCGCTGGCTGTATAACATGTGAAGCCGTCCTGCTGGAATCACATTTCCTCCAGATCAATATCGTTCAAATTCGGAATTAAATAATCCACGTAGTCGATTAACAGAGCCCAACGGTTTTGGATCTTCATCAACGCTGCCAGCAACAGCGGCGATATTTTCTTCGGAACGCACAGTTTTTGTCTTGTTTTTTTTTTGAATATCGAGCAGCGTGAAACGCGTTCGGAATTTGTCGATAATTCGGCGAATATATCACGAAGATCAAATTTACGAAGTGCACTATAAGTTTGGCGCACAATACACTGATTTTGATAATAAATTTCGACAATTTGCAAGCGTTGCTCTGATGTTAAACGTTCTATGATGATTTCCCAGACTATTGAGACACATATTTAGAAACTTGCACGCAAACTCAAAGTTCGTTTGTCAGCGACCCCTACCGGAAGTTCGGATACGTTAAAAAAATCTTCCTTTATTACGCCGTCCCTCAAAGGACTTCAAGTTTACTATGAAATTAAACACGGGGATATAAAGAGGACAATAAAAAATTAAATATACCATCACTGTTGTTTGAATGAAATACAATACTTGAATACAATAAAATATTTGAATAGATTAAAGTATTGCATATAGAATTAAAGTATTGCATATTTAATTATAAAAATGTCAAAAACAAATATAAGACATTTGAGAAAAATTTATTTTACTACTTGTAACAAAAACTGCTTTTGGTCCTCTTTCCTTGTTTCGGAGGGATCGTGTTTCAAAAGGTACAGGCAGGAATATTATAACTTATGAAAAATTTTATTGTTTATGTAGTTTCTTGGAGCGAAATATTCCAGTGGTTGTTTGATATAAGTTTCAATCTTTTTTGGCAGTACTAGAAAATGTTTAGTTTCATCAGAAGTATCCTTTTTATTGAGCTTCTTGAGTGTGAAAAAATTCAGCAAGATCATTGGTGGTGCTTTTTTGAAATGGACTATTTCATTAAAAATTGCAAAAACAACCGATTCCTCTGAGATATATCAGAGGTGACAACAGAATTTTTTTAAGCTTGCCTTGTCAGAATCTAATACTTCCATTTTTTTTTAAATTTCTTACAATTTATATTATTTTATATATTGACTCGTTTTATGACTACGTTTTATGACAGTGTTATACTAATCCAAGAAGCCGTTACGAGGATAATTGAGGCGGTTCCGAAACGAGATAAAAAATCTATGCTAGCAGCTAGCAACGTACCCAGCGGTGTATTGATTTGGAAGGGATGTATTTTGAATAAAAAGGAATAATTTTTACGACTAATTATTCGACATGATATCTCGGCGATTTGTTTCTCCTTCCCAATCTTGATTTTATGCCCTACATACATACACATATTCTTCCTCTACTTCAACGTTATTGTTATCTATGGCAATATAGTCTTCAACTGGATCCATTATTTCTTTTTCTGAATATTAATTTTCAAATTCACTCGTTCTCCCGTTCAAAAGTAGGACAGCATCATCTGCGAATCGAAAACTGCTTAAATAAACTCCGTCGATGTTAACACCTTTCTTTCCCCATTGTAGATTTTTGAAGATATTCTCCAAAACAAAACTGAACATTGGTGAAATAGAATCTCGTTGGCGCACCCCTCTTCTGACTTAGATATAATCAGTTAAAAAGAAATGGCTAACTGGAAAAAAAATTAAATCAAATGAACTCCGAAACAGAGAACTCGCCGAAACAGCGAACTTTTTAAAGAAGAGAACTTTGAAAAATATTCAAAATTTAATTTAAAAAGTATAGGATTTTTTACTCTACCCTTGTAATATATCGTTTAAATAAGTCAGTTATGTTTTGTTGTTCTCAGATAGTTTTTGAATGCCATTTTTCGACCTAACTTTCATTCACAAGTGCAATAAATAAGATTACCACGTATTACATGAAAACTCTATTTTATTAACAACCTATTTTATGTGTTCGTTAAATTCATTATATTTAATATCAAATAAAAAGGTAAGAAAAAATATATAATATTTATTAACTCCTATTAAACGGTCTATTGTAGGATGATAAACAGCCAAGTATCCGAATCGTATAATAATTCAAGTCAGCTTTGCGAACAAAGAAGAAACAGGGAAAGATAAAGAAGCAAAAAGGAATATCAAGCATTAAGTCAAATAACTTCGGGCGTATAACACAATTCTGGCTAATGAAAGTTCATACGTTTTGTTCCACCTTATTTGATTTCAACAGAAGACCGGATGACCTGGAATAAGATCAAGATAGAAACGAGTCCGGACACGAAAGTTAAATAAAAATAATGCGTGTCGGTTAATTCTACTTTTCCCTTAAGGCGGAAACGATTATTTTATATTAAAGTTGGGGGCGTCTAACGGACGGTTGGCCAATGAGGGGCAGGAGGAACGATGGACCTGTAAACAGTAAGAAGACCGGAAGATGCATTGTCAGAATTAGGTCGAATGGCGCAAGGATATCGTTCAAGTCGTTTGCCGGTTTTAAAACCGCCAAGGCGAAGTTTATTTTTGAAGTATTGTTTTTATAGTTTGCCTTTAATCATGTTTCTTATTTTCCCTTATAATTTTCTGAAAATATATTCCACTTATTACTTATTTATTAGATTTTATCAGGAATTTAGTTCAATATTATTAGGTGTGCTGAAAAGTGAACTAAATTAAATCTTTCAACTGTATGATATAAAACTGGTGGTATTGAAGATATACACCCCAGGTTAAAAGTTTAAGACTACTACAATTATTTAAAAAAACGATTAATAACCTGAATTCAATAGTTTGTCATTTTTTTATAAATAAAAACTGGATACTTTAGAATTAAAATAAACTTTTATTTTAATTCTAGCACAATAAAAGTTTATTTTAAAGAAAACGTCTTTTCAATAGTGTTCAAGCCTTAAATTGCAACTATGTTTTTGTAGTAGTAGTTTGAAAAGTAGGCAACCAGATTTTGAACAGGGAGGATGTCCCTACATAAGTTCCTGTTAAGAATTAAAGTTTTTCTCAAGAAAAAGTGTTTTAATCAAAAGAAAAGTGAAAAACCCAGCATACAATTAATAACAGGTAGGAATAATACGCCTGATTCTGAATAATGTTTTATACAAAAAGAAAATGGAATTTGTAAACACAGGATTAATTTACATCATAGAATAATAAGTAAAGTAAAAAAACAAGAATTCAGTTGTACTTATTATTTTCATTATCTTCGGTAAACAATAATTTTTGAATTTCAAGTTATTTTTGAAGCTATAAATATAGTACCAGGTCTGTAAATATGAAACTGAAATGTGCCGATAGCTGGATGGCCCCCATCTGTCAATGTAGGTACCGTCAAACCGCATCATTGGCGCAATTGCCTTGTTGAAATCTGACAAATATTTTCAACTCACAATAATATAAGTTTCATACAACAGCATAATTTGTAATAGCGTCAAACATGGCGAATTTTGTGCCTGGAAACTACGATTTGCAGACAGCATTGATTTTCTATTACCATTGAAAGAAAACTGATGCAAAATCGCATCGAATGCTTGTCGAAGCTTGTGGTGAGACACTAAATCACAGTGCTTTAAGTGGTTTAAAAAATTTAAAAGTGGCGATTGTAATGTGAAAAGAACGTGGAAGACCACCGAAAAAGTTTGAAGACAGCGAATTGTAAGCATTGTTGGATTAGGATAGTACTTAAACGCAACAATAAGTCACGGATCAATTAAATCTGACACGAGAAGTCGTTTCTATACATAAAGCCATGGGAAAGATCAAGAATATCGGAAAATGGCTTCCCCATGAACTGAATACAAAAAGAATGTAATTTGTTCATCGAATTGTGACTGACGATGAAAAGTGAATATATGTTGAGAATCCTAAGCGTAAAAGATTATGAGTAACTCCAGGCGAACCATCGACATCGACTGCAAGGCCAAATCGCTATGGACGGAAAACAATACTCTGTGTTTGGTGGGATCAGAAGAGCGTGATCTATTATGAGCTACTAAAACTTGGCAAAACCGTTAATACTGAACGCTACCTACAACAAATGCTCGATTTGAATCAAGCTTTGCATGAAAAACGACCAGAATATCAAAAAAGGCAACACAAAGTGATTTTGCTTCATGATAATGCACCTTCACGCACAGCAAAACTGGTCAAGAAAACGATTGAGGCGTTTAGTTGGGAAATATTTTTGCATGCGGCTTACTCATCAGACTTGGCTCCGTCCGATTACAACTAATTTGTATCGATAATACACGCACTTGCTGAGCAACGTTTTACTTCTTACAATAATGTACCAAAATGGCGCGATGGCTGGTTTGTCTCAAAAGAGCAACAATTTTTTTTTGGCGTAGCATCCAGAAATTGTCAGACAGGTGGGAAAAATATAGCTAAAAGTATAGCTAGCTATGGGTAATATTTCGAATAGAATATTTTTTATCGTTTTCATACAATTAAAGTGTATTTTCTATGCAAAAATTCATGTTTCATATTTATATACCTGATATATTAATTTTAATATACTATAATCAATATTTCCGAGTTAGAAAAATTAATAATTTGCTAATTAAAAGAAGTTTTAGAGTTGGTCTTAAACTTTTAGCCTGTAGTGTACATATAATCAACATAATTGAATGTTTTAATCATTAAAATTCAAATTCATTTTTTGCAGTATGGTTTATTTGATATTTTCTTATTACATTAAGGGACCCTTTAGGGTTACTATATTCACCCAGTTTAGTTAAGCTAACCGAATTTCCATTAACAAATTACAGTAACACAGAACTAAATAGCAAATTTAATCTATGGAAACACAATAATTAGTCCTTTGAAGTTCTTCGAGCGTCCGGCAGATGGCAAATACATGAATAATATCCGGAGTTCTATTACAAACACCATTTTACTTAATTATACCGGCAACGATAGATTTATAAGCTCGCAATTTAATCTGAACAATCGTTACTATATTCATTATCGCATCCAATAAAACGACTGTCGCAGCGAAACTGTTCAGTCGAATTATCGATCTACTTATACTCAGATTTGTAGTCTAAGAATCGTAATTGGATTGTCCCGCGTCAGTGGTAAAGGCGAAAGAGGTGACCTCTGTCGCATCAAAAAGGAGATTAGCATCTCCAACAGACGGCAGCCGGGCCTAAATAAAAAATTAACCAGACGAGCGTCTACAAAATTCTGACTGTCTCGTAACGGGCGATGGATTTTTGACGTCAGAAGAACGCACTATTTTTGGAGGAATTAAGCAACATAAAAAATGTACCATGATAAAAAGGTGAAGATGCATAATATATAGGTGTAACTTTTAAAGAATTTATGAATAAAATTATTAAAATATATTTTAGTCTTGTATTGTTTCAATAGTAGTTTCTTTGGCATAAAATTGATACACGTTTCCTGTCCTGTTTTAGTTAACTACATGATCCCTTTTTTATTGGAGTTGTTATTATAAAAATCATCTCATCTATATTTTTATCATTTAAATTATTTCGTTAGATCCAAGTATCTAATGCCAAATGGTATCACATCGGGTTAATGCCAAGTGGGGCAAGTGTCACGCCACCATTATATTTTGGCGCCATTGTTTTTCCGTGATATTTGTGATAGTTTATGTTCGATTGTTGTGTAGTGGCGACGTGCAAGTTTTTCTTCGAATAAATACATGCTAAAAGATAGAAGTGAAATTCTTGTAATTTACATTAAAAAAAAAATCAATTATTGCAACTCAAGATAAATTTAGGTAAATATCTTAATTTTTCGGCGCCTCATAAAAGGATTATTATTTCATGACAATCGTTTCTATTTTATTCTTTTATTTATCATTTATTCCAGCAATTTCAAGAATTCGGAACAGTTAACAATAGCCCCTCCATCAGAGGGAGGAGTCTCCAAAAACGCCTATTCGAGGACGTGGTGCTGTATTTGAAATTACCCCATACAACATAAGCCCCTAACAATATAGCAAGTCAAGAACAACATCCCTGTTGAAATCGCTGCATTAACACCGGATATATTGACAAAAGTTATGCAAAATGTGTTGGGTACAAAGTTGCATTGCTACTACTGGCTTATATTAGCAGCTATGACTCACTTCTAATGGCTCACATGACAATCTGCAACACTCTTGGTATTGATACCACTTTATTTTTCACTTGGAATAATTATCCATTCTAAGAGTAATATTATTTTTAAAGGATTTATATTTGAACACTTATTTTTGTCACTTTTTGATCCTCTAAATCATTAGTTCTCAATAGGACTAATATCCGGTAACAAGGGGAGATATAGTCAATCTTCTTCTAACATTGTATAACAACCATTCTTCCGTAACCCTTACCGTGTGCTTCGGGTCAATATCTTAGTAGTATCTGAACACATCCCTGGGACCTACTAGCATGTGACAAATGTATTTACGTTTTTCAGGTATTTGGTTATTCACTGTTTAAAAAAATTTTATCTGTACGTTATTCCTCGAAACATAAGCCGTTCTTTTCAATGACCCCAAACCATTTTTGAGCCAGAAACTCTGAGTCTGGCGAAAAACTCATTGAAGCCAATTTTTACCTCTTCTTCGGTCTTGAATTTTATTGTAATCTGAAGGAGCGAGTTCGAGGCTATATATTGAGTACAGGAGCAGTTTCAAAATCCACTTCATTAATTTTTGAGGTGGTCAGATGTCGAGTATTGTTTTGCTGCAGGAGGATTTTTTTACGCATGACTAAAGCTGGATATTTTTCGGCCAGAACAGCGTGTTCTCTCAGTACTCAGAGCTGAGTAGAGTTCTGAATGTAGCGCCTTACGATCTACTCAATGAGCATTATTTCTTCAAAATTCCACCAACAACATAAAGCATGAACTTTTTGAAAATTATTTCTTGCCTTGGTACCGAAAATAAACCCATTTTTCATCACAAGTAACAATCCGTTTGATTAATCGAAAATTAATAGGATTCTTGAGAATAGTTTACACATTTCACCCGATGCATAGCTTGCGGCGGCAACAGTTCATGATGGATGCTTCTATAGCATTTTGGCAACATTTCTATGCCGTCCAAAAACCGGTAAACGGTAGTGTGGTGTACTCCTAATTCCACTGAAAGTTTCCTAATGCTTGATATAGTTATAAACTTGCGTGTTATAGCATCTGAAGCTACAGCTGTTCTTAAAACATCATCATCCGTGGACGACCTAATTTTCCCATATCCTCAAGAATCTTATCTTCCTTCAGGGACTTCTTGGAACGGAGCTGAGTGGAGCGGATCCTTCCTCTCTGCTTCGCAAATCTTACAAGCGGTATCAGCCTCTATGAAGCCTTTCTTTAAAATAATGTGATAACATTGCCCTAATTTCGCGACTTATTTCACTCATTTTTACATTTTTGTTAAAAAGCATCGACTGAATAATTCGTAGAGGTATCACTTTAATACTAAAGTCGGAATGTTAATTTGCAGGAGCAACAAGTTAAAAAATAGATTCTCTCTCAGAAAAGTTGATCGGATCACATCATTAATAAACCAGTATATCCTACATACTTCCGAGCATTTCAGATTATATTCATGATTACTACATTTCTAGTCTCAACCCAAGACAGACCTCCGAACTATGCTATTTCCACAACCATATTTTATTGTGGGAATGGTATTTCAAGGATTCAGCACCATCTGCTTTTTTCACCACTTCCGCTTCAGTTTTTTAGTCATTAAAACCAAATAAACAAACCTTTCTTTGGTCGTGTTTCATGTTTTCATTATCAACGTAGCCAGTTATTTCATGTTTTTCACTATATAATATACAGTGATAAATCAGGCCTAAAATTGTTGGTAATTGGCCATTCTTTTTCAAATTTACAATTTATACACGTATATCAGCAGCATGTTTTCCAACTATTATTCATAGATCAACAAATTTAAACTTTTTAAGGTAACATTGATGAAAATAGGTGTATATGAAGTTTGTAGTCCTAAATCCGAAAATGATAAGCTAATTATTGTAACACATACAGTTTTGTTGGTGGTGGGAAAAAATGGACACATATTTGTACATTTGTAAGGACACATATTTATTTAATATAAACATGTAAAACGTGTTAAATCTATACAAAGACATTACTGAGGATTATGTGAATAAAAAATACATTATATTATATCTCATATAGTGACAAAAACGTTCGTTTTTTCCCTTGTGTTTTATAGCATCATCTCTTTTTAAAAACCAGTAGTAGTCGCCTAATACAGATGGGTTCCAGCGTCCCTGGTATCTTGCTTTCATCGTCCTGATGTGCTGGTGAAATTTCTCTCCTTGTTCGTTCCCAGAAAAAAATCCAAATGGGGGTGTAAATGCAGTTTTAAGGACACGCGACACCCTAGTATTTCATAGACTTTCAAGAGTTCATCTATGAGGTTTTTATAGTTTTCATCGTTCTGGTTGCCCAGAAATCCCTTCATTGCTCTTACGAAACACTTTCAAGCTGCCAATTCTTTTTCATTTAATTTTTCTTAAAAATGGAAATCATCTAGAAGCTTATTTGAGGTCCACTAATATGCCTTCTTTTAGTTTTAGATCACTTAATTGAGGAAATATTTCTTTTAGTTACTGAAACCATTACTTTCTTTGTCCATGGCTTTGACAAAAATGTTCATTAGTGTTAGCTTAATATGGAAAGGCGGAAGAAGCACTTTTTTGGGTTGACAAGGGGGGCATAAGAAGTTGATAAGAAGTTTTATGAGGCCAATCTTTTTTAGTGATACAAAAATAGCAATCACTTACATGGTCAGTAGGTTCTCTCGACACCATATGAACAGCAAACGGCATAGAATTTTTCTTGCGCTGCATCCACTACACTAAATTTACGTGACAACTTACAGAGCAAATTTGAGGAGCCCAACTTTTATCTTGATATCCAATTTGGCCCTTCAAATAAAAATGATAGGCTTTTTCGACTTCCTTGGATATAGAGCTTCCTTATTTGAGGTCCAATAGATATAAATTCTTTTAGTTTTGCATCATTTAATTGAGGAAATATTTCTTTTAGATAGGTTCTCTCCATACCATATCCACTTCTTGCGATGCGTCCATTGCAGTAAATTTACGTGACAACTAGCATAGCAAACATGGGGAGCTCAACTTTTATTTTGGTACTTAAAATATAAAAGATAGGTTGTGACTTTAAAATAAATCGTCCACATATATAACAAAACTTATCAACTGGATTTCTGCAAAATCAACGACTGGAACTTGTTATTTTGTATAAAATCGACTTAAACTCTTGACTGTCCTCTAAACAGAAACAAACTAATCTATAGAAAACAATAAAACTTCCCTTAAAGGTTCAT
This sequence comes from Cosmopolites sordidus, assembly GCA_031761425.1. Lineage (NCBI taxonomy): Eukaryota > Metazoa > Arthropoda > Insecta > Coleoptera > Curculionidae > Cosmopolites > Cosmopolites sordidus. Next base: position 774,060 of record JARFXV010001665.1, read on the forward strand.
AGAATACTGTGGAAATACTCCCTCTGCGATCTTGTGATAATTTCTACATTGTCCAGTCCGACATCAGGTACAAATAATTTCAATTAACCCATGATTTAAAGGAAAAGCAAGTACTTGAAAATGGTACGTGCTAGGCCATTTCTGTGAAAAGGTGTTTTAATAACTACCGATGTAAAATCAAACACAAAAAGAGCAGTTTCATCAATATTACAAAAATCATGTCGAGCTGTGTGAGACATTCAACACTCAGTTTCTCACCGTTAAGATGCGATAATTATATTGATCTTTAATTAGGTATAGTTTTGTTGAAAATAATGTATGTTTGTATTGATTTAACGTTAAACTCAAATATATTTTCTACTAAACACCAAATCAATTTTTGAAACTTCTCGACGCACGTTTCGTTAACCATGTTATCATCATCAAGAGATGATTTAATCTCATGTGATTAACATATATTTACTATTTAGCTATATTATATATATATTGTTTGCTATATATTATATATTTCCTATTTAAGTAGGTACTATTATCTATTGCATAATAATTTTATTCCAGCAACTTATTCCTGACTTAACATATTAACGCTGATAAAGTATTTTACATAAACGTAAATGTTAAAAAACACCCGCTGTAAACACAATCGGCCATATCGGCTGGAACGAGACAATGAACACCCGCGTACTGTGGCGCCCTCTGTTCGCTAATTACGTCATATATCCCTACCCTTGGATGATATCTACATCTGGTAAATTAAAGCGTGGCCTTCGTTGTTGTCAAGCTTGGTGGGGTCTTGGCCGTTTTTGCCGGATGCCGGAGCTTTATCTTATTTTTCAGATCAGGTTTAATTGGACCGTTGGCGAAGACTCCCGCCTGGAACAATAGAATGGATAAAAGGAAGGATGCGTTTTATGATGGTCCAGTTGCCTTAATAAAATAGGAATATTTTTGAGGTTTTTTTTATTTCTGCATTGACGCAATGAATGTTTTGGGATGGTTATATATGTAGAAATTTTATCAAATCCAAAAACAAGTCACGTTTCATTGTGATAGTTCCGTAGAGACCATTAAAATTCCAAAGAATATATGTTACTTTCAAACCACTTCAGTCAAAGGCACATTTTTATTATTAAACTAATATCCAGAATAAAAAATACTTTAAATTATAGTCGTCAGTTTTTAAGATTTTTTTTTAATTAGACCACTTTTCTGCGGAAATCGTCACACTCACGATGTGTTTCGAAGTTATTTACCAGATGTATTGGAAGTCAATGCTCTTTGATATAGCTCTTATTCTCGTTATGTAAGCCTTAAAATTACAATGTGTCATCTAACATTTTGGAAATTGCTGCACTAATTGTTTCGCTCCCTTAGAAAAATTCATAATATCAACTGCCAACCAACATACACAAGTCATGATTTATATAGCAAAAAAAGATAAGGACATATTGTTCATCGTTACAGCTCTATTTTAGTTAGGTAGAGATAGAACTGAAGACTCAGAAGCGAGCAACAGGTTTTTAAGCAGTAGGTTTTGGTTTTTGATCTCCAAAAATCTAACTTTAATTAAAAGCAATTGGATTATTTAGTTGCTTCATATTATATGTTATTAAACAAGTCATTTAATTTCCTTGGATATGCGTGATGTTATATGTGATGATTTATAGTGTTTGATAGTATGTTCAGGACCATTATTGAAGGCCAGGGTTAAAAATCATAAATAATGATTCTATTAGTAATTATGACTAAGTATTATGTGTATAAGTTTCGTTCACTGGTGCAACACAAGAACGAATTTACATGTACATGAGTTTTATATTGTACAGTGTTATTCCACGTACCCCCAAAATGTGTAAAAAATATTTAAATTTGTATTTAATTTACCTACATCCGATATATTGTTCCGATTAGATTTTTATTTAGTTTAACTAATGTTTATTTTTTACAAAACTCATCACTTCAGAAGGCATTACCTAGTTGCACTTAACGCAAGTTGAGCATTTTCAAATCATAACATTGTTTGATTCGGGAAAGAATCTGAAATAGTAAAAAAATGTCATACAATGCTGATGATGTCTAGTCGGCACTATCATTAAACATTGTCTCGAAACCGAATAGTTCCTAAATCTTGAAAAAAATGAATCGGTTGTCTGGCGAGATGTGTGAGAAGTCGCACCGCACCATCGATCTTGTTGAAAGAAAACATTGTTTATATCTACATTTATTAGTTCAGCTTAAAATATTCCATTAGCATATTCCTATAGCGTTTATCACTAATGGTAATATGATTTCCAATATCATCTTCTAGAAAATAAAGTTCTATAATTTCTTCACCCCAAAAACCCCACCAAACAGTGACTTTCGGAGGATGAATAGGCAATTCTTGAATCACTTGAGGATTTTTATCAGCCCAAATCCTGTGGTTATGTTATTGAGTTCATTGAACTTGTATTGAACATTCGGTTGGTTGATTATGTTGACCATAAATATGACGCAATGACGCTCATTTTCATTTATATATATATATATATATATATATATATATATATATATATATATATATATATATATATATATATATATATATATATTTATAGATCTATATATGCGTGTTCATTTCGTTAGACATTTAAAGCATTGCGTCATATTTATGGTCAACATAATCAACCAACCGAATGTTCAATACAAGTTCAATGAACTCAATAACATAACCACAGGATTTGGGCTGATAAAAATCCTCAAGTGATTCAAGAATTGCCTATTCATCCTCCGAAAGTCACTGTTTGGTGGGGTTTTTGGGGTGAAGAAATTATAGAACTTTATTTTCTAGAAGATGATATTGGAAATCATATTACCATTAGTGATAAACGCTATAGGAATATGCTAATGGAATATTTTAAGCTGAACTAATAAATGTAGATATAAACAATGTTTTCTTTCAACAAGATCGATGGTGCGGTGCGACTTCTCACACATCTCGCCAGACAACCGATTCATTACAAGAAAAGTTTCCTGGATGTGTTATTTCGCGAAATGGCAATGTCAACTTGCCATCCATATCGTTGGATCTCATGCCCTTGAATTGTTTTTGTGGGGCTGTGTTAAATATGTGGTTTAGATAGGCCACCATTGTATATACCGCACATTTGTGAAAGAGTAATCGAAAATTGGGTCTCCAGATAATGCATTCCACCAGGCAAAGTCGAGGAGACATTTGAAATATATTATTTTTAAAACATAATGCCATTATATCTTTTTCAAGATAAAGCAAAAATTATCAGATTATCACATGGAGATCAAGTTATCATTATGCCTCATTTTAAAGTTCTGTCACTCATATTGAACAATCGTTTATAATAATTAGAATAATGTAAATTAATTTTATAACATGATAAGGAGATTTTACAATTATGTTTTAGATCTGGGTAGTCCTAGATACCTTCCAGCAAATTTAATTGATGGCACAATTCGATATAATTGAGACCTTAGTGGCCAGGGTAGGTAGGCCAAGTGCCTCCTGAGAAATCCTAAGATGACCAATTGATAGTCAGCTATCAAAAGAACGTTTGATAAGCGCAATAAATTGGTCATTGATATCCATGGTTTACTGCCCCAGTCTAACAAGCAATTTCATTTTCTGTTTCTTCATTTTTTTGGTTCTTTTGTTTAATTTTTTGTTCATTTTTTTGTTTCTTTTTACATTTATTTTCGAATTTTCTATTAAATGAAGTTTATGGCTCACTATACATCCTCATAAAACAACACTTATAAGTTTTCTGTTCATCTTTATATCCTTGTAAAACTCTCTAGAGTTATTTTGAAAGTTCTCTCCTATTGTGCATAAAGATTCACTGTAAACATCGATCTGCCCTATCCGAAAAACATTTTTCGGTTTTTTTTTTTCAAGATTGAGGAACTATTCGGTTTCGAGACAATGTTTAATGATAGTGCCGACTAGACATCATCAGCATTGTATGACATTTTTTTACTATTTCAGATTCTTTCCCGAATCAAACAATGTTATGATTTGAAAATGCTCAACTTGCGTTAAGTGCGACTAGGTAATGCCTTCTGAAGTGATGAGTTTTGTAAAAAATAAACATTAGTTAAACTAAATAAAAATCTAATCGGAACAATATATCGGATGTAGGTCAATTAAATACAAATTTAAATATTTTTTACACATTTTGGGGGTACGTGGAATAACACTGTACAATATAAAACTCATGTACATGTAAATTCGTTCTTGTGTTGCACCAGTGAACGAAACTTATACACATAATATTTAGTCATAATTACTAATAGAATCATTATTTATGATTTTTAACCCTGGCCTTCAATAATGGTCCTGAACATACTATCAAACACTATAAATCATCACATATAACATCACGCATATCCAAGGAAATTAAATGACTTGTTTAATAACATATAATATGAAGCAACTAAATAATCCAATTGATTTTAATTAAAGTTAGATTTTTGGAGATCAAAAACCAAAACCTACTGCTTAAAAACCTGTTGCTCGCTTCTGAGTCTTCAGTTCTATCTCTACCTAACTAAAATAGAGCTGTAACGATGAACAATATGTCCTTATCTTTTTTTGCTATATAAATCATGACTTGTGTATGTTGGTTGGCAGTTGATATTATGAATTTTTCTAAGGGAGCGAAACAATTAGTGCAGCAATTTCCAAAATGTTAGATGACACATTGTAATTTTAAGGCTTACATAACGAGAATAAGAGCTATATCAAAGAGCATTGACTTCCAATACATCTGGTAAATAACTTCGAAACACATCGTGAGTGTGACGATTTCCGCAGAAAAGTGGTCTAATTAAAAAAAAAATCTTAAAAACTGACGACTATAATTTAAAGTATTTTTTATTCTGGATATTAGTTTAATAATAAAAATGTGCCTTTGACTGAAGTGGTTTGAAAGTAACATATATTCTTTGGAATTTTAATGGTCTCTACGGAACTATCACAATGAAACGTGACTTGTTTTTGGATTTGATAAAATTTCTACATATATAACCATCCCAAAACATTCATTGCGTCAATGCAGAAATAAAAAAAACCTCAAAAATATTCCTATTTTATTAAGGCAACTGGACCATCATAAAACGCATCCTTCCTTTTATCCATTCTATTGTTCCAGGCGGGAGTCTTCGCCAACGGTCCAATTAAACCTGATCTGAAAAATAAGATAAAGCTCCGGCATCCGGCAAAAACGGCCAAGACCCCACCAAGCTTGACAACAACGAAGGCCACGCTTTAATTTACCAGATGTAGATATCATCCAAGGGTAGGGATATATGACGTAATTAGCGAACAGAGGGCGCCACAGTACGCGGGTGTTCATTGTCTCGTTCCAGCCGATATGGCCGATTGTGTTTACAGCGGGTGTTTTTTAACATTTACGTTTATGTAAAATACTTTATCAGCGTTAATATGTTAAGTCAGGAATAAGTTGCTGGAATAAAATTATTATGCAATAGATAATAGTACCTACTTAAATAGGAAATATATAATATATAGCAAACAATATATATATAATATAGCTAAATAGTAAATATATGTTAATCACATGAGATTAAATCATCTCTTGATGATGATAACATGGTTAACGAAACGTGCGTCGAGAAGTTTCAAAAATTGATTTGGTGTTTAGTAGAAAATATATTTGAGTTTAACGTTAAATCAATACAAACATACATTATTTTCAACAAAACTATACCTAATTAAAGATCAACATAATTATCGCATCTTAACGGTGAGAAACTGAGTGTTGAATGTCTAATAACACAGCTCGACATGATTTTTGTAATATTGATGAAACTGCTCTTTTTGTGTTTGATTTTACATCGGTAGTTATTAAAACACCTTTTCACAGAAATGGCCTAGCACGTACCATTTTCAAGTACTTGCTTCTCCTTTAAATCATGGGTTAATTGAAATTATTTGTACCTGATGTTGCACTGGACAATGTAGAAATTATCACAAGATCGCAGAGTATTTCCACAGTATTCCACATGTATTTCCACAGTATTCTATGAACCTTTAAGGGAAGTTTTATTGTTTTCTATAGATTAGTTTGTTTCTGTTTAGAGGACAGTCAAGAGTTTAAGTTGATTTTATACAAAATAACAAGTTCCAGTCGTTGATTTTGCAGAAATCCAGTTGATAAGTTTTGTTATATATGCGGACGATTTATTTTAAAGTCACAACCTATCTTTTATATTTTAAGTACCAAAATAAAAGTTGAGCTCCCCATGTTTGCTAAGCGAGTTGTCACGTAAATTTAGTGCAATGGACGCATCGCAAGAAATGGATATGGTATGGAGAGAACCTATCTAAAAGAAATATTTCCTCATTTAAATGATGCAAAACTAAAAGAATTTATATCTATTTATACCTCAAATAAGGAAGCTCTATATCCAAGGAAGTCGAAAAAGCCTATCATTTTTATTTGAAGGGCCAAATTGGATATCAAGATAAAAGTTGGGCTCCTCAAATTTGCTCAGCCCAAATCCTGTGGTTATGTTATTGAGTTCATTGAACTTGTATTGAACATTCGGTTGGTTGATTATGTTGACCATAAATATGACGCAATGCTTTAAATGTCTAACGAAATGAACACGCATTTTCATTTATATATATATATATATATATATATATATATATATATATATATATATATATATATATATATATATATATATATATATATATATATATTTATATATATATATATATACATATATATATATATATATATATATATATATATATATATATATATATACATATATATATATATATATATATACATATATATATATATATATATATATATATATATATATATATATATATATATATATATATATATATAAATATATATATTTACATATATATATATATATATATATATATATATATATATATATATATATATATATATATATATATATATATATATATATATATATATATATATATACATATATATATATATATATATATATATATATATATATATATATATATATATATATATATATATTATTTTTCCAATATTTTCTATATTTCCTTCCTCCTTACTGATTCAAATGCTCTCTGAATGATGACTGTATATGAGTACAAAATTTCCTCTTCTCTTATAGTATTCTCGCATAGTTATCTTATACGACAGTTCATTCGGATGCACTCCATTCTTTCCTAAAACCTACTGTCTCATCCTGAGTTAACTCGAGTTACCTTTCATATTTTACTAGCCCATACACAGTATAGATATCCCTCTGGAATTTTTGCGCATCATTTTGTCTCCTTTTTTGTGACAGTGACATTAGTTAGCTGATTGCCATTCTTTCGCAATTTTTTGCGGCCACATTTGTTATTTAAGAGACCTTTCAGCATTATTTCTCCGTCCGCTCCCCTACATTTTTCGCTATATTACATCTACGCCAGCTGCTTTTCCATTTTTAATCATCGTGATCGCCTTCTTAACTTCACTAATTATTTAATTTTTTATTTCGATTCTCAAATGCCTTTTTGTTTCATAAATCGTATTATTTTTTGATCTTATTATTTTATTGTCCATTCTTGGATTTCGCTAACACGCTGTGTGATGTCTACTTTGTGAATTAATAACATTCCATACTTATCTTTAATCAATTAAACTTCCATTAACTTAAATTTTTTTATACTCCCCTCCTTTCTTTACTTCATGTCCAAATTTACCCAAGGTTCCTTTTTAACTGGAACGTTGGGAAATTTTGGACTTCCTTTTTAACTGGTCTGTAATAATTTGATTAATTTTTTCCTTATTTTTTTATTATAATTCTAATCTTTGAGTTTCATACGTTTTCATACGTTTTTTATTTTAATCATTAAATGTTGTAGTCATGCACTTTTCTTTCCTTTCATTTCCTGCTTAAATTCATTACTCCATTAGGATGTCTTGTTTTTGTTGGAAATATTCTACGGGTGGACTTAACTATTACTAATCGTTCTTGAATGTTCAAAAAAGGTGTTGGCAACCCATTGAAGTTTTCGATTTTTAACAATAATTTCTTCTGTTCACTCCGTCAGCATCTCCTACTTTTCCATTTAAATCACCTCCAGGCTAGTTGTTTCTTCTTTTGTTCTACTTGGGTCCGAACGTCTCAGCAAAAGTCACTATTTTTAAGCATTTAATCTGGCAACACTGTTGGATTTCCCTTTGAAGGGCACCATCTGGGTCATCTTCAGTACGAGTTTGAACTCCATAGAATTGCTTGGTAGTCCATAGCAATTTTTCTCGGGAATCGGATTTTTCTAGTGCATTATGAAAATGAGTGACAATAATTTCAAGCAATGGTATCTTTTCAAGATCAGACTTGGGTATAATGCGATGAAAACTTTTTCCAAACTTCATCAGACCTATAAAAGTAGTGTTTTGTTAAGAGCCCGGGAACTCAGATTTTGACCAATGAATGCGAAAATGGCTCCGAAAAACATTTCGTAGGATCAAAAAGACAACCGGAGGGAAATATATTTTGGCTTTTTAGGACAGATTTAAAATAACTAATTTTCTAGAACGTGTTATTATAGGTAATAGTTAATCTCAACACTCAAAAATGCCAGAATGAATCAATCAAAGGTCCAAAGCATGCTGATTTATTTTTGTTGACAGCCAGGACATCATCCATAAGGAATTTCTACCTCAAGGCCAAGCGCTAAAAATCAGCATTCTTACAGAGAAATTGTTGAAAGACTTCGAGAAAAGGGTCATTCGTATGAGAGCGAACATTAAGAACACCTGGGTGCTGTATCACGACAATGCATCTTCAAAATAAGCTAAAAACAACACTTTGGCTTCGTAACTCTTTAATTCGCCATTTTTATTTTGACCATTTTGCCAAAATTGACAATTTACCTCGAAAGACAAATTTAAAAAGCCGTCACCATCCAGCTGACCTGAAAAATCGACAAGCCACCTCTAACGCTGTGTGGCTTTCCAAGGTCACCACTCTGAAGAAGACAATGTAAAATTGTTATTTCAACGGAATAAAAAATTTAAAATTAGTCTCATTACTTTATTTACACACTTTATATATTGTATATTTAAGACAATTATTTTAGTAATGCACTAACTATTATAATATTCTATACATTTTTATATGTATTTCGAAATCCAAAGGAATTTTTATACAAGTATTAAAGACCGTTAACTATTTATCGAGGAGAGCGCATATTTCTACCACATCAATTCACTCTTATAATCTTAATAGAATCTAAAATACATTTTACCTTTGTCTTCATGTTCTAATTATATACGAACGAAATGTCATAATTAAAGTCAAGTTAAATCCACATCTCGAAAAAGCAACCTTTATGAGTTGAAGCTCAGTTAGTCACACAGTCAGGTGAATTATTTAATAAAAAGCCCGTATTCTCGACTGAAGGAACTTCCTTCTCTCGGTAATAATAACTATTTGCCCAACATCTAGCTTATGTTGGCTGTTCAAACTGCTTCAAAGACAAACTAAACTTGGCCTGGTAAAGGTGAAGTTAGAATATTATGACATGAAATGAACTTACTTGAATATTCAAAGAATATTTCTGACTCTTTATATATACGTATAAGTAAAATTTAATTTTTAAAGGACAGTATGTATCCTCGGAATACAATTGCTTTTGATGAATGTTCTATGTTCCTAACAATAAATATTTGTTAATATACACAGTACAGTTTCAACCTAGTTAAGTTGAAACAAAAGTATTTGCATTTTTTCCTTTCTTTATCAATAAAGGACTGTACTTCCTTCCACCGGGGTTTAATTCGAATTCAGTTTTTTACTCTGATAAACAAGCATGCCTTCTTTAGTATTTAAGTGACTCCACTGTCAAATATACAGTTGGCGGTTAAAAAAAATGTCTAATGGAGTGAAATAAGTCGCGAAATTTGGGCAATTTTAAAACATAATTTTGAAAAGGGTTTCAAAGCGACTGACGCCGCTCGTCAGATTTGCGGACTAGAGGGAGAATGTGCCTTATCAATATATATCGTTCAGCTTTAGTTCAAAAAGTTCTAAGACGGAGACATGAGCCTTAAGATCAGGTCGTCCACGGTCTCTATGCCGATGTTTTAAGAGTAGATTAAGGTAGCTACAGATCCTAAAACACGCACTAGGAAACTTTTAGGTGATTTAGGAGTATCCCACAACGCCGTTATACGGTATTTGCGAGGCATAGGAATGGTGTCGAAGGGTTGTAGGAATCCTGTAGGAGTTGAACCTTGTAAGTCAAAGGGGTCATGAATTGTCGCCTCAGTAAGCAGCGCGTAGGGTTGAAGTGTGTGAAACTGTCCTGAAAAACCCTACTGATTTTCGAATATGGGTTTAAAAATGGGTTTATTTCAACAATTCCAGTGACGTACAGCAGTGGATTATGCCCGAGCAAGCAGCTGTTACGGTATCAACGCTGAAGAGATTTGTCGAAAAGTCTATGCAGTGTGTTTGGTGGAATGTTGAAGGAATAATTCACTTTCAGCTGGTTTCTGAAGGTAGGGCGATAAATTTAGAACCCTACTCAGTTGTTGCAGCAGCATACTGCTGGTGGGTGCTGGGTGGTATAGTTCTCTCTTTGCGAGAAAAAAAAATTAAGACTGAAGAAGAGGTAAAAACTGGCACAGTCGAGGTTTTCGCCTCTAAAGACTTATCGTGGTACTGAAGAACAATAGAGTTACTGGCTCAAAGATGGATTGAGGTTATCGAAAACAACGGCCCATATTTCGATGAATAACCTCCAGGTATAACTTTCTAAACAGTAAATGTTAGTATTTGTATAGCCTGTTAGTAGAGAAGCGAGCGATTTTCAATATAAAATTTTCCGCGTATATTTCATATAGGGGTAGAACGACTACCTTCACTGTATTTATGACATTGTACCATGAATCAGTGACATGATGCACGGCGTGAATTCGCCATTAAGCCATATGACAAAAAAATGATTGTAGTAACTGCAATTTTGTTGTCAATTCAAAAATTTTAATCAAAACATTCCAAAAAACTACTTCTAGTTTACTACGTTTACTACGTCTCAGAAAATGAATCCTCTAATTAGAAAAAGAATCCTCCAATTAGAAAAGAAGTACGTGCGCCTGCAAACATAGAGTCAGCCCCCTGTTCGGCGTAATCCACGGTGTTTTGCTCGTCAAAACACCGTTTCACTGATAATTTAACCGCATACGTTTTTGTCGTCAATTATTGGCTTTTTGAACGAAAATTAATATTTTTCACAATTTGTTTATGTATAATGAAGCATAACATTTCGGATTTTGTGAATAAACAAACTTTGTAATAACAGTTTGACGAGAATTTGAGCGGACCCTTCACCACGCCCGTCACACTGTGGTATGCCTATCACTTTTTTGGCCAATTAAAATGCAACTACTCTTACCCTATGCTACTACTCTATCTTATTATTAGCCCATCCTATTCACATTATTGAGACATTTTTAATACAACAGTAAACTAGCTTTCCTTTTATTAATGATGACACTCAGACAATTATAACATTGTTTTCCAGTCATGACATCTCCAGATATGGTGACATTTCTTGGCCATTATCAAACGAGATTTACATTGACTCCTCACAAAATATTGCGGAGTTGAAACTCAAAATTCAACAAAAAAATAAACCGAATTTGAATTGAATAATCCAATTCTATTAGAAATATTGCGTTGTGTAATGAGTAATGTGTGGATGGGATCGGAAGTGTTTTAAGAAGAGGTGGTCCAAACCATACCAAGCCAAACCTTTTAAAAAATAAAATATATTTTTCTTCTGCAACGTTAAATATTTCTACTTTTCTAAATAATTATTTCTAAATAATTAATTTTCTAAATAAATTTAAATTAGTTTCTGGGTTTTTATAATAGCACGTGTCTCTAACATACCTTATAGTTTTTGGTAAAAGAACAACCGATGAAGCCCAGTTTTGCATGTCCGGTTTTAACATGCCTTATATCTCGAGGCGTACAATGAACGTTCCGAGAAGCATGTTTCACGAAAGGTGAATTTCGTTATAATGACCATCTGGCCACAAAAATCATCTGTTTTGACAGTCGCTAATTTCTTTTTATGAGTCCATCTCAAAGATGAAACGGTGCTTGTGATTAAATTAGGGGTGAGTCCAGTTTGATAACTTTATTTGCATAAGACGTTAGGCTAATTATTTGATCTAGCGATATTATATATCAACCGTGATTTCCCTATTTAATAGCTATCTACTTTTTCTTATTCCATTTTCTTAAGATACAGGGTATACTGATAAACTAGACAATTCAACAGTTTTTTAACACCAAACAGTAAAAATATAACATATGTGCTTTCTCTATTAAATATTGTTATATTGTAGGTAGTATTATAGTTACGTAGTTGTACTCCGTACAGTCATATCATACAAGTTATATCACCCCGTACTACAAATACTCAATCATTATTTACCATAACATTAGGTTCCAGCTTGTTTACTTAATTGCTAACAACTGCATAAATAAAGGGTGATTTTTTAGTGTGTCCGAACTTCCAATAGCAGTCGCTGTCAAACGAAATATGAGTTTGCTCGCAATTCTGCAAATCTATGTTTCAATAGTCTGTTAAATCATTATGGAACATTTAACATCAGAGGAACGCTTTCAAATTGTCGAAATTTATTATCAAAATCAGTGTTCTGTGCTCCAAACTTATAGAGCACATTGGGATGTATTCACCGAATTATGGACGCAATTTCGAACGCATTTCACTCTGCTTAATATTAAAATAAAAACAAGATAAAAAAAACTGTGTGTTCGGAAGAAAATATCACCGCTGTTGGTGGCAGTGTTGATGTAGGTCCAAATTTATCAATCCCTCGCCGTTCGCAGGAAGTGGGGCTTTGTAATTCGATTACGTGGATTATTTTATTTCAATTTTGAATGGTACTGATCTGGAGGAGATGTGGTTCCAATAGGGCGCTCCATATGTCATACAGCCAACGCAACAATCGATTTATTGAGGGGCCAATTCGGTGAGAAAATTATTTCGATGAACGGACTTATTAATTGGCCACCAAGAATATGTGATTTAACGGCCTTAGATTATTTTCTTTAGGTTATGTTAAATCTTTGGTCTATGCCGATAAACCAGCAACCACAAACAAACCAGCAACTCCTTGGAAGCCAACATATCTCAGACCATTGCGGACATAATACCGAAGTTGCTTAAAAAAATAGTGGAAACTTGGATTGACGCTTTGTCCGAAGTAGCCGCGGCGGATATTTGTCCGAAAGAAATTGACATTAATGCCATTGAATGTTATTTCACATAAAATCAATCATTTCAAGGGATCTAATTTGGTTATTGTTTTATATTTCATTATGTAACCTCAGTCTCTATAAAGCGGAAGTGTAATAAGAAAAGAAAAAGCCCTGAACAAACAGAACGCAGTGTAAAGAAACGCCCCTTTTCGAAAACATCGTTCAGTTGAACGTCGAGACAGAAAGGAAAAAGAGGTCGTCTCTCCCTCCAATACCCCAACGGGTCCCCATTAAACACACCGACAATTTGTTTGGTCGGTGGTCAGAAGCAAATGTTGCGGCCGAAGGAGAGGGACACACAAAGGGCGTCATTCGGCAATAATGGCGACTTGATAGAGCCATTGTGGCGGCACAATGGGCCGCCGACAATGACACGGTCCCGGCGCGGTCTCCGGGCCACGAAAAAGTTGCTAGTTTTCCGTTTTTGTTCACCCAAACAGACCCACCGGTGTTTTGTTGTTGAACGTAGGGGTTTGCTGATGGCAGACCTCTAACGTCAAGTCACACATTAGACCTCGGATTTATTTAATCATAATTAATATTAATGCTACCCAGACCCGTTAATGAACAGTCATTGGTTAATGATATTTAATATTTTTAGTGAAAATAAATGGCCCTTATTACCATTTTTTTAAATATTTTTACGGTTTCTGTTATTGTTACCTCGCAAAGATTCTAAATGGCATACGTTTTTTAAAGTACCTTCTTCAATTGCTGGAATTGAAAGGAAAATCGTCAGTTTAGCATTTTCTGTGCTACTGTTTAATGTGAAATAGCTACCAGATTGTTTTGGAATGAACGAAAATTGTTAGCATTTTCAAAAAATTGAAAAAGCTATACTAATAAGGTGGATGAGAGAAGCATCCCTTCTTTCTCGTTTAATTTTGCTTTAGTGATTTTTGGCAAACACTATCGAGCATTATCATTAAAGATAGTTGAAATTTTCATGCAGTTGTTTTCAATAACTCTGGTTATTACACGAGATATTAAACTGCATGACATCATAATGCAACAAATCGTGTTTCCGTGCAGAATATTCTGAAAATAGATCTTTATTTTGCTATAACAATATAGAGTTACAAATGATGATGTGTTGTTAGCTATTTGGCTCTCTTAATTCGCTGAGTTTCTCAGTCGTTCTCAATAATTTGATTTTAATTAATGTAATAGCTGAAGATTTTGTTGTTTATGTTGATCGAACGCTAAGCCCCCGATCTCATTTCTTTATTTACACACCTCATGTATTAAAGACTCTAAAAATATATTACATACCCTAATGATATGTTAGAGTGTTCTATAAATTTGGTTGTAACATAGAATTTTAAAGTAAAAAGCAATTTGCTCCATGGTTCGGAGAAATTTATTACCATGTCCATTGGGGCTATATGTCGGCATTACTTCATGTCTCAGCTGATTTGTGGTTGTGGTAAAAGGCGTTGTATAGAAGTTGAATTGTTTGGGTTTCAGGTTTAAGCCGTTTACTTGTCTGACAGTATATACCTTAACTATGTTCTGCTGCGGAAGATCGAGCGTTCAGTCATCCATTACGGATGCTGGTTGTATCATTTATCCGACATCTAATCATTAGTTTTGTTTATCAGGATCAATATCAAATTATTGTATAAAAATTATGAATTTCTCCTGCAGATTTTGAAACCGTTTTCGAAAAGCGCCAGGTTATCATGCCTGTAGTGCCTACAATTAATCACTTAGTATTTTTCTGCAACTTTGAGAAAAGCACGGATATTTCGTGTCTGATAATTCTGAAACGTTGAGCTCATCAGATATTCTACTGATAAATTCATTACATTCAATAGCTTAGTAGATTCAATAACTCATGTATCTAACTTTTTTGCAAAATATTTTTGCAGTATAGTAATTGAAGATGCAGACATAAGTTCTATAACGCATATTTTCTTCATTGCCTGCTGCGTTTTGAAATGTTTTTTTATAAAAGTGGCTCAAAAATAATCGATTTTCAAAAAGTCAGTAATTTTTTATATTCATTTTATAAAATCATAGATATACAATTATTTAACGATAACAGCATTAAGTTATAGACTTTACTAAAGAGAAATTCAAAAGTTACAAAATGAAATATAATGTAAATAAATAAATTGGCTTAATTGGCTGCAAACAGTGATATGAAAATATCATGCCAAAAGAGTAAATTTGTGGACTACCTTTATTATCACCCTAATATTTCTGATTAATAACATTCTTTCGCTTTAATAAATACAAAAATATATAAACAATTTATGAATTTATGCAAGTCGTGAATAAACTGACAATTTGGATACTTTATTTTTAATGAAAATTATCTTACCTTTTTAATGATTTTTTTATTAATTTAATTTAATATTAAATAGTTTACAAATATATATTAGCTTTTGTATTTTAAGAATATTTTTTAATACAATCAATTACATTCTACAATTCATTACGATACAAAACAAATTCGTTTTCTTTAAAAACGTTTTATTTCTTTAATACTCGTTATTACAATTTATTTCATTGATCACATTACCTTACAAATGTGTACCTAAAAGAATGAATTTTTGAACAACTCACATTGAGCAATGACACAGGGATACAATAATAAAAATAAATTAATGTGAGTAATTCACCTTGTGTCTCACACTATCTAATTTTCGGTGGAGTGTTAACAAAGTATCCAATATATCTGACGAGCTTTGTCTCAATTTTAAATAATTTTATTAATGAAATTTAGAAACATTTTGTCGCTACACCAATCTATTATTTTTTTTTCTACTTCATCATACAATTTTAACTGTATTTCAAGACTTAAATGTACATTGCCTCGATCAACATGCCCAAGAATTATCAATTCTAAATTAGTGCTTAATTTTTAGTTTTTTGGAAAATCTTACCCACTGGTAAGTAACCAACATAAAAGATCTCTCGGAAGTCATTCGGCCATATCCAGCCTCAAACTGGTATAATTGAGGAGCATCCAAGTATTGAGTTGATGCAAGAGTTTGTTCCATTTTTTTTTGGAGAAAAATTGAAAAAAAGTTAATTTACTAAAAATTACATTTAATCAATTAGTATGTGCCGTTCGGTTCGATGACCTTTATGCATCTCTCCAATAGCTGCATGATTTCGCGCTTATAGAAATTTCTGGCTAAAGAACTGATCCACGTAATTTTTCAAGTAGTCCAAGGAAATAATGTTTTGCAATCGAAATAATTTAAATATGTGGTAGTTGGGCGGCGCAAGGTCGGAAATGTACGGTAAATGGACCAAAACGTCCCAGTCAAGTTGTAAAAGTTTGTATCGGATGGCCAAAACACGCGTGGTTTACCATTATCTCGACGGAACGCAACGCTATTTCTGTGGACTAACTCAAGCTGCTTCTGAAAGATTGCTCGCTTTAATGTAATTAGTTGTGAACATTATTCCTCTGAATTAATGGTCCGGTTTTCACGTAATAGCTTATAATAAACGATTCCCATTCTAGGTCCACCAAATGCATAATATTTTATTCGGGTGTAAACTGGCTTTGCCTCAATTGAAGGGTCATCTTCGTCCTTATACCATGATCTCTTCTACTTAACATTATTATACACAATCCATTGTCATAACCTACTACCATCTGCTTTATAAATGGATCAATTTCGTTGTGCTTCAATGGAGAATCGGAAGTATCAGACTATCAAATTTTTCTTCGTTTACCCATGCAGCACACATAGATCGTCCTTGCTTATCATTCCACGTAATCAACTTAACACTGTTGACTAGTTGATTCCAAGAATTACTCCGATCTCTCTAATTGATCTATGTTTATCACTTTCAGTTTGTGCAATTAAACGTGGTGCGTCGGTAGAATTAAAATTATTTCCAGGAAACTTTCTGAACCACTTACGTAAAATCGCCATCGACCCCATCACCGTATACACCACATGCCTTGATTTTACGTCCGCGAAGCATTCATTCGTTTTCGGATATAAAAATAAATAATATGTATCGAAAATGTTTAAGCCATTTTTAATGATTAACAAAATTTAAAAAGGATAACCAAATAACAGAATTTTTATACCAAGTACTCGCTGAAATTGCTTCCAAACCACATGAAAACTGTACACGTGTGAAGTAGATAACACTGCACTTTTGCGATGCAATGCTTTCTAACGCCAAAAATGAGGCGAACGTTTGCATCAATCCAATATTAACTGCCACAAGTAATATTGCACTTCAAACTCCGAGGTACTTGATTGCAGAAAGTATGCAGGTATGCAGGGAAATTTTATACACAAACATCAGAAAATATTTGCCACTTTTCGAGTATATTTTCACTCATTTTTCTCGTCGCATATTTGAAATCCAAGGCCACCTTAATGTTTTCTTTAATGACAACAGTACTTGAATTTAGCATTGTTGAAAAGAGTATTTTTTTCTCAATTCAACGAGGTACATATTTTTATTTTCAAAATAGATATATAGATAGATAATAGATATATAATTTTTTTTCAAAATAGATATAAAAAAATGACTAAAAGAAGTTTTGGTCTGTTTAGGGGTAAATATAATTTTCTAATTCTACTTAGTAGGATATATATATATATATATATATATATATATATATATATATATATATATATATATATATATATATATATATATATATATAACTTCAGCATAAGTGCGTTTTCTATCACCGCATCGAACGTATATATATATATATATATATATATATATATATATATATATATATATATATATATATATATATATATATATACGTTCGATGCGGTGATAGAAAACGCACTTATGCTGAAGTTTGTTGAAACAACTACATACGAATAAAACATCACTAAGTCAACAGTTTCAAAAATGGTGAAAAAAAATGGTACAGGAAGTACTAAAAGTCATCTAAAATTAAGAACACCAAAAACGAAAACCTACGATCAAAATTCGTTGAATGTTTTAATTCATATAGTAGACAATAGTAAGGTTTCTGTGCAACAATTAACTTTAAATCATAACATGTGCAGACGCCCAGTCCAAAAAATAATAAAAAAAGAGTTTTATCGTTACAAAATACAATTAATACAAGAATTCAGTGAAGATGATTTTCATCGAAGAGTTGAGTTTTGCGAAGTTATGATGGAAAAATATACATGGAAACTTTACCATTGTCCCGTACATCAATTAAAACATTTAATGAATTTTCGTCGTTAGTTTTTGTTTTTTAACTTCCTAATTTTTGACGACTTTTAATGCTGCCTATATTATTGAATCTTTTCACCGTTTTTAAGACTGTTGACTTAGTGATGTTTTTATCCGGATGTACTTCATTAAATACTCGACAAACTACAGCATAAGTGCGTTTTATGTCACCGTATCCAAAAGTCGTTGGTATTTCAAATCTATCTTTTTCAGTTAAATACATATTCCTTCCATATAAAAATTGAAAGAAATTTGAAATTGACAAATTGACGTTAACAGTTGTCGAGTGCAATCAAAAACTTCATCAGCCATCCATTGTTTCATAGCCTATTAAATGAAAAACATACTTACCTTAAAACAGACCGAAACATCTTTTAGACACTTTATAAATCTATTTGAAAAAAAAACATACATTATTTACCTCGTTGAATTAAGAAAAAGACTCTTTCCAGCAATGTGTCGTCAACCTGTGTCGATCCACTGCACCATGAAGGCCTCTTCAGCATGCTTCCAACTTTCACGGTCCTGGGCTTTCCTCTCCTACTCGGGTCCAATATACTTAACGATGTCATCAATCCATCGTGCTTTCGGTCTTCTTCGCGGACGTTTGCGATCAAGCGGTATCCACTCCAGGATTGCCTTGGTCCATCTGTCGTCACATCGCCTCGCTATATGGCCTGCCCATCTCCATTTCAATTGCTTTACTCTTCCAATGATGTCACATACTTTTGTTTGTTCCCTGATCCATGCGCAGTACTTTCTGTCTCGTCTTGTAATGCCAAGCATATATCTTTCCATTCCCTTCTGTGCCACCCGAAGTTTTTGAATTGATTGCGATGTCAGTGTTCAGGTTTCACTTCCGTATGTCATAACGGGTAGAACGCACTGATCGAATACTTTTCTTTTCAGACAAAGTGGGAGTCTGCTCTTAAACACTATGTTGAGCCTGCCAATTGCCTGCCAGCTCCACTTAACACGCCGTTCCACCTCCCGGGCAATATTCCCCTCCATTGAAATCATCTGCCCAAGATGTCCACAATCTCCAAATCTCTTCCTAAAACCGAAATTCTTCTGTTCTGAGCGAAGTTACTGAACATGACCTGGCTCTTTTTCAGGTTTATTGTCAAGCCAAATGGTTCGCCAGCCCTTTGCAGTTCTTGTATGCGTCTTTGCAGCTCTTCTGGGTCTTGTGAAAGGAGAACAGTATCATCTGCAAATCTAAGATGGTTTACGTTTGCATCCTTGATCTTTACACCATCCTGTTCCCAATCCACTTTACGGAATACTTCTTCAAGGCCAGCCGAGAAAAGAATAGGCGATATTGCGTCACCCTGCCGTACACCTCGTTGTACATTAATTCCCACTTCAAGATCATCAAGGTGAATTGTGGCTGCAGCTCCATCATATATCGATCTTAATAGGTTTATATATGCTTTATCTACCCCTTGGCTAAGCAGTGCATCCATTATCGCATGCTTTGAGATGGAGTCAAATGATTTTTCATAGTCGATAAAAGCTAAGCACAGTGGCATGGTGTATTCGTTGTGCCTTTCTATGGCCTGCTGTACAACCTGAATGTGATCCATTGTACTGAATCCACTTCTGAATCCTACTTGTTCTCTTGGTTGTGCGTTATTCAGTTTTTTTAATATTCTTTTATAAATTATCTTAGTAAAAACTTTGTACATTACTGATAGGAGGCTTATTGGACGGTAGTTCTATAAATCTTCCTGTGCTCCTTTTTTATGTAAAAGGATCACTTCTGCATTTTTCCATAAGTCAGGTACTTTTTGTTCTTTGAGGCATTTTGAGTATAATTTTGCCAGTGTTTTATGTAACGTCCGACCACCAGCTTTTAGCATTTCGACAGTTAATCTGTCCTTTCCTGGAGCCTTGCCGTTTTTCATCGATTCTATAGTATTTGTTACTTCCTCCACTAGGATATCTGGCATTTGTTCTTCCGTGGTTATTGTTGTCTTTGATTGGTTCTGATCTTCATATAACTGGGAATAAAATTTTCTGACAACCTCTAACATTTAGGTACGCGCCCTGCACACTGTACCATCCTCTCGCTTTAAGGCATATATTTGCGTTCTTTTGTTTCTCAGCTTCTGTTTAGCTTTGTTAATTCCTTTGTTTTCTTCTAGGGTTTTTTGCACTAGCTACATGTTGAAACGGCGCGTGTCCTCTCTGATATGTTTCGTTATTGTTTTGCAGAGCTCAGTGTGCTCGATCCTGCCAAAAGGACTACCTGCATTTCTCATTGCCCGCCGTTTCTTCATTAAATTAAAGGTCTCACTGGAGATTTTTGTCTGTTTGAGACATTTTTCTTCTGGTGCTATTGAAGCAGCCGTTTGAAGCACATTGTTGGCAATTTCTTCATATTGAACTGATATTTCCACCTCCTCTGGATCTTGTAACGCAGCAAACCGATTTGACAAAGTAATCTCAAAATCGCTTCCTCTCTCCAACAGTTTCCCAGAATCTACTTTGCCATTCTTTGATCTTACCACTCTTTCGCGCTCTCTTCGACAGTCAATCCGAACCCTTGCTCGTACCATTCGGTGGTCACTTCCAACATTAAAATTGTTAAGGACAGTACAATTGGTAAATATTGTTTTATCGTTGGTCATGATGTAGTCAATTTCACTTGTGAGCCCAGATTGCCTTTTCCATGTCCATTTTCTGCTGATATTTTTCTTATAGAACGAATTCATAATATATAGTTCTTGTCCTTCAGCAAAATCAATCTCTGTCACCTCTGTTGTCTCGCTCACCAGTTCCATATGGGCCATTTGCATTTTCGTCAGTTCTTGTTGTTCCAATTCTGGCATTAAAATCACCCATCAGAATTTTGTACCTACATTTCTTCTTGTATAAAAGCTGGGCCACATCATCATAAAATTCCTCAATTTCCTTATCCTTATGGCTTATAGTTGGTGCATAAGCTTGGACGATTTGAAGCCTAAACTTTTTATTCACCTGAATGACACATTGGGCTAGTCGGTCGGATGTACTTTCAAATTTTACTACACTGTCCTTCAGCTTTCGATTGATGAGGAATCCAATTCCGTGTATGTTGTCAAGTTCGGTTAACA
This sequence comes from Cosmopolites sordidus, assembly GCA_031761425.1. NCBI lineage: Eukaryota > Metazoa > Arthropoda > Insecta > Coleoptera > Curculionidae > Cosmopolites > Cosmopolites sordidus. The sequence goes on from JARFXV010001665.1 coordinate 795,698, forward strand.
CTTCTTGCAATCGGGCCTCTGTTTTCATAGTCCGTGTATTTAGCGTTGCAATGTGTATATATGTATATATATATATATATATATATATATATATATATATATATATATATATATATATATATATATATATATATATATATATATAGGGGCAAACATTTTCTGATGTTTGCAGACAAAATTTCATTAAGAAATCTCACCGCGTTTTTGAGATATTTAATTGTTTCCATACATAATAGCGACCCTGTATAATACCATAAAAAGTAATATATAGTACTTAATTTTAACCATTGCTTATGAAGTTTTAAGGAAAACTCCGTATTTTTATATTATACAGAAAATTTTAGCAAGGTCTGAACATATTGATCACTCTGATATTTTTCATTAACAAAATATATTACTTTAACAAAAATAAATAGAAAATTTACGAATGTATACATCACGCGTGCAAACTGGCAATTTTCTCTCTGAATTTTTAATGATATTTTGGAATATTCGTGATTTATTATATAACCTTAATTTAATTTTATATTTTGATAATATATTGTTTGTGCTTTTAGAATCTCTTTTCTTTATTGCTTTTCCACCGAAATCTATATCGAAATATCTCATAAACGTCTGCTCCTTTGTTGTTTCACATAACCAAATAAAACTCCCACATTTACTCTAAGCTTCTTCAGCTAATTAAATTCGCCGTGGAAGCCTACTCAATTTACAGACATCAATTATGAATTTGAAATTAAACTTTGAACAAAACAAAGGCGACCCTGTACGATATTAAATTATGAAACAAGGCACCTCCTGTTAACTTAATACCTTTCTCCTATCGATTATCGATCAAAATAAAATTAGGTACCTGAATTTGCAGTTAGCGGTATTGTAACACGTTATCAGCTTTGTATCCTCGATATTCGGAATCCGCAAGGTTTACCCTCATCATATCACCCCCGCAGACCGTGACTAAGCCTAAACGATACCCGTTTTCAGCCCTCGACACACAAAAGATCCGTTACGAGTAATCCCGATGCTTTAAGGAAATTCCTTTGTGGTGCGAAATGAACACGTGACAAGTCTGGATAAATAGGCATTAAATATTCGGGAGAAGGTTTTTGCGGTTGGAAATTTATGTACTGAACATCCAGGACCAAATCTTGTTAAAAGGTAATATCGACGAATGCTTAACTGGTTTCAATATGTAATTCCAGATAAATCTTAACATTTGGTAAATTGCTTCATTGAATATTTCATTGTAAATTGTACTTAAAATAGGGTATTGGTATTTGGTATCTATAGATGTTATATAGTGAGAGAAAACTATGATATATAGTTAGGAAAAAATGTGTTTTAGTTAAACATCTTTGTATTTTTAACGTTAAAAATATGAAACAAATTGAGAATAATCTGTTTATTCAAATAATTGGCTGTTCATTTTTATTTTGTTTAGCCATGAATATATATATATATATATATATATATATATATATATATATATATATATATATATATATATATATATATATATATATATATAGCATTGGCTTAAAATACAGTGAGGAATATATATATATATATATATATATATATATATATATATATATATATATATATATATATATATATATATATATATATATATATTTACTTTTATTCACGTATGGGCCCTGGTGAACCACGCAAAGTACAGTTAAAGGCGTTTGTTGTTGTTAGCCTTTCTTTGCACCCATACTGATTTCATTCTTTCGCTATGAGTTTTTTTCTTTTGTCAGATCAAGTTGTTCCAGTTTTTTTACATTTTTCTCTCTGGCCAACCTCGCAAACGTTAACCTTGTGTCTGAAACAGCCCCTATCCTGAATTTCACTTTGTGTAATATTTACTGATCTTAGGTCCTCGTTAATTGCAACAATCCATTTAATTATTTCTACTTTAGTTCTCTCCTATTTTCATAAAATTATTTTTATTCTTTTTCTCATATCGCTATGTATATCTGGGTATTATTTGATGTCTTGGTATTCTGGAAATCGATATGTTGTACTATTTATTTGTTTGGGGCCTAAGATTTTTCTTATGATTTTTCATTCCTTCTTTTCCTCTCCTCGATGTCTCACTTTCTATTCCAAATGAACGTTTCTGTCCCATATAAACATTCTGGCTTAATAACTGTGTTGTAATGTATCAGTTTTGTGTTTTTAGATATGCATTTTTTGTTGCAAATATTTTGTTTAAGTCTTAATGCAGTTTCCATTTTTTGACATCTACCGTTATTTGCCGCTTTTTCCAACCCATTTTTAATAATTATTTCACCCAAATATTTGAATTGAGAGACTCGTCTGATGTTAACATATTTTGTTTTTAGAAATGATGTTCTTAGTCTGTTGCATGTCATGTATTGTGGCGTTTCAAAGGAAATTTGGAGTTCTACCTTTTCTGCTGTTTATTTTAGGATTTCAATCTGTTTTTGTGTCATTACTATATCTTGAGCCAAAATTGCTAGATCATTAGCAAACGCCAGAAAATCAATTTTGATATTGGTTCTCCCCAGTTTAATGGGCTGGACAATATTCAGGGCCGACTTTTTTTCACGCCATTCCGTATTAGTTTTTCTAGAACACAGTTAAATAAGAATGACGAGAGTTCATCTCCTTGTCCCAGTCCAGTTTTAATTTCGAAGGGCCCTGAGATGTCACCCATGAATTTAACTTTTGACCTTGTGTTAGTTAGTGTTGCTTTAATAATTGCCAGCGTTTTCAGATCTAGTCCTTGTTCTTTCAAGATTTGGAATAAAGATCCACGATATATATATATATATATATATATATATATATATATATATATATATATATATATATATATATATATATATATATATATATATATATATATATATATGTGTGTGTGTGTGTGTGTGTGTGTGTGTGTGTGTGTGTGTGTGTGTGTGTGTGTGTGTGTGTGTGTGTGTGTGTGTGTGTGTGTGTGTGTTTGTGTGTGTGTGTGTGTGTGTGTGTGTGTGTGTGTGTGTGTGTGTGTGTGTGTCTCGCATTTAAGATGAAGACACCCTCATATCTCCGCTATTTGAAGGAATACAGATTTGAATTTTTGCACAGTCATACAGGTGGTTGGGTTTTATTTTTTAAGATACTTAACTGAAACATAAACTTTAAACTCAGCCTACTACGAATTCACAAACAAGGTCAATCCTGAATATTTTGCTTCGCATTAGAGATAGCGAAAAAGGTTATTAGAAAAAGTTGTTCGGAATATGTTTTTAACCCCATATACCGAGTTTTTATTCTTCCTATTCCTATTCTTGACTTCTTGACTTCTTGTAGGTCTTCCTATTCTTGACGAGACAGCACATGTCGGTGCCCTGAAGAGTCTGAGCATCAGGAAGCGAAACATGTGCCCTCCAATGGAAGAGATGGGTTCCACATGAGATTGTGGAACCCAGCAGTTGGGTGTCTGATGACACCCAGCACTGTTATTTCATTGGACGCAGTCCAAAAAAATTCTAACACTGCATATATATGCCATCCGACGGGAGGTCGGCGAAAAGTATGGGTTGTTGACTGTGGATGGGGTCTTCCTATTCTTGACGAGAGAGCACATGTCGGTGCCCTGAAGAGTCTGAGCATCAGGAGGCGAAACTTGTGTCCTCCAATGGAAGGGATAGGTGGGGCCCATCCCCAGTCAAATAGTCAACAAAATGCTCATTTAGGCGGTGACGGAGGTTGTTGTGTGTTCCACATGAGATTGTGGAACCCAGCAGTTGGGTGTCTGATGACACCCATAATGCTCATTTAGTCAGTCCAAAGAATTCTAACACTGCGTATATATATATATATATATATATATATATATATATATATATATATATATATATATATATATATATATATATATATGCTCAAAGGATAGCGTAGTGGAGTCGTGGAGAGAGATAATAAAATATCAGAAATCTTTTATCCATACTTCACATCCATTTGTATACTGAGAATTAAACAAATATCTTCCGGGGTTGTTTTTTCGCTTTACAACCGTCGTCAGAGGGGCTGAAGTCGAACACAAGGAGCCTTCTGAGTAGAAACGATCAGCGCCTATGCCAAGTCACGTGGCCATATTGATGTCGGGTCGCTCATTCAATGCAACTCGCACCATCCTACAGTGAATGTTCGTAGCAGTCGGCACTAAGCCATGCATTCTTCCCACAACCTTGGATGTAGGTGTCAGGTACGCTCAAAAGATAGCAGAGCCCCTACGCTCCTACGCTCAAAGATAGAAGAGCGTAGGGGCCCGTAAAGAGAGATATTAAAATATAAGAAATCTTTCATCCGTATTCCACGTCCATCTGTTCGCTTCAAATCGGCCGTCGCCATCGCGTTGAGATAGGTATTTCCCATGAGCGATTTCTGGCCCACAGCCTTAGAGAAACTTGAACAATTATTTTTTTATAACTTTTCAAAAAAACATATTAATATGAAAGCTGCAGTAAAATGCAATGTTTAATCATCTTAAGTTGATCTGAATACGTTTCTCATGTTTTCATGTTTTTCAAGAGAAAAAAATTAGAATTAATTTTTTTTAATGTATTTTAGATAGATCGAAATATCACACTCAACTTTATAGGAAATTATCTTTTCACACCCCACCTTTTATTGAATTCATATTTTTTTGGGTAATACATCATGCAGTTGTTTGATTGTTTGTTGTTGAATTTCTGCCCGTGAAGCAGGAATAACATTATTCAAATATTTTTCTAAATTTCCTTGATTCACTATAAACTCGTCTTGGAAACATACCCTAGACCAAAAGGTCGTTGTTGGTTAAAACAAAAGGTTGAAAACAATGATATTCAAATCAGCAGGCCAACCCAATTTTGAAATATTATTTTGTTCGAAATAATCAATTATAATTTTGGCCGAATGAATGAGCGCGTTAACTTGTTGAAAAAGTGGCGAAAGTTTACTAATCATAAAAGAAGTAGTAGTAAGAAAAGTAACCAATGCTCCCCCAAACTATGACACTTCCTCCTACTACTTGCCGTCACGATAAAATGTTTTCTTCCCTTTTAAGATCATGAAAAACAAAAAAAGAAAAAGCCATCAGATCTATCCAAATTGAATTTTTTTCGTAAAAAAAAACTATTTCCTTCCACTGCTCAATCCATGATATGAGGTTCTCAGCAAAAACCATTCGGACTAATTTGTGGCGAGTATTTAATACTGGTTTTCTTTTCAATTTTTTATAACAATATTTTCAGACTTTTTTTATTACTATTTGGACATTCTTTGTTTGCACTTCATTTTTGCATAAAAGAAAATGTGCTGCCGAAGATTTTTTTTTGCTTTCCCCTTCCTCCTTTCTACTTTTCGTGCTATTGAAACCCTATACAGGAGGTGAACCAGGAAAATGACGCCCCAACATCCTCCCTCACGAATCGCCACTGGTTTACTAATAACTATTTTATAGTGTAATTAAGGTAAATTATTTTTTTTACTTTTAAAATATTTTAACTTTTATTTGAAACAAATTTTTAAAATCAATAAAATAATTAAATTTTTTGAAATGTCTTTGGTGTGTAACATTTTGATACTGAGTATATTTGGCAATAAGTTAGTTGATTTCTTTCTCGAAATGTAATAAAAATGCAACTGCAAATTGATGTATTAGGAATTTTATGACATCTATCATTTGTGAATGGCAATATCGATCTGTTACTGCAGTTTCGATATGTAAATTTAGCGGCAGAAATGTACACGAAGGCAATTATGTTGGTCATTTGTCAAGTTGAAACGTAAATAATTGTACCCCGGTTAAAAAAAATAAACCTGGGGTAGGTTTGGTTAATAAACAAATCCGGGGTGTTTTTGAATTTATTTGTTGTAGCGGGGCTCCGAATTAAAACCAAACAACGTTACAGTGTCCCGCAAATATTTTTGTGTCAATTGATTATTATAGTTCAGTTCTCTCCCTCTTTCCGAAATTGCATTTTTTATTTTATTTTTATTTGTTTGCACGAACAAAGCAAAGTTTACAAGCGATGTTTATTTATTTGTTTAAAATGCAATTCAATTAAATTAAATTGTTGCGTTTGGTCGTCAAAAAATAGAATCGTGGGCTCGAATAGACCGTTTTTCATTTCACGATGAACTTCATTGTAATATTTCGGTTTTGTTAGTGGGGAATTTAAATTTTTGTTCATTTCAGTGACATTATTCAATATAGCTACTTTATGTTATTATAGTTTATTAAATATGTATATTGAGCTCGCTGATATCCATTATTTTTGCTACTAATTAGACTGTATTTCTTTTTAAAGTAAGTTTGTGCCTTTTTATTCAGTGTGGTGCTTTCAAATTAATATTTGAAGGTAACTAAATTATGTTTGTGTAGGATTTTGTAGCTATTAAGTTATTTTTTGGGTCTTGGATTACTTATTGCTAAATAATTATAAAATCATGTTTTATGACTCTTAAATTGCTTGGTCATTGCTTGAACAGGGAATTTAAAGCAAAGACGTGGCAAATAAAATATATAGAGTTGGAGATAAAGTTGCAGCCTCAATACATGATACGCAAGAAGGATTCGAACATTCCAATTTCCTGTAGATTCTGACATCATTGAAAGGAAGCCGCCAACTACATCATAGAAAATTCTTTCACGATTTATCGAAAATTTAACTAGCGCCGTGCACACAATCAACAAGTCGAATGATTTATTTACAAATTTAAGATTTCCGATTAAAAGCGTACTTTACGTCAATAACCTCAACAAGCAACACCAAACGTTAAACCCTCGATAAATCGACAATCTATAATTTATGAATCAAACGACATCTTCTTCTTGTGGTGCTTCGATATGTGTTACTATCCTCTGCCTTACTTGGTTTGTTAGAAATGTCTAAGTCGTGTTAATTAATGATATGCCACGATAATTCTTGACGTCGAGATTTTACAAATCTAAAACGTTCTACTAAACGGGTTCTACCCGAGAATTAGTACATTAGTATTAGTACATTTTTACAAAATGTTGATCTTTACGTGTTGAATGTTTTCTGTTTTGTTAATGTACTTTATGTCAACATCTTGACTTTACTTTAGACATTGTAAGTTTTTTTTTGTTGTGTATGTATTGTTTGATCTAGTATATTTTGCTTTTGTAGCTTACATCTTCCTGATGAAGTCAGAAAACTTCTGACGAAATATTAAGAAATGAAATTTTAGTTTAATTCATACTAACAGACCACATACCCGAGATTTCCGCTGCATTTTATTATTTTTTTAATTTCTAGGTTTCATGAGCTCGTAATATAAGCGTCGTGAATATTTCGTCTTTAAGAACAAGGTTTTGTTCAGTTTTGGATTGAATAACTTGCTAATACTTCGCTTAGAATCATATAATCAAATGGTCGTTTTGAAAGATTCTTATTTGTTGTTATAAATTTACATTGTGGCGTGAAAGTAGTAACTATCCTATTTAAAATTTAAAAAAAATGTTAAGATTTGATGTTAAAGTTGTAAAATTTAAGTAGAGTTTCTGTAGTGTATATTTAATGGCTTTCGGATAATATTGATTGTTAAATATTAGCCATTTTCGCGTTCAAAAATTGATACCCTTTTACATCTACTATAACCTGTTTATTTAAGCATTATTATAAAACTTTTTTATATTATTTTCTCTTCAATTCATAATTATTAATTAAAATACAGAAAACTGAGAAAAATCGGAGAAAATTCTTACAATAATATATCTCAATTCATATCAATCAATTCTCTATAAATTAAATACTCTTATCTTCACATACAAGCTGACCCATCGATAAATATTGATTCACGCGCCACGGAATAATAATTTGCGCTAATACCACCACCTGATTTACCTTTTTAGGGTGACTCCTTTTTCTCTACCTCCTCCCTCCTAAAAGTTCGGGGCGACATTCAATGATTTAGCGATGGTGAAAAGCCAATCGAAATCGTTATCGCTCGGTGCTCTTCTGGTTGCCTGTTTAATCTATTAACAAATTTCCGTCGACGTTCCGCGTAAATCAAAATCTAAATTATAGATTTACCGAATGATATATATTAGGGCAGATGGCTTAGGTATCGCCTTTATCCAGGAATGGAGCTGGAGCTTATAATAGCTAATCGATTAATCTGGATTGTGGATGTCTCAAGAATTATTTCGGATGCATGTTTGATGGAAATCGAGATTAGTTTACATTGCCTGTATTTCAGAGAAATATAAGTAATTTGTACTGTTTGTCATTTTGTCTCCGAATGATAATTATACCCTTAAATAAACTTCAAATTTATCAAGTTGAAATATAGAGGAGTCATATATATATATATATATATATATATATATATATATATATATATATATATATATATATATATATATATATATATATATATATATATATATATATACATTAGATCTTTTAACTAGGAGTTCTTTTAAAAAGTAATCTAATACATTAAAATTAATTTTCATCAAGTATTAGCACCCTCAGTTAGATATAAACATCTTAAAGTAAACATAGCTCATTTTTAAAAGGTCCTATCTAATATCTAAAAGATGCTGAAAATCAAGTACGTACATTTAATGTCATCCAAGGCCGATAGATATTACTTAGAAAAAGTTGCAAGTCATTTTTGATACTTTGTTATATTTACTGTCCCGACAATCATATCTTCTAATTGTAGCAGATCAAGAAATCATTTCGTAGTTATCCATAATTCAAGCTTTTACTAGGCTAATTGAAAAGTTCGCGGAGCTACACCTATAGAGCGGTAATAGAACTATACAAACTACTACATTTTAAAGTTTTATCCTTCATATGAACTTATGTGAAGTTTCAGCTGGATCTGTAAATTTACTCGTACAAAAACAGCATCTTAAAATAAACCTATCAGTGTTATTTTTAAAATACTTAAAATCGTGCAGTGATTAAATCTTTATAAAAAAGGTTTAAAGACAATGGAAATTTATAGTGAAATGGTAAATGTATTAGGGCAGTCTGCTCGTTCAAAAACAATTGTTTGTAAGTTGGCAGGTGACTTTCAACGTGGTCATGCAAACCTGAAAGATGATTCTCCTCCTGTACGTCCAACCAGTGCAAGTACTGAATAAATAATTCATTCTATACATGATATGGTTATGGACGACAGACAATTGACTTTGAGTGAAACTGCTTAGTCTGCAGACATCTCAACTGAATGGGAGTTTTATATGTTGAAAATGGAATTGGGCTTGATGGGTGCCGCCCTTGTTAAATTCTGATCAAAAACGACTCCGTGTAAAACTTTCTAACCAACATTTGCATCTTCTTCGATAGACTAAAATATATTTTAAACGTCGTTTTGTAACTATGGATGAGACTTGGGTTTACCACTGATTTACCACTGCGACAACAAACCGCATCGACCAAAACGGTTATGTCATCAATTGAGAAAAGACCTGGCTTAGCGAGGAGAAAAATAATTTTTCATCAAGACAATACACCGGCTCAAAGATATATTCTTGAAAGCCTGACCAAACAGTGACTTTTTCTGGATGCATTTGCAACTGATGAGACTCAAGTGGATTGTTATTTCCCCAAATGCAACAATTTTGCTTAGTGACATAGCTATTCATACAAAAATAGATTTCGTCGCTGAAGATGATTTTCGGTCCGAAATCAGAATCCACTTCCAACTGCTACAGAGCCTAGTTGATGCTATTCGTGGGCGAATGCTTGACGTTGGCTATGGTCGTTTATCTTCAGTTCCTGAGTCAATAGAATTCTCGATGCAAAATTCGCCAAGTTGAGGTTTGCGAAAGGCCAAGTTCTTGGGCGCGATGAGTAATTGACTGCCACATGTTATCCTGCACACTCCCGTTCACTGTAGTAATGTTTTCGGCAGATCTCACGTTTCGACGATGTACGGGTGTTGTTTAATTGTTTACTGAACCAGTTGATTCGAATTTGTCCACACCATCGTCGACTCAACAGGACGATTGTGTGTACCATAAAAATCACGTAGCACACGGAACGTAGCTCGAACTGAGTACTTATTTTGATAGTAAATTTAATGATTTTCACGCATTGCACAACACAGTAGCTTTCCATGATGCCCAACATTAATTACTATAACCTTCAAATTTGACAACTGCAGCCTCACCAGCATGACAGCTATACAGAGTCAAAGTTCGAGCGCTCCCATTGGAAAACCCTATATTTGTAATATATGTAATTTCGCCTCAACATCCTTAAAGTATATTATTAAAGTAATAACTTTCAAATTTTGAATTTTTATTTTCAATTAAATCATCACGAAAGCTTGCCGATATTATTCGATGACAGAAAAAGATACAACACCCATTATATATAGACACTCTACCACGGTTATTCTATGCCTCTGTAACTCCAAGAGATTTGATAATGATTAAAACACTTAATATTTGTTTCACAATATATTCAAGATATTATCTGACATGTGTCGGCCTCGCGACCATTCTCAAAGAGAGTCATGTATAAACTAAACTAAAGTTTCAAAGTTCTGTCTAATGGAGGTAGGTTTTTTTTTTGGTCTCCTTAAATTTACGACACTTTCAATAATTTAGGTATTTCCGAAGTCTAGCTGGGTGTTTGTTAGGTTTTTACCGTCGTATATGGCTTTTTTAATTTCAGAAATTTCCAACTAATTTAAGAGCCTGCTATTATTGCAGCGATATATTGGTTTTGTATAGACCAAAAAATCGTTTTGGTCTATACAATGATTATGTAAAATTGAGTATTTATGTTCTTTTAGCCTATCATTGATATATCTCTCTGTATATATATATATATATATATATATATATATATATATATATATATATATATATATATATATATATATATATACGTCCGTGAAGAAGACCGAAAGCACGATGGATTGATAACATCGTTAAGTATATTAGACCTGAGTGGCAGAGGAAAGCCCAGGACCGTGAAAGTTGGAAACATGCTGAAGAGGCCAAACATGCTGAAGAGAGAAATATATATATATATATATATATATATATATATATATATATATATATATATATATATATATATATATATATATATCGTGTGCTCCCGATTTGTTACCAAATTTTCTTTTTTTTTTATGATTTTTGATTGTCGAACTAAATTTATGAATATAGTTTATAGCATGGCAATTTTTAGAGTCAGAGTCAGAGAATATCTTGAATATATTGTCAAATAAATACCAGGTGTTTTAATCAATATCATTGTTACTATGTTTCACCAAGAGACCAGTAATTGCGTAATGAATCGAAACTATTGTCAAAGAAATTTACCACAAACAAAACACAAATCAAATCAAATCAATTTAAACATCAAATCAACAAAAATGAATTATGCCCTGATGATGACGATAACATGATTTACGAAACGCGCTTATAGAGATTAAAATTTAGTAATTTAGTGTTTAGTGGTAAATAAATCTCTTTGAGTTTAGTGTTTTACCCAAAATTATAATAGAAGAATTGATTTTATTGTATCAAATGTAAATGGGGTTTATTAATTTATCATATTATTTTATCAAATGTAAGTGGATTTCTAATAATAAAATATCATACCATCACAAAATATACAAAAACTACAAAACGGTTTTTATTACAAATTATATAATTAGTGTGAGTTATCTTTCCAACCACTTCACTTCAAATTCGACATCACTTCCAACATTCTTTTTCATTTTGAGTATTCTTTTTATTACATGAGTCTGTATAACTCACTGTTGCAGATGCGAATTGCAATTTGTTATTTTTCTAAAGTAATGCTGTTCGAACTGTTATTGTTCAGTCTCTCTCTGTACGCCAACTCTGGACAATATCGACAGTAACAGAAAATAAACGAATTAAAATGTCTACTTCCTAGATAATAGATGTTATGATATAATAGATTAGTACCTTGGAATTATATGGTACTGAATCATTTCAAGACAAGCAAGAATAAGTTCCTTTTCTTCGAATTATAACAGTGGGTCTATTTTGCACCACATGCGCAATCATCAAATAATGGGTGTGTATAAATATTCGTTGTTGAAATTTGATCCTGCTAATGTTCGTAAGGTTCATTTTTATATTCGTTCAAATCGCTATATTATTTACTTTGAATCAAGCTGCAATATATTTTTCAACTGAATTTTGTAATAAATAATAAATATAAATCTATCCTTTATACACAGTCCACGGGTATTTTAACATTCGGTAACTATGCGAGGCATGAACCGAATTTATCCTTTGAGTTCGTTTAAAGTTAATGACAATTAGAAAAATCGCTCAAGAGTTCAACCCTTACATATTTTATCGACGATAATGTTTGTCTTTCATCTAGAAAACGCCTGACCCATCTATGTCGATCTTGACCACCTAAACAAAATTTAAACTCATCACCTATATAATTAGAATTCCATTCCAGATCACATTCAATTTTAGCTCTGCACTATTCTAAGCGACGCATATTGTGATGCGCTGAAAGGAAAACCACCCAAAGACGATACGCACATCCCCATTGCAATTAAATTTCTATCGCAACTATAGTAGAGGTACAACAAATTGCAAAATTGACCAAGGATTTTTTTGCTATGATCAAATTTTGCAGAATGTATCAAGAGCAAAGCTTTTGATAGCCAAATATCCATGCAATATCGTTACTACTGTTGCATGGCAATGTCTAGGAATACCTTAATCCACTATGTGTCAACAACAAATGATGAAAACTTTTACGAAATTCTTCACTGAGACTAGTTCGCAATTTTTGTACGTACGGTACGTATGGTACGTATGGTACGAATACAATTCAATGAATCGCAAACCGAGTTATAGTCATTCAAATGGGTGTTTCCCAAGGGCCTCTTTATTTTCATCATTGAGTGCACGAACGAAAGACTGATGATTTATAATAGGGTGAAAAATGAAAATATTCCATTGAACAGATGAACGCGAAATAATGGTGTTGATTGGCTTGATGTTGGTTATGTCCTACAATCATATATCCGGTCAAAGCGATTATTGTTCAAAGAATGAGTCAATTGGAATTATATTCATCAAGAAATGCATGTCGAGAAGTATTGATTAGTATATTTTGATACCAAAACTATACTTCAATCACCCTGAGAAACCTGATGGTAGTGGGAAACTATACTATGCAGAAGAGTTGATAATTTGCTTTAAATGCACATTTCAGAAGACTTTTAGAGCAAGTAATTATCAATCTACTTATGAGTCAATGTCAAAATTCAAAGGCAAATCTGTACTGAAACAATATATGCCACTGAAACCCGTGAAACTGGGAATACAGGTTTGGCAGCGACTGTCAAACTGATATATATTCAATAACAACAATAACAACACATTGGGGGAACGAGGTGTATACAATTTATGCGAAAGTTTACAAAATCATAATGTACCAAGTGCTTTTGACCGATTTTTTTTTTAAATATAAAGCTTTTGAGTGAATTACCGTTGCGCAGCAGTTTGTTTGTATGGAACTTGTATGAAAAACTGAAAAAATATGGCGACTTTTGCAACTAAACTAACGGAAAATAGGATTCGGGGTTTTTAGCAACTGAGAATGGTCTACTTGCAGTTAGGTGGTTGGATTTTAAAGAGGTATGGATGATTAGTAATTGTAGTAACCCAGAAACTGAAGTTATAAAAAGAAAACAAAAAAATGGTCAGAAAGAAGAAGTCAGGTGCCCTACCCCTATTGTATATAACAAAACAATGAGAGGGGTGGATATTGTACATCACAGAGTTCAGGTCTACGACTTCGATAGAATATCCACCAAGTGGTGAAAGAAATTTTTTATAAATCTGTTATGGCAGTGGCTGTAAATGCCTATATCCCAGAGGTGGTAAAAAAAGGGACATTTTGTAAGTGTTCTCGTGAATGTGACAGAACAGCTTGTTCTGAGTGGACGTCAGAGTGCTAAAATTACAAGAAAGCTCAGTAGATCTAGCGGTCCTCGATCAAAAAGGGCAAAACTTCTACTGAACATTGGAGATCAATCATATGCCAGTCCCAACTTCTGGCTGGCGAAGATGCACCAAATCTGTTCTGGACAAAATACATAAGAGGACCTCGTACATATATTCAGTATGTAACATTCCACTGTTTACAAATTGTTTTAATACGTATCATAGTTAATTGTAACACGTCTTATAAATATGATACGGTGTAATTAATTATTTTATCTTAAGTTTTGTTTACTTTGAAAATAAATTACTTTTTTACCTCTATATTATATTTTGTATTAGAGTCTTTTGAATACCAATGGGACACATTATCCCCCTTATAAGCACAATTGGGACAATGTATTCCATTACATTTCCCACTTTTCCTAAGTTTCCCGAGGTAATGGGATTTTTTTTTCAGCTACATCTTGAGCCTGATTAATTAATCAAATTATTGTTTTCATATTTGAGTCAAAAAAATATTTAGTAGTCAAAGGGTTAAAGGAAAGTATTTAGCGCATTTTTGATCTGTTAATATTATTTATTATAACAATTAAGGACATTAAGAAACATCTAAACGATCAAAATTGCTTGATTACATAAACTTTGCCATTAACCTATATATTTTTCTTGTTCTTCTTCCTGAGATGCGATAGCCCGTTAATCAGCCTTGATGGCTCAACCTTCATCTCCAATCGGTTCGATAGATGGAATCAATTCAAACTGAGGCTATGCACGAGACGTGCTCACATATATAATAATGAAACTACTGGCGTAGCGTTCGATCGGGCAACACTGTTAGCTTTTTCTTTGGAGAGGTGATATGCCAATATATTATGCATCTTCAGTGCTAGTTTGAACTAGTTTTGCAAAATTTCAACAGGCCTTTGAAAACAATATTTTGACAAGACTATCCCGCATAGGGAGACTTTCAACTGCAAGAATTGATGAAAATGTCCACATAATTCGGAATCTTGTGCATTTTGATCGTCGGTTGAGGGTCATAAATATCGGAGAAGTGTTGAATTTAAATCACACAACCCTTCATCAAATGTTGAGCAATAAATTGGACATGAAGAAAATCTACGAGGAAATAGTTCGGAAAAACATTTTGCAACATATAATAACAATAGTAGGGAAATATGTCTTGATTGAGAATAGTCCAAAATTGTTTTAGACTATAGTTTGTTAACCCTGGAATGAAAGCATTGACTCATTTTGACTCCTTGAACACATTTGAACATATTTTGTTCGAATGAAGGCAGGCTGCACCGCCACCGCCTAGCTATGTTCTGTCCATATTGTCTCATCAGTAGTAATTGTACTATTGAATTGGTTTCGTCAACGTGCTACATCATATCAGGTGAGTTTCAGAAGTTATTGAGTCAAATTGACTTGCGCTTCCAACAATATAGGCTAGGTGGAGTCAGACTCATCTCTTCCATTCATTGCCCCACTATAAGGAGTCAATTATACTCACCACTTTCATTGCAAGGGGCTTTATTTAAAAACAATATGTATGAAGTTACAGTTTTTGGTATGTACTTTTTGCTATAATAAAAAGGCAATAAAATGTAGATACTAATTCAACTTCCTAAATAAAATTATAAACCGTATTTAATTAACTATCAGGTATTATGGATAAGCTAGGAGTAAAACGGCACTACAAGAATGAGGAAATTGGAAAAATAAATGACAGCATTTTGGCTGACTAAATTAATTTTAGTTCCGACGCAGACATGACGAATGTCACCCAAGATCGGAAGAGGAGGAGCAAAACTCCGAGAATGGAGATTCTGAGAGGGATAATTCTAACACAGACTCAGAAATTAATTTAGATAATGAAGTTGAAGTGTATCCCGAAGTACTTGAAGATGAGTTGGATTTGGTTATCGAAAATTGTGAAAAAGGTATAAAAAGAGAATCAGTTAAAAACAAAAAGTAACTTCTTCAAAATAAAAGCGTGTTAAAAATGGTGTAAGTTCAAGGAAAAGAAAGAAAAGTGCTAAGAATAATGAGCTTGATGAGAAAAGCTTTTTAATAACACCTGCTACTGTCACAATACGTGGAAAAATGGACATTAAAAATACCCAACCTCTTTTGAATGGAAAACTACTCCAATATAAATTGGCAATGGTAAAACTGCTGGAAAAAATGTTGTGCACATTACGCCTGGATCGGTTGGAGAAGCAAAATATGTAATTGAGTCAGTTGATTACTTCTTTTTATTTATATCAGATGAAATGATAGGCTTAAGTATTATAAGAAATTGGACAAAATCGCTTGATCTACTAGAAAATAAACGACAAGACGTTTTCTGATATTCAATCTGTTGAAATGAAGGCCTTTATTAGGTTTGTTTATTTATTCAGCAGCAAAATATATAATCATTTACTGACTATTTTATTGTTCAACTCGTCTCAATGCGGAAATTGGTACAGCTCCAGTATGCCTATAAAAAGATTTGAACTTTTAGTACGTTACCTTAGATTTGACTCTAGAGAAACGAGAGGAGAAAGAACGAAAGCAGGTGACAGAATGGCACAAATTAGTGAAATATGGAAATTGTTTTTGAATAATTGTAAGGCCCATTACAAACTGGGATTGTACGTAACAATCGATGAACAGCTTGATCCTTTCAGGGGCAACTGCAGATTTAGAATGTTTATGTCAAATAAACCCAACAAGTATGGTATATAAAATAAAATTATGTGGACTCAGCAACAAAATATATGGAGGACAGCATCACATACGCCGGGAAAGGTGCAGCGCCCGTTGAAAGTTCTTGAGAGTTCTATGTTAACAAGTTCATACAAACAATAAAAAAATCCAACCGAAATGTTACATTCCATAATTGGTTTACTACTATATCTTTGATTTCTAAGCTATTAGCTGACGGATTAACTGCTGTCGGAACGTGCAGGAAAAATAAAAAAAAATTACCTTCTTTGAATCCTAATTTTCAAAATAGGAAAATTGGATCTTCAATGTTTTTATACCATTGAGATATGACTGTAGTATGATACAAAATCAAGGCATCCAAAATGTTATACTTACTTTCCTCCAAGCATGACTTCCTCCAAAAGTTAGCAAAAAGCCATCTATAATGCATACATATAACTCAGCTAAGGGTGGTGTAGATTCACTGGACCAACTATGTTCAAGTATGAGCTGAAACATGAAAAACGATGGCCACTATGCTTTTTCTACAATATTTTGAACATGCCTGCGAGAATGTGTTTGGAATATACAAACATAATTTCCATAGGATTCAGAAAGCCAAAGATAACAATTTGTCGGCGAAATTAATGTGCCGTTTGGATTTTAAGCTAAATTGTCCGAAAACTGGAAGGAACTAAGACTTCAACAAAATCCAAAATTGTTAAGAAATTTGAAAACAGCGATTCAAGAAAACATTAATAAACAACCCAATGTAGTGCCACAAGTAGTACCAAAAAAAAACAACAACAGCGTTGATATTGTTCCCTGAATTTTAAAAAGTGCAAAAAACCAATTTGTGGTGAACATTAAATACGAGTGTGTCTAGACTGAAATATTTCCTTTTTCAACATTCTATTTTGATTTTGTTTTATTCTTAAGTTTACAAAAGTTTTATTATAACTGCGGAAAAATATATTGTTTCAGACTATTTTTGTTTCCTAAAGGTAAGGAATTACCGAGGAAAATTAGGAATAACCGAGCCAACATTGTTATTATTAATTTAATATATATGTTGCATCTAATATTTGCACGGATGTTAGATAATATTTCCAAATCATTCCGGGTGTCGATCCGTTGATCTTGTGAAGAGTCACGACGTTTCGCCAAAATCGCAGTTGGACTCTTCAGTCGAAGCGGACAACACTTGAAAATGCCAAATGCCATTTTGGCGAAACGTCGTGACTCTTGACAGGATCAACGGATCGACACCCGGAATGATTTGGAAACACACACACACACACACACATACATATATATATATATATATATATATATATATATATATATATATATATATATATATATATATATATATATATATATATATATATATCCATTAAAGGGGCATTGTACAAACTTTTCTATTCTAGGGTTAAAAATCATCTATTCAATAATATTTAACTACCGGGCAAAAATTGTTGGCAAGGAAATTTTCGTTTGAATCAGATAGTAATTATTGCTCTTCCAGATTACTACTATCTTCAGACGTAACAAATTCACATTTAAGTGCAAAACTAATCGAAATCTTTTGTTCAACTTCTCCTTGAAGTTAGAACGGTTGCTGATACAGCGCATGCACTTATATTAAACAGTCTTAATCAAGAAAAACCTTGCCGGAGTTTGTTCATAATTAGAACTTCCTTCCGGCTTTAAACACTTTTGTTAGTAAGCAAGTCTATAAAAAGCTGAGGCTTTGTTGGATATTTTGCATAGAAAAACAGTTACTATGCGAGGAATTAATAAGAGAAAAAGTATTTAAAAATGTATTACTTAGTTTAGAAAGAAAAAGAATAATTTTATAATTTGTATTTTAAATGCATCGTCATCTGATAACTTCACGTAGCCAAGTTTAATTATTTTGAAACATTTGTTGGTTCAGAATGGTTTCTTGTTTCTCTAGTTAGATTAATTGCATGTTTTCGTAAAGTTACTTCTCGAAATTTATATACATAATTCCAAATGTAGTTCTTTTTTTTTATTTATTAGCTGTACTTGTTTTGCTCGCAACATAGAAAGGTTGTAAAACAATAAAAAAGAGTAAAATGTTTAATACGAGTATGTAACATATGAAATCTTATAATTACGTAGTTTATTTTCTAGCTGTCGATAAATACGCAATATATAAGTCCAATCGATCAGTAGCCAAAATTATCGACATACCTGTAATATACGGGTATCCAAACTTTCCAGCCTTAGGGCCAAAACCGTTTTAATTTTCCTGCCATTATCTTTAATTTCTAAACTAGTTGCCGAATGCGCCCCCTAAACGAACATACGCTTGCTAAATTTGCTAGTCGCGGGCCGGATTGAGGACACTGGCGGGTGGGATTTGGCCCGCGGGCTGTAGTTTGGATACCTTTGCTCTAATGTATTAAGGAATCAGAATTAAGGAATATTTGTGTGAAATTACTTGTTTGTAATACCGCCTTTAAATAGGCCACATTACCAAATCAAAAATAAATTGTTTCTGGACTGTGTAAAAAGAAACTACAAATTTAACGGGTACAATTTTGTTCTGGTTTCGTCATTTGATTCTAATTAAAGTTTCACATAATTATATACACATATATTATATGTTCAAAAAAATAGTGAAGTGGGCTCGTGGAGAAAAATATTAAAAACAAAGAAAATTTACCCACGCTCCACGCTGTAACTTGTCATTCCTTCATCCGCCATCCAAAGCTCCAGCAAGTGTCTCCAAAGACCAGTTTCTGGCTTTAAGCCGTTATCCAGGCATTCAACTTGAGCCCAGCTGATGACGGCTTAAGGCCAGAGACCGGTCTTGGGAGACACTTGCTGGCGCTTTCGATGGCGGATGAAAGAATGAGAAAGCACCAACGTGGAGCGCTGATGAATTTTCTTGTTTATACACATACAAGGTATCAGATAAAAAAAGATCGCTTTGAAAAAGATGGATGAGATTCCCACCAAAACAGGGGGATTAAATCATATTTAATAATATGCAAAGAATAAACTATTTTATCAGCTTCATCAGTATTTCAATTTTACGTTAAACCACTGTATATGAGGTTTAAAAATAAAGTTCTGGAACTGGTAGCGTAGCCTTTGATCTGATAACACCGTTGGATTCCCCTATGAAGACCAACATATGATTTGTTGTCAGTATAAGTTTGGACTCCCTAGAGTCACTTGGTGGTCCACAACATTTTTTTTTTCACGAACCGGAGTATTTGTGCGTTCTGAAAATGAGTTACAATAAGTATTATTTATTCTACAAAACTTTAAATTATAAATATTTGCTATTATTCTCAATCTAAACCTTAAATGGAATCTGCGTCAACTCCTAATCCATTTAAAGTAAATCTTTTTATAGGAGTAGCCTGTTATTGTTGGCTTTCAATTAATTCCATCTACGACAAAAAGATAAAGGCAGGTTGTTTATCTTTAAATTCAATACATTTTAATGCGCGACAATTTTGGGATCTGACTGTTCCATATGAAGTAAATGTAGCTTCGTTTTTATTATAACAGGATTATCTAGCTTTCCTTGGATGAGAGAACAAAATTCAAAGCTTCTATCATAATATATATGTTGTAATATCTACATTGTATTGAATTTATTTTTAACATCTTCATATCTTTTAAAATTTCCTGATATTTTTCTCACTGTTGCATCGTGTACATTTTTGTCTATATGTCTGTTATTAAAAATTTCTGCTGCTTTCCGATAACTTTTATATTTTTCTTCCACATTTAATACAATTGCTATTTTATCTTCCAAACTGAAACTTAAAACAGTTATTTGATATAAAGTGATAGAAATGTTATTGTCCTGGCAACTGATTACAAAGAATATATTACTAACACTGCGTCAAAATAATTAATTAACAGTGTTACAGGAAAAGTATGGACTACATGTTTCAATATACTTTTTAATTTAAAAAATAACTATTATTCATTAAAATTTTCAATATTTTAAGAAATGAAGGTAGTTTTCTATTTTGCGGAATTAATATCTTCTTACAAACCTCCTTTATGGTTAGTACATTTTGATGTCTGATGCTCCAACATTTTCTCAAAAAACATAACTTTTCATAAAGAATAACTTTTCTTCGGGTAACAATAAAAAAAAAAAAATTTGCAGCCTTAATGAAGGAACTTAGAATATTGTCTCTACGACAAATAGGGGTGGCCATGTTTTGAAGATTTGGCAGGACTGGAGTTTGTTTTCCAACAGGACAATGCTCCAATCTACAATGCAAAACTTCTTAAGATCGGTTTCGAACCAAGAATATTGATGTTCTGGAATGGCCAGTCCGTTCTCCAGATTTGAACACAATTGAAAACATTTGGGGTCTTCTGTCAAGAAAGGTTTTCAGCAATTGTTAACCATTCCAAACAAAAGAACTTAGTGGTTTTTATTTTCTTAATACCTCTACTTTTTATCGCAGTACGAACTAAGAAAAAAACTTAAAATCTCTTCGATTCTAGGAAATGTAACTTTCCTACGCTAGCCAAATAATGTAATGAACAATTAATATTAAATAACTCTATTGAAGGCAAACTCGAGGAAGTTCTGCCCAAATACACACACAGGAGGTTTGTAAGAAGATATTAATTCTGCAAAATAGTTAAATACCTTCATTTAATAAAATATTGAAAATTTTAATGAAGAATAGTTATTTTTTAAATTAAAAAGTATATTGAAAGATGTAGTCTCCACTTTTCCTGTAACACTGTTAATTAATTATTTCGACGCAGTGTTAGTAGTATACTCGTTGTAATCAGTTGTCCGGACAACAACATATGTGTCACTTTATATCAAATATATGTTTTAAGTTTCAGTTTGGGAGATAAAATATCAATTGTATTAACTGTAGAAGAAAAATATAAAAGTTATCGGGAAGCAGCAGAAATTCTTAATAACAGACATCTAGACAAAAATGTATACAATACAACAGTAATCAAAATATCAGGAAAATTTAAAAGATATGGAGATGTTAAAAATATATTCAATAATAAGAGTCGGAAACGCGTTGCCAATGAGGATGCGATGTTCAATATAATATTATCTGCAGTAGAAAATCCAAAATATTCTTTGCGTAACAGGGCATCTTTGCTACCAAATTAAATAAGTAAATATACAATTTGATTTTTTTTTTAATAATTAATTTTGTCCATATATTGTAAACCTCAATTTGTTCATACAATATAGATATTATGATAGATGCTTTAAATGTTGTTTTCTTATCCAAGGAAAGCTAGATGATCCTTTTACAGCAAAAACGAAGCTACATTTATTTCATATGGAATAATTAGGTCCCAAAATTGTCGATGGTAAAGTGACAACGATCCTAATTTCAGTATTAAGACGCATGATCAATATTTTTTAAGACTAACGTTTGATGTGGGATTTGCAGGAATAAAATAATTAGACCTTTTTCTTCACCAATCCATAAATTCTGAGCAGTATTTAATTTTTTTGGTAAATCAATTGAATGATTTTCTGAATGACCTACCCATAAATGAACACCAGGAGATATGGTACCAACAGGACGGCGTAACGTGTCATAGTACTTTGGAAATTAGGCAATACCATGAAAATATTTTTAGAAAAGTAATACACCTATTTTTTGTGATTTTTCGCCAGCTAGGTCACCCGATTTAAATCCCTTGAATTTCTTTATGTGGGTTTTATTAAAACAGAAAGTATACCAACAATGGTCGTTTACAAACATCGGATATTTGGAGCGAATTATCACAGAAAAGATTCATTATATAACTGATATGATTATGAATGCATTGAGAAAATATTTCTATAAGAACGGAAACCTGTATAGAAAAAGAAAGTGGATATGTTGAAGCATTAGTGGAATGAGCCAAAAACTAATACTAGTTTTTTTAATCCATGTTATTTTTATAATAAATGTAAGTAAAATAAATTATTTTGTTATGCATCAACTATTTTAACTGCGTCATAAAAATGCTGCAAAAATGTCTAATAAATAATTTTCTAAAACAGCACATATTAATCTCCATTCAGTGTTTGTGGAAACTCAAATGGGCCGATTAAAAAATTGTCGATAATGTCGCGCTAAATGTTAATTGAAAATTCGTGCTGGAAATGTCTCTTGGTAGATGTAATTTTCCAGGGTGTAATAATGATTATTTCGCCACTTAAAAATTTCGCGTCTGGTAAAAGTTGCCTCGTCAGTAAATAATATCTTTTTCAGGAACATGGGGGTCTTCGTTTTTTTATGTAATACATTTTGACAAAATTCTAATCTGGCCGGCAAATCTTGTGGCAATAAATTTTGAACAGGCGAAAAATAATAAGGAAACAATTTTTCTTTATGGTGAACTCTTGAAACGATAGATTTGCTAATTCCTGTAGATGCCTCCAAACTCCTAGTGCTTAGTTTCGCGATATTAACCAAAATGTCATCTTGTTCTAGTTATACGTTTCGGTCGTTAACCAAGATTATTGTAATAAAGCGAACCGGATTCGCCTAACTGATTGAAATTTTTTTGAAAAATTTGTCAATATGGGATGATGCTAGTTAGGTAGAGCTCATACCTTCGAAGTGCAGCGCGACTATTGTAATTTACTAGTGCATAAATACAGAGTATATCCGTTAAATCACGGTTAGGAAACTGATTAAGTCTGGGCATTTTTTACAAATTATTTAATACCAACTCAAGATCAGAGAAACTTGTTTCAACTTACGTTTAATAGGAGAGATAGAAAACAATGACAGTAGTCATCGAAACATAATAATTTGTACACAACATTCAAGATACATTTTGTGAATTTTATATTTTTCAACCATAGAGAAGATGAGCAATGGAATATTTGAACACGAATATTTCGCAAACGACGTAAGGTATCGATATTGACCAAGAGTGCCAAAAGTGAAAAGTCAAAGATATTGACCAAATACGAGCGAGTTAATTCCTCACAAAATAAGTAGCAAGCGCCCTCTAGGAACTAGGCTCAAGCTAGTACCAAATTCGAATTTGCCGTCTTTGAAAATACAATTCCAATTTTGAACCTGATATCTTCAACCTTTAACTTTAAATGATCTCAATTTTTCAAAAATGTAGTTTAACTTTCAACACCCTATATCTTTTTAATGACTAATATTTGCCAACCCATTGATTAACTAAATCTTCTTATTTTGATCTCTACTATCACCAGTTGCTCTATAGCGGATAAGTTATGGGGTATATATAAATATATATAAACTCAAAACTGTCAGTGCCTCTATCATTTTGTGGGATAGTGTATGTTCAGGATATATCTTCCGAATAAGATTTCTGATTATCTAGTTCTCAGAAGTTACAAAACTTCATAGAATGTTTATCATAATGAAAGCATTTTTGACATTCACTACAGACACAATAATATAAAAGGAAAGTATATTGCATCGTTATTTTTCTCTTGTAACTTCTATTTTCATATTTAATAGCAGTTGTTTCCATTTTAAGATAAACATATTATCTAAATGTCAAAACGTAAGATTTTATTATTCGAATATAATACGATACAAACAAGTAATAGTATTGTAAACAACAATCCTCTCCGTTTAGATAAGTGTCCTGGGTATTTTGCCGCATTTTAGCATTCAAGTAGAATTGAAATGCGAAGGTAATAATAATTTTTTCAGGGTTGACTTATATTTTCAATTCATAAATGGAATTAATCTTATTGATAAAAAAGTATTTTTTTCATTGTTAATCCACGTTTATCTATTTTTATCCAGGTTTAACTATTGTAAAACGGTTTGTACTATTGTATTATTTTTTTCACAAAAGGAGTTTGCAAAGAACGAGAAAAACAGTAGTTAATGAATACGTTCGTCGAGGTTGTTGAATTGTAAACATCTCCCATATCCACTATACTTTACATAATTTTTTTGCGTATGAAAATGCCTTTCACTCAATGGATACATCATTTATTAATAGTACATCATAGCCGCATTCGAACGAACGCTTCTCAAGATCGTTTAGAGTTACTTATTTAAAGGCGGTTCTGCTGAGTTTCTTCGAAGTTTTATAACAATAAATGAAACTTGGATTCAATATTATATACCAGAGAGGAATCAACAGTCCAATCAATGGGTAGAAGCATGTGAAACTACTCCAAAAAAACCTAAAATAGTTCCATCTGCAGGAAGTCATAAGTACGTTTTTCTAAAATTCTCGTGGTGAGATGCTAACAGCGAGACAGCATATATCGTCGCAGAGTTTTAAGCATTAATGGACCAATTAATGATTGTAATGCATGCTAGACGTCCACATCTAGCCAAAAAGGGTGCTTTCTTTAAAGCTGAGAGAACCGCTGGTTTTATAGGGTTGGACAAATTGCATTATACTAAATGTATTAAAAACGTTTGAACGTTGTTGGTGTAAATATATTGAATTGCGAGGTGATAATTACACCGAAAAATAAAAATTAATTTCGCAAAACTCTTGTGGTTCCTTTTTCAAACAGAAAACTTTTTGAACAACCCTAGTTCCTGTGTTTTCTTATACTGCTTGTGTAAAAGGGTTTTTTTAGAACGCATTCTATACACTATATCCTCTATCCTTTCTCTCTCTCTCTCTCTCTCTCTCTCTATATATATATATATATATATATATATATATATATATATATATATATATATATATATATATATATATATATATATATATATATATATATATATATATATATATATTTATATATAGGGTATTCCATTAAGAGGTTTCGAATGTTGCAAACGAATAAAAGAAACGTTTCATAACATACCTGAAAGTTATTTATGACAGTGCGAAGCTGGACAGTGTACAATTAATTATACGTAGAATACAACATCTGTCAATGTCAATGTAAGGTTTCGAATGTTTTGTTTTGCAAGTCTTCTTATCTCAGACTTTGTTTATGTTATATTGTTGGTTATGTTATATTGGTTTCATTGTGGAATTCAGTACAATTTCAGCAATGGAGCGCTACACAGTAGAACAACGTGTTTACATTGTTAAAACGTATTTTCAAAATGGGTGTTCTGTGAGAGCCACATTTCGGCGAATTCGTGAATACTTTGGTGTATGCAATCGTCCGTCAGAAGTAACCATTGGCAAAATAGTGCGTAGATTCGAAACTACCGGATCTGTGAAAGATATCGAAACAAAAGTCCGGGAATGTCTTGCTCGTTCGGTTGAAAATATTCAGGCGGTTCGTGAAAGTGTTACTGAAAATCCACAAATGTCTGTTAACAGGCGCGCGCAACATTTGGGTATCAGCAGAACTTCAACGTGGCGAATTTTGAAAAAAGACTTAAGTCTACATCCTTACAAAATTCAGCTAACACAGGAGCTAAAGCCAGCCGACCATGGGCAACGCCGTGCATTTGCCAATTGGATCCTGCAGATGAAGGCAAATTACAATAATTTTTGCGATAAAATCATTTTCAATGACGAGGCTCATTTCCACTTAAACGGTTACGTAAATAAACAAAATTGTCGCATCTGGGGCAATGAAAATCCTAGAGAAATCCACGAAATCCCGATGCATGCTCAAAGTGTCACAGTTTGGGGCTGTTTTTGGGCTGAGGGTATCATTGGACCGTATTTTTTTGAAGATTTATTGCGTACGCAGTTTGGAGGGAGGCTGATCTCCCGGAATGGCGACGTAAATTGGCCACCAAGGTCATGCGACTTGACGCCGCTAGACTGTTTTTTTGTGGGGTTATGTGAAGAGCAAAGCTTACGAAAATAATTCGCAAACCATTCAACAGTTGAAAGAAGAAATTAGGCGAATAATTCGTGACATAACTCCGCAAATGTGTTCAGCAGTAATCGAGAATTTCAACAAAAGAATTGTGAGCTGTCAGAGAAGTCGTGGCGGTCATTTGACAGATGTTGTATTCCATGTATAATTGTACACTATCCAGCTTCGCACTGCCATAACTAACTTTCAGATATGTTATGAAACGTTTCTTTTATTCGATGCCAACATTCAAAACCGCTTAATGGAATACCCTTTATATATTTAAAGAATACCGTTAGTTAATAATTTCACGTAGCTAATTCTAATTAGGTATAAAAGTTCTTTGTTTCAAAGCGGTTACTTTCTTATTTCGTGTTGTAGATAAATTATAGGATTCCTAGAGTTCTTCAAGTTAGTTCTTGACTTTACTGAAAGAGAAATAAATTAAGAATTACCCGAATAGCAGACAAAATTGTTTTATTTGAATTATTAAAGACTTTTGTAATTGTGTTTTATTTACAACTCTTTATTATTTTTGTTTCTGGATTTTTTAAAGAGATTATTCTGTATATCCAGTTTTAGAATGTTAGCGAATTAAATACTAACTCAACAACTATGAAATGTTTTCGAAGCCAAGCATGGACTAGTATCATATAATAGTTTTCAGTTTTATATGAATATTGTTAAGAGGTTATTTTTTATTATTTTTGCAGAATATGTTCCCAATAGATTGTTAACTTACTATATTATTTGTTTATACTGTTCCGGTGCATTACTCTATTACTTGTATTCACAATTCATATATATATATATATATATATATATATATATATATATATATATATATATATATATATATATATATAAGGTGATTTTTTTGTATCCGAACTTCCGATAGGGGTCGCTGTCAAACAAACTATCAGTTTAAGCGCAAATATTGCGCCAGACCGATTGCCGAACTATTGTGTCTCAATAGTCTGGCAAATCATCATGGAACTTTTAACATCAGAGTAACGCTTGCAAATTGTCGATTTCTTTTTAATGAAAAATCACATTTCTGTGCGCCAAACTTATAGAGCACTTCGTGAATTTGAATTTCGTAATGTACTCGACGAATTATCAACAAATTCCTAACACATTTCACGGTGGTCGATATTAAAATAAATCCAAGACAAAAACTGTGCATTCCGAAGAAAATATTGTCACTGTTGCTGGCAGCGTTGATGAAGATACAAATTTATCAATTTATCGCCCTTCGCAGGAAGTTGGACTTTATTATTCGATTACGTGGATTAATTAATTCCAAATTTGAATGATATTGATATGGACAATATGTGGTTCTCACTGGACGGATCCATATGTTATACAGATAACGCAACAATCGATTTTTTGAAGGAACAATTCGGTGAGAAAATTATTTCGAGGAACGTACCTGTTAATCGGCCACCAAGGCCATGTGATTTAGCGCCTTTAGATAATTTTCTTTATGTCAAATATTTAACTATTGATTCGTTGGAAGCCAACATTACTCGGACAATTGCGGTCATAAGACCCCAATTGCTTGAAAATGTGGTTGGAAATTAGATCAAAAAAGTATTTTAAAAATGTTTTTTTTGCAAAAAAAAAACAGAAAGCTATCACCATTAACTCTATTTTCAAAAAATATGGCCCTAGGAAGCGATCTCCAATAATACCAGCCCACACATTAAAACGCCAACCATGCTGATGATCTAGAGAGATAATGAATCTTGGATTTTGGAAGTTATGACGTACCCATGGGTACGTCGGTTGACTTACCCTTTTTTGTGGAAAGTTGTCTCATCCGTGAATGAAATATATTTGAAAAAGTTTGGTTCTTCTGTATTTTTTTCTATTGCCTAGTTACAAAATTCAAGCCTTTCATCGAAATAATTTTGATTTATTTCTTGAATCAATTGTATATGATGCGGATGAAATTTATATTTCCTAATTATTCTGTTCGCTGTGGATTTTTTAACGCCTACCTCCTTTTCTGTCTATCTGAATGAAATATGCGGATTTTGAATTACAGCTTGAAGCTCCAAATATTCATTTTCTTCACTCATGGCTCTTTTCTGTCTTTCCAAGTTTTTTTCGTAATCGATACATCCAGTTCTTTCAAATCGCTTTTTCAGCCCTATAAACGCTAATGCATTAGGCATCCGTTCGGCATTAGGGAATCTTTGCGCATAAATTCTAATTAAAAATTCACTTCAATTCCATTTTTCAAAATTCAATTTTTCTACTTTCTGTTCTAATAAACACCATACTACCTACTCAATTTGACAGTTCATTTGTTTCTACGCTATGGTTGTCTAGGGCGTCTAGGCCATCTGCGTACTTTAAGTTATAATTGAATATTCACTTCTTTTCGACAGTCAAAATAATAGATCATAAATATATTTTTTCCTATTTAATTATGAAAGAAGTACACTATTTTTTTCTGTATCATATAAAAACTGTTTAAAAGCTATACTAGAACAATATTTTCCATTTGAATTGAATTTTATGACGTTATTACTAAAACGTCTAAAGTGAATTCCATTAAAAACGAAACATTAAAAACAAAAATGTAAAAATCTCGGAAATTATGAGAGATAGGTACAGGACATGTTTAAGAGGAATAGAAGTATTTTGTTTTAGAAATATTATAAAACGAAAAATATTAGACATTGCATTTTAAAAAAACTGAGATATGATGTTTTGGTTTTTTTCATTTATCTCAGTTATCCTGGACACCCTGTATAAAATAGACAAATTCTGTTTGCATTAAAGGTTAAGTCATAGTTTCTCTAATGTTTCTACTAAGATGATAATCCTACATCAAAAAATAAATTATATATGACACTGCAAAATAGAGTCTACAACTACGATATTTTTTACAAAATGGCGGATATCGGTAAAATAATTGGGTTTAGGCATAGGATATGTTTCATAAAATATGTTTAGAATCAATAGCAGAATGCAAAAATGAATTAACATATATTGTATTCGGTAAGAAAAAACAAATAAACCCCGCCACGGTTTTGAGAGACACCCTGTATAAATAAAATTAATTATTAATTATGCAGTCTTGCAGTCTATTTAGTTGTAAAAAATACTTAATAAAATTTTCAAACATTTTCAACCCAAATATCTAACGTTGACATCATCTCATTACATTTTAGTATCATAAGCTAGTTATAAAATAATTCACTTTAACTATTGTTTTCATACGAAAAGTCTGGATTATTTGCAAGACGATACCCTTTTCTTCTGAATCATATCTGATATCTGCTATTGTCTCTAAAACAAGGTTACTACCTTTAGTCCTAACAATCTTGCTTAGGGGGTGAAAGTAGTCGAGTGCTTTGTTTCGACCCTTTCTACATCAGACACTGATACAGCACATATAACGTTATTAAAGATACAAAAAGGAAATCGAGTAGTAATTACAGTTTCAATGAAATTTCAAGTAGTCTTTATCGCTCTAGGAAAATACATGCATAAAATACCAGGGCTTAATAAAAGTATTTGCGTTTTTTTTTCCTTTGTTGATAAATTAATGATACTTCACTTCTAAAGGTTTAATCTGATTTTAAACTGTTTACTCTGACAAATAAACATTCCTTCCACTGCTGAAATATTCAGTTTACGATTTTGAACAAAAACGTTAAAATGAGTAAAATTAGTAGCAAATCAAGGACATTTTAAAATATTATTTGAAAAAACGACTTTCTTCTCCAAGCCTCTGACGCCTCTCGAGACATTTGTGGAGTAGAGGTGGAAGGAACTATATAAATCTACATATTCAGCTCTGATTCAAAAAGATCCGAGATGGAGACTTGAGTCTTGAAGAGAGGTGAAGATCAGGTGGTTCATGGTTTCTCGATGCCGACGTTTTAAAAGCAGTCTTATCGTGGTACCGAAGAGGAATAGGTTACGGGCTCACAGATGGGTTGGGACAGCACATACTTCAAGAAGTAAGCCCCAGGTATAAATTTGAATATATAACACTGAATAACTAAGTACCTCAAAAACGCAAACACTTTTGTTACACCCTAGTAAAAGAAATGGTTCAATTTTATTATAAATAAAGTAACAATATTAGTTCATGGTCAAGCTAATTATGATTTCATTTAACTAATTTGTAATGGCATGGTATTTTCTTCATTTTTAAATATCTTATTTATTCATTTTTAAATATTCCTATAATAACCTAATATACTGGGGAATTTAATATTACAGTTGCATAGTATTTGGAATTTGGTGTTACAAGTTTCTTTCATTACATGTTCTTACTCATGATTGATTTTTATTTTTTTGATATTTCTTTTGCTAATCCAAAAATTTTCGTTGTTGAAAGTTTAGATTTTACATTCACGAGATTACACATACTATCATTGATTTATGCAATTTTGATACATTTTTCTGTTGCTCAGCTTAACTTTAATTGTTGAATTCTTATATTGAAATATTTGATGTGGAATGGTAAATTAAAAAAAAATGTCTGTAATATACCAAATGACTTGCTTTGAAAAAAAAACAGAAAACGCATTATATCCTTGTGACAAAATTGTATTATCTATATATTGACAGGCGCGTATAAAATCAACGGTTTGATTGATAGCGATCGTTATTCAACGACATACTGTAAGACAAATAAGACATTGCGCATTCATGTCATTAGAGTTTTGAGACATTTGCAAAAGTTCAGATAGAACTAAAGACAAATGTCACAAATTCATTAAATATTTTTTCTGAATTTACAAATAAGTAAATTGAAAACGTATTAATACAGTGTGTTATTATAATTTTCTAAATATCAATCCACTGCAGGATGAAGGCCTCTTCAGCATGCTCCCAACTCTCGCGGTCCTGAGCTTTCCTCTGCCATTCAGATCCAATATACTTAATAATATAATATCATATATCAGTCTTCTCCGTGGACGTTTGCGATCAAGTGCTATCCAGTCCAGGATTGCC
The DNA here is from genome assembly GCA_031761425.1 of Cosmopolites sordidus. Lineage (NCBI taxonomy): Eukaryota > Metazoa > Arthropoda > Insecta > Coleoptera > Curculionidae > Cosmopolites > Cosmopolites sordidus. The sequence continues at coordinate 827,101 of JARFXV010001665.1, forward strand.
CTGGTTCATCTGTCGTCCCATCGCCTCGCTACATGGCCTGCCCACTTCCAGGGGCCCACTTCCATATATATATATATATATATATATATATATATATATATATATATATATATATATATATATATATATATATATATGAACACTTTTATTGGTTGCTTGACCGGGAAGGAGCACCACCTATCCCTTCAACTAGATGACATATGTTTCGTCTCTCGAGGTTCATATACCATACCATCAAGAATAGGGAGACCCTATCCACAGCCAACAACCCATGTTTTCACCGACCTCCCGTCGGATGGCGTGCGTATATATGTACTGTTAGATTTTCTTGGACTGCGTCCAATGAGACAGCAGTAGCTGAGTGTCATCACACATCCAACCGTTGGGTTCCACAATCTCATGTGGAACACACAACAACCTGCGTCTCTGCCTAAATGAACACTTTTGGTGGTTGCTTGACCGGAAAGGAACTCCACCTATCCCTTCAACTGGATCTTCCTTTGCGCCGCCCATACTAATTTCATTCTTTCGCTATGAGCATTTTTCCTTTCGTCAGACCAAGTTGTTCCAGTCTTCCTACATTGTTCTCTATGGCCAACCTTCCAAACGTTAACTTTGTGTCTGAAACAGCCTCTATCCTGAACTTCACTTTGTGTAATATTTGCTGATCTTAGGTCCTCTTTATTGCAGCAATCCATTTAATTATTTCTACTATAGCTCTATTCAAAATGAGAGTTTCTGCCCTATATAGACATTCTGGCTTAATAACAGTGTTGTAATGTCTCAGTTTTGTGTTTTTAGATATGCATTTTTTGTTGTAAATATTTTGTGTAAGTCTCAATGCAGTTTCCATTTTGTGACATCTACCCTTATGGGCAGCTTTTTCCATCCCATTTTCCTTGATTATTTCACCCAAATATTTGAATTGAGAGACTCGCCTGATGTTACCATATTTTGTTTGTAGAAATGGTGTTCTTAGTCTGTTGCATGTCATATATTGTATCTTTTGAAAGGAAATTTGGAATCCTATCTTTTTTGCTGTTTCTTTTAGGATTTTAATCTGTTTTTGTGCCGTTAATATATCGTGAACCAAAATTGCTATATCATCGGCAAACGCCAGACAATCAGTTTTAATGTTGGTTCTCCCCAGTTTAATGGGCTGGTCAATATTCAGGGCCGACTTTTTTTTTTACGCCACCCCTGTATTACTTTTTCTAGAACACAGTTAAATAAGAGTGACGAGCGTCCATCCCCTTGTCTCACTCCAGTTTTAATTTCGAAGGGCTCTGAGATGTCACCCATGAATTAAACTTTTGACCTTGTGTTAGTTAATATATAATAATTGCCAGCGTTTTCAGATCTAGTCCTTGTTCTTTCAAGAATTGGAATAAAGATTCGCGGTCAATAGAATCATATGCTTTTTTTGAAATCCACAAATACACAGACGAGATTTTTATTATACAGTTGTTGATGTCTTAGGGTCAACTTTAGATTCAGGATCTGTTTTCATTCATTAAAAATATCATTCAAAACCTGCTTGATATTCATATATATATATATATATATATATATATATATATATATATATATATATATATATATATATATATATATATATATATATATATATATATATATATATATATATCATCATCATCATCATCATCAGCCCGTATCGATCCACAGGATGAAGGCCTCTGCAACATGTTTCCAACCTTCACGGTCCTGGGCTTTCCTCTGCCACTCGGGTCCAATATACTTAACAATGTCATCAATCCATCGTGCTTTCGGTCTTCTTCGCGGACGTTTGCGATCAAGCGGTATCCACTCCAGGATTGCCTTGGTCCACCTGTCGTCCCATCGCCTCGCTATATGGCCTGCCCATCTCCATTTCAATTGTTTTACTCTTCCAATGATGTCACAGACTTTTGTTTGTTCCCTGATCCATGCGCAGGACTTTCTGTCTCGTCTTGTAATGCCAAGCATACATCTTTCCATTCCCCTCTGTGCCACCCGAAGTTTTTGAATTGATTGCGATGTGAGTGTCCAGGTTTCACTTCCGTATGTCATAACGGGTAGAACGCACTGATCGAATAGTTTTCTTTTCAGGCAAAGTGGGAGTCTGCTCTTAAACACTATGTTGAGCCTACCAAATGCCTGCCAGCCATATTTAACATGCCGTTCCACCTCCCGAGCGGTATTCCCCTCCATTGAAATCCTCTGCTCAAGATATACAAAGCTGTCCACAATCTCTAAATCCCTTCCTAAAACTGAAATTCTTCTGTCCTGAGCGAAGTTATTGAACACGTTATTAACCTGACTCTTTTTCAGGCTTATTTTCAAGCCAAATGGTTCGCCAACCCTTTGCAGTTCTGGTATGCGTCTTTGCAGCTCCTCTGGGTCTTGTGAAATGAGAATAATATTGTCTGCAAATCTAAGATGGTTTAAGTTTGCACCATTGATCTTTACACCATCCTGTTCCCAATCGAGTTTACGGAATACTTCTGCAAGGCCAGCCGAGAAAAGAATAGGCGATATTGCGTCACCCTGCCGTACACCTCGTTCTATATTAATTCCCACTTCAAGATCATCAAGGTGAATTGTGGCTGTAGTTCCATCATATATCGATTCTAATAGGTTTACATAGGTTTTCTCTACACCTTGGCTAGCAGTGCATCCATTATCGCATGCTTTGAGATGGAATCAAATGCTTTTCGTAGTTGATAAAAGCCAAGCACAGTGGCATAGTGTATTCGTTGTGCCTTTCTATGACCTGCTGTACAACCTGGATGTGATCCATTGTACTGAATCCACTTCTGAATCCTGCTTGTTCTCTTGGTTGTGCGTCATTCAGTATTTTTTATTATTCTTTTAGAAATTATCTTAGTGAAAACTTTGTACATCACTGATAGGAGGCTTATTGGACGGTAGTTCTTTAAATCTTCCTGTGCTTTTTTTTTATGTAAAAGGATCACTTCTGCATTTTTCCATAAGTCAGGTACTTTTTGTTCTTTGAGGCATTTTGAGTATAATTTTGCCAGTGTTTTATGTAACGTCCGACCACCAGCTTTTAGCATTTCGACAGTTACACTATCCTTTCCTGAAGCCTTGCCGTTCTTCATCAATTCTATAGCATTTGTTACTTCCTCTACTAGGATATCTGGCATTATATATTGTTCTTCCGTGGATATTGCTGTCCCTGACTGGCTCTGATCTTCATATGACTGGGAATAAAACCTTCTGACAATCTCTAACATTTGGGTACGCGCCCTGCCCACTGTGCCATCCTCAAGCTTTAAAGCATATATTTGCGTTCTTCTGATTCTCAGCTTCTGTTTAGCTTTGTTAATTCCTTTGTTTTCTTCCAGGGTTTTTTGCACTAGCTACATATTGAATCGGCGCGTGTCCTCTCTGATACGTTTTCTTATAGTTTTGCAGAGCTCAGTGTACTCGACCCTGCCAAAAGGATTACCTGCATTTCTTATTGCTCGCCGTTTCTTCATTAAATCAATGGTCTCACTGGAGATTTTTGTTTGTCTGAGACCTTTTTCTTCTGGTGCTATTGAAGCAGTCGTTTGAAGTACATTGTTGGCGATTTCTTCATATTGAACTGATATTTCCACCTCCTCTGGATCTTGTAACGCAGCAAACCGGTTTGACAAAGCAATCTCAAAATCGCTTCCTGTGTCCAGCAGTTTTCCAGAATCCACCTTGCCCTTCTTTGATCTTACCATTTTTTCGCGCTCTTTTCGACAGTCAATCCGAACCCTTGCTCGTACCATTCGGTGGTCTCTTCCAACATTAAAATTGTTAAGGACAGTACAATTGGTAAATATTGTTTTATCGTTGGTCATGACGTAGTCAATTTCGCTTGTGAGCCCAGATGGACTTTTCCATGTCCATTTTCTGCTGATATTTTTCTTATAGAATGAATTCATAATATATAGTTCTTGTCCTTCAGCAAAATTAACTAATCTGTCACCTCTATTGTCTCGCTCACCAGTTCTATATGGGCCAGTTGCATTTTCGTCTCTTCTTGTTGTTCCAATTCTGGCATTAAAATCACCCATCAGGATTTTGTACCTACATTTCTCCTTGTATACAAGCTGGGCCACATCATCATAAAATTCCTCAATTTCCTCATATTTATGGCTTATAGTTATTGCATAAGCTTGGACGATTTGAAGCCTAAACTTTTTATTCAGCTGAATGACGCATTGGGCTAATCGGTCGGATGTACTTTCAAATTTTACCACACTGTCCTTCAGCTTTCGATTGATGAGGAATCCAATTCCGCCACATCGGCCATTTTCCGTACCTCGAGTGTAGAGTACGTGTCCAGTTGGTTCCAGTTTGATTAACTCTTCACCCTTTCTTCGTGTTTCACAGAGCCCAATAATATCCCAATGTATGTTGTCAAGTTCGATTAATAGTTCTTGCAATCGGGCCTCTGTTTTCATAGTCCGTATATTTAACGTTGCAATGTCAAAAGTCCAATGGCAGCCTGATCTAACCCGGTGATTCTTACCACCCTCTGCCTTGGGGCAGGTCTTCCCGCTGCCGTAGGTAGTTGCCCCTTGGCCTCCGGGGAATGAGGGCCGTGTTTGAGGTTGTACTGTCATATTTCAACATATTGAAATACCATGCTGAAGGTATGGACCGTAATCTGCCACGCTGGTCCAATGCGGGTTGGCAGATTTTGGATCATGTTAGTCTGAGGTCTCCGCCTTGACCTGTCCGCCAGGGGTGACCCTCCCAGGGGCATAGACTCCAGACGGCATAGCTCAAAGCTTCATTGCCCTACTCAAACCCCTTTACCACGTCAAGGTCTGATCCACAAAAGGGGGTAAATATATATATATATATATATATATATATATATATATATATATATATATATATATATATATATATATATATATATATATATATATATATATATATAAATCATTCCGTTTCTAAATCATTCCGGGTGTCGATCCGTTGATCCTGTGAAGAGTCACGACATTTCGCCAAAATCTCATTTGGCATTTTCAAGTGTTATCCCCTTCGACTGAAGAGTCCAACTTTCTACCCACCTGGAAATTTTTTATTTAGATATCTCTAAATTTGAGGTATGTACATCCTCAAATTGAGGAAAGCCTATTCGATTTCTGAACGATCATTTGCATAACCAACATGACATAAAAACTTTAACTACGATGAGCCCAACATGTTAACTTAAGTTGCCACAGCATCATGGGACCCAACCACCGCCTCGCTTCTCACCCTTCCTCCTTTTATCAGAGTCGCTCCGGAGGTTATTAAAAAACTCCAAAAATGAGATGAAGTATATAAAATGTTCATTGCAAAAAATATAACTCAACAAGCTAATGATCAAATTGATTAAGTTAGATTTACAGTAACATGAGGTGATATATGCGAGAAAATATCATCCAGAACCCCATCTTCTGACTTCCAATGAAAAGGAAGACAGAAATCAATAATTTAGCAATAAATTATATAGAATAACTACACACAGTTAACCTCATTTCAACTACTACTAATTCACAACCGCTAAACATTTTTAGTCAGAATCCGTGTATATGTAATTTAAATTAAATAAAAAACATATCAATATACATATCAAAACATATACATATCAATATACATATCAATAAAAATAAAAAACATCATCATCATCATCATCATCATCATCATCATCATAATCATCATTATCATCATCATCATCATTCAGCTATTGTCGATCTACTGCAGGATGAAGGTCTCCCCAGCAAGTACAACAGCTTTCAATTTCCTAGCACAATAATGATGGATCCTTTCAAAAACACTATTTTGTTTAATTTCAAATGCTTACTATTGTTATGCTAGCTTCTTTTAGTTCCTACCGACTGCAGATTATTTTAGTTATTTTTGCTAATTGTTCTAAAACGCCTACTCCAATAAAGAAATGTGACATTTTTTATTTCGAATTTTAAGATTTGTCAAATTATGTTAAAAAAATACGGTGTTGCCATTTCAAAAAATATTGTTTTAGTAGCTGGCAAGTAGCTTTTAGTAGTCAAGTTATTTCCTACAATTTTGCATTGGAGCTACTAGTCTATCACATCAAATAAAAAAGTTGACCAATGTCAGGTTTTAAAAAAAATTATATATATAAATATATATATATATATATATATATATATATATATATATATATATATATATATATATATATATATATATATATATATATATACAGAATGTAAGGGAAATAACTTTCGCAAATTTAACCAACTTTTTTTGACAACATTTTAAACCAAAAGTTTCCTTAAATTTTGTAGCCAAAATTTAATCATTTCCGCGGAAAACAGATTAGAACCTTTTGCAATTTTCGCTACAAACAGCAATGTTGAAAATTTTATTGTTAGATCGGTTTCTTAAGGTATTTCAAAATAAAATGTAATATTTTTATAACCATTTATTCCATACGTATCGGTATAAATTTGGTTTGTTTTGTTATAAAAAAACGAAAATCTACATATTATTGTTTATTGGTGTTGAAAGTTGAAATTATTAACTCTAACTATTCACATCATAACAATTTTTAAACGATTCACGTCACATTTTGTCGAGAGATGTTTGATAGTTTTATTAAATTATGTATTCAACATGTTCACTATTTGTGTATATATACAAACTTGGTACTGTTTTAATTAATTTTCGCGACCACATTGAACAAGTTGTAGCATATTTATAATCACGTCCGCAGATGCAAACATTTGTTGTCGCAAATCGTTTTATCACTTATTTCAGACTGATAAACCAGAATTTTCATATGCTCTCAAAAGAAAAATCCACAGGAGATCTGGCAGATCAATGATTCAGTCTATTTTTTCCTATCCTAACGGCTTATGTGCGGTGGGGCACCATGATGCAAATACAACATATTCATACGCGATTAAAGGGGCACAATATTTGGCAACTCATTTATATAATCTAATTTCCCATTATCCCAGTCAATAGATAAATCGAAAATTTATGTTGGTATTTTTTCCAATAATTATGTGGAGATTTTCATCTGCTCAGTTGTGGAAATTATGAAAATTTCAAATCCGATTCCTCGTGAAAGAAGCTTCATCGGTTGATAAAATATTGAACAAAAAAATTTGGATTCCACTAGACTTGGCCAAAAAACGATTCACGCTTGTACCCTTTGTACATGATAAGGATAGAGCAATTACTCTTTTAGTGTTCTATGTACAATCCAATAGAAAATTCCAACTTATTCCGTAATACTTCGAGTAATTCTGGGAGAATCATGTTATACAAGACGTAATGTTTGTTTTCGACTTTAGGATCGATATCACGCTATCGCCCAGGTTCTTGAACTTTTTGGAACCACATTACCCGTATCCAAAAGTCTATGCGAAACTTAGATAAATATTTGCCGAGCTGGAAGCAGTCTTTTAGGGTATCGTTGCCTGTAAATACGTGTAACTACTTCGAAATTTTTGAGAACTTCTCTGTAAATTAGAAGCATATCATGTCAATCGCGTACATAATACATTTAGGACACACTGTTGTAGGGATCACCTGATATAGTGAATGTGGATGTTGCCACGTTTAGTGTGGCTAATGTATGAGGCAAAATTGTTTTAAGAATGTTTATTAGTTTATTTCTAGTTTATTCGTTAAATAATAACCAATTAATACTAGGCTAATTAATTCCGCGGAAAAGATAAAATTTTGGCTACAAAATGTAAGGAAACTTTTTGTTATATATATATATATATATATATATATATATATATATATATATATATATATATATATATATATATATATATAAATATATATATATATATATATATATATATATATATATATATATAAATATATATATATATATATATATATATATATATATATATATATATATATATATATATATATATATATATATATAATTTTTTTTAAAACCTGACATAGGTCAACTTTTTTATTTGATGTGATAGATTAGTAGCTCCAATGCAAAATTGTAGGAAATAACTTGACTACTAAAAGCTACTTGCCAGCTTCTAAAACAATATTTTTTAAAATGGCAACACCGTATTTTTTTAACATAATTTGACAAATCTTAAAATTCGAAATAAAAAATGTCACATTTCTTTATTGGAGTAGGCGTTTTAGAACAATTAGCAAAAATAACTAAAATAATCTGCAGTTGGTAGGAACTAAAAGAAGCTAACATAACAATAGTAAGCATTTGAAATTAAACAAAATTGTGTTTTTGAAAGGATCCATCATTATTGTGCTAGGAAATTGAAAGAAGTACTTAAATGTGTATAAAAAACTACGTTTTAATTCAGTTGCTAAGATGAATCAGTTATTTAATCCAAAGAGAAAGTTGAATTATTTTTTCTTCGTGTTGGTCGCCAATAAGTTAATATTCTCGTCAGTAACGACATTTTTGCGCTGTTTGTGGGTCCTTGGGCACACACTACCGCTTATTTTTAGTTTTACTACATGCTGGGGAGACCTTCATCCTGCAGTAGATCGACAATAGCTGAATGATGATGATGATGATAATGATGATTATGATGATGATGATGATGATGATGATGATGATGATGATGATGTTTTTTATTTTTATTGATATGTTTTGATATGTATATTGATATGTTTCTTATTTTATTTAAATTACATATACACGGATTCTGACTAAAAATGTTTAGCGGTTGTGAATTAGTAGTAGTTGAAATGAGGTTAACTGTGTGTAGTTATTCTATATAATTTATTGCTAAATTATTGATTTCTCTCTTCCTTTTCATTGGAAGTCAGAAGATGGGGTTCTGGATGATATTTTCTCGCATATATCACCTCATGTTACTGTAAATCTAACTTAATCAATTTGATCATTAGCTTGTTGAGTTATATTTTTTGCAATGAACATTTTATATACTTCATCTCATTTTTGGAGTTTGTTAATAACATCCGGAGCGACTCTGATAAAAGGAGGAAGGACGAGAAGCGAGGCGGTGGTTGGGTCCCATGATGCTGTCGCAACTTAAGTTAACATGTTGGGCTCATCGTAGTTAAAGTTTTTATGTCATGTTGGTTATGCAAATGATCGTTCAGAAATCGAATAGACTTTCCTCAATTTGAGGATGTACATACCTCAAATTTAGAGATATCTAAATAAAAAATTTCCAGGTGGGTAGAATATCCATATCCGACACCTTAAATCCAAAACATGTCGTTAACATTCATGTCGTTGTTGAATAGTTGTATTCATAAGATTTCCCTGACGGTGAGTCTCATAAGATTTGTGTAATTTGCTGGGCTATCTTATTAATTTTTCACAAATCATTACTCTAAGGCACCCATATCTCCTGCGCTGTGCTGGACATGGGAAAATATTCTGATTCAGACATTTCTGTACCCCTATGGTAACTGGCGATAAAAACTGAATCGTGTACAAGAACGTCCAATGGAAACATCATGGGGTTACCAGGAACAGCGGTTTTAAGTACGGCGAAAGACGTGCCACCTTCATCCGAAGATTTTTTTTTACATTTGATGGGATTGGAGGGAATCCTACACTTTGAGCTTCTTCCACGCAACCAAACTATCAATACCAACCCCCACTGTTCACAAAATATCAGCTGAAGGAAACAGGCTAGAATCAGGACCACACGGTTCAATCAGGACCTGGCAAAAATTGTTAAGCTTCAAGTAGGATATTTTGCCCCATCCACCTAACTCGTCGGGCATGGCTCCCTCAGACTGCTAACAACTACGTTGCTTCTAATTGTTTAAATGGGAGATTTTTTAAAACCGAAAAAGAGGTGAAAAACAAACTGTTGATATTTTTAGGCAATAAAGATACTAGTTTTTGATAGAAAGGTATTATGGACCTACCACTATATTGGCAAAAAGTTGTTAATAATCATGGTAATTGCATAATAGGCTAAATTAATATTTGCATAAACTATTCTCTTTCCCTTAAAAAAAATCCCTACGAACTTTCCGAACTGCCTGATATTTTCGTATCTGAAGAAAGCACTGTGCCGAAACAATTGTCATACAATGTTTGAATATAGTGAAAATGTAGACATGAGTATTACTTCTTTTATTTAAAATATCTTTAGAGATGGTAAAATTTATAAAATATTTCATATCGCAATCCCCACTTATTTTAATATTTCAGTTATAGTTAAATTTAAATTAAAAAAGAAAACCACAGATAATCCTTTATAATGGCTGCTTCAGGAGAATTTGAAGTAGTCCTTATGAGTGAACGGTATCGTAAAACTGAAGTTTTCGTTAGATATTTTTGCATGGAAAAATAGCCGGATGAAAATAAAAGCATGATTTATTATAAACGCCGCAAAATTGAAAAACTCCGAACATTTCGTATTTCAACTGCACCGTGGCTAATTTTAATTAGGTTTATAAGTCCGTTGTTTTGGAATAGCTTTTCTTTGGCCTTCGTTTTGCATTATTCTATTTTTTGAAAAAAAAATCCAATCTTTAGGTCTGGAAATATATTTAAAATGGCTTCAAAATTCTGCAATTGTTTTTCCTGAAATTATGCATAGTCTGCAGTTTTATAGTTGCATGAATAAATTTGTTTTTGTTTATCGAAAACAATATATGTTACATCTCTAGTCGAACATTAACCGGGCTTTTGTAATACGGTTTCGTTTTCTTCAATTTTTGCTATATGATAGTAGTTATTAAGAATACATAGACAAACTTACTTGGTTCTTTATAGTTTCGTTTCAAATTAATCGTTCTTTTTTAATTTTAAGTGTGTTGTGACCTTTATTTTCTCCTTTGAGAACAAAATTAGAAAATACAGATCACAGCGACGGCAGCTGTTCGCCGGGAGCACCGGGAAGCAGGTCCAGGACAGAATGAAGCTGCGATACAAAATGAGCGCCACCCGGTTCGTTAATTTATCTGATGTTTAGAAAGGACCCTGGACCGGGAAGGGGTCTAACTTAAATAAAACTGTTTAATAGATTTTACACATGTATTTCACAAAAAAAACACACTAATAAACGACACAAAGCATATTAAAAAAATGGAAAAAATTAAACTACCAAATCAGGGCACAGGAAGGTTTAGGGAAGGTGATTCTCCAAACCTTACCGTGAAATAAATCAAAAGTGAAACAAATCGCTCTAGATTACACCAGCTGGTCCCTATACTTATATATTAGAGGTTATTACTTCTATTCTGACAATAGTAAAAAGAAATATATATATATATATATATATATATATATATATATATATATATATATATATATATATATATATATATATATATTACAGAAATCTTTCACCCTTTCTCCACGTGGTGCCACCGATCGAACTGTCAACCATGCGACCCTTCGCCGAACTGTCAACCATGCGACGTCACGTGCCTCTCGGGACCGGTTTCTAGCCTTTCAGCCGTCATCAGCCCAGCTCCAGACGAACGCAAAGAAAGCAGTTCGGAGAGACGATCGGGGCCAGACTAGATTAACTGGCCATTTTAATGACGGGTCGTGATCGCACACAACTCACGCCATCATACGGCGAATGCTCGTAGCAGTCAGGACCGCTCGTAACATTCTGCTTGGAACTTCGGGTATAGTACCAGGTATGCCCACAAGGTAGCGTAACGGAACCGTGGAGAGAAAATATTACAGAAATCTTTCACGTTTTCTCCACGTGGTGCCACCGATCGCCTTCGCCGAACAGTCAACCATGCGACGTCACGTGTCTCTCGGGACCGGTTTCTAGCCTTTTAGGCGTCATCAGCCGAGCTCTAGACGAACGCAAGGAAAGTAGTTCGGAGAGATGATCGGGGCCAGACCAGATTAACTGGCCATTTTAATGACGGGTCGTGATCGCACACAACTCACGCCATCATACGGCGAATGCTCGTAGCAGTCAGGATCGCTCGTAACATTCTGCCTGGAACCTCAGGTATAGTACCAGGTATGCCCACAAGGTAGCGTAACGGAACCGTGGAGGGAAAATATTACAGAAATCTTTCACCCTTTCTCCACGTCGTGCCACCGATCGCCTTCGCCGAACAGTCAACCATGCGACGTCACGTGTCTCTCGGAACCGGTTTCTAGCCTTTCAGCCGTCATCAGCCGAGCTCCAGACGAACGCAAGGAAAGCAGTTCGGAGAGACGATAGGGGCCAGACCAGATTAACTGGCCATTTTAATGACGGGTCGTGATCGCACACAACTCATGCCATCATACGGCGAATGCTCGTAGCAGTCAGGACCGCTCGTAACATTCTGCCTGGAACCTCGGGTATGCTACCAGGTAATCAAACATGGCCAGACGGCAATTAGATAATAAAAAATTAAATGGTAACTGTGATCTTTATCAGTACGCTACAGTGTGTTACAATGTGTGTTACAAAACAATATACATTCTTAATTCTTCTGAATTGAATATGCCTATTGAATACGCCTGATGGTGTTAACATAGTTAAATTCCAGGAATTGTTCAATGAAATATAAAATATTGGAAACTTATAATGAGCTTTTCGCTCTCGCTAAATCTAAAAATGAAAATTTAATTATTTTATTTACAATGAATACGTAAACATAGTGCTGTGAAGAATAGCAAATTCGCTGAAGCATATAAAATTTTCTTGTCCGAGATTAAGGAAATGAACTGTATTGAATTGACCTTTTGTCTTTATTTAGACTACTTAAACATTTTACTATTTCATACTTTCATATGCATCTCATAATCTTCTATCTTTAATATATCTAATTAATTTTAACTTACTTAAATCTATATTGTGGTTAGTTTCATAAATATGTTGGATAACTGCAGATCTATCTGGTTTATTATATCTTAAATGAGCCAAAACAAATTTTGTTACCATCTACACTACACAAATTTTGCCCTTTGTTACCATTGCCCTTCTTGGTTGACTAATATATTTACAAATACAATCATTACATGTTTTATAAATTCCCGACCTTTCATTATTTAGAATATTGTCTCAAGAATTACCCTATATATGCTGCTGTTTTATTGTTGTATTTATGTATAAAGGATGCTTTTTGCATGTGTCCAAACTTCCGATAAGAGTCACTGTCAAACGAACTATGAGTTTGCGCAAAAGTCTGTAATTCTATGTCTCAATAGTCTGGCAAACTATCATGAAACAATCAACATCAGGGTAACACTTGCAACTTGTCGAAATTTATTATCAAAATCGGTGTTCTGTGCGCTAAACTTATAGAGCACTTTCTGAAATTGAACTTCGTTAGGTATTCGTCAAATTATCGACAAATTCAGAACGCATTTCACGCTGCTCAATATTAAAACAAAACCAAGACCAAAAACTGCGCGTTCCGAAGAAAATATCGCCGCTTTTGCTGGCAATGTTCATAAAGAACCAAATTTATCAATTCGTCGTCGTTCGCAGAAAGTTGGGCTTTGATATTCGACTACGCGGATTATTTAATTTCATATTTAAATGGTATTGATCTGGAGGAGATCTGGTTCCAACTGGACGGCTCCACATGTCATACAGCCAACGCAGAATAGATTTATTGAGGGAACAATTCGGGGATTAAATTATTTCAAGGAACGGACTTGTTAATTGGCCACCAAGGTCATGTGATTTAACGCCTTTAGATTATTTTTTTTGGATTTATGTTCAATTTTTGGTCTATGCTGATAAACCAGCAAGTATTGACGCCTTGGAAGCCAACATAATTCGGGCAATTGTGGACGGAAGGCGGAAATTGTTCGGAAATTGGATTGACATAATGCGCTTTGTGAGAATTAGTTGCAGAGGACATTTGTCCGAAACTATTTTTAAACATTAATGCCATTCAAGTCTTTTAATTTGGTTGTTGTTTTATTTGCATTTAAAGTTCGAACGCACTCAAAAAATCACCCTAGACATTTTACTATTTCGACACTTTCATACGCATCCAATAATGTCCTGTGTTTAATATATCTAAATTTGAAGTTAATTAAATTTGTATTGTGCTTAGTTTGAAAGATATGTTGGGGCAGATCTATCTGGTCTATTATATCTTAGTTGAGCCCTATGTTCTACAAATTTTGTTATTATTGCCCTACTTGTTACCTACCTAGCCAACATATTTGCGATTACAATTGTTACATTTTAAATTATTGATTGTCCGTTGCTTTGTGATAGTTCATTTTTTAAAAAGAAATAAAACAATTTTATACTTTGTTATAAAAAAACAAGTTGATTAATTTTAACAAATTTATTCTTAAAATTTACAACAATTCTTGGAAATTCATGTTCTGAAAATTACATTGTCTAAGAGTGCTCCATTTCTGTCCTCTAAAATTTATATTAGAGTTTATTATAACCGACCTCTAAAATTTGCTATAATGCGGCGGGAGTTATGGCTTTGATTTCTTGCCGAATATTCTTCTTTAGATCCTCTAGAGGGGCGGAGCATATTAGAGGCAATTTTGATTATTGACATGGCCATTAAGGTGGACATGAGCCTCATCGGAGGATAAGATGTTTGCCGACTGCTTGAAATCGGTTCATCATTTCGTTTGCGAATAAAGGTCTATCAGTGGGGTCCGTTGGCTTCAATTCTTGCAGTAACTGAATCTTGTACGGGTGCATGCGTAAATCTTTGCGAAGAATGAGAAGCACCGACGATCTCCTCACATTTAAAGTATGTGTACGTTTTCGAGTGTAGAAGTTTGGTTGTTGGCGAACGGACGCACTCACTCTCTCAACGTTTTCATCCGTTTTCACTAATCTTCGATGGTCGGTGACGCGTCTATTTAATGTTGAACCAGTTTCCTCAAACTTATGAATCATCATGCAAATTGTGTTGTCGCAATCTACGCGCGCATTATTGAAGGAATTGTTGTTGGGGTAATACTCGCGCCATAAAATAAGCGCTTCTCTCCCGTGTAACTCTGCATGGTGAATTTTCCTGAACCGAAATATCGTTTAAGACCTACCCCACCTTCTACCCCGTTTCTATCCCTCCTACTCATATCGAAAAAATATTCTCAATACACCAATTCTATGTTCTAGGTATATGTTTCAAAAATTGGTTAACCGAATGTAAACTTATTAATTCAAAAGGAGAATGATTTAACAAATAGTAAAGCCATTTGTACATATTAATTCGTAGTTCTTTTTGTTTGTTGAAAATTTTGTAGTTATTATGTACCAAGTTACCAAATACTACTATGATCAAAATGTAAAGTGACTTTTAATAATTCGATCGTTTTACGTATCGAAGCAACTATTTGTTTTTTAAGTTGGTATGACTATCATTGACAACTGACAGAAGCTGCATATCGCTTCGCTTGTTAAGTAAGAAATTATAGCGCCTTTTGTAATTGTTAAACATTTTTTATCGGCAAAATATAAAAAAGTATAAATTTATCGAAAGTAGAATTTGCATTAAATTTTGCCTAGAAAACGAAATTTTATATAGTGATGTATTAAAAATGCCAGGAAAGCATTCAAGAAACGGCGATTAAGCTATGTCAAAAAACATTCTATGTTCTAAGTATATGTTTCAAAAATTGGTTAACCGAATGTAAACTTATTAATTCAAAAGGAGAATGATTTAACAAATAGTAAAGCCATTTGTACATATTAATTCGTAGTTCTTTTTGTTTGCAGAAAATTTTGTAGTTATTATGTACCAAGTTACCAAATACTACTATGATCAAAATGTAAAGTGACTTTTAATAATTCGATCGTTTTACGTATCGAAGCAACTATTTGTTTTTTAAGTTGGTATGACTATCATTGACAACTGACAGAAGCTGCATATCGCTTCGCTTGTTAAGTAAGAAATTATAGCGCCTTTTGTAATTGTCAAACATTTTTTATCGGCAAAATATAAAAAAGTATAAATTTATCGAAAGTAGAATTTGTATTAAATTTTGCCTAGAAAACGAAATTTTATATAGTGATGTATTAAAAATGCCAGGAAAGCATTCAAGAAACGGCGATTATGCTATGTCAAAAAACATATTTACCAATGCTATAAGGACTTGAAGGGAGGAAGCAGTCTTTCCTGCTATCCTTGTCCATTAATACGTCTTGCCCCTTTGGACTTTTGGAGAGCTTTTCAGTAAATAAGAAGCTCATCGAGATATTCACATACCGAATGCATTTCTAGTTTTAAATGGAACTTAAATACACGCAGTGACAAACATGGAAATAATTTTATACCAATTTTGAAATAATATTATTTTGCCGTTGGTTAACGACATTGTCACATCGATTTTAGCTGATTCTAAATTTAAAAAAATGTATGAATGATGTTTACTGCTTTATTTGTAGTTTATTCGCATATTAAACAACTGTTAGCTAGATTATCACATATAATTTTTAAATAAATTATTTCAAAGTTGCACTCATTATTATGACGTGTGTCTTAACGTTATGGAATAATATATCCTTACAGATAATGGAATCCGTTATACTATTCTAATTAAACGACTTAATAACGATTTCCGGTCTAACCGGAAATGACGCTCCACTTACGCAAATATCATGTTACATTGCAACGTAGTGGAGCTCTATTTTTCACCGCCGTGGTTCGGCGTAGTTGTAATTGAATAGAAAATGGATTCACTACTCCCCAGGATTGTGCACCGGCCAGATTTGAATATATTTCGACGGACACATTCACGCAGACGACGCCCAGTGGTCACGTTCTAATCGAATTATCTTCGTTGGAAACCTGTCGTCCGTTCAACGGCTGAAATGCATGAAAATGACTCGACCATTTTGACCGATACGTTACCAGTTTTTTTTCGTGTCATAGCTAGATCGGAAGCATTTTCCCTAAGAAAATTAGTTTCGCATAGTGTTGGAATGAATGGATGATCTCCTTTTTGATGTGTTAATTTTTAGTCCATACGATCCATAAGATCATTCAATATATAATTTTGTTGTAATATTTGTTTTAAACATGTTTTTTATGTTTGAAAATAACAGAAATATCTGAAAAAAGTATAAACAATGGATATTAAAACAGAATATTTAAATAATTATTAAGGTAGCCGATAATTGATGTAAATTCTTTTTTAATAAAAGATCCAAACCAATGTCTATATATCCACTATACAAGGTGTATAAAAAATTCTTTCGTAAATTTAATCAATGATTCTTCACAAAATGTTAAAGAAACAAAGTTCCTTACAACAAGAGTCAAAAACCTAAGGGTTTGCTTAGATGCGATAGCTACTTAGTTGCAATAGCTACATATTATATATCTGTACATATAAGCAAATATCTTAAAAACACATTTGGCAAATATTAATTGGTTATTATTTATTTTAAAAGTGCCGCAAAAATTATTTCAGTGTCCCAGCGTATTTTATGTAAGTTACCAATTGATTTAGATTCACAGTACCTGTCAAGCAAGTTACAATATCAACATATATATATATATATATATATATATATATATATATATATATATATATATATATATATATATATATAGTCTTCAGACAAGCATTGAGAATGCCAAGTGTGACCTTGGCGAAACGTCTGCACGTTCCCAACAAACGGGACACAAACGATCGGATGTACTCCCGGACTAATAGTCTAGCATATATATATATATATATATATATATATATATATATATATATATATATATATATATATATATATATATATATCATCATCATCAGCCCGCGTCGAGCGGTATACCCGATCAAGCGGTATCCACTCGAGGATTGCCCTGGACCATATGTCGTCCCATCGCCTTGCTACATGGCCTGCCCATCTTTCCAAATTTTAGCTTTACAAGAAACCGGATTGACAGATGATAACATCTTGGATTTCGGCAACTACAGACTTTTAAAAGTAAAACGGACAAAAGTATACTCAAAAATACACCACATCTCAGTGTTACTTTCGTTATGTCACAAACCATTATTGGTTCTAAGCCAGTATATTATCGACTTATGACACTATCACTCAAATGTGCTAACAAAAACTATACATCAATCAATGGATACCTCCCAGTTAACGAAGAAAATAAATCGAATTCGAAAAAAGTAAATAAGTCCTGGGAAATTCTGGAAAAGACTATTTCTAAAATTCCTTCTAACCAGGTAAAAATCGTATAGGGTGATTTCAATGTCCAACTAGGGAAATAAAGAAGGTACAAAAGAACAGTTGGCAGTTTTCCGCTCATAAATGGACCAACCATAATGGCAGAAGATTGGTTGAACTATGTTCGCAGTTTAATCTAAAAATAATGTCAACCTCTTTTAAGAAGAAAATAACAAACAAAAAACCTGGTACCTAAACACGTACATGGGTGAATTTTAAATTGACCATGTTGCCATTTTGTACTCCAATGATAAAGAGATTTTGAATGTCTAAGTCAGGAAAGGAGCTAACAGAGACACTAATCACTACTTGACTAGAATCAAACTTAGCTTAAAACCTCGAAATTTTATTCAAAAGAGAATGCTAATCCCAAAGTTCAAAGCAAAGTGAAAAGCAAAAGAAAACACAACAATATCGAAATGATGAAAGAGAACAGAGTGCCGAAAATAGCAATACTCAAAAACCACAAGTAAAGAGAGTGGTAGGAAAACCACCGAAAAGGTGCAAGTCCTAAACAAACAAGATGAGGTGCTCTAATGAACAAAAACACAACTTTATATATCAAAGTTAAACAGGTTAAGCCTAAAGAAAGAGCAAAACGAAGGAAATTTTTATGAATAGAGAAAATCCGATGTCTTATAAATAATAATGAAATGCTGTTCGTTAGTAAGCGCATCACTTGAGAACGGCCTGGCCGATTTGCCTAATTTTTTTTAATGTTTGTAATAGTCCGAATAAGATTTTTGGGGAAAGAAAAATTGGAAAAGTTTCCCGAAAAATTGGAAAATGTGGGAAAAACTGAAAGTATTCTTGTCTTTTTTGGGTTTCTAAAGTAACTAAAATCTAGTAATCTAAAACTTAAAAAATATCAAAAATATCCGTTCTTATGTAAATAAAGAATCACTGGGTAAAAAACAAAAATCCAAACGGAGACGTATGGGTAGTATGTCACTGCCATTAAAAACTAATTGTCAATGTAAGTATCATTGACATACACAAAAAATATATTTACTTCCTATCTTTGCATTATATATAGAAATTAATATAATTTATTTTTAGATTCGTTTTGAAAACGGGACGAGAATTCTTCCCGAAACTTTCAAAAGTTTGTATTTA
This sequence comes from Cosmopolites sordidus, assembly GCA_031761425.1. NCBI lineage: Eukaryota > Metazoa > Arthropoda > Insecta > Coleoptera > Curculionidae > Cosmopolites > Cosmopolites sordidus. The sequence goes on from JARFXV010001665.1 coordinate 846,336, forward strand.
TTTTAGAATATTTTTATATTCTTTTAAAATTTTGTTCGTAAGGGCAAATTTATTACAGAAAAGAATCACTGAGAAATTTGTCTCCGTTTGTTTTTTGTTTTTTACCCAGTGATTCTTTATTTACATAAGAACAAATATTTTTGATATTTTTTGAGTTTTAGATCATGGCGAAAAACCCGAAAAAGAAAAAAAATATATGAACACGCCGCAATCATTCAGATATTACTTAAAAACTGAAAGTGCTTTTTTCTAAGGGTTTTTTGTATGAACTCAAGACCATAACTCACGATTCAAACGATGGATATGCGTAATTCTTTTTTTTTATTTGTTCGTTATGGTCTTGAAAAAGTTTTTACAAAAAAAAAACATTCGAGGCAATTATAAAGGAAAGTCGGAAAATTCAGATAAACTCCAAAAATCATGATTTTTGCATTCTCGATCATAACTGACGATAGGAACGACATATTTGGTTGATCCTTTTTTTTTTGTTTTATTCGTTATGCTCCTGGGATAGAAATAACTCAATTGAATGTTTTAAATTGCAAAAAAAATCTGGAAGATCTGGAGAAAAATTTGGAAAAACGCATTTCAGACTAAATTAAAATAAAATTTTATTTGTTTTTACTTTTGTGTTGTTTCGAGATCTGTCCAACAAATTGTTGGACTAATAGTTACTTTATTCCTATTCCAATTTATTTCGCTACGTGCGCAAATGTCGTTTAACCACTGATTGTCAAATTGTGAATCAAGTCAATCAGTTTCATAGTGACGAACAATTGATGCAGTCGTTATTTTCAGTTGAATTGTGATTCTGTTGTAAGTTCATCGCAATCGTTTCATCAAATTATTAAGTTTAGTCGTTTTAGCTCAACCAAATTTACAGATTTACCTACGGAATACAATGAGTTTGAAAGTGACAAACGGTTATACAGTAACAACAAAGTGAATCAATTTTCCATTTTCAATCGAATTGTGATTCTTCGCATCGCAATCGACACAATTGAATTGAATTTGCATAGTTTAATCACATTGCCATACCGCCAATAAGACGAAGCAATTTAGGTAGCAGAATACGACGCAATACTACAAACCAAACGAATTTTCAATATAATCGAACTGCAGAGCAACGCGAAGACCGAAATAAAATTGAACGGAATCGATTACCACAAACACATTCAGCACGCACACAAGAAGAAAGAGAAAATGCAAACGAAGATGATATGTATCGAATGAGTCATCATCGGTCAGTAGAAATCAATCGCGCGACAATGAATTTGAATAATCGTGCAAGAATACAAACAAATGTTGCATTGAATACTCATCGAGCTGCATTCCGTTACAACATGGCAATTAATTACAGTCAGGACCAATCCGTTGCTATTGGACCGATGGGCGTTGTATGTCCACATTGTAAGGCATTGAAATTCACAAATGAAACCCCTGGATTGTGTTGCGTAAATGGCAGTCAAATTGGCGCCATTGGTCCCGTCAATTAGAGCCATTGCGCTCATTAGTTTCTGGTACAGGAACAGATTTCACACATTTTTTGACACAAATCCTGAAATACAACAGTTGCTTCCAAATGATTTCATTTTGCGCAACAAATGTGGTTCGAGCACATTACACATTTCCAGCATTTCAGCGGTGTAGTGCCGATAGAATTCATCTCGCATGTAAAACTTCCCATTGGCGTATTTCCGAATGTACTCCTGTCAAAAATGAAATGCTGTTCTTTGGTAAGCGCATCACTTGAGAATGGCTTGACCGATTTGCCTATTTTTTTTTAAATGTTTGTAATAGTCCGAATAAGGTTTTTAGGGAAAGAAAAATTGGAAAAGTTTCCCGAAAAATTGGAAAATTGGATTTGGGAAAAACTGAAAGTATTCTTGTCTTTTTTTGGGTTTCTAAAGTAACTAAAATCTAGTAATCTAAAACTTAAAAAATATCAAAAATATCCGTTCTTATGTAAATAAAGAATCACTGGGTAAAAATAAAAATCCAAACGGAGACGTATGGATAGTATGTCACTATCATTTAAGTATGTCAATTTAAGTATGTCAATGTAAGTATCATTGACATACACAAAAAATATATTTACTTCCTATCTTTGCATTATGTATAGAAATTAATATAATTTATTGTTTAGATTCGTTTTGAAAACGGGACGAGAATTCATTAGTTTCTGGAACAGGAACAGATTTCACACATTTCTTGACACAAATCCTGAAATAAAACAGTTGCTTCCAAATGATTTTGCGCAACAAATGTGGTTCGAGTACATCACACATTTCCAGCATTTCAGCGGTGTAGTGCCGATAGAATTAATCTCGTATGTAAAACTTTCCATTGGCATATTTCCGAATGTACTCCTCCTTAAAGTGAATATCCATGACAACAATCGTTAATAGATACGATGATCACTTAGAAATATGATTTTTTCTCATTTTTACTTTGTTTACACATTTCCAATAGCTTTTCACAAATTCACAAAACGATCACACACAAATTTATTGAAATTTGGACAGGACGTCTGTCGGGTCAGCTAGTAGAAAATAAAATAGGTTTTTCCCAAAAACCAGGCTTTCCTTATTGGTTAGTATTATGAGTTTGCGTAGGCGTATTATTGCCTTTCAAATGCAAGAATTTAATGATTTTTAAACAACTGTGCATCTAATATGGCTGAAATGTTCAAGGTTATCTTTCAATTCATGAGCAAATATATTACCAGAATATTTTGAAAAGTAACCCCATCTTCGTGTTGAGACTGGAAACTTGTACCATCGTATATTATGATTACTAGAGACCGGACTTGTTAAAAAAGATAAGTGAATAAATCGTTTCATGCAATAAAGTGCGCCATCACTTCAATTTACCAAAATATCGATATCTCAAAAATGTTTATACATTCATTTAAATTATTTTTTGTGAGTACATTCGATTGTTTCTCCTTTTTATATTGTATTGTAAAAAAGAAACAGTATACAGTAAATACAATGATAAAGCTAAATTTGTATTAATTCATTTTTCTATAGGACAAGTCTGGACAGTATACAACTATGATTAAATACACTGGTAAGCAGTAACCTTGCCCGAACTTGGGCAAAAATCCGCCATCTAGTGATTAGTATTGCGAGTTTATTTTAAGTCAAGTTATTAAGAATCAGTAATGAGAATAATTGAACTGGGGACAAAATTAAAAAAAAAAATAAACATCTATTTTTAAATAGATATATTAAAATGTTAGAAATCAAAAATAAATCATCCAAACAAGTAATATATGTACAACGTGTCGATTACAATGACAATAGTACAATACAGTTACAATGTACAATAGAAGTCGATTTAAGGTAAAATACTTTTTTATTATACCATTATAGTGCAGTATTTGGAAATTTATTTATCAAAAATAATACTGTCGAGATGGCGGCCTTCGCGGCGTTGGCATCCTTGAAGGCATGATCGAAAATGTACTATCACCATGCTGCACATATGTCTGGATATTGAGTGGATCTCATAAACAATATTCTCCTTTAGTTGCAATATGGTACGTGGTTTATTTTCATAAACTTTGCTCTTGACATAACCCCACAAGAAAAAATTAAGTTGAATTAAATCTGGACTTCTCGGGAGCCAATTAATGTCACCCCTACGGGATATCACTTTTCCTGGAAATAATTCCTGTAGTTTCTTTTATTTCTTGCGCAATTTCAATTTTATAGAGATGAAGACAAAGATTTTTTTTTTAATAACATGCAGTGAAGACTTCTTAATGTGTACCTGACTACTTCGCTTCCGTACGGATTGGTATGGATTTTTCTAACCGACTCACGCATACCTTCAATGTTGTTTCTACATCTGATTGACCTTGACCCGTAGAAGGTAAATTTAGAGCTGATACTATAGTTTCAAACTTCTTTATCCATTTCTTTATTAGATTAACACTTGGTGCCTCGTGTTAGTCGTGTAAATTATACTCGGCTACATAAAAGGCCTGAAAAGACGAAGAGCCATAATAAGCGAATTGTTGTTTAGATAACACGAGCGAACACAGAAAGCACATTGTTGCCCGGTGAAATGCTACATAGCAACGAACTTTCTCTGATCCAAGCTTTAATCTAATGTTAACACGACCAGCGTGTTCTGCGCCACCTAGGAGCAAATAAGTAATTAAATATGAACGACATTTCTGGAAACCTGGTATAATTAATTATAATATAATTATGTATAGAACTGGCTGAAATTAAATGTAAAATAGTGGACCTCTTAAATTATCTGGAAACAATTTTGACATTATTCGTTCTAAGTGGATATAGAATTGCATGCACTCAACTTCATTAGTATATTTCCTAGGGCCTTTACCAAGCGTACACATGCTTTCGTCTTAATTGGCCAATTAATAGCGGGACGAAAGTTTAATCTTAGAAAGCGCTCCACGGCCATTAAAATAAAGTATTAGGAACTCGGCCATGTTGCTTGTAACATCCGAAAGGGGGCTTTCGTTATTAATGGGTTCGTTTATTGAAAAATTATTGCTCTATTAGGTCAGACACTCGTAATTTGTAATAGATTATTTTTTATTGAATTAATCAATGGTCATATGTCTAACTGTTTTAACTCTTAAGTGTACAATATTGAAGACGAAAAACGAAACAAATTGCGATCCGGTGTAAAGAAACTGATGATTTTTCGAACAATGTTTTATTGTTAAATTGTTCCAACCAAAGCCACTGAGAAGCCTTAAATATATTTTTAAATCAATTTTAGTAAGTAAGTAAGATTTAATGGAGGTCGCATCGGTAACAATGACCATTTAGCGACCACATTTTATTGTAGAAGAAGGCTGTTAGTGTTTAAAGTGGAAACGTAAGCGATAGAGCTAGTGTTGGTTGATGCTTAAGCTTGTGAGAATGGAGTAGACTGAGAGGAGGAACCAAGATTGAAAGCAAGGAGAAGAGAGAGAGAATGATGTTATTGTTGGAAAGAGATGGACTATATCAAGTCTATGATGGATATATATTTCAAGTATGAGAGAAGTAAATTGAGGTTGTCTAACCGAAAGAGTGATTGCAAATCGTTTGAGAGGTTGTAACGTGTCATGATGTTAGTGGAGGCACGACATTCTGTGAGGACATGTCGAACAGATAGGGGGTCACTGCATTGAGAGCAGATGGGAGGAGGTTCAGAGATATTGATGAGTAATAGCACTGTGTCCCGTTCTTAATCTGAACCAAATTGTAGATATTCTTCTGGAAGAGAATGACGGAAAATTGTTGGTGTAAAAATCCCTTTTAATTTATTACGTCCCTCTAAGGAGTTTCAACTATTTTGTATCTCTTTTCTAACAAGATATTTCGTAAATGAATTGGGATCAAAAGATACTATAGTGGGACAAGGGGATAGTGGAGGCTATTTTAGCCTCAGTATCGGCTCTTTCATTTCCCGTAATGCCACAATGGCTAGGGACCCATATAAATCGGAGAGAGGAGCCGAGAGCAAGAATATGTATCGAATGCAGACTTGCATCTCCAAACTGTATCGAATGCAGACTTCATGTCAAGGAACGAAGCAATTGTCAACAACAATGATGTCCTCTGGAGAAAAACTCTTTGATATTTTGATCAAATCTTACTAGGTGGTCAATTGTAGACCGGTTTAAACGAAAACCAAGTTGGTGGATGTCAAGTAGAGAGTCTTTCTCAAGAATCCATGAAAGTCTGCGTTGTACCATTCACTCCATAATCTTGCATAGATGGTCAGTGAGTGAGATAGGTCTATAGCTAGAAGTAAGCGTATGCGGTTTCCCGAGCTTATGAATGGGAATCAAGATAGAAAGGCGCCAGGCCGATGGGAAAGTTCCTGTTATCCAGATGTCGTTCTAGAAGAAATTGAATCATGGAGGCAGGAAGCTGTTGGATTAGGGGAATCGGAATAAGATCAGGACCTAGAGAGCTGGGTCTGCATTTTTGCAGAGCCCTGAATGCTCTGAACCAGGAACGATATGTTGTAATCTGGATCGCCAGATCTAATTTTTACCAGAGACAATGAGGAGTGGTATAAGTTCCAATTAACTTTACCGAAATTATAGAAGGGTCTGGAATAAGGATGACTAGGACAAGAAGGGAGGTGCATGAGAAGTGGATAATGATCACTGCTATGGAGGTTCCCCAACGGGGCTCCATTGCATATTATGGATAAAAGAAGAAGAACAGAGGGATAAGTCTATCGAGGAGAATGATCCGGTTGAGAGGGGGAAGTGGGTAGGAACAGGGGAGTTGATTAGGGAAAAGGTTAGGTTAAGTAAGATGTTTTCCATCCACTGACCCCGGGGATCTGTATGTGTTGTGCCGCATGTGAGCATTAAAATCCCCACATATGATGAGGGAAAGGGGAGTTGAGATATCATATCCTGTACTTCAGCTTCTGATATAACGGAAGATGGGTGAAGATAAATACTGCAGAGAGTGATGGGCGTTTCGAGTTCAATTCTGATGGCTACTACTTCCAGAGCCGTGTTTATATCAATGAAAGAGCTATCTATTGATGGGTTAATAATTATTGCTGCTCCACCTGATGCTCTGGCGGCGTCCGTTCTGTCCTTTCTATAGATGTTAAAGTTTTTAAACCTGTACTGTGAATTGATTTTAAAATTTGTTTCCTGCAGTAATATAGCCTGGTGGTTGTACTGAGTATTGATGAGTTTTAGCTCATCAATATGAGTATTGAAACCTCCTAGGTTCCATTGAATTATGGTGAAAGTGAATAGGATGAAGTTTAAAGTATTGAAGAGACAAGGATTATCTATAGGTAAAGAAGAAGATATATCTTCTTAGAACCCTTTGATTGGAGATTTCTATGGTCCTGATTAGGTTGTTCGTCTGCTAACAAGGACTGAGTGTGGTCATGGAGATGGATAGTTTTCTTTTTCGGTAGTTTTTTTTATTGGCAAGAGTACCCCGAACAGAAGAGTCCGAGGAGGATCTGGATAATGAAGGCGTTTTGGATGCAGGGAAGATGGATGTTTTGGTTTTGACTGGAAGCTTAGTGGCACTCAGCTGACCGCTTGTCGGGGTAAAGTTTTCGGGAGAATTATCAATATCAGATGGAGCCTTAGACTCAAGATCAAGGATGGGAGGAAGGGAGGACTGATGCTTAGTGGAGGAGCCGCAGCTCTGGGAAAGAGGGATGGGTGGGGACTATCGAAGGGGTAGTCGGGTATGAGGGTAGTTGGGTATGAGGAGGAGGGTGGGGATAAAGAGGATTGAGGAACTGGATTAGATTTGTTTATTATGGTGAAAAGTGGTAAGTTACACTGCGTCGAAACCGACAAAAAGGACCTGGAAGGGGTCACCAGATGTGATGTTACAGCTTTCTGTAATTCACGTTATTGGATGGATGTAGATAGTGGTATTTCTTTTTTGAGTCTGGGTAGGATAACCCTTCGACAATTCTTATTTTATGTATCTCAAACTCTCTTCTGTATATTGGACACCCTTTGTATCGTGGAGAATAAGATTCCTGACAGTTTACGCATACAGGCTGGAGAGAGCAAGGGGATTCACTGTGACTTGGATGACCACACGACGGACAAATATCAGCGGAGAAGCATCGAGAGGAAGTATTTTTGGCATTGGAAACATCTTAGAGCTGGAGGGATATAAGGTCGGACCCGGAGTACCATCCTGCATTTACTCTTGTTAGTAGGGTGTGCGTCTTAAAGGAGAGACCAAGCAGAGCTTTCGAAGAATTCTGTTCAGAACCGTTAGGGATAATTCTATAAAGTCCAAGTATGCCTTGATCCTTCATATTTTCAATGATTTTTTTGTCTGAGCAGTTAGCTAAATCTGCGCAGGAAACTATCCCTTTTATAACGTTACGATGTGGATGCGGAGAGACGGATATATCATATAAATGAAGTTTATTCATTTTAACTGCGATTATTGATTGTCTTTCATGAGCGACTTCTATTTGTCAGTGTTCCTAGTTGTGCCTGTATGCTTTGTGTATGAGAAAAAGTGATATGTTCTTAAAGGATTGGGTATCATCTTTAATTTTAATAATAAAAACTTATTGTACATTGCCGGCGCAGCCGGAGACTCAATTCTGGGTCTTTTGGACCGGCTAGGTGGTGTAGAGTTGTGTGAAAAAAATTTCCTAGATGCGTTATTTCACAAAATGGGAATGTCAACTGTCCATCAAGATTATGCGATCTCATGCCATTGAATAATTTATGTGGTTATGTTAAAACTCTTATTTACTGAGATAAACCCTGACCATTTTTTGAATTTAAAAGTGCACTAATATGCTAAAAGATCCGGATATTGCAAAATGGTAGCCAGCTTCTTGTGACCGCAATGAAGTAAATGGATCTAGACGGTTTGTGGAATTTACAGTGTGGCGTTATACTGCACTGTACAAAAAAGAACTGAAACAACTGCATTATTACAAATTAAACCACCAGGTGCTCAGAAATGTCGTTCATATTTAATGACTTGTTTGCTTCTAGGTGGCGCGCTGATCGTGTTAACTTTACGTCGAAGCTTGGTTCAGCGAAAATTAGTTGCCATGGAGCTTTTTACCGGACAACAACGTACTTTCTGTGTTCACGGGTATTATCAAAACAACAATTCGCTTATTACGGCTCGTCGTCTTTTTAGGACCGAGCAGAATGTATACGACATTAACGAGGTACCAAGTGTTAATTTAATAAACAAATGGATAAAAAAGTTTGAAACTGCAGGATCAACTCTAAATTTACCATCCAAGACGTCCAAGGTCAAGCAGAGGTGCAAACCACATTGTGTGTAAGTTGAAACTGATTTTATTATGCGTTTGACATTTGCCAATGAAATGCTGGAAATATTTAACATCTGTGATAATGTTTTCTTCGGTATCGAGGCTTACTTTCATTTAAACAGCCATGTAAACAAGCAAAACTGTAGGTACTGGGCGGAGGAAAATCCAAGGAAAACACGAAAAACCATTATATAGCCCAAAAGTTATTGCATGGGCTGCAAAGTCAGCTAAAGGCATAATTAGCTTCTTTGAAGTTGTTAGAGGTAAAGCGGTCAATGTCAATTCAGCTAGGTTTTGTGAGATGATACAATGTTTTTTCCACCAATAACCACAAGAATTTGAAGGATATAACGAAGAGAGTTGGTTTCAGAAAGATGGCGCTCCGTATCATTCCTCACGTGATTCTTTGGAGGCTGTATAGGAATTATTCCCAGGAAAAGTAATATCCCGTAGAGATGACATAAATTGGCCCCCAAGAAGTCCAGATTTAATTCACTTGATTTTCTCTTATGTTATGTCAAGAGCAAAGTTTATCAACATAAACCACGTATCATATTATAACTAAAGGAGACTATTGTTCATGAGATCCACTCGATATCCAGACATTTGTACGGCAGGGTGATAGCACATTTTCGATCATGTTTTCAAGAATGCCAGCACCGCGAAGGCCGACATCTTGACAGTATTGTTTTTGCTAAATAAATTTCCAAACACTGTACTATAATGTTATAATAATAAAATTAGTATACCTTAAATCGACTTCTATTAATTATACCTACAAAATGAACAACAATATTGGACACCTTGTACTTTCTTTAAATGTTTAACCCACTTTCTTCTTAGGCTATATTTCTTCAGAGGATACAATGTGTCATTAATAAGGTATACTTCATGCATAAATCATATTCAATCATGATCAAGAAGCTTTTTCGAGTGCGTCAAGATAGACTTGATGCGTAGATCATATTCAATCATAATCAAGAAGCTTTTTCAAGTTCAAGCTTGATCAAGCGGTTATTGAGTTGAAGTAGTGATAAAACTTCATTTTTTAAGACGATGATGGAAATCGTATTACTGTTACTAAGACTTCACATCTCGCCAGACAATCAGTTTATTGCAAGGAAAGTTTCCTGGCCACCAAGATTATTCAATATCACGCCGTTGGATATTTTTTGTGGAGCTATATTAAATCTCTGGTTTACAGAAATAAACCCTAAAAAAAAATCTCCAGACCAAACCGAGCGAGACATTTAAACGACATTATTTTCAAAACATAATACCCTTATTTGTTATTTAAGATAAAATAAAAATTATGGGATTATCAGTTATAGTTATCATTGTGCCTCATTATAAAGTTCTGACATTCTTATTGGATCGCTTGTTATATTAATTAATACTAAATCAAATATATTCCAGTTTAAAAGTTTAGAAGCCAAGGACTAATAATAAATAATATTTCCTAAATCATGTTCATATATCAATGGTTCAAAAAAAAATTAACTTCAAAGCCAATTACTACCATCTCCCACCGAATTAGTTCAGCAGCTGAAAGCGGACGAAACTATAAGTAGATCGCATTTTCAGTTGATTTCTTGCGATCGTCTTGGCAGCCATTACTGTACACAGCAAATTGGACATGACGGTAACTGGAAGTGGAAAAAGTGCAAAATGGCATTGTCGATTCGAATCCCTCGCGATGGATGAGCACTCAGGATGCACCGTACGTCATTTCAAAACTGCTGTTGTCATTGGCTCATTTGAAACTATTCATTCGTTCCGCTACCGTTGAGGTAACGATGCTCATTTTAGAATCAATGAAAATAATTGAGGATTAAATCAAAATGAAATTGTTTAAATCAAAAAAAGAAGCATATTGAACAATTTTATTGATATATGAGGGTCATCTAACTTCGCCAAACTTCATTCGTATTAACGTGAGTTAACCTTTTAACGTATTAACGTTAGCGTTTTAACGTTAATGTATTAATAGACGTTCACGTTTAACGTATTAAATTAAAAGAAGTTAGCTACAGTGGCCGTTAATTTTACTATGTAACTATGTTTGAAAGCTTTTCCAAATCAGAACTTCGGACACGAGAAATTAACAGGAGGTATTCATTGAATGTTGTTCTAGCTGCATTCCCTAATCAAGCAATTTCTCGAAGTCCCGTTACCTCCTCGTTCGCCATACATTTCCATGTAATTTTTTTTCTTTGAAGGTACTTAAAATCGCGCGTACATGAAGGTAAACCTTGTGTAAAAGAATTAAAGACTGCTGTACGTGATCGAATTGAAGAAAACTTTCGCAACTTCGTTATTTTTAAGCATTATTATTATATTTATATTATTATATTTAAGCATTAAAAATAGCATGTTACACTTATGTTAATAAATATGTTTCACAAAAAAGAATAATGAAGTCCCGTGAGCCATCTTGTATAACAAAATTATTTCTATAGTATATAAATTTCAATAGTTATGATTTTTAGAGCTCTCACAGTAGTAAAACTTTTCATATTTATTGAGTTGACAATAACGGTATTATTTAACATTTCTGAAAAATATGGCAAAGAGGGTTCATTAGTAAAATTTATGTAAATTGCTTTTTGCTCCTTAAAAGGAGAAAAGGTTCAAAATGTAAAAGAGAAAATATGTCATCATTTGCATTTATTATTGCTCTGAAATTATAACAAATACAACAAAAAATGCGCATTTTATATATTATTTCTAAAAATAGATTGATACAAAGAAAACACAATTTTTTTAAGCAATATTTTCCAGGTTTATGATTAAATATTTATAAAGAATTATCCAATAAGAGTCATTGATAATGTTGTAATTTATATTTCGTCTTGAAGAAAAAATAATGGCATTATGTTCTAAAAGTAATGTATTCAAATATTCCCCTCAGTTTCGTCTGGTGGAATGCATTCTGGAGACCCAATTTTCGATTTCCCCATCACAGATATCGCGTGGTATATTTTCAATTGTGGCCTGAATGTTTCATTTAAGGCCAAGAATTGTTTGTAGTTTATTTCTGTAGACCAGAGGTTTAACATAATCTCACAAAAATATTTCAAAAGAGCGTAAGATCGCATAATGTTGGCGGCCAGTTGACCATTTCACGAAATAACGCGAAAGGCGCTTTTCTTGCAATAAATCGATTGTCTGGCGAGATGTGTAACAGGTCGCACCGTCTTGTTAAAAAAAAACATTGAACGAAAATATTGTTATTGACAGTAACACGATTTCCATCGTGTTAAAAAAAATAAGGCTCTATCACTACTTCAGCTCAACAGTGCCTTTCTGAAGATGAAGAGGTAACTCCTGAATTACTTGAGGATTTGTATCGACTGAAATCTTGCAGTTATGTTTGTTCACAAACCCATTGAACCAGAGCTGCGCTTTGCCCAAAAAGATTATTTTTCCCTAAAGTGGGGGTCGCCTTCCAATTATTCTAGACCCCAATTCGTAAATATTCGACACATATGATGGCTTTAGTTGGTGAGTTAATTGAATTGTATAAGCCTTACAATGAATATTATAATGCAAAATTATCCAAGCAGTCGTCTGATAAAGGTTGAGTTCATTGAGAGAGGTTGACTCATGCAACTGAGCCAGTTGGCTCAAATTTATCTACGAGACGATAAATAAACCGATGGATTGGTCGATTATGTTGACTATACATTTTACGCAATGCTCGAAAACTGACGAACTGAAGACGCATTTTGATGGTAGATACGAATAATTTTTTATGCGCTGTTGGATTGCGTATCTATCCATAGTGAATTGACACAATTTATTGAACATAGCAGCCTATGAGTGACATTTATATTTCAAAAAGTATTGTCGCTATTACTGTTCTGACACCATTATTTTTTTTATCTATCTGCTATGAGTACAGCAATCTGCCCGGAAGCAATAAGCATTTGTTATGTTAATGACATTTGACAGGTAGAGAATCTCTTTAAAAGTTAAACTTAATAATAAAGTTTGTAAGTTCTGGTAATGTGAATAAACCCTCAAGAGAAGCCCTTTGCGGCTTTCCGATTCAGGAGCACATGGGTATGCCGTATGTCTTTGGTTATTAACACCATCGAAAAAATCAGCAAAAATTAACAAAGTATATTAAAATGAAGTGTTTTATTCAAATTCATATCTTGGCGAAATCAACAGATAAAAGCTTTCTTCCAACGGCATTTAAAAGGGAATTTAATGTACTTTCAGATACTTATTACATAATTCAGCTTTATTTAAAAAATATATTTATTTAGTTAGGTAAAATTCATGGTATGATGCTCTTCAAAAACCGATTCGGTCTCGCTTTCACTCTCTTTGTCGTCGAAATTATCAGCTGCCTCATATAACGCTTCAACTTCAGATGCACAGCGAGTACGAGAATGCGTGTTCATTTTGCTAAATAGAAAATGAGAGAAACCGATAAATAAATGTTGAAAAAATTATAAATTAAAGATTTGAATAAAAATACTATAGAAAATATAATATTTATGATTTACTTACCACAAACTGTGTCAAGATCGAAAAAACACACTATTTGTGCAAAAAGCTTATGTTAATAAATTGACAAAACAGTGACACAACAACAGCACTGGGTGGAGTATACCCATAGATTGACTACGGTCGCTTATATTTATGTTAATATTCACATCTTAAGATGGCTATGATGGGGGATCTGTAGTGGGGATAGTAAAAGTCATCCCTTCAACGTGACTATTTATAAGGGAAAAATACTTTTAATTCACCCCTGGATATCCCGTATCCAGTGCTTCTCTTGAGTTTCAATTTTTGTACTTGAGTGTCATCATGCGCATGTAACTTGTTGGCCAACACATTGGCAGCGCCGGCCCTAGCCCTTGATCAGGGTAGAGCGAGATTTTCTTTCGACGCCTTTGGTCAACGCTTTTATGTTAAATAAATTATCACTATCAACTTTTTGAAAAACCAAGTTTTATTTAAAAAATCATCACTTATCAAATTTAAATTAAATTGTAACTCTAAATATTACACTCATGCTTTTTTAATATAAAAGACCTTACCGCTATACATTTAAATTAGCATTTGGTGTTGCAGTTCAAAAGGCGCTATCAAAATTTTATTTTTTGTTCGAAATTATTTTTTTGCATTTGGCATTTTGTACTATATTGGTGAATGACTTCTTTAATAGAGGGCAGTAGCACGGCAGCGCTGGCTAATGTTATTGGAGACATAATAGGGAGCATCAACAATGACGCGCGAGTCATTAAAATAGTTTCTATTTTGGAACCTCTAGTGTGTAGATGGCGAAGTGTAGATGAACTACTGGCGGTGAATTCTGTAAGTCCCGATAGGTTTCAGAATGGTTTTGTAGAGTAATATTTTGTTGTCTAGAGAAAGCATCGATTTGCAGGATATGAACCAATGCATTTGACTAAGTTTAGACCGAGTTGTTTTCGTTTACATCTGTTCTTGCCCATATTTGTTCTATTTTTACTGTGAAAAAGTTTTGTTTTCGATTAATTTTTTTTTCGGGTTCCTTCTACCGTGTTTTAAGTGTCGGGAGGTTTTTTGGATTTTTGCCTATTTTCTTTTTCGATCCATCTAAATTCGATGTGGCTGACCCTGGCCATGTAATATGTTATATATATATATATATATATATATATATATATATATATATATATATATATATATATATATATATATATATATATATATATATATATATATATATATATATATATATATATATATATATATATATATATATATATATATATATATATATATATATATATATAATACAGTTATTAAATTGATAATAATTTATTGGCTCTATTTCATCCAAGTTGGGAAAAAGTTTTATATGAATTTTGTTGAAGAGAAAATTTTCGTGGATCAAATAACCCTGTTCTCTCAAACCAAGAAAAAAATTTTCTTGGGCCAAATAGCCGTGTTCTTAGTTCACGTTGGTAGCACTGTTTTTTATAAGAAAATATATTACCTAAGACACAATATGGTTTTTTACATTGGATAGTTTTTTACTGGTCAAAGTAATTAATTTTTTTGTAGTTAAGAAAAAATTTACTTGTTTCGAAATATTTTGCTATCTTCTAATTAAAACATTTAAAGAATTTAAACAATTCTTGGAATAAAAAATTTTAGATCTTGCTTGAAAAAGATATTACTGATATTAAAAATTAACAAATCTTCAAGTGATAAGTTTTGATTTAAATATGAAATATATGTCGACTAAAGAAAAAAATTTTTCTTTCAAGATTGAATTATTAAAGAAAAATGTTTACTTCGTTGAAGACAAATTTGATTTTTGTTACATATGCTCTAAAAGTCCAGAATATTTTGCCTGGTCTTTCTTTTCTCTGTGCACTTTATCAACACATGCAATTTTAGAGCAAAAAACTATTTAAATTTTAGTAGGAGTTGGGAAGAGTCTAATTTATGTATGCATATAGTTCTTTAAAGTTTAAAAACTCATATAGTTCTATATGGTTAACTTATCAGAATTATTATCGAGGAATATTCATCCTGAGTTGGTTTGCTTTATTTTAACTTAGATACGCATCAACTAGTAAGATTATTTAGCTACTATTATTAGCCAGTTTAGAGTTACAGCAAAAACTGGGCTCCGAATCAGGGCGATGTATTATAAAATATAACTTTCAATTAGTTTGTACATAACCTTTAGTATCTGGAATCATCATCATCGCCAAAGTAGAAGACTCAGAAAACATCCGTCCGTATCAAGTCTGGTTACTGATATAACTAAGGTATGATTCATTTGTCGAGTTTTACACTTGTTTGATGAATAAACGTAAACGCATAAACAACCCATAAATATCCAAATCGAAAGTAGGAGTTGGAACGCCGGAGTCGACTGTGTCAGTGGCTTAGCCACTGACGTCATGGTCGCCTCATTCTAATAAATGTCAGCCACTTTAACCTCCATGATTAATTAGTATTAATGATATAAATGCAAATACCACACCACATCGACCATGAGTTTTCCCTCGTTAATTGAAGTTAAGCGACGTGGAGCAGGGTTAGTACTTAGACAAGTGACGGCTCGGGAATCTGCCAAACAGTTGTTGGCTTAAATGGCCTATATACTGCATATATTAACGATATTATTGCATATATTAACGATATTATTATTGTAATACGTGTTCTAATATTTTGATAAAATGCATTTTCGATAATATCGATAATTCCCAATTAAACACGTTATGTTTTTTCATTTCAGTTGACAAATTACCACCAGGATTTCCTCAAATCACGGAATCACCACAGAACACCAAAGTAGTGGAAAATGGTCACAATACATTGCTCAACTGTGCTGCTACTGGTGATCCGCAACCCAAGATCACATGGCTGAAGACTATGATGCCTCTCAATATCAGCTTGAATCCCAGATACTCCATTCGAGAAGATAACCCAGGTATAGTACTTTTCGGATTAAAGATTATGATAAGTAATTTACACAAAACCCAAGATCTTAAAAATATTCATGTTCCACTGTAATAAAACTATTCCAAGGCTTTTTTCAATTACCCCAGCATCTTTTGTCATCGAATTCTTCTATAACTTGCAGTTTCGCAGAATTTATCGTTCATTACATTTATCGATTGAAAATTGAGATCACCACTTTGTAATTTGCACCGAAAGAAAATCACAGGCTCTTCCGTCCGTCTCAGGCCGTCTTTGCTTAAATAGAGTTTATTTAATAGAATTGAATTATTACGAAGAAATCGCGATTAAATATTGAGGCGCACCACACCGGGCACTGCAATAATCTACACTCCATTCATTTTGCATCGATTGGTCAAAACTAAATATCTTGTGTAGATATATTATAGAAATAAAATCATCGATCAATGCATATTATTATAAGTCCTTAAATTCCTTCTAAAGTGAACTTCGCCTTTAATGCATTTTCTGCATTTCTTGGACTTTCTGTAACATTCAAAAAATATTATTCATGTCACGTATAGGATGGTGAAAAAAGGCATGTAGCGGGTTGCCCGTAGAGTTCGTAGGGATTTGTATAATATGCGATAATCACATCGAAACAATTAAAATAACAAACATTATTTTAGGTTTATTACATTTATCGTTAGCATTACTGTCATTAGAATAATTTATTTACAAATATTCCAGTATGTAAACGTGATATTACTACTGTTGATAAAAATAAAGCTACATCAAGTTACATTTATGAAAAAATTACATCGAAAACACACAAAAAATTGAAATATTCATACTTTGACTATTGCGTGCATTCGTTTCTCCGTGTTGTTATCTGAAAACTACAGGTGTCGTGATCTTTAAGTTGGCGGTAAACAAAATACTGTCATCTCTTTCTAACATATTAGAAGTGTTGCGTTCAGGATTACCCGGCGTTAGTATTTCCCCCACTCTCCCGTAATATGCAAATGAACATTACTAATCCAACATAGATTTTTTGTTTACAAGCGTTAAAACGACAACTAATGAAAAATCTTCTCTGGACCAAACTTTCTGGAAAAAACTTTCTGAACAGCCCAATATTTGAAACTGGTAATAGGTGACTGAACCCTCCAAACGGAGATATTGTATACGAAATACTCTCGACAGGTTGAATTGTTTCACATAACTGGATCAGTTATGAAGAAAAAATGTAATGACTATCCCCGTACGACACAGACTCCAGAAAATGTTGAGAGAGTCAGAAAGCCGGTTCTTCAAGAGTGTTTGACGCCTCAGTAGGCATCGTGTTATACTATGCGGTCTATCTCGTCGATCGCTACTAATTCGAACTTTACAAAATAATAATGAATCCAAAACTGGTTGAAGGTGATTTTGTCGAACACAGACTGCTTTGTGACAGAATGTTTGAAATTATTGCTTTTGATGATGCAGTTTTCATGATGAGTCGTGAGACACATTCCTATTCGAGTGCTTATGTAAAGCGATTAATTTAGGACAGCACAGAACTCACGATAATTAACAGCGGAGATCTCTTTTTTTGCCAAGATTACAGTTTTATTCGCCATTTTGAAACCAAGAGTCGTTGGATCTTTCTTTTTTGAAGTGACTTCAGTGCGACATGGCAACAAGATGCATTCGAAATGTTTGTACAATCGATCAGCTACTAGGTTGTAACAATATTATTTACCTTTTATCCTTTGTTTATTAATATAGGATTAAACTTCATTCCTCAGAGGTTTAATCCGACTTCGACTTTTTGCCCTGACAAATAAACATTCCTTTTTCAATAGTAAAGTGATTCCACTGCGAAATATTCAGTCGACGGTTTTAACAAAAAATTTATCAAAAAGTGAACTATGTGAATGAAAATGAAATGAAAAGTCGCGAAATTAAGGCAATTTTAAGAAGGCAATTTTAAGATATCATTTAAAAAAAGCGACTATCGTAAGCTGATCGTAAAATTGCCGTATGCGAATGTGCCGTATCAATGCGCACAGCTCTGCTCTGGTTCAAAAAGTTCCGGGAAGGAAACATGGGTCTTCAAGATAGGCGAAGCTCAGGTCATTCACGGTCTCTCAATACCGATGTTTTAAGAGCAGCTATCGTTGCAGAACAAGCACTAAAAAACTTTGAGGGGAATTATGATTATCCGACACAATAGCTTATATTTCGTGGAATAACCGTCAGGTAAACATTTTTAACATTAAATAACTAAGGACTTCAAAAACGCAAATACTTTTACTCCAACAAAAATTACTATTCTCCAAGGAATTACAAATATGCAAAAATAAATGTTCGTAAGGGAAGTTCCGAATATGCTTTCCCTAGAGAGCATTGGTTGTGAGCGTAACGTCAAATAACGGTGCCGTCATTTGCATGACGGCCGTCATAACGGTGACAAATAGTAGTGGAACGTTTTTTCCCGTGTAGCGGTAACCATTTTAAAATACAAACATCCATCATCCTTTAAACAATTCTACTTATAGCCGTAACAGTTTACGACGGCAATTTATCTTATTAAAAATGCATGGGGCCGGGTATCAAAGAACACAATTCAAAATTGCTTTTCCAAATTTAGAATTACACACAGTAACTCTGAAAATCCAAAACGAAACGCAGAAAATTCAAATGCTGAAGTCATTTTCGGCTCGGATATGGAAAACTAATGATTTCAGCATCGGAACAGATGGCAGTATCGGGGACTTTATCACTGTAGACAAAGATTTAATATTGGAAGAAAGTGATGACTCGGTATGTCTAGGGGTTCCTATTCAAAAAAACAGTGTCTGATGGAACAGATGATGTACACACATAGAAAGACGGCGTTATTGATGCATATCAACAGGCAGTTAATGTGGCGCAGCAAATAAAACGCTTTGTTGCAGCACGTGACGACCTGCCAGTTTTGAATTTGATATCTAAGTTGGATCTCCACTTCCAAGATATTTTAATTGCCAAGACAAACAACTCTGCTAGAATATTTGAACTATTAGTCAATACATAATTTTTTTTTACATGTGCATGTGTATAATCTTCTTATAAATAAAAATGAATTGATGTTCGTTGATAAGCGTATCACTTGAGAACGGCTGGATCGATTTGGCTAATTTAAGGAGAAATGTTCGTAATAATCCGAATAAGGTTTTTAGGGAAAGAAAAATTGGAAAAGTTGCCCGGAAAATTGGTAAATTGGGGAAAAACTTATAGTACATTTTTCTATGGGATTTTTTTGTATGAACTCAAGATCATAACTCACGATTCGAACGATGGATATGCGTAATTCTTTTTTTGTTTTGTTCGTTATGGTCTTGGAAAAGTTTTCAGAAAAAAAAATTCGAGACAATGAAAGTCGGACAAAATGCAAAAATCATAATTTTTGTATGCATTCTCGATCATAACTGACGATAGAAACGACATGTTTGGTTGATTATTTTTTGTTTTGTTCGTTATGCTCCCGGGATGGAAATAATTCACTTGAACTTTTTCAATTGAAAAAATCTGAAAGATCTAGAGAAACATTTGGAAAAACGCATTCCAGCCTAAATTAAAATAAAATTACATTTGTTTTTACTTTTTTGTTGTTTCGCGATCTGTCCAACAAATATTGTTATTTTATTTCTATTCCAATTTATTTCCCTACGTGCGCAAATGTCGTTTGACAGCTGATTATCAAATTGTAAATCAAGCCAATCGGTTACATAGTGACGAAAACTTGATTCAGTTGTTTTTTTTCAGTTGAATTGTGATTATGTTGTAAGTTCATCGCAGTCGTTTCTTTAAATGAGTTAAGTTCCGTTGTTTTATCTCAAACAAATTTACCTACGAAATACGGTGAGTTTTGAAGTGACAAACGGTTATACAGTAACAACAAAGTGAATCAATTGTTCATTTTCAGTTAAATTGTAATTCTTCGCATCGCAAGTTGAGACGGAATCGACACAATTGAACTGAATTAATACAATTTAATCGCATTGTAATGCCGCCAATAAGATAGAGCAATTTAGGTCGCAGAATTCGCAATGCTGCAAACCAAACGAATTTTCGATCTAATTGAACTGTATAGCAACGCGAAGAGCGAAATGAAATTGAACGAAATCGATTACTACAAACACATTCAGCACGTACACTAGAAAAAGGAAAAAATGCAAACGAAGATGATATGCATCGAATGAGACATCATCTGTCAGTAGAAATCAATCGCGCGACAATGAATTTGAATACTTGTGCACAACAACAAACTGTTGCTTTGAATACTCATCGAGCTGCATTCTGTTACAATATGACAATTGATTACAGTGCATACCAATCCATTGCTATTGGATCGATGAGCGTTGTATGCCCACATTGTAAGGCATTGAAATACAAAAATAAAACCCCTGGATTGTGTTGCTACTGGCAAAGTCAAATTGGCGCCATTGGTCCCGCCACCAGAGACATTGCGTTCATTGATTTCTGGAACAGGAACAATATCTACACATTTTGGTGACACAAATCCAGAAATACAACAGTTGCTTCGAAATGACTTAATGTGGCGCAACAAATGTGCTTCGGGCACATCACACATTTCCATCATCATTTCAGCGGTGTACTGACGATAAAATTCATCTCGCATGTAAAATTTCCCATTAGCATATTATTGAATGTACTCCTCCTCAAATTCAATATTTATGGTCACGATCGTTAATAGATACAATGATCGCTCAAAAATACATTTTTTTCTCATTTTTACTTTGTATACACATTTCCAATAGCTTTTCATAAATTTACAAAACGATCACAAACAAATTTATTGAAATTTGGACAATTAATATATTACATATTTATTGTCAAATGTTTATTAAATTCACTTTTATGTCTTATCTCTCTTAGATGGACAAATTCCGTTTACTGTAGGTTTTACTATATATATATATATATATATATATATATATATATATATATATATATATATATATATATATATATATATATATATATATATATATATAGATATATATATAGATATATATATATATATATATATATATATATATATATATATATATATATATATATATATGGCCTTATATGCGTAAATATAGTAACAAGACTGGTGACAACAGGAGGGAAACAATGCTTGACTTTTTGGAGAGGATTGAAAATGATCCTCATTTTTAGAACGCAGTAGAGAAATTCGGTACGAAATGAGTGGCTACGGACCATCAAATGATCTATGGAGTTCGGAACAAGTACTCAAGAGTGTTTGCAAGATGATTGTCTACCTCCTCTCCAACGGGAAAGCCAAAGTCCTATAAGATCGGAGGCTACACCACCAGACTCATTACTTTATACAACTGGTTTGATTGATGAACAGCTGAATAAACCATATTCAGTACTGTCGGGCACTATTCATTTAAATGACAATTGAACCCATCATTTCGAAAAGGGCACGAGTTCATTAAATTTTTTCAGGATCAAAAAAAAAAGATAAATGTTTCTTATAAAAAAAACATAGAAGTTCATAAATAAAAACGTCTATAATTTTTTGTGAGATTTATTTGTTATAAAAAGATATCATACAGATATCTTTAATTAAAATGTTTGGATTAATTTCGTTTTCGAAGTGACTTCAGAGGTGTACAAATTTCAAAGTTTTTTTTTAGAAGAAATATTAGTTAATAATCATGATTTTCTTTATATTCACTATTTGCTTAGATTGTTGACCATGCAAAAACCTCTGTATCAAAAGTTTGGTACTTTTCTAAAATATATTTTTCTAGATTTTTCTAATATGTCATTATCTTTTCATTGATTCGCACTTTACCAGCATATGCTGGAGTATTACTTGATGGTAAGGGCGACCTGGTGCCCATCCTCTGTAAAAGCTGGAGTTCAGAACTGATTAAAAAATCTATGGATTAATGTGTTGTCACATGACCTTGTTTGGACTTGGAAAATGTGCCTTGTGAAACCTTGGAAATAGCAAAAGTCATTTTTTTGTCCTTGGGTGCGCCTCGGCCGTAGGAATCCATAGATTTCACTAGTTTCTTATAACGGTTCGGCCACCATTTTTTTTATGTCTATATATTTTTTTTATGTCTATAATATCTTCAGTTTCGGGCCTTCTTATTTCAAAATTTGCATTTGCCTCAACTATAAGATTTTCATACTCTGTTCGTTTAAACATTCTATCGTTTGGCAGTAATGAATGACCTCATTTGGGTATGTAATGTTGTAACTCGCTTATATTGTTATTTTGTTCAGCTATCAGTGATAAAAGAACACGGACCATGGCATGATTCCGATTTTGGCCAGCACAACCATCTAAAAATAGATACAGTTCTTCGGCGTTATTACCAATATTTTTTTTTATATAACCTAGTATAAAGGTACCTACTTCGTTGGTACCTTTGTTAGCGACTCCTTCACAAAAGGCTGCTAAATACTGATTTAGCAGTTTTCAGATCATAAATGTTCTACTAACAGTGTCAGAGTATATTAAAAAGCGAACGATCATCTTTCATCAGAGGCTAGAGCAATCTCCCAGCACTGAACATTATCTACTAGGACGCAGAAACATACATACAAGACTGAAGAGGAAACTACCTCAAGATATGTATTTAGAATAGATTTGTGATGTTAATGTTAAAACTTTCATTACAACACTGTCTTGTAGAACAATTGTAATTGTTGAGCAGACATTTCCATAAATAAAAAAAAAAGATCATAAATGTAAAACTCATATAGCCATAGTTGACGTAGATAAAAAAACTCCTACACTGGAATATGGGGAAGTGGCAAATTTTGCATATAATGAAATACAATCCCATACACCTTTGAATCAGTCTTGCACTTAGTTTCCACTTTCTTTATTTTTTGGTAAAAATGATTTGCTTCTCTTTTATGGATATCATTGTCGGCTTGACAGACGCTTTTTGCATTATCATTATGTGGATATTTTAGTTTAATCTTTAACTCTTCACGCAGTGCACATACATCAATATGGTTTCTACCAATCGATAAACTAAAGTTTTCCTGGAAATATTTTGAGCAAAACAACAAAAACAGCTAGTAATCCAGTTTGTTCATATAATGTGTGTATAATATTCACATTGACTTTTTCATCTAAACAATAGGATGATTCATCTTTATTACAACATTGTACATATTTACCAGGAAATTACTCAATATGCTCCTGTATTTTAATGAATGTATTACCAGATACAGCATTGCTCCGTGATCCTTCTGATTTACCTCTGTGATCTATGGGCAATGAGCAGCCCATAGTTTTTAATAAATCACATAAACGTCTAATTTGTTTCTCACACATTACAAAAAATGCTTTTTTTTGCATATTTCCTTTTGTACCCCTTCTATCTTAATGTGATATATGAAGGTAAATTCCCTTTTGTTAGGTTCTTCAGATCTTTCTCTGTATTTCCTTCTTTTCAATCAATGCCTACAAGTATATGTCTTGGGCATTTTTAGTATCAAAATTGTTAACAAAAGGGATAGTACTTTGCATGACATCTTCAGATTATCTTCCATAAACTCAAAAAGATTTACCACTAAACACCCTAAACACCGAATCACTTTTATTTCTCGGCGCATGTTTCGCTAACCATATTAGTATCATCAGGAGATGATTTAATCTAATTCTAAAACTAAACTATGTTCTATTTATATGAGAACCCTAATTGCTAATCTACTACCTAGGAAACGTACTACCTATCTAATGAAACGTATAAAAAAGGATACAAGAAAAAAGGAAAGAAAAGGGGGAAAGGAGAACAAAAAGAAAGAAAAAAATGAGCCGTGAAGTTTACTGACCCTTACATTAATAATTGAAAAAGTTGACTGAATGGAATAGGTCCTTTATCCCTGTTCATGATTTTCTTGCATTTTTCTATTTGAATGCTTTCTATATATCCAAAGCCCTATTGTTATTTACACTTTTAAACAGTCTTAAATTACTAATGTCCATATTGTGGTCATGTTCGATTGCATGCTGGGCAACACAAGATCTTTCATTTCTCCCATATCTAACGTAGGCAATATGTTATTTATATCTTGGATTACCCAGGACTTCTTTTAATTTATTATATGGTTTGTATACAACCTTAATGTCCACTTTTTTAAAAATGTTGTTTACCCCTCGTGTTAATTAGGCATCAAACGGTATTACCATGAATTTATTTTTGTTTTTGAAAAGTCGAAGACTCTTTCAATAATTTTCTAATTAATTATGTTCTTATCATAACTGTCCAAAAAAAAAATAATTGAAAAAAGTGTGATTTGTGCCCTCTTCGAAATGACGCGTTCAATTAATCTGTTTATCAAATATAAAAATGACAACAAATACCACTATGAGTACTAAATTACTAATAAAAAAATATCAATCTTGGAAAACCCGTTATAATAAAATGGCTACTTTGTTAAGGAAAATAAATATTTCCCTATTTTTCAGTTAAATTTAAACTTAGGAAATAAACAAATTTTAATAAACTTCAGAAGTCGCGTAATTTCATTCTTGTAATTTGCTGAAAGCTTTGCTGGCGATGAGACAACAAAATACTCCGAAAGCTATTAAAAGACAATCATAATTTCGCAAAATTACGAGGAAAACACCGTTTATTGTAATTACGTTCTTGTTTCATTTTCGTGCTTAAAAAATATATTTTTATCATATTATGGCTATAGCTTATTGCAATGACGAAAGTGAAGTAAATGAGATGCACTAAATGTGTAGATTGAAAAGGGGAACCACTACAAAATTTTTTTTGTACTTTTCCAACTTTTTTGATATTGTTTGCTCATATTAGATTAGTCCACACTACAAAACCACAAATCTATTATTACTCATTTTTCTTTAGCATCAGGAGATCGGCATTTTAAAATGAATATTAATAATTATAGGTGTTTTTATAACAAATATCTCTAATGTCATGTCGAACAATTCCGAATTATTAGCAACGAAGAATTATCGACTTTTCACGGCATTTTTCGTTGATATCACCAGGATTATACTGTATATATCTTATGATGCTCTCATATGAATCTAATATTCATCATAATTCTGTTACGCTAATCCTCATTAATTATAATTGTTTAAAAAAAATTTAGTGAAAAAAGGTTAGTGAGACTTCTTGACGATAATTCAGAGCAAGGTCTAATGTTTTAGAATCATTTTAATCCCTCCTGTCCCAAAAGCGAGCTATACCGCATCGGACATAAGTTCGTTCCTATAGGTTGTGAGGATGTTTCTAAAATATAACTATGTATTCTTTATTTTCAATATTATGGCGGTGTTAAGGTCTTGAACACGATGCACTGTTTATTCCAGAAAAGAAAGCTAACGAGAACACAGATTTAATAAATCATAAAATTTACCTTGCAATACTCAACGGTAGTGAGCAGAACAATAAACTAGCATACACTTCGAACAATTGTAATCATAGTAAGAAAAATGGCTTTATAATTGTTTGTAGATAATGTACACTCTATATTGTGGGATAACTTACATAAAATTAAATCTCCAAATAAGGCATTGTTTTAAGACACTGTAAAAAAACAACTTGGATGAGAAATTAAGAAAATCGAAAGATAGCCGTACAAATTCAATATATAAATTGGTAGTTCATAAATTTGTAAACGCATCTAATACTCAATATTAAAGTATTGACAAAACTATGGAATGGATTGATTGGTTTTCACTTGCAACATAAATGCATGAGTCATATTTTAGGCTGGATTGAATTTGAATTCAGGGATCTAGTGATTCCTAAGATAATAGAAATAAGCTAGTAAATAAATCCTAGGAGCAACACATGTTAATACAACTCACAAACCCCGCCGCCAAACGACAGCAGTCGACCCTGATTATCCTTGAGACCATTCAACACGGAAGAGGTAGATAAAGCCCTGGAATACACCAAATCTGCCCACGCCCTATAGCCCTATTAAGTTCAGACTACAACCTTCTAGAGAAACTGTTACTAAACTGACTAGGCCCATTGACACTGGAACATACTCCTTTTGAACACTGAAGACATACTCGGTACTCGCACCTGTCCTGTTTAGTCTATGTATCTCAGACATGCAACACACAACGTCAACAAAATTTGGGTAAGCCGACGACCTGGCTCTTGCCACTGGCAGTAAAACCATAGAATAACCTAGTGCATACTATCAGAAGACATGCCTGTATTGCGAAAGTATTTCGCTGGCCGGAGACTAATCTCAAACATGAATAAAACTGAAGTGTCGTGTTTCTACCTCAATAAGAAACAAGCATTGTTACAAACAATTTAAAAAAATTAAGAATAAGCAATAAATTGGGCAAAAAATGACAATGTAATATTGACTAATCGAGATGAGCCTCACGTATGGCTGACAAATATTATTCAGTATGTGTATTTAAATTCAACATGAAAACCGAAATGGTATTCTGTACGCGAATATAACGATGTGTTTCTTATTTACGAAGAAGCAGCCACCAGATTAGAAATGTACCAGGACTTTTTCAACGTGTTTGGGAAAATAGGTTAAAAACATGCCAGGCTTCCATAGACTCAAATGATAAACATTTTGAAGAATTAATTCAATAAACTATTAATCATGTGCTTGTTCATGTGACGTGAATATTTCAAATTATGTGTTATGGTGTGAAAAATTTGCGATAGAAATTTCAACTTTGATATCAATCGACATTAATATAATGCAAGTTTTCTTTTATTTTTCTAAAAAAACAAACCAAACTTATGCCAAAACATATGGAATAAATGGCTATAAAAATGTTACATTTTATTTTGAAATAATACCTTAAGAGGACAATGAAATGAAAAAATTGAATTTTCCTAAGAATGAATTGACAATTGTAAATAAAATAAAATTCCGCGAAAATGGCTGCTTTTTGGATGCAGCTTATAAATACATACATACATGCATCCATATATATATATATATATATATATATATATATATATATATATATATATATATATATATATATATATATATATATATATATATATATATATATATATATATATATATATATATATATATATATATATATATATATATATATATATATATATATATATATATATGCAGAAGATGTATATATGTGCAGATATGAATTATTTGGACTGCGTCTCATATGTATATATATATATATATATATATATATATATATATATATATATATATATATATATATATATATATATATATATATATATATATATAGACTATTAGTCCTCCGGGAGTACATGTCCGATCGTTTGTTTCCGTTTGTTGGGAATGTGCAGTTGTTTCGCCAAGGTCACACTTGGCGTGTCTCAATCTCAATCTTCAATCTTCAGACACACATTGAAAATACCAAGTGTGACCTTGGGGAAACGTCTGCACGTTCCCGACAAACGGGACACAAACGATCGGATGTAGTCCCGGACTAATAATCTAATGTATTCTTCCATTCGCGAAAATCTACGAACCAACATATATATATATATATATATATATATATATATATATATATATATATATATATATATATATGTATATATAGTTTTGAGGCACTCATCGTTGAAGATTTCGCCTCTCATTTCGTTGGATGCTAAACAGAAAAGGTGAACGCTTTATACAAGATCTGGAGAGTACGACGGATGCGGAAGATCCACCCATTCGAGATCATTCATGAGGTCGTGCGTTGTCGTGGGGCAAGATGACTTGGCCTTGTCGATGCAGTGGCCTTGTCGATGCAGCCAGTCTTGCACCTTGTACTGAAAGAAAAGGTTCAAAGTAGTCGCCGATCTATTCCATGCAAAATTGGGCGCAACGTACCCAAGAGTGCGCGAAATAGTGTTAAAGGTCTTCCTTAGTAGTCTCACCAACCTGTTCTATGCGATCAATAATTTCTTCCCTTGTATTAATTGGCATTTTAAAAACTATGTTTTTCATGTAACTCCATAAAAAGAAATCACAAGGGGCTATTTCTCGAGTACTTGTTGTTGGGTCTTCATCGACAAGATTTAGAATTTGGTCCTCCCGTTGCACGTTTTCAAGTACACTTGGTATTCCGCGTGCCCCTCACAATGTTCCCCCAAATCAGCGATGTCTGGCCCTTTGCCCAACCCGAATAAATGATTTCGACAATGGGTGACCCCGAAAAGGAAAACGTTAAGCTTCTGGCTAAGATGCAGCATTGGCATCGTGGCCATTCTGTCTTTCTAAAAATCATGGTAGATATCCACGTTAAAATTGACAATGATAAAAAGAAGAACTTGTCTTCTGTTCGTTTTGAATTTGCGGGCGATTAAATTTGTTTAAATTATTTTAAGGGCCGGGCTTGGGTTTTTAAAAAGGTATCAAAGGCGGCAGTGGCGAAATTTTAGAGTTACTTAAAAAATGAAATTAGAAAAAAAAGTGTTTTATCGAGTTTTATGCGCTATTAAAAAAAAGTCTCAATTTAGGAATCACCCTCTATAATCTACAACACGCACTAATCATTAGAAATATTTCGGAAATGTTAAGTATTATCAATATTTAATTTATACATGTTATCTATGTAAATAAAAATGTAATTGTTCGTTTGTGCAAAATATTAAATTGGTAAACAAAGATGCGATTCCCGTAATTAACCATGTTTCGATAAAAATATGGGACCTTGTAATGACTTGTTTACAGAGCAATTACACTGGCATAGCAAACAATCAAAGGCATAAAAGTTGATGCGTGCCCGAAATAAAATGTATAAAATGCAGCGAGAGTTCTGGAAATATCTTGTTATTTTTGTGTGCTTTGTCAATAATCCATATTAGTGAGTGATAAGTCATTATTTTTATAACTATCCATTAGGGTTTCACACCGAAGATTCCAATAGAAGAATTTATCTATAAATCTGTTGACAAGTTAATTTATTGAAACTGTGCGAAATTTGGTATATCAAAATGTCTGAATCTAAGAAGAAATGCCCGGCAGTACAGTATTGAGAAATTTGTATTCGTAATATTTTCAGCTGCTAGTGGTGGTGTTGCAGCATTATCAGGGTGTCGTAAAGGTTTCATAGCAACTTCACAACAACATTTGCAACAAAATTGAATGAACGCTTGCATACTTTATTGCAGTATTACTTTATTATATGCTCCATTACTTTATTAGATCATTAATAAGATTAGAATCAATATGCTGAATGACACAAGACAAATGATTATTTGGCCAACTTTGTAGTGAAACTTATGAAGAGTATAATGGCTTCTCTCTGCACACAGAAGTTCGTTGGTTCTTAAAAGGTATATGTCTGAATCATTTTTCCTCAGTACTGAACTTCCTTGAAAACCGAAATGAAAAATTGCGTAAAATCTTGATTATATCCAAAAATGACATCACTTATTTGACAGATTTGCTTAAAATATTTAATGAAGTCAATTTACAATTGCTAGGTGATGCCACTTTTCCATATTATCAACAGTCTCTGTAAAACAGGAATATTTAAGTGTTACCAACACTTGAACGTTTTTCATGCTGAGTTTACTGAGCGATTCCAGGATATTTTAAACATGAATGTACTGAGTTGGGTTTTAGATCATTTCGCATATGTAGATACATTAGAATCATCAAATTTAGAAAAGGAACTGGTTGAACTCACAACCAATGAAGAAGTAAAAGTAAAATTCAGAAATGGATACCAAAATCAATACAGACATTTTTAACTGCGTTTCCTTCATCGTATTTGGCTAAACGTGGACTTAATGCCATAGCTCATTTACTGTTTAAGAAAAGGAATAGGCTCATTCCTGAGCATGGTGATTTGCGACCGATGTTAATGAAATTGAAACCCAATATTTACAAACTATAAAAATTCCACAAGCCTCAACCATCTCATTCATTTTTTTATTTCTTATTGACTTGTGTTTATTTTTAAATTTTTAATGAATAATTCTTTACTACATTTGATGGCATTTTGAATTAATTTATACTTTGTGATTCTTAATAGATAGACATATAAAATTGATATAGATAATGCGCGATAAAACATTAATATTCTTCCTTAAGCTCAATATATTTTTTCCAGGGGTTCTCCAATTCATTGGAGATTCACAGACTCACATTCACAGATCGACTTGAAACTTCACATATGTACATATGAAGGAAGAAACTTTAAAATCTAATAAATTATTTAGTTATTTTACTGCTCTATAGGTATCGCGCCGCGAACTTTTCAATTCACCTAGCGTATTATATTTTCCGTTCAAGATACTTAAATGAACATACATTTGTAATAAACATTGTACAGATTCTGATACATATTAAAGTTCGTCGGAGACACATTTTGATAAAATGCATTCCTCTCAATTACATCTATGTAGTACCATTAGCAATACATTTAATACAAGAAGTATATATTCTATTACAATAATTTAAAGAATCCCGAATACGTTTTATGAATAGTTCATGGTTGTATGTGGACGACGAAGGATTTTAATAATTTCTAGTGCAGCATTCTTAATAATTTATAGTGCATGTTGGTCTTATTTTTAAGGCACCCCGCGTGTGGATGATGCTGCATGCGATATCTGTTGCGGAACCGCCCACCGTCAGATTGTACGTTATGCGTGCAGTGGTGAGCGATAATTCTTTTCGCGAGATTAATTTTGGTTGTCATTGCTGATGATATTTTGCAGTTTTAGTATTTCTCGTTAGAAGTATATTTTCAGAATGTCGCATACGAGTCCGCAGGATTCAGAGCAATTAATATATTTTTAAAAGGGTTACCGACCGGAATACTTGATTCCTTATGGGTTGTTGCAACAGTTCCCGCCGTTTTTATAATATGTTTGTTTGGCCGCCATTTTTATTTTGTATGTAAGGTTATTCAACTGAAACAACGCAAGCCACGGCAACAACAAGGCCAAGTCATCTTGCCCCACGACAACGCACGACCTCATATATATATATATATATATATATATATATATATATATATATATATATATATATATACATATATATATATATATATATATATATATATATATATATATATATATATATATATATATATATATATATATATATATATAGTTTTGAGGCACTCATCGTAGAAGATTTCGCCTCTCATTTGGTTGGATACTAAACAGAAGAGGTGATCGCTTTGTACAAGATCTGGAGAGTACGATGGATGCGGAAGATCCACCCATTCGAGATCATTCATGACGATTCGAGATATTCATATATATATATATATATATATATATATATATATATATATATATATATATATATATATATATATATATATATATATATATATATATATATATTATAGATTACGGTCCATACCTTCAACATGGTATTTCAGTATGTTGAAATATGACAGTACAACCTCAAACACGGCCCTCATTCCCCGGAGGCCAAGGGGCAACTACCTACGGCAGCGGGAAGACCTGCCCCAAGGCAGAGGGTGCTAAGAATCACCGGGTTAGATCAGGCTGCCATTGGACTTTTGACATTGCAACGTTAAATATACGGACTATGAAAACAGAGGCCCGATTGCAAGAACTGTTAATCGAACTTGACAACATACATTGGGATATTATTGGGCTCTGTGAAACACGAAGGAAGGGTGAAGAGTTAATCAAACTGGAACCAACTGGACACGTACTCTACACTCGAGGTACGGAAAATGGCCGATGTGGCGGAATAGGATTCCTCATCAATCGAAAGCTGAAGGACAGTGTGGTAAAATTTGAAAGTACATCCGACCGATTAGCCCAATGCGTCATTCAGCTGAATAAAAAGTTTAGGCTTCAAATCGTCCAAGCTTATGCACCAACTATAAGCCATAAAGATGAGGAAATTGAGGAATTTTATGATGATGTGGCCCAGCTTTTATACAAGGAGAAATGTAGGTACAAAATCCTGATGGGTGATTTTAATGCCAGAATTGGAACAACAAGAACAGACGAAAATGCAACTGGCCCATATGGAACTGGTGAGCGAGACAATAGAGGTGACAGATTAGTTGATTTTGCTGAAGGACAAGAACTATATATTATGAATTCATTCTATAAGAAAAATATCAGCAGAAAATGGACATGGAAAAGTCCATCTGGGCTCACAAGCGAAATTGACTACATCATGACCAACGATAAAACAATATTTACCAATTGTTCTGTCCTTAACAATTTTAATGTTGGAAGTGACCACCGAATTGTACGAGCAAGGGTTCGGATTGACTGTCGAAAAGAGCGCGAAAAAATGGTAAGATCAAAGAAGGGCAAGGTGGATTCTGGAAAACTGCTGGAGAGAGGAAGCGATTTTGAGATTGCTTTGTCAAACCGGTTTGCTGCGTTACAAGATCCAGAGGAGGTGGAAATATCAGTTCAATATGAAGAAATCGCCAACAATGTACTTCAAACGGCTGCTTCAATAGCACCAGAGGAAAAATGTCTCAAACAAACAAAAATCTCCAGTGAGACCATTGATTTAATGAAGAAACGGCGAGCAATGAGAAATGCAGGTAGTCCTTTTGGCAGGGTCGAGTACACTGAGCTCTGCAAAACTATAAGAAAACGTATCAGAGAGGACACGCGCCGATTCAATATGCAGCTAGTGCAAAAAACCCTGGAAGAAAACAAAGGAATTAACAAAGCTAAACAGAAGCTGAGAAACAAAAGAACGCAAATATATGCTTTAAAGCGTGAGGATGGCACCGTGTGCAGGGCGCGTACCGAAATGTTAGAGATTGTCAGAAGGTTTTATTCCCAGTTATATGAAGATCAGAGCCAGTTAGGGACAGCAATACCCACGGAAGAACAATATATAATACCAGATATCCTAGTGGAAGAAGTAACAAATGCTATAGAATTGATGAAAAACGGCAAGGCTCCTGGAAAGGATAGTGTAACTGTCGAAATGCTAAAAGCTGGTGGTCGGACGTTACATAAAACACTGGCAAAATTATACTCAAAATGCCTCAAAGAACAAAAAGTACCTGACTTATGGAAAAATGCAGAAGTGATCCTTTTACATAAAAAAGGAGCACAGGAAGATTTAAAGAACTACCGTCCAATAAGCCTCCTATCAGTGATGTACAAAGTTTTCACTAAGATAATTTCTAAAAGAATATTAAAAAAACTGAATGACGCACAACCAAGAGAACAAGCAGGATTCAGAAGTGGATTCAGTACAATGGATCACATCCAGGTTGTACAGCAGGTCATAGAAAGGCACAACGAATACACCATGCCACTGTGCTTGGCTTTTATCGACTACGAAAAAGCATTTGATTCCATCTCAAAGCATGCGATAATGGATGCACTGCTTAGCCAAGGTGTAGAGAGAGCCTATGTAAACCTATTAGAATCGATATATGATGGAGCTACAGCCACAATTCACCTTGATGATCTTGAAGTGGGAATTAATATAGAACGAGGTGTACGGCAGGGTGACGCAATATCGCCTATTCTTTTCTCGGCTGGCCTTGAAGAAGTATTCCGTAAACTGGATTGGGAACAGGATGGGGTAAAGATCAATGGTGCAAACTTAAACCATCTTAGATTTGCAGATGATATTATTCTCATTTCACAAGACCCAGAGGAGCTGCAAAGACGCATACAAGAACTGCAAAGGGCTGGCAAACCATTTGGCTTGAAAATAAACCTGGAAAAGAGTCAGGTTATGTTCAATAACTTCGCTCAGGACAGAAGAATTTCAGTTTTAGGAAGGGATTTAGAGATTGTGGACAGCTTTGTATATCTTGGGCAGAGGATTTCCATGGAGGGGAATA
Source organism: Cosmopolites sordidus (assembly GCA_031761425.1). Lineage (NCBI taxonomy): Eukaryota > Metazoa > Arthropoda > Insecta > Coleoptera > Curculionidae > Cosmopolites > Cosmopolites sordidus. The sequence continues at coordinate 880,384 of JARFXV010001665.1, forward strand.
CCGCCCGGGAGGTGGAACGGCGTGTTAAATGTGGCTGGCAGGCATTTGGTAGGCTCAACATAGTGTTTAAGAGCAGACTCCCACTTTGCCTGAAAAGAAAAGTATTCGATCAGTGCGTTCTACCCGTTACGACATACGGAAGTGAAACCTGGACACTCACATCGCAATCAATTCAAAAACTTCGGGTGGCACAGAGGGGAATGGAAAGATGTATGCTTGGCATTACAAGACGAGACAGAAAGTCCTGCGCATGGATCAGGGAACAAACAAAAGTCTGTGACATCATTGGAAGAGTAAAACAGTTGAAATGGAGATGGGCAGGCCATATAGCGAGGCGATGGGACGACAGATGGACCAAGGCAATCCTGGAGTGGATACCGCTTGATCGCAAACGTCCGCGAAGAAGACCGAAAGCACGATGGACTGATGACATCGTTAAGTATATTGGACCCGAGTGGCAGAGGAAAGCCCAGGACCGTGAAGGTTGGAAGCATGCTGAAGAGGCCTTCATCCTGCAGTGGATCGATACGGGCTGATGATGATGATGATGATATATATATATATATATATATATATATATATATATATATATATATATATATATACGAATAATTCTTTACTACATTTGATGGCATTTTGAATTAATTTATACTTTGTGATTCTTAATAGATAGACAAATAAAATTGATATATATATATATATATATATATATATATATATATATATATACGAATAATTCTTTACTACATTTGATGGCATTTTGAATTAATTTATACTTTGTGATTCTTAATAGATAGACAAATAAAATTGATATATATATATATATATATATATATATATATATATATATATATATATAAAGTAAAGAATTATTCATTAAAAATTTAAAAATAAACACAAGTCAATAAGAAATAAAAAAATGAATGAGATGGTTGAGGCTTGTCGAATTTTTACAGTTTGTAAATATTGGGTTTGAATTTCATTAACCAAATCACCATGCTCAGGAATGAGCCTATTCCTTTTCTTAAACAGTAAATGAGCTATGGCATTAAGTCCACGTTTAGCCAAATACGATGAAGGAAACGCCGTTAAAAATGTCTGTATTGATTTTGGTATCCATTTCTGAATTTTACTTTTACTTCTTCATTTGGTGTGAGTTCAACCAGTTCCTTTTCTAAATTTGATGATTCTAATGTACCTACATATGCGAAATGATCTAAAACCCAACTCAGTACATTCATGTTTAAAATATCCTGGAATCGCTCCGTAAACTCAGCATGAAGAACGTTCAAGTGTTGGTAACACTTAAATATTCCTGTTTTACAGAGACTGTTGATAATATGGAAAAGTGGCATAACCTAGCAATTGTAAATTGACTTCATTAAATATTTTAAGCAAATCTGTCAAATAAGTGATGTCATTTTTGGATATAATCAAGATTTCACACAATTTTTCATTTCTGTTTTCAAGGAAGTTCAGTACTGAGGAAAAATGATTCAAACAAATACCTTTTAAGAACCAACGAACTTCTGTGTGAAGAGAGAAGCCATTATACTCTTCATAAGTTTCACTACAAAGTTGGCCAAAAAATCATTTGTTTTGTGTCATTCAACATATTGATTCTAATCTTATTAATGATCTAATAAAGTAATGGAGCATATAATAAAGTAATACTGCAATAAAGTAATGAATAAAGTATGCAAGCGTTCATTCAATTTTGTTGCAAATGTTGTTGTGATGTTGCTATGAAACCTTTACGACACCCTGATAATGCTGCAACACCACCACTAGCAGCTGAAAATATTACGAATACAAATTTCTCAATACTGTACTGCCGGGCATTTCTTCTTAGATTCAGACATTTTGATATACCAAATTTCGCACAGTTTCAATAAATTAACTTGTCAACAGATTTATAGATAAATTCTTCTATTGGAATCTTCGGTGTGAAACCCTAATGGATAGTTATAAAAATAATGACTTATCACTCACTAAGTATTTATCACTCACAAATATGGATTATTGACAAAGCACACAAAAATAACAAGACATTTCCAGAACTATCGCTGCATTTTATACATTTTATTTCCGGCACGCATCAACTTTTATGCCTTTGATTGTTTGCTATGCCAGTGTAATTGCTCTGTAAACAAGTCATTACAAGGTCCCATATTTTTATCGAAACATGGTTAATTACGGGAATCGCATCTTTGTTTACCAATTTAATATTTTGCACAAACGAACAATTACATTTTTATTTATATAGATAACATGTATAAATTAAATATTGATAATACTTAACATTTCCGAAATATTTCTAATGATTAATGCGTGTTCTAGATTATAGAGGGTGATTCCTAAATTGAGACTTTTTTTTAATAGCGCATAAAACTCGATATAACACTTTTTTTTCTAATTTCATTTTTTAAGTAACTCTAAAATTTCACCACTACCGCCTTTGATACCTTTTTAAAAACCCAAGCCCGGCCCTTAAAATAATTTAAACCAATTTAATCGCCCGCAAATTCAAAACGAACAGAAGACAACTTCTTCTTTTTATCATTGTCAATTTTAACGTGGATATCTACCATGATTTTTAGAAAGACACAATGGTCACGATGCCAATGCTGCATCTTATCCAGAAGCTTAACGTTTTCCTTTTCGGGGTCACCCATTGTCGAAATCATTTATTCGGGTTGGGCAAAGAGCCAGACATCGCTGATTTGGGGAAACATTGTGAGGGGCACGCGGAATACCAAGTGTACTTGAAAACGTGCAACGGGAGGGCCAAATTCTAAATCTTGTCGATGAAGACCCAACAACAAGTACTCGAGAAATAGCCCCTTCGGTTCAAAGGAGACCCTTTTCAGACATTGGACAACATTGAAAAGGTAGTAACCGACTAGCTGAAAACAATTCCAGTATCGGAGTTCCAGCACTGCCGTGAAGGGTGCACTAACCATCTACAGCGCCATGTGGTTTTCCAAGACAACTACTTTGAAGGAGACCATGTAGAATTATAATTTAAATCATATAAAGTCAGTTTCATCTCACTTTATTTATACACCTCGTGTATTCAAAAATAATATTGTTTTAAACATTATTTCCAGATTTATTAACACACAGGTATATTGGGGACACAACTTTCCTTGTGTATAATTTTATTGAGTGATTTTCTTATTTTTTCCCCTGCAAATTTTATATTAATATTATAAAGATGTTTTGGGAAATTTTATTTTATCTTATTTGCATTTATTTTCCATTGCATTATACGAATTTCAAATGATACAATGTCGCTGTCAGAATTACGCCAAGGGAACGAAGAAGTCGTTTAAATTCCAAACCATTCCGGTAATCCATGTTCTCGTTCAACATACTTCAACTTCACTTCGTGCATTAAACCATCGCAAACAATTATTTTCCCAATATTCCCAGCGATATTTTTCCTGTATATGTACGCGCATGGTTTAAATTTAATTTAAGCGACAGGAAAAGCGACACGGGCACGCTTGAAAGACGATCCTGCACGGGAGAGCACGCCATCCGATACCGTCTCCTTCCTACGATATGGAGTGTCTTCGTAGGACCGTTTAAGAGCGAGTGTCAACTTCTTACACGTGTGCGGGCGTTCGGCAAACAACCTGAGTGCACTCAAACTTTGTTGAAATAAGTAAAAGACTGCTCGTAAGGGAGAAAGTTGGTTTTTGGGGTGGTTCGGCCTTTTAACGCTCCTAAAATGTCGATAATGGTTTTGTTTAATAAATCTTGAATTATACACAAACCCAATTTACTTTCACGAAGAGCGGCTGAAATTAAATAAGCAGGTCTACTGAGAAATTATAATGTAAACAAAAATCATTAAATATCGGGTTTTTCGGAAAGTACGGAGGTATTTTCTTAAGAGACAGAGAAACGCAAATAGTTTATGTAAATATTTATTTAGCCTATTATGTAATTTGTAGCGTTTAAAAATTATCGGCCTCTACAGGTAGCATTGTTTTGCGCATATTTTGCTTCAAAGCACACCTGCATACACCGCGATGAACGCCAAGGCAGTTGAAAACATCGCCTCGTGCTGAACACCCGTCTCTATACCAAAAAGACGGACAGCGACCTAGTAGTCGAAACCGCAGTAGTGCCGGTTAAATAATCCCTCCATTAGAGATACAGCTGATTTTAGGATGCGGACATTTTAAGATTCGGGCGTTTTAGGATTCGGACGTTTTAGACTCAAACGTTGTAGACCCCGTATGTTTTAGATACGGGACAATTTAGTTACCAAACATTTTGATGAGGTACATTTTTGGTACCAAGTGTACGACTCCGTACATGTCAATAACCATGTCAGTAACATGTCAGTCCATCACAGGATAAAGGCCAGACTTTATTCTTTTGTTGGGATTTAATATGCAACAGGGAGGAAAGTCATCCTATTCTGCTAGAAATTCAGGAACTTTCGAGTCATATTGCAAGTTTGGAGGAATACATTTTTTGCATAAGATGACTGAGGTTTATCGGCAGTCTCAAACGTTCGATATTTTTCCTAAGGTTATTTATCATTTCTCCACACACCGATATTATTATGGGGATCAGTTCCACACTGGTTAAACTCCACACATGCTTGAGCTCTATTGAGAGATTTTCATATTTCCGGACTTTTTTCATTTCCGGTTTTCCAGATTTTGCGTTAACGGACAACCCACATCAACCACAATGACCTTTTTATTTGTTTTATCAAACAATATAAGGTCTGGCCTATTATAGTCTATTACCCTGTCTGTAATTACTGACCTATCCTAATAGAGCATCCAATAACTGGATTGTAAAATCGGTTGCGGGGGATATTGGTAGTATGGTAGTGGATTGTTGATGAAGTTGTATTTAACCGCACATTCCCGGTGTATAATTTTGTGTATAATTTCGATTAAGATAGCCGGATTCTAATAGTGTTGAATATCCAGCAGTTATGTGGTATTTAGTCTCTCCAGGGTTTCTGCATTTCCGACATACGTCATTAACATATTTTAATAATATAGTTTTCCTAATTTCCAGTACGAATTACGAGTCTTGTATGGATATTATGAAGCCCTCTGTCTCTTGGTGGACCCAACCTCTCTTTAGCCAGTTCAGCGAGTTATCTTTATCTACATGTGTGTAGTCTAAGGCAGCAAGAAATCTACCATGGAGTACCTTCTGCCGCCAGGAAGTATTTGTTTCAGCAGAAGTATTGATGTTCGTTATGAACTGAATTATTGATGAATTTATTTGTGTATCACTTAGGTTTAAGGGTGTGTATCCTCGATCTGCCTGAATGATACTCCGTACTAATGCTTACTTCAGTTTCTAAAATAATCTCGCATACGTTGCTCCTGCTTATTACATATTTCTTTTATACTAATGGGACCTCTTCCCCCTTCTCTTCTTTTCAAATAAAGTCGTTTCAAGGCGTGTGGGTAATGGTAGCTAAATTTCGATAATATTCGGCGAGTAAGGTGATCTAGCTTTCCTTTCTTTACAGTTACCGTAACACATGTATCCAATCCGAAGGTCATTTTGATATCCGCGCTTAATATTGCTGCTGTTTTGATAAGTGACTGTACTCGATTTGGTTTCTGCTTAGAGTTTTATATCGTCCATAAACAAAAAATTACTGATTTTGGCATTTTGTTTCAAATTTGGGCGATATCCATGTGATGTTTCATTGAGCAGAAATGATAATGGATTAAGTGCCAAAACGAACATTAATGGACTCAATGCGTCACTCTGGAAAATACCTTTGGATATATATGACCAATGTTTAAATTTCCAGTATGTAAATGAATGATCCAGCTGGACATGTCTGTAGTGAGGAAATCTCGAACCAAAGGATCAATCATGTAGAGCTCCAGGACTTTTCTTAGCCAGTTATGCGGAACAGAGTCAAATGTTTTGTTATAATCCAAGAAGCATATATTGAGATTTTGTTGTTTTACTTGAGCTTGCTTCATTATCACAATGTCGATGGTTAACTGTTCCTTGCTATCCAGGGAATGTTTAATGCATTCCTTCTGTTATGGTGTAATCAGGTTGTTGTGTATACAGTATTCGTATATCTTATGGTTTATTGCTGATGTAAACAATTTATAGATTACAGAAACACGTTATGGGTCTGTAACTCTTAGGGTCGTCTCGGCCACCTTTTTTAAAAGCAGCTAGGTGTTTCCGCACATGAGGTACGATGGGAAAACACTAGAGTTGGATAATATATTATTGAAACATTCGGCCCATATACTATTCAGACAATTAAATATCTTCAACCAAAAATTTTGAATTTGGTCAGGACCAGGCGGACGCCAGTTGGGCAAGGACTTGGTGCATTTCATAATATCATCTTTTGCGAAGAGAACTGGAGGCATCGCTGCTAAGTTCTGAGTGGCATTCTCGACACGCTCAATCCATTCTGCGTTATTATTAAACTCTGATGGAAATTTCTAAATATTTTTCCAATATGACAGGAATCCTTCTTCAGATTTGGGGTTTTCAATTGCATACTTACCTTCTGCAGGTTCCAATCCGCAGTAAAAATTTCTTTGCTTTCAACAGAAGTCAGGATTTTGTTCTTTGCATTTATTCGTATCATTGTATCGCCGTAAACGTGCCCCTTTAACCTTACACTTTTTTCTGATTTATCTCTATATAAAATTAACTATGGTTTATAGACTAGAACTCTGAATAGACTTTTTTTTATTATTTTTAGTATTATTACAATACTTTAGTATTATACACTATTCAATCACTTTTTGTTTACCATCATTTTGAGTTTCAAGAACGCTAGATAAGAGCCCTTATACCTTAATACTGTTAGTTAAATGTTGAACACTTTCATTTTCATATGACGACTTTCCTGTTTGCCAATAATGGCCGTTTTTATAGTTTGGTTACATGAAAGAAATTTAAAGTGTAATATTTGAAGTGTATGGATCTAATCCCACGCAAAGCATAATTTTCTTCCAATGAAGGTCTTCTTTAACCGTATTTAAAACGTTTGACCCTGACAACCTCATTTTTTTTTTCATTGCATGTTGTTGTACACTGCTATATCACATACCGTAGTACATGGGATCTTTGGCTTTAATGACCTTTATTTCTTTGGCATCAGTGCTTGCAGGACGGCCAGAGCAATGCCCGTCTTCCGGGTCAAAGTTTTCGCCCTCGAACTGACCAAACTACTTTTGCACCATGGCCTTCTTAACAGAATCCTCTACAAACCTAAAACAACATAATTTGACGTTAATGCAAGTCTTCGACCAACATTTTCAATTTGAATTAACTTGATTAACTGAAGGCAAATCAAAGCGAATCTGAAAGTAAACGTTGCAAATATCACTGAAATTAATATATAAATCAATAATTATGATTAATATATAAAGTAATAAAATAGCAAGCGCTAAAAGAGCTACTAATGGAAAATCCAACCAAGCTTTCCGGACTACCCCATATTACACCGTTGTCCAGAATAGCTATAACAACTACGAATGGTAAAAGATGTGATATTGCAATTTTTGTGTTCACAATTGTTTTGGTATTTTATTTATAGTATTATTAAAGACATTTATTAATTTCTTGACCAATTAATCTGCGAGCAAATTGGCTAAACTATATGTAGGGTATAGTCAAGTCGAAAGCAAATAATTTCTTCGACGCAGAAATTTTACGTGGGTTCATGTTTATTTCCTTTTTAATGATGAATTTTTCAAATATAGCTCGTACAAAATAAAAGCAATTGCACGACATTAAGCACGTGATCAACATTTTGACTGCCCTGTTGCCAGATTGTGATTAAAAAGATCATAACCTTGCCTTAGCGAATCATTTTTACAATTGAAACTTTAACAACATTTATAAAATCTACACCAAATTAAATGCAAATTACTAAGTAAGTAAAAAATGTAATAAATGTTGAAAGCCTTGCAAGTGTCGTCGATTTAGTAGCTCTAGATAGATTCAGCATATGTAAAATGATTTTTTCAAAAACCATCGACATTTTTTAATATTTGAATGGTTTTTAAAATAAAAATATTATGTAATTACCAATGACATTTATTGATATATAACATGCAAGTATAAAACAGAAAAAAACAATATCTGTATGCACTTATATTTTCATTAACCAGAATCTGAAAAATACTGGCTGGAATCACTGCTATTATCTGCAATATTTATAATTAACGGAAAAACTTCTTTTCGATCAAGTATATGCTCTCTGTTATACCATTTCATTATTTCATTTTTTGTGTGCTTGTTGTTTTCTATATGCTATATTGTTTTCTATATGTTTCTTTTTTTCTTGATCAAAGCTACTTTCCTTTCCTTCAAATCAAAAATTCAAAAAATCTATACGTTTTAGGGCAACCTTGGAAAGTTTCATAAGCTCGTGTCTTGGACCATCTTTTTTCCATTTAATACCTACTTTTTTAATGTATTGCACAATGAGATACGGCATCTATCAAACAGTTATTTCTCTTTTAATTGCTCATGTAAGGAATTCAAAGTTACATGTTGTCCTGAAAAAGAGAATAATACTGTGAGTTTCTACGTATAAATTACATATCGGATTAAGAACAGTCTTTTCTGCAATTCTTAGGTTACCAATACTTACTGTGTTCATATATGGTATAAATGGTGTAACAAATAGAACTTGTATCCAAAGCTGCAGTACTGGTAACCCTATTAGTAGAACTACGATTTCTAGGTGATTTTATAACTTTATTGTTTTTCACCTTTTGTTAAATAGTACTAACAGGAGACATATTCAACCTTAAGGCTGCTGCAACACGCTAAAAAAATATTCTAGTTTCTATAGTATACTATATGACTTAAACTAAACAACATATCTAATTATCTAATGGACCATTATTGTCTCGTTCTTGTTCAAAATAGTGATCAGAGATGCTACTAACTGTTGACATATGACTATTTAACTGATTTGGCATTTTGCAGGTGCGACTCTGACAATTATAACACCTTAGTAGTTCTTAAAAGAACTGTTTTCGATCGTAAGGTAAAGAATCAATGTAAACATATATATATATATATATATATATATATATATATATATATATATATATATATATATATATATATATATATATATATTGTATTATCTATATATGGGATAACCTCCAAACGTGTCAATAAATATCAACAAGAAAAATATGAAACTCAACAACATCGCATATTCTGCCAACCGAATACAGCCGCTAAATTTGAAAGTTGTTGAATCCATTCCATTTGATTCTTATTGAATCATTGTTGAATTTATGTAGTGGCATGGTTGCTGTTCTTCAATAGCATCATCGATGACGTGCAACTGATTTTGTTTTGTACAGGCTATAGGTACTTTATCGAGGCGCAAATGAAAACCGTTGTGAAAGAAAGAACTTTGATTCAGAAGATGCATTATCTTTTCTAATAAAATATTGAATCATACTGCTGAGTATCAACCGTTACATTCGTAACTCACCTATAGTGTTATGAATCCATTTAAATGTTAATACGCAATATAAACACTGGGGTTATTCGAAAAGATTTCGACTTCACACGGGAGATGGTGCAGGTCTCACCAAATGATTATAATATGCGTTAAGTATAATTCGTTAAAAAGTGTACTGGAAAGTTTCAGACGAATATTTTATCTGCTTGTTTGTGGCGATAGAATAAAGCAAACAAGTTTTGACATTTTCTGAAAAATGGATAGAATTGAACTTGTTATAAAGTATTTTATTTTAAAGGGTTTAACCCCGACAAATATACAAAAAATTCTAAAATCAACTTTAAAGGATTCTTCCATTTTGTTTTTGATACTAAAAATTGAACTACTGGATTTCAAACGTTGTCGTACATACAATAAAGATGATAAGAACTCGGGATGCCCAAAAACCGTTACGATCACCGAACTCGTCACAAAAATCTGCAATATCTTATTAAATCATCGCCGAATGAAGATATGGTAGACACCCTTCTATGACCCCGATAGAAGGCAGGTCTACTCAGGGACGCAATCCTGCTCACGCCAGCAATATATCTCTCCCACTTCCTAACCAGGAAGGAAATATGTCCCAACCCCACGAATTCCAAAGTTACACCATATTTTATCCTACCCATATCCCTACCATCTCCCAACCCATCTAGCCAGTGAGGAAGATTGAGGTTCAAAAAACCCTTACGAGCAAATGACGAATATCGAAAGCAATGGATTTGGTCCCCAGGTGGGTAAGGCCCACCCCTCCGAGGAGGGGTGTCTCAGCGAATTTGGGTACCGGTAGAAATTAGCTTGTTAAAACAAAACATAAATAAATACGACTACTACAATGCTGTTCCTACAACGCTACAACTTTGTTATCGGACAAGAGAATGACTGAACTAGAGGAATAATTGAGAAAAATAAAATGGGACATCATAGGTCTCAGCGAGATTAGAAGGAGAGGAAAAGACGAAAGTGCTTTATATTCTGGGAACATTTTCCTACTACAAGTTCGACGAAGGAGATGTGGAGGGCTTCTACGACGACCTTAATACAGTTTTGTAAGAGAGTCCGAACCATTACACTCTTATGTTGGGCGATTTAAATAAAAATATATATGGAAGAAGCAACATGAGGCGGAAAGTTCACTCGGTTATTAGGATTATGTAGAGAGAAAGGAGAACGGTGGCACATTGTTGAACAATCTACAACTAACTCTTTTCGCGATGAATTATTTCTTTAACAAGAAACCACGAAATAAATGGACGTGGATAAGCCCCGATGGCAAACATAAGAATTAAATTGACTTTATAATCACAAATATGAAAAAAATAGTCCATGACGTCTCGGTACTTAATACATTTACAATTGGCAGCGATCGAATTGTGAGAGATAAGCTAGCTCTAAACATTAAGAAATAAATAACGAAACTCATAGCCAACTCATAGAGAACAATTTACCAAAATAAAATAGAAGAGAACTTCTAACAGTCATGGAAAATGAAAGTTTAAACATCGAAGAACTGAATGGTTCTATAACAAACAGAGTTAAAGAGGCAGAAAAAATCGACTGCTCTATCAGGAAGAAGGACGAAAAGATAAACCAAAACACCAAAAAGCTTATGAAGGAGAGAAACGATTTAAAGAAGAAAAATGGAATAAATTATCCACGACTACGACAGTTAAATAAAGAAATTTTGAAATATGTGAAAAATATACAGAGATATAGAGAAAAATATAGAGAAAGGATATAAGAGAATTTAACTCCGCGAACGTAAATAATATCATAGAGAAAAACAAGAGTCTAAAAGTTCTCAGACGAAAACTTTATCAAGCCAAGAAAAACATTTGTAAACTGGTGAACAAACAGGGCAATGCCAAAACCAACAGAGAAGAAATTTTTAAAATGATAGACATGTTTTATGCCAAGTTATATAAAAGACAAACAGAAGGAACCTTAGATAACCAAATAACTAAAGTTTCAAAACAAGAATTAGAGGACATCCCAGATATTACACTCGGAGAAATAAAACGAGCACTATTTGAGATGCAAAACAACAAGTCCCCCGGGGATGATGGAATAGTCATAGAAGCTATCAAAATAGGAGGGAACTAACAATCCCAATGGAACAATGCAGTAATAATATTACTACATAAGCGGGGAGACATAACGAATATCGTCTCCTATCTCACATATACAAGTTATTTACCAAGATCATCACAAGTCGACTATGCAATAAGCTAGGCTCATACCTGCCACGAGAACAACCTGGCTTCAGGACAGGCTACGACACTAATGACCACTCCCGAGTATTGAAAAGTCTCATAGAAAAGTAAATGGAGTATAATAAACCTCTAGTGTTTTTCTTTATAGTTGATTAGAAAGCATTCGATACAGTGGATTAGTACACGAGGTTAACAGCTCTATCAGATTGCAGAATTGACTACCGCTACACTGCACTCATCAAACGCATTTATGAAAATACCACTACAAATGTCCGACTCCACGACAACCCAGACAATTTGATATAGGAAGAGGTATTCACCAAGGCGACACTGTGTCCTCCTAGTTCTCACATATAGTGCAGAAACTTCAACAATAACAAAACCGACAATTATAAAGACACGGGTGGCACAACTAGCAATAGAACGGACAATACTGGGAGTTTCCCTCAGAGATCGAATACCATTATACAAAAATACCAAACCAACCGAAGTGACAGGTAGCCAAAACAAATCCTCGAATCGAGACCAAGGTAGGAAGCCTTCAGAAACAAATGACCTCCCCCCACCGGATGGACTGATGACCTAAAACGCATCAAAACAAACTGGATGAAGGCGGCGCAGACCAAAACACAGTGGAATGTCTTATGGAGGCCTACACCTAGCAATAGACTTCAATAGGCTGATGATGGATGGATGGATGGATGATCGAATGAAGATTCGCGAAATAACCGACATTGCAAACATCTTAATGGATTATGTCGTCTACATTTTTTACAATATTTTGTGTATAGCGAAACTTCCTGATCGATAGTGTCTCCTTTGCTAACAGTCCACTCAAAAAGCATTTGAATGAACTGTTCTCAAGAATGTTAAACTTATTTAAAGGCGATTATGCTGAATTTCTTCAACGTTTTATGACAGTAGATAAAACATATATTCACTATTACACACCACAGATAAAGCATCAGTCCAAACAGGGAGCAGGTGAAGCTGTACCAAAGAAAGTAAAGCGGTTCTATCTGCAGAAAGTTCTGAAATGTGATTGCATTTCTGTCCCGTCTGTGATTTTCTGAAATTTGGGCGATGTGGTGATTATAGACTACCTGACAAAAGGCAGAACCATCACCAGAGAGCACTACGCTTTACTACTTGGCCAATAGAAGAGTGTTATTCAGGTTAAACGTTCAGGTAAAACTTCTGACAAAAAAAGTGCTCTTTTACCATGATAATAACCTTGCACACATTGTTGGTCGAAAATTCCATGACATAAGCATAGAAGTGCTTCCGCATGCACCTTATTCACTAGATACTTCCAGTGATTACCGTATCTTCCCAGGTCTGAAGAAATAGCTTGCAAAATGAAGATTTAATTCAATTGACGAAGTCAAAGCTGAACCAACCGCTTATTTTGTAAGGTAGTAGGTATTCAAAAATTGGAAAGTTTAGTCTAAGTGGATTGTATTTCAAGGTGACTACGTAAAAAAAATCTCGAAAATCTTGCCAGACCGAGAACTTTTCAGTCGATCGAAAACTTCTACTGGACATAATGGATACCGGACAAGTTAATTAACTACACCATTTATTTGATAAATAAAATATTTTAATTTTTAAAGTATTCTCAGCTTCAGAAAAGACTATTTATTTTACTAGAACTGTACTTTATCTTGCTAATGACTATTTTACTAGAATATATCGTAAACAGTCTCGGCAGCTTTTATGTCAATAAAATCTAAAATTGGGTATTATTAAATATCATATTATATATAATTTCGCAATGTTAACCGAACAAGAATGATTCCCAATTTGATCCCTTTTAGTCCGAAATAGTTTTAATGTAAAACAGCCTTAAATTACGAATTATTAATGCATACCAATCTCACCACAAAATACATTATTCAAAACGATCCCAAAACTATTCCGAATTATTGTCGATGAGATTGCCTGGCTACATTGACACCTTCGACCCTTCGGATATTCCTCGATATCTACGTGCTGACCGTTTGATATCTCATTATGGAATTTTAATAATTTTTTCAAACGCTAAATACTAAATGATTCGTTCCTAATTTCCACGCTTATATTAATATAATCCATAACTTCGGACCTTTATTTAATTACAATGTCTAACGTAAATTTTGCAACAACTTACAATCACCAACAAAAACATTTTTAACGTTTAGAAGCAAATGTAAGTGTGAAGGTGTCCTGATGACACTGTCCTGTTGACAAATGATTTGTTTCTTCTGCAAACTGGGTCTTTTTGCATGCAACTTGTCAAAAAGATTTGTATATTTTAGAGACATTTGAGAAATTCTTGATCTGACAAAGAAAACAATATTTTTGAGATTTTTTTATTTTTTCAAATACTAATAAACACTTTGAAAACTAGTTTTAGGGCAAAAAGTATTCATTCGCGCACTAAAAAGTACTGAATTTTATGACAATCTGCCTTTATCCTTTTATCGTAGATGGAATTAATTGAAAGTCAACAATATCAGGCTGCTCCTAGAAAAATATTTACTTTACTTGAATTTAGAGTTGACGCAGATCTCATTTAAGGTTTAGAATAAAACTAATAGCAAATATTTATAATTTAAAGGTTTGTAGAATAAATCATAATACTAATTTACTTCCTCTATCTTTTTGTGGGAGAGTGATTAATACATCCACAAACAATTCATGGAATTTCCTAGATTTTTTCAAAGGTATAATACGAAATGATCGATTTCTAATTTCCATATTTATATTATTCGCGTGCTGAATCACCTAAGTTCCGCCTCCTACGACGGCGTTAGAGGCAGTAGTAACAGCGGCAAATATTTGTTACGGATTGTTTCGAAGTCGATACGAGATCCCCATTAATTTGAGTTTGTAACGCGAATCGTATACATTAACGGTGGGAAAATGACCGGAAGAGGTCGAATTTCGACCGAAGCGTTTTCAGTTTTGACTGTAACAGGGCGTTTGCACGCCACACTTCAATTTCCTGGACCTGGATTTCGAAATATTGGCCAATCTGTACGGTTCCGAAGGTGTAAACTTGTCTTCCCAATTTTCCTTTTATTTATTCAAAATTATAGGAAAATTTCAACGTAATCAAATATGAACATTCAGTTTTATTACTTTAAACTATACCGTCTGATGAATCTGAAAAGTAAATCTGTAAAGTTTTTTTTTATAATAAGCTCATCTTAATACCCCAAGATTGGATAAAGTTTTGCCAAATAGTAGATTAGTGGGTGGCCTCTTGATATTGACATGATTAGAACCAATTTGAAACCAAATCTTGTGAAACACGAAGCTCGAAGAGATTTACCACTAAACACAAAATCGCTCTATTTAACTTTTCGACGCGCATTTTGCTAATTATGTTAGCATCACCAGGAGAAGATCAATTAATCACAACCGTACTTAATGAACCATGTAAAAATTATAAACTAAATCATGGACCGGGATAAAGGACCTATTCCATTCATTAGAATTGTTAATGTAAAACTAGGTTAATCTCACGGTTCATGATTTTTACACACTTTGTTAAGTACGGCTATCAAACACATAAACCATAGTTTAGTTTTAGAATTAGTGAAACACGCATTCAAAAGTTAAATAAGTAAAAAACGTCATTTGGTGTTTGGTGGTAAATCTCTTCGAGTTTAATGATTAAGAATGATCAGATATAATTATCTTACTAAATTAGGATTTATTATAAACCTAAACTTTACATACTGTTACTAATTGAATGGAAGATTGTAATGCTATGTATATTTCCTCTTCTTCTTCTTCGGATGAGCCAACACTAGACTACGAAACTATTAACACCCTCTTAAAACGGACTTATTGGCTCTTGTACCACTTTTCGAAAAACCACTCTTGTACCACTTTTCCAGTCATGTGTTGGTTTTAGGGTTGTTGAAAATGATTTTCGTAGGCAAGCCAGTTATGTCGATGATACTGATTACTCTTATTCAATTAAACTTATATGGTTGTCCATATAGTATGTCCATACCTGTTCAACATTTCCATTTAATATGCGTTTCAACGTGCCATTCCATTCACGTTATTGCATGCGTTAGCACATGCATCCGAACGCAGGGTAAGACTCATGCCTCCCTCCTGTCCACATGTTTACGTCAGATTCATTCAACATAGCGAGTTCAGTAAAGACGTTTTTTTTAAATGTCAAAAGTATTTTATTTTGTAAGTACCTACTGTTAACTGGGTAATTTCTGTTGCATGTATACATCTGACATTGTCATGTTAGCCGGTATGAGTGCTGCTGTGCTGGTGTTAATAAGAGCACGGTACCACTCTTTTCCCATTTTTTCGTTCATTTCACGGTCTATTTTCCATTATCTTCTATTATTGTGCCTAAACACTTATAATTTTTTACTTGCTCCATTACCTTCCCATCGAGTACAATATGTTTTATTTTTGTGTCTGCAATTATCATTGCTTTACTTTTGTCGATATTTATTTCCACGTTTACTTTTCTTAGCTCTTTGTTATATATCGCTAAGTTATGTTGTAGTTTTTCTTCAGAATCTCTAATAGGACCATATCATCAGCGAACAGTAATTCTTATGTTGTCATTGTTTTCATTTTTCCAAAATCCTGTTTTTGTATTCTTGCAATTTGCTTTGCTATTTTTTACAACATTGTCAATAACTACTGAAAATAACATTGGACTTATTACGCAGAACTGTCTTAGGCTTATTCATATTCCAGTCTGTTGGTACTTTCTTTTCTATTACGATATGACAAAAATTCTTCCTTTGTTATTTTCCCATATATTTCAGTTCTGCTGTGATTTCGTCTTGCACTGAAGTTTGTCAAAAAAAATGATTACTTTCCAAATTATATATGTATTTTTTGTTCTTAAATACAGGGTGACACAGAATAACGGGAATTTTTGAAATGCGTAGTGATAGCCATGAGCAGATGGCCGCACTGCCGGACAGCGACCTTGAGCAAGTAAACACTTCACAATTTTAGTAACCACGAATCAGTGGAACGGGCAACAGCGTGCGTTAGCTATAAAAATGTTTTATAAAAACAGTGATAGTTTGGAAGCTGCACCGAGGGATTTGCAGCGTCTTTACAACTTAGGACGTCATGGTGCCATCCCATCAACACACGCGATAGAAAGTTGGATTAATAACTTTGAAGAGACTGGATCTGCCTTAGAGAAGAAACAGACAACCAAGAAGTGCTCGTACTCCACACATCATTGATGTTGTACGCGAGTCTGTCTTTCGGAGCCCATGGCATTCAATTTATAAGAAAGCAACTGCGGTTGAAATGTTCCGGGAGAGTGTTCGTAGAATTCTTCATTTAGATTGAAATTTCATCCATACAAGCTGCAGATAGTGCAACAACTGAAGGAAAACGATTACCAGTTAAGTGCGATTTCCAGTGCGATTAGAATTCCGTCAACAAATGATAACAAACATAAACAATGACGATGAATTTCTAAGTAAGTTGTGGATGTCAGATGGGGCCCATTTCATCTAGCAGGTTACGTGAATAAGCAGAACTACCGTTACTGGACAGACAGAAATCCTAATGAAATTCATGAGCGCCCTTTATGCGCTAGTAAGGTGACAGTATGGTGTGGTGTTTCATTATATGGAATCATCGGACCCTATTTTTTGAAAGTGAACAGGGGATCACAATAACTGTTAATAAGAATCGTTACGTGGAGATGTTACAATCTTTCGTTACACCTGAATTGAAAAATTTTCCACACGTTCAAGAAAACTGGTTTCAACAGGATGGAGCAATATCATACACTGCACGGTAATCAATGGAAGCTGTGCGAGAATTGTTCGGAATCAGTGTGATCTCAAGATTGTGTAACGTTCCCTGGCTCCCTAGATCGCCAGATTTCTTCGTTTGTGATCTTTCCTTGTGGGGCTGTCTCAAGAATAAAGTGTACACGACTCGACCAAGAACTCTGGGTGATTTAAAACAGAGAATTCAGGATGAAATTCACAGTATCCCAGCTGAGATCTTACAGCGGTCAATAAGAAATCTCAATAGCAGATTTCAAGAATGCATTCGTACAGGAAGACGGCATTTAAAAGATGATTTTTACGTCGTTTAAATTACGTTTATTACGTTTATTAATGTTTCTTAAATGGCAAATTTTAAGGTTTCAATTACTATGAATAAAATGGTTTTTCTTCCATCACTCTTGCTTTTATTGGGTTGTTAAAAAGTTCCCGTTTTTTTGTGTCACCGTGTATATAATTCAATAATTTATTTAACTTAATAAAACTAAACTACTTTAAATTAAATTTGTAAACTATTGCAAAAACTTGCAGATTATAACAAGAAGTTGAAAGCGAAAGCGCAAGATACCCAACATGGGTAGGAGTCGGTGCGCTACCTCGGCGTCTCTTCGTGCATCATGATTTTTCCTTGCGCCATTGATTGTCGTTCAACACTGTATGCGTCTAACCTTTCAATAAATAACCTTTCAATAAAGCCTCTTGACGACCAAAAGTTGAACAAGTGTAATTCCGTTCGTAAAAATTCTCTTTAAATTGTTTATTTTTTGTTGGATCTGTTTTTTTTTTGTTTATGATTCTAATATATTTTACAGGATGATTCTTTCCCTAATCTGTTATTTCAGTAACAG
The DNA here is from genome assembly GCA_031761425.1 of Cosmopolites sordidus. Classification (NCBI taxonomy): domain Eukaryota; kingdom Metazoa; phylum Arthropoda; class Insecta; order Coleoptera; family Curculionidae; genus Cosmopolites; species Cosmopolites sordidus. The sequence goes on from JARFXV010001665.1 coordinate 898,751, forward strand.
TTTTGTTCCTTTCATGGTAAGGGTTTATTTCAAGTAAGGGACCTCAAGTTTAATGATTGTATTATAGTATCTCAGTTTTACAATGATTGGTATAATTTTCTTTTAATAAGTCTTCTTAAGACCCTCTCGTGCAATGTTTAAATATTTTTGAAATTTTGATCTTGTTGGGTAAAATGTGTCCTGGTGTTGATGCATCTTTGACCATAAAACCTTCATCATAAGATAACTGAAGAGGGGGCTTGGCGGCTCTTAATTGAAGGGTTTGATTGAAAGTGTCGCTGTTTCTATGAAGTTCACTACAATGACTATATCACTCGAGAAAGCCAATTAATTCACCAGCATATATTTAACATTTTCTAGTAATGACTCTAACACCTGAATCCAATGGAGTTCTTTAATTTCCTCCGATTTTCTTTTCTTCTAGAGTTGAATAAACATGAGTGAATACCTTCTGAAGTTATTCCTCTAAGCTTGAATTTGGGCTCTATGTTCGTTAGAGTAAACCTGACGATATTTAAAGTTTTTTGTTCACTCTAACCCTAAATAATTATTTCTAAAAATAACACCATGGAAAATATTACATATTAAATAAACTACCTGTTTTTAAAATATATTCAGAGATATTTACATTCTGTCAAAAGAGTACCGGGAATTGATCATTTGAAAAGCTTAAAGGGATTGTCAAAATTCTTTGTATCGCTAAGTTGGCACCTCTATGCTGACGCGACGTTTGAACGGCATCTGTCATTTAGTTTGTTTACAGTGCTTGATTTTGTCAGTTCATCTCAAGTGTGTTTTACGATTTTTACAATGGATAAAAAGATCGAACAAAGAATTTGTCTTAAATATTGCATTGCAAATGGAATTTCGTAGGCCGAGTCGCTGAAAATGTTGCAGAAGGCTTACGGTAAATTAACTTTATCAAAAAATACGTGCATATGAGTGGTACAGTGCATTCAAAAGCGGTCGAGATGTGATGGAAGATTTGCCTTCCTCTGGCCAGCCATCAATTTCTTCAACTGAAGTTAACATCGCTAAAGTGAAGGAAATGGTGACTGAAAATCGTCATTTAAGTTTAAGAGAGGTAGTCGCTGATCTTTTTTTCACGAATCAATTCGTACCATTTTAAGGGTTTGTTTGGGCTTGAAACGTGTTGCCGTTCGACTAGTATCGGAAGACTAGTGCCGAAAGAAGTTATTTTCTTCAGAAACTCAATCATGTAAAGGTCGCTGATGACATGCTAGAAAGAGTAACTTCCGACTCCACATTCATAAAACGTATTGTAACTGGTGACGAGACATGGGTATAGGAGTTTGACATACAAACCAGCCAACAAGCTTCGGAATGGCGCCTTTCAACTGAGCGGAAACCGAAAAAAACACATCAAAGTCGATCGAAAGTTAAGATGATGTTGACTGTTTTCTTTGATTATCGCGGTTTTGTACACTCGGAATTTTTGCCAGAAGGTCAGACGGTAAATAAAGAATATTATCTGCACGTTATGCGGCGCTTGAGAGAGCAAATTCGTCGATAAAGGCCAAATTTGTGGAAATAAAACACTTGGATTTTGTATCAGGACAACACACCATCTCACAAAGTTATCATTGTGAAGGAATTTCTGGCCAAAAACTCAACACCATCGAACAACAACCGTATTCACTTGATATGGCTCCGGTTGACTTCTTTCGCTTTCTAAAACTCAAATTACCACCTCGAAGCACCGGTTCTCAGTCGATAGAAGACATAAAAGAGAATTCGCGGCGAGCACTGAAGTTGATTCCGGAAAATGCATTTAAAAAATGTTGGTAAACAATTGGATTATTCATTGGCATAAGTGTATTATTTCAGAAGGGGTCCACTTTGAAGGCGATACAATAAATTTGGATAAATAATGAACATTTTGTGTTTTATTAACCAATTCGCGGTACTTTTTTGACAGAATATATAGTTTCAACCTGCATGGCTAGATAAAGTCGAATTATGTTATTGATGAGTAGTTAGCGTGTGCTTCTTAATAATTTGAGCCATTATCGTTGGGTAAAAACCTTGTTGACCAGTGTAATTGATGAATATTCAGTTTTCATTTCAATTTTAGCATTTTTTTGCATCCATTAATGTAACAATTGATGCAATGATAAATCCTTATTAATAGAGGCAAGACTTGAATGTAGCATGAGATAAGAAAGCCTGAAAAATGGATATAGTTTACAATCTATACAGGAAGACTTACCGAAAGATCTGACTTACCTGACTGTTTCAAGGAATTTTTATCCTCTTCCATAGATATTCGGTTCGGCGACATGTGTGGTCTGGCTTTATCTTACTGAATCAAATAGAGTTTCATTCAAGATCCCATTCAGTTCTAGCTTGGTGTCACTAAGTTGCGTCTTATAGAGCACTGTAAAAAAGCACCCAATAACGTTGATATACTCATTCCCATCGAACGTTATTATTCATTAACATGCTTTCACGTAACTAACTTTCAAATTATCTTATCCATGTCCTCAAAACTATAGAAGCAGTATAGAAGCACTGTTAAATCGTCTCAGTATTGGCTAATATTCTAATATAATCTAATTTCTAATTGGCTAATAAACTATTTAGTTTTTTAAATATTAAAAGGAAAAATAAAACTTCTCATTTAAAGTTCTAATAAATAGTGTTTTGTTCTTTGCTTGAAATCTACATGATTTTTTGTTGAACTTTTTGTTTTGGTGAATAATTAGCATGAATAATAGTAAATAATAATTGAACATTTTATTAACATATTTTCTTAGAATACATTTTTATCGTCTAAAGTAACATTTCAGTGTTTTAACTCATAAATAACTCTGGTTGTTTTATGACAATTCAATATTTTCATACAAAATTATAGGTGCGATAAAGTACAGTTAATAAAGTTTAACTGTGAAAATAACCATATAGAACCTTTTGCACTCTGCAAACTTTTTGCAAAACTTCCGAAGTTTAAAATTAATTAAAATGAAAAAGCGTCTGCGACTGCGCACCGCATGAAACCGCGCTCCTTTTTCTTATGCAAAAAGGCGATTTATTCTGACACATGAAACGTTCATAAAAGACTTTTTGTTTGACGTGAAATGGGACGAATTTTTCTTGAAATCCGAGTGATAAATCGGTCGAAATAAGCGATGTTTTTAGGGGCGGCTTACAGTGTGTGGCCGTCAGTCGTCGTCGGGGGACTTTTTTTCGTTTCTCACGAGCAGAAAGTTTGCGAAACGGAAAATTTTAATGGCAAAGTAACATTGCAACGCTCGATAACTCTTTAAAGCAACACTTAACGAGATAATTCCGAATATAAGCCTTCAAAAGTTCTTTAATAGCTTTAGGAGGACCAAAGAGTTTACCACTTTAGCGTAGAAGTTAGAAAGGCTTGGTTCAACAAAAATACAAAGAAAACTTTAATGAATATTCAAAGGATTACATAAATATCTACGAGGCCCAAGTAAACATTTATAAGTTTACAATAGCTTAAAATTGCTTTTAATTATTTTAAATGAGTTAGGTAAGACTAACACATAAAATTAGGAATTTCAGTCCAAATTGCTGCAATTTTAACATTTTACTTAAACATTATTATGAAATTAATTAATTTAAAATTGTTTAATACATCAATTGTGATATTATGAAAAATCTAAACGAATATTTTCAAATTTAACCGAGGTAGCTGATACTTGATGGAAATTCATTGTAAATAAATAGGCAAATATTAATATCTAATAATTTCCATTATATTTAAAATTGTATGTATAACAGTTGTTTTGACACACAGTGTCTTTTTTAAATAAAAACTATGCTAAACAATTGTTATACATACAATTTTAAATATAGTGAAATTGACAAATTGCTTCAAATGCTGCTCAAATTCAAAACTATTGGGACCGGTCTAACTGTACCCAAAACTATGATGCAAAATATGATTTAAATTTATTGGTCGTGAAAAAAACCAAGAAAAGAGGTGCATTCTTAATAATGTACTGATGTAGTAGTAGTCATCTGTGGTAATGCGGAAATGAAATGTTAGAAAAGGTTAGGTAGGTACAGTATCAGAAAGAGTTATATTACGAAAAAAAAATTATCACGATGATAACTTAGAAATTGTTTGGTAGCGATCTACTTTCAAAACTTTTGCTGCGTTTATTGATCAAATTGTATTACTCGCAATATTTTATTGTTAATATTTACTCATCACCGAATACTGCCACAATATTTTCACACTTTCTGTACAAGAACATATGTACAAATTCATTGACTTACAACATTTTGAGTTACTGCTTTAAATGAAACTGCTTAAAATAGCATCATCTTGTAAACTAGTGTTATGAGTTCATAAAATCAGATTGAATGATCTTCTGATGATGTTAACATGGTGCGCGAAACACGCGAAAACCGTTTAAACAAACATCTTACTGCTGTGTTCTATATTTGCCCAGAAATGATTGACGATATCGATATAAAGTAGAATATACAGCGATATAAAGTAGAAGAATTAATTAGAATTAATTCAAATTATGAGGATAGTCCAATGTTTACCTTTTTGTAGCTCTTCAATGTTCTGTTCCTTCATGTACTAACTATCCTTAAACAATTGTGGATTTATGTTTCTATGGATCTATGTTTTTGCCTCCATACTAGAAAAAATATCTCAAAGCAGCTGAAACATCGGGAAAATCATACAAAATGAATGGCAAAGAGGCATTTTCAATTTATGCAGCTTAATAATCGTTTAAAAAATTAGTGGTAACCATTGATTCTAAAGCTCACAACAGCGAAGCTCTTGACGAAGCCAATATATAGACTAGTAATCGCAGATCTGCTCTTTTGAGTTCAATATTCCACAATCAACAGTGGTGAGATCATCTTCATGCTCTTGGCAAACATAACAAATAATTTTTAGAAATTCTATAAAAATTTTAAAAAAATTCATTTTAGGGCCGTATTGATATTGTGTCGATAATGAGTTGGGTACTGTTGCAATATAAAATCCATATACTTCAATAATCCCAACAAGTAAAATCACTATTTAAACCTTGGATAAGTGGTGGTTCTTATACTTTGAGTTGATTTGATGTAATAAAGCTGTCGACGCAAATCTCTACTGTGTGTATGTTGACCGAATACATGTGGAGCTGTATCTAAAATACATCAGAGCTCCTATTCACTGTTATTCGCGTTTTCAGTATTAGAGGATTAAAAATTGTGTATTCGCGTCTGAAAATTTCTTTATTCGCGGATCCAAAATTGATACATATTATATTTTTAGAATAAGATGTACTTATTTACTTGTTACCTTTCAAAACAAACACGTAACAACGTATTTATAAACAAACAACTCTTGCTGCCGCTTGGCCGAAAGTCCTTTGACAAATAAGTCGCCGCCGCCGTACGCACCGCCGGATGCGCGTGATGCTATGGTTTTTGATAAAAGCCTCTTTCGTACGATCAGTGGCGAATCTTTTGTTTTACTCTTCTTCAACTTGTCATTGGTCGCAACAATTTCGAGTGAATATCACATGTCCCTTCTGCTTTGTTTGCTATTTATAATGTCGAATAAAAGCAAAAAAAAAATAGTTCCTACGCGAAAAAAAGACGTGTTGCCACTTAAGATATAAATAGAAAAGCTGAACCGTTTACGCCTTGGACGTATTGGAAGACATTCGGATCATTAGAAGCCAAGGTATCGCGCTTAAAGTGTCAGTATGTTTATACCATCCGTCGAAAAACGGACATCGTATAAAGAGCGAATATTAAGTTTTGTTTTAAACTTGGAAAACATTCATCGAAACATTTCAATTAATGAAACAAGTGTCTAGTGAGGATTGTTTATCCCGTGGCAGAGTCCGTTTAAAACCGTTTGTCTTAAACGAGTTAACGAGTGGTTTAAACGATTCAAAAAAGGTTGTGAGGACATCAAGGACGACGAACATTCTGCTCTGAAAAATTCCGTGGTTACTCAAAGTAACATTGAAATTGTGCGTGAGTTTATAAAAAATCAGCTAAAATCTTGAAACACCTAGAAATTTTTGACTGATCATTTGGGATTTCGGAACGCTTTGCACGCTCTATTCCGCACAAATTAACTGACAATCAAAAAATTCTCCAAAATTGCTCCTAATGAAAGCACCCCAGCAAATCCGAAGAAAAGCTGCTTCGAGAAGTCAAAATGTCAAAAAAAATGTTGTTTTGTTGTGTTGTGAAACGATCAATGAGGTGTTTTATCTTCGACTATCAGCGATTTCGAAAAACTTTAGTTGCCAATGAAAGGACAGCGTTTCGCCGACATTGAAGCCATTCAAAAGGCGCCAACCGCCATCCTGACGAACATATATTTGGATGAGCTCAAAAATTCATTCGTCAACCTATTAGATCGTGCAAAACGTGCAAAGAATGCTCAAGGAGACTATTTTGAATAAAAATAATGATTATTGCCGGAAAAATAATAATTTGTGTTTTTTAAAATCCTGTTTATATATATATATATATATATATATATATATATATATATATATATATATATATATATATATATATATATATATATATATATATATATATATATATTACAGAAATCTTTCACCCTTTCTCCACGTGGTGCCACCAATCGCCTTCGCCGAATTGTCAACCATGCGACGTCACGTGTCTCTCGGGACCGGTTTCTAGCCTTTCAGCCGTCATCAGCCGAGCTCTAGACGAACGCAAGGAAAGCAGTTCGGAGAGACGATCGGGGCCAGACCAGATTAACTGGCCATTTTAATGACGGGTCGTGATCGCACACAAACCACGCCATCATACGGCGAATGCTCGTAGCAGTCAGGACCGCTCGTAACATTCTGCCTGGAACCTCGGGTATAGTACCAGGTATGCCCACAAGGTAGCGTAACGGAACCGTGGAGGGAAATATTACAGACATCTTTCACCCTTTCTCCACGTGGTGCCACCAATCGCCTTCGTCGAACTGTCAACCATGCGACGTCACGTGTCTCTCGGGACCGATTTCTAGCCTTTCAGCCGTCATCAGCCGAGCTCTAAACGAATGTCCTGTTTATCATTAATAAAATGTTCTATATTTACCGCACAGTATATCTAAAAACTGATAAAATCCTAGGATCAGTAACATGGAAAACATTTTCACCATTATCAATTTTAGTTGACACATAAAATATTTCTGAATTATTAAGAGATTACAGACATTTTTCTTCGTCTTGATAATTATGTTAATGTAATTAACTAAAAGGACCCGTTCACTTGCAAATGTTAACTTGATTAGTCTTATCGATTAAAAATGTATTAACAGGTATTCTTCATTTCCAAAATTTTCAAGGTCTATATTGATCAAATTTTATTGCTCTCAACGTCACATTATTGATATTTACTTGGCACAGCACACTTCCATAATATTTGTTTCTGGGGATTTTCATATTAATGAACAGGGATTGCTTGCTGGCTAGCAAAAAAAAAACAAAAAAAAACTGCCTTGGTGAAAGTTATATTTCCTGTAGAAATTTTGTATGATCACTTGAAGAATCAGCCGAATCAAATTTTTCTTCGTTCAACATTCTGATGGTTTTGGAAGCAGTAAGTTTATCAATATGTTAGGGGGGTCGGCAAGATCATGGTAAATTAGGATACTGCACTGCGTGTTTAGATTTTGGTCAAATACAAATAACAATCTACGAGATAATCTTTCGGTTCTCTCTAGATCATTAGCACTGTAAACTGCATTTTCAGATGTGTATCTGTATCTTTCAACTAACTTTTAATTATGTTAAACAAGTTTTACAATATACAAGATGGTCCAAAGGGTTAATGTTTGGTTGCGCTGTAGAAAATTTGGTAGGAGGGGTAGAAAGGTGGAGTCAGTCTTAAACTATAGTTCGGCTCAGGGAAATTTAGTCACCAATCAGCGCCACATGGGAGAGGAGCGCTCGTTTTGTGTTCGCGAATATTATCGCAGCAACAATTGCACCACTATTTCCACCTGAATGGCCACAATAATCAAAATTGTCGTTACTAGTGTGGAGAAAATGCGCAGTAACGGTGAATTCTCAGTTTATGCTTCAAACTTTTTTCACTCATACTCTTCAAGAATTTGAAGGATACACTCAGGACACTTGGTTCCAACAGGATGGGGTCACCTGCCACACTTCCAGTCGCTCTTTACCTGTCATTCAGGCGCTTTTTCCGGGAAAATTGACTTTTCGGCTAGGAGTCATTCAGTCCGGGCCTGACTCCCTATGATTTTTTTAAGGGGATATCTTAAAAGTCAATTGTACCGCAACCGCCCCGCCACTCAAGAAGATCTAAAAAATATCCGGCATTGCCATCGCGTTTTTTTCATCAATTTTTAGAATAAATTTCTTAAAATTGATCGTCTTTTTTATAATTTGATTTCAAAAAATTAAAAAATTCTTTGGAAACCACCCGTTATTTGTGGAGCCCATGCCTTATCGTGGTCTTCTTTCCGGTCCAATAAGCCTTTTACACAAACTTGGTGAAATTTCGTTTCTGTGATTTAAAGATGACGTACTACCTAGGCATTGTATTTAAAATTAATCATACTCAAAGAAAAACATAAAAACACAAATTATGCAAAACTCAAAAACTTACTACTCACAACAGAAAATACTACATATTTGGAAGCCGTTAGGCATTAATGGACGCAATCTATATTGGAAGCATACTTTGTGGGTTTAATAAAGAGGTCTTAAGCAGTTATGTTCGTCTCTGATCACTGCAGATACACGATTACAGATTGTTAAACATACTCCATTTTAAAAAATATAAATTTGCATGTTACAAAAAGTGACTGTGTTTACAGATTTATTTTTAGCGTTTTCAGCACACCCAAAAAAACAACAAAACTATTTTACATTCCTCAAATCATACTTACATTGTCTAGTACATTGTCTAGTATGAATATGAAACACCTCTCATCATGTTATCAGTGACCAGGGTCTTCAAGGTAAACTTCTTGGAGCAGTTCGTTACATCGTATACAAGGACAGAGTGAAACAATAGACACTTTTTAGATGAAATATTGTTTTTTTAATTGAAAATCCATTAGTTTCTCAACGTAGTCTCCTTATAGCTCGATACATTTACGAATTTACGACTTTTTTATTCTTTACAAAAAGTGCTACTTGTCAAACTCTGTACAATACTCCATTCTGGGGATCTCTTTCATTTTCGGCAATGATCTATTGATTTTATATGAGTTATTTCTTTATGAATGGAATGAGAAATGAGTCAGAGATGATGTTTTGTGGTGTTTTCTTTGCCAAATAAGGGCGTTTATTATCAAACTTTGTGAAATTTTATCAATAAAGCAGCAATATACTCTCCTGTGTCATTATACTCTTTCCCTTTTCCAAATAGTCAATGAGATAATACCTTGTCAATCCCAGAAAACAGTATGGGAAAAGTCAACCAGGACGTTTCCAGCCGATGAAGCGTCTTCGTCTTCTTCGGGGACACGTTTGCCTCGTAAAATCCACTATTTTGATTGTTTCTTTATTTCTTTTCTTCCCTTCTATTTTGATTGTCCTTCGTGTACAGTGATGAATCTAACATTTATCAACAGTCACGTATAGCTACAAAAACTCATTCAGATTGCGCTTATATACATCTAAACACAGTTGTGATGTGGTCACTCGATTTCCTTTTAGGTCCGCAGTGAGCAACCGCGGCATCATTCGCGCTGATAACTTTCTCATATCCAAATGTTTATGTAGGATGTTCTCTCTAAGCTTCACTCTAGGATCTGCCAATACAATATCATGGATTTTGTCATAGGTTTTCTCAGTAGTGTTCTCAACGAGTCGTCCTGTACGTGAAACATCGAAACTCGGTAAACTACTTAGAAACCATAGCATGTAAAAAAACAAAGTCTCCATAATGCTTTAAATTTTTCTTCAGTTTGTGCGATAGTTTTTCCGCGCAAAAATAATATTTAACCAACACTCGAAGATCGTTTTTTTCCATGATGGCAAAAATTTCAAACTTATCTACTTTCGAAAACCGTCGAAAAAAAAACTGAATGTCATATCGGCTTAAAATTCATGGAACGTTACTAGAAAAGTAGCTACTTGTACATTGCAAAGTTCCCACTTCCTAAGATGTCATTGCAGCAATATATCGCTACTACAGCAATCCATCGATTACAGATGAAGCAATATAAACTTGCATCTTGAAGAATCATTGAAGCATGAATGCTTGCATTGTTGTTTTGCATTGCATTGCATGTTTGTTTGCAGTCATGTTTGTATACATCTTGAAGCAATACAAACTTAGCTAGCCAGCTAAAAATCCCATTCCTAAATTGTAGAGGTAAAATGCCTGTTTCGTTCTCTGAATATCCACCATGAACCAAAATGAACTTTTGCAGTTTAAAGAAGCGGCGTAATATCAATCGAAAAAATAAAACTCGACCGGCTTTACGAACTACTTGTCTATTGCCATTCAATTGGAAAGCTAAGTTCCTTTTGTCCGTTCATATGTTTCCAAAGTAACCGAATTAAACGGGTCTGTTCGGATGTAAAGCGGTCCGGACAACGAGATAGCACAATGTTATTCGAATCAATTCGATGTTCGGCCAGTTGCCTGGGAATTCAAATGAAATTTGCAAATTTACAACTGGGTGTCCTCTTTCTTTTATACTATTAATCGAGGGTGGTTCTATGGTCTCCAGTTGTTCTTCTGATCTCATTGTTTGCCGCTGAGCAGTCAGATTGGAAATGCTTCGATTTAAATGCTCTCCGTCCTATGTTTCCAGATAGTTTTAGAGAATTAAACGGATGTTTGTCAACATGTACAGTGGTGGCAATAAAATATGAGTGGTAGAAATAACGTTTAAAAAGTTTTCTTTTCTTCTTTATTTACCATAATAAATAATATATGCTAATATTAACTGAGATTTAAACATGTTGTTAATATCATAGGTCAACAAAGTTAAGCTTTTTTGAGCTAACATTGATGAAAATAGATGTATATGAAGTATTTTGTAGTTCTAAATCCGAAAATGATAAGTTAATTACTGTAACACATACTGTTTTTTAGGAGTTTAAAAGGAGACGACATATTTTTACAATCTAATATTTATTTAATATAAACATGTAAAACGTGTTAAATCGATGCCATTACATTACTGAGGTTTATGTGAATAAAAAATATATTACATGAGATATCATACAACGACAAAAACAAAAACTCACTTTTTTCCTCTTGTGTTCTGCAGCATCACCTCTTTTTAAAAACAGGCAGTAGTCGCCCAACATAGATGGGTTCCAGATGCGTTCCAGCAAAATACCAGTTGCTTCCATCGTCCTGATGAAACCTCTCTCCTTGTTCGTCGGTTACTGCACTCAAAAAAATCCAAATGGGAGTGAAAAAAATGCGTTTTAGTTATTTCAACTTTCTTGTTGCCCATAAATCCCCTCACTACACTTACCAAACACTTCCAAACTGCTAATTCATTTTCACTTAATTTTTATTGAAAACGGAAATTACCTAGAAGCTTCGTTATTTGACGTTCAATAAAAATGCCTTCTTTTAGTTTTGCATCACTTAATTGAAGAAATATTTATTTTAGGTACTTGAAACCATTACCTTCTTTATCCATGGATTTGACAAAGTTTTTGCGAGCTTCTTGTTGTTCAAACGTGAGAATTTTAGGCACCATTTTGGCACACAGTTATTTTTGCATGTTAAAATTGTTGTGTAAAATTTGCCGTACGCATTCTTTGTCAATTTCAACATCTGTGCTCTGCGGCGACAATATTTGGGTATGACTTTGTATGTCAGAGCGTCTACACTGCGTCGCAGGCACATCACATAGAACACATACAGCCCGTACAACGCAAATGTATAGTGATTTGGACCCAGCTTAATGCGAAAGAAGGCTACGATTATACGGATTTGTTTACAGAAGCGAGAGGTACTGCATTCGAAAGAAAAGGCTTCTCGCTAAACAACTGTTGGTCCCAGTCTCGTTATTTTATAGCCACACCTCGTATAAGGAAACTTATCCGCTGGATTTTTTGCAAAATCGGCGACTAGGACTTGGCGTTTTATATAAAATCGACTTAAACACTTGACTGTACTGTATATGAGACAAAAATAAATGAAACTATAGAAAACAATAGAACTAGCCTTAAAGGTTCATGGAATACTGTGGAAATACCTCCTCTACGGTCTTTTGGTAATTCCTTCATTGTGCAGTCTAAAATTGGGTACAAACAATTTCAAAAACCCCATGATATAAAGGAGAAGCAGATACTTGAAAATGGGACTTACTAGGCCATTTCTGTGAAAACTTTTTTTAATAACTACCTAAATGAAACGCAAAAAGAGCATTCTCATCAATGTTACAAAAATGATGTCGATCTGTGTAATATAATCAGCTCATTTAATTGTTACTTACCTTCTTAAAGAATGCATTTCCTCCTAATGGTTCGTACTTCAATGATCGCGTACCAATTATGATAAAATATGTATTTATTTTGTTGATACCGCAAAAGTTAGTCCGTATTAAAGCAGCTCGTATTAAGGCAGCATAGTATTTATTAAACACGAGCCACACTAGATGTTGCTATTACTATGTACTGCTGAAAGGCATTTAATTTTGTAATTGGGAGGCGTAAACAAATCTTATGCATTTATTACGAATGCAATCAAACGGTCACCATGTGTAATTGTTAAAATTTTCAAAAAATCATATGCGACCCCAACACAACTAAGGAAGAGAGGTCCAAAAAAAACGAGGAAAAAGTGGATAATTGTATAATTTTAGAAATGGAGAAATTAAAAACCTATACAATAGAGGAGCCAGGAAAGTCCCATTTCTAAATAACCAGAAGAAGTAGCGGTTAATATTTACGAAAAGAATCTGTAGTGAACATTTCCAATGTAATTGGAAAAACATTATTTTTACCGATTGAAATTAAAATTAATTTATTGGGTTCTGAAGGAAAATTGCATATCCAAAGACAATTAATAAGACAATAACAATATTAATGAAGAATTCAATCCACGTAGCACTTTGGGTACAGTGAACCAATGTGATGGTAACTTCAAAGCATAGATATGACGGAGTGATAAAAGAAACTATGACAAAATAAATTTATTTAGGAATCTTAGAGACAATTATGCTACCTTACGCTGATGAAAATATGCTTTTACAGTAGATCTACCAATAAGACAATGATCCTATACAGCTCATGTGATGAAGCAGTAGTTTGAGACAAAATATAATAAAGTGTTAATAAGTGGCCTTTACAGGGGCCGGATCTAAATTTAATCGAGAACCTTTGGGGTTCTCGCTTAAAACGATGTCTTACTGGTTAGAAATAAGAAGATATTATAGCAAGAAATTCAGACAGCGTGGTCTCCAATACCTGTAGAAGCATTCCTAATCTAGCACATCTAATCTAAGCACATCTAATTGACCCCATGCCAAGAAGATGTCAATCAGTAATTAAGAACAAGGGATATACTACAAAGTACTAAGCATCGGTAATTATATAGACTAAACAGTTTTAGAGAATTATACCTTTTATTTTTTTATGATTTGTAATAAAAATTACTCTTATTTGTTTTGAGCATGTATTTTTTTCAAAAATATTTCATCAAAGTATAATTATGAATAAAGTATTTGTTTATATTCAGACTAATACTATGTATGCCATAAAAGACTCGGTAAATTAATTCTGGAAAATTAATATTGTCTTAGTAACAACGTAAAAATGTCTTTTACTAAAATATATTAATAAGTCTCCGCCACTCTTATTTTAGCTCCATTTACACTGGTTTTAACATAATTGTCTATTGAAATTTAGGACTGGCTAAGCATTTTTCATATGTAAAAATAACTGCTAATCCGATAGTGGCAAGTCTGACAAATAAGACAGGACAGTAACATAAGACCGTCAACCCAACGATCGCGAGCTACCGGTAGCCCCCGTGGACAATTTCGGTTGATAGGTATACCAATTTAGGTATATTGTACGTCGAAAATGTGTTTCCATTATTGCAGTTTAGATAGCTCTCTCTATTTGAATATTATTAAAGTAGCTCAACACATTGAAAACGGTGGCGACCCTTGACATAAGACAATAACATTAATTTTGATTGCAATTTTATACTGGCGTAGTGTTCTCCTAAGATAATATAGTGATATATATTTGACGTCTACTTGTGGCTCTACTAGGTTTCTTTAACACGTGCACGATCACATTTGATCTGACGAACCCATCTATCAACGGTGTAAAACGAAGCAAACACTTCAGACTATGTTTCATCTTAATATGAAAGTCGGTTACTGATAGTCGTTGCATGAAGTATTTAATGACAGATTTCAACCTTATCCACTTCATCAAGAAATTGGACATGCTTTTAATTAAACAGTTGTCAAAACGAAAGCAATGAATGCAATCATCTGAAATTTGGCAGTTGACTATTTGAAAGGATAATGCTAGCGTGTCACTAAAACTGTTTGAAAGAGAACCCGAACAAACCTTTCAGCTCATCTCGTTTGTTATTGATGGTGTATTTCTAGTTGGTTATTTGGCTCTTGAGAAACTCTAAGGCAGTAATAAAAATTATTCAACAACACACTCCGTTAAAATTCGAAATCGGAGAACGTTTGCGAAAGAGGGTGGACTGTCTCCGGTTTTGTTAACATAATATTGAACAAAATCATCAGTAAAACCGAAATAGACGAAAATGGAACAGTGATAAATAAAGAAAAACAGATCCTAAGATATGGAGATAAAGATAGGAGACAAAACGGAGGTGATGGAAAAGAAAACTAATCCGAGAAGAAAATAGAACTGGATAATCAACGATGGCATTGAACTGGTCCTATGTGAAGGAATATTCGTATATACTACAGTGTCGTTGTGAAGTTGTTCTAAGTAAAGGAATATACGAATATGTTATATAACTAGATGATGGAATTTACGTATCTGGAAACCAAACTAGGTGAAAATAAAATTACTTAGTCCCTGCAGTATGTCCTAAGATATAAACTTGTATAAAGGAACACAAAAGTTAAGTTCTATGAAACATTCATTCAGCCAGTAATCACTTATGGATGCGAAACGTACACGCTCGCCAAAAAAAAGAGAAGAAATGGTTGCAGTATTTGAAAAAGAGTACTGAAAAGAATTGTTGGTACTGCAAATGATAATAGAAATTATCCGGATCAGGTTATACCGAACGGTTATTCCAACCCTAGAAATTATATAAGATCTGAATATTGTAGACTTTGTGAGGATTTAGTGACTCAGATGGGCGGAAACGCTGTGGCAAGAATGCCAGAAAGCCAAATACAAAGGAGAATTATGGAAGAACAAATAGGAATTAACAGAAAGACAATGATCAAAGACAAAGATCAAAGATACAGTGGAAGGACCATGTAAAAAGAGATGTTGAAGAATTGCTGCACATCAAAAACTGGAAAGGGGATGTTGGAGATTGATCCGATTGGACTCGAAGATTGTAGGATCACAGAAGGAATAAATTGGCTTTTGAATGCCAATAATACAAATATAGTTTAATTATTGTTTTGTAATTATTTGCGTAATAAGCTTTGATTGCGCATATTCGATTAAAATAAGTATTTCTTAATTCGGAGGAGACAAAAATAATATTACAAAATTTCAAGAGATCACGTCTAGTATTTCTAATCGTTTGATTACATAACATTAAAGAAATCAACTAACAGAACAAACAATGTAGTAAGTTAACAATATAGCAATTTTTTCATTGGAATATTTGGTGACAAAATTCAACAAACTGATTAAATGAAAGATTCCATGGTAGTAGATAATTTATTTGTTGAATAAAATAATCCGGTGCCTCTTTTTATAAAATTCAGAATTGTGCATTGTATTCCACAATATTACTACAATTTCAGGGTAACTAAAGAATACTGTTGCAAAAGAAACTTGACATGCTTGACTGTTGTTGAACTGATGCTGATACTGTGAACCAAAATGTGAATTAAAATCCAGAACAATCAGTTACACGTCGTTCTCAAGAACTTGAACTTTCTTTGCATTTCAAGGCGTATGGAATTCAGTTAACCTAAGAACCCAAACCAACTAACCGTTTGTTGCGTAGAAATTTTGCAGATTGGGCTTTAGAGAAACTTGAAACAGATCCATTATTTTATGAAAAAATCAGCTTCGGTGATGAAGCTCATGTTTGGTTAAATGGCTTCGTAAATAAGCAAAATTGTCGAAAATTGAAACACCGTTACATCCGCAAAAATTCAATCTGGTGTAGTTTATGGTCTGGAGGTGTAATTGTACCGTACTTATTTGAAAACGAACATGGAAATGGAGTTACTGTCAATGGAGAAAGCTATAGAAACATGATTACTCATTTTTTTCTGGTATGAATTGGATGATTTTGATCTGGACGACATGTGGTTTCAAAATGATGCAACATTCCACACATCTCGTGACACAATCAATTTTTTGAGAGAAAATCTGAAGAAATGTCGATGTTACCTGGTCACCAAGATCATGCGATATAACTCCATTAGATTTTTTTCTCTGGGGTTATGTGAAATGATTGATTTACACCAATAAACCAAAAACACTCAATGACCTTAAAGCCAACATTATTTGTGTCATTGGTGAAAAAATACCGATTTATGTGGCAAAGTGATCAAAAACCGTTATTCGAGAATGGAATTTAAAAAAAAACCCAGAGGCGGTTATTCACATGAAATTATTTATAAATAGCACTTGAGCTACTGATGATTCTTCTTGTACGTCATTCTGTAATTAACCAAAGAAAAAATAATAAATCGAAAATGTATTAGGTAAGTCAAGTCATCAATTGATTAAATGTAAGTTAAAATAAAATATGTTTGCTTAATTTTAGAATGGCATTTGCTTCACCATTTGAAACGAACCAGGAACTATTACGGTTGAAATGAGCAGTGTAATGTCGATAAAAAGAAAAACGGTCCCCTTTACATACCAAACTCTCCATTGCAATCGAATTGGAAAGTAAAGTTCCCTTTGTTCGTTCATATGTTTCCAAAGTAACCAAATTAAACAGGTCTGTTCGGACGCAAAACGATCCCTACAACGAGATAGCATAACATTATTCGTATCAATTCGAGTTCAGACACTTGTCGGGGAATTCAAATGAAATTTGCGACTAAGCGCCCTCTTTCGCTTGAATTATTAATTGAGAATGGCTCCATAGTGTCTATTGTTTTCGCTTGCACAGTTGTCAGATCGAAAACGTTCCGATTTGAATGATCTCAATTCTTTATTTAATCGACCGAGATTGAGAAGCAGAAAGGGTTGCTTTACGCCACAAAGAAAATTAATATAAAATGTCATTAAATTAATGTGGGGCAAAGTTTTGCAGTACGACTTCAATTTATTTGCCACCATGTCGGAATGCCAGGTTTAATATTAGTCCATTTAAATTTTATAATGACATACTTTGCTGGAATTGATAAAATAATTGAATCATTAACTTTATTGTTGAAGTGAAATAAAATTTACTTGCGGTTAAAGAATCCTTTTTAAAGTGGGATAAAAGGTGAAGTGGCTGTTATAAAATGTTTGTCTTGAAATGTAAATAGTTTAAATTGTAGAATGTTCAATTTAAATATCATTCACATAAATAAATATATTTATTGATTGGTTAATATTGGTTAAAAATTCGTTGCTCAGTTGATTTCTTCTCTTGAGCAGTTACAGTTTACCTCCAAAGAAGTTTGTTATCCCTATTTTTGATGACAGAAATTGAAATTTTCTAATCGCAACATATTTTACCTTATTGTGATCATGAGAAATCTACTTATAGAAACTTTTTGACTTATATTGTTTGGAAATATACACAAAGTTCTTCTGCGAAATTGATTGATGCATAGGAGGCACGTTATTTACCAGCGCTCCAAGATGAGGTATCGGGATATCGATGAGATTTTGAGAAGAGATATCGTAGTAGCTAATTTTCTTCAGAAGTGTTTTCTTGGAATTTCATCATTGAAATCAACTTGTCAAAATATAAAGGGTTATCCAATAAGGGCATCGAAAATTAAAAAAGAGGCTCAATGATTAGGAATTTCTAGTGTCGCGACACACTAAATAGCCAAAAAGTTAAATAAAAAACGTTGCGACCCCCTCACTACAATATGTATGTGAATATGTGTAATTTGACGTGTGAATATGTGTAATTTGACGTGTGAATATGTGTAATTCGAACTACGTTCTACGGACCTAGTGTTAAATACTACGATCTCTTCTCTCCCTCAGTGTTAAATAAATTCAATTAATAATATTATATAAAATGGACAAATTTGTGATAAAACGAATCTAATATAATTATTTACATCTGCTACATAATTTACATCTGCTACAACACTAAAGAAAAAGACAGATTGTACAATGAAACATTTATTGTTTTGGATGACAAGCCGCAATGTGTTGTTTGTTATAAAGTTCTGTCCGCGGAAAGCATGAAGCCTTCAAAATTAGTCCGACATCTGGAAAACACCCATCGACAAGACAAATCATTCGAATTTTTCGAGCGTAAATCACTCGTCTTGAAAAATCAACAAATTGATATCAACAAACTAAGCGGTAATGAGACCCCTGCACCTTAAGCATCATATTTAGTATCGTAAGAATGGATTATATTACCAAAAATATGGATTTAGAAAATGATGTTATCGATCGTGTGTTGGAGAGCATGAAAACGCATTTACGCTAATTGAAACTTTAGTTACTGGACTATTTTCCACATATTAACGATAATTTGTCGAAAAGATTGGTTCTCAATCCGATTGATGAAAGTGTTGCAGCTGATGAATTATCTATTGAGATTTACAACCAACTTATTGAAATATCGGCCGACAAAACTCTACAAAGAGAATTTTTAACTGAAGATTTACATAAGTTTTGGCTTATATGAATATGGAAGCTTTGAAAACATTGACCCCTTCGCTACTGCTTACTTATGCGAACAAAGCTTCTCGTCTATGGTGACTTTAAAAACTAAATATAGAAATCGTCTATTATCACTATAAAATAATTTGCTTATGTGTGTTTGCAATGATGATCAATGTATAGAAAAACTTGAAGTGTTGTTATTACTGTTGTTGTAACTTATGTTGTTGTTGTTATTATTTGAAGTCTTTATTATGTTGTTATTACGATGGCCTGAGAAACGATGGCCTAGTGGAATATATTCTGGCGGCCCAATTCTCGATTACTATTTAACAAATATCGCGTGATATATTTTCAATGGTGGTCTGAATATTTCGTTTAGATCAAGAATTGTTCGGAGTTTATTTTTGTAACCAGAGATTTAACAGTCCACAAAACTTTTCTTGCACTAAATCGATTGTCCTGCGAGATGTGTGAAAAATGTCTTATTGAAAGAAAACATTGTTTATATCCACAATTATCAGTTCATGCCAAAGATATTCTTCGCCAATAACAGTAACACAATTTCCATAATCTTTTTCAAAAACCACACCAAACAGTGACTTTCTGATTATGAAGAGGTAATTCCTGAATCACTTGAGGATTTTCATCAGCCCAAATCCTGCTGTTTGTTCCGAACCTATTGTGTCGGAGGTGTGCTTAGTTGGAAGTCACACCGACTTCACACCGCCCAAAGTGGGAGTCGCCATCCAACTTCTAATATCTACGCGCTGTTGAATCGATTATCTTTCTATGGTGAATTGACACAATCTACTGAACATCGAAGCCAATGAGTGATCTTTACGTTTCAAACAGTGTTATCACTAATACGTTTCAAAGTTCTGACACTTATTGGAAAACTCTTTATATCTATGGTTTCGGAATTTTAAATTTATATTACAAGCAACAATAATCAAATATATTGACTTTATCTACAAAAAAATGTTAAACATTTTAAACTAAGTACAATGTTTACTTTTCTAAATTTAATTCGAGAGCTTAGTAATTGCCTTTTTTTAACTAATATAACCGTCAAATGCTCACTTATTGTGGCCTTATAATTAGTCACTTTTTGTTAAAATATTTAATTATGTCTCCACATAACTATTGCTCTTTTTTACTAGTGACATATTAGATCTTGTCCTTTGGCTCTTGGATTAAATGAGGATTATTGTTATTTATCTCTTCCCCCTTCTTATATCCCTCTTCTTACATAACCCCCAACAAAGTGGGCGATTTAAGGCCTACAATAACTTGCGGTAGTTACGAAATCAGGCCATTAATTCGGAAAGATACTGTTCACAACTAAGTAAACAAAAACGGGCAATCGACCAGAAGCGGCCTGAATTGGTCAACGGAAAAGGTATTGCGTTCAGCTTCAAGATAATGCCAGACCACATGCGCCTTTGTCCACCAGACACAAAATTTTACAATTTGGCTGGGATATTTTGGTCCATCCACCTCACTCTCCATTTATTATATGGCTTCAAAACATATTTGCCCTTGGAAGACTTGAAACATAGCCTGGATCAATTATTTAGCCTGAAACCTGAATTTTGTTGAGGCTGGTATTATGGGGGTACCGAGGAGATGAAGAAAGGTCATAGAACAGAGAGGCACATACTATATATCGATTAACTGTAATTTTTAGTAAATAAAAGTTTGCTTCTATTTTTCTCATGAATGAGATGAACCTTTGGACTTTTGCATTGTCATACAGACTGAGCATACAAGCATACAACGAACACATGTTTCAGGATAATAAAAAAAGGCATTAATTACACAGGTCAATACATTTAAACTTTTTTTAGGTAACATTTATGAAAATAGATGTATATGAAGTATTTTGTAGTCTTAAATTCGAAAATGATAAGCTAATTACTGTAACACGAACAGTCTTTTGTTACAGGGTGTCGGTGGTGAGGAAAAAAAAGAGACGACATATTTTTAACTTCTAATATTTATTTAATATAAACATGTAAAAAGTGTTAAATCTATGCAAATACATTACTGATAATTATGTTTATCAAATCATTTAATTCATTCGGTATTATTAAGTGAGGTTCACTGGTAGTTGTTAAAAATGTTGGGCCACAACTGGCGTTCTCAGAAAGTTGTAGATCAGATACTGATGAAGAATTAGAATCACCGAAGAACATGTTGTCCAGATTTAAAGGCGCAATCGGAACCGATAGTTCCTGGCTGTGAGGAACTGGCCTAAGGGCAGAAGGCAAATTTGGATACTGAATTTTGTCCTTTTGATTTTTTTAAATGCCTTTTGTTTTAGTGATACAAAAGTAGCAATCACCTACATGTTCGTTAAATTCTCTCCACACCATAGGAACAACAAAGGGCATAGAATTTTTCTTACGATGCATCAACTGCACTAAATTTACGTGACAACTCACACAGCAAACCTGAGGAACCCAACTTTTATCTCCATCTCCAATTTGGCACTTAAAATATAAAAGATAGGCTTTTTTGACTTCCTCGCATATAGATCTAGCTTGTGACTTTAAAATAAATCGTCCGTATATATAACAAAACTTATCCGTTAGATTTTAGCAAATTTGATGACCAGAACTAGCCATTTTATATAAAATCGACTTAAACACTTGACAGTACTGTAAGTGAAACAGAAACAACATAAGCTATAGAAAACCACAAAACTCCCCTTAAGGTTTGTAGAATACTGTGGAAATACCCCCTACACGTTCTTCTGGTAATTCCTACATTGTCCAGTCAGGTACAAATCCAAAGTCAGATACAAATAATTTCAATGCTTCAATGATATAAAGGAGAAACAGATACTTAAAAATGGGACGTGCTGGGCTATTTCTGCGAAAAGGTGGTTTAATAACTACCTAAATGAAATGCAAAAAGATCCTTCTCGTCAATGTTACAAAAATGTCGACATGTTTTTATTTGAGTGGGAAAATTGGATTTTTCAATAAAGAGTTTTTGTCTGCTGTTACTTTTAGCTTGCTGCTTTTTGCTATGTCATATTATAGCTACAGCTTATTTAGTATATATTAACTAATAAGTAAGCTTTCGTAATTTCTATACATCGTTTTTAATGTTGTCGTTCTATGAAAAATATTTTTTGTTGTCAGCGATGAGACGCATTTTCCAGTTAAACGGACACTTAAATCAACAAAAGTACTATGTCGGAACTCTGTCAAAGAAGGGGTTATGAAAATTAATCTGCAAATGTTCCAAGAGCTAAATAACAATATTCGACATATGTCATTGCCCGAAAGAGAACCACAATTACGATAGTTGTATGATATGCACCTGGCCTTAACAAGAAAAAATATTTTTGTGGAATTTTTTTTTTAGTTTTTAACGTAACCGCCTTACAGTTCGATACACTTAGTCCAACGTTTTTCTATCTTTTGTATCCCCTCTAAAAAATGCCTTCTTTGGGGTAGATTCGTCTCAGAAAACCCACTGTTTGGACTGTTCTTTGGTCCCCGATGTGCTGTGATGAATACATGATTCGTCAACAGTTATGAACCGATGCCAAAAATCATTCCGATTGCATTTTAACATCGCTAAAGATTCTTTTGAAGTTGACACACGTGTATTTATTGTCAATCGTGAGCAATCCCGGCACCCATCTTGCGGAAAGCCTTTTCATATCCAAATGAGTTGTTAAAATATTCTACACCCGTTTAGTTGAGATGCCCACAGTCTCAACAATCTCACGCACATGCCGATTGATTCACATGCCGATTGATTCACATGCCGATTGTTTATCGATATCGATTTTTTCAAGTGGTAACCTCAGTTTGGACGACCTGGAGATCTCCATCAAAAATGGTTGTACGGCCACGTTTAAATTCAACTGTTCAATATTTTATGGTCGATAACAAAGGTGCAGGGTTCTCATAAACTTCGGTGAGCTCCGTTTTAATCTCATCATTTCTTTCCTTTTTCAAAAGCAAGTGTTTTTTTACTGCGCGATCTCAAAAGTTATTCTATTTAAATGGCTGACATCCACAAACTAAACCACAACGCGGCGAAACGGTAGTTTGACAGTATTGTTGTGGTTATATTTACGAATAAGGTTATATTTACGAAAAATGTCACTTTTTAAATACTAGTCGCATCATATCTGGCCTAGGCCAGGTACTTATCATACAGCCCTCGTATATAAAAATGGTATTGAATACTTTAATAAAAGTGTAATCATTTAAAAATCATCAATAATTAAGGCATTTAATCAATATTACTGAAACTATAAATGGCAAATTTTTAACTACCAACTAGTTTCAAATGGTGATAATTGAACATTTTACACAAAAATGTTTGACAAATGACATCTGGTGACTAAAAAATAATGTGCCACATTATCCAGCCTAACCAGTATTAACCAACCTGAATGTGAAGCTTTACTCATTAAATTCCTTAAAGTAATTCGACTAATCAATTTATAATAACAATAAAAAATAATTACCAGCTGTCGTTAAGAAAGAATGGTTTTTATAAACTGTTACGTTTATAAAAATTATGAAACATTCTTCTGATATCCTCCTGTAATAACACACCATTAGATTTTTTTTATTCTGTGGTTTTGTACACATAATCCTCCTCATATATTATTAAGCGATCGCTACGTATTCATAGTCCTGGAATACCAGAGAAAACTACCCAACAAATATTCGATTTGAAACGTTCGGACGCCACCACATGCATTATGTAAAAGGATGCAACGCGGCGCTTGTCTCGAGATCTACTTTCCAGAAGCGGCTTACACTCATATTTAATACACCGCACATCCAGATCTGGCGGTATTTTTCCTTTGTAAATGATTAAAACAATCCTCAACTATTCAAATACTGTTAATGCAATTTTTCAGCAGCCTAGATGAATTATTATGTAAATAGTAGGAAAGTCTGAATAATTGAAAAAAGTTTAAATATTTCACAGCACCATACGGCAATAAGCACTGATGATAATGAAAATTGTCATAATTTTACTTTTGGTCGTTCAGGTCTAATTATATAGACATGGCCCTGTAAAGTTCTGACATAAAATTTGACACTATTTATATACAATAATTAACCATATTATTAAGTACAGGTAGTACGACTAGACAAACTGTCTAGTTCGATTACTAGGAGGAAAAAATTCATCCACATTTCAAGACCGGTTTCGTTCTTAAGAACCCATCTGTTAAATTACCAATTGGTAATTGGTAATTCAACAATTCACAATAAGATCTTCACAATACAATATTTACAATATACAATACAATAATTTTCAGTACAATATCATACAACCTGTATGTCTACATCCTACATAATAAGAATACTAACCTACAACCCACAAAGCATTGCTTATGTGTGGGTCAAACCGAAAAAATGAAAATAGAAATTTTAGAAAAAGAAAAACCGTCACAACATGTACATTACATCAAATAAGAACAGAAGCCCAACCCATATATTAAGGCTCAAGAGCAATGGAATTCAATTCAGCCATGCTGACAACCACCGACCTGAATGAGACGCGCACAATTTCTTTATATTTTACTTAAATGCCAGATAACTGATGTTCTTTTTCACAACGTTATCTCTTATGTTTTCCGGCAAAAAGTCTCAAAAGATCTTTCTTACTCCAGTTTTATTACGAATGGAATGTTTAAAACAGTCGCACTACCAGCCCTTGTGTCATAATGAACGTGTTGCTTATATGTATACCCCAGAGAGGTATGATGTATATATAGGAGAACAGCTATCGCCACATAATACTGGCATTTCAAAGGAAGAATTCCCGCCATAATATAACGTTCGGGTGGTTCTTCGGTATTCTGCACATTATCCTTAGAAGTCTTTTTGCATTCTCTCAATCGACTCAAGGTGACTGTTGTATGTGCCACCCCAGGCAACAATTCCATATATTAAAATAGAATTAGCAAGAGCGTTGTACATATGTCTTAATATATCAATTGACATACACTCTGACGCTTTCCTAAATCACAATAAAGAGCCTTTTCTTTGATTTGAGTATGAGGTTTCCAAGAAAGTAGCTCTTCCAAAGTAATACCAAGATACTTTACTGCAGCAGACTTTACCTTTATACAATCACATATCATGTTGTCGCCATATATATTTATATATATATATATATATATATATATATATATATATATATATATATATATATATATATATATATATATATATATATATATATATATATATATAAATATAAATATAAATATAATATATAAATATATATATATATATATATATATATATATATATATATATATATATATATATATATATATATATATATATATATATATATATTTTTTTTTTTTTTGAGGTGATTGGGAAATCTTCTAAAGACATCCATGTGTTCGATGTTCAGTGACATGGGAATGTCGGATTCATGCCCTTGTTGGAGTCATGCCTACCGACTAAAACCCTTCCCACTCAGGGATATCTGCTGAAAAAAAAAAAAAAAAAAAAAAAAAAAAAAAATATATATATATATATATATATATATATATATATATATATATATATATATATATATATATATAAATATAAATATAAATATATATATATAAATATAAATATAAATATTTATATATATATATATATATATATATATATATATACATATATATATATATATATATATATATATATATATATATATATATATATATACATATATATATATATAAATATATATTAATATATATATATATATATATATATATATATATATATATATATATCATCATCATCATCATCATCATCATCTTCATTAGCCCGTATCGATCCACTGCAGGATGAAGGCCTCTTCAGCATGCTTCCAACCTTCACGGTCCTGGGCTTTCCTCTGCCACTCGGGTCCAATATACTTAACGATGTCATCAATCCATCGTGCTTTCGGTCTTCTTCGCGGACGTTTGCGATCAAGCGGTATCCACTCCAGGATTGCCTTGGTCCATCTTTCGTCCCATCGCCTCGCTATATGGCCTGCCCATCTCCATTTCAACTGTTTCAACAATATATATATATATATATATATATATATATATATATATATATATATATATATATATATATATATATATATATATATGTAAAATAGATTGATGCGATATTTGACTCACAGCTACTGGGAAAAATCTCTAATAAATTTAAGACTTGTTCGTCTCTGTTAACAGTCCTATCTCGTCGCGGTCGTCCAGCCTTATTATTCTAATCCCTAATATCATTTTCAGACAAACAAACAAACAAAACGTTTCCTTAAATCTATCTAAACTGCAACTATTTCTGTGAACAAGTCAGAACTTTAAGTTTTCGTAACAATGGCAACGTCTTATTTCGATTCATCGGTTTATTGTTTCATTGTCATCTTAAGGTAATATATGAAAATAAAACGATATATATTTATAACCATTTATTCTATACTTTATATTAAATATTGAAAACGTCCACCATTTGAGGCTATGTAAACCTAGGACCGTTTTAACCATTTTTTTCGAACATGTTGAAAAAGGCCTGATATATTACAAATACGACTGACACCATATTCTTCGTAAAGGCGAAGCATATTATGATATTCTCGTGCAGAATACCATTTTGGTTTTAAATGGAATTTAAATATACACTCTAACACACACTGAAAAATTTGTTGTCGCCAACACCCTTTATCGTGGGGATCATCTCAGTTAGTTAATGCGACATTGCCATTTCGATTGTTTAGTCTTATTTTTTTTTTAATTGTTTTAACAATGTTTATAAGTTTATCTGAAGTTTATTCGTTAAATAATAATTATTTTTTGCACAATATGTTGTTGCTCATATTTAATAATAATATTTGATAAGTGATTTAATATTTCGCGGAAACCATTAGGTTTTTGATCCTTGCTGTAAGGAAGTTTCTTTTTTCCAATGATGGTGCGAATCGATGGTTAAATTTACGAAAGTTATTTTATATTTATATATATATATATATATATATATATATATATATATATATATATATATATATATATATATATATCATTTTTATAAAGCTACTACAATAGCATAACTACAATATATATCATTTTTATAAAGAATACAAATTTATATTTAAAAACCGACCAACTATATATTATTGAATAATTAATTCCCTAAATTGTTTTACATGAAATATGACATTCTTTGTCTAATGTTCAGTTGACACGTTTTTTATTTCGACACATCTTATAGATTTGTTTTTTTTATTAAAATCTTACAATTTTGGATTTTTCACTTATAATGGTATTAGATCCAAAAAAATAATGAAAATTTATTATTTAATGATATCATTATATATTATATTATATTATGTTATGTTATATTATATTATATTATATTATATTATATTATATTATATTATATTATATTATTATGTTGAAACAAAAGTTATTAATACCCTCGATTTAAGCCTTATTTTTATAATTTTTTGTAGATAATTGTATACTATGCATACCTAAAAATAATATACAATACACCTTAAACAAATTCAATTGCAAAAAAAAATCAAATTGACTCATGTAGAAGAAAAAAAATAAAGCAAGACATTTTTTGGATATTAATATTACGTATGATAAGGACGGCAACATTAAAACAAATTAGTATACAAAATCTATATGGTCGGAAGGATATGCCAATTTTAACTCTTATATGCCAAATAAATATAAAAAAGTGTTTTTAATTCTTTAATTGATAAAGCTGTTATTTTAACTGATCCAAAAAATGGACCACAATATATAAATAAAATCAACTAGAAGATCATCAAAAAATCATCACTAGAAGATAATAAACTATCCAAAAAAAATCTAAGAACCAGTTATTAAAAACAGAATACACCGAATATATAATCATAATAGCATAACAAATAAACCTATAAATGAAAATTACATTACCATACCATACCATACATTACCATTACCATACATACCAGAAATAAGTAATAAAATAAAGAAAGTTCTTAAACCATATAATATAAATATAGCAGAAATACCCAATAATAACACTAAACAAATATTTATAAAATTAGAAACACAAACACCCAAGCCGGCCGCGATGGTCTGGTGGGTTATTCGATTACCTGGCAAGCCAAAGGTAGCTGGTTCGATTCCAGCGCTCGGATGGTTGTTTTTCTTTAATTCTTCTGTCAGTCTTACTTCCTACCCTACACACACACACACTGATATACACTCACATATACGCACACACGCCCACACATATCCACACCTAAATGTCTGATTGTTTTTAGGCATGAGTGTAAAATCCGACAACAAATTACCCCTCAGTCACGCCAGTTAGGGTAAGGCCGGATGCTTTCTGATAAGTGTTCTACGTTGGTCACTCGCCAGTAGGTAGGCTTTCTGATAGACTTATGGGTAGGCACATAACCAAGAGTTTATAGCCTGACGGGGGTACTGACCTCAGCTGATGACCGTGGTTCGGAACCCACATTAAGCTGTAGGTCCAGTCGCTAAATAGCCTAAGATGCTGATGCGCCTCTAACCATAAACCCTTTTCTTTTACAAACACCCAAAATAAAATAAACAAATTTAGTTTACAAAATCGATTGCTTACATTGCCTAAGCTAATATATTGGCCAAACTAAACAATATATAAAAAACACCAAATGAACATAAAAAAGCATTAGAAACCTAGAACCAAACGTAACTGCCCTTTCAAAACATGCCATAGTTAATGACTACAACTTTAATTTTAATAACATAAAAATTTTATAATAAAATATAAAACAATATAAAAAAAAGAAATATAAAAGAAATGATTTATAGAAAAAAAAACAAATAATACCATTAATTTAATTAATTCCAGAAATGATACTGATAATTTAAGTTGTGTATATAATGACATCATTAAATAATAAATTTTCATGAATATTTTTTTTTTGTATCTAATAATATTACAAGTGAAAAATCCAAAATTGTTAGGTAATAATAATAAAACAAAAAATATAAAGGTAACAAATTTGTAAAATGTGTCAAAGTCAAAAATGTGTCAACTGAAGATTAGACAAAGAATGTTATATTTCATGTAACAAAATTTAGGAACTTAATCATTCAGATATAGTTGGTAGGTTTTTAAAAATAAATTTGTATTGTTGATAGAAATGATATACTGAATATATATATATATATATATATATATATATATATATATATATATATATATATATATATATATATATATATATATATATATATATATATATATATTTATATATATATTGTAGAATTGTTCTGAGGGTGGTTTTATAAATAAATCGAAACGTTAACAAAACAATTACAAACGTTACAAAAAATGATAATATTAAACGGTCATGAAAATATTATATATATATATATATATATATATATATATATATATATATATATATATATATATATATATATATATATATAATCAAATGGTAGTAGAAACTGAACGCGCAGTGTGGATATCGGCCTGAGCCGAATCAATATGCAAGCCGAAGACGAAACACCGCCCGTTCGGGCATATAAAATTTATGAAAAGGAAAATTCTTGAGAACCGTTTCCGGCAACGATCCGGGGAAAACATGTTTTCCACGCTATCGGCCTTCGGTTTTACAACGTTCAGACTGTCTGACTTTATTAGGACGTGACTGGCGGCATGCAGGAAACTGCCTTCCTGCCTCCGCAATGTTAAATACGAGGCTTGATTGATAAGAAAGCCCTCTTTCACAAAACAAACGAACGGGTAAAGAAAACAAACCCTGATTCATTCCCGTACTTCCTAAACTGACATGTAGTTAATGCTGGCTTAAAACATTTGCGTGTTGAGGTGGTTTAAAGTGATTGCTGATTCGTAATTAAATAATAAAATAATCAATTAAATTATATAATTGAATACATGGTTATGTAGCATATAAGATGAGCTAGTTGAAAGCTAATGGTATTGGAAAACTGCTAGTGTTTTTACTAAATAAATTGAATAACAGAACTAAACAGAAGGTAACAGAAAACTAAACCAAAGGATTTTCAAATAGGTTATAGGATTTTCGATTAGAGGCGTATCACAATCTGAGGCTATTTAACGACTACTAGCGCCTGCAATTTAAACTACTGACTGACGCACATTTCATTAATTGTTAATTTCCACTATAAGGAGATGATCAATGGCTTTAGTTTATGAATAAAGAAGCTCAAGAAGATTTGCTATCAATGCACTTAACGGACGTTTCGTCGGCCATGTTGCCATCATAAGGCGACGATCAGGTCTGTTCACACTAAAATTTCACAAAATAGTTTTCTGTAAGATTGACTGGAAATAGGCAAAATTTGTCGAAAAAAGTTCTATTTCGCAAATATGAATGAATTTTATGGCAGTAAGCCATTTTGCGGCAAATAAGCAATGTTATTTATACTAATACATATTATACATATGGAATTTTGATATTTGGCAATAAAAAAGTAACGGGTAGTGTTTTATTAATTTCAGTTCTTCCAAAATTGTCATAATGTTAAAGTTTTCTATTATATATATTATACAAAAACATTATAGGAAAAACAAAATAGAACGACGACAATTTTTGACAACTTTTTTTCGACAATTTCTGCCTCTTTGTAGTCAATCTTACAGAAAACTATTTTGTGAAATTTTAATGGGAACAGAACTGATCATCGCCTTATGATGGCAACATGGCCGACGAAACGTCCGTCGAGAGCATTGATATTTTGTTGCAAATCTTCTTGAGCTTCTTTATTCATAAACTAAATCCTTTCATATTTCAGATATTTCGCTGGATGGTTTGGTAAATTATTGCTGTGATCAGATTTGATCATCTCCTTATACTGGAAATTAACAATTAATGAAATGTGCGTCAGTCAGTAGGTTAAATTGTACGCGCTAGTAGTCGTTAAATAGCCTCAGATTATGATACGCCTCTAATCGAAAATCCTATAACCTTTTTGAAAATCCTTTGGTTTTTATGTTAACTTCTGTTTAGTTCTGTTATTCAATTTATTTACACTAGCAGTTTTCCAATACATCAGCTTTCAACTAGCTCATCTTATATGCTACATAACCATGTATTCAATTATACCATTTAACTGATGATTTTATTATTCAATTACGAATCAGCAATCACTTGAAACCACCTGAACACGCAAATGTTTTAAGCAAGCATTAACTACATGTCAGTTTAGGAAATATGGAATGAATCAGGGTTTGTTTTCTTTACCCGTTCGTTTGCTTTGTGAAAGAGGGCTTTCTTATTTATCAAGCCTCGTATTTAACATTGCAGAGGCAGGAAGGCAGTTTGCTGCACGCCGCCAGTCACGTCCTAATAAAGTCAGACAGTCTGAACGTTGTAAAACCGAGAGCCGATAGCGTGGAAAACATGTTTTCCCCGGGCCGTTTCCGGAAACGGTTCTCAAGAATTTTCCTTTTCATAAATTTTATATACCCGAACGGGCGGTGTTTCGTCTTCGGCTTGCATATTGATTCGGCTCAGGCCGATATCCACACTGCGCGTTCAGTTTCTACTACCATTTGATTATCTTCGTATATCGGGACAAAGTATATCAATCTAGATCGTAATAAACATTTAAATGCGATAATGAAATATATGTCAAATAGCAGTGACATTCATATACCAATTTTCCATTGTCATCAGCGTACTACAACATTTTAAGTACGTTTTTTTAAATTGTGAAATTCTCCTTATTCTTTAAGCAGACCTGTTTAATGATCTGTCTAATCTTGGAAATTTTGATAGATTTCCTGAGATGTATATGCCCAAATATCATTCTATCGCTTAGGTGATCTCTCCGCGGCTCTGCGCCCTGCTGGTTTTCCGTCTTTAACGATACATGCTCTCCGCATGATCTCACCAATATCTACGTCTTTTTCTACCTCATTTCATTATATCCTCTACTCTACACGTTGTTCTTATATTGATATTTCTCACTGTATTCCTAAGCGTCTTCCCTACTATTACTCGTAGAGTTTTCATCCCTGCTGTTCGTAGAATGCGTTTGGTTTCATTTGTGTCAGCTCTAGTCTCTATGCCATAGGTTAGTACTGGTCTTACGCAAGTCTTGTAGATGCGTATTTTACTTTCAATGCGCATGGGCCTATTTATCCAGATAACATCTCTTAATCAACCTGATCAGTGGCGGCTCGTGGTTTTTAAAGTAGGAGAACGTAAAAGAAAATAGTACTGCTGAAGATTTTTTTTTTCAATTTCCTTTTGAACTTGAATCAAATTCAACTCGGACGTGGGACGACCGTTAGTTTTTAATCCAATTTCTTCTCCAAACTTAAATTAGTCATTATTAACTCTTTTAAATCAGATACTTTCCGCCGTTGCTTGCCAGGTTCAGTGAGGTTTCCTTGTGTTTGCTTTGTTAGCTTGTACTTTTACAGTACTTTTACAGTTCTACAGAATGGGCGGGCTACGGGTGTATCAAATTTTATTCTAAGTATAGCTTATACCTGGTATATTCTTGCATTGTAGAACCGGCCCTAAATCGTTTACTGGGTTAGTGCAATTTGATGTATGTTCCAAAGTAATGAAAACTAATTTCATATTCATTTGCTTCTACCATCAATTTGATTCTTATCGGCTCGTTGCAAAAGGTCATACATTTTGTTTTATCGATGGAGATCAACATGTTATATTTTTTTTCTAATTTCTGTCTTTGTTTGTCGTTCTTTACCGCATTGTCCGCATAGCACATCATGTTTATTGGTTCCTCATTCATTCTGTACCCCTTGTTTATTATTGTCACTTCGTCGATTATAAGGTTGATTGGTAATTTCATCTACTATAAGGCTGGTTGAAAATAAATGGACTGAGGCTATCTTTAGTTGTTTTATGTTCAACTTTTACTCTAGTTATATTTCCAATATTCAATTTATTAATGACTAGCTAATTCGACAGGCGTTGTCCTGTCCAAATATCAATAAATTTGTTTGTGATGGTTTTATGAGTTTGTGAAAAGCTGTTGGAAATGTGTAAACACAGTAAAATTTTATTTATTTGTCTATTTTTTTGTTTGTCTTCTTGCACGATTATCGCGCGATTGGTTTCTATCGACCGATGATGTCTCATTCGATGCATATTATATTCGTTTGCATTTTCTCTTTCTTCTTGTGTTACATGCTGAACGTGTTTGTGATAATCGATTTCGTTCAATTTCATGTCACTCTTCGCGTTGCTCTGCAATTCAACTGAAAATGGAAAATTGATTCACTTTGTTGTTACTGTATAACCGTTTGTCACTTCAAAACTCACCGTATTTCGAAAGATTGCACACGATTTAACAGAATCACAATTCAACTGAAACTAAACAACTGAATCAAGTTTTCGTCAATATGTAACCGATTGGCTTGATTCACAATTTGACAATCAGGTCTCAAACGACATTTGCGCACGTAGCGAAATAAATTGGAATAGAAATAAAATAACTGCATTTGTTGAACAGATCGCGAAACAACACAAAAGAAAAAACAAATGTAATTTTATTTTAAATTAGGCTGGAATGCGTTTTTCCAAATTTTTCTCCAGCTCTGCCAGATTTATGATTTTTGCAGTTTGTCCGAATTTTCCGACTTTCCTTTGTAATTGCCTCGATTTTTTTTCCTAAGATCATAACGAACAAAACAAAAAAATAATTACGCATATTCATATTTCCGATCGTCAGTAATGTTCTTGACTTCACACAAAAATCCCATAGAAAAAACATTTTCAGTTTTTCAAATATTTCTTTCGGTCTTTTAGATCGATCCATAATAATTCTAAATTAAGCCACTTAATTTACCATAAGTCGTCCATTTTTTTGGTATTCTATTATACCTTAATGTCGGCCTGCCAAAATACACAAATATCCAATAAATAGCGACAACCGTTTGAAGTACTTCAACCATAAATCAATCTTACTCGTATACTTTTTTTTGACAAAATTATATCATGTTCCTAAAACAATTACTTTATATTAGTACATATTTATAATTATAAGCCTTAATTCTGTACAGAAAATTAATATTATTAATACATAAATGTGTGTAGTAAAAAGAATCCCTTAATTAATATTTAAAGGGTTACAGAAGCTTGAGGGGAATTAAGGACTAAGAGCCGATGGTCAGAAGATTAAGGGATTTGCTTAATAGTACGCATGGATTCCTTAACCCGATTTCAGTACCCACAGAATCGAATCTAACCATGCTAATGGCTTTATTGTTTCTCTATGCGTCAAGGCTCTAATTCCTTCATGACTAACCATAGGAATTCACTTAATCTTTGCATTAGGTCTGCTATTAAGGCATTAGAATTTAGAATTTTCGTTACAAGAAAATTTAAGGTTACATTTCTTTACTTTATCCTTTGATTGGGATGAACGCGAAAGTATTTCTATATTGTATTATCCTAATATATTATAGTTAATAAAACATATGGAATTATATTAAATGCTCTTTGATGAATATGTAATAAGTGTTACTGTTAATAATGCCGATTTTGCTAAGAGATGACGTTACTAATATATTAGTTGGTATAGACTAATGACGTCTATTCTGTTTTGAAGGATAAACATATGCCATCAAAAGCCAGTTCGTTATTAATTATCATTGTGCAAAAAAACATATTTTTTCTTAACTTTGAATATGAGAAATTATATACCAGATAAAGACGTTTTGCGGAGAAGTTTAATAACCTTCTTTCATTTGAAGAAAACGGCTGCTCAAAGTTATCCATTGTTGGTTGAAACTTATGGTGAACGTAATTTAACACAAAAAACTTATGAACGATGGTTCAAATGCTTTAAAAGTTGTGATTTTGATATAAAAGACAAGGAGCATCCAGGACATCCGAAAAAGTTTGAAGATGCAGATTTGCAAGAATTATTGCAAAAATAGGTTGAAAGGCGAAAAAACACTTGTGAAATTTTGTTTGCCAGGTAGAAAAGAAAAGGTTTTTTTCATCGAGATGTGACATGTCATGAAAAGTTGATCTATTCTGACAACCTAAAGCGCAAAAAACTCTGGATAAGCCTAGGCCAGCCTTGAAGATCACAGCCAGTGCCCAATAGATATGGAAAGCAGGCTTTGCTCCGTATTTGGTGGGATAGTAGGGATACTGTGTATTAGGAAGTGCTGAAACCTGGTGAAACGATTAATGGCAATCAATACCGACAAAAATTAATGAAATTGAATCGAGCATTGAAAGAAAAACGACCAGAATATAACCAAAGACTAAAGTCATTTTTCAACATGACAATGCTTGGGCAATGTTGCAAAATGTGTAAAAACTATTTGGAAAACGTTAAATGGGATATCCTACCTACCTGCCGTATTCACCGAACTTAGCCCCTTCGGATTACCACTTATTTCGATCGATGCCGCACGGACTTTCAAAACATCACTTACATCCTTTCGAAGAAGTGAAAATTTGGCTTGAAAATGGTTCGCCACAAAAAAACAAAAGTTCTTTTTACCCGGTATCCATTATTTGACAAAAAGGTGGGAAAAAGTAATAGCTAACGATCTCCAATACTTTGATTATTAAGGTAATTTATTTTGTTATGGAAATAAACGGTCAAATTTTGCGAAAATAAACGACTTATTTTTTTGCGAATTTTTGTCAAATTTTGCGAATCGAAACACCTATTAGTTTAGTTAATCAATATTACTGCAAATTGGACATACACTGTGATTTGGAAATTATTAAAATTAAATTAAAATAAAATACGCAACACTACCAGATGAAGTCACCTGATAGTATTGCATAGACCACAAACAAAATATATGAAATTTTATATGAAACAGAAATACGAGAATCTTAACAATTATGGCTCAAGTTAATAGGTATACAAATTCGGTGTGCACTAATGTACACACGAATACAAATACGGTGTAACTAAATGGCAACGGCGGTGTAACTCATGCTTAAGGGTGTCTTAGAATTTTTCGTTTTTGATATTTAAAAAATAAAGCATCAGAATTAATTCACTTGTTTAATTGTTGTTAAATTAAAGAATAGTCTTTAAGTTTTGATTTATGAAAAACAATCATCCGTAAATGCGCACCATCCGCTTCTTCACACTCATTTAAGTAGGGGCCGATAATTCCTTCGCTTGATATGGCAGCCCAAACAACAACCTTAGACGAGTGTAATGGTTTCTGGTACAGTTTTAGTGAATTATCGGGAGCCCAATATTTGCAATTTTGTTTATTCAAGTGGTTTTTGATATGGAAATTCGATTCATCAGAAAACCATGTGATATTATTGAAGCTCCTAAAACGATTTGTCATTGTCCTTCAGAATTCGACTCGTTTAACTGGATCATCGGGCTTCATCTCTTGAACAATAACAATTTTGTAGGGGTAGAAATGTAAATATTTCCTAATAATGCGATTAATCGTGGATCTATGCAAATGTAGAGAAACTACACGGAGTCGTAGAGATTGTCATGGATCGTCTCGAAAACACTGGCGAGCGCAGTCAACGTTTGTGCTCGTTCTTGATATTCTTTTGCACCCAGTTGATTTATTCGACATTGTGTTTCAAGTCTCTTCAAACTTGCGCTCTCTATGTTTGATTACATTCACACTTAGCACATTTCTCATAGTCGCTAAATTAA
Source organism: Cosmopolites sordidus (assembly GCA_031761425.1). Taxonomy (NCBI): domain Eukaryota; kingdom Metazoa; phylum Arthropoda; class Insecta; order Coleoptera; family Curculionidae; genus Cosmopolites; species Cosmopolites sordidus. The sequence goes on from JARFXV010001665.1 coordinate 935,363, forward strand.
AATATGTGCTGTACAGACGTCGAAAAATAGTGTAGAAATCGTTGTTTTTATAAAACGCTCGCATGCAAAATGCGCACTGTGGTCCCATGAAACAATCCGTCGCTACTAAACTTAAAAAGCCCGTCAAGCGTTTGACACCACTCCCCTCCACCCGCTATCTGTGTTTGGCAGGTAACAGTCGAAACAAAAACGAAAAACATTCTGAGACACCCGTTATTTCTAGATCAGAAGTCCCGTTTCTTTTTAAAGAATTTGGATAAAATGGCTGAACTTCTTATATGTAAACTTCTACACCAATATGCTCATAAAACTTATCCTTAAGGCTATACTTAAGATATCAAAGCGTTTACATTACACCTCAGATCTTTCAAGAATTGATTCATTATACAAGGTGGTCTACAGGAAACAAACGTTTTTTTTTAAGAATCTTGACTCCTTTATTGTTTTTGTAAAAAATAATTTTATTTACATAAAAATGATCAGTGTAAGATACCAGTTTCAATGCTTAAGTGCGGAAAATATTGCCATTTCAGAGATTGCCATTTTCACAAATATCCGTTTGGAGCCGCTTTCGAAAGTTTGGCTCTTTTTGAATATTGCCAAAACCGGCAGTATTGTTTATTGACTATCCCATGGGCTATGATTATGATCAATTCTTCGTTTTCTTTAAATTAAGCAACCTTTGTTTTAACAAATGTGAGTTATTGTTGATAGTCTTCTTCATTCAACTCATAAATAATCTTCAGTTTATACGAGTAAATGCCCAAATCATTATGCAAAATACACTTTAGAATACTTTTAGGTGATTTTTACACTACCCGCTGTGCAAGGTGAGTCCGATTTTGCTTTACATAGTTCATTAGTTAACCGCTCGGCCCGGCCCGAACTCGCTTGGTGGTTAGTGTGAATAGCTACATATTGATTCATTTGCTTTTCTGCAAAATTGGACTTGCCGGCTCGGCTTCAACACGTCTCCCATTCAGAAGCGTGCCGCGAGCAGCGCGAATAAGGCTTTGCTGAATTATCTCCATCACCCTATCCACATTCCGCGATGTGTGTACCTATCGGCTTTTGTATGACGTCACATGTTGAAGTGACGCCTGAAAAGTTGTTGCGGGTTCACCACTTTTGACAAACATACCGTAAGTAAGCACGCGGTGCTCTTGGGTCTACAGGTTCTATTAGCCTAGTAATTTGAAAAACGTTGGTTTCTCATGGACCACCTTGTATATGTAAATTATGTTTATCACTAAATCAATGATGTAGATTAGATCATTAGTTTCACATTAGTTATTAGACCTGATAATCAATGTCAAATTTCCCGAGTTTACTTGTTATACCTTTTGAAAATAACAGATACGTCCTTTACATTGGTCAAAAATATGGAGAACAGTTCCTATAACCTTTTATCTTCAGGGTGTGATTTTTATTCATCAACATTAAACCCTATTTTTGAATGATATTGACTATTACATCCCTTTTAAGAAATATACTAGTTGAAAACTCGTAGCACCTAGGGCAACACGGAAAAATAATGATATTTATACGACATTTATAAAAAATTTATCTATTCATTGGGTTGAATTAAAACGAATATTATTATATTTTATAGGTGCCCTGCAAATTAGAAACAGCGAAGAAAAGGATCATGGAAAATATGAATGTGTGGCGGAAAACTCCATAGGCACTGAATACTCTAAATCTACCTTTCTCTATGTGAAAGGTAACAAAAAAGAAAAAATAGAATATATATATATATATATATATATATATATATATATATATATATATATATATATATATATATATATATATATATAGTAACACCCACACCATGTTTGGCGGTTAATAATTCTTATTTTGTTCTTAAAAAAAGCTTAATTTGGGAGAAAGTTAAAAAATGGTTTATTTAAAGTATGCGCCATCGCTAGGTATACAACACCCTTCTGATCCCACCAAATGTACGGCGTTGCCTTCTTTCCAAAGCAACGGTCAATGTTGATGGTGGTCAATGTTGATGGTGGTCCTGGGTCAACCCATGATTTTCTGCGTTTTGGGTTCTCGAAATATATATATTTTTCATCTCCAGTCACGATTTTCATCTCCTTTGTCACAAAACAGTATTTCTTTCTCGCCGATAAAGCAAAACTTCGCACACCGTTTTTCGCTTTTCCATCTGTCTGTCGTTCAGCTGATGTGGTACTCATTTCCCTGCATTCTGAATCTTTTCCATGGCATATAGATCACAAGTGGTTCGACGACCAACGTTTAACCTCTCTGCCATTTGTTGTTGAGTTTGCATATAGTCTTCTTCCAACAATGCTTGCAATTCGGCATCTTCAAATAATATCGGTTGACCTGGGCGTTCTTTGTCTCTCAAATCGAAATCATCACTTTTAAATCATCTAAACCAACGCCCACAAGCGTCTTGCGTTGGGATATTGTTACCAAAAGTTTTCACAAGTATACAACGCCTTTCACACGCGTTTTTCATTTGATTGAACAAGAAAAGCAGTATGTGCCGCAAATACTCTTTATTTGGCTCGAAACTCGACATGCTTACCACACGAAAAACTATGCCGGTAACTCGAAATAGTTTAAATATCAGTGGCATTTTGAAAGGCACTGTCGTAGCAACAAAATGACATGAATTGACCTTTCTTTCCAGCGCTATTTCTTTAAAAAAAGAGTTATTAACTGCCACCCCTGGTATGCTACCTGCATACTAATTGTCTATATTTCAGTTCGTCGTGTTCCGCCATCTTTCTCAATACCACCCCCACCAATTAGCGAAGTAAAACTTGGTGACGATCTGAATCTAACTTGTGTAGCAGTAGGTTCTCCAATGCCCTTTGTAAAATGGCGAAAAGGGGCAACAGAAGAACTGACTCCTGAAGACAAACTACCAATAGGCAAAAATACATTACAACTGAAAAAAATCGAAGCTTCCGCCAATTATACATGTAAAGCATCCAGCGCACTCGGAGATGTGGAAACTCTAGCTCAAGTTAAAGTGCAATGTAAGTATAGCTCCATTAACTAAAATGCATCAAAACTAATCCGATATTGTAGCCTTACCGGGCCCCCCTACGAATGTTCGAGTATCAGAAATAACAGCAACATCGGTGAGGTTGACATGGTCGTATACGGGAGCGGAAGATTTGCAATACTACGTGATCCAGTACAAACCAAAATACGCAAATCAGGCCTATAGTGAGATCAGCGGTATTATTACAATGTACTACTCAGTTCGTAACCTTAGTCCTTACACTGAATACGAAATGTACGTGATTGCTGTTAACAATATTGGTAGAGGTCCACCAAGCGCTCCAGCGGCTGTTACCACTGGTGAAACAGGTAAGATGCACTGCAACAAAATATATTTCATGTATATATCTTATTTACAGTAAGTTAGTATCTGAAATATCTGAAATCTTTCGATTATAAATATAAAGTCAACATCAACGATCAATTGCAGAGTCAACTTTTTACAATTTTTTTTAGGGGTATATGCTAGTGGAAGATTTTCTTTTTATATTGCAAAAATATTAGATAAATAATTATACGAGGGTTGCTATTTATGTATCCGGAATTGGCAACAATGGTGTTGCTAGCCACTGTCTGACAAATACATCGTAAAGTTTGATATTGTTGACTGTATATGTACTCACAACGTTTTATCATACGGTCGCTATTTGTGTTGTTTAGTTCTTGAAATTTTCATCTCAGTCAAAAATGTTATTTCCATTATTTCCTGAGAATTTTCGTGCGATGATTTACTACGACTTTCGACATAGATTATCTCAACAACAGTGCATCGATTAACTCACTTTGACTTTTGACGATGAAGCACCATCTAAAACTACTGTATATCAGTGAATTCAATCATAGCCGTCGTTCGCTCATGGACAAATTTAAAGAAGGTCGTCCAAAATCGGTTCTTATGCCAGAAAACATCGATACTGTGTGCGAACTGATAAAGTAAGATTGTCATGTATTGAGGCATCACTGGTCATTAGTATGACAAGCATACCCAATATTTTACATGAACATTTAGCCGTGAAAAAGATTTGTGTGCGTTTGATTCCTCATAATTTGACAATCGTTCAAAAAAAGGCTCGTGTCGATTGGTGCGAAATGCTCAAAAAACATAATCATGGTGCTTCAAAAGCCGTGCATAACATCTATATAGAGGTGACGAATCTTGATTTATACGTATAAAACCAAAAGTAAACCGTAGTCGACTGTATGGGTCTTTCCAAAGGAACCAAACCCAACAAAAGTTGTTCACACAAGAAGCACTTCGAAGCAAATGGTCGCATGTTTTTTTGGGATAAATGGCCATGTGGCTACAGTGCCACTAGAGAGTCGTAGAACAATTTTGAATTGTACACAGCCATTTGTTTGCCATAGGTCTTGAAGAAATAAGAAAAAAACAACCAGAGACGCAGAATTATTCTTCACTATGACAACGCGAGATCTCGGACATCGGACCTTACAACACAATATTTGACCGGTCAAAACATCAAATTGACGAGTCTCCGCCATGCAGTCCTGACTTGGCACCCAATGATTTCTTTTTGTTTCCGTCCGTGGAGCATAAACTAATTTCGACGCCAGAGAAATCAACCGGTTCATGCGTTCAAAATGCATATTTTGGAGATACCTCAATTGGAATGGAAAAAGTGCTATGAAAATTGGTTCAAACGTATGCAAAAGTATATTGATCATCGCGGAGAATATTTTGAAAAACAATAAAACCATTTGCAAAGATAAATATTTGTTTTTATTTATTATTCCGGATACATAAATAGCAACCCTCGTATGTAGTCCGATATACATAACAGCACAATATCGTATGTCTCAAATATTCGAACTTTTTGTTAGAACAACAAATATTAGAACTTTTGTTAAATATTAGAGCCATTTTTCGATGCGTATGCTGAAACCAAAAAGAAAAAATAAACATCTTCCTTAAGTTAAAAACGCCAAAACTGATAAATAGCCAACAAAATGCCAACTCCAAACGTCAAAAAAAATCTAGTGGTTGAATTACATGATGTTAAATATCTATTAAATAACTCGATGAATAGTGATTAATTCAAAAAAAGAAGCAAAATTTGAAAAAATGCAGTTTTGTTCAATCACGTTAGGTCAGCTTGAAAATTGATAAATATCCTATATTCAAAATTGGAAATATTCTATTTATATTCTATTCTTCACTGTTTGTGACCACTCTAAAAATGTTTTTATGAAAAGAAATTATATGTATTAAGTGTGTCATCATACAATTGGAAAAAAACCCAGTACATATCTAAATGACAACAGCTCATTTCATTAATTAATTCAAATTTTCAAAAATTTCTTTATTTCGCTTATTATATTTTGTAATGAAAATAAAGTTATAAGAAAGTAACGGTTAGTAGAAAATCTTTCATTTCGAACTTTAATGAAAAAATAAATTTAAATTTTACATATAATTAATTTATGTAAGTAGTGTTTGAGAATGTAAAGTCGTTTTACGAAACTATAGTCACACATAAATAAAAGTGATAGATACCAATGTAAAAAATTGTTTTATTTCTTTTTTAAAAAATGAACTATCACAAAATAACAGACAAATCAATCAATAATTAATTTATACTTTTATTGACACTGAATAATCTTTTGTATATTAAACTAAAAAATCTTCCACTATCATATTACTTTACTAATTATATATTATTAAATTACAAATTTAAAATGATTATCAATCATTACCAATCAAGAAGGAATAAAAATGAAAATTTTTCTTTATTCAAAATTATTTGTCTCAGTGTGTGTGATTATTATAAATTATTGAAAATAGTTCGTTTTATAATATCTGTAATAAACAGAATCTGATCAATTTTTGCCATTTTTTCACGCCAACAATCGTATTTTTTGAGCGATACGGATTTTGAACATTTTTACTAACGTAAGTTCTAGGAGGATTTTTGTATTGTCCCACACCGCTAAATGTAGTTGACCAGCACCTGTTTCTTGTGGTAGAATATTAAATAGACGTTTTGAAATTGATACATAATAACTGGATACTCAATCATACCCACTAAGATTACAGCGTTAAATTATAGTCAAAAAAACGTTATTTATAGTCTTTTTGCACGATAACTAAATTGCTGCTGTTTGATGATTGATTTTCCAAAAACATCCATGTATAATGTTTAGTTTATGTTTTTGTATCTTTTCCGTAATAAATAAATAACAGAAAGTTATTGCTTATGGGCTTAGTTTGCATTTGATATAACCATAAAAACTACAAATGATGAAAAGAATATATTTTGTACAAATATATATATATATATATATATATATATATATATATATATATATATATATATATATATATATATATATAAACATAATTCTTTTGATGAAAATAATCTATATCAACTACAATATTTCAAGCAACGTAATAAAACCCAAGATACTACAGTTTCCATGATTTTTCTTCAGTTGCTAAAAATATGGCATTTTGGATACGACATACAACGTAGTCTCCCTTTAGTTCCATACACTTCACCCAACGATTATGTAAATTTTTAATAATGCCTTGTGAATTCCAAAAAATAGTGACAATGACTTTTCCGCCCGATCCTCTTCACCTTATTCAGGGTGCGCTTGTCGGATGAAACCCACTATTTTGAATGTTCCTTGGTTTCTGGTGTATAGTGATGAATCCAAGTTTCATCAACAATAACGAATCATCACAGAAACACCTTCAGATTGGGCTTGTACACGTCTAAACCTCACTAGATTGTGTTTTTGATCCGCAGTAAATAAAAACAACATCCATTGGGCTAATAGCTTTATTATGCTCAAGAGTTCGTACAGGAGATTACCTTACGCATTCGCTCAAAATGTTTATCATCTCAGCAATATCTCTAACCTTCACTCTGCTATCGGTCAACACGATATCATGGATTTTGTTGATCATTTCCTCGGTAATGACCTCAACGAGGCGTTCTAAGCGCAGATCATCACTGGTGTTGGTTCGATCCTATCGAAACTCAGTAAACCACTAATGAACCATAAAATGTGACGGAGCCAAATCCCCATAATATTTTTTCAAAACTTCTTCTGTTTTCGCCTGCAAAACGTAGAATTAAAACAACACAGGAAATTCGCCTTTTTCCATGATAGCAAACATATCGAACTTATCTTGTTTTGAAGACTGTTAAATCAAAACTAAATGTTATAACCGCTTGAAACTGATAGATTGTTACTAGAAAGGAAGCTCATTTTCAGAAGTGCTATCACCTTAGCCATCTCACCGCCATCTATCGGAAAAGTATCTGACTTTTCACTATATCTTTGTAATATATTTCTACACTTTTAACCATTTTCCTCAAAAATTGTTATATAATCTGGAAACGAGTCGTTGTTTATCAAGCAAATTAGTACATTTCCTAACAGTTAGTATCAACTCTAATAAATCTATATATCTACTGAAATTGGATTAGGATTTTATATCATTTCCATCAATAATATTTTTAACGATTCTAATATTCAGTCATAAAATGTATCGCCGACCTTACAGTGCATATATCTGATAAATGTCTACCTTCAAGAAGATTAAAAAAATTAGTAGAAGAATTGTAGAAATAAAAAACTAATTTTGAACCTTATTTTAAAAATTGAAAAAATGAATATATTAATATAAAATACATTACAAAATTCCTCAAAAAATGTGAACTAAGCTCATACTAGATTTACTAACTTAATTCTAATTACCGAAACACTAACAATACCTTACGAACTTTTAGCTGACTCTTCTTTTGGAGGTGCTAGTAAGTATTTTTTTTTTTGAAATAGAACATTTTTCTTACAATTACTTATTGGAACATATAATAATGAGTATTTGTTTTTCTAGAACCCGGAACTGCTCCAAGAAATGTTCAGGTACGCCCATTAAGTTCCAGCACCATGGTTATCCAGTGGGACGAACCAGAAACACCAAATGGACAAGTGACGGTACATTAATAACAAATATATTATTATTTTAACTTATTAACATATTTAAATGACCATTTCAGGGATATAAAGTTTACTACACGACGAATTCCCAATTATCCATGGCACAGTGGGAATCTCAAGTTGTTGATAATAACCAACTAACAACTATTAGTGATCTTACTCCTCACACTATCTATACCATTAGAGTACAAGCCTTTACATCGGTAGGTCCAGGGCCCTTAAGCCCTCCGGTTCATGTTAAGACCCAACAAGGTAATATTATTTCTCATAAATATAAAAAAACAATATAAATATATATATATATATATATATATATATATATATATATATATATATATATATATATATGTGTGTGTGTGTGTGTGTGTGTGTGTGTATGTGTGTTACATGTAATATTTTCACGGATGGTAGATAATGTTTCTAAATCATTCCGAGCGTCGATCCGTTGATTATCAACACAGTTGGACTCTTTGAGTCGAAGCGGACAACACTTGAAAATGCCAAATGAGATTTTGGCGAAACGTCGTGACTCTTCACAGAATCAAGGGATCGACACCCGAAATGATTTAGGAACAGAGAGACAGAGAGAGAGAGAGAGAGAGAGAGAGAGAGAGATCGCGCAAGATGTGATTTTTAAATAAAACATGATTTTCTGTAGCAAAGTATAGACATTTTAATTGATTTATAATATAGACATTTAGAAATTATGTATAGAACAACACATCCTGTAAATGGTCGCCACGGCGTATACACCCGTACTCTTCTGGCGAAATTATCAATAACGGTTTTGCATAAATTTTGCGGTATTTCGTTCATACAGCGTTTAATTTCTGCCTTCGGAGCTTGAGTTATCGTGGGCTTGTTTACGTAAACCTGATACTTCAGAAAACCTAACAAAAAAATCCATAGGTGTTAAATCACAATATCGTGGTGGCCAATTGTGATCGCCAAAACGGGAGATGACACGATCAGAAAAAGACTCATGGAAGACCGTCAAAGTTTCACGGGCAGTAAGGCAAGTGGCCATGCCGCCTGAATATACATGCCTTCCTGCTGAAATCACATGCCTTTAAGAGCAATATCTTCCAATTGGGACACAAAGAACTGGGTTATCATGTAACAATAACGTTCGTCATTTTTAATGTATTACCTGCAGTGACGGCTCATGAGGGAGGGCGTTGGGGAGCCGCCCCTCCAGCATTTATCACAGTAAACAATTTTTCAGAGCAAAACACCATATTTTATTTCCTTTCAGTTTCTTTTCTTTAACTCATGTTCCTGGTTCACCTCCTGTATAGGGTTTCAATAGCACGAAAAGTAAAAAGGAAGAAAAGGAAAGCAAAAAAAATCTTTAGCAGCACTATTTTCTTCTACGCCCTCCCACTTTAAAAACCCACTAGCCACCACTGAATACCTGCCTCGTTTTCAATGCATACCAAACAGTGATACGGTGGGTATGGATGTTTTTCATGAATGATTCTTGGATTTTCTTCAAATGCGGCAATTGTGCCTATTAACGAAACCATCCAGGTGAAAATGGGCCTTGTCGCTGAAGATAATTTTATTCACAAAATCGGCATTCACTTCTTGTTGTCCAATGATCCAATTGGTGAACTCTCTTCGCTGTGCATAATCTATTGGCAGAAGTTGTTGCGTCAATTGGACTTTGTAAGTATGGAAGCAAATCTGTATTGAGAATACGGTGAAGGGTGGCTGTTGAAATGTCCAATTCTTGTGCAGGATGACGAATCGAGGACCCTGGATTCTCGGCCACACTCTCATGAACTGCCATAATGTTATATTCTGAACGACCACTACGAGCTCGTGTCGTATGTTTCACATCAATAACTGAACCAGTACTTTCGAATTTTTCGATTATTCTTTTTACAGTTCATAAATTTGGAATATTATTTTTACCGAAAATGGGGCTCGCTTTACGAATCGTAGAAACCAACTTTCACCTTTTTGATAGCAATGTTTAACAAAAAGGATGCGTTACTGTATCGCTTAGCGCTCCATGTTTATAACTCCTATCTATCTCTTATCGACCTGTCTCAATTCTTGACATATCAAACCATGACAGCCAAAATAGCGCGCAATTCGAATAGTGCGCTCTTATTTTAACACCCTTTATATATATATATATATATATATATATATATATATATATATATATATATATATATATATATATATATACTCAGTGTTAAAATGTCATTAAATAAATCATTAATATAAAAACTGCAGTAAATTAATGTTTACTAATATTACATTGAACTGAAGACAGCTTGAACTGAACATTGCTTCTCAAGAAGAAAAAACTCTTTTTTAATTTAGTAAATTTTAGATACATCAAAATGTTAGACAACCCTCAGTGTCATAGGAAAGAGGAAAATCAACAAGAGAAAAACCTACAAGGAACACCAAAAAATATTTTAAAATTTTGTGGTCTTTCCACCACCTTCTATTAAAACAAAAATTCTTTTTGGTATTGAATCATACAACTGATTTATTGTTTGTTGTGGAAATTCTTGATATGAAGGCTGAGTCACACTTTTCAAATCTTCCATATTTGTAAATTCTCTTGATTCGCTGTAAATTGTCTTGCAAGCCTCCCCCAGACCTTTTCAGCGATATCCAAATCAGGACAGGCAGTAGGTCAGTCCAATTTTGAAATATTATTTTGCCCAAACCAGTTCATTATGTTTGCCGAATGAAAAAATGTCGGGGGCGTTTTCTTCTTGAAACATTGGCAAATCTTCACTCATATCATTAATAGATAATTTTTTCATATCGATATTTTTTCTTCCTTCCTGACACCATGAAAATAGAAGGAAACACCATCAGACCCATCCAAATTGAATTTTATTTTTGTCAGAAAAAAATATTTCCTTCCACGGTCCAGTCAATGACATGACCTTTTCAGCAAAAGTCAGGAGTCAGTCGGGATAATTTGTGGCAAGTATTTAATGCTGGTTTCCTTTTCAATTTTCTTCAGACTCTTAATAATTCCTAAAAATTCATAACTCTTGTTTACACTTTTCACTTCTTTGACTTCTTCAGCAGGTCGCCTCTATGTTGAATGATGAGAAATTTCATCTTATGTCCCTACAGCTAATCACGTCGGCTTTATAAAGAAAAAAAATCGTCATTCTTCTTCTGATAAACACTTATTTTTTCCTATGAATAACTGATGAACTGATGAATAACTGATGAGTAACTGAACAAAACTGGTAAATTGTGATAAAACCTCTAGAGGATTAAGACATCTCAAATATTACTTGTTTATATTTATGTTTATATAATAAGTTGACGCCCAAAAAAGTAAAAATTTATTAATAATTGTTTTATATTCTGATCAAGGTAAATTGAACTTTTATCTTTTTTAATATTATTTAATTTGTTTGAAATTTCATGTGTCTAACATTTTAACGTTACTATATATATATATATATATATATATATATATATATATATATATATATATACATATATCTTTGTTATATATATATATATATATATATATATATATATATATATATATATATATATATATATATATATATATATATATATATACATATATCTTTGTTATATATATATATATATATATATATATATATATATATATATATATATATATACATCAATGTTTTATTTGAACAAGAAGATGCGACGGATTCTTTTTTGTGGGGCTGTGTTAAATATTTGGTTTACAACATAAACAGCGACCATTTCTTGATCTTAAACGAAATATTCAGGCAATCATTGAATCACGGGCGTAGCCAGGATTTAGTTTTGGGGGGGTTTAGTTTGAAGTAAATAAAACAACAAAAATATTACTCGACAAGAAATGGCGTTACTGTGCGCAACGTCCATTAGTTCGGATATATATTCAATTCAAATGTAATAATTTAACTCTCTTCACTCCTCGCATTTTTTCGGTATAATATTAGGTAATATTTGGCTTATTTCGGGGGGGGGGGGTGAACTCTCAAAACCCCCCTTTGGCTACGCCCGTGCATTGAATATATATCACGGGATATGTGTGTGAAAGAGTAATCGAATCATTTCAACGTCAATATTCTCAAAATAAAATGACATTATTTGTTCTTCCAGATAAAATAAAAATTATCGAATTATCACTTGTATATATTTTAAAGTTGGTGGACAATCCTTTAGATTACGAAGTAGGGAATCTACGATTTAAAAAAAAATATCTTTACAAGGCTAAACAAAAAAGTAATTCATTGTATTGTAACAGGTGTGCCAAGTCAACCTAGCAATTTAAGAGCTTCGGATATTGGAGAAAGTTCCGTCACACTACAATGGAGTAAGCCAACACATTCTGGTGAGAGCATAGTAAGCTACGAGCTCTACTGGAATGACACATATGCCAAAGAAAAACATCATCGAAGAATACTCATTTCTGAGACGTACACTTTGACTGGACTCTATCCCAATACTTTATACTACGTCTGGTTAGCGGCAAGATCTCAAAGGGGTGAAGGCGCCACTACCCCACCAATTCCTGTGAGAACAAAACAGTATGGTAAGACTTTTGGGGGGGTGAAGGAATTTTATTACACTAGATTTAGATATGAGTTTTATTGAACACATACACGTTTAACATCCAATTTGAAAATTGAACTGCAAGTTGGTTCTATTGTAAATGTAAAGTGACCTTTCTAAAAGAAGTAAATGACTATTTTTGAGAAAAGTTTGGTACTTGTGAAATTGAAAATTGAAACTCACTTAATAGAATCATTATTACTAAAGTAATAACTGCAAAAGCTCGAAAAAGGTGTAATATTTCTTCCTCTCTAGGGCTTGACAGCTTATCAAGGGCCTTTTGTCTCCCTATAGTGGTATCCACGTCTATGTTTTTTATATGGAGCTGTGACTACCTGTTTCCATAACCTCTATGATCTAGTTATAGATAAGAGGAATATTTCACTTGCTCATTATATATTGCATAAAACATATTAATTATAACTAAATTTTCCTTTTAAATTTAAATTATTTAAATACCCAAGGTTTCTCAGTATCAAACTTTTTGTTACTAGCATTATAAAATTTATGATTAGCGTGTGGCGGTGATTGATTTTTTGTAATTTGTAATTTTTTCTCTGTTTATCTCGAACTTTAGTATTAGAGCGTTTGCGCGTGTGAGTGTGCTATTTTGCATTTTAAGCATGCAGTAACTAGTCAGTGGATTATTAAGTTGATCAGCACCGCACCTGTACTGGCTATGTGAAAAATTTTAAGTGCTCTGAAGCACATTTTTTTTTGTTTCTAATATTGAATTTAAGTTGTTCTTACATTATTTGTTTTTATTTTCTGGTATTTTTGGTTTTCTCTAATGATTTTCGTTTTGTGATAACGACATTTACAGTGATTAAACCGGGGATATAGGTAAATTTATTAACTTAAACTATTATCCATAGTTTTTTATTTCAGCTCTTGCCAAATTGCCACTAATAATATATTTTACAATCAGGATTTTGTTAATATTTGATTTACAATTGTATTAACATTTTCTTGATATTATCTTACTCTTTCTAATGCAACACTTAAAAATATCACCACGCAACAAAAGAATGTTTTTAAATTATTTAATTGCCAGAAAAAAAGATTTATGATCACTTTTTGATTTATTTCAAGAATGAACTAATTTTTAATAGTTTGACACACTTCTGATTATTAATGGTCCAGAAAATTCATAGGCGTTTTATATAAAGAAAAGGACACCAATTAAGTAATAATAAGAATTTGGATAATTTTTGACTTTTGATATTTTATAACTGCATTGTCTAGCAGTTATAAAATTTAAATATGAATAGAGAACATTTTAATTTATATAGTTTTTAATATATTTGAAGTATTGGGTTCTGTATTATTGCTTAATAATAAGATATTATTCTTTTCATATATTTAGATCTGATAAAAATCTTTTGAATCTATAATTCATTAAAATCAGACAGAACAATGCTTAGTGCAAATAAATATATAAACATCATCTTACCAAAAATATCGAACAAGAAAATGCGATGTGTTAGACTTGGAAAGGGATTAATGATTGAAACATATGAACTAATGATGAATGACGTAAAACAGTGGTTTTCTGATTAAGCAGATTTCAAAGCGAGTAACTCTATATGCCGGTACACGGCATTAAATTCGACCTGCTACATCTATATCATGCTACATCTGAAAGATGTGTTATCAATATATACATAAATATATACACCTAAAAATACCTAAATGTTTTAAATGGCAACCCGTATCTTGTAACAAATCATTTTAAAAGTCTTGGAAATCCTAATTAAAGTGCGTTTACAAAATTGAAATCGGTTGACATGTTTTCGTAATAGAGTGAAAAATACATTTCAAAAGTATTTAACGAAAGCGCAGGATCGTGTTTGCAATGTTTGTTTTATTTTTTTATGCACACCATTTTTCTTTTGCTAATATAACAAGTCAGATAAGAGACTTTTTATTTTAACTCATCACGCATGTATGTTTTAATGCACACTTTATTCCTCATTGCACCTAAAATTAAAAATATTTTTATCAGAAGTGCCGATTTTCAACTGTTTGTCAAATAATGTCAGTTGCAGTAACAATGACGATTTATACTTTACAAGATAAAATTGAAATTATTTTTATTTATGATGCTGAAGATAGGTGTTCTCGCAGAACAGTCCGACTTTTCAATAAAAGGTATCCGGAGGTAATAAAACATTCAAAAATTTTAAGAGTCCGTGTGTAACAAAATGAATAAGCAGCTGAGAGTTCTTTATGAATCTACACAGATTAACATTGTAGACCATTTCGCTTTTGATCCAACCACCTCAATTCCAAAAATCGCTAAGTTAACAAATATTTCCATTGGTTCCATACACATTTTTTTTAAACAAAACAAGTTATTTTCTTACAAATTTATTATTCTTCAGCAGCTGAGCGAATATGATTATGACTAAAGGATTCAGTTTTGTGAATTAATGGCTGGGATAATCCAAAATGATCCGAATTTAATAAGAATATTTGTTTCAGTGATGAAGCAACATTTTTCCTTTATGGCTTTCTAAATAAACATAACTGTAGATAGTCGGAGAATAACAATCCACATGTGTTTCGAGAGGGTCATACGCAGTTTCCCCAAAAGATTAACATTCTGGGGAATTAAATAATAGGTCTGGTTTTTATTGAAGAAAATTTAACCGGTGAATTGTACTTAAACTTATTGGAAAACGAAATCGATTCACTCATAACAGTCCTTAGAAAACCAAATCGATGAAGAAAACCCACTGTTCGATGAACAAAATTTACGGCGCACCACCACACTACGCATTACATGTTCGACAATGGTTGGACAAACGTTTTCTGTCAAATAAATAGGTAGAAGAGGCTATGGAATGACCGGCGAGATCGCCAGGTAAAACGCTACTGGATTTATTTCTTTGAGGTTATCTAAGATAAGACAGTTCCATATAAAACTCCACCGCAGGATATTCAGGATCAGTAATTCAGGAATGTAATTACTCATACGTGCAGGTTAATTAATAATCTTTCAAAACGTGACTACATCTTTCAAAGCGTTCAAAAAGAATTCGAGAATAGATTATACTGTTGTTTAATTAACAGTGGTGGATATTTTGAGCACTTAAAAAGCTAATGTATAAATCGAGTTTTTAAAAGTACATGTATTTCATTAATTTATTTTTGTGTTTTAGTTAAGTTAAATTTTCACTCGCACGTAAAATGCTATTTTTATCCATCGATAGTAATATACTATTATTGAATCTAAAGTTGATAGTAATATACTATATTGAATCTATATATCATCGATAGTAATATACTATTATTATTGAACGAATGAATCGATTTCAGTTTTGTAAGACTTAAGATTGTTTTCAAGACCTTTAAAATGATATATTACAAGATAAGAGTTGTCATTTAAATTTTTTAGGTACAGGTGGCTGGAGGTAAGGAGGTGAAACATAAAATATATTGGACATTGATTTTGAACTTCCGTCTCGATATCGAAATTGACGTGTTTTTTGTCTAGAGCTAATTTTGAGGCTAATGAGGATGGCTACTTTTGAAATGAAAACACTATATATATATATATATATATATATATATATATATATATATATATATATATATATGCAGTGTTAATTTTCTTTGGACTGCACCCAACTGCTGGGCTCCACAATCTCATGAGGGACACACAACAACCTGACTAAATGAACATTTTGTTAGTTGTTGACTGGACGACCCCTATATGCCCTCAATTGGAGTGCATATGTTTTGTCTCTTGATGTTTAGACTCTTCAGGGTACTTGACGAGAATCGATACACATAAAACGCAATATCATCAGAAGACCTTCCCATGCCATGTTATCGTTCACAATAGAAATAATGAAAACAGACTGAACACCAAGCACTAACTAACAACTATTTATACAGCTAGCAACCAAAAAATGGCAAAAAAGGCGCTGGACATATTTTGGGAATGGCTGGCTAATAATAATATTGTACGTAAACAGTTATATATCAAACGAATGAGCTCATTAAAGCTATTGAGCATAAGATGAATGATCTCTGGTGGAACTACGAAGAAATATCAGGTGGTCCGGAAAACTTGATGAAGTTTTTTAAAGAGAAAGGCAAATAGTTTATGTAAATATTCATTTAGTCTATTATACAATCTATATCATATTATTTACAACTTTTTACCAAGTAGTGTTAGATTCATAATGCCTTTTTTTCCAAAAATTAGCATCTTTATGCCCCAAAAAACAGGTTGTTTTTCACATCTTCGTCTGTTTTAAAAGATTTTCCATTTAAACAATTTTGGAAGGAGGGAAATAGATGGTAGTCTGAGGGTAAGATGTACGATGAGAATGAAGAAGATGAACTGAAGCTCAATAATGTATGCCGGGTCCTGATTGAAACGTGTAGTCGTGCATTGTCATGATGTAACTCAACACCTTTTCTGTTTGCTAATTCTGATCGGTTTTGTACAATTGCTGCCTTCAGGTGATCTAAGTCTGAACAATAAAGGTCAGTGTTGATGGTTTGGTTGCTTGGAAAAAGCTCAAAGTGTATGGGTCCATTCCAGTCTCACCAAATGCAAAGAATAATTTTCTTCGTCTTTCGCCATAATTAAAAGCTCTAACCCTGATAATCCCCATGATCACCCGCTTAAAAATGCAGCCTCAGATTTTTGGATAGTTTGAAGATATTCGGTCCAGCAGACTTTGCTCATTAATTTCGTGAAGGGCCCACACATCCTATCGACAGATGAACCAATTGTTTTTAGATGGTAAAAAACGGTCGATTTGCCTATATTTAAGTTATCTGCTATATTACGGACCGTGATGCGTGAATTTTCGACTATTATGGCCTTTATTTCTTTGACCAGTGTTTGAAAGACGGTCAGAGCGATGTCGGTCTTCTACGTCAAAATCTCCGGCCCTGAACCGACCAAACCACACTTGCACCATGGTTTCTCCAGCATAACCCTCTCCGTAAACCGTACAAATCTTGCTTTTTTTCTTCGACCAGCATTCTTTATCTTTTTGCTCTTTTGAAAATACAGAAGCATAATATGGCGTAAATGTCAATTTTCGACCGACCTTTTCAATTTGAATCAACTTTACTAACTTAATGCAACTTAAAATGAGTCTGAACGTAAACATTGTAAATACCACAGGAAGAAATAATATGTAAATAAACATTACTAATCCAATATAAAGTTTGTTTACACGCTCTAAGAGATCATCTAATAAAAATCCCTACGAACTGTCTGGTTGGATAAATTATACAAAGTACGCCTCACGGAAAACAGGACTTTTTAAAAATAGCTATTTCTAGCTAGGCCATCTTTTTATGGAGCTAAGCGTTGAAAAGCTGCATCCTTCACTTAACGTTCTGATTAAATTTCAAGATATTCGGATCATTAGAAGCCAAGTTATGGCACCAAAAGTGTCAGAGTATTTGGACCATCGGTCGAAGAATGAACATCGAACAACAATGAAATAAGTGTATGGTGAGGATTGTTTATCCCGTGGCAGAGTCCAAGAGTGGTTTAATAAGGGTTTAAACGATTCAAAGAAGGTTATGAGGACATCAAGAGCGATGAACATCCTGATTCGAAAAATTCCGTGGTTACTCAAAATAACGTTAAAATTGTGCGTGAATTTATAAAAAATCAGTCGAAATCTTAGTTGAGATATATGAAAATGGAATTGAATATATACAAAGATTCAACTTATTACATTTTGAACGATCATTCAGACCTGACTTCAGAAGTGGGACTTGATTCGTCGTGTGCCGCACAATACCCTAAACAAGACAGCGGGTGCTTGTTGCACAATAATGCGCCGTCCCATCGCTCCATGCTCATCACCAATTTTTTTGACCAAAAATGGTATTTTAACCATCAATCATTCACCATACTCGCCTGATTTGGCTCCCTGCGACTTCTACCTCTTCGAAAAACTTCCTTTGTTGATGAAAGGATAGCGTTAAGCCGACATTGAAGCCACTTAAAAGGCGTCGACCGCCATCTTGAAGGACAAACCTTTGATCCGAGTCAAAAATTTATTTGTCAATCTAATTGACTATGTAAAACGTTGTATTGGCGCGAAAGGAGACTATTTTGAATAAAGATAATGATTTTTGCCGAAAAAATAAATATTTGTGTTTTTTTAAAGGTCCTGTTTTCCGCGAGATACACTTTGTATTATTCAAGACCAAAATTCCCTTTTAGGAAATTATTTTTATTATGCCTCAAAAACCATGATCACTTAGTTACGTCGAATAAAGATTGAAACAGATTGAAAAAGCATATTTCAATCTAATTCCCTTACAACTTACATTCTTAATGAACATAGTTATTGATTTCTAGTCATATCATTCCAATAATCTGAAATATATCACTAGTGATATTTCAGCATAAAAAGCTCGACTCAGATTTTCAGCGATGATATATATGAGACGTGAAATTTTTAAAAGATGTTATATTTCATTATGAATGGATCTGGCAGCATCATATTGTTCTAAAAGTAGATTCAAATGAAGAATTCATTCTTTCAACGAGTTCTTTTTAATGAAAGAATAATTTATACCTGAAATCTTGAACGTATCTGAAATTGATATCAATACTGAGATGGTTATAGAAAAGATTAAATTATGAAACAAATTATTTTTATAGAATATTGATAACTTCTTTCAAAAATAAATTTAATTTTGTTCAGTTCATTTCTAGTTCATTCGTTCAATTTTTTACATTTTGAGGAATAAATCAAGATACGAGCATAAAATGTACTGACACCTAACACACCTTACCAACAACATAACACACAAACATATCCACAAAAACACTCAAAAAGCCGCGTGTTCAGCTCTAAGTGTGTGCGCACGCTCAGAGCTGAGCTTGTTCGGCTTTAGTTAACAAATTGGCCGCACGCAGTTCCGGGCGCGCCACCGAGTAATGTCCAAGGTGAAGCGGTAAGCCCAACGGCGATCAAGGTGATGTGGGATCCTCCTCAAGCCAATAGGAGCACCGGCAATATAATTTACTACAAGCTGTATTTCGTGGAGGCCGACCATTCAGACAGCGAGGCAGCCATAACCAAACTGAACGCAACCACTAATTTCTTGTTAGACGAGCTTAAACGCTGGACGAGGTATCGAATTTGGGTTCTGGCCGGTACCTCAGTAGGTGATGGACCCGCTTCTTACCCTATCACTGTTCAAACGCACGAAGATGGTACGTTTTCACTCTTAATAACTTACCCAAGACAAAAACATGTTTCTAACGTTAAGCGATTTCGAAAAAAAGAAAATTATATTGTTAAGGTAATGCCAAGACGTTCATTTCTTATTGTATTATTATTTACCAACAATGTCATCGCAAACCTAAACTCAACCCGATAACAAATCTTGGCGTTATCTTATTTCAGCAAATTTTAAATTGATCTTTATATTCTTCCCCCCGATGACCAGCTTACGATAAGGGAAAGTAAGCTCTTCTAAAATATCCTTTAACCCTTACTTTCGATCCTTTTTTTGTTTTATTTTTCATATTATTTTCTTGTTTCGAATCGTTTTTCCCCCTTAGTTTTTTTAACTATATATATATATTTTTATTTTACGATAAAATTATCAACTTCATTAACCAAAACCAATATATCTCATAAAAAGGTTTCTTTATTAGTTGAATTAATAGAGTAGAATTACTTTCCAAGGAAAAGGCATATTTGTTTTCTCTTGTTATCTTTTTTCTTCGATAACGCTCATTGTGGAACTACCTTTCTTCAAAGTTATATATGTATTATTACGGTTATTAGAAACACATGTCACTCTAACTTTAGGTCATTTTTAATGTGACTTATCTTCTTTCATCGTTAGGTTCAGTTTTGATAATAGTCAAAAGTCATACAAAGCCAAAACGTGTATAATCTTGATGTTGTACTCGAAATATTCGTATCGAATTTAGAGAAACCGGGCCTATAATACACCCCCATAATACTTCACTGTTCACTGTTTCACGCTTTAGCCAAAATTCTTGACTTTTCAGTTTTTGTTCTTTAAGTCCAAGTTTTAGCACTCTCTGAGTAACTAACATTGAAAACAATATATTTCATCATCAGTCACTATGATTTACATGTGTGGCTGCTTCCCTTCGTTCGTTCTTCTTTTCGCACCACCCGTAAAATACCTGATCTTCCGGAGCAGGCCTTCCTTTTCTTCTTCTTCTCATGGTGGTACAGCACGAGAGTGAGTCTGAACGTCTTGCAACCTAGACCTCCAACAGGATCGATCTCCAGTAGCCCTTACCAGTTTTTGAGGTGGAATAGTTCTTCAGCATCTCTTGTTAGATTGTCCTATCTTCTACCCTGTGTATTTAATCGTCCCTCTATGATTCCCTTTGCTCGACTTTTTGGCATTCTTGCCACGTCTCCCCGCATCTAAATTACAAAACCAGCACATAGTTTACAACATTCAAATCTGTAAACTATGTTGAATTACTTGAGTTTGAACCTAAGCCTCCAGCTTCACTGAATTGTTAGTTTACAGCACCAATAATTCTTTGGAGTACTCTCTTTCAAATACTGTAAATATTTCTTCTGTTTTCGTCGTGAACTTCCACATTTCACAGCCTTAAGTGACATCTGATAAAATGCGTATTATATAGACCTTGAATTTCGTGTCCTTTTGCATTTTTTAGATCTCAGAGCAAACTGCAGGTAGTTAGTACCATTCATTTATCATCCCTGATTGTCCAGTTCTATTCTTTTCTATCATTAGCGCTCGCGCCTTTGATTTGTCAATATATTTATTTGTGGGCCGCCTCTTTTGGTTTTTAACTTTATTTGATCATAGGTTTTTATAATCATAATTCAACCTTTTAATATGTTTAAGTCATTTTCATACACTACTATCTTGATTTGACTCTCTGACTCTATTTATCACTATTATTACGATTTTCATCTATGTCACTTTTGCTAAGGACTTTATTCATTATTTGTCGAACTATTAACCTTCTTATATATATATATATATATATATATATATATATATATATATATATATATATATATATATATATATATATATATATATATATATATATCTGTTTTGAATAATCATTTCAACTAGTTTCAACTAGTTTTTGAAAATGTTCCTGAATTGAAATTGTTATTATCGAACCAGGTTGTGGGTGCTTGAATAGCGAAACAAATGCGTGATTCTCCTAGATTTTTTTATACAATTTCATATTTTGTTTATAATTAATATGTCAATAAAGGCATTACTCTAGGAATTTATAACGGCAAGAATTATAAACAATTTTATGCCATTTGAACTTACAGAACAAATATGTCTTTAATTATTTTGAATATAAGAAGTTGATAATTTGATTTGTGATATTAGTAGATATAGTTTTTATTTTTGACATATCCAAAGAGATATGTAACTGAAGTGACATTATTTTTTCTAACCATTGCAGCCCGCCCAGGATGGATTTTTATAGCTGACGTTTTTTGACAAATTTTTTACAGCTATTTTTGCCCTGGTAATTTTTTGGCGGGGAACATCGACTGGATTTTATACCTGATGAATATTTTTACCAGTATTTTTTTAATATATTTTCTGTCTACAAAAGCGTTTGCAGGAGCATATTCAGAGAGGTTTTTTAAAAAACAAATTTTGCAACGTATTTTTTTAATATGTGAATGTTTTTTCCGTTATATATAGTTTGTTTTTTATAATATCGGATAAGATTTTTTATTACTGTGCATTATTTTTCGTTTTTTGTTTATTATGATTGTTTAGCTACTCACGTTCACATGTATTGATTGCTTTTTTCACTATTTTTCACACTCGCACTGAGTTGTAATGCAATGGCACAGTTTTTTAAGTCACAACCGGCACCTTTCCTTTAATTTTGCGTTATTTTTAAGCACAGGTTTTTGGTATTTTAGTCTCAGTCGATCCTTGCATGACATATTTTTACTTTATCGTTTTCCCACCCGAATAAAATGACTGGAAAAAGTTCCTCAGCATCAGCTGAATTAGAAAACAATTTAATTAAGTAGTAGAAAAAACTTTTTCCATGATTCCCTTTTGTCCGATCCCGATTTCCTTCTGCTAGGCACCTCACTGCAGTAGGGGACATGCGCACTAAATTGGCACATCTAATTTCACTTACTTACTTATGTGTAATTCACACTTGCACCGAGTTTTATGTGTGACTGAATGGTTGATGATTGATGATTTGTTTCATTTGTTGCATATGTTTACGATAACAAATACTGTTGGAAATCACAGCTGAGGACCAGTTATATAAACAACTTTGTGATTTCTAAATCAGAAATATCTTACATACTTTTTCATATATATTTTTTAGTCTTCTATAATCTCAAAGACCGTAGAGGCCAAATACAATAGACAATTTTACGATCATTTTATAAGTATATAGAACTTTTTTTTTTCTATAAATGTAAAAATGTCTATTTAACTATGATTACTTCCAACAAAAGCAATATTCCGCTAATATTAAATAATGGTTAAATTTTTTGCAACACCAGAATGTATAAATAGTGCCTGAAAAGATTAGATTTCCATTCGCAATATATGAACAAAAATAGTAAGAGCTAATTGGACTTTAGTCACTAAGAAATTACAATAATATTATGAAAATTATATACCCAAAACACATATTTATAAAGAATGCAGGGTAGTCCTCACTTTATTATCTACCTCATCAACTGCGTAGACAACTAATCAGGAAAGTATGTATTTCCTAACTGATCTTTTGGAAATTGTGTTAATTTTGAAGAAAACGTTTTGGCGGTATTAATTATTATACTAATCAACTCTAATAAATTGGAAATTATATCCTAACTATATAATATATAATATATAAATATAAAATAGATAAAAAATTTCGATACTGTCTTTTATATAAGACAAGAACTGTATTTTATTAAATAAACAAAATAAAATTATCTATTAATCAGAAACGAAAGTATCATTTGTGAAAATTAGTTTGTACCTGCATATTTTCTTTATAGTACAGAATACTTTGATACTTTATTCTTAATCCACTGGCATCTGGAAATGTTTGCTTGATTTTCTTTGTATTGAAGACACAACATTTTTACTAAATCAGGACCAATTTTTCTAAGCACTCTTTTTAGCACATTTTTTTAGAAACACTTTTTTCTACAGCTGACACTAATATGATTAAAAATACATGTTTCATTGTTGTTCCAGCGTTTTCCGTTTCAAACTCGGTGTTTGCTTTTCCCTCATATATACTTACGATCGTCTGAATCAAAAATGTTAAACTTCCTTTGCTCAGAAAAATTAATTTTTCTTTAAAAATTTTGTTGCTCTTTTGGATAGGTTTTTGAAAAATTCCGCCATTTTTACGATTAACAGTCATAATGATAATGATGATGACGCAAATTCGACAATTTGTTTTTTATAAAGTGTTTTCCAATAAAACATAATAGGGGCAACACTGTTTGAAATATAAATGTCACTCAGACTGCTGTTTTAAGTACATTGTGTCAATTTACCTTGAAAAGATACACGATTCAATAACGCGTAGGAATTGGAAGGCGACATCCGCTTTGGGGATAAATAATATTCGACGAGGCGCACTTCTGAGTTAATGGGTTTATGACCAAACATAACTGTAGAATTTAGACCGATGAAAATTTTCAAGTGATTCAAAAATGTATCTTTCGCCTCAGAAAGTCACTGTTTAGTGCGGGTTTTGGACTGAAGGAGTGATACAATCTTATATTTTTGAAGACGATGATGAAAATCATGTTTGTTAATGGTGAACGCTTTAGAAATATGTTAACATAATATCTTTAGCCTGAACTGTTAAATGTCGATGTTTTCAATGTTTTCTTTCAACAAGAAACACATATTTCGCCCAAAAGTTTCCTCTGGTTTGCAGAAATAAACCACGAAAAATTCTTGATGTCAAACAAAACATTCAAACCACCATTAAAAATATACTACGCCATATGTGTGAAAGAGTAATCGAAAATTGGGGCTCCAGAATGCATACCCAGACAAAAAACCGTCAGGGACATTTGAATCGCATTATTTTCAAACAAACATTTCCTATTATTTGTTCTTCAAGATAAAATAAAAATCATCGGCTTATCACTTTACAGTAATGTAGTTATCATTGTGCCTCATTTTAAAGTTCTAACACTCTTGTTGTACAACCCCTTGCTTTACCCTATCGGCGAATGTGGATGGCATTTATTATCGTATTTACCGTTAATATTGTAAAATATGGCCCAAAATTGGGTTTAGCAATATATTTTTATCCACGGTAGTATTAAAAATATGGCACTAGATTTTAGGCAATACCATTTATTTCCACAAAGAGGCGACAGCTAAATACCATACATTCAGTCTTATTTGAAAAAGTTATTTTTAATTTTTTTTATTAATTTCTAAGGTCATGCACACAAAACTATTACATAATATTTATTACCTGTCAATTCCTCTTTTTCACATTACGATATATATCACTTAATGTGATAATCGCTCGCTAATGCATATATATATATATATATATATATATATATATATATATATATATATATATATATATATATATATATATATATGCAAATATATTACTAGGTTAAAATATACCTGTGTGGCTTTATAACTGCCTCTTTTTTTAATTTGCAATATATGTATTCTCGTATATTCATGTATAAACATGTGTGTAGGTGTAAATATTTCAGACAAAACTTTCTAAAAGTTGTACATTAATAAGAGCTAATTTAGTAATCAAGTCTATCATCTTAAAAGTAATACTTTAGAATTGTTCACACTTCCTTTATAAA
The DNA here is from genome assembly GCA_031761425.1 of Cosmopolites sordidus. Taxonomy (NCBI): domain Eukaryota; kingdom Metazoa; phylum Arthropoda; class Insecta; order Coleoptera; family Curculionidae; genus Cosmopolites; species Cosmopolites sordidus. Next base: position 960,784 of record JARFXV010001665.1, read on the forward strand.
ACAAGAAATTATTTTCACGAATAATTTTATAAGAACACATACTTGAAATATTCCAATATAACTTCGTCTGCTTCGTAACTTTCTTAGATCTGGTCACCAATAATATTGGTAACTGTCCAATTAATAAGTACACATCAAAATCTAAAGCCGCTCTCCTTAGGTCTATTCATTACGCGCTTGTACTGGCCTTCTTCAACATCTATATGACCGATCTTCCTACAGGTATGTCGCCTATCCGAAAATCCGCAACGCAGCTATCAATTGGCGGCATTTCTGGCACCCGCAGTTCATTCCAAAAATTACCCGGTGAAAATCTTCTCCAGAAAACGGCGTATAAGAAACGAAGTTTGACCTGCTGCTAGAAAAAGATCGCCTATTTAATTTGATTACTTAAATAGTCCCCTCAAATTCAGCATTCTATATATTAAGAATATAATGTATATAAACTGCTGTATCTAGCAACATGTAGATCAAGTAGAGTATCCCCAGAAGTCCTGATTTATCTATATATAATCTTCAACCACCTTTTATTGATAGCTCCAGGAATTTCAGAACAATATCCTGTATACGACTCTTAATGCACCCTGATTCATTAGGAATAACCACATGCATCAGGAAACTAGTCTTCCATGGGGTTTCTTAATCTATCGAAGCAACTTCTGAGAAGTTTTTTTTTTCCTTTTTAAGAAAATATCGGACATCTTACTGTAGCTACGGAATGCATTTCTGATAACAACCTCAAGCTATGTTTTAGAGATACATTCATTTAACATGCTTATGTTAAAGATCATGGACTCAACTTAAAATACTGACCTCATCTCCATTCATTAGACAACCACAGTTTTGCCTTAAAAATTTTTACTTTAAAACCACACTTAAATTTGACTTAATTTGTTAACTTAATTTGAATGAACTTAACTTTAACTTAATTTGAATAATTTGTTCCCAATTTTTAGCAGATAAAGGTAAAATTTAAGGATATTTAAAAAAATTGATGAAGAGTCAAGGTGTTCTTAATTTCCTACGTGATTTTTTTTCTCCGCATTTACTTTTATTCTAGTTTTTGTTATTTGAAATGTTATCCACTTTGAAATACATAAAGTATTCTAGGTCGTTAAATAGCTTTAATATATACATTCTTCTCCTTGTTTTTGCTTAGAACCGTGTTAGTTGACCTCTTTTAACCGGTTATTTCTTCCTTTTTAAACTTGATTTCAATCTATTGGATATATATAAAATATATCTCTCGTCTTTTTTCGAAATTCTTATTCTATATATACTTCCACCTTGAAATATGTTTTAAAAGAAAAAAAACGGCTTATTTTCTGAGATTTAAGTTTTCCCCTCCTTTTAATACTTAAAATATTATTAGTCTCCACAGTTTTTAAACTTATATAGTAATTTTCAGACATTCAAAACATTGACAGAAAGACAACATAATTATATCACGTATTGTTCTATAACAGTTTCAAATGATTATTTCACTCTTGATATTACAACTTAGAACACTGGTTTTCGTATAATTACGGCAATCACGTAATTCGGTAATACGACAGTTGTCAAATATACATTTTTAAATAGTTTGACAGAAGAGAAAAAAGTCCTATTCAAGTTCTGGAGCTCTTATTGAAACGGAACATTTCTGGACTGTTAAAACATAGCAGTTCTTGAGAACTTTTACTTGATTCATTCCACTACACCTTTTAGTTAATTCCACGACACCTGAATAGTGACTGATTCTAAATTAGATTCTTCATTAAGTATACTATTCCATAATGTCTTTGCAGTTTGCCTGATCGTCACGTCACTGATGGAAACATACCAAAATCATAACTTATATCCTCAGGCTTTATTATGGAAAGTTTTGATATCGAATTTCGGAATGAATTTTGTGATTTTTTAAGGAGTTCTAAAATGTTAGTAATAAAATATTTGTAAAATGTTCTGAACATAGTATGCCTATGTACAGAAATCCGTACAAAAATAGTATTTAACAAATATAAATTTAAATTTTCATCTAATAAAAAAAATTACGTTTTCCAAAAATTACGACTTTCCTATAATATAAAATATAATAATCCTATTTCTGCGATAATATCTTCATTGATTCATATCAATGAAGTTTTTCCAGCCAATTATTATTTCATATTTGGAAAGAGAAAAAGGTCGGTGGGAGCCAAGTCCGGAAAAATGACGTGATTCGCCATCAATTTGTGGCGCAAACTGACCAATTTCGCTGATGCAGTGGCAGACGAATGGGATGGTGCATTATTGTGCATTTTTATGTAAAATAAACTGCTGACTTGACAAGAAAAAGTTTGTTCTAGAACATTTAGGTTATGAGAACAATACTACATGCTTAAATTTATCGATAATGCTGTTCTTGGATGCAGGTGATTGTAATTGATTGTTGATGCTAAGTTGGCGAATCATGTAATTGATAGGATGATCCAGGCTACGTCGCAATATGTGGGATGTAACTGGAACTTTTTTCTATCAACTCATCATGAAATTTGATCAATAATGCCGCAAAATATATACTTTATGGTCCATTAAAATAATGCAAATCACAGAGAACAGTGGCTATGACTTTTTCGTGCAATGAAAGCGTCTCACTGTTTAACTGTTCCTTCATTTCTAGTGATCTAGTGATTAATACAAATTTCATCAACAGTCACGAATCGTCGCAGAAACTCCTTCGGATTGCACTTACACATGTTTAAACACCGTCATGAAGTTGCCACTCAATTCTGCTGTTGGTCCAGAATAAACAAAGCCCGGCACTCATCGCGCTGTTCATGTCCAAATATTCGTGCACGATATTCTATACGCATTCGTTCAGATGTGTATCATCTAAACAATCTATCTAACCTTCACTCATGATGTATCGACCACATGGAAACTCAGTAGACGACCTATGAACCATGAAATGTAAAGGAGCCATAGGAGCCAAGGAGTCTCCATAATACTTTTTAAACTTTTCTTCGGTTTGCGCGATAAAGAAAGTTCATGTAGAAAATAGTGTTTAATTAACACACATAAATGCATCGAACTTATCTACTTTCGAGACTGTCAAAATGAAACCAAATATCATATCGGCTTGAAATTTATGGGTCGTTACTAAAAAGGAGACATTTTTTTAGAAATGCAATCATCTTCGCAATCTCACTGCCATATATTGGAAAAGGATCTGACTTGCCTCATATAATAATAAATACCATTATATTTAAAAATCAACTATAATCGTACCTACCTACGTAGAAAAAATATTTCAAAAGTTTCTTTTAAGTTTCTGATATAATTTTATGTGTTTTTGATTATTAAAAAAATGTATGTTTAATGTTATGTATTCTATTGTGAATATAAACATAATTTTTATTTAATATGAAAACATACATACAACAATATATACTTGTTCTGAGTATATTTCTTTTTTTTAAATTTTGAACCCATGTTTAACTCTTGCTATATCAAACATAGTAGTTTAAATCATATTAACAGTTATTTGGTGCAGCAAAAAATTTAACCGCTTTATAAGTAAAATGCAAAATGAAAATCGTAAATGGATATAAAAATCTCGGACATGAAAAAATTGCAAAATCCTTTTAGCTAATTGAGAAATTATTAGATAAAGTAGTGACATGTATATAAACTACCAGGCTATAACCACAAGTGCTACAAGTCTGAGCACTAGCTTCAGCGTTTGACGCATTTGAATACCAATATACCATTATAGAAAAGAGTACTGTATGATGGTACTTACTAACCAATTTTTTTTTGCTTAGTGATCGACTGCATGTCCTGGTTGGGCCAAATCGGCAATTTTTGGTGCCCATCCAACTCTAAAACTGTGCAAGTGATCCACCCAGACGAACATCACAATTTTTCACACATGTATTTTCATCCAAATAACCAGAACCCAACCCCTCTCACTACCACCGTCGTCCTTATCAGTATCTTATCCTGTCCCCAGACTTTTTTAAATGAATTTTATGATTTTTGAAATCACTACATGTGTGCGTGTAGAAAAAAAATGAAACAATTTTGAAACCTCCAAGCATTTTTGTAGCGGAGAAAAACATTTAAGTGACCTTTTTTATTATGTGTTGATAGCCATAGCGTGTTGACACTCACTATTTTGTATTTTTTCTTGACTTTTTTGCTAAACTCGGTCCGACAGTAAGGAGGTGTGAGTATTTTTTACTGTTGTGTGCTAGTAGTGACTTTAGATTTACTTATGTAGATTAATTTTTGTGCTTTTGTTTTTTGATGCCGCTGTCTTTTTGCGAAAATGGTTTTTTAATTTTTGAATAAACTGGAAGATTTTTTTAAAGATAAAGCAAGCAACCGAGGATATTTTTTCCTGTGTATATTTCGAATATAAATTTCCCAATTTTTCATTTTTTGCTACTGTCCTTGGAAGAGGTAATTATATCCCCTATTTCTGTGTTGTTGGTATTCAAATGTCCAAAGGATGTTAAACAACCGAGACGATAAGTCAAAAAGTCAAAAACGTGTGATGTGCCCGCATGTTAAACAAACAAAAAAAGAAAAAAATGCAAAAAATACCTTTCTCGTGGATCAAGTATGATTTAACTAATATTGATTAAATTTTAACAGTGCCTGGTAATCCGCAAGATGTGAAAGTAACACCAATTAATTCAACCACCATAAAAGTTAATTGGAAACCGCCTCAGATCAGAGATAGAAATGGTATTATTTTGGGTTATCACGTTCATGTGCAGGAAACCAAAGAAGAGGTACATATGTTCGCTATAAAAACTCATTTATATATATATATGTCTGGAATATTTACAAATAGGATATCTACTCCTATGATATTCTAAAAATTGTGTTGGATATTTATTTTAGACCGTTTTTAAATAAAAATAACAAAATCATTGTTTTGCTGATAACACAGGTTTTTCGATTTTTGCCAATTCCATTGATACTTCTATTTCAGTTTTCAAGTAATCCGTTTAGAAATGCTCTCTCATTTTAACCGATTAAGAGTACTTGCTTTGTTACAACACGGTTTTAATCAAAGTGATATCGCGGAAATTGTAGGTGTTTCCCAAAGTGCAGTATAGAAAAATGAAAAAAAAATGACGTAAAGGATCGCCACAGAAGTGGTAGAACTATGTACAACAGCTGTACAAGACCGGCAGATATCAATGATAGCTCGCAGAACTAGTCTAGAATCTACGAGTCATAAAACATATCAAGGGAGCTTGTTATGTTTAAAGGGGTCAATGTTTCACGACAAACGATAACACATAGACTGATATCGGTTAATTTGCATCGCAGAAGACGTTTACGTGTCCCCAAACTAACCCTTCAACAAAAAAATGTAAGATTGCAATAGGGTCGAGAAATGGAGGATCATAGTCCTAACTGGAATTATTACATGATGTTCTCCGATAAGACGAGAATTGGCTTAGTTTCTGATTCACGAAGGGTCGACACCCCGACTAGAAAGAGCTCAACCAGGTATCCCGTTTGAAGGTGGAAGCGTAATGTTTTGGGGTGGTATTATGAGGTGTACACAGACAACTCTACTGGTCCTGGAGAGAAGAGTCACTGGTGCTGTGTATATCGAGAATGTTTTAAATTCTGTCTATTTCGTGGCGCAGTGGGCGACGGATTTGTTTTCATGGATGACAACGCACCTCCTCGTCGAGCAGCAGCAGTACAAAAGTTTCTTGAAGAGGAAGGAATAACCAAGTAAAAGTGGTCAGCAAATTCCCCTAACATGAATGTCATTGAACATGCTTGGGACATTCTGAAAACACGCATCCAGAAACGAAACCATCCTCCTCTTACCCTGTGAGGAGTAAAATATGCTGCTCGTGAAGAATGGGAGAGAATTCCACAAGCCCAAATCGATCATTTAATCGACAGCATGCCAAATCGCCTACAAGCATGCCTACAGACACATGGAGAAACGACTGCTTATTAGTTTTATTGAAAGTTGTTCTTCGAATTTTTAAATTACTTTTGCAGGCAATTGGTACATTGAAATTTTTTGACTATAAAATATGAAATCAATTTTAGACACATTGGTCATTTAATGTCGAGTTTTATTTGGTACCAGTAAGAGTTGTAATAAAATGATGATTACGTAAACGAGTAAAAGATAAACTTAATATAAATAAAAAGGTGAAATGTTTAAATATTCCAAACTTTTGGACATATGTGTATGTTGAATTCAATATTGAATTGTTCAATAAGATTCCGTCGTTTTTTTATTAAAAAGTTTTATTGGAAAAAGTAACAATTAAAACAATAAATTAATTAACAATGTATTCTCCGTCATTGTTCATGGCGTGAGTCCACCTCTCGACCAATTTATTTATGTCATTTCGCCAGAAATCGCCGGGCTTCGACTCGAAGAAATTGTTAAGCCAGTTGTTGAGGTCCTCAATATTGACGAAGGATATGGCCCTCATTTGGTTGGACTGCAAGCTGAAGAAGTGATAATCGGTTGGCGCAAGATGTGGAGAGTACGGAGGATGTGGAAGAACTTCCCATTCGAGATCATTCAGATGATGTTCTTGATGATGTTTGACGAGCAAGAAGACTAGCGTTCCTTGTCGACCGTCTTGTCATTCTCCAGCATTTCCCGGTACACGAGACCCTTCCAGTCCCACTAAACACACATCATGGTCTTGTTGAAAAAAATATACAGATGCAGTTTAATAACAAAGAAAAGAAATGGATACCAAAACGAATGAAACTAGTATAGAACAAATAAAATGCAATGTAGAAGGACTGTACGAACCTAGCACAGGACGTCTATTTCAAAACCAACTGAACGACAAATTACAGTGAGTGAATTTCTCTCGCGAATAATTTGTACGATCATATTAAATTATTAAAAGCTTCCAATAAATGGCTTGATATACGTGATCCTAATGATACACTGATATACATTATAGGTCATGTAAAATTGTCCATATGGAAGTTAATAAAATCGTTTACAATAAACACCACACATAGAACACATAGAATACAACTAATCAGCTCATCAAGGCGTTATAATGTATAAATACATCACATATCCATTAAAGAAGACATAATGTGGAAGGTTATAAAATCGATGAAAACAAAAGAACAACCGGACATCAAACGGTACCAGCAGACCTGCTAAACACTGGATATAAAAACTCATATCCTTCTTTGAAAAACTCTTCTGGGGATTAGATTATAATACACCAATCGACAAAAAAAACGATGGCACAATGAATGTACGATGTACAGGTGTATTTTAGTTATTGGCACAATGAGTTGAGTGTATGAAAAACTCAAGAATATTATAAATAAGGAATATAGCCGCCACAAAATCGAGGAACAAACAGGGTTCAGACCTGGCCGATAATACGTAGATCATATTTTTGGCCTGGTGCAGCTAAAGACGAAAGTGGTGAGGAATGAAGACCTTTTGTTTGTTGGACTAACTAAAGCATACGATAAACTACCTCTTGTGAATATACGGCAAGTACTAAAGAAAGCTCCGATCAATATTAGTACGATAATAGCAGTTAAACAACTATTATCTACCACGTCTTGAATAAAGGTCGGGAACATCTTGTCGGAAAACTCTCAAGCAACAAAGGGTCCCCCGACAGGGCTACGCTGCCTTTCCCTAACTCTATTTGAAATTTAGCTCAACAAAGCTATGAAAAAATGGTGAAGAGCACGTAACGTAAAGGGAATAAAGCTGAATAACTTAAACATGTACACTCTCCATTTTACAGATGATCAAGTGATCATGGTACAAGACAAAGGGAAGAATTCTATTCAAAGAACATTTATACAGAATGGGGACTGACGGTGAATAACAGCAAAATCGAATATATGAATCGACGGGGAAGCATTGGATCTGGACATCGTCGATAAGGATATCATAACGCGTAAAAAATATTATTATGTAGAAATAAAGATAGACAACGGCAGGAGCTAGAAAGGGAAGTAAAAATTAAATAGCAAAAGGACAAAAAATAATATGATGTATGAACACAATACTCTGGTCAATTCGTATAGTCTAGTGCCTAATCTAATTCCAGTTAATATTCAAAAGAGTAATACTTGGATGCGCAATATGGCAAATTGACAAAACCTTTGAACGTACATTGCTGTAATAAAAATGAAGAATTTAGGATGGACAAAATAAATAACAAACGAATAAGAGAAATAATGGATATACAAAAAAAAAATTTTTGAAAAAATATAACAAAGTTAACAACTATGGAATGGCCACGTAGAGTGAATGGGAAAAGAACGACTCCTTAAACAACTTCTGCAATGAAACCCAGATATGAATGCCTGAAAAAAGAATGGGAAGATCAAAAGTTACTTGGATCGATCGGAAAACCGAGCCATGTCAAATTCCTTTTTGATACCATATCAGATTCCTTTTTCCAAATTCCTTTTATTAGGTTGATGCATAAGTTCGTCCCATTGTTGGGACTAGATAGCATTGCATCGCAAAACCGACGTTTTATCTAATTCTCACGCGTCAAGTTTGACGTGAACGTAAACTATCTTGAGTGGAATATGAGTTCAAAGTGGAGGTAATCAGTTATATAGGAACCGGGCAAGAATCACCAAATATATGTCTACACCCGAAGGACCACTAACTGGACCACCGACCAATATCATGTATCGTTTGTTTCATAGTTCGTCCCATTTTTGACACTAGATGCATCTCAAAACCGAAATATTATCTATTTCTCATGTGTACAGTTTCGATGTCGTTTGACAGAACCAATTTCAGCGAGTATTTGGAAAAAATGTTTTTTAAATTTTCTTAGGCATTAGAAATGGTATTAATAATCTTTCTAATTTTTTTAAATTTTTGAATAATGTTCATATAATAAATTCGATATAATGCTTTTTTATTTCCAAAAAGGCAATAATGTTTCATAGACGCAAAATAAGATATGGGATGTGTACGGTGGGGGAGCCGTTGACGATTCCACGTGCCGTGAATGCTTCCGAAAATGTAAAACAGTTTTAATCTTAGCGATGCACAACGATCTGAAAGACCGGGGCTGATGTGAACGAAATATTGCCACTAATTGAAAGTGTATGCTGATCAACTCGACAGATCGGAGAAATTCTTGGAAACAACCAGTCAACAGTGTCAAGGCAGTTAAGTCAATTTGAAATAGTCAGCAAGGCCGATGTATGGGTACAGCATGAAATAACATTGAAAAATTTTACGGTTACACGTGATGAAAAGTGAATTGTGTATAACAATGTTAATGGTAAGAGATCATAGTGTAAGTGTGGAGATACCGCTATGGGTTTGACGGGACTGGAAGGGAATCGTTTATTATGAGCTATTACCTGAAAACCATTAATTAGGGAAAATACTGTTCACAACTAAGTGAATTAAAAAAGAGCAGTACATTCCATCGAGACAATACTCGACCACACGTATCTTTGGCCACCCGGCACCAAACTGTTACGAGTTACCTGGGATGTTTTAGTACAACCACCGTCTCTTGACTTTGTACCTTCCGACTACCATTTATTTAGATAGCTTCAAAACATCTTAGATGGTAAAAAGTTTTTTTCCTTAGAAGACATGAAAAATCACCAGAATCAATTCTTTGGTCAGGAACTTCAGCACTTCTGTGAACACGGGATTATAAAGTGGCCGGAGAGACGGCGAAAGGTCATTAAGCAGAACGGAATATATATGCTGCTATGCTATACTAATTGATTAAATGTAATTTTTAGTGAAAGAAGTTTTTCTTCGGCTTTTCGTCAGCCCATTACATCCAAGAGATTGGCGTATGGCGCTATAAGAAACCAAATATATACATAATTTAAATATATACAATAGTTCCTAACCATTATATATACATAGAATGTGCACTATTGAAAAACTCCGAATTGTTTTAATTTTTGTAGCAATCGATAACTATGCTCATATTAATCATTTTCTTCTAATAAATTGTGTTGTAAAATGCCACTTATTAAAATATACAGTGATGTTATCTAGAATGAAAAAATGTATTACTTGAACGACTTAAATATTTAACAAAGAACAGTTACATATTCACTTTTTTAATGTTTTTATTAAAATTCAGCTTTATTTTCTTTACCAAAAACACTTTCGATTGAATACGTTATTGTTAGTTATATTAGCGTCTCTTTGTACCATATATCAAAAGAACTGGTTTTCAATAAAAATAAAACCTGTTTAATTATTAATTTTATTGACACAAGAATATATGACATATAGTAGTGAATAATTTTAATCGCTCTATTCAGTAACTAGATCTTCATCGGAATACATGTGAAGTGACATGTAATTTATTATATTCTAATTTTAACGCAAAGGTCTATATTTACAAAGATACTACTGATTTCGGAATATCGATCGCTATAAATATTTAATCTTATTTTATTTTAGAGTAAGAATTTCTTAAATGAACCCATGCGCTTTGATGTATTCGGAGACTCTGTTTTGGAGCTGAATATTTCTAGTTTACAACCAGATAGTACATATGCTGTTCAAGTTGCTGCCTTAACGAGGAAAGGTGATGGTGACAGAAGCAATCCTGTCAAAATAAAAACCCCTGGTGGTGTGCCAAATAGACCTGGTCTAACATTAAAGTATGTAGTGGATTTTATTGTATAAAAAAGTTTTTTATTATTACTTCATTTTCTTTCAGAATCATCGAGAGGGAACCAACTGTAACCTTTGAGTTGGAATGGTCCAAGCCATCACAAACCTATGGTGAACTTAAAGGATATCGATTAAGATATGGTGTAAAAGATCAATTATTGAAAGACGTTCAGCTTAAAGGCACCCAAACAAACAATTACCGCATAAATGATCTGGAAAGAGGAGTGGAATATGAATTCAGAGTGGCTGGAATCAATCATATAGGTACCGGGCAAGAATCCATCAAATATATGCGTACACCCGAAGGGCCGCCAACTGGACCACCGACCAATATCACGTATCGTTTCCAAACACCAGATGTGGTTTGCGTTACTTGGGATCCACCTACAAGAGAACACCGAAATGGACAAATTGTCAAATACGACATCGAGTTTCATAAAAAATCTGATCACAACAATATTATTATACGTAATGTAACAAAGACCAAAGCTGTTTTCACAAATCTGGAGGAAAACACAGAATACGTGTTTCATATTAAGGCATACACAAATCAAGGTGCTGGACCCAATAGCGAAAAACAAACTATAACAACAGATAAAGATATTGGTCGAGCTCCATTATCAGTAAAAGCAGTAGCAACGTCGGAATCTAGTGTTGAGGTATGGTGGGAATCGGTACCATTACGAAACAAGGTAATTGGCTACCAGATATTCTACACGATGACTGCAGTTGAAGATTTGGACGAATGGCAGCAGAAGTCCGTTGGTCTCACTACATCAGCCGATCTAGTCAATTTAGAAAAATATGCTCAATATGCTATCGCCGTTGCAGCTAGAACCAAGAGCGGTTTAGGCAGACTCTCTGAGAAAGTTACTGTAAAAGTTAAACCTGAAGACGTTCCATTAAATTTGCGAGCCCATGAGGTGACAACTCATTCCATGACCTTGTCTTGGTCACCACCAATCCGACTTAACCCTGTCAAATACAAAATTTCTTTTGATGCTATTAAAGAATTCGTAGACTCTCAAGGAATTACCCAAACACAAAATATTCCACGTATTGAGATTGTGCTGAATGATGACATCAAATCCCATACCATCAATGAGCTGTCCCCGTTTACTACGTACAATGTAAATGTCAGTGCTATACCAAGTGATAATTCTTATCGTCCACCTACGAAAATTACTGTAACAACTCAAATGGCCGCTCCACAACCTATGGTAAAACCAGATTTCTACGGTGTGGTAAATGGTGAGGAAATTCATGTAATTTTACCTCAGGCGTCTGAAGAATACGGCCCCATCAGTCACTATTACTTAGTAGTCGTTCCCGAGGATAAATCAACAATATATAAAAACCCCGATCAATTCTTAACAAACGATCTTATAGCTAATATTGAAAAAGTGCCTGAAGATCCAAATTTGCCTTATATAGCTGCCAAATTTCCTCAAAGGAGTATACCGTATACATTCCATCTTGGAACAGGAGAAAGTAACGATGATTTGGTGAACTACAAACTTCAACATGGAAAAAGATATAGAATATTTGTTCGAGCCGTAGTGGACACTCCCCAAAAACACCTATACACTAGCAGTCCGTTTTCTGAATTCCTCTCACTAGATATGCATCCCCCACCACCTGGAGACCCACCAATTAGACCCAATCCCAATGCACCAACTGATAATGATGTTAAAGTTAGCTCACAAAGAAAAGAGGCAACATATCTTTGGATTATCGGACCTGTCATAACTGCCGTACTTTTATGTTCCATCCTAGTTATTCTATTTATCTTAAGGCGTAGAAGACAACCTTGTAAAACTCCAGATCAAGCTGCCGTTACTAAACCACTTATACCAGCTGATTTAAACAGCAGTATAGCGCCAAGTGACCCTGTTGAAATGCGGCGATTAAATTTCCAAACTCCTGCTATGATATCACATCCTCCTATTCCTGTGTCAGAATTGGCCAATCATATTGAACGACTTAAAGCTAATGACAATCTGAAATTCTCACAGGAATATGAAAGCATTGAACCTGGGCAAACGTTCACTTGGGAATTTTCTAATATGGATGCTAATAAACCGAAAAATAGATATGCCAATGTTATTTCCTATGATCACAGTAGGGTTATCTTACCCACTGAGGATGGTAGAAGAGGTTCCGATTATATTAACGCAAATTACTGTGATGGATACAGAAAACATAATGCATACGTAGCGACACAAGGTCCCCTGCCAGATACTTTTGGTGACTTTTGGAGAATGTGTTGGGAGTTGAAATCAGCCACGATCGTTATGATGACCAAATTGGAAGAGCGTACCAGGATCAAATGTGATCAATACTGGCCATCCAGAGGAACTGAATTATATGGTGCTTCTATGTCAGTCTCTATTACCGATGTACAAGAATTGGCAACTTATTGTATTCGTACATTCCAAATTCAAAAAGAGGGAGGTCTTCCAGATAGTAGGGAAATAAAGCAGTTGCAGTTTACCGCTTGGCCCGATCATGGAGTGCCCGATCATCCTGCTCCTTTCTTACAATTTTTAAGAAGAGTGCGCACATTGAATCCTCCTGATGCTGGACCTATAATTGTCCATTGTTCAGCTGGAGTAGGAAGAACCGGTAATGATAAATTGCTTTAAAATGCAATGTGACCTGAATAAATAAATGGTGTCTTTTAGGTTGCTTCATCGTCATCGATTCAATGTTAGAAAGGATGAGACATGAAAAGACCGTCGATATTTATGGTCACGTTACTTGTCTGCGCGCTCAACGGAACTACATGGTGCAAACGGAAGATCAGTACATTTTCATTCACGATGCTTTATTAGAGGTAGTATAACTTAAAGCAGTAATGGTTGGTGTAATATAAAAATGTTTTATTTTAGGCCTATATCTGCGGTTTGACTGAGGTACAAGCTAGGAATCTACACTCGCATATCCAGAAGTTGATGCAATTAGAACCAGGGGAGAACATTACCGGAATGGAGCACGAATTTAAGAAGTTGAGCAACATTAAGACTGATTCTTTGCGTTTTGTTACGGCAAATTTACCCTGCAATAAGCACAAAAATAGGTAAGTCAAGGAGATTGTTTCGGTTTATCCGAAAAGTACGTAGGGATTTCTTTAAAAGAAAGATAAACGCAAATAGTTTATGTAAATATTAATATAGTCTATTATGTAATTACCATTATTATTTATAAGTTTTTGGTAGCCACAACGTAGTAATAGGTCCATAACGCCTTTTTGTCAAGAATTAGCATCTTTATTGCTAAAAATGTCAACAGGTTGCTTTTCACCTATTCTTTAGTTTTAAAAGATTTCTGTTTAAATAATTTTGAAGGAAGAACAAATGATAGCCCGAGGGTACGATGTTGGGTGAGTGGCGTGTACGGGGCAAAAATCCCACCCGAGACTTTCCAAATTTTTACCGGGTCTGGATTGAATTGTGCAGCGTGCATTGTGCAGGCGTTTCATCGTCTTTTTATTTACTAATTCTGGCCGGTTTTCTTCCATTGCTGCCTTCAGCCGATTTAATTGTGAAAAGTAGACGTCGGTGTTGATGATTTAGTTTAAAGTTGGCTCAACGGCTAGGTTGCCGCCCTTTCAGGTTCAGGTTCTGATAGTTTGGTTGCCTAGAAGAAGCTTAAAGTGTATGGGTCGTTTTAAGGCCGTCCCTTGCCGCACTTAAAACCACCGACCCTGGCAACTCCCATTAATTTTTTATTTCACATTGTATACAACCCACTTTTCATCACCACTTACCATCGGCTTCAGAAATAGAACCTCAGATTGTTTTTTAACAAACATCGCACGAAGGGATCCCGTTCAACAGATTTCGCTCACTAAATTCTGAAGGGCCCACACATATCGGCAAACGTATTTATTTTTCCAGATCGCCAAAAACAATCCATTTGCCAATATTGAACTTATCTAATAGGTGTTTCAATTAATAATGTCGATTTTGCTAAGAAATGGCGTCTAGTGACGCCTATAGACGCCTAATACGTCTAATAGACTAATGACATCTATGGCGTTTTGGAGGGTAAACATATGCCATCAAAAACCAGTTCGATATTAATTGTCATTGTGCAAAAAACATAGTTTTTCATAGCTTTAAATATGTAAATTATGTACCAGAAAAAGACGTTTTGAGGGGAAGTTTAATAACCTTCTTTCATTTGAAGAAACTGGCTGCTGAAAATTATTGATTGTTGGTTGGAGCTTATGTAGAACATGCTATAAACAAAAAAAACGAAACTTTTAAACGATGGTTTAAATGATTTAAAAGTGATAATTTTGATATAAAATACAAGGAGCGTCCAGGATAACCAAAAAAGTTTGAAGATGCAGATTCGCAAGCATTATTGGTTGAAGACTCAACTCATATATTGAAACAATTGGCAGGAGCATTGAATGTTTTCATAGGCATTGACGGTTTTTGAGAATTTGGGCATTGACGGTCAGAAAAGGTTTTTTGCATCGAGTTGTGACAGATGATAAAAATTGGATTTATTTTAACAATCCAAAGCGCAAAAAATTATGCGTAGACCCAGACCAGCCTTCAATATGACAACCAGTGTACAATATACACGAAAAGAAGGCTTTGCTGGATATTTGGTGGAATAGTATGGAGCTGTGTATTACGAACTGTTGAAATCTGGTGAAACGATTACTGGCGACTGATACCGACAACAATTGATAAAATTAAACCAAGCATTGGAGGAAAAACGATCAGAATACGCCCAACGACCCGATAAAGTAATTTTTCAACATGACAATACTCCGCCTGATGTTGCAAAATGTGTAACAAAATTTTGGAAAACGTTAAATGGGACTTCTACTACCACTTATTTCGATTGGTGCAGCACGGACTTTCATAACAACACTTCTTACGAAGTGAAAATGTGGCTTGATAAATTAGTTGGCTCCAAAAAACCAAAAGTTCTTTTGCCACGGAATCCATTATTTGACAGAAATATGGGAAAACGTAATAGCTAACAATGGCTAATACTTTGACTATTAAGGTAATTTATTTTGTTATGAATATAAATGTTCAAATTTTGCGAAAAAGTCGACATTATTAACCGAAACACCTATTACTACCTCACCTATATTATATACTCTATCGACTATATCTCTATGGCATTTATTTTCTCGGCATCCATGCTTGAATGCCGATTATAGTCATGCCGGTCATCCAGATCAAAACCTCCGTCCTTGACCCGACCAAACCACTTTTGAACCGTTTTCTTCCAAACAAAACCCTCTCCGTAAACGCCACGCCAAGTCTTGTTTTTGTATTGACAGCTTTTTTGCTTTTTTGTAATAAAAAAAACATAATGTGGCTTAAATACAAGTTATCAACCGACATTTCTAATTTGAATCAACTTGACTAATCAAAGCGAATCTGAACGCAAACATTGCAAATACCACAGTAATTAATAGTATGTAAATAATCATTACTAATTCAACACAAATTTCTGTTTACAAGCGTTAAAACAGCAACTAATTGAAAATCCCTACAAACTTTCCGGACATCCCAATATTATTAAAGATTCTTCTTTAATTTATATTTAAAATAAAATCATACTTCTCGAACAATTTTGCCTATAAAGTTTATTCTTAAATTTTGAGGATAAATATATTTTACATAAAGGGCCTAATACATAAACATATTTACGTAAACAGGCGAATAAAATCTATTTTCGTTAGTATAAAATAGTAATTTTATAAGATGATTTGAACTCAGTTTTGAATCCAAGTAGAAAAGTAGGAAGCAATATTATTGATTTAGTTAATTATTCTTTTGTTTTTAGATTAGTACATATCCTACCGTACGAAAGCACTAGAGTTTGTCTGCAACCGATTAGAAACATTGAGGGATCGGATTACATCAACGCAAGCTTCCTGGATGGTTATCGTTATCGTAAGGCTTACATAGCTACCCAGGGTCCATTGCCTGATACCACCGACGATCTATGGAAAATGTTATGGGAACATAACTCCACTATCATTGTAATGCTAACTAAACTGAAGGAAATGGGGAGAGTAAGTAATAAATAATAGCTTACCTTGAAGTTTTTTACCTTGCTAAACTTTCTTGTTTTACGTATAGAACTATGAAAGCCTCAATTTGCTTTTTTTAACTAGTTTAAAATTTATAGATAACAATTTTAAATTTTACTTTTAAATTTATAGCTTAAGATTTTAGCAAAATAAAAACACAATACAAATATGACAGATATCAATTTCAATTCACAATTTCTCTTGAACATATTAAACCATGCAAAACAAAAATAGCTAAATTACAGGAAACTGTTGTTTACTGTTCTTTTAATAAAAAAACAAATTAATTTGGAAATTACATATGAAATTGTGATTTCTCCTACGTCACAAATAAAGAAAAAATATTTTTTCCGATCAAAGTTTGTTTTATTTTAAATAAAATAATTTTAATTTAAATTACGATTAGAAAAGTTTTTGCTGAACATCAGAGTCTATTTAATTCTATTATCACAATTCTTGTGATAAACAATAGTACATAAATGTAAAATAACAATAAATCAAGTTCAAAAATGAATATTTTTAGTGGTTCTCTTATGTTTGTATGGGCTTTCTCGTATTAAATCCCAAATGGAATCTCCCATCATATTCTCGTTGTACTGCCCTTGGTAACGTCGTTCAAAGTCCACAACATCTTGGTGAAAACATTTTTCTTGCTCCTCTGAGTAGGCATCCATATTATCTTTAAATTGGTCCAGGTGAATGTAGCATATGAAATTTATGGAACATTATGTAGCCCATAATTTAAAATCTTTTAACCATAGTTTCAATCAATTCTTCATAATTGTCAGCTCTGTTGTTTCTAAGAAAACCATTAACAACTGCTTTAAGACTCTCCCAGGCTTATTTTTCATGGTCATTGAGGAATTCTGTGAAATCATCACTGCTCGTTATTTGTTTTATTTGTGGTCCGACGAAAATACCCGCTTTAACTTTCGCTTCAGATAATTTGGGAAAAAATCCCTTTAAAAATTCAAAAGCTTCAGAATTTGGATCCAGAGCTTTCACAAATTGCTTCATTAGGCCTAATTTTATATGTAACGGTGGCGTCAATGTATTCTTAGGCTCTTCAATTGGTTCCGACTTCACATTATGTTTTCCAATCTGAAATTTGACTGGACCATATACGCCATATACACAGGCCATATACTCCGTTGGTAATGTACTGAATGTGCTCTGCTATGCCATAAGCAAAGGTGGCAAGGGTATTTAGGATACCCTACGTTAGCATTCCCATTAGAAAATCAACCATCCTAAAATCGCCTATTTCTGGCCAATGCTACTCTGTATATTTTAACTTTTCCATTACCATTTTCACACTAACGTAACTTTCCTTAAGCATTACAGAATGTGCTACGGGAAGACTAGGGAATACGTTTCGATGAAAAGCCGCCACTCAGAAGGTATGGATGGTATTCCGATTTCCTCGAACAAATCAGTCACGCTATCACAGTAACAAAGTCCGGCTTCTTTGGTGAAAAAACATTATCTTCAATCAAATTCCACTGTTTCAATTGTGAACCTAAAATCTCTGCTTTATTCTTGGGTAGGTTTAGGTCTCGTACTAAATCATTGAATCTTGTTGAGCTGATTAAATGTGGCCCAAAACTCTATGACTTTAACAGGATTTCACTACCATCGGTATTGGTAAGCGGTGTACTGGATTTTGTTGAACTTTGCGATGATTGAATTCCGAAATTATCTAATTCTGAACGAGATGGAACGGGAAAATTTTCACCATGAGGCATCAGAGAAGACGCCGAAGAAAGATCAGGATAAAAAATCTTTTTAGCATTTTTACCAGATCAGCGCTTACTTGGATTAACGATACAAAAATAACAATCTTGCACATGATCACTAGGTTCCCTCCAAAGCCTTGGCACTGGAAACTTCATGTGCCGTTTTTTTCCTCGATACAATGTAGGAAATAACGAAAACAACTAGTGTAATTTAAGTTATTTGCATAAAAAATTAAGCTACAAATTAAACATTGGCTTAAAAGGACGTGCTTTACTTTAGTGTATTTCTAATATGAAGCCTTACGTTATGCATATAAATAAATAAATATATATATATATATATATATATATATATATATATATATATATATATATATATATATATATATATATATATATATATATATTTATTTATATGCATAACGTAAGGCTTCACGTTTTTAGTCTCAATGCGACAGTTTGAAAGATCGAATGTACTCGCGGACTAATATTTAGTTTAAATTATTCTTCTATCCGCGAAAGATTACGAACTTATATATAGTATCTTTATATAGGTCTAGGCCAGCACATTTAGGAATAAATACATTTAGGAAAAACACATTTAGAAATAAAAACGAGCTGATTAAAAAGAAAGTGTGTGTACGCACGTAAGAAGTTATACTTCTTTGATGTAATTAATAAAAGAACAAGTCTTGACAAATGGCGAAGGTGGCTTAATTTTAAAAAGAAAATAATATCTTATGTGTTACATCGGTGCACGCAACTTCGTTCCACGCTAAAAATACACCCTGATCTGTTTTTCCAAACGCGCCATAAAAAGTATAACTTCAATAACTTCAAAAAGGAAAAAAAGTGGAATATATAGAGACTCTAAACATAGAAAGAATAAAATATTGTATCAAAGACGACAGAAAAACTGTAAGTACAATATATGGACAGAAATGGACAGAGAAAATATGGAACATTATTTTAAAAATGTAATCCTGAAGCACGAAAAGAAGCAATAGGTAAACTAAAAGGGAAAAACGTGAATATAAAACCCCTAAATAAGGGTACTTGTAAAATAGAAAATACAAGCATTTAGAACATACAAGATAAGAAACAAGCTAGCGAAACACGAAACAAACTAGCGACGGATATATGATAACAAGAAATAAAACTTATTAAAAAATAAACATCAAAGAGAAGAACACTATGAAATTTTACCAAAGACATACCACGAAAACATATAAAATATGATATGAAGACAGATATAAGATATAAATGAATTGGTAAAAAATAGATATTGTTATGGAAGAGTTATGGACTAAATACTTTTCAAAGCTATACACTGATATGGAGGAGAATCAGGATAATAAAGAAGAACTTAATAAAAAAGACCGCAGAATTAGAATAATAAAAGAGACAGCTAACCGAGAATCCGCAGTCCTGGTGCTTATCTATTTTTTTAATTAATAAAAATAGATAAGCACCAGGACCAGAATTATCTACCTAAAATGTATAATGAACTAATGAAATATAGTTTACACATGTTACAAACATACTAACGATCAGGAAAGTTCCCATTGAATGAAAAGAAAGCTTATTATCGCCCATTTTTTAAAAGGGAAATCAAAATACTTCAGACGACTCTAGGGGCATCAGCCTAATTGATATTACAGTGGAATTATTAACTATTGTAAAAAGTAATATAGAAATCAGACTAGAAATGACAGAAAATCAACCGAGATTCAGAAAAAATCTTAGTCCTCTAAACGCAAATTTTATTATTATGACATTCTAAAATTGTTAAGATATCAGAACATAAATGAAGACAAAATTGAACTGATAAAGGATATAAATAAAGCTAACAAAACAAAATTTATAACTTCCATAGGGAAAACAGAATTAATGGAAAATCATATATAACATAAGGAGACTGATAATGAACCAAATAATAAGATAAGAAATGTTGGCAAGCTTGAGGTTTAGAATCGGACCACATAAGATTAACAGAATCTGTTACGTAGACGACACAGTACTGAACACAATTTACAAAGCTTTCAATATAACAGGAAAGACATCAATATACCAATATCATCTGACAAAACTAAATATAGAATCATCAGCAAACATTTACAAACATACAAAGTTGAATTGGAAAACAGTCATCGAGCAAGTAATCGAGCATTAATTGTAATTTGAATAATATAATTGATTTAACAATCTAGGAATAGAGATCACTAAAGTACGACATGTTACAAAGGATAGTAAGGATACAAAGTAATAAGACAAGCAATAAAAGTAACTAAACTAGGATAAGACCTTATAGATAATGTCTGGAAGTAAATATTTGTGATTCTGAAACTTTAGATATTTCAAATGATTCAATCTATTCAGATTGAATCATCTCCTGATATGCTATCATGGTTCGTGAACGGCAGTCAAGAAATTAAAATGCAGTGATTTGAAGTTTAGTGGTAAATCTTTCAATTTAGGGGTTGACACATTTAATTTGATGAACCAAAATTAATTATAAATATATAAAATGAATGGTGTATTAATGAGGCTAATATTTTGTTTAAGTTAATAGACAATACATTTGTTAACTGATAGAAATTGGAAATTCAGTTATGTATAGCAAGGAATCACTGCCAAATGAAATGATAATAGATGAAATTATCTTATTTTCATATTTTTTCTGTAGAGTGTAAATATTAACGAAATATTTTTAATATTTCTCTAGGAGAAGTGTCATCAATACTGGCCAAGTGATCGCTCTGTGCGTTACGGTTGCTATGTTGTGGATCCCATCGCTGAGTACAATATGCCGCAGTATATTCTACGCGAATTTAAGGTAACAGATGCCCGTGATGGATCCTCCAGGACCATGAGGCAATTTCAATTCACCGATTGGCCTGAACAAGGTGTCCCTAAATCCGGCGATGGATTTATTGATTTCATCGGACAAGTACATAAAACTAAAGAGCAATTTGGACAGGATGGGCCTATCACAGTTCATTGCAGGTATACACTTCGCTAAATCAACAATATGTATATATTGCTCAATAAGTACAATTTTTGTTTGATGTTATAGTGCTGGAGTTGGTCGGACTGGAGTGTTTATTACTCTAAGTATAGTTCTGGAAAGAATGCAGTATGAAGGAGTTGTTGATGTGTTCCAGACTTCTAGAATACTACGAACTCAACGGCCAGCTATGGTACAGACTGAGGTAAGCTCAGAGTGTTACACTGAGCGACAGTGTTAAATTTTCAAATAAGATTGCCAGTGAAAATATAATTTGTCTAACATAATTTCTAAACTTAAAAAAAAAATCTATATGTATCAATATAATAATAAATATAATTTGTAAGCCACTTTAAGTACTCTGAAGAACAGATAATTTCAAAATTGCAAACTATTTTTGAGAATTACTCCTGTTGAGTAAAACTGTTTAAAAACATTCTTCAGTAAATCCCTTTAGAGGAAATGAATATGCAATTAATCTCATTTCATAGATATGCCAATTGAACATAAAATGATGTGTTATTGGGTAAAGGGTGTGTGAGGGAAGTCCTATGTTAGAAAACTAGTCTGCACATTGAGATATATATATTTAATATTTCCATAGAGTTCGCTGCTTCGCGAAATGGATCTTTGTTATTGAATTAATTGGCAGAAGATATACATATATACATTTATTCACTTAAATTCTCAAATACTTCACTACACTTTTGATGGACAATTTTTCACTTTATTACCTTACTACTCTTTACGTTAACTACCCTTCATGTTAATAATGTACAAAATACTTATTTAACTTGATTTTAACAGGGAATTGACTCTAGCGTACAATTTTAAACTTGTGCTTTCAACTCTTACTCTTCACCTGCAACTGTAAATTCGAACTCTATTCTCGTGATCTACCTCGAATCCTCAACGTCAACCAAACTCTTCATTGGTATAAAAAAACATCTGTTCCTGTTATTTTTCTTTATTTTGTGTTTTAAACAAGCTCCTGATTTTGTCCCTTTACCCGCTCCAGGGCCAATTACCATTACGTTTCTCTGAAATGCTGTTTCGCTGGTGCCAAGTACGAGTTCGAGCCAACGAGTTCCTTTTTATGATTCTCCAAAATGCGACTGGACTTTTATTGATCGTATATATACAGGGTGAAAGTTGTTCGGTTGTTAATATTTTCACAATTCACAAGGTTGGAGTAAACGAACTGTGAGTTTACGCGCAAATCTGTACATGTTTGTCTTAATAGTCTGTCAAATCATCATAGAACGTTTAACATCAGAGCACCGCTTGCAAATTGTCGAAATTTATTATCAAAATTCAGTGTTCTGTTCGCCAAATTTCTTGAATTTGAATTATCGACAAATGCTGAACACTTTTTATGTTGCTCAATATTAAACCCAAGACAAAAACCTATGCGTTCCTAAGAAAATATCACCGCTGTCGCTGACAGTGTTGATGCAGATCCAAATCATTCAATTCATAGCCGTTCGCAGGAAGTTGGGCTTTGCTATTTTACTACTTGGATTTTTTAATTCCAAATTTGAGTGGTATTGATCTGGAGATCTGATTCCAACAAGACGGCTCCATATGTCATACAGCCAACGCAACAATCGATTTATTGAGGGAACAATTTGCAGAGAAAGTTATATTGAGGAACGGACCTATTAATTGGCCACCAAGGCCATGTGATTTAACGCCTTCAGATTATTTTCTTTGGGATTATGTAAAATCTTTGGTTTATGCCGATAAACCAGTAACTATTGATGCCTTGGAAGCCAACATAACTCGGACAATTGCGGGCATAAGACCCCAATTGCTTGAAAAAGTGGTCAGAAATTGGAGTGATGAAATACGCTTTGTCAGAAGTAGCCGCAACGGACATTTGTCCAAAAATGTTTTCAAAAATTAATGCCATTTAATGCTATTTTACATAAAATAAAAAGTTTCAAGGCATCTAATTTGGTTGTTGTTTTATTTAAATTTAACTTTCGGAGGCAAATCACAATATAAATGAATGTAATATAATAAATGCTTATGATATATACAATATAATACCATGTTTTTTGATACCGTTGCAAAATTTTATTTTATTTAAGAGTTAATACATTTAAGAGTCAATCTTCGTCTGTCTTCTTGGCAATCCGGCTATTCCGTTTTTCTAAAATGAGGGTGTTTTTCAATTAAAATATTTTTCGAGTGCAATTTTTATAGCTGTCGCAATGGATCAAAACATGATAATCTGTCGGTTCAGCATCATTAGACTATAGAGGGTGAGGAAGTACTTCCCAGCCTAACTCTTTGATTTTTCGCTGAATAACACCTTTTCGAATAATTAGTCTTGTATGTTTTTGAATCCAAACCATGTTTAGTCTATCAAGCTGAGCACAGTAATATTCGGCACTTATAATTTGATTAGTATTCAGAACGTCATAGTGAATAATTCCTATAAAATTCCACCTTACATAGCAATACTTATTTAGAGTGAATCCCTGGTTTGGAAAGGACAGAGGTGATTGCCCTAGTGTTGACCATTGTCTTTTCTTATGTGATATGCTCTATAGAAACCACTTTTCATATCCAGTAAGGATTTGTTGAAGAAATAGATCGGTGCCTAATCTGGAAAAAAGTATACTACAGATGGTTATCGTTGAAATTTTTTCAGCTGAAAGTTGATATGGCACCTACAGTCGTCCGTTTTGTTCAGTTGTTTTAAACACCGATGTATTGTGGACCGTTTTAAGCTTTGAGGCTAATTCACGAATAGTTTGTTTGAGATCAGCTTCAGCCAACAACAAATCCAACAGTTCTTCTAGATTTTATACCATCGAATAGATCGAAATCACCGTTCATAATTTTTTTAAACAAACGCTGCCATATTCTATCATAAAATGCACCAAGATAAACAGCATTAATGGCATTAGTTGTATTATTATGTTTTCGAAACTCTTAAAGTATCCATTATTATAGGATTCGCTATTTTTTCTTCAAAATGTAACAATAAGCACTCTAAATATTAATATATTTAAGTAGAATATACTTTATGTTATATTAAATTAAATTATTGCTAGTAAGTGGCAATGTTTTTAAAATTTGATAAAAACATTACTTATGTGTATCCTTATAATATAACTGAAATGTTTATATTGTTGCAGGATCAGTACCAATTTTGCTATAGAGCAGCTCTTGAGTACTTAGGTTCGTTCGATCACTACACAAATTAAATCTTAGGCAAACGCTGCCTCTCCGACTGGACAGAAGATGACAATAACTGCCTCACACCCAAAAATCCCACCCCTTTCAGTATATCATCAAGCGTTTCGGACGAGATCTTCTGTTACAAGTTGTAAATTTTGCAGCTGTGCGAGAATGTGCGAACTATATGTGCCTACCGTGCGAGAATACTTAAGAAATATATATATTGTAAGAAAATTTAACAGATGTATAGTAAAAGAAAAAAATTGAAAGCAGAAATGTCCCAATGTGCACAACATTTTTAGTGAATACTATTTTTAGTATTTTGTATTAACGTGCAATTTCTTGAGATATCTAAATGCGTTGCCTAGTTGAAATAACGACTTTGTCGTTTACTATATGTCACTGTATTCATTATTCTCTTTTTTTTCTAATATTATTCAGTTGTAGGTCATTATTCATCTGCCTTTTAAAACCCTATTCCCCTTGTCCTACCCTTAGGTTAAAACAAAATCCTTGCCTTTTTATACAACTTTTTAATTTGTAATCGTATGTCTCGTCGACTTTGTTACCTCTACATATCTCCATAATGTTATGTAATGAATTTTTTAAAATCTCTTTGTATCATATTGTCATAATATGGCTATTTTTTTTATAATTTTTGCAATGATTTCCGATCTGGCCAGTAGTTTTGGTTACTAAAAAACAACTAATCACTGTTTCAAAGGAGTAACCACATTCAATCAACATACTGGCTATTATTTAGTTTAGTGTTCATGTAAATGATGTATTTTTGTTAGGTAAAGATTCAAGATTTTTTTGTTTGTCAGCTCGTTTTATTGCGAGATGACTATCCTGACTGATTTAAATATGTATCGATGTAATAAATATTTTATTTGTAAATTTATGAAATCACCCGTTGTAGCACATGATGAGTAAAAGAGATCTTGAAAAAATAAAAGACAAATCTAGATTTTATTTAATAGTTTTCTTTGAGTAACCTGCATGTTATTTATGTACCATTTTATTTCACTACATTTTTCTGAAAATACATAACACTCAGAGGAGGTAAATATTTTTACTGATAGGTGCCTCACCTTAGGCGATTCTGTCACTGGGCCTACAACTTAACGTGGACTTCCGATTTTTACCCCCACCGATTATCAACCCTTTTTTGTGCTTAACCTTTAGTCTCTCAAGAAGCCTACCAACTAGCGAATGAGTAACGTAGACGACCTATCGAAAGCATCCTCTTACCCAGCCTAGTTACTAAAGTTACTATCGAGAAACATTTTTTAGGTTTAACAAGTTTAAAGAAACTAGAGTGGAGAAGTGAGGCATAATGATAACCTCAAGTGACAATCCCATCATTTATATTTTATCTTGAAGAATAAATAATAACATTATCTCGCTTACCTCGGCTTCGTTTGGTGATATGCATTCTGAAGTTTCACGCGACGCTCGAAAAGTCTGGGGAATTAAATACGCATTTTGATAGTAGATACGAATAACTTCTATGCACTGTTGAATCGAGCATCTTTTGATCTTGAATTGTCACAATGTACTGAAAACAGCTGTCTATAAGCGACATTTACATTTCAAATAGTATTGACCACTATTACGTTTCAAAGTTCTGACATTCCTACTGGAATTATTTTACAAACATTCATACCGTGATAAGGACTCTATTGCTCTGAAATATGTGAATAGATACAAGTAGGTCTTTTGTACAACCTAATTTTCTGGAGTAAATGTTTTGACGCCACTTATCGAATGTGAATATAATTTGACTTTCATAAATTAAAATTCGAAGATGAATCAATAATGTAATGGAATTTCTGATGTTCACATCTTGGAGAATGTATAGCACATATTTATAAAGATACCACGTTTATATAACAATTTGTTCTCCTGAAAACTTAATTACTCTTAACAAACCTATACTTTGTGATGGGTATAGTGTGTACAAATTGTGCGACATAATTGTGAGTGAGACAGAAGAGTGCATCATAATAATATATTAATGTTTCATCTTAAGATGTTTTAGATAATACAAAGACCGAAATTGTTCAACAGTTTGGAAGTATTAAGATATATTCTACTTTTAAAGTTGTTAAGCCTATTTATTATCTATCTTGACACCAATTTATATGAAAATTATCACATAAACTACTGTGCAGAATTGTAATTTTCCCATTACTCGTATATATTTCGAGTTGATTCACCAAAATGTCAAAAATATCAATAATGTAATTGAATTTCTGATATTTACATCTTGGAGCATGTATAGCACATATTTATAAAGATAACACGTTTATATAACAATTTGTTCTCCTGAAAATTTAATTACTCTTATTAAACCTATGCTTTGTGATGGTTACAGTCTGTACAGATTGTACGACAGAATTGTGAGTGAGACAGAAGAGTGTATCATAATAATATATTAATATTTCATACTAAGATATTTTAGATAATACAAAGACCGGAATTGTTCAACAGCAAGTTAATTTATAGCAACAGCTATAAATTAACAGCGGACATTCAAAAGACTTTTAACGTTGCTGCAGAGCCCAGACTTGTCAATTAGTCGAATCTCACCATCTATCTTCCGAATCGCTGAGCGGGATCCATCTAAATCAGGCACTTAGAGATGTCAGTGAGCCCATGCAAATCTGGTGCGTCACCAGATTATTAACGGAAAAAAACTGCAGCCATAATTCAGGGGAAGGGGGATTTCCCTGAAATCGGATGATAGCTGAATAACTACCATCGCTGACGAGAACAAAGAGAAAATCCCTATGAATTGATGGTATCATAGTCTGGCAACTTCAAAAACTGAGTTAGTATATGGCTAAGATCACAAACATATTGATCTCCATATTCACGTTGCACTATTTCCCAAGCTCATAAAGACACGTTATTGTCACTGTGATTCCCAGGAAGGGTAAACTCCCTTTCAGATGACAGGCCATTAGTAGCCTGATCGATACTTTTCCCAAGATAGCAGAATTACTAATTATCCACGCTCTATGCAGCAAGAAGATCGCCCCAGGCGTAATGGACAGTTTAGGTTCTGTGCAAGATATTCGTTCCGTGATTAGGTGGCCAGACTAGCTGGTAAAGTTCATTAGGCTTTCTAATGAAAACAGCACCTCGGGGCTACCATTCATGTTTAACGAAACTTTCGAGAAATTTTAGTACGAGAACCGAAGTTGTTCAATTTAGCCATAATAAAAAAAAAGTTTGGTATTGGTACCACCGATATATTTCTAACAGTTCTATATTCTTAAAACTTAGAAAGAAATGTATTAGAGGCAATACATTAAAATGAAATCAATCAGTTTATGTTAGAAAATCAAAATCACTTGGTAATTTTATTCCTGTTGATATATTATCTTGTCAGATTTTATTGTTAGATTTGCAAATTTATACTAGGGTATAACAAAAGTATTTATATTTTTGAGGTGCTAGATTATCAACTCTATACAAAAAATGTATATCTGGAGGTTATTCTTCGAAATATAGGCAGTTCTTTTCGATGACAGTAACTGTATACTCCTCGGTACCACGATGAGTCTATTCTTAAGATGGCAGCATCGAAAAACCCTTCCCCATTCTCCAAGACCTGTGTCTCCCAACTGGAACTTTTTGAATCACAGCTTGGCGGTGCGTTTATTTGTTGGAGCAAAAAGTTGAAATCGGAGGAGTGAAGGAGTGAGTGAAGAAGTATAATCCTATATTTTATAAATAAAAGAAGGAAACGCAAATATTTTTGTTACAAATATTAAAGCATCATATTTAATTATTAATACAAATTTTTGGTGGAATAGGTATCAGCAGTTCAACAGCTTGAAAATAACAGTTTATAAGAAATGGAAACAAATTGAACAAAGACATGATTGAATCATTGGAATATAATCTAGGTCTTAGTATTTGTATAACATTACTAAACGTCAACAATTCAGAATCTTGATCATATTGTCCAAGTGATGGAGGGTATCCAAACAAAAAGAAAGAAAATTAGAAAAAAACATTAAAAACGTTAACCTAAAATAAGAATAATGGGTTGCATAATCACTCATCTAATTGAATCATTAAAATTATTTTGTTATAAAATAAAACGATTTAATATTATATAATGGCTATTTATATAGATAAGGAAGTGACAGTGTGCTTTTACAGACCTCAATTTTCTAATTAAAAAGACTTGCATCTTCATTTTTAAAAATGTCCGGATTGATTATACCTTCTGCCTAAAATGCGCACTCAATAATGATAATAGCGCGAATGAATTGGCGCACCTAATTTCGGGTATATTGGCTTCTTTTGAATCTGCTGAAAGTGTTCGCTAAATATGGCTCTTTTGCTTATACATGAAAAAACTAAACGTAATGGGCGGTTACTAATTAATAAGATAAAAATTCGTCTGATCACTAAATCCAAATTATCCATAAAAATTGATGTTAGCAACGAACTTACCATTACGTTTCTTTGAAATGCTGTTAGTTTCGCTGGTGCCAAGTGTCATTACTACCCTTTTTTATGTATTACTGTCCCTTTTTTATGATTCTCCAAAATGCGACTGGACTTTAATTGATCGTATATACACAGGGTGAAAGTTGTTCGGTTGTTAATATTTTCATAACAGGGTGGAGTAAACGAATTGTGAGTTTACTCGCAAATTTGTACATGTTTGTCTTAATAGTCTGTCAAATCATCATGGAACGTTTAACGTCCGAGCAACGCTTGCAAATTGTCGAAGTTTATTATCAAAATCAGTGTCCTGTGGTTATAGAGCACTTCGTGATGTATTAGCTGAATTATCGACAAACTCCGTGCGCATTTCACGCTACTCGATATTAAAACAAAAATAAGTCAAAAATAGTGCGTTCTGAAGAAAATATTACCACTGTTACTGGTAGTGTTAATGAAGATCCAAATTTATCAATTCACTGCCCTTCGCAGGAAGTTCGGCTTTGTTATTCGACAACGTAGATTATTTCATTCGGAATTTGAATGGTATTGATCTGGAGTACATGTGGTTTCAACAGAACGGCTCCACATGTCATACAGCCAACGTAACAATTGATTTATTAAGGGCACAATTCGGTGCGAAAATCATTTTGAGGAACGGACCATTTAATTGGGCACCAAGGTTATGTGATTTAACAGCTTTAGATTATTTTCTTTAGGGTTATGTTAAATCTTTGGTCTATGTCCATATATACAAGTAACTATTGACGCCTTGGAAGCCAACATAACTCGGAAAATTCCCTACATAAGATCCCAATGGCTTGAAAAAGTGATTGAAAATTTTTGAAAAATTTGGAAAAGGAAATTGGACTGACAGAATGCGCTTTGTCAGAAGTAGCCGCAGCGGATATTACCTAGGATAATCTAAAAAAAATTAATCGACCAAATAGAACACATATGTAGTCTATATTTCTAAATTTTGAACCTATATTTGCTCTATGTAATATAGGCCGATGTGCAAGCTGTAGAGTGGTATACTAGATTTGAAGCTTAGGCCAATTGAACTTAACAACACAAACTGAAAAAGCAAGCAAAACAATAAATAGATCTGTCATAATACAAAAAAACTTGCTTTGAGCCATAGCCTTCATTAAGGAGATTCATAAATAAATTAATTTTATAAATAAATAATTCATAAAATTTTTCTTTAATTTATCTAACTTATGTTCGTCATTTAAGTATCTTTTGTTTGTTTAATTAAAAATGTTTGAACTTTGGATGCAAAATAACTATGTAGTCGTTATTTTATTTAGAGTTGGGTAAGAACTAAAATCAAAAGTTTTTCTAATAGTAAACTCGAATAGATGTACCAATTCACTTTTTTTTACTTCTTGGCGGGTGTTTCGCTAACCATCTAAGCATTATTAGGAGATGATTCAATCTAATATTGAATCTAGTATTGAATCATCTCCTGATGATGCTAACATGGTTAGCGAATCGTCCATCGAGAAAATTAAAAAAACTATTTCATGTTAGAAATAGAATTCGTAATTCGTGATTTCGTTTTTCGACGGTTTTAATAAAAGAATTGTGCTTTCCTAATGAGAGCTTTTGTTTAAAATTAATGTGTTACTAAATACTTTCAACCTTTGGTACTTAGTGTTATGCAATAAGCGAGAACATTTCTTACACAATAACGCTTTAATATTTGACAATGGTAATTATCTCCTTTATTAATAGAATTCATGAATGAAAAATAATAGTTTATTTGTGCTAATCATTACAAATAAAATAATAATATCCGAAAATGATACAATCTCTTACTGATAACGATATAGCGAGCTACGAAATACGTGTATGCATTAAAAGATCTGTTTGGATATTTAGCGATGACCTTGATCTGAACAAGCTATTGAATAACAAAACATAAAAAGTTATTTTAGACAATTTTTAACACGACTTCGTTCATTCGTTCTCCAGCCAGTCACAGTATCACTATGGCTCCAAAATTATATGGAATTACAGGAAGCCCCCCATATGGAGCTGTTTTAATGTGCGCCAAAGTGCTTGGAATTGAATTAGAACATGTTCATGTAAATTTGGTAGCAGGAGAACATCTTCAGGATGAATTTATACAGGTAAGTGAATTTATATAATTATTTGCAGTTAAATATTAAATTAGTACTTACAATAAAAAAAAAATACTAGCCAAATTTAATAGTTTCTTTCATTTTATGCTGCCAAACGCCTTCCAATAATCAAAAAAAGCAGAGGTATACAGGCTAGTTTTTTCAATTATTTGTCGAATGTTGAATATCTGTTCCCATGTACCTCTCCCTGGGATGAATCTGTCTTGATAAGTAGAATTTAAAAACGTTCATTAAGACTGTGACGGTGATTATTGGCATTTGAAACGGGAGCGATAAAGAGGTAATTTTCGTATTTCTCTCTAGACCTTTTTTTTTGGTAGAGGTATTTTAGACTGCATTTAGCAATTTTGATTTCTGTTTTTAATATGTTAGGTTCACGTGTTGCCAAATTAGATAGATACGCTGGGATCATATCCACTTTAGAAGAGTTTGGTACAATAGTATTTAGATGTTAAGTATTTATTATTTGGTGTAGTTTGAATTAGCAGGTGACTGGAGTTCTCGACAGGTTTTTTGATGTGATCATTCTTATGCTTCCTGCAGGCTTTTTCGATTTAGTGAGGAGTATTTAAGGCGATGTTCCTCTGATCGTATACGCATTTTTCTATGTGTGCGTCTTTTTTTCGATTAAGTGGTGCGATTAAGTGATGCCAATAGTGGCATTAGTCATCCTATGTTGGTGTTTTTGAAGTCCGTGTATCTGCATTGTGTTTGTTTCATCTATGGACTCGGTAAGGTTTGTGTCCTATGCCATGACTCGGAAAATATTATGTCATTAAACAGTGCAATGAGTTCGAGTTATTTGCAAACCTGTTCTTGAAGTTCATAAGGATGCTGGTCTAGTATCTTCTTGTGAACGGAGTTTTGGGTGGTACTTTCAATTTTAAATGAAATCTAGAATAGAGTAGTCGGCGGTTACTTCCACATTCAGCTCCAGTTTTAGTATTTTGTATTAACGATCGCCATCGGGATCTTATCAAAATATAATCAATTTGATTTCTGTAGTTGCTATCGGGGGCGGGGGACTATCATATGTATAGCCAACGAATATGGGGTTGAAATAAAGTGTTTCCGATTACCAACTGTTGTTCTTTGCTGAAATTTATAAGTCGTTCTCCTCTATCATTTCTCGTTCCAATTCCGTATTTGGCAACAATGTTTCTGATATGACTATCAGAGAATATTTTACTAATTTTGGCAATGAAATCTCCAAGTATAATCATAATTTCTCGACATGGATAGTTTCTTCAAGACCTCCATAAAATTCATCCACTTCGCCTTCAGTTGATTGAGTAGTTGGAGCGTTAACCTGTATAAAAATTCTCAAAGTAGACCTGTATGGAATTCAAAGTGAATGGCTTGTAATTAATTTTTATTGCTAATATTCTATTGTTAAAAGGATCATAAGCAGTTACATATATAAAGAATATCATTCTGAGTTGTAAAGTAACCAGACCATCTTCAGCGAGTCTCGGATAAACCAGTGATCGTCATCCCGTATTGATCAAGTTTCATTTCCACTATGTTAATTTTGCTTACATCGAAGAGTCCTAGGAGGTTCCATAGCAATATTTATTCCATTATTATTTAGCTCAAGCTTTTTTGAGCTTTTGACCCACTCTCTCAAGATACGATTGCAGGGTGCACCGGATGATTTATACCATCAGTTGAGCAGGTGAGGTTGATATTTAGGCTGGTTTGCCTTTGCCCCTTACACCCCTAGTAGGTTAATTTTACGTATGTTAATGTTAAATATGTAGGTTAATTGAATTTTCCTAGTAGGTTAATTTATCGAAATAGAGATTTATTATGGTCGTCTGAATTTCCTGAGTTGACTATTCCTGATAAAATTAATTAATACAATTTTTAAATACGAAATAAACATATCATAGAAACAAAAATGCTGTCTTATTTGTTCTAAAAGTTATACATAATTAAAATGGTAGCTTAACTCTTGTTCCTCTCTGTACTTCAAGTTTGTAATTTTCCAAATAGTAAGCAGTTAATTGATATTAATTTGTGAACATGCAATAATCTTTTTGTGTCAATAAATAATTATTAAGTCTAAAATTACAGAGAACTGTTTACTATAAAATTGTGTGTTTCCATCTGTTTTAAAAAGATGATCTACTATATTTTTGAGAGCTGCAAACATTTGTTTTGTCGAGATATTTGAGGAACTATTGCCGAATATTGATAAACTATAAAACTTCAGTCGTACGAATAGCATGTACAATTTGTCGTGGCAATTTTTTCTGGCTGGAATCGAATCATATGAGCGTGGAAGGTATGTCGTTTCACAGGATGACCCTATATCGCAAAAAATGTTGATTGCTGTTGTTTGATATGTTGTATTGATGTGTATTTGATGTATATTGTTTCATTACACATCAAATTTCCTTAAATACTAGGAAACTAGGACTAGAACTAGGCAACTTAGCCCAGTTAGACTGTTTTATTAGGGAATATTTTTCTTCAAATTTGAGTAATATCCCGATAAAAAATATATACAACTACCCAGTCTTCGAATTAATTATCGAAATATTAATTAACTATTAATAATGGAACTAATCTATAACCGAATGATTCTATATTTAACTAAATATTGACGAACAACATTGATAACAAACAAACAAACTAATTTAACCAACTAACTAACTTGATAACAAACATTAATAAAAATATTATTTGTTTTATATATCAAATTACTTAGCTATCTATTATTCTAATAATTATATCTAATTATCTATTTCTTATTACCTAGCTAGTCTATAACTTGTCTGCCTGAGGTAATTATAATCAATCTTAACAGTTATTAAAGTAAATCACAATTATCACATTATATTTGTATATAAGTTGGAACTAAGCAGTATTTTGAATCTCCATATTATAATATTAAGTAATTTAACATCAAATTTGCAAATAATTACACATTACAAAGTCGACATGATTTCTGTAATATAATGAGAATGCTCTTTTTGCGTTTCATTTAAATAGTTATTAAAATACCGTTTCACAGAAATGGCCTAGCACGTTTCATTTTCAAGTACCTGTTTCTCCTTTATAACACGGAATAATTGAAATTATTTGTATCTGATTTTGGACTGGACAATGTAGGAATTACTACAAGACTGTAGAGGAGCTTTTTCTACAGTATTCTAAGATCCTTTAAGGACAGTTTTATTGTTTTCTATAGTTTAGTTTGTTTCGATTACAGTACAGTCAAGTGTTTAAGTTGATTTTATATAAAATGGTAAGTTATGAATGGAGCTCAGCCATTCATAGAGATACCATCGTTACAGGAGGTGGAGGAGAGTTTAATGTTCAATTGGCGAATAGCAGACTGGGTTTAAAAGGGGACATGAATTGGAAATGAGAATACCAGTCAAACTTATTAAATAAACCGCGATGACGATGCTTAATTCCAAGTCAGTCGTAAAAATCCATTCAAACACCATGGTAAGATTTAAAATCGGAGAAAAAATTGGAGAAAATTTGAAACAGGGGGATGGATTGACACCAGTTTTGTTTAACATAGTACTGAATAAAGTTATCAGCGCAACAGATTTAGACGTAAATGGAACAATGGTAAATTAATAAAAACAGATCGTCGGATATGGGGATAACCTAAATGTTAATCTAACCTAAAATAACCTAAAATAAATGTGAAAGCCGGAAGAGCCGGTCCAGGAATGTAATTGAAAATAGTACAACAAATCGAAGAGAACAGAACTGAACAATATTAAAATTGTGAAGAAATGTATGTATCTGGGAAGCAAACTTGACGACAACAACAACATCACATGAGATATCAGAAATATCAAATTCAATCCTTATGCAATGGAACACGAAAATAATGATCTATAAAACACTCATTCGGGCAATAATCACTTATGGCTCCGAGACACGTACCCTTACACAAAGAAGATGATTGCAGTATTTGAAATAAGAGTACTCAGGAGAAATTTTGATGCTGTGAATGGCAAAGGAGAGAGACAATTTTAAAATTAAAGTCGCATTGGCAGCAGAAGCCATTTAATGGCGAAAAATTAAGTTATACACAATAATAAAACAAAGAATAAAGAGTAGAACATAATGTCAGTTTGCTGTGTAAGTAATTGTAATAAATGGTAAATAAATAAATGAAAAATAAGTATGCGATAATGAAATGAATATAAATTATATACGAATAAAATTGTAGATCCCTCTCAAAGGAAAAACTGTCATAAATAAAACTGCAGCCTGCACCCGAGCTGGATTTGAAACCATCTGTAAAAATGATTTCACAAGGTAATAGATGTTCAATTAATGAATTAATATACGTAATATAGATTCTGCTGCAAGTATATGATTTGTCGTATCTCATCAGAAAAAAGTCGAAATGTGGAGGGTTTGAAAGTCAGGGAGGATGTTTTGATAATTTAAGTTAGAGTCTGTCATATTTATAAAATCAACTTGCTCCAAAATATTTCGATATTGATAAGCAATTATTAATATCGAAATATCGAGAGTGAGGAAGGGTTGAAGGGCGGCGGTTAAAAAAATTAGTTACCCGGAATGAAAAGTTTTGCTTACAAACTAAACGCGTATTTCAGAAGTAAATAATTTCTCCTGATACTTGGAGATTCTGTTCATGTTATGCCATAGAGGCTTGGAATTGGGCTGGTAGTAAAAGTCCTAATTGACAATCTAATAGCTGAGTTCTCAAGGATATCCAAGTGGCGAAGATAACTCTTAAAGGCGGAAGCATAAACTATGCTGCTATAGTAAATTTTAGGTCTAATTATTGACTTTAAAGTAGACTTATAAACTTTTAGTAGGCAGCGATTTTCTAGACCATAAGATGTGTTGGATAACATTTTTATGATATTCATGTCTTTAAAATATTTGGCCCTTAGATGAAAAATATGGCCCTTCCATGAAAGTCTCTAGTCAAAATTAGATCCAAGAATTTTTGTGAAGATTCAGTAGGAATAGTGAACATGCACGTTTTCTACAGAAATGAACTATTGTCGACTTAGTAGGAGAGAAAAATAAACCAAAGGCGAGATCACTGATTTCAACAATTTTTCAATGGGCTTGGTTTACAGTTTATTCAAACTGGATTTTTTTAAATTGATTAATTTTTGATTAAGATTGATTTCTTGTAAAGCTAGAATTTTGGGTTTTCATTGATTAATATGAAGCTTCAACTCCTCAATTTGATTATAAAAACCATTCAAATTCCATTGTAATAGTATGGTATTGAATGTGTATAAGGGAAAATGGGCTATATTATTTGGTGAATTGAAGCACAATTATATCTTCGTTTTAACTTTCGCCTTAGATGTAGACGAGCAGTCTATCTTATATCATATTTTCTTCCATATTAGATAAGGAAGCGTTAGATCAATGTCTAGAGGAAGGCTTATATGAACTATTGGAGATGTTATTAAGTGATTTCTTGTCAGACTTAGAGGAGTGAGAAGGATAAGGTAGATTCTGAGAAGATTGGGAGTGAAAAGAGGTTGAGGTTTGGTTTGGTTAGTTTAGAAATTTGGAAGATGGGGAAAGTTGGGAGGAAGGTAGGGATTCGGGGTCATTGAGCGTGATAAAGAGCGAAAGTTTGAATTGTTTGAAGACATGGGGGTCCCACTAGTGCCTAAGAAAAGAGATCAGTTACGCAGAGCCTGGATACCACAATAAAGCTAGATACTTCCAGAGGACGCCAAGTATCTAGAAGAGAACGTTAGTGACTAACTGTAGCATAGTCATTCGCCTATTGACATGGTTATTCACGTCTTAAGTTTTCGAATTTAAAAAGGTGTTACTCTTTACATAGATTATTAAGCACCTCGGGGTTGTCAAGATCGTAGCTTGGATTATCCAAGCGCCCTGAGGGGACCTGATTATATATCCAGATCATATGCTAGTTTTGGCCCAACTCGGGTATTTCATTTTCCCGGTACCACCATTGTTAGAGAGGCGTTCGCTAGTCCGCCACCTGGGGAGGCGCCCGATGAAGGACTAGCAACCCCATAAGGGAAGGATAAACAGGGGTTAATAGACAAAGAGTTGGACCAGAGACACAACGTAGGACAATATAAGAAGGGATGCTGAAGACCTGCTACACATCAAAAACTGTTGAGGCAATGGTTGAATGAAGTCAAGGCTCACTAATGAGCTGTAGTACCATAAAAAGAACAACAAGAAAAAACAATCAATTCTTCTATTGGAACCTTTGGTGTGAAACACTAAACTTGAAGAGATTTACCACTAAACACCAAATCACTTTTTTGAACTGCTCGACGCACGTTTCGCTAACCATGTTAGCATCATCAGGAGATAATTTAATCTATCCTCTCTATAGGAGATCCTCTCTATAGATGATTTAATCTCCTATAGAGAGGATAGATTAAATTATCTCCTGATGATGCTAACATGGTTAGCGAAACGTGTGTCGAGCAGTTCAAAAAAAGTGATTTGGTGTTTAGTGGTAAATCTCTTCAAGTTTAAGAAAAAACAAAATAATATAGGAGTAAATGGCTG
This sequence comes from Cosmopolites sordidus, assembly GCA_031761425.1. NCBI lineage: Eukaryota > Metazoa > Arthropoda > Insecta > Coleoptera > Curculionidae > Cosmopolites > Cosmopolites sordidus. The sequence continues at coordinate 998,582 of JARFXV010001665.1, forward strand.
TCAATTTTTACAAATTTCAGAAATTATTCACTAGAAAAATGAAAACAAATTCATATTTAATATGCAATACGGTTATTCCACTATTTTTGATATTTTTATTCCATATTTTGAGCAACTACTAATGCAATTACAAACGAAATTAGTGGTGTGAATAAATTAATTAATGATTTTTCGAACTCAGCAAAATTGCTTATTAACTGGGTCATATTAAAGTTACTAGAGGAGGTAGAAGTTGACTGGATCTAGATCTAGTAATTAAGCTGCGCCCTTAGTCCCTTCTATGACATTTAAAGCACTTTTTGCAGCGACTTGTAAGGTATAACCTTCTTCATATCATATCAGATACTAACCATACATTTTTCAGTGGACATTTAGATCGCGAAATTAGAGATTTCAACAATGTTTTCAATGGGCTTGGTTTACAGTTTGTTCTAGTAAGTAAAGTAACCCCAATAAGTTTTGGAACTTACTGGTATCTGTCGTGTTCGCGCTGTTGTGTAAGATTATATCACGTAAATTAACCCCAATAACAGTACAGTAACAGTAAAGTAACCCCAATAAATTTTGGAACTTACTGGTATCTGCCTTGTTCACGCTGTTGTGTAAGATTATATCACGTAAATTAACTCCAATAACACTAGAGTAACAGTAAAGTAACTCCAATAATTTTTGGAACTTACTGGTATCTGTCGTGTTCACGCTGTTGTTTAAGATTATATCACGTAAATTAACTCAATTAACAGTACAGTAACAGTAAAGTAACCCCAATAATGTTTGGTACTTACTGGTATCTGTCGTGTTCACGCTGTTGTGTAAGATTATATCACGCAAATTAACTCCAATAACAGTACAGTAACAGTAAAGTATTTCCAATAATTTTTGGAACTTACTGGTATCTGTCGTGTTCACGCTGCTGTGTAAGATTATATCACGTAAATTAACTCCAATAACAGTACAGTAACAGTAAAGTATTTCCAATAATTTTTGGAACTTACTGGTATCTGTCGTGTTCACGCTGCTGTGTAAGATTATATCACGTAAATTAACTCCATTAACAGTATAGTAACAGTAAAGTAACCCCAATAATTTTTGGAACTTACTGGTATCTGTCGTGTTCACGCTGTTGTGTAAGATTATATCACGTAAATTGCCAAAGTATGTATTGTTTTGAAAACTAAACTTACTTGCTAACTAAAACTTACTTGAAAACTAAGCTTACTTGGATTAAGTGCCCTATATATTGGTGACAATAGAACTATACAACATTACGAAGAGTTAATAAAACTTAAATTGAAATTAGAAATATAACGAATGGAACGTAATAGAAACCACTATTTAAGTTTAAGTATTAAGAAAATAATATAAGTTTCAAAACATCCTTTGCAATATTGTTAAGTACAATACTGAATTTTATATTAATATATTATTATTTAATATATTATATTTATTGGTAAATAGTTTGTATTTTATCAAGTACTAAACAGTCTTAATTTAGTAAACAAATATATCAAACAGAATTGTTATGATATAATGCCCGAAGGGAGACCAAATTATTAGTCTACAACAGGGAGTTTTTTCGAAAAATCGCACACATTTACACAAATCAAACTACTGTAATGAGATGTTGTTAAAGATGATTTGGTAATGACCAAAATAGAAGAAGAGTAGGCGCGAGAAATCAAAAGCGTAGATGCGACGTTAGAAGACTAACTTATAAGTATCCGAAAGGTTTTCCGAATTATAAGATTATATTAGGCCCAATATTATCGACCCTGTACTTCTGACCTTTGATCATGGACGATAATTATAGGAGAGTAGATAATTACGACATTTCAACATAAAATGCCATCAGATCGCTTTATTGAGCAATATGTAATAAGAACATTAGACATTATGACGTGACGTGCTATTGCTTATGGAAATAAATAATATCTAGTCTTCATTAGACACAACAAGAAATCTTCAAGAAGTATTGAACCTGAATTCTTTCCTACTTTAACTTGCTATTACATTACATTTTTCAACAACATACGAGGGTAGTCCCAGAAATACCCGACCTAACAAAGAAAAACAATACATTTGGGAAAATTTCTTTATTTCTCTACATAGTATCCTTTTAGCTCGATGCAATTTTCCCAGGGATGTTTAATAGCTTCGATTCCCTATTTATAGTAAAAATCATCGAGCTCCTCAAAATAGCCGTCAACCGCAGACTCCACCTCTTCATTGTTGGTAAATTTATACCACCGAGCCATTTTGTCAAGTTTGGAAACAGAAAAATGTGGCGAATAAAGTGCGTGAGTAAGCAATTCGAACTTTAACTCATTGATTTTCGCCATCGCGATAACGGATTTGTGAACTGGTGCATTGTGTTGATGAAACAAAACTTTCTTTTTCGCCAAATGCACCCGTTTTTTCTTGATTTATTCTTTATTTACTCTTTATTTACCGCATTACTACTTATTGATTTTTTCCTTTCTGAAGATAATTAATGAAAATTATCCTACGCGTATCCCAAAAAACTGACTGATTTTAATTACTTTTCGTTTTTAAAAGAAACATTTTTTTTCTGTGTATTTCGTCTTTCAATTATGTGATAATTAATTTTTGAAAATTATGTCAATCAAATATGACCTATTAGCAGCAACTTTATGCCTTATTTAACATATTTTTCATAACTTTTGTCCATATCTTGTTTCTACGAAAAAAAAAACGCCATAAAAATAATCCAGCGCCGTCCAATCAGGAGATCTAGGCGACCACAATAAATCTCAATTTCATGAAATTAAACGACTAAGGAAAATGTTCTTCAAAATGTTGATTGTTTTACCTGAGATATGTGCACCATCTTGCCGAAACCACGTATTCTCCAGTCCTTGTTCGTCCAACTGAGGTACTAAAAAGTGTTGAATCGTGTGTCTATAGCATTCATCGTTATATACTATAACTGCTTTCTCACTATCGTCTTTAAAAAATATAGTCCAATGATAGTTTGTTCATGCTGAAAACATCATTGGACCATATCGTAGCGTAATTTAAGAATACGCAACATAGTGTAGATCGCATCATAGTATAATTAAAAAAAAAACACAAATTATTAATTTTGTCTTCTTTAAAATAATCCCCTCTCAGTACAATGCACTTATTCCAAAGATTTTTCCAATGTTCGAAATAGTTTTTATACTGTATTTTTGTCAAAGCAGCCAGCGAACACACAGGAATATCTGCTGGATTAAAACATCGTCCACGAAATGGTTTCTCCAATCGGGAGAATAGGAGAAAATCATACGGTACTATATCTGGGGAATATGGTTATCTTTAATGAGGAGTTGGCGAATAATTATTGCGATGTGCGCAGGTGGGTTATCGTTATGCAAAAACCATTAATTATTTTGCCACAAATCTGAGCATTATACAGATATGTTAACTGGCGATTACCCGGTACAAGATTCTTGATTTTGGTAATCTTGTCTTCATTGGTTTAGTCCTTATACCAGTTTTAAATATATTTCTTGAAATAATTGCATTGTCGTAACAGTCTCTTAACATTTTTAATGCAACAACACAATACATTTCGTTTTTTTAAAACAAAATTAATTTAATTTAATTTAATTAATGTAAATTCTTTGCTCGATAGATTTAACAATTTTAAAAAATTAACGACATACATTTTTGACAATTACAAAGACGCTATAATTTCTACGATAACAAGTGTAATGATATGAAACTTCTGCAGATGTCAAGGACAGGCATACCAAATTTAAAAAATAAATGGTTGTTTTATATGTTTTTCTCTTCTAGAAAAATCCACAGCATACTGTGCCCTTATTAGAAGACGATGGTTTTTTATTGGCTGATAGTCATGCAATTATGGGATATCTAGTGGGAAAATATGGTAAAGAAAATGATTCGTTATATCCAAAAAACGACATAAAGAGACGCGCGACCATTGATCATCGTTTACATTTGGATAGTGGCATAATAACTTCACGAGGATTTCTCATAACTGTAAGTATTTTTATAACTGACTTGATTATTTTTGTTTTTTAAATTGTATATTTGCTTTCTTTACGACTGATAAATTTCAAAAGAAAATGGTTTCAGTTACCATCTTTATTTATACCTGAAAAGTTGCATACTTTTCATGCATACCTGGTACCATAGACATTACCTGGGCGGGTCACGGCCTGTTTTACACAGTCTGACTGTTGCGGATATTCATTACAGGATGGCGTGAGCGGCATTATATTACAGCCTTTATCCGACATGACTGATGCATAGGGGAATTTTGGTCATTTCTTAAGTTATTTTCCGAACGTTCAGCTAGAGCCCAAGGAGGTTTAAGGCCAGAAACCAAATTTGGGAAACACTTGGTGATGCTTTGGTGGCGGCTGAAGGAAGGAAAGGGCTCTGTTGGTATATTTTCTGTGGTGGTATATTTTCAATAGTGGCCCAAATATTTTATATAACGTCAAGAGTTGTTCGGTGTTTATTTCTGTAAACCAGAGATATAACATAACCTGACAAAAAATATTCCAAGGGCATGAAATTGGTGATTAATTGGCATTACTATTTTGCGAAATAACACTCACAGGAAATCTTTCCACCAATAAATCGTTTTTCCGGCGTGATGTGTTGCAAGTCACACCATCTTGTTGTAACTACTTAGCTGCTTAATGTGACTAACAAACTCTAAACTTAAACGGATGTGGTTCTGCGCAGTGGCGGTTCGTGAGTTTGAAATATGGAGGTTCTACATAGCTACAGACGATTTATAAAATACATTTAACAAACCAAAATTGAAAATAAGAGATATAAACTTATCAGATTTACTAAGCACGTAAAAAATCTCTATAATTAAATGTCACGTAATATATCTTCAAAGTCTGAACTATGAACTATTTACATTTGTACATTAAGTTGATTCATCTGTCCTTTTTGGAAACAAATTTGTCTATAACCTTCTCATTGAAATTTAAAATTTCATGAATCATTTCTTTTTCAATTGATAGCATTGATAGAACCACTAGACGATATTTTAGCCTTCACAGTCGTGAAGGCTTCTAATATCTTTCTGGTTTCTTGAAATGGCCCTGATAAATTATTTTCTATTAAACATTCTAAAAATGGTACTGTTCCTTTTAAATATCTACGGACACCTTTGGTGTGAAACACTAAACTTGACGAGATTTACCACTAAACTCCAAATCACTTTTTTGAACTGCACTGACGTGATTCGAAAAGTGATTCGGTGTTTAGTGGTAAATCTCTTCAAGATTAATGTCTGGATAAGCAGAACATGCTAAATTTAAAATTTTCTCGGTAAAATTATCACAATGTTCTCCAAATTTATTAGAATCAAATAAAGTAGCCACTGATAAATGATTTTTAAATATTGGTATTGCGTTTCTTATTGACATCACATTCTGTTCAAAAATCTTATTTTTTTGTTTGTTTCTACAGGATTTGTTTGCCTTTTTTGTAGCTCGTTAAAAAGAATATCTACATGGGGCATGACAGGATGGAAAAAGGTAAGCCAGAAAATACCATATTCATCAAGGAGCATTCTTCTGATAAAAGACGCGGTACTACACACAGTTTGATTATTAAAATAGTCTTCTATATTCTCCATACATTCGATTCTCTATGCTCAAAAACTATATTAACAGTGCGTATGTTAAAATTCCACTAAGTTGGCGCACCATGGGGAACTCTTCTTTGAACTAGTTGAAAACTAAAAAAGCTGCTATTTCCTGCAAGTGTTCAAAAAAAGTCTTACTTGTGAATTTTGTGAAGCAGCTTTGGATATTATTAAATTCAATTGATGTGCATAGTAGTGCACAAAATGGGCATATGGAAACTTCTCTTTAATTCTTGCCTGATCTCCAGTATGCCTTCCACTCATTACTGCTGCGCCATCGAAGCTTTGAGCAATTATTTTTTAGTTGCGTTTGTGTTTTAAATTTGAATTCAATTGAATTGAATTCAAAATATATAAAATATCTTGAGTAAGGGACTCGATATTGACACTAATAGGGTTTAAACAGGTCCAGAAACGTTCTATAAGATCGCCATTTCGTGAATACCATTTCGTGAGTATTACTACTAATTACGTTTTTGCAGACACATCAGTTGTATCGTCTACCATGATTGCTAGATATGGAAATTGATGAATTTCTTCGAAAATCCTCTCCTGGCATACTTCTAAAATACAGTCCAAAATATTATTTTGAATTTCTTTTGAAACTCCTTTAAACAGTGTCGACTTTTCTAAACGTTCTGGCAAAGTTTTGTAAAGTTCTGCACTAAAATTTATTAGGCCATGAAAAATTCCTGGATTTTCTGAGATACTCGTCTCATCATATCTTCGAGGCGTCAATTCATGTTTTCTACGAAATTTAACACAGTCGATAATTTTAGACAAAACATACTGATTTTTTGTAACATCTTCGTTAAATTTTTGAATGTTTACCCAATGGGCAGAACCTAGTTGTTCCATTATATTTACGGTGCCTAATAAAGTAAATTATATTACATTATGTAAATGGCGTCGTCACGTTTCATGTTTCTTTATTTTCTGACTCAAATGTTTTAAATCTGTCACTTCAACTTGTGTCCACGATTTTATTTCTGCCAAAAAGTACACAAGGGAAACAAAAGGGAGCATTTTTTTATTGCATCCACATATCCATCCAATCATTTCTTGAGCACACTTCACGATTAAATTGTCTTTTGTACTGTTTACCACAACTTGAGTCTTCTTTTTCGATAGAAATATCTGCCAATGGACGTCTTACTTTAATTTAATTTTTTCTTCCTAGGTGTAGTTTATAAATCTTTTAACATTTAATAAATAATCGATATTATCCATTTCTAATAAGAACATTAAAGAAAAAAGTTTCGTATATAGAAAGAAATAGCGATGCCGATATCGCAACGCAAACTTCTCGTAAAAATTCAAATGCAAGGCAACTAACATTAAATACTCATCAGATACTGCACAAAAAGCAGCCCATATTATCATTAAAACAACGCCATTAAAATCATTGCTAAGGGTGTCGCGACGTGAGAGGAGAGGTCAGATTAGGAGCTGAAGGCCGCTTTTGATCGCCCTGCTCAGTTTTTATGGCAAGTGCGTGGAGAGATTGTTCAATGTCAGGCGGTCGAATTTGAATCGAACTCTTTTTTTAATTATAATGACGATTATAACAAATAATTTAAACAACATAAATATTTAATTATTTTAGGTTAAGGCTTATTATTTTTTTTTAAATAACGATGAAAAACCAAAAATAATGGGAAAAAAATAATGTCATTATTTAAAAAATAAACTTTATAGTGTGATAAGTAAAATTAACAGTAAATTTCTTCCTCATCAACGCAATATTCGCCTAAACACTCGCAGCCATCTTCTTCTTCTGAAGTTGCTGATGCGTGTTGCAATATCTGTTGTACCAATCAAGACTTGCCATGGATTCCCAATTTTTTCCGAAATGTTTTTCTAGAAGTTTTACAACATCGTTTAATTTACGTTCATTCACTTTAATTCCTATAAGAATTTCGCTTGGATTGACCATTGAAAATGATTTGTTTTTTTATTCATCTTTGGAACTCCTATTTCAATATTATAAGCACTTTCACCTTTCTCTAGTATTCGATTGGTTTTAGAGGATTTATTGTGAATAATTCTTTCTGATTTACTAATTTGAAAGTGCAGTTGTGCTGTCGTCTTGACATATTTGTTGGCTTTTTGTTTCCAGTCTAATGGCTTCCAATCAGTCATCCAATCCAATCCAATAATGGTGATACTCAGATTTATTTATTATAGTTTTCTTATTTTTCAATTGATTCTCAATGAGTTCAAACACCCGATCACTGGGCATAAAAGAGTGTTCAGTGACTGGGTACACGATTTATAGTGTTGTAATAGATTTCGGGGCGAATTTGTTGAAGCCATACCGTATTGATGTTTTTGTTTTGCCCCGCACCACTGTCTGCAACAAGCTGTATCCAGTAAGATTTTTACATTGCAGTTCATTAAAAACTGCAGAAGTGACCTGATTCGAACTTTTTATTCCTTCATCCTCAGTCCATGGGTATAACGAAACTGAATCAGAGTTCAATAAACCTGAAGATACGCTTGTAACAAAGCCAAATTCTTTTGGCAGTCAAATGAAAGTAAAAAACAGTCTTTTGGTTTTGTTTTGAGCTGTTGCGAGGCGAAAAATCATTTAGCTTTTCTTTTATATAAAGTCGGTGCAAACTTAACCTCTTTTTTAGCATCTGCATCTTTTGATATTTTAATTTTATTTTTTAGCTCTAGACAGTCCTACACTCATCTGTAGCGAGTATCACAAAAGAAACGTTAAATCTTGTGTTGAAAATAAAACGGAAGTATGATTCTTTTGTTTTCAAATCATCTGAAATAGTATTGTTATACATGCACGACAGTTTCGCAATGTTTACTTCGCTAGATAGGTATTTTCTATTGGTCTTACCCCTGGAATAATGGGACTCCAAACCTTTTAATTGTTTAATAAAATTTATTACTGAGGCTCTTTTGTCTTGAGATGTGGGTTCCTTTCTCCAGCCTCATCTATTCTCTACTGGACCTCAATTTCCTTCATTACTTTTAAAACGGCCAAAGGCACCCTCAACCCCATGCTTGGTAATGCAAGAACATCAAACGGCAAACTCTATTAAGGTTTCCCATCTGATTTTCAAAAAACAAATTAACGTCATTGTCTTTTGCACTGTTGTTCCTCGACGTCTTTTGGGCATACTTTTCTTTACATACTTACATATGAATGTATCCTGATGAACTTTTGATGGGTTGCCATAGAATGCTTCATGCATTTTTTTTTACCTCGGCTATTCTTAACAAACTACAGCACATTTTGCCACCATGCTGGCAACTTGGCACAGTAGCCATCATCTTTTCAGAATATCTGAAAAGACAAACCAATAATAGGTATTTATTTTTATACAGTAACAATTTAGTAGGTATAAAGTTATAAGCTATTAAATTTATGGAACTTACACAAGCATTTTTTTAATATTCCTTTGGCATTTCTCTGGCTGCCGTACTCTTTTTCGTGCCAGTTTAGGAGTTGTCTGTTCGAAACTTATTTCGAGTGCTTCTTCATCCATGACTTACCGATTTGATAAAATATACTTTATTAAATAGGCAAACTTAAATAAATTGTTGTTTTAAAATTAATAATATATTTAATATTTAAAAATAAAAAAAGGAGCCTATGGCTAAGGATCGTATGCGCTACCATTTAATTGGCTGTTGTGGATTTGACCGATTTTGTAACAACATGCTAAGAAATATGGTCGTGTTTGTAATAATATGTGATTTTAAAACACATATTTATTATTATTTTTAGTCGCTTTTGCATCAAACTAACTTCACCACTAGATTCCTTGGACAAAATATTATAACAATATGGACTCAACTCAATTTCTGAAAAAATGGTCTTTGGTCGTGTTTGTAAATGGCCTCCTCATATGGATAGTCCATGAATTATTGTTCCTAACAGAAAAGGAAACATCTTTGACATTTGAAACAATGTAATTTCTTCTCATTATTTTTAACACTTTCTCTCACTTAAGAACTTCGATTCATTTGATAAAAGATCGTTTCATTGTCTTGCCAGCTATTCATTCGCAGCAGTGATTAGTTTTTAACAGAAACGGGTTCTTCTTAATTGTTTCTACAGCTTAGAGAATAAATAATAATTGCTGCCGGTCAAATCTAGAGAAGCTAAATGTTGCGTACAAGTTTCAACTCTAGCATTATGGGTAGCATTCATTGAAAAACGACTTTTTTAAGATTTGGCGTTTGAATACACCGACTCTATTTCATCAGAGTTTTTCCTTTATTGATACCTACCTACCGTCAGAAATGTCTCCAAAAGCTTCTCCGATCTGGGCTAATATGGTAAAATTAATCCCGGGGGTGCCTAGTTTGTGATCAGATATGTATATTCTAGGCAATCAACCAGATGATTTTTTTAAACCCAGTTAATAGTACATTTCTTAAGAATTACTTTACTATAATTTTATGTTACCCTAATATAGTGCGCGTTATCTCGGACTCACCCGAATTTACCATCAAACCAAATATGTCATATCGTTATGAACTTCTAGTGGTGCGAACCTATTCTTGTAGAGATACATTAAAGGAGTGTCATTATAAAAGTTTTCAGCCTGACAAAGAAAACACTACATTTTTGAAATTTTGTTTATTCTAGGCCAACGATGTACCAACTTTTTAATACATTTAGTATAAATCAATTTGTCTAATTCTGCAAAATAAATGTTTGTTTCAAGTTTGGCCTCTTGGTTTAAAGCAAGTCTTTGTTCAATCATCAATTTTTTCATATTTGAAAAAAAAAAGTAATCACCGGGAGCCATATCCGGCGAATGCGGTGCATGTGAAAAAGTTTGAAACATAGGCCATTGAATTTTGCAATAACAATCTGAGACATGTTTACAGGTTCATAATCGTGCTGAAAGAGCAGCTTTTTGGTCAAATGGCGGTGTTTAGCCTGAACTCTCCAATTGGTCTAGTTATGAAAAAAAATACTCTCTGGTGATGGTTCTGTGTAGTGTCAAGCAGTTTATGAGCATCACACCATGAATTCAGGTAACCGGAACAATGACTTCCATGCAGACGGTAACATTTCTATGACGCCTTTTCACCTGCCCCCATCCACTGTTTGGATTACTGCTTCATCTCTGTCATATACTACTACTGTTTTAAAACTCAGTAGAATCGCTTTTAAATAAATCTAAAAACTCTAGTATATTTCTAAAGACTACGTATTTAGTCGATGTTAACTTTATATTCCATTAATATAAATAAGTAACTAAATTAACACATCTGAAACCTTTGCTGCACACCATATTACGAATTATTCTTGACAAATACTATTTGGTCATACTTGCGTCATCTCTGTGGCAAGTGGAGAACTTTTCGAACAACCATTGTAACTCAAATTTCAACTTAATTAATTTTCTCTTATGGTCTTTATTTTCTCTTAAGGTCTACAAATTAAAAAAAAATGGTTCCGTCGAGACTTAAACGTAATTTTAAGTATATTGTCTAGCAACTCTCAGTAATATTAAATTATCAAAAGTACGTACAGTTTTTAATCTACTCATATTGAAAATATTTTCTTCTCAATAGCCATTTAACTTGTTTATTTTTGTTGTTTGTTCAATTAAAAAAATTAGTAAATAAAACCTGGAAGATGTCATCGTTAATCGTGTTTAAACGGCCCAAACTTATCAGAGACCTCGACTTTTCAAAAGAAAAATTAGAACTGTTGGCATCCAGACTCAAAGAGAGGAATTCCTTTCTCCAGGTACTAAAATTACATGTTATCGTACTAAAAAAATTACTTCCGTTTTTTTTGCTCAGAAAATATAATGATGTCGGTGGCCTTTTATCAAAAATGGGTTTCTTAAATTACCAGCCAAGTGAATGGAGGCTTTTTATAGACAGTTCCAAGCGGAGTTTGAAATTTGTTTTGCTACATAATGACAATAAGCATGGTGCGGTTCTCATTGCTCATTCCACTAAATTAAAGGAGTATGACATATCTCTTGTATTGGCAAAACTCAATTACCATCATTATAAATAGGTTATATGTGTTGATTTAAAAATGGCAAACTTTTAATTGGGTCAACAAAGCGGCTACACGAAATGTCCATATTTTATCTATTTGTAGGACGGAAGAGCTAAAAACGAGCATTGGATTAAAACAAACTGAAAGTCTGAAAGAAAAGATTTGACAGTTGGGAAACAATATATCATAAATACAGCGTTAGTTACTAGAGAAAAAATAAGCTTGCCTCAATTGCACTTAAAATTGAGACTAATGAAACAGCATGTTAAAGCATTGAATAAAAATTGTTCTTGTTATAATTATATATCGAGGAAATATCCTAGTTTGAGCAAGGAGAAACTTAAGGCTGGCATCGAAAATGCTGAAAAGTTGTCATTTTTGATGCAAATTAGGCTTTTGATGAATGATAAATAATCATTAGCCTGGGTTTCTTTTGTCAATGTTGCAAAAAATTTAACAGGGAATTATAAATCCTAAAATTATCGCGAATTGGTGCAAAATAGGCTGGAAAATTTCAGAAAGCTTGGATGTAACATGAGCATCATGTAAAATTTACTACCTTTACAACCATTTGGATAAATTTCCGGATAACCTTGGCTCTTACAGTGAGGAAGAAGGAAAGCAATTTTATCAGGACCTAAAAATATGGAAAAAAGGTACCAGGGATGAACACATGATGGCTGATTACGGCTAAGTATCAAATATGTTTGATGGCTGTCCAGTCGTACAAAAGAAGAGTTTACATATATTATATATATAGTATATAAAAGGCCGTTGTGTTAGGACCAATAATTTGTGAACCACCCCCATATAAGGAAAGGTAGAAGTGATAGTTAATTCATTGCTATCAAATATTTAAATGGAAATATGTATAACGATATAGAAATGTGAAAAGAGAAGATAAGAAAAATCGATGAAAGTATTGACAAAACAAATAGTAAGACAAAATGATATATTTTTGTTTTTAAAATAATATATAATCGGTTTCAATTCATAATAACTATTTTTTTAATTGAAACCTCTCTATCATGATAGTTTTTTTTTTTAATTATTCAAATAACTTGCTCATGGGTGGAACTTATACAAGAAATAAGAAGCCGATTTAAATGATGCCTTCTGAGAAGCGTTCTACGTTGGTCACTCGCCAGTCGGTAGGTTTCCTGATAGACTTATGGGTAGGCACATAACCAAGGGTTTATAGCCCGAGGGGGGTGCCGGCCTGGGTTTGTCGGAAGCTGATGACCGTGGTTCGGAACCCACGTTAAGCTGTAGGTCCAGTCGCTAAACAGCCTAGTTGCTGATGCGCCTCTAGCCCTAACACTTTACCTTTACCTTTATCTTCTGTATAAAAAAAAAAATATATTGCGTTGATACAAAAGTTGGTAAAAATGTATTTACTAATTACTTAAATTACTTTAATTGCTTTATTTACATAATTATATTTAATCACTATAATATATGCTGTTCTGTTCGATAACTTTTCTCCATCTCTCTGATAGATACATAATCCCGGGTTTGTAGAAATTCTGTGGTTTCTGGCTAAATAACTGATTCAGGGGAATTTTCAAGTCTTCCAAGGATGTAAAAATTTTCCCCTCTAAGCTGTTTTGAAGCGATCTATATAAATTGTAGTCAAATAGTGCAAGGTAGAAAGAGTACGGTGGATGAATCAAATCGTTCCACTTACGTTATAAAAGTTTGAGTCGAATTGCCAAAGACACATGTGGCCTAGTATTGTCTCGATGGAACGTAATACCGTTTCAGTTAGCTAATTCATGCCGTTACTGTACATCTGTGAACTGTATTTCTTCGAATTAATGACCTGGTTTTCAGGTAACATCTCATAATAAACGATTCCTTTCCAGCCTCACCAACTGCATAACATAACCCTATTGGGATGTAAGCTGGCTGTTACTGTTAACTGGTTAATTCTAAGAATTCTCTCGAGTTGTTCTATGTCGATTACTTTCAATTAGCGCAAATATTTTCTAGCTATCAGCCTGGACCGATCGTCTAGAACGTGGTGCATACCTAAGATTAAAAATGGTTTCACGAAACTTTCTCGGCGACTTACCAAAAATTGAAGGAAACTGTGGAATTGCCTTGATGCAATTCCATGTTCCATTGTTCTTGTTTTCAACACTACTGTAATCACTACAGATGAACACTACCTACTCTATAGATGTAGAGTAGGTAGTGTTATATCAGTGAGTTAATTACGTTTTATTAACCATATTGTGTATCGTTGTTCTAATTAAAATAATGTTTTTTTTTCAGAGACCACTAGTTCTGCAAGACATTAAACCTGCCCAAAAATACATCGATTTACTGGATGAAGCTTTCGCTATTTTAGACAAATTACTTGAACAGCAAAACACAAAATACATCGCTGGAGATGAAGTCTCTATTGCTGATTTTAGCATTACCACGACAGTAACCAGTTGGGGTTTATTCCTGGAAAATTTCAAAACTAAATATCACAACATCAATGCATACATTGAGAGAATGCAGAAGGAGGATTTCTTTGATGCAAACGCCGAAGGACTCGCAGCTTTTAACAGATTGATGAAATTGAAACTTCAATAACAAGATGAAATAATTGAACATAGATAATTTAAGATATATGATGAATAATAATGTATATTACTAAACGGGTACTATGTTCTCTATTTTTTTTGGAGTTTTTTCAAGTATTTAATTATATTTTATTATATAAAGTAGTTTTATTATATATATTCCGGTCAAATCGAGGATGGGAGGATAGTGCTGGGACATCGAAGCGTAACATCGATGTTGGCATCGAAAACAAACGTCGCTGTCTGAACATCGATGTTTGCTAAACATCGATGTGAAATATATACAATAAAATAATTATCCTTATTTAAAAATTTCGAATAAAAATAATTAAATAAATTGTTTAATTGAAATATTAAACTTATTAAAAAGTTGAAGGAACAATCAGCAAGCAATCATCCCAATACTAAATAAAATAACATCCTTAAAAGTAACATAAATTCTATAACTAAAAATAAAATGAAACATAAAAGCACAATAATTTTCTACAACTACAGTAATTCAAAAAAACAACTTAAAAACTAAATGTGTGTTTCTTTTTATGAAACTATTCATTTAAGTCCCAATATCTTTTATTAACGAATTGCAAGAAGAGTAACTTAAAAAGTGTTTTTGTTTTTGGACCATAGTTTAATCGGCTTTAGAAAAAAAAACCTTCATATGTTACAGAAGTATCTGAAAGGCTAAACAGTTTTAAAGCTTTTGGTGTTAAATTTTGATATAACAAAGAATGTCGTTACTACCAATCAATAAGATTGCATTCTAATTGTACGGGAATGTTGCCTTAAATAGTTAGTCATTTCAGTTTGACTATTATCAACTTCAGTATTTGTACCTAAAGCATCTACTTCCACATCCACTGAATTTCCTGCTACAATTCATTTGTGTTCTTCCCACAAACTAAACTGAAAAAACGTACTTTCTTTAAGAACGGTTATTTGCTATTACAAAAGTAAAAACATGCTTAGCAGTATTACCCTCTGCCTCCATTTTATGTTGATTGGCTATGTATAATTGTTCTGAATTTTGATCATGCTTCTCCTTCATCATATCATCAATAAATTATATAGATCTCACAAAATGAATAGGGTTAGTGAAGTAATTTTTTTAAATCGAGGATCAACCACTGTAGCAGCTGCCAATATTGTTATTTAATCGACTGTACCCATTCTTTTGTTAACTTCTTTTAATAGATAGTTTCAAACTTGTTGCAAGTTCAAAATCCCTAACTACAGTTTTTTCAACACACAATCTAAGATTCCGCGCAAGAGATATAATAATACTTCCAGTTGTATACTTTAATCCAGGTATTTCTTTTGTAACGTGTTCAAATTGCCGTAGTAGATCTACAGTTACTTGCAGTTCCTGCATTTCTCTTGCAGAGAGCATAGACGGTGCTGAAATATGTATGATAACTATGTTATTTACATGTGAATGCAATTTTAATAAGCTTTCCAGCATATAATAGGTCGAATTCCAGTGTTGGAACATCTTTCTTCAGTGTTAATTTATGATTTTGGTTTTGGATTGTTAAGCTTTTCTTAACAAATCACTAGCCACTACACTTTATTAAACCACCTTATAAAGTTTTTTACCATTTTATTAATTTCTGATAATTCAGCCACTTGTTCAAGTGCCTTCGTAACAATCAAATTAAGTGTGTGAAACAAATAATGCCACATTTATCGCATTTTTTCATCAGTAATATTCCAATCTGGATACTTACTTTTTAGACAGTCGGCAATATATTCTCCCATATGGCGTTCTTTCAGTTCGTATATGCCCACAGTTACGTCCAAGATTTTACTACCATCTAGAAAATTGAAACACCAAGAAAGCTTTCAGGCGCGTAATGATCTTTTTCCATGGCATTTTATATTGTAGACATGCATGTATTAGTTGGATGAATCCTTAATTTTTCACGATATTAAATGACTGATAATCGCGGTATATCATAAACAACATTGTGTTTATTATTTTATTGTGCTGTCGGCCACCTGTTGCATGACAGTTTTAAAATTAAAAGCTTTCATTAATTGTCTTTCATCGTTTGAAGTGTAAAAAGAAGACTGACCCGACTTAGCTTCCGAAGTTTCTCCTGATACTTTCTCTTTCTGTATACAGGTTGTGTCTGCATTTGACTCTTTTTAGCCGTTATCATTTCTTAGATCTATTATGGCTTTGCTAGTAGGAGTGGGAATTTTGCTGCTTGGTAGGGTGTCTGACCTTGGTTTGTGCAAAACTTCCTTGTGCATGGAATTCAAATGGCAACTCAAGTTCGATGTGTTCTCAGAAGTTTTGATTTCTTTCGCACAAAAAAGACAAACAGCTACAGTTGTATCCTTTGATTTTTCAAAATATTTCCATAAATCCCTTTTTGCAATTTTTTTTATTTCTGAAAGAAAAAATTACTCTCTGTTAAATTGGTTACATTTTACATGACATATATTAATATAAGTGATTGACTATCATTGCTATTCATTATTATAATAAATATATTGTATAAAAAAACTTAGGGTTTGGAAACCGCATTAAGAAAAACCTAAACTTACCTAATTAATAAAAAATAAACACGGACAAATGTAAAAATAAATGATCACTTTATCTATTTCTATTCTACTGCACTTCATGCTATATTATGCAATTGCCGTATATCATATAAAATATAAATAAAACTAAAATATGTCGGTAATTCCCATAGTTAGTTGCGGGGCTTCACCGCCCCGAGGTTGCAATTTACAATACCCATTTAAGAAGCGACGTTGCCGAACGCCGACTGCGGCAGAAATCATTCAAGTCAACTTAATCAAGTGAAATGAAATAATCTTACATTTAATTTATTATCGCTCTGTTAAGCTCAAAATATTAAACCTTTATTTTTTGAGCTATCAAAATTAAATTTCAAATCTTTTCTTGAGATAACATCGAACATCGAAAGGTATACATCGATGTCAACATCCATGTTTGTGACCTTTAAAATCGACGGTAAAAATATCGAACATTGGTAACAAAACATCGATGAACATCACCCAGCACCATAAGAAGATGCGCAGACGGTTGTCACTTGGGTGATTGAAATCGCATTTCGAAATCACAGTCGAAATGGATCTTTTCAAGAGGAACTTTTGGTTTACACTGGAATCATTATCAATTTCATATGTTTCTGTTCGACCTGTTTTAATGATGGAAAATTCCAGGAAAGTGGTTCTCTCTAAACAATAACAATGTGAGAAACTTTGCAGCATTTATAGAAGATGATTGTATTCTTATACTGTACTTTTCCAAGATCCAGTTGGTGTAAGATTTAAAGCTCATTGATTTCGTTTAACGTAAAACATTCATCATAATACTAGAGAGTTTCATTAACTTTGAAAACATTTTGTTTTGGGATGAATCCCACTTTCGTCTCACCGATCAAATCTTTCTCTTTCTAATATGGAATGACATATTTAGGTACACATATAAATCCTTTCACAACACTCCTTCGTTTTGGAGGTTTTCCTCTTGTTTTCCTTCAAGTGGTTTATTGTGTTTTGTCCATTTCTTTTCCATTCTTTCTATATCTACATCTTGTTTTTCACATCGTAATCTGTTATGTAGTGTCTTTCTATGGATACTCCTTATTGTTCGCATTACTTGCATTGTTTTAGTATTGCACTAGTCTTGTTTCCTCTGCATATAGCACTTACTGTGGCTTTGTATATTCTTGCTTCCGGTCTAAAATATCCTGAGATACTTGCTGCTTTCATTGTTTGCGCTCGTATTTCACGTTTTAGGTCTCAAATGCTTGTTATTTCAGTTCCGAGGTATGTGACCAGATTGACTTGGTCGATTATCTTCCCATCAGTTTCCAATTTGAATCATATTGTGTCTTTAGAAGTTACCATAAACTTGGTTTTGTCGGCGTTGATTATTATGTTTAACCGTTTTGCTTATTTACCAAATGTGTGAAAAAGTTGTAGATATCCTCCGAATCAGCAATGAGCACGGCATCATAGCTCACAACATGGGATAGGAAATTTCCCATTTTATATCCGACTGTTTTGAGTAATTTATTTGAGTCTTACTCTAATGCTAGTTTTACAGTTTCACTTGATATCAGAAATAATTTCTACCAATGGTTGACAGACTCCCATTTCTTGCAAAATCTTGATAACGTTTGTCAAGAGATCCCGGTCGAACACTTTGGTCATATCGACAAAGAGATTACTTAAGAACTTACTTACGAACTTAAGAGATTTTTCAACTATTTGCGATTGTTAACATTGCGTCAGTGGTGGATCGACTTTTGCGGAATCCTTATTGTTCATCTCTTATGGATAGCCTATCTCCTCTAGCATAAAGTTCACAAAGACCTTCCAAGCACTATTCAATATCTAATCTAATCTCACGGTAGTTTTTTCGTTCTTTTTAAATATGTGAATCATGTTACTATTTTATATTTACTATTTGTAATAGAGCTTCTGACCTCCTGTTTACCCTTTTGAGCGCCACCAAATTTCTATATGGTTGGTACTGACTAATACTCTTAATATATGTATGATACAATATATATTACATACAGGACTTATAATATTATAATGTTTGAACTAAATGACCAGATGAGTACTTTGGTAGGACATTATTAATAGCATAAATTAATATGGATCTACAAATCATGCTCGCAATCCCTTTACATAAGATAAATCAATATAACAAGATTTTTGGTGCGGCCTGAGTATGATTGTAATTGTCCTGGTGGATTTCTGTAAGTGGTCGGTGTGATAGGTTTGCCTAGCAGTTGGCGGTTGAAATACTCTGCTCTGTCTCTGTTAACTGTCTACTGGCCTAAAGGCCAAGAAACGGTATTCTCTAATTGACCGATATAGTGCGCAGCAAACTAATCGTCCTCGGGCTGCAATTCGATCCAAAACGTAAATACTTACTAATCTACTTACTACCAAAAACAAACGGGCCGAACTGCTTTATGAGAGTTGAAATCAATCGTCCTATTGAGACTGGAATTTTATTCCTCCGTACTTAACCATTTCGTTTGTTATCTGATTGGGCTGGTTTCGGGATTTTTACGGTTTTTGAGATATTTCAAAATAGTTTGTATTGTTTCCTCTGTTATGTTAACGTTGTGTTGATTTTTATTATCAAGTAGTTGTGCGTTTTCTTCTTCTTCTAGGTTGTATAGATTGTCGAAGAATGATTTCCGCTGTTCTGTGATATTTTTATTCTTTGGTGTGGTATCTTTTTCTTTGGCTACCTTACAAGTCTCTCCATCCCCGGGGTAAATCTTTGCCAGTAGTCGTCATTTATTTCTATAATTCTTTGGTTGACTTTATTACGTTTCGTCGTGTATCTGGCCCAATTTTATTGATTTCTGTTCCAAAAATCGGTTGTGTGCATTTTTCTTGTGCTCCGATAATTCTTTGATTTCTAGTATGAACCATGGTGTATTGTTAATTCCATTAGCATTCACTTCCCGATTTTCTTTGGATTTAGTTACTACTTTCATGATGTTCTCCTTCAGGGTCATCCATTTTTGACCAATATTGCCCTCGTAATTGATCGAGTTTGGTACGATTTTTTTTGAGAGTTGATTTTTGTAGTTGTTACAACCAAAACGATAAACAAGATTTCCGGTACTGGGACAGACGAAACAATTGGAACATCAACGATTATGCTACACGGCACTACATTCTATAAAAGGACTAAATTAACTGCGAAATTGGATGAAAGCCAAGCAAAGATGAATATTTCGATGATGTGCCTTTAAAAAATAAATTTCCAATTTTTTAAATTTTCAACAAATATTTATTTTCATATAAATTTCATTCTTTATGTCCCACTTTGTAATACCAAGCATACACCTTTCCATTCCCCTCTGTGCTACCCGAAGCTTTTGAACTGATTGTGATGTGAGTGTCCATGTTTCACTCAACAGCCAAATGCCTGCCAAAAGAAAGCGGTCTCGAGGGATAAGTGATGATGCATGGTGGCAGTTGGGCGAAAGCGATCGATGGTACCACGTGGAGAAAGGGAGAAAGATTCCTCTAATATTTCCCTCCACGGCCTTGTTAAGTTATCTTCTGGGCATATATATATATATATATATATATATATATATATATATATATATATATATATATATATATATATATATATATATACAGTGTGCCGCATTTAAGATGAAGACACCCCCATATCTCCGCTATTTGAGGTAATACAGATTTGAATTGTTGCACAGTTATACAGGTGGATGGCTTTCATTTTTCATTTTCATTTTAAGATACTCAACTGAAACCCGAACTTTAAACTCAGCCTACTACGAATTCACATAAAAGGTCAATCCTGAATATTTTGCTTCGCGTTAAAGATATCGAAAAAGGTTATTAGAAGAAGTTGTTCGGAATATTATTTTAACCCCATATGCCGAGTTTCATGGTAAAATTCGCATTTTTTATTTTTTTATTATTCTGGCCTATACACAAAATTATTACTACTTATTATTATTAAGTTTGTTTAATTTGATAATTAGTGTGCCATGTTGACTAAAAACTTGACACATTGCTAATAGTGTCATGTATTCAAATATTTCAGTAAAATAAATAGCCCTTACAAAGGAATAATTATTTTATTATCTTAGGAAAACAATTTTTGGTAATTGATCAAATTTAGGAAAACGTATATAGTATAAGGGTGCACACAAAGAAAGCAGGTTTCCTGCTTACTGGTAGTCGGCACCTATAAAAGCCGATTATTTAGTTAGATTTTAAATGATCGTGAACATGAACAAAGCGTGTAGGAACTTGTAAACAAACGTGAACCGTCATCGACTATTTCAACGGAATGACTTTTTAATTCTTGGTCGTTAATTTTCGGCGCCGGACGTGGATTTTTCAGTAGAAAAAATATTATTAATATGGCGGCTTAAAATCGTCCACACTCAAATATTGATTATTATTATTTAGATTATTTTTCTTTCAATTCTTTTTTTATTATTTCGAAATATTTTATGTTTATATTATATTTTATTTCGAAATAAGTTTCTGAAGGTCTAAGGCCGCTATTTGTATATATTTTTATGTTTATCTTCACAAATTCTTCATGGGAGGATGAACTGGACATCTTGCCATCATGAAATCTGCTTTTTTACTCGCAGATAGCCAGCGTTCTTTAATGAAATGATGCAATAATGGTAATGTACGTATCAGCGGGACAACTGGCACCGGTATTCGGCGCCGAAAATAGACGCTGGCTAACCTGCTTTCTTTGTGTGCGTACCCTATAACAATAATTTTCATAATACAAATAATTAACTATCAAATATGATCTCTCACAACTAGTGCTCCGTCTATTCGAATACATTTTTCGATTCTTTTACGATTCTGTTGTAATAATTTTGAGTATAGACCAAAATAATGACAACATTAAAAATGCGAATTTTGTCATGAAACTTGGTATATGGGGTTAGAATAATATCCTGAACAACTTTTTGTAATAATTTTTTCGAGATATCTAACGCGAAGCAAAATATCGAGAATTGACCCTGTTTGTGAATTCGCAGTAGGCTTAGTTTAAAATTCAGATTTCAGTTGATTATTTTAAAAACGTCACCCATCAATTTGTTTGACTGTGCAAAAATTCAAATTTGTATTCCTTCAAATAGCGAAAATGGGGGGGGGGGGTGTTTTCATCTTAAATGCGACACATTATATATATATATATATATATATATATATATATATATATATATATATATATATATATATATATATATATATATATATATATATCAAATATATATATATATATATATATATATATATATATATATATATATATATATATATATATATATATATATATATATATATATATATATATGAAAACAATCAACTTAATGAAATAGAAAAAGATTTCCAAAAAAATAACACCCGAAACTTTTACAAAACATTTAAAACTAAATTAACAGGCTATCAACCGCAAAGTCTTTGCTTCCCAAAGGAAAACGGACAATTAGCTCTAAATAACCAAGACAATTGCAAAGAACTTGCGAAATATTTTGAACAAATACTAAACTGTTCTGAGCCCTTAAACAAATTAACAACACTAAAACCTAAACAAACAAACCCAGATTCATTACCACCGAATGAAGATGAAATAATTAGGCAAATCAAGCGGCTTCAAAATGACAAGGCTTCTGGTGAAGATGGAATCACTGCTGAACTTTTGAAATCCGCTGGTCCAGGTACAATCAAGGAAATAACCAAAATTCTACAAGAAGTTTGGCGAACCGAACGGATTCCGGAAGATTGGAAAAATGCTCTAATTCATCCACTACATAAGAAAGGAGACAGAACGGATGTAAACAACTATAGAGGGATATCTCTTCTCCCAGTTTGTTACAAGATTCTATCTCAATGTCTACTAGATAGAGCACAGGGACAGTTAGAACCTAACATTGGTGAATATCAAGCAGGTTTTCGACCGGGCAGATCCTGCCCTGAACAGATCCTGAATCTGAAGTTGATTCTAAGACATCAAAAACTGTACAATAAAAATCTCGTCTGTACATTTGTGGATTTCAAAAAAGTATATGATTCTATTGACCGCGAATCTTTATTCCGAATCTTGAAAGAACACTAGATCTGAAAACGCTGGCAATTATTAAAGCAACGTTAACTAACACAAGGTCAAAAGTTAAATTCATGGGTGAGATCTCAGAGCCCTTCGAAATTAAAACTGGAGTGAGACAAGGAGATGGACTCTCGCCACTCTTATTTAACTGTGTTCTAGAAAAAGTAATACAGGAGTGGCGTGAAAAAAAGTCGGTCCTGAATATTGACCAGCCCATTAAACTGAGGAGAACCAACATCAAAATTGATTGTCTGGCATTTGCTGAGGATCTAGCAATTTTAGCTCAAAATGTATTAACGGCACAGAAACAGATTGAAATCCTAAAAGAAACAGCAGAAAATGTAGGACTCCAAATTTCCTTTGAAAAGACACAATACATGACCTGCAACAGACTAAGAACGCCATTTCTAAAAACAAAATATGGTAACATCAGACGAGTCTCTCAATTCAAATATTTGGGTGAAATAATCATGGAAAATTGGTTGGAAAAAGCGGCCAATAAGGGTAGATGTCAAAAAATGGAAACGGCATTGAGACTTACACAAAATATCTACAACAAAAGCCTATCTAAAAACACAAAACTGAGACATTACAACACAGTTATTAAGCCAGAATGTCTATATGCTGCAGAAACGCTCATTTTGAATAGAAAGAGGGACATCGAGGACATTGAAAAGAAGGAAAGAAAAATCGTAAGAAAAATCCTAGGCCCCAAACAAATAAATAGCACAACATACCGACTTCGAGAAAACCAAGAAATCAAACAATACACAGATATGCATAGCGATATGAGAAAAAGAAGACTTAGGTTTTACGGACACATAAAACGGATGAATCCGAGTAGGTTAACTAGACAAATAGTCGAATTTTATGAAAATAGGAGTAAAGCTAAAGTAGAAATAATTAAATGGATTGCTGCAATTAAAGAGGACCTAAGATCAGCAAATATTTCACAAAGTGAAATTCAGGATAGAGGCTGTTTCAGACACAAGGTGAACGTTTGGAAGGTTGGCCAGAGAGAAAAATATAGGAAGATTGGAACAACTTGGTCTGACGAAAAGAAAAAAGCTCATAGCGAAAGAATGAAATTAGTATGGGCACAAAGGAAGGCTAACAACAACAAACGCCTCTAATTGTACTTCGCGTGGTCCACTAGGGCCCATACGTGAATAATAATAATATATATATATATATATATATATATATATATATATATATATATATATATATATATATATATATATATATATATATATATATATATACTTAACATTTTGGTCTAGATTAGTCAGAAATATTGTTTTCCCATAATTTCAATGCATGTAATTTTGGTTGTTGTTCTATTTGAACATGTATCGTCGGTGATAGTGCAACACCGTGTAAGAGCACGTTGTAAATACCGAGTATGTATAAAAGTAGCAAAATTGAAATAACGCGCCAGCAAGTTCTTCGCGTTGATTGGCTTGTGATAGAACCACGCGATTCGCAATAGCTAATAAAAAGCGTCGGTTTTGCTACTAAAACAATACAATATATATTTTAACAGTAAGACTGCGTATCTATTATTTTTTCAACCATTTGCAACACCATTAGTGAGTGCTCCAAATATTAATTGTTTTATAGTGGATAAATGTCATGTAAGTATATTTTTTTCCTATAAATAATGTCCTTATTGTCTTATTTGTATCTGAGTAATGGAATGATGAGTGTATTCTTAGGTAAATTTATAATTTAGGTCTTATAAGTTGTAAAACGTAGTTCCGCGGTTTTGATATCAGTAAGTTTGCTACTAATTGGTATTGATATAACAATTATAAATTATTATTTGTTCACCTTCTCAATATTCCCAATAGGATAGGTACTACAAGTAATATTTTTTATCTCTTTAGGTGCATACGCTTTAAAGTTGAGCACTCCTCAATGATATCCTAATAACGATGCAGGATGACGAGAGTTCATTTTTTTTGCAAAATGCAGATATCAGTAATGATATCATTACTCTTCGGCAGTTATGCAAAAGGCGAAAAATATTGTTACAAAATAAACAGCATTTATTGAACAAACTTACTAATCATGATCGGCCAAAGTTAACAGTAGTCTCCTCGCCTTTATTAGAAGTGGAACATGAACCTCAACATGACATTTAATGAATTTGACAGAAGAAGTTAGATCTACAATTTTTGATGCATATTGGAGAATGAATTGGTAAGAAAAGAAAATGTACGTGTCTTCAATGATCAATAAGAAATCTACTGTGAGGAAAACTAAAGGCTCAACATCTAGAAGGAATGATACCAAAGTTTATTATTTAAAAGTAAACGATAAAAAAGAAAGGGCCAGTTTAAAAACATTTATTGAAACATTGAGTACTAAAGAGTGGACCATACGATATTGGCTGGGAGAGAAAACAGAAAATTTTGCGGAGACATCTAAATCGAGAGACGATAGCCGAGTTAACGCATCCAAAAAAGACTTGGTCAAAAAATATCTGAACGCATTACCAAAACTGCCGTCACATTACTGCAGAAACGGTACTTGGAACACATAATTCAAACAAAATCCCAATCGTATCGACTTTATGTAAATTATTCACAGTCGTGAAATGAACCTGCAGCATCTAGAAAACTATAAAACTAGAAACTATAGTCACACAAATTTAAAAATAAAAGTAATAGATAACAAAGCTTAAAATTGTTTTATTCCTTTTTAAAAAATGAACTATGACAAATTAACGGACAAATCAATCAATAATCTCGAAAACTATTTGAAGACGTTCTATTGGAAGAGAATATTGGTATATTTCAATCTAAAAAAGATGCGTGTGATATTTGCAGCGATCGCATATGAGCACTCAAAGATCATTAAGGAATAGTATAATATAGCGATTAGTTAATTATTACTGTAACATTTTGTAAGACAAGAGACTGATTTTTCTTTCATTATGTTAACTAAACTGTATTGCGTTACACTTTATACTTAAATTATAGGTACAGTAACTCAATAATTATACTTATTATTGTGTTACAATTTGTTTTTTGATATTCCCATTTTCTGTTGATCAGTAGGTACCTACCTATACCAAGGAGAACTTGTGACACGTATACGTGTGACATTTGATGTAATACTTTTTATTTATTACTTTCCTAAGCAGACGTTTATGATTCAGACTTTGTTTTTGTTCATTTTTATAATAAATATTTTTTTTTTAATTCCGCGTATGTACTGCATTTAGGCAAAAATTTTCGACATTTCTCAGTTTAATTCCGTGAAAGTGACTTTACACGCAATCTAAAAGTGCTATAGGAAAAGTTATATGACATATGTATAAAAAAGGCCATAGAAAAGTGGCAATTAACTACAGTAAGAAAGATATTTTCAGATTGCCAAGTTATTACATTTTTTCTTCCTCCTGCTGTAAAATTAAGAAAACGCGGTATTTACAAAGTGCTCTTCCTGCACTATCACCGATTATATGAAACATTCCGGGTGCCGATCCGGCCGCCAGAATCACGACGTTTCGCCAAAATCTCATTTGGCATTTTCAAGTGTTGTCCGCTTCGACTGAAGAGTGCAACTGATGTGTACGGATTGTGCTCGCTTTTATAGCCGGCCAGAGACTGCGCAGATTATATCGGGGTAGTTCGGGACTATTTACGGTGCTCGGCAATGCTATCGGGCGGTTTATTGATTTTTCTACCTCGTCACCACGTTGCCGCGTTTCTTCTTTTTCAGAACGGATTTCCATAATTTTGGATTGTTGCGAGCGTCGTTTCGCGTGTTTAGTTCACCCCTTTCCTCTATTTCAAGGGCTTCTCTGATTGTTCGGACCTTGTAGTTTTCAATATTCGCTATTTCTTTGGCTCCTTCAAAATTGATTTTATGTCCTGTTTGTAGATCGTGCTAGAATAGAGAGGAAGTGGTTTGTTTGTTTTTTAAGTTGTTTTTATGTTCTTCTTTTCTGACCGATATTCGTTTGTTTTGACCCCATGATACCCCATGATTGTCTAGTCTAACTTTGTCCTTGGGGTTTTTTAGTATGTTTGCGACAGTTTTGTGCGGCTTATAGGCTGTTCTGATCTTATGTTTCCTTAGTAGTCTGCCTATCCTATCCGTGATTCCTTTTATGTATGGTAGCAGGACCTTTAGTGCATTTGGCTCATGATCCTCTATTGTTCTTTGTGTTTGGGTTTCCTGACGGTGAATGGCCTTCCTGATACAATTTTCTGAAAATTCATTTTTTCTAAGGGCTATGGAAATTTTTGGCAGTTCTTCGTTTCGTTTATCTGGTAGTGTCAGTCGGAAGGATCTGGAAATCAAGGTGTTCGCTACTGCTTGGATTCGAGAAGGATGATGATGGGATTTAGCGTTGAGGTATTGATCGGTGTGAGTTGGTTTTCTATATACTGTGTATTCGAGGGTTTCAGAAAGTTTCCTTGTGATGAGGAGATCCAAAAACGGCAGTCTCCTGTCCTGTTCGACTTCCAGAGTGAACTGTATTCTGGGGTGGATTTCGTTTAACTGGGTTAGGAAGTTGTTTAGAACTTCGTTTCCGTGAGGCCGTATTATAAAGATATCACCGACGTAGTATTTGAAAAGTTTATGCAAAACATCGTGACTCTTCACAGAATCAAATATATATATATATATATATATATATATATATATATATATATATATATATATATATATATATATATATATATATATATGAAAAACAAAATTTTTTCATCCGTACTTCCACGTACCTCTGCTCGTCTCAAATCCGTCGCCGTCACCATGCCGAGACAAGTACCTCCCAGGACCGGTTTCTGGCCTCACAGCCGTCATCAGCTGGGCTCGAGCTCAACGCAGGGAGCTGAAACGAAACGAACAGAGATAATGATGCATTATGTAAATACGATTGCATTATTTTCTCGCCGGATTGTTCCCTCAATAAATCGATTATTCCATTGGCTGTTTGACATGTGGAGCTGTCCTGTTGGGAACCATATCTCCTCCAGATCAAGACCATTCAAATTCGGAATTAAATAATTCACGTAGTCGAATAACAAAGCCCAACTTCCTGCGAACGACGACTAATTGATAAATTTGGATCTTCATTGCTGCCAGCAACAGCGCCGATGTTTTATTAGGAACGCATAGTCTTTTATTTTGTTGTTGTTTTAATATCGAGCAGCGTGAAATGCGTCCGGAATTTGTCGATTGCTCGGATTATGTGTACCATAAAATTAAGTCCTCTATAAGTTTGGCGCACTGATCACTGATTTTAATAATAAATTAAATATCGATAATTTGCAAGAGTCGGTCTGATGTTAAAAGTTCTATGATGACTACTGAGACACAGATTTACAGTCTTGTGTACAAATGGATAGTTCACTTGACAGCGACCCCTACTGGAAATTAGGATGCACTAAAAATCACCCTATATATATATATATATATATATATATATATATATATATATATATAGAGATAGAGAGATAGATAGAGATAGATGCACTAAAAATCACCCTATATATATATATATATATATATATATATATATATATATATATATATATATATATATATATATATATATATATATCTATATATATATATATAGTAATAACTAACTATAAGCATGTCAGAAGTAACCGCCGACTGGTCCGAGCAAAGATTAGGATAAAATGAGCGAACGAATGGAAAGATCAAAGAGAGGGAAAATGGATTCTGTGAAGATGCTGGAGAGAGACAGCAATTTTGAGATTGCTTTGTCGAACTGCTTTGCTGAATTGCAAGACGACCGGGAGGAGATGGAAATTACAGATCTATATAAAGAAATCGTCAATGTCGATGTACTTGCTGACGTTTTGTCGACGGCATTAAATGCTAAATTAGCAGGTGAAAAATAATCCGTGTTTTTTGAATATTTTTAATATATCCTCAACGAACCGACTTGCAACTTTCCATGTAGAATACTGATTATAACTCTCCTTCGACCTAACTCTCCTCCGACCGAATAAATAAAAGAACTAACAAATTCGAAAGCAAAATGTTCCCTTTGCCCTCGGATTAGGCATCTGTTGCTGATAATACTTCGTTCCGTTGGTAAGGACCCTTAGTGCCGTCCCCGAGAAATGCAGTAAAACGTATGTATTCGCCGTTCCCGCTGGCCTAGAAATTCAATTTCTGCTCTTCTTCCCGATTCGACTGAGACGACGCCGAGCGTCGAGGTCGTCGGCCCCTGCAAACTAATTTGAATCCGCGTCTTGATTTATCGATAAAGTTTCGCGTGTCAACCGATCTAGACGCCATGGTCATGTTCAATTCTCTGGATTAAGGCAGGTTTTAAGTTGCGTGATGCTACGAAATTAAGAATCCAACCGTTTTGCGAAGCATGTGTGTGACTAGTGACGTAAACACCAGAATCTGACATTTGCGGTCGGTTAAGAATAACTAAACGAATAAAAATGTATTAGAACCTCAATCAGAAATGAATCAAAGTGAAGTTACTAGTTGGGCGTGGGGGATAATTCCTGAAAATCCCTATCATCAATAATATAACACTAATACAAAATAAAAATAGATATTTCACTATTCAAATCTGAAAAGTGTCCATACTAGTTATTTTAGATAAATTGCATTTTTCTTCTATATTTATAGAGCTCTTACTCTTAGCATATGCTAACGATTATGCAAGGTGTAAGGAAGAGTACTCTCGTAAATTTAACCAATGATTCTTTACGTAATTTTAAAGAAAAAGTTCCTTACGCCAAGAGTTCCAAGAGTCGTCGAGAAAAAAAATTGCAAATTTAGCATTCATATTTTAAGCAAATATGTGGTAAAGCGCATTTGACAAATATACATTTGTTATTATCTGACGAATAAACCATAAATAAACTAATGACCAGTCTTAAAGTATTTTTTTTATTAAAATTCACGTCCTACATTAGTCCTGAAGTGTGCAACGTGCGGAAGTGTGCAACGTGTGCAATGTGGCAACGGTGCAATACCGCCACATCAAAGATTGTCATTTCAAAATTGCGAACAAATTATTTCATTGTTTGAGTGTTCGGGTTTAATTCAATAATTCAATTTAGTTCGATTTACAACTAAAAATATATTCTGTCGCGAATATAGCGAATATCATGATATGCTTCTTATTTACGAGGAACGTCTCCAATTCCGAAGGAGCTAGGTGCTTTCAAGGCAACGTACATCCCGAAAGGCTGCTTCCAGCTCGGCAAGCATTTGTCCAAGTTTCTTAAAAACATTTGAATACAGGTTGTGGGGTTTCAAAATTTGAAGAATAGGGACGGCAGCACAAAATAGATCCTGAAGTCTAAAAGTAAATTTTACATCTTTTTGAAGAGAATTCTATCAGTACTCGAACTGTTACGCGACAAGTTGTATTTTGCCATTGGATTGTACATAAAACACTAAAAGAACGAACACTAAAAGAACGAAGAAGATATCCTTTATCTTCTTTATTTATTCTTCCTCACTTATTTTTTACAAATGAAAAAATCTTGTGAATGGTTTATTGACCAAAACTATCGTAATCCATACTTTTCAATATTTTATTAACCGACGAAGCTTCGTTCACGATGATGGTGAACATTTTGAATAGTTAATTTAACAAAACAATTAATCATATGTTTCTTAATGTGACGTGAATCGTTTATAACGTCATAGTGTGAAAAATTAGTGATAGAGATAGAGTAATTTCAATTTTGACATTAAATGACAATAATGTGTAAGTTCTCGTTTTTTTTTGTTACAAAACATCAAATTTATGTGGATACGCATGGAATAAATTTCTATAAAAAAAATATGTTTAATATTTAAATAATATCTTAAGATGCCAATTCAACAAAAACTGAAATCCTATATATCGAAATGCCATTGTTAAGAAAATTAAAATAAAAATCCTGCTCTATTTTGCGCGGAAATGGTTGCATTTTGGATATATGTAAATATATTGTTTACTCAAAAAATATAAAAAATATAAAGAATCGTTGATTAAATTTGCAAGTACTTTTTTTTAGTACTTTTCCTTACACCCTCTATGATAATTATACCCTCTATGATATTATAGATGATAAATGTATAAAGATAACACATCTTATTTTATATACCCCTGAAAAAAACTTCTTAGACCTATCATACTAAGTAGAGGACTTTGCTAAAGGTGGAGTAAAAAACTGTAAGAGTATGGGAATTCCTACCAATGGAGAATATTTGTTTTCGTTAAACTTTGCTGACGACCAACTCGGTTTCGCACAAGATGCGTACGATTTGATATTTATGCTACGAAGGTTAAACATAGATTATTAAAAATGAGGATTAAGAGTTAGTAAAAAAAAACAGAATATTTGGTGATCAACAGTGAAACGAAAAAGAATAAGAAGAAGCGGGCGATCCCACCATATCCCTCTCCATTGTTTGACTACGCAGGTCTTTTGGTGCCCCATTTGGTCTGTAAATACTTGAAATTTAGATTTATTTCGAAAAAGAAAATTTGTTTCGCAGCAATTAAAGGTAACGAGGTAAAAATTACTTCTTCCTTTCCTTTCTCATGTGCATATATTTCTTTATTAAACTTAGACTAGTTTACTTATATTATACATCAATTCCCTCGAACAAACCCCAGAAGAACAAAGGGAGGTGGCTCCAACATAGAAGGGCCGTAGCCCGAGAAGTACTTATAACCTTTCATTATGCCTCTTAATATTTCTTACATTAATTGTGCCAATTTTATTAACTTTACGCAGATGCAAATCTTAGTAATTACAAAATATAGAAAAACATTTAGAATAAGTGATTAAGCTAACTAAACTATGACCTGAACTTAAAAGAATTTCTATAATTGAACTGAAACTTACTCGAAAATAGCTGGATTGCACCCGAATCTGCCGCCACGAAGCCTCCCAGAAGTGCAGTCTGTTCTTCATCCATAAATCGCTGTAGTATTCTGCTTGGTGAGATTGGCCAATCTGGTCCAATGGCTTCAATCAAGGCGAGTCTTGATGCCTCTTAAGCTCTGCAATGTAATATTTTATGTAATGGATCGCCTGTCATACCATTGTCGCACTCCGCACATCGCGCATCCTCAATCTTTCCGATTCTCTTCAAATGAATTGGAAACTGACCTTGACCAGTTAGTACCTGAGTTATCCTTCTGTTAATGTAAATGGCTAGTCAGCCAGTCTGAAATGCTCGAAATGAATCGATAAGTCAATCTCTCCGTGTCCTCTTCATCCCATCCCGATTGCCATTCGGTTATGGTCCTGTTCCTCAAGACGTCTTTAGTTGTTTTCCTACCGAGCCTTGGCTCGCTTGTTATCAAACATCCGTATCTTGAAAGCTGAATCCCAGCATAATGAGCCTTGAGGTCCAGAGCTTCTTGAATGAGTTCCTCGATCGGAGAAATACCAGCAAGCACCGAGGCCGCCGCCGTATAGGTGGTAACGTATGTCCCGGCAATAGTGCGGGACACCGTCCCTCTTACCGACTGAAATTTGGAGTGATTCCTCGCATGTGATAACTTCTCAGCGAACACTTCCTCACCATACTTCAAAACTGGCATCACCGCCCCATAAAAAATCTTTCGTAATAAGTCTGCAGGAGTCTCATATACTCCGCTCAGGGGTCTCCTGAGCAGCTCAAACATCATCTAAGCCTTGTCACAGAAGTATTTTATGTGAGCTCCGAACGTTAGTTTATCGTCTATGATAACTCCAAGGTACTTAGTTTAGTCCGATTTGCTGATTCTGTTGACGCCTAATTTGACAGTGGGATTTCTGGTCAACTTCTTGCCAAAGACCAGGTAGGTGGACTTGTCCAACAAAATCTCTAATTTAATAGTACATGCCCAGTGAACTAGTTCTAAGGCTTCATTCATTCTAATCTCCAGGGCCGGACGGCTGTTGCCTCCCACGATTATCGCGAGATCATCCGCATAAGCAATCATTTCTAGTTCCGGAAAACTGTCAAACTCAATTAACAACATGTCCACAATCAGGTTCCAGACCATCGGACCAAGCCCGGAACCTTGCGGGTTTGGTCCGATGGTCTTGCAACCCCTCTGAAGCTTCTTCCTGACCGCGTCCGGCCCAATATCGAGCTTGACCTTCCTGTCCGAGAAGTAAGAATTTATGATGTTGAATAAGTAAGCAGGATGATGTTTTGAATTGAGAGCGCGCAGCGTGGCCAGCCACCAAACATTTTTGAAAGCACCCTTTATATCCAAGAATATGCCAGCCGTATATCTAAGTTGACTCTCGCTGACGGCATTCACAAATCTGCCCAAGGCCTGCCTAGTGTAACTGCCTCTAACGAAGCCATATTGATTTCGGTGATGAAAATTTTCTCCGCCTGTCGACGCAAGCAGTTACATGCGGATGAAGTGTTCCAACGCCTTTCCCAAGATCGGCAAAAGCGTGATCGGCGTTACAGCACCCAGAGTATTCGGACTCTTTCCTTGTTTAGGTATAGTGATCAAGGTCCCTTCTTTCCATCTTCTTGGAAAGTAAGAGAACAGCAAACAGTCGCTGAAGATAGTCGGTGTGAAGATAGTAGAGGCTAACATAGTCGGAAATAGAGACCTCCACTGTTCTCAGCACAATACCCGGGATCCCACCTCCTCCTTGGTCACCAAGGTAACACTGGTCCTAGGACGCTCGTAGTCTAAAGCAGTCATTCTATGCAACGCCGGTTTCGGTTACGCAGTTCAGCAACGCATGTTATCCGTGATGAACTCATTGATAATGGCCTCCGCTGTTTGGTCGAAGTTCGTGGATCCTTCGCCGTCCTGCCCAAGTCTAATATTATTAATTATATTAGAGGTGTTCTTGAGTTTCCCGGAAGCAATCTTAAATGGAATGCTGCACGGGTTCTCTATAAGTTGGTTTTTGACAAAGACATTCCACGAACACGATTT
Organism: Cosmopolites sordidus; assembly: GCA_031761425.1. Lineage (NCBI taxonomy): Eukaryota > Metazoa > Arthropoda > Insecta > Coleoptera > Curculionidae > Cosmopolites > Cosmopolites sordidus. The sequence continues at coordinate 1,032,347 of JARFXV010001665.1, forward strand.
GACCTTCCTTATTTCCTTTCTGAGCTTGGCTGATGTTTCCAAGTAAAAATCCCTCAGTCTCGATCTTTCTGCTGCATCGACGGTCTCTTGATATAATCTCCTCTGTCTGAGACCAATGCGCCTGAGTTCGTCCAGTCGTTCATTCCACCATACCGATTTTGTTGGAAAAATTCTTCGCTTGGGCACAGCCTTCTTCGTGACATCCCTAAGTAGATGTTCCAGTTCAAACACTCTTTTGTCTATATGAGCCGTGGACGGCTCCCATAAAAGCCTCTCTAGATTCGCCAGCCCAACAATCGCCATGTCCAGAGCCCTTTCCACATTGATCTTACGAAGAGAGCTTCTAATGGAAGTTCGTAGTTAAATTTCCAATGAAACTTAATCAGCCGGTAATCGCTTAAGAACAGGTCTTCCAGGACATTCCAATCCGTTATCTTGTTGTTTGTGCATTGCACGGGCGTAGCCAGGGGGGGGGGGGGTTCAGCAAAATTCAGCCAACAACTCTCCTCTATCGTTGACCACCCGAGAATGCAACGCAGGATGGTGTGCATTGGTATCAATCCCCCAAATGATTGGGCTATTCCCTAAGCCGGAGTTGATATTCGTTAATAAGTTAAGTTGTTCTTGTATGCGGAATTCCTTAGCCGGGGACCAGTAGGCGCTGCACAACACAATCTTGCTGTTATTCAGGGAAATCCTAGCTGTTGCTGTAAATTCATTTGAATATTGAGAGATTTTTAATCCGAAGAATGTAGGATTAATAATAACAATTTGAATTTTGTGGTCTGATCAGCTATAAAGCCGAAACTCCCCAGCCCAGGGAGACTACAAATGTTATTTTTCGTATATGTGTAAGTTCTTGAACCATTAAGATGTCTAAATCCCTTTCTACTGCATTTCTTAGGTAGTCTAGCTTTGCCAACGGACTGTGGTGAAGGTTTACTGACTGATGTCAACGTAATTTTTACGCATCATCACCGAAATCTATGCTAGCTACGAAAGCCTCCATCGTTCTATTGTAAATGGTGCACTTTACATCCCTGGGCTTATGTTTGATCCGTAAGTTTAGCCTGTAAGCAGAGTGTGCACTTGTGGTCTTCAATCTTGCTAATGCTCGGACAGCTCCTTGAATCATGCTTTCCAGCACAATATCCGCATGCCATCTCAGCCGTGCACTTGGTTGATGTATGTCCAAATCCCTGGCACTGAAAACATTTAGTGATCTGCACTCTGTCCTCAATTTTGCATGAATGCCATATATTTCCTTTCCAGTATATATTTCCTTGTAGTACCGTCCACTTCGAGCACCCAGTGCACGTAGTGGCTGTCTCCGAGAGACCGAACTTAAAGATAGGGGTAATGCTTGGTTCAGCCTCTTCCCAGGACTCAATAAAATTTTGTTCAATAATTTCTTTTCTTAATTCTTCCTTTTTGATGCTAGCCGGAACATTATAAATCGTTATTCTGGGTTTAAATTTGTCCACGGATGAGACATTAATATCTAATTTCTTAGCTTCCTCTGAGTTTGCCAATTTAGCCAGAACGTTGACCGCTGACTCAATAATGACCTTGTTGTTTTTTGTCGAGTATATTTAGGTTGGCTTGATGCACAGTCTGCTAGGATTAATTTTTTGCATCACCAGCTTTTTGAGATCATTCGTAAGTATGTTCCTGCCATCAGCCGATTTAGATATTTGTATTTTGTAACTCTTGGAAACCGGTACTGGTTTCTTGATGCCGCTGACTTTAACCGCGCTTGTCGACACAATTCTTGCATAGGTCTGCTGTTTCTTCCGACCAAGATTTTCTTCCAGCATCTTTGACTACTCTTTAGCGCATTCATTCTGATTATTCAGTAAGCTCTTAATTTCTGAAAGTTCGACACTAATGTTAATTTCTGGGTTATTATCTAATACTGCCGTGAACTGGTGGCTTAGTTTATCTAGCTTACCTACCAGTAACCTGGTTATATTGCCCAACTTTTTTTTCTTATTTTTGTCTTCTGTAGCTTCGATATAGGCTTCTAGTTTCCTGACACAGTCTAGTACTACTTCCATTCTTTCCTTAAATTTGGACTTCTTTCTTCTTTTGGGCTTCTCGGTTGATTTTCTTTAATTCTCTTCCCAATTTTTATATCCATTTCCCCTTCTGAGCCAGGTACAGGGGTCAGATCCCTTCCTCTCTTCTGCTTGACCTGCTCCATTTCCATTCTGCAAGATGCGGAGCCACGCAGCGCCAGACCGGCCTAACTGGAACCTTGGCAGAGCCCACCAGACCAACTCTTTGAAAAGAGTTCCCCAACCCTTTTTTTAACACCTCTTAGCCGAAGGTTGGTGCTTATGGCGCACAGCAGGTCGCACTGTACGACTAATTGCCAACCTAACGTTGTCCGCTAGGAGCCCACGTGGAGGGGGGTGTCGCCTTTATTCAAAAGTAATAATTCGAGTAAATCACTTTAACGTCTCCTAGCAATAATCGCACCTCGGATAAACCTCATCGGTTACGATAATGCCACTGCGCAAATCTAACAGTGAAACGAAATCCGAAGTGGTGATTGACAATGACATGGTAAAACGAGTGACGGAATTTAAATATTTGGGAGTAATGATTGACAAAAAAGTCTTCGCAAAAAAGAAATAAAGCATCGCATATAATAGGACAAGAAAATTGTTGGCTGTCTCAACAATATTTGATTGGGTAAAAATATATATTAAAAGAAGTCTCGCCGCCTTTGAACACATACTAAACACGACATCAGTAACTGAATGACAGCGACAATCATTAATTGCATCTAAAAAAGAATCTTATGAGGATGGAGGAAAATTGATGGCCTAAGAAATTGTTCCAGTGGGCTTCTGCATGTAGGAGGAAATGGAAGGCCTAGAAAGTCGTAGAACGATGTCATTCGCATAACGATAGAACACAGACTATATCATCATCATCAGCCCGTGTCAATCCACTGCAGGATGATGGCCTCTTCTCCATACTTCCAACTCTCGCGATCCCGAGCTTTCCTTTACCATTCGGGCCCAATATACATGTTGTTTTCGGTTTTCTCCGTGGACGTGAAACTTCCAAATCCGTTCTTAAAATAGAAATTCTTTTGTTTTCAAATCATTTATTGAACATGATCTGACTGCAAGAAATGATGAAAATGTGCATAGAATTCAGGATCTTATGCGTTCCGGAAAGAGTTGAATTTGACTCACCCAACCGTTCATAACATTTTGATCATTGAACCTGGGATGAAGAAAATCTACGCGAAAATGGTTTCGAAAAACTTTTTACAGGATCAAAATCACTACATGTCTGGAATTTTTGAGGCCAGTTGGAAATGACCCTTATTTTCTGAAACGTCTCATTGCTGAAGACGAGTTTTTTAATACGATCCGGACAGGAAGCGCCCGAATCAGGATCGGCACACCCCAATCTTACCACTGCTAAAACATAAGCCAGAATGAGCAAAATAAAGATTATAAGCATTCTGATTTGCTTTTTTCACAGCGAGGGATCGGATTCGCTGCCTGGAATCACCAGACTGGAGTCCTTGTGACTTTTTCCTTCTCCCGAGGTTAAAAATTAATTTCAAGAGATACCATTTTGGGACATCGGAGAACGTTCAATGGACCGATAAGAATTACTCGGACTACCAAGTAATTCTAGGGAAATTAAAAAAGAATTATTCAAGTCACATCAGATGTTGGTTTTCCTCCCTTCCCTCTAAAAAGGAAGGCAACAGTGTCGCTAGATTAAACGCAACACCTCCAGTCTCATTGCCATATTTTCATTTGCATTGATATTTTCATTCGTCACACTACAACTACTGCTCCTCTCTGTTAGTTAGGACCAATACATTTAACTGAGTTTTATACTGGTTTTTCCAGATCGCCATGCAGGAAACGATATTCTATTACGTTTCAGTCGTCAACGACAAGGTACTAATTTGAATTAATATGTTACTCATACGATAACGTGAAATATCATTAATAAAAAATCTTCTTTGCTCTAAAAATTGAATAATTTTCTCCATTATATTTTTATTACACATACAAACAACATTTTGTGGAAATCCATTTTCTGAAATTCGACCTGTCGGAAATGGTCGAAAGCCTCTCTTCTAATATCTAATATCAACTACTCCTTTAGCAAATAACAATGGATATAATGAAACCGATATGCTGGTAACAGATAAGTTGGAAAAACTTTTCGACATAATTAAAGCGGGCAAATGTAGCAAATGAATCAATCGGAACAATTCATAATTGAAGTAGTGTGTTTCTTACTTTCTAGAAAACCATGCCATTAATGAGAAATAACGAATATAATTTTCTAGAACACGGATAATGTGTAAGATAATGTTATGAACTAAACAAAATTCTTTAACCAATTTCTCCGTTTAGTTACAAGGTTTTCAGACGATATTTATATTTTTTCGTATATAGCTGCTGAATTTTTAAGGAGACTAAATTTAATTGGGAAGTTAGAGCCATAGGAAATAACAAAACGGGAAGGCCGAGTAAGATGTGGATTAAGGACATCACAGAAATAATTCAAAGAAAAGGCAAAACATGGCAGGACACAGTTAACCTAGCCAAAGACTATAATTTATGAAGAAACTTCGTTAACACATGAAATGTAATTTCACCTCGACACCTTCGGGTATTAAGAGGAAGGATTAAGTAAAGTAAGTAAGTACATTTAATAAACCATTCGCAAACTCCAGATCGCAACATCATAGTTCGCAAACTCCAAAGGCAAAGTAAAAAAATCCACCGTTCGGGCGCAATACATTTATGAAAACTTCGGCTTAGTCGGACACTGATGCAAGGCAATTTGAGCAAACTTCGCTCTTCGCTTTGAAGAAAGTATACGCCTAAGTCTTCACAAATTTGTAGTGCCTGGGCGGTGATAATTTTCACATTCATTTTGATGTTTGTGAGTTTTGTGATGTTTCAACTTCTCACAGAAAATTATCTACTAAATTAACTTATTTTAAGGTAAATTTCTTCACTGATCAGACAAACCAAAGTCAAAGAAAATACCAGTTCTTTGAAAGATTCTGGAATTTCGAAGGAAACGCGCTGGTGAATTGCCAATCTGCCAATCAATTTGCTTTATGAACTTTGTAGATTGCTATCTTTCAAAATTCCATCCTGCAGAACCAACTATGTTTGTGATAGATGTGTCCCACTTCTCGTGCTTTCGACTTTCTGGATCTCTTCAGTTAAGCGAAGAAGTCAAACAGCTTATATATTGTTCTGTCTAATATGTCAATCCAGTCAATTTCAATCAAATTTGTCAATCCAGTTAGATTTCAAAAAACTTTTTTGAAATTGGAGTTTTGGATTTCTTGCCGAAAAGTGTATATTATATATATATATATATATATATATATATATATATATATATATATATATATATATATATATATATATATATATTATATATATATATATATATATATATATATATATATATATATATATATATATATATATATATATATATACAGGGTGTTAGGTAAACATGCGGCAAAAATTAAAGGGGTTATTCCTTGACTTATTCTAAGAATATTTTGTTGTATGATGATTTTTGAAAAACCCCTTTGTTTCGAAGATACAGGGTGAACAAAATTTACGATATTAACAACATTTTATTATCAAAAGTACAATCTACAATAAATGTTCGAAATGACTTCCTCCAGTCTTCATACAAGCATTCAATCTTCTCGTCATTGACTGCCGAACACTTTCAAACACACCAGGATCGTTTCTAATTGAGTTACACCCAGCAATTATCCGATTTCGCAAATCATTCAAATTCGTCAATGGAGTAGCGTAAACTAATGACTTCAGATATCCCCAGAAGAAATAAGAAGGAATAAGAATAAGAAATAAGTCTGGGGATCGAGCAGGCCATGCGTGTAGCCCACTTCGAACAATCCAGCGATATCCGTATGTTGCTGTTAAAAAATCACGAGCAACCAAACTGAAATGTGGTGGTGCACCATCGTGCATAAACCACATTTCATGCCTTGTTGCCAATGGTACATCTTCCAGAAACTCAGGCAGCGTGGCTTCCAAAAAGTTGCGATACACCTCGCCAGTAAGTATTTGTGATAGAAATACCGGTCCAATTAGATAGTCACCTACAATTCCAACCCAAACATTCAACGAGAACTGATGTTGAAAACTATCTTCGCATACCTCATGCGGATTTTCATCTGCCCACACATGGTTATTATGAAAATTTCTTATTACGTTGCTTGCGAAAGTGGCTTCATCGGTGAAAAGAATTTGTGTCAGGAATAGAGGGATGCGAAGTAAAGTTTGCAATATCCATTGACATAATGCAATACGTGGAGGAAAATCAACAGGTAGTTGTGCCTGAACTCGTTGAATGTGGTATGGATACAACAAATTTTCCTTAAGAATTTTCCAAACTGTCCAGTGACTAACATTCAAAGTATTTGCAATTTTTCGCGTAGAACTACCAGGCTCTTCCGCTATCATGTCCAGCACATTCTGTTCTAATTGTACCGTTCTTACAGTCAGTGATCTTCCTGACCCTTCAGTTCGTTTCAATGTGCTTGTTTCACGAAGACGTCGATTAATGTTTTCGAAGATTTTTCGGTCAGGGACATTACAGGCACTGTACAATCGCCTAGCTTGTAATGCATTGCCATCAGCAAGTCCATACATGAAGTGCATGTCAGTCATCTCAGCGTTTGTATACATTATGATAGAGGACTTCACTCACTATTTAAGACACGTCAAACAGCCAAACGTCACTCAATCTATGTAAACAAATGCGACCGATGAAATCCACTTACTAGATAAAACAACCGTTCCAAGTGATCGAGATCGAAAAAAAAAATTTTTGTACTTGATAACCTCATTGACGTACACCCTACTTTTATTTATATTAATGATTTCAACAAATATCGAATATGGTTGTCGCACATTTTGTTCGCCCTGTATCTTCGAAACAAAGAGGTTTTTCAAAAATCATCATAGGACAAAATATTTTTAGAATCGGACACGGAATAACCCCTTGCATTTTTGCCGGGGTTATTCCTCTATATAATAATAATATTATTATATAGAAATAATGGTTGTAAGTTATCAAAATTTATGACGCGCTCACGTTACAATGTTGCTATATTAACACCAAAATATCCTGACTTTGGCTTTTGTATTATCGATAAAACTGTAAATGAAAAAGTAGCACGAAAAGGTTTTTCTTTAAAAGTTTTAATCAAAAACCTGTTTCAAAACTTCTGCTTATGAATATAGCGGCTTCTTATTTAGTGCACACAAAGCTTAATTATTCACTATCATTAAAACTACTTTCATCATCTGAATCACTGTTCAAGTAAATTGTTAAGGGATTACCTTCTAGTCTATCGAATACTCTTTCCCGATTCGACCTTCTTTCAATTTCTTCTTCTATATATCCGTTGCTGTTCATCCAGATCTGTGGTGTAACTGTTGATAAAGTTTCTTTCCACATTAGGAGCAAGTCTTTGCAGAAAAGCTGCAAAGAGCTGGAAAATCATGTGGTTTCAAAATAAACCTGAAAAAGAGTCAGGTCATGTTTAATAAATTTGGTGAGGACTGAAGAATTTTAATTTTACGAAAGATATGAAGAATGTATATCACTACCTGTATTTTGTGTAGAGGATTTCAATGGGTTGATACCGCCTGGAAGGTGGTGTGGCGTTTTAAATGCGCGTTATTAATGCGCGTACTAAATAAAATAAAATTTTATATAAGAAAAAACTGCCCCTTTTCCTGAAAAGAAAAGTACTTAATCAGTGCGTTCTGCTTATTATAAAGTACGGATGTTAAACTTGGACGTTTATATCGCAGTCAGTTCAAAAATTTTGAGTAGGACATAGGGAAATGGAAAGATGTATGCTTGGCATTACAAAACGGGGTAGAAAGTGACGAAGCGGACAACACTTGAGAATACCAAATGAGATTTTTGGCGAAACATTGTGACTCCTCACCGAATGAACAGATCGACACCCGGAATGATTTAGAAACATATACATACATATTACCAACTTTATATATTATTAGTAAAGATTATATTTAAAAATAATAACAGTTTTGAAATCATATTTATTTTCTTTTCTGGTTGAAAGTTTTGCGGACTTTCGACAAAACTAAAGGTCAACAAACCTACTGTTGATACTCAATGGACGGTCCTAATGAACATAAAGGGTTTCATAAGCTCAAGCATTTTTATTTTTGGCTTTTCTCCATTTTTACTTTGTTTAGTCAGGTGTTCATATGCATTCGAAAGCCCTTTTCTTACTCTACAAATATATTGGTGTGATTTTTCTGATAGACTTAATTATAATTAACTTTCAGGATTTTGAAATAGAAATTCCAAGCGGCAAAAAACTACCTTTTCGACACTTGTACTTTTCTTTTCATTGTCCACTTTTACCATTGTCAATGACAATAAATGTCATGTTCATGTTCATGTCATTGTCATGTTCAATAAATTTGCTGAGAAAAAAGAATTTCTATTTTAGGAATGGATTTGGAAGTTGTATATCACTATATCTTGGGCAAAGTATTTCAGTGGAAGGGGATACCGTCCGGGAGGTGGAACGATGCGATAAATGTGGGTGGCAGGCATTTGGCAGGCTCAACAAGGGTTTAAGAACAAATACTTTGTCTGAAAAGAAAAGTCTGTGATCAGTGTGTCCTCACGTTATGACATACGGAAATGAAACCTGGACACTCACATCGCAGTCACTTCAAAAACTTCGGGTAGCACAGAAAGGAATTGAAATATCCAGATATCCGTAAATCATTGCGGGTATCAATCAGTTCTTTCTGTGAAAGCTTACGATGTTTCGACAAAATCAGTTTGTCATTCTCAAGTGTTATTTGCTTCCAGTGAAGAGTTCATCTGGGGTTCCTATTCACGTTCGTTCCTGCTCGCGCTCTCCAAATCACCCGAGTTTCTTTTCTAAAACTACCATGCCATATTTCTTATAGATAGGAGAAGATTGCCGGACTAGGTCATTTTACAACCATTATCTTCTCTTCCTTGGTTAGAATTATTTACGAATATTCTCAACCATTCGCGAACATATTCGATATAACATACTAGCCGATACACACGTACTGCACGTGGGTTCCTTCATCCGCCATTATACGGTCAGCGAGTGTTCCCCGAGATCGGTTTATTTAGCCTTTCGCCGTTTCGCCAAAATCTTATTTGACAGCATGATTGTCAGCTTCGAATTGATGGTCGGATCCCCGAGTGTCGAAGTTTTTTTCCTTGGGTACACAGAGCGAATCATATAGAGTTGCTATATGAAGGACATTGTCTCGTCTACTTAGTTTTCCGTTCTGTTCTATTTGTTTAGTGTCTAAATCGATCCTATGGCCTGTTTCTTGGCGGTATTGGAACAACGCTGAAGTTGTTTGTTTGTTTTTCAGCTATTTTGATGTTCTTGTACTAGCACTGAAATTCGTCTGTTTGTCTGTCGTATATATAAGGACAAATGGGGACTTATGGTACATTACGAAATAAGAACCGATCGAAGTGACAAACAAAGATCACCAGATAAACCCTAGGTTACACATGAAAGGAAACGCAGCGGCCACTCAGATATAGTTTGGAGAAGGGCTCAATCACAGTATAACTTGACCAGCAAGACATGGAGCCACACACTAGCTCAGAATATGTGGGACTAGAATGAAACAATATGCCTCTCACAACGGTGGCGGTGAACATGTCAACTCGAACAATCCAAAATGAAAATGGAAAAGTGGAGCAAATTGCGTTAGGATGACCGAACCTCTAACCTAATGTCTGTAACATTCAAGGATGTCTTGACTGTTACAGACCTTTCGAATAGTGAAAATAATTTACTTCTATTAAAATTTAAGAAATAATTATTTCATTCTTTTAATAAAAAATTACCCATTTGTGATAAATCGTATAAGTCTTATTTTCACTAAATGGCGACTCTTCAAAAAATCCTTGGTGTATGTGAAACTAAAAATACATGGTTACCATGGCTTTATTATTAGCATGACGATATTGTGAACTAGAGAGACTAAAATATCATCTGGCTTTGCTTAAAATTAACGCGACATCCTCACTTGGAACACCCTAGATACCTTAAAAAGAATGTTAAGAATTAAAATAATGTTTATACAAAAAATGTATAATTGACTATAATATTTCGTAAAAATAATTTCTGAATATAATAATCATGATAATAAATATCGAGACTTTATTGACAATCATTGGGTCAAATTGTTTTAAGGTAAGCAAAACCTTTCTGAGCTTTTCTACGAAAGAATCTTTATTTATAAATAAACATATATGTTATAAAGAGTTATCCGATAATCGTACTAGAGCCTTAAAATGAGGCACAATGATAACTATAAATTTTAACGGTAATTTTTATCTTATCTTGAAGAACAAATAATAACATTATGTTTTGAAAATAATGTCGTTTAAATGTCCCTTTCCAATTCGTCTGGTGGAATGGGTTCTGGAGACTCAATTTTCGATTACCCTTTCATACATATACTCACTTGAAATACCCTAGATACCTTAAAAAGGATATGTTAAGAATTAAAATAATGTTTATAAAGAAAAATGTATTATTGACTATAATTTTTTGTAAAAATAATTTCTGTATATAATAATGATGAATAACAAATAATTATTGAGACTTTACTGAAAAGCATTGGGCTAAGTAGTTTTTTTTTTATTGTATAAGGTGAGCAAAACATCTCCGAGATTTTCTACGAAAGAATCTTTATCTATAAATAAGCATATATAAAGAATTATCTGATAATATTACCAGAGCTTTAAAATGAGGCACAATGATAACTACAAGTGATAATCCGGTAATTTTTATCTTATTTTGAACAAAAAATAATGACATTATGTTTTGAAAATAATGTCGTTTAAATGTTCCCCTTCGCTTCGTTTGGTGGAATAGTCTCTGGAGACCCAATTTTCGATTACACTCTCACACATATTACACGACATATTTTTAATGGTGGTCTGAATGTTTCGTCAGGTTTACTTCTGTGAATTATAGATTTAACATAATCGCACAAAAAATAATCTAAGGGCGTGAGATGTCATGATCTGGGTGGTAAGAAGAAGAAGAAGAAAGAGGGGAAATCCCACCATATCCCTCTCCACCGTCAATTCCTGAAGGGAAAGGACGGTGCCCCTCTTGATGATATCTTTTTAATTAATAATTTAAATTTAAAGTTTCAAAGGAAACGAAAAACAAACAAAACTGATCATCCTGAACGAGGTAGTTTACCCTCCATCTTATTCTGTATCGTTACAACTTTATTTAAAAGAGCTTAACAATTATAAATGAGGCTAACAAAAAGTAAATTTCATGAATCAGTTATGCAGTTTTCGCAAGAGCTGTACAAATAAACTTAGAGAGAATGGGCCCCACAAAAATGGGCAAAGCCCGGGAGGTAACTGATACCCTCCCTGACGAGCAATTCTTGCATAGAGCCAATAATAAAATGAGCCAAAATAAAGAGCTTTGCGAGTGCGAAATCAGCAAAACAGATTAAAAATAACTTAAAATAAACTGCTATAAGCGCCAATCTGACTGGTTGAGAACCATCCAACGATCCTCGCAGAATTGTCCAATCGGTACCCCAGCGGCAGCAAAGATCCGTCCAACTGTCCCCAACTTAACTGAATGATCCTGTGTAATGAACTGAATCGCTAACGTCCTCTCCAAACGCAAGAAGACTGAACCGTAAATTAATCTAGCTTGAAGTGGCGAGCCAATCCGAACGCTCACTCAAGAGACCTGAAGTAAAAATAGAGGCTTCCATACGGAAAATTAAGAAAAAACTCTATAACGGCTGGGGTGTCTCCAGCTCGTACTCGACGAAGCTGTCCAAGCGATCAACACAATTTAAGGAGATCAGCCTCTCCAACAAGTCCTCCGACGCTATCGGCCAGTCGGGACCAATCAATCCGGCGAGATCATTTCTCTGTCTTAAAAATTTTCTGCAGTTATATATTCTATGAATCGGGTTATCTTCCTCTCCGGAACGACAGTCAAGACAAGCCGCATTTGCAATTCTGCCAATTCTTTTAAGGTGTATAAGAAACTGTCCATGCCCGGGCAGCAACTGGACAGTTTTCCTGCCAAAATCAACGTTCCAGTTCTGTCTGCTCACAATATCCGGAACAAACCGAAAAGTGACTCTGCCCTTGGAATCAGCGGCCCAATCGTTCTGCCATTTAGATAGTGTCCTCGATCTTAGCACATCTTTCAAGGCTTTTTTGCCAAGTCTAGGCTCCGCCGGCAGAGTCCGATCATAGCGATCGACCCTGTTACCCGATTTGTGGCTAGTGGAATCGATCGCCTCAAAAATGAGATCCTCAATAGGTGGAATATTGGCCAAAGTAGCAGCCGCCATCGTCGATGTTGTGACATAGGCACCCAGAATCGTTCTTGAGATGACACCCCTCAGTGATTGGAGTTTAATTAAATTTCTAGCCAAAGTGAGCCGTTCGGCGAATACATGGGATCCATAGGTCAACAGCGGAAGCACCGCCCCAAAAAAGATAGTACGCAACGACCTAGCCGGCAGCGAATAAACTCTGCTCAATTCCTTCTTGAGTACGTGAAACAGGTTTTTGCTTTTCTCGCACATTTGTTTAATGTGTGCGGAATATGTGAGTTTATCGTCTATAATCAGACCCAAATATTTAGTCTGAAAGGATCTGCCGATTCTGTTATCACCAATTCTAATAGTGGGATTCCTGGTCAGCTTGGCTCCAAAAACCAAATAGGTAGACTTTTCGGAAGAAATCTGAAGCTTGTTATTTACTGCCCATTCAAAGACCATTTCCAAGGCCTCGTTCATCTTAGACTCCAGAGCCGGTCTACTGTTGCCACCGACTATTACGGCTAGGTCGTCCGCGAAGGCTATCACTTTAAAATCGGGAAAATCATCAAATTTATCCAGCAATACGTCGACGACCAGATTCCAAATGTTCGGACCCAACTTGGAGCCCTGAGGACAACCTCTCTGCAGTGTCTTTCGAGCTGCATCCGGACCAACGTCAAGTTTAACTTCCCTGTCCTTGAAGTATGAGATCAATATCTTAAAGAGATAAGCCGGAGGATTCTTCACCTTTAGCGCGTGCAGCACCGCCGGCCACCAAACGTTATTAAAAGCGCCTTTGATGTCGAGAAAGATGCCTGAAGTATATTTATAAGAGCTACTATTGATGATGTTATTGAAGTTTTGGAGAGCTTGGCCGGTGCCCCGACCCCTGACGAATCCAAACTGTCCTGCGTGGTGCGGACCCGTTCCATCATCATAAGGAAAGAGGCGTTCCTTGACAAAATGCTCCAGTGCTTTACCCAAAATTGGTAACAGGGTAATGGGTCTAATATTACCCAGATCGTTAACCTTCTTGCCCTGTTTAGGAATGATAATCAACGAGCCCATCTTCCATCTCCTCGGAAAGTACGATAAAAGCAGACAGTCGCTGTATAAACGACTTAAAAAGTCGGACACAGCAACCGCCAGCGTCCTCAACACAATGCCCGGAATACCATCAGGACCCGGCGCCTTCTTGATGTTTAAGCCAGAAAGATAGTCCGCAACTTCCTCGCTGGAAATGTGTAAAAATTCTCCATCAACCCGATCGTAATCCTCGGCCGTCATCCTTTGTAAGGCATGAAAGGCAGAATCCTCAACCAAATTGTCATCCAAGATAAATTCATTTATAATTAAGTCAGCTGTTTCATCAAAATCCAACGTGCAATCGCCTTCATTGTTTTTAACTATGGATTGAACCACGTTCTGCGTTCCTTTCATCTTGCCGGCAGCCAGTTTGTAAGGGATGCCCCAAGGATCCCCACGCAAATTCTCCTCCGCGAAGTCACTCCAAGATTTGGCTTTGGCTCTTGAGATTTCCTTTTTAAATAATTTTACCTTGTCCAGGTAACGCTGACGCAGACCATCTCTGGTAGTTGGTTGTCTCTCGTTTTGATAAAGCCGTCGGCATCTGTAACAGTCCCTCTTCATATTCTCCAGGCGCACGCCCCACCACAACGGCTTACTGGGATAGATGTTCTTCCTTGGAATTGCTTGATTGGTGATATCTTTCAAGAGGAGCTCCAGCTGGAGCACCCTCTCGTCAATATGGGCCACCGTGGGTTCCCATAGCAGTCTTTCAATATTGGCCAATCCAGTAATGGCCATATCCATTGCCATTTCCACGTTGATCTTCGTGATGGCCGGCTTGGTACTAGTCTGACAGATATCGTGATTTAAAAGCCATTTGTATGTAATCAACCTATGATCGCTGAGTGAATCGGCTGCAATATCCCAATCCTGAACTTTATCGGCGGTTAAGATGTTGCCGCACGTGATGTCGATGTTGCTATCGCCCAGAGGACTAGAGAAGGTGGACAGATGTTTCCGAACATTATGGACAACAAGACCCTCCACGGAGAAAAATTCAGCGAGGATGTTCCCCCTGTCGCAGGTGTAGCGAGAAAACCACAACGGGTGATGGGCATTGGCATCAATAGCCCATAAGATAGGACCATAGTCTAGTTTCCCAATGGTACTCCGCACAACGTCGAGCTGAGAATGGAGAGGAAAATTCCTAGCAGGAGACCAATACGCACTGCACAATACAATTTTGCTTTTGTTTAAGTTTATGTTCGCAGTTGCAGTGTATTCACTTGTGAACTGAGCAATCTTCAAACCGACGAGGGTCGGATTCACCAGCACAATGCACGCCTTAAACTTAGAGCTCTGATCTGCAATCAAACCTGACCTACCCAAGCCAGGAAGACTGTAAACGTTGTTCTTAACAAAAACATACGGTTCTTGCAACAGCAGAATATCTATGTTCCTGTCTACTGCCACGCTAAGGCAGTCCAGCGTCGCCGCATGACTATGGTGAAGATTCTGCTGACCAATTGTAATATAATTTCTACTTGTCATTGTTGTCCCCGAAATCAATACTAGCCACAAACGCTTCCATACGTCTTTTGTAAATGGTGCATCTGGAGTCCCTAGGTCTATGTTTAATGTCAGTAATCTTGGCCTGCAAACAGAGAGTGCACTTGTGTTCCTCTGGTTTATTTTTCATAGGGCATGTTCTAGAGTCGTGCTTCTGCGCACAATAACCGCAAGCAGAGTCACCATTACATTTGCCAGAAATGTGGCCGAATCCCTGACACTTGTAGCAGGTCGTCAGCTGAACCCTGTCTTCGATGTTACAGGAATGCCATCCCAGATAAATAGTTTTCCTATCCAGGAGTTTCCTCCTAGCAGCAGCATTCACCTCCACAACCCAATGCACATAATGCTTATCGCGTGGACCAAATTTGAATACAGGACTGATATGCAAGTCCGCGTCTGCCCAATCGTCCATGAAATTCTGCTCGAGGATTTCTTGTTCAAGTTCCTCCTTCCCGATGCTAGCCGGAACGTTGAAGACCGTAAGTCTGGGCTTCAACTTGCCAACACGCACTACGGAGAGGTTTAATTTCTTAACTTCCTCGGAATTTACAACCTTGTCAAAATCATTGGACGCAGACTCAATGATGACCTTATTGTTCTTGGTAGAATATATTCTGGTTGGCTTAATGCCAATCTTGCTAGGAGAAATCTTCTGCATGGCCCACCTCTTAAGCTCGTCACCCGGAACCTCTTTGCCGTCCACGGACCTAGACAGAGCAATTTTGAAAGTTTTAGCAACCGGAAGTGGCTTTTTAATGCCACTTACCTTGACCGCGCTCGCAGCTACGCTAGCATAAGAGTGCTCCGGTCTAGCCGTCAACGATTCCTCGAATTTCTTGCTCTGTTCTGACACCATACTATTCTGGCAAACGATCATACGTTTGATTTCCAGTATATCAGCCTTCAGGCTGTGTTGCTTAGAGTCTATGACATCGTTGACTTGGATATTGACCTCCTCTAATTTGCTCAAGATGGTCTTTGCGTGTTTCGAGAGCTTCTTCTTCTTATTCTTGTCCTCGATGGACTCGATACCCAATTCGAGCTTCCTGATGTTGTCCAGAATGATATTCATCCTTTCAGCAAACAACGTCTTTTCATCTCTAGATGCAGATGAATTGTCTCTGACCTTCTTACCAACATGCGAGGTAGGTGTCTCATCACCGGAGTCATCCTCAGGGGATGGAACCCTCGGTCGCTTCTGCTTAACGTAGCTGACCTCCATTACTATGTGTTGACGCTCTTTCAACACCCAAGTTCAAACTGGCCCAGCCGGAGCTTCGGCAGAGCCCACCGGCCCGCCCTTTTGAAGGAGGTTCCCCAACCTCCTTCTATACACCTCTTAGCCGAAGATTGGAGCTTATGGCGCACAGCAGGTCACACTGTACGACTAATGGCCGATCTAACGTTGCCCGCTAGGAGCCCTCGGGGAGGGGGGTGCCGCTTTAACCAATAAGTGAATCACACGAGAAAACACTTTAGCGTCTCCCAGCAATAATCGCACCTCGGATAAACCTCATCGGTTACGATAATGCCACTGCGCAAAGCTATCTGGGTGGTAAGTTGATAATACCATTTCGCAAAACAACGCGCCCAGAAAATTATTTTTACAATAAATCGATGGTCTGGCGAGAAGTGCGACAAGTCGCACTCTCTTGTTGCAAGGACATATTGTTTATATCCACATTTATCAGTTCATCCTAAATATTTTCGTTAACATATTCCTATAGTGTAAATCATTAACAGCAACATAATTTCCACCATCGTCTTAAAAAACAGTGATTTTCTAATGATAAAAAGGTATACCTGAATCACTTGAGGATTTTCATCGGCTCAAATCCTATAATTATATTTGTTCACAAACCCGTTAAGCCAGAAGTCTGCTTTGTCGGAAAAGATTATTTTTCCCCAAAATGGAGGTCATCTTAACATAATGTACCGTAAAACGGGGTTACTTTCAACAGGTTTTGGAAGTTTTTTGTAGGTAACTTCTTTTAGCATCCTAAATGCCAACTTTTTTTGCCAACTTGATTAATATTTTAATTAATACGGAAAATGGAAAACTAGATAACCATGATTTCCCGCCGCTAAAGCCAGCGAAGGGGAATTCAGTGACCAAAAATGTGATCCAAGAAGTACCGAAACTGAATCAACCTATGAGTGAAGGAGAAGTGGTGTCCATTGGAGGCTATTCCTCGGACTCCGACTTCGAGACGGTAAGCGCCAGAAGAAGGCACAAGACGAAACGCTCCAGGCGTTCCTCCGAAGAGGAGAAATCGACGGAGCAGGTACCAAGGAAGAAGACCGCCGGAGAAGCTGGTCCGAGCGGTGTGCCAACCCCAGCGCCAGTGCCGAAACCGGCTACTGGTGCCAGACTTCCGGCAAAGACCGAGAAAGTTCCTCCAGTAGTGTTGAGGAATAGAAACCAGTATATGAAGGTCATGTCCTTCATCCAAAAGGAGCAGATCCAGACGGAAAAGGCGCTGAATCGCCCCGAGGGGGTGAAAATTCAGCCAAAGGCAGCAGGCGATTACCGCAAACTGACTGCCTACCTGGAACAGGAAAAAGTGGCATACCACACCTTCTGTACGAAGGAGGAAAAACAGCTCTATGTCCTGATTCGGAACCTGATAGAGTCTGTTCCCGAACAGGGAACCCAGCTAATCCGCCGCCAAAGATACCGCCCCCGACCTTTGTCTGGGGAACCCAAAATAGTAGCAAAGCCCCGGTCGCCGCGCCGGTTGCCCCAAAACAGGCCGCTCCCAGGATGGAAGCACCAAAAATCCAGTTGCCGGACTTCTCCGCAATGATGGAAGAAATGATGCAACAGATGGCTGCTATGGTACAGCAGCAACTGAATGCAGCAATAGCCATGTATCAAACCGCCAATGAATCATAAAAATTCATTGCGCGTTATGACATGGAATTCCAACCCCTTGAACGGGAAAAAGGTGGAACTAACTGCGTTTCTGGAAGATCACAGCATCGACGTGGCCTTGATACAGGAAACTTTCCTCAAGCCGAGCCAACGGTTCAGCGTGAGGAACTTTTGCTGTTATAGGGAGGACCGTCTCGATGGAGCGAAAGGTGGTCTGATGATTCTCGTCAAGAGAGGAATCAGACATAACCTTTTGCCTCCGGCGGGCCTTACTTCCTCAGAGGTGATGTCGGTGCAAGTGGCTCTAGAAGATAGTCTCGCAAACCTATCTTCATGGTATCAGAGAAGCTGCCACAACTTCGATTCAGGTGAAGTTGGCAGGTTCCTGCCTAACAACACTCCAGTTATCATTGGAGGAGACTACAACGCACATAACCAAGAGTGGGGTTCGAGATGGACAGACAGGAGAGGTGCTGACCTGTTATCCATGGCGGATAGATACGGGCTGAACCTCCTTGTCCCGGACGAACCATCCCGTCTCAGCAGTTTCTTAGACTTCTTCATCGTAAGAAATCTAACGAATCAATGTGCTGTCCAGGTTGTTCACGAACTTACTTCAGATCACTACCCGGTCATTCTAACCATAGGTACCAAGGTGGATACCTTCCCACCGAACAAGGTATCCAACATCTATTGGAGCAAATTCCAAGAGTATTTGCAGATCAACGGGCCTAACCCGCTAATTGATAGCGCCCAGCAGCTCGAAGATGCGGTCGAAAAATTAACAAAGGACATAATAGAAGCCACCAAAGCGGCTACTAAAACTTCAACGGATTCTTCTCGAACGACTTTGGACATCCCGTTCGAGGTCAAAGAGAAAATCCGTATTAAAAATAGACTTTTCAGACGCTATCGTCTGACTGGCGACCCTGAGCTCGGGCGGTGTGCAAACGCAGCCAAAAGAGAGTCTCAAAAGGCTCTCAGAGAGTTCAGGATCGGCAGGTGGGACGATTTCCTATCGTCGAGCGACACGGCTGATCGATCCTTGTGGAAAACGACCAAATCCTTGGTGGGAAAGGTGAGGGCTCCGATTCCCCCCCTGAGGACGGGTGATACACACGCCGTCACCGGGGAGGAGAAGGCCGAGCTCTTCGCCGTGACCTACCAAAAACAGATGACCTCTCTTCGGCCTTCAGCCGAGAAGAGGACTAAAATTGAAAAGTTCCGAGAAGAAATTCTGTCTTACCAGGGAACTCCTAACCCCGGCTACCTGATCAGCCATCTCGTTTCGCCAAAGATAATACACAATATTATCAGAGGTTTGAAAACTAGAAAAGTTCCTGGTCGCGACCGTATCTCCCCGATGCAGCTGAAGCGACTACCAAATAAGCAAATAGCTCAGTTGACTACCATTGTCAACGCTATTTTCAGACTCCAACACTTTCCAGCCATCTGGAAACACGCCCAAATAATGGTAATCCTTAAAAAAGGAAAAAGCCCCAAAGAGCCAAGTAGCTACAGGCCTATCAGCTTGCTTAGCGCGCTCGGCAAGATCGCCGAGAGAGCCATCTTACATGCTCTCAACGGTGTTCTTGACGATAAGAATATTCTGCCGAACGAGCAGTTTGGTTTCCGGAGGGGACACGCAGCCGTCCATCAGGCGGCGCGGCTCGCCACGGTGATCAGACAGGGTTTCGACAGAAGGCGCCATACGGGAGCCGTCTTTTTAGACCTCAAACAAGCCTTCGATAGAGTCTGGCATCTCGGACTTATAGTCAAGATGCTCAGACTGGGTATTCCAACGGACCTAGAAAAGCTTCTGGCATCATTTCTGACTGGACGCACATTCCAAGTGCTCGTCGATGGTGCTGTTTCATCAGTCCAGCGAATCGAAGCGGGAGTACCGCAAGGTTCCCCTCTTGCCCCAGTAATTTTCAACGTCTACATGGCGGACTTTCCCAGAATTCCGCACGTGGAGACTGCTTTCTATGCTGACGATACGGCCTTCTACACGTCAGCCCACGGGCCCTGGTTGATCACATCCAGGCTCCAAAGGCAGACGTCGAAAGCCCTTAAATGGTTGGTCCACTGGAGACTGGCAATAAATCGCAACAAAACCCAGGCCGTCTTCTTCACAAGAAGACAGCCCATAATCAGACAGTCTATCCGTATTCACGGAATCCCTATAAAATGGGCCAAGTCGGCGCTCTATCTCGGCCTTGAATACGACAAGGCCCTGACGTGGGTGTCGCACATCAAGAAGGCAACCGGGAAAGCACGAGCCATGCTTCGTTTGCTTTTCCCCCTAGTGAACAGAAAAAGTAAGCTCTCGCTGAGCAACCAACTAACTTTGTATAAAGTCATGATCCGATCGATCCTTGTTTACGGATATCAGGCCTGGCTCCCGTTTCTCCCAACCTCTTCGATTGCAAGACTCCAGTCTTTCCAATCACGTATGCTTCGCACTATAGTTAACGCCCCATGGTTTGTTAGAAACGCGCAAATCCATCGGGAAACAGATACACTAGAGATTCAGACGTTCTTGTCCAGGCCACCACCCCGCACAATTTTATATATATATTTTTTTAAATGTCAACCTAACGAGTGTGGGGTTTCTTTAACAACTTCGGGGGGGCTTCTTTAACAAGGCATTGAAATGTAACTTATGTTAAAGATTCAAAGCGTAATGGTTACTTTGATAAAAAATAATAATATTTTATGCATTATGCTTCTCACTTAATCAGTCTTATAAGTATCACTGAAAGCAAAATCAACTTGAGCAACATAACAATCAATTTTGACAACATTATAATTAACTAAAATAAAAAACCTAAATAATACTATAAACTTACCGAAAATTAAAGGCGCCAATTGTATTAAGCCGTATTTATGAACCACACAACAAACACTAATGATAAACACGCTCGAATGGTCGGTAAGTTAGGCAATCGCAATGCTAACTACTTCCCGCACCAACCGTCCGCTACCAAAAGTCACGCGGATTCACTGCGTACACGTTTAAACCGTATTTTGGCACTCTGATAAAGTTGCATTAAAAACTACCAAACTGTTAAAGTTACCGTTAATGTCAACTTTTTATCGACACTTTCAATCGAAAACTACCAATCAGCAAATATACCACTTACGAGACTTCTCAGCTATAAAGTCATTAATGTATTTTCGTATCTCTTTTAGTGTTTTAAAATTATCAGTGAAGTGATGTGCAGCGTGTGGAATAGGTGTGCAACATGTGGTCGGTTATTATCATGAAGCAGAATCACTTTATGACATGAATTGCCAGTACATGGCCACTATTGTTTCAACGCATTGCAATTGCTGTTGATAGTGGTCTTCTGTAATTATTTTTTCATATTGTTGCAGCCGGAATACAACACACCTTTCTAATTCCACTAAATCAGAGGTTTATAATCTTTTTTGGACCACCGCCCCCTTTACAAGAAAAAAATCCAAAATTCATCTTCCATAATAGTTAATTTCTATACTATTGCCCACAATCCAGGGTAGAGAGCTAGTACTGATTTTTAAAGCCAGAACTCCTGGTATCCATTTCCGAATTATATTTTCAGTTCTTCTTTAGTTGTGAGTTCAACGAGTTTCTCTTCTAAATTTCATGATCTTGCTAAATCTGCATTTGTGAAAGGACTTAAAACCCAACTCGGTACATTCATGTTTAAAATATCCTGGAATCGCTCCGTAAAATCAGCATAAACGACTTCCAAGTGTTAGCAATTGGTAAATAAGTCTTCCTGTTTTACAGAGGTCGTTAAAAAATGTGTGAAAGTGGCTGTATTCACCTCTACCTAGATTTCGTTTAAACAGAAGAAGTGTGCCCACAAAAGCAACTATGACGTTTTTTGATTTAATAAAATTCAACTCATCACCTTGCAATTGTAAATTGACTTCATAAAAAATTTTAAACAGGTCTGTCAAATATGTGATGCCATTTTTGAATATAATCTGGATTTCGCGCAGTTTTCCATTTCTGTTTTCAAAAAAATCCAGTACATAGTCAAATAGATAGAAAAAAACTCTGTCACAGTCACAGACTCACAGACCGTGGTGGGTAGATCATCGGCTATTACGATCATTTCTTCCTCCACATCAATGCTTGAAGGACGGCTAAAGCTATGCCTCTTCGACTCAAAATATCTGCCCATGAATCGAATAAACAATTTTTGTTGTGAACAAAATACTCTCCGTAAACAGCACCAATTTTGCTTTTTTGTTTGGACAGCGGTCTTGCCCTTTTTGAAATAAAGAAGCATAATGTGGCGTAAGTAAATGTCAACCAACATTTTCAAATTGTATCAATTTAATTAAATGATCTAACAGGTAAATCAAAGCGAATTTGAATGTAAACATTGTAAATAATACATGGATTAATAATAATTATATATAAGTAAACAATACTAATCAAATAGATTATTGAGTATAAGCATTAAAAGGCATCTTTCCAGTCATCCCGAAATATTTAGATTTGGAAAATTTACTTCCAAAATGATAAATATCACTTCTGTTTAGTCCAAATATTATATCTGGGTGAAGTTGAAGGGAGTGTTCGAACTGGGTTTGTATTCAATATTAAATTTAACTTATATATATATATATATATATATATATATATATATATATATATATATATATATATATATATATATATATATGTATATATATATACATATATACAACATATATATGTTGTATATGACATTCATCGATTATTTGAAATAATAATTAAGTTTCAATATTTTACTAATAATTTATCTGGATTCAACTCAACAATAAAATTAAACCATACACATATAAATGAATATTGAAAAACATAGTGAAAAATGGAGAAATCGAAAATCAATATTCCGAAATTAATTTAAAGCTTAACTTATACTGCTGAGTAGATTCTGATTTAAAAGTTGAGAGTGAGTTAAAGTTGAAGTGTTTGCTACAATTTATTAGAAACTAATTAATATTGGAGATTAGTCGCTTAGAACTCAACTTATTAAAATTTAAATGGACTTGGATCGCTAAAAGCAGTTGGGAAAAGTACATCACTTTCCATTAATACAATTGGTCGTATCTACTGAACCCTGTATGAAACTTTGGTTACTGGATGAGTTATATTTTACCTTGTATTTGTTGAAATTACAAACAGTTTAGGAATGCTTAAATTATATATATAATATAAGGTAATAAAGGTAATAAGGTAATAAAATATATACATAAGGTGATTTTTTAGTGCAAAAATTTAGTGATTTTTATTCAAATAAAACAACAGCCAAATTATTTATGTTATATGAAATAATATTCAATGGCATTAATTAATGTTTGAAAATAGTTTCGGACAAATGTCCATCGTGGCTATTTCTCACAAAGTGCGAATGCAATGACTCAATGGTCAAATCAATTTTCGACTACTTTTTGGAGTAATTGGGATTTTATATCCGCAATTGTCCGAGTTATGTTGGCTTTCAAGGCGTTAATAGTCGCTGATTTATGGGCATAGTCCAAATATTTAACATAACCACAAAGAAAATAATCTAAAGACGTTACATTACATGACCTTGGTGGCCAATTAATAGGTCCGTTCCTCGATATAATTTTAAATTGTTCCATCAATAAATTGATTGTTGCGTTGGCTGTATGACATGCGGAGCCATCATGTTGGAACCACCACCTCCACATCAACACCATTCAAATAGTCCCAATAAAGTAAATTATTCCTTCAAAATTACACTAAACCCATAACATAACGTTTTTGATAAATTTTTCTTGTCTTAGTAGTGGAAGATCTGGTTGTCTCAGTATAACCCACTACTTTACGTCATTAAGATTTCTGAAATAAACCCATTTATCATCGAAGGTAACAATCTGTTTGTTGAATCGAAAATCAGTAGCATTCTTGAGGAATCTAGAGCTCTTTGGCACTATTGCTTTGCTTCGTAAATACCGTTCACGCCAGAGCTGAATACTCCTAATTCCCATGAAAGTTTCCTAGTGCTTGTTCTAAGACATGCAGTCATAGCTACTTTTAAAACGTCAACATCAAAGGACCATGGAGACCTAATCTTACATCTCCCTTCCGGAACTTTTAAAATTAGAGCTGAGCGGCGTGGATTGATAAATCACATTTCTCCTCAACTTCGCAATTCTTACGAGCGAAAGAGCTTCTTTTGTTAAAAATCGGAGACTGAATATGTCGCAGAGCAATCACTCTAATACATAAAAAGGAATTTTTATTCGTCGGAGCAAAAAGTTGATATGGGATTAAACCTCTGAGAAGTGATCTATTGCTTCTTTTCTGCTGGGTAAGTTGACCTTACGGCCCTTGCTTTGACCAGCAGTGTTATCACGACTGGTTTTGATGTTTAAATGCCGTTCTTTTTGGCGCGGTTATTGACTGTCTTGATCGTTGGTGGTAGAAACCTGCCGAGATTAATCGACATATTGTAGTCTTTCGACTTCGGTTTGACTTTCAGCTCCGAACCTCGCTCGCGAGGACCAGATTGCGTGGAATTATATATGCAATTTCGTGGCAAATTCTTTCGTCGCGGCTAGGGCGGTCATCGTTATCTGTTGTGCTTAGAGACGGAGATCGTAGTCTTCTTGTCTTTTTATTCGATGTTTTTTGTTGCGGTTGAACTGTTTAAACTTTGCCTTAGGTGAGCCGATGGTGGAATAGCTTGATTCTGCTAATGATCTTAGCAGGATGATCCTCTCTGACGCAGGAATTAAACTGATTTTCTGGGTTAGGAGAAGTGTTACAGCGTTCCTTACTAGCTGGAGTTTTACCGGATTTCTCGCGCCGACCCAAACGCTACCTGCGAGGAGTTACGTCCATCGTTCTGCGAAAGTAAACTGCTTCTGAGGTGTTCGCCTCCGGTCAGATTAGTTCATCTTGTCAGGGACCACTAACAACACTTTTGCCTACTGCCATGACGCACAGACTGCAAAGCACATCTGTACACCACGGAGTCCAACACCGAACTGACAATTGCTTAGGAATGATGTATAATTTTTTTTACCAACAAAGGAAAAAAAGAAAATATTTCTGTTACACCGTAGTATATTGTTTTGATACGTGCTTCATTCAATTCAAAATAGATATGTTATATAGTAATAGCATTGGTAATGAAATTCTATAACAAGAAGTTAATGTACAGTGCATTAGGCAAGAGTATCATTTAGGTTTTAAAAAGTTTATAATTCTGGTCAAATTAAATTCGTTAGGGATCAGAATGTCTGAGATCGTTGTAGAGATATATATATGTATAGATAAAAAAATACATAAAATATTAGGATTTTTGTATAAATAGTATCCTTTATGGGTCGTTTCTGTTCCCTATCCGCCCGGATTACGATCCTGGAACGTGACCAGATAGGACGACCAAACTGGCGGCGACGTTTTATTGATTTCTCCCGGTCGCCAACCGACTCAACACTCGCGAAGTGCATCCAGCCGGCGTCCGAAACAGTCGAACGTCGGGCCGGGAAACAGTCGAACGTCGCCGTTGTCGTCACCACAATCGCCTTCACCGCAGACCGCTGCTGTTCGTCGTCCGCGCCCGGCATACCACACTGGCTTTTGTTTTCGACGAACTTTTCTGACATAATCGCCAACTGAACCGGCCTCCAAACTACGTTTTTTTTTGTCTCTCTTTGGGTATTGAACCCATCAGCTGAGCTAAATTAATTGATCCTTTAATATTATAAAAGAGAGTAAGTAGGGAAAAATTGTTCTTTCTCTTTCCCCTATGTAATTTGAAAGCTTTCGAACTTTCATTTTTTTAAACTACCTGTTAACACATCATGGAATGTATAACTCAACATATATTTCCTATAAAAATAGTGAGTTATATATGCTATTAATAGTGATAAACTGTAGTTTATTAATTTAATTATGTTCTCAATAAAATATGTAATGATCAGGAAATAATTTATTTTGGTTTTTGATATTTTTCGCCTTAAGCTACTATTAGCTTATATATATTTAATTATTTTGATCTAATGGAAAATACAGATTTATATACATCTTGCATTTATAATATAAAACGCTTCGAAAATAAAAATTTAAATTTCATTTAAATTTTTTACAACTGCAACTAATTTGGTAATTTTTTGTATCGTGACTTTTTAAATTGGAAGCTTTATTCTTTGACTATAAAAAATATTATTATATCTTAGAACCTATCGTTGCATTAAATTATTTGATTCTTTAATAGTGGGGAGAACAGTGCTTCGGTTGTTTTGGATATATATATATATATATATATATATATATATATATATATATATATATATATATATATATATATATATATATATATATATATATATATATATATATATATATATATATATATATATATATATATATATATATATATATATATATATCTAAGGACAAAGGGCACATTTTAAGTTTCCTTAACATTAAATCGTTTGACCCTGGTTTCTTTTGTTACGAATAGCCCATTCTACAGGTTGTGCAGTTGCATCAAGGGACTGCGCAAGACATTCTAAACTTTGGATTTCTCTTTTCTATTGCTTAGTCTAGTTTGGATCGACTCGAAGTGACAAGGTTAGTTGGTTTGCTGTAATTTATACCTTCTGTGTCTGTATTGGCAAAAATCTTAGAAATGGGCGACTTTGTTATAGTCTGAAGTATATTTGTTCACTTCATAGACTTCATGCCAGTACAGTCACACGGAGATAACTCAAGCGAATGCGGAGGATGTTGAAGCACACATACTTGTTTTTGGCCAAAAATCACGAATAGCGACAGTCCTTATTTAAGGCGTAAGGAATAAATTGAGCACAGATTTTCCGTTTGTTTAAATACTTTATTAAAATTTCGTGAATCATGTGTTTGGTTGTATTTAATTCCTCCACAATCCTTCTTATAGTCGAATTCGCATCGTAGGCGACCATTTCACGCACTTTTTCCACCAACTCATTGAGATATTTGTTTTTTGGCCGACTCGGTTTTGGAGCGTCTTCCAACGCATCACGACTGTCCTGGAATCACTTATACCACTCGAACCCACGTGTACGGGATAAGTAATTATCACGCTAAACTTTTTTCATCAATTACAATGTTTCTGTAAAAGTTTTTACCGATCTTGTAACAACATTTATTATTAGCTCTTTGTTGAATCGTGTTTTTGTGACAATAGATACGGCCAATTTAAGCGCTATAATTTGATAATCGGTTGATCGATTCTAATATATATTCTAATATATGTTCTAAATAATATTCTAATATTCTATATATATATATATATATTTATAGTGAGTTTCATAAAAATCTGTTTCTATCTGAAAATGAAGCTGATGTCATACAAACCATCCAGGTATTCAACATGTAACCATCTGTAGGTCGTTTTTAAAAATCGTTAGTGGAGATGAAAAGTGGACAACACTAGGAGAAGCATCTAACCTCTACCCGTTCTAAAATCAGATCTTCACTCTAAAAACTGTAACTGCGTTAATCTTAGGTTCTGCATCCTAATGAAACCATAAGTGCTGAATATTCTTGAGCTCAACTTGATAAACTAAACATGACCCTAAATCAAAACCAGCCAAGCCTGATTATTCAAATAGGTGTTATTTTGTAGCATGACAATGAACCTCATAGCTGCGAAGCACAGTCTCACACACATATTGCACCGGCAGATTACCATCTTTTCAGATCTATAGAACATTTTCTTCGTGGGAAATAAACCCTACTGCGGCACCTATTAAAATTGTACTCGAAGAATATTTTACTTCAAAATTATCCTCAATTTGTAAAAACGGAATTGAAAATTTGTTAGAGAGATGGGCCAAGATTGTCAATAACTAAGGAGATTATACTGTAGTTAAAATTTTTATTAACTCTTAAATATAATTTTGTACAGCATCAATAAACGACATCAGTTATGGGTGTCTATTAAATGGTCTTTCAAATAGAGTGGTTTTCTTTTTAAAACTTGAAGAAAACACAGAATTTGCGTTGATTTCAAAACGACTATTATTGCTAATTGGAGTATAGTGTATGACATTTAAACACGAAAGACAATATCTGCCAAATCACCACCTCTTTCAGCTCCACAGACGTCCACTCTTGTCATAATTTTGGATGACATTTTGGCCTAACCATGGCTCTATTTTATAGATCTGGCTTATAGACCTTCTTCTTATAAACCTGGCTTTTCACGTAGCCGTAAAGAAAATGGTCCAGCGGTGTCAAATTACTTGACCTTGGGGGCCAATTAACATCAGCATTTCTTGTAATAACTCGTCCAAGAATGTTTTCTCTCAATAAATCAATTGTTTTATTACACCAAACTGTTACTCGTTTAGGATGTAAAGGTTTTTTATGAATCAATAGTGGATTTTTCTTCAGCCGAAATGCGACAATTTTGTTTATTAACATAGCCACCAATTTCAAAATGTGCTTCAACCGAAAAGATGATTTTTTTGAGACAAATTATCTATTTGTTCTTTGATCTTGTTTGTTGCTTATTCTTTGATGCAATTTATAAATGCACTACGTTTTGAATGATGCAGCGGCTTTAGTTGTTGTTTTATTTGAACCTTATATGCCTTCAGAGCTAAATACTTTTTTAAAATACGATATATTGTGGATTTACTGAGTTCAAATTGTTGTGAACATCGACTAATAGAAATTTCTGGATATTTACCTTCTTTTACTTTCACGTACAAAATCTTCGTATTGCACTTCTTTTATCTTCCGCCCAAACAGTTTCTTGAAATTTTTGAACAATTCTATTGATAGTGCTTTCAGATGGATGATTGTGCAATTGACATAATTGTGCCATTCACATAATTTTCTAAAAACATTTTTTACTGAACGCCCACTTTCATAAAATAATTCAACAATTTTAACGCGTTGTTGTATCGTGTACGACTACGATTATAAATGTCATACATTACACTTCTAAAAAGAGACTAAAAACCTCTCAATTTGAAAGACCTGTTATATCGAACGGCTGAAACCGAATACTTACGTTTTTTGGTATTGCAACTACGGTTTCTCTTTGTTCATTTAATTGCCAGAATTTTATATGTAAAACAGGTTTTTCTGCAGTTTTTTTTGGTAAGGTAACATTCTTTTAAAACTGTAAAAAATGCAGGAGTAAGAAAGAAATGCACGTCCGTGTACTTCTTGTTCGACCTCTTCTATTGCATATATATATATATATATATATATATATATATATATATATATATATATATATATATATATATATATATATATATATATATATAATTGCCAGAATTTTATATGTAAAACAGGTTTTTCTGCAGTTTTTTTTTGGTAAGGTAACATTCTTTTAAAACTGTAAAAAATGCAGGAGTAAGAAAAAAATGCACGTCCGTGTACTTCTTGTTCGACCTATTCTATTGCATATATATATATATATATATATATATATATATATATATATATATATATATATATATATATATATATATATATATATATATATATATTGCATATTGCACTTTGCGTTTCCTTTTTGCTTTTAAAAGCTGAATTTTTTTACGCAACCTAATAAAGTTTGCGTTGTTTTGTCATGTTTCATAAATCAAGAGCATGTTAGAATTGGTTAACAACAAGCAATATTAAAAAAGTTTACTACCATTCCAAATTATAAATATTAATTAAATTGTTTTTTAAAATAATACTAACTAATAAACTAAGTAAAATACAATTAGTAGAGAATCTGTGTACATCATGTGCCTTTTACAATATTTAGATTTTTATAAATAAAAGAATAACATTTGTATAATTTTGTTAATTATTTTTTACCATTAAATTCTTAACCCTTTTTTATCACAACATATATGTATGTTGTATGTATGTTGTTGTATGTATGTATATTGTTATGTTATCATATGTATGTTGTTTGATGTTATTTTTTATTCAAAATTTGACAAAACCATTTTTAACGATTTCACATGTAAAAAAGTGTGTATAGCTCATTCAGGGAAATAAAAATTTTACGACATCAAAATCTATGACACACTGAGTTAATGTTAATGAGTTAATGTTGCCACATTAGCACGAAAATACCCAGACTTTGGCTTTTGTATTATCAAAAAAACTGTAAATGAAAAAGTAACACGAAAAGTTTTTTCTTCCAAAGTTTTAATCAAAAACCTCTTTCGAAACTTCTGCTTGTGAACATAGTGGCTTTTCATTTAGGTCACACACAGTTTAATTATTCACTATTACTAAAACAACTTTCAGCATCTGAATCGCTGTTCAATTAATAAATTATTAGGAGATTAACTTTTAGTCTATTAAATACTCTTTCACTATCTTTCCTAAAAAGAACAGTATGAAACACAAACCTGTCCCTTTAATTACTGCTTACCGAATTACGATTTGCAGCAGATCACCTTTCGACATAGTGTTGTCAAAAGAAAGATTATGCTTCGTCAGCTATTCTGCAATTTTTGGTTTTGTCCATGCACTAGTTGGAGGTTTATCCATCAGTGTACAGTGAAAATTTTCAACATCTGGTTTTCAAACCAAAACAGAAAGTTATCTTGATTCATTTTTTCATGATAATCGCCTTTTGTTTTAGGAGAGAACACTAATTCGACCTCTGGAATAAAGCCATTCTTGTTCCCAGCATGAAGAACAATATATCTGCAATAACATGTTATTATTGACAGGTTTTAAAACAACAATTAATGACAACATGACTTTAATGGCTCCTAAGTATTAGCTATAGCACTCACCTTTTTCCATCAACTTTTGCAATCTGAACACTCCTCTTGTTATCATCTTGCCATGAATGACGCAAGGTTCCATTTTGAAATATCCATGTTTCACCCAAATAAACAAAAGTAATCAGAGATGCGTCTTCGATATTTTGATACTTCTTCAAAAATTGGATTCTTTTAAGAAATGTGTAGCTGGTGAAGACATTTGGTAACACCGGAAAGCATTATTTGTAAATTTCTCTTAGTCAAGTTATTTTTTACAACTTTGCTTTTGGAAGTACTAGTCTAA
This sequence comes from Cosmopolites sordidus, assembly GCA_031761425.1. Classification (NCBI taxonomy): domain Eukaryota; kingdom Metazoa; phylum Arthropoda; class Insecta; order Coleoptera; family Curculionidae; genus Cosmopolites; species Cosmopolites sordidus. The sequence continues at coordinate 1,063,296 of JARFXV010001665.1, forward strand.
CACTACAAATAAAAAAAGTTGGTGCATGTCAGGTTTTAAAAAAGTGCACTGTATATAAATAATCATTGGAAGTATTATTATTGTACATAATACATTACTCAATACTTTTAGAGGCGGCTGTATATTCAGAACATAATAATTATTTTTATATTTCTCATAAAATGCGTCATAATGTTAACAAACTTATAGTGAATCATATCCAAAACTATTAGACAACAAAATACATTTCATTAATTTGTAAAGTAACAGTAAAACTACAGTAAACTACTATTAAACTAATTAAAATTTAAATAAAGTAGGTAAAATTACGGAAACTATATTACCTAATACTCAAAAAGTGATTTGATATTTCTTGCTATATGCGATATTTCAGATATTACGTTATTATTGGATATTTACAAATTTGCTTTATACAAGGTGATATTAATAAAAATATAGTAGGCGTTAAATATATAAAAATTGTATTTTTTACGGTATATATATATATATATATATATATATATATATATATATATATATATATATATATATATATATATATATATATATATATATAACTATGTATAACTGGAACGTATTTCTCAAAATATAGGCCTTTGTTTTCGGTGAGCTTTCGGTACCACGATGAGTTTTTGAAGGCAAAAATTTGACGCAGCCGGTTTTTACCTTTTCTTCATGTCTGATTTTTTTTCGCAACCATGCACCGTAACAAATGGTAATATATCGGAGCCAGGTCGGAGCAGTATCTTGGATGAGTCCAGTCCAGTCAAAAGTCCAGTTTGTTAAGTTTTAAGGTAGGAGTACTGAATGTATAGCCCTACTATCAGGAACCAACTTAAAGCGAATTATTCCTCAAAAATTGGTGTGTAGTGATGAATCCATGTTTCATTAAAAGTCAGGAATGTATCGAACTCCTTCGGAGTACGCTTATGTTTGAACGCCGCGTTTGAAGGCGACATCGATCTCACCGATAGTTTTCTATTCAGGATGTTCCATACGCATTCGTCCGAGATATTTATCATCTTACTAATGTATCTTTAAGCAGTAGTGACGACAATGGGGATTGATTGCTGGGCGGGAAGTGTCACTTGTGCTTGTTTGGTTATATCAAAACTTATTAAACCACTTATGAACCATAAAATGTAATGCGTGTGTGCGCATGCTTGTGTGCATATGCTTGTGTGCATATGCGTGTGTGCGTATGCGTGTGTCTGTGTTTGAAATTTAATATTTGTAAAATGACTAACTATCGTTTAATACGTTAACTTATTAAACGATATATCTATTATCGTTTATCGATTATAAACCCTCAAAACTTTAAATTAGTTTTGAGGGTTTTTTTGCAACTTTGAAACTATATTCGGAGAAATTGGTACAATGTATTTTATTCAAAGTATTGTCCATCATTAGCCATGACTTTTCTCCATCTTTCGGGCAGCATAGGGATTTCACGTTGAAAAAATTCCTCGTTTTTTGAGGCGATCCAAGAATCGACCCAATTTTTGGCTTCTTTGTAAGAAGTGAAGTGCTGCTCGGCTAGGCCATGAGTCATCGATAGGGAACATGTGGTAGTCGGAAGGAGCAATGTTTGGTGAATATGGTGGGAAGGGTATGACATCCCATTGAAGTGCCTCCAAAGTTTCCTTGGTGACTTTTGCAACATGTGGCCGAGCGTTGTCGTGCTGAAAAATTACATTATCATGCTTTTTGGCATATTGGGGGCGTTTGAGCTTCAATGCTCGGCTCAATTGCATCAATAATCGATACACTTTTGTATACGTTTGAACCAATTTTTATAGTACTTTTTCCATTCCGATTGAATGTATCTCCAAAACATGCATTTTGAACGCATCAACCGCTTCTTCTGTGCGGCGAAAATCGTTGACCACGTAGTTTATTCTTCGTGGATGAGCATAAAAAGAAATGAGTGGGTGTCCAAATCAGGACAGTATGGCGGATGATCCATCAATTCGATATTTTGACCGGTTAAATATTGAGTTGTTCGGTCCGATGTGTGAGAATTTGCGTTGTCATGGTGGAGAATGATCCGGCATCGCTGGTGGTTTCTTTTTCCAAAGACTTCTGGCAAACAAATGGTTGTGTACCATTCAGAATTGACCGTTCTATGTTTCTCTAATGGCACTCTAGCCATATGCCCATTTATCCCAAAAAACAGGCGATCATTTACTTCGAAGTGCTTCTTGTGCGAACAACTTTTGTTGGGTTTCGGCTCATTTTTAAGCACCTATACAGTCGATTGTTGTTTACTGTTGAGCTCATACTCATAGATCCAAGATTTGTCATCTATGTAGATGACATCTACACGGTTTTTAACGCACCACGATTATATTTCGTGAGCATACACCAATCGACATCGGTCTTTTTTTGAGCGATTGTCAAATTATGCGGAATCCAAGCTTTATTGTCAATTCCGGAGACATATAATAAATAGAAACCCTCGTATTAGGTTTTCTTGTTAAGTGCCAAGCTACGTTCGTTGAAACTACATATTGTTGTATATTGATGCTAATTAATTAGCGCATCACTAACTGATGCTGAAAAGAATTTGTCATCATATCCTGATATAGTTCATTCACATTAAAGCAGAACTGTTAGCAATTTTTTAATGTAAAAGGTTGTCCATTAAGAGTATCACAACTTTAAAATGAGGAACAATGGTAAAGAACTAATAATGGTAATATGTTCTGAAAATAATGTCGTTCAAATGTTCCCCTGACTTCGTCTGGTGGAATATGGAAGCTGTACATCGTTAAATGGCAATATCGCCAGATTATGCAATCTCACGCACTTGGATTATTTTTGTGAAAGCGATATGTGTGAAAGAATAATCGAAAATTGGGAAGATTGGGTCTCCAGACATTTCCACCAGATGAAGCCGAGGGGGGCTTATCAGAGAATATTTTCAAAACATAATGCCATTATTTGTTCTTTAAGATAAAATAAAACATTATATTTAACATTACAGTTAAGATTGTGCCTCATTTAAGTTTTGACACTCTTATTGGACAACTTTTTATGTACCATTTATATTAAACCAACCTTAAAATGTGGATGTCCCTGTAGTTTTTAAATTACATGTGAATTATGTTTAGGTGGAATGAGACAATTTTGGTTATGGCCACATGATCATTAAAATAATATAAACTAATGCTATAAATATAAACTAAAGATTATTTAAAAAAAACTTTTCCATTTTATTTCTCTCATTTTTTTTATCCAAATAAATTTGTCAATTACTGTTCGATATAATCTACGTTCGTCTATCCATACCAACATTACATTTCAGACTAGATTTCAATAAGCACTTAACTCATGATTTGCATTTACAAGTTTATAAAATTCCGTTAATATAGAATTTGATGGGAACAGATCGTGGTGTAAGTAATTAATTGTGTTTTGGAATGCAGGGTCGTAGATTATCACTTGCACTTTCCCACACTGCTATAATGTTTTCCATTTACCGTCCTCTACGAGGATGTGTGGGCACGTGATTATCCCCAGGCGATTCAATCCTCCTCAATTTGCTGATTAAATTTTAAATCTATAATTAGGTTTACCAAAGTTTTTAAGTAATACACGAAGTGTTATAATAAAATTTCCTCATTTTAGTAATAGGTTTTGATAATTAAATCAGATGTATTATATATTCATCTTCTTATTCGTATTCTTCTTTAGAGAAAAGTCATGAGTTATGGAAGCTCATTCCGTTTGTGAATTTTGGGAAACAACTTGGGGCTAGAGTTCTCTATTTCTGGCTTCCTTGGTTGCATATTAGAAAGATGTACCAGATAGTGGTCTAGACCTAGGTGTACCATGTGGTCTAGAACCTATGTTCAATGTGACCGAAGAATCTTAGTTCAGAATTTGAAGTTAGAATTTGTTCATGAATAATTTGGGATATTAGGTTCATTAATTTCTTGAATAATAAATACTTTTGCTCGTCTGGCAGTCCATAGAATGCGAAGAATCTGTCTCCAGCACTAAAAGAATCAATTCGCGTGAGGTCTTGATTTTTCTGCTTTATGTTTTAGTGGGAGATAGCGATATTGCAAAAACTAGGTTTTTACCATCTGCTTCTTTGTGTACTGTATTAAGTCACTATCCCTCCAGATCTTCTGTAAATTTCACATAGTGCTTCTTGCCATTTCCTTTGTTTTTTCACTATCCTATATTTTTTATAATTAAAGTTACTTCCTGGGTCGACCTCCCAAAAGGTGTAGTGATATCAGCATATTTTAAATTAGTTATTTTAAGGCCGTCCATACGTTTTTTTTATTTTATTTTAATTTAAGTCACGTCAATGCTCCAGGCGTTATTTAGTAACTACCAACACCGAAAAACACATCCATACCCGCGACAGAATTTAACCCTGGGACCCATCGGTTGCCAAGCGAGCCACTAATCCACTATATCACCGCGGTCCGCAATGACACCACTCGTCCAATCCTCGAGCGCTCTACATATGATACATTTACCATAACTGTTGAATAAAATTGGATGGTTGAAATTTGGATAGTTGAATAAAAAATGATGCATCCTTGCCTATTTCTTTTATTGACGCAAAGCTTATCAGTTGTTTTATCTTATATTAAGGCAATCAGGTTAAATGATGCCCCCATTTCTCGCAGAATTTACAATAACTTCCCATTTTTGACTGACAAATACCTTCTGATAATCAAGGAAACAGGGCTATATAGAATTTTGACTTCTGTGGCTTTTTCCAATAATTTGTCGAATGTTGAGTATCTGTTCACGCGTACCCCTCCCTTCAATGAATCCAGCATGCTCTGGTGGAATCTACCATGATAAGTAGGACTGTAGGCGTTCGTTGATTGTATGAAGGAGTATTTTACTTGCATGTAGAATGAGAGCGGGAAGTCGGTTATTTCGCCTTTTTCTCAAGACTGGTTTTATATGTAGAGACATAATGCTAAGATCAGCTAATCTTCTGGTCACAGTCCGGTGTACCACTATTACTGTCAGATATCGTGAAACAAGTTTTTTAGACTATGTGTAGCATTTTTTATTTCTGTGTTAAAAATATTAGGTTCACGTGTTGCCAAATTACATATGCAGTGATTTTACCCATCTGGGAAGAGTTTGCTGCAATAGTGTTTCATTCGGTTAAAATCCTAATGATATCTGCAATTTTTTTTCCTGCATTCTGTTATTAGATATAGATCCGGGGTATAGATCCGATTGGATCACGCAAAGCATTCTGACTCATGTACCAGTGTTCCTTCTTATCCTCCACACCTCTCTCTTCCTTTCTCCGAGTATTCTCTTTCTCTTCTTCGTCCACTTTGTCCCTGATCTCCTCGAAACTTCGGTCTCTGATGCCACGTTCCATATATGTATTTTGTTTCTATACGTTCTTCTATCCTCAATCTCTGTCGGGTCCGTTTGTGCCTTTTCCAGATCAGCTATGACTTGTGCGATCCATGGTACTCTTGACTGGACTTCTTGTATGTATGTAAGAATTCTGATGGTGAGTGTTGTCGGTGGGAGTCTACTGATATGTCCATAGAATTTCACCCTTTTTTTTCTTATGTCCGCTGCTACATTGGACATTCCCTCTGTGGTCTTTCTAGAATGTAGTCTGTATCCTTCCTCTGTCAGTTTAGGGCCGAGAATTTTCCTCATAATTTTGCGTTCTTCTGTTAGTATGTTTTTTTATGCCGCTTTTTGTGTGGAATGTAAGCGTCGCGCTTACGTATAGTACGTCTGGTTTGATTACTGTGTTGTAGTGTCTTATTTTTGCGTGTGTGGATATGCGTTTCTTATTGTAGATATTGTGTGTCTTGCCGTATGCCCTCTTCACCTTCTATAATCGAGTCTTCTGTGCTATCTTCTCTCTTCCTGTGTGTTCGAGAAACTCGCCCACGTATTTGAAATGAGTGACCCTATTTATCTTGCCGTATTTGGGGTTCAAATTTTGGATATCTAATTTTGAGCAGAAGAATTCGGTTTTTTGAAAGGAGATTTGTAGACCAAATTTCTCTACACATTCCTTCAGGACTTCTAGGTCGTCTGCGAAGGCTAGGCATTATATTTCTATATTGTTTTTGTTGGTGTTGGTCGTCCGAGTAGTATTGGTTTTCAGTGTTCTTGATTTTTCAGTTCTGTTTCTCATTCCCTTATGACTTTATCCAGGACCAGGTTGAAGAGGAGTGGAAATAACCCATCTCCTTGGCGTACTCCGGTTTTAATCAGGAAGGATTTGGAAATTTCTCACATAAATTTCACTTTTGAGGTTGTGTCGGTCAGTCTCTGCTTGATCAATCGTAATGTTGTGGGGTCGAGTCCTTGTTCTTCTAGGATGTTGAACAGAGATTTTCTGTCGATGCAGTCGTTAGCTTTCTTGAAATCCACGAACGTGCAGATGATTGGGACGTTCCTGATAGATTTATATTTCAGTATTGTTTTTAAGTTCAATATTTGTTCAGTGCATGAGCGACCAGGGCGAAAGTCTGCCTGGTCAATTTTGTATTCTAATACGGATGTTGATATAAATGAGATCGATAAACTCCGACACCGTTTGACCGATCATCATGAAAGTTCGCACATCTAAGTATTTTTTCACAGAGAAGGTATTTATGTTATCCATTTTGTTGTAATTTGCCACTAGATGGCGCTGCAGGACATCAACATGTAGACGGTATCAGTATTCTAGACGGTATCACCGATCGCTATGAAAATTAGTTTACAGAGGTATTTGAACACGGTGAATATTTTCGCTCTACCCACTTTATTGTACCTCGCCACTAGATGGGGCTGTAGCGCATCAACTTCTACACCTTAAGTACATATTTCCCTGCTAACAGTATTTGAATTTAAAAATGGTACCGTACCGTACCCTATGATAGACAATGCGGTTCAATGGATATAGATACAATTAAAAGGAAATTTGTATAAGGCGGGTAGCTTAATTGGACAGAGCCCCCGACACGATCTGGGTTCGAGTTGGAACTATTCGATTTTTGTCTCAATTTATCTATAAACTCCCATCGATAAGATTCATTTCTTTTCCTTCTCTCATTTTTTCTTTGTCCCATCTCTTCTAAGTAAAATTTGGAACGCTTCATGTATTCTTCACAAGTATAGTATCTGTAAATGGCGGTGTAGGACATCAACTTCTACACCGTATAACTGATCGCTGTGAATATTGGTATACATAAGTATTTGAACACGGTGAATATATTTCTCACTTTGTTGTACCTCACCACTAGATGGCGCTGTAGCGCATCAACTTCTACACCTTAAGTACATCTTTTCCTGCTTAGAGTATTTAAATTTTGATTGAGGTTATATTCCCACAACATATGTCGAGACGATGGTTTATAGCTACGTTAGTATACGATAGGTGGCGCTGTAGTCAAGTTATTAACAAATTCTATATTTACAAAATGAAATGATTCATATTTACATAATATAACATATGAATGAACATCAATTATGTGTTATTGCGTTAATCAACTCAACATTTTCATAGTGCCTCATTTTATGCTGTACTGAATAGGCTGGCAGCATAGGTACAACGCGCGATACATTCGCATCGATATTATGTACTGTCTGATAGGGGGGATATAGGCTTGGAAAGTCTATAGCCCCTATATCATAATTTCTAGAGTCATAGCTGTATCGCGAGCTACCGGTAGCTCGCGTGAACAATTTCGGTAGCTTGATATACCAATTTAGGTATGTGAAACATACGTCGAAAATGTTTCATTATTGCATTAAATTGCATTAAAAAAAATTGTCTGATGGAGGCCTCTTTAATCTATGCCACCTTAAAACCAAACCAAACCCGAATACGCTACATCATAGAATCCATGTACGCGTTAAGGCATACTAATGCATGCCTTAACGATCCTGTTACGCTTCAACAAATTCTTAATACATATATTTCGACGTATGAAGTATTAGGCCATAAAACCAATGACCAATATAAATAACACTGAAATTATGACTGACAATAACATTTATGTAGCTAACTCTCCACTTGAGTCTGTGGAATCTTGGGTAGACCTTTACACGGTCATACGTAACCGGATTATTTGTGGTTCTAGAGCTTTTTGAAAACTTCACCATAGATTTTTCGAGAATTATGAGCTGTCCTTGAAGCTTAAGGTGGCTGTGTCCCGAGCTGTGATCGCGCCTTTGCTTACTTGCAGTTGTGAATCGGGGGTTCTCAAGATCACACAGCAAAGTCATCTGAGGCTCAGTAGGGCAAATTGGGATGGATGTAGGGTCAATGGATGTTTTCGTGGGAAGAGAGCGCCTACGTTGGGCGGAGAATTTGGCCAGGCTGGACAACCATCGTTTAGAAAAGTGCATTTTATAGGGCGAACTGATCTCAGGTGAACGTAAAGAAGGGGGTCACAAACTTCGTTACAATTAGATCATCAGTATCAAGGACCGAGGCCTTGAAACAGATCTGTCCCGCCTCCTGGCCAGTTCAAATATCCGGAGTGTGGTGGCATCATCTCATCTAGAATAGGTCTCTTCAGCCACCCACAGAAAAGCACACTCCTGCTAATCTTGGATGTTAACAGAATAAATTCCAATCGTTTTCTTTGAAAATCGGATGCACGCGGTCTTTTAACACTTTTTGCAGGATCACAGGAACACCGCTTAACTTAGATGCATACGAAGAATACCGCAAAATTGGATGAAAACAAAGTTTTTCTTAATCATTTATATGCAGGTTTTCGGTTCAAGATATATTATGTATTAAGTGTCTAGTTTTATTAAATATGTACACTGTATATTACAGTTTTTTTGTTACCTTGTATATATTGCTTTGCGATCATTTACTTTAAGTTACCATTTATGATACATTAATTATAGAATTCAAGATATTGATTCTTCAAAATACTTTCGAAAACAAAATACAAAGCAAAGTAATAATACCTTAAATAAGATTTAAAAGCTAGGTTAAATTCAGTAATATATAATATTAAAGAATACATTCATTAAGTATGATCGTTATAAGTTGATTGGTATAAATTATGCCATTCCCATCATTGTTTCTATGCGGTAATAGAGTTTCTTGTTCGTAAGATTAATTGCATCTAATTATGATCATAAATGTATAATTATATCATAGTCAAGTAGGAAAAATTCCTAATCCGCAATTAATGAAATTAATTTTTAAATAAATTTAATAATGGTCATTCTATCTGAATTTGACATTTTTCTTTGAATTCTAGTCGACAATGCTTTTGGTTGGCATTTGATCTTTTCATTTTGATTGTGGCCAGTTTTCTCATGCTTTTTACTATGTAATGTAATGTAGCTTTAAATTTAAAACATTTGGCAATTTGTGGCAATTTCGTTTTAAATTCATAATTTCCGCACGTATCTCCAAATGTTAGTTCACGACTTTTAGCCATTATTATTAATACTTTAACATTCAACACTCATTTTATAACTGATTAAGTTGGATTAAATTATTATATTTTTGTGTACTAAAAATATGTATTACATTTAAAGTAGACTAAATCAGCAAAACCAGCTGTTCAAATATATTTTTACAGTGAAAAATCGATACTATCTTTTAAAAAAACTTCATATTGTACTTTAATCATAAAGGGATATCAAATAGGAGCTCTATAGTTTTAATTTAGAATAAAAACAAAACGGTATATAAACGTGATTTTGTTATTTTAAATATTGGTTCATGCCATTTTTATTTAAAAATAGTTTTCTGTAAATGACCACTTATGGATTTTTTCTTAATTCTAATCTGGAATACCAATTTTTGATCACTTTGCCTCATAAATCGGCATTAATTTCATTAATGACACAAATAATGCTGGTTTTAAGATGATTCCGTGTTTGTGGCTTATTCGTGTAAAAGAGTTATTTCACATAACCCCACAGAAAAAGTCCAATGGAGTTATATCGCATGGTCATTAAACTTTTCTCTCGATAAATTGATTGTGTCACGAGATATGTGGCGAGATATGTGTGATTAACTCATCCACTCCGTGCCAGAAAAAAAAACAGTAATCTTGTTTTTATAGCGTTCTCCATTGGCAGTAACTGAATTTCCATTTTTGTTTTCAAATAATTATGGTCCATTTACAGGCCATAAACCACAACAAACTGTCCATTTTTGTGGATGTAAAGGTGTATCAGAACAGCATATGGATTTTATTCATTCCAAATGCGACAATTTATTGACGAACACCATTTAACCAAAAATGAGCTTCATAGTTGAAGACAATTTTTCATGAAATAATGGATGTATTTTAAGTTGCTCTAAAACCCAATCTGCAAAATTTCAACTCAACGAATTGTTTATTTGGTTTGAGTTCTTAGGTGAACTGAATTTTATACGCTTTGAATTGCAAATCTTTATGAAGAATATACCATGTATTGCCATAAAGTTCCATGCCCATGAAAGTTCTTGAGGATGACATGTGGCTGATTACACACATCGATGTTTTTAGCGATCCGTTTAAGTTTTTGACGGTTTCGATTCTTAGCATCACAAACACTACGATTTGATTCCAATTTTTTAATTAAATTACGAATAGTAAGCTCTGTAGATCGATTATGTTGATCATACATTTCACGCTAGGTTCCTAGTAAACCATTGGTCCTATTAACCCTGCCTAAAGAGGACTGCAGATGGTTACGCATTAGATTTTGTTTTCAATTGAAAATTAATATGAGACCCACATTCATTCTCTTTGCACTTTGTTCAGTTGTAACCCCGTTCTATTGTGGACCATAAAGTTTTAGGCTTTGTGTTTAATCCCTGGATGATTTTTGTTTGGGATCGGCTTTAACAAATAATTTCAGCCAATAACAGATCCTTATCAAACTCAATAGGTCATCCATATTTTTACAGTTTAAAAAACTCAAATCACCCTTCTTATATTTTTTACTAACGCTTAATATGTTCTGCTAGCCAACGCGTCATGATAAACAGTATGAATGCCTTTTTGTGACTCTGCTTTCGAAACTTATAAAGGATCAAATATCCAACATGGAACTTATCTACACTTCCATTTTTGTAGAGTTTGCCTTTTCTTTTAATTTATCAATAACCATACTAAATATCAACATATTTAACTAGAATATCGGTTATGAAGTATTAAGTTAAATTATTTTCACTAAATGGGTTTGTTTTAAAATTTGCAAAACGACATTTCTTACGGATACATCTAATAAATGTAAATAATGAATGTGTATTTTTGTGGCAAAATGCGGTAAATATGTAAGAAATAAAGAAGGTTATAAAACTTTTATTTAGACCTTGTGGAGGAAATGTGTATGTTGAATGCAACACAGAGCAACGATATGTGAAAGATGTAGTAGTTGTATAAAATTATATCTGATTTTATGGAATAAATTTTCAACAGAAGTTTCTGATATATGAGGTGATTTATTAGGTTTGTTTTTGAGAAACTTTCGACACTTAAAACTGATGCAATGCCCCAGCGCTTTTGCAAGTATGTAATTACAAACTTTTGTAACCTTGTTGCGATTTTATAAAATGATTAATTAGTTTTTTATATAAGCTGCAAGCTACAATACATTTCTTATAGCTCTTAAGTTTATTTTTAAGTTATAGTACAATAAATTATATACCTATATAGTTTTATAGTGTTTTCAAAGTTGAATCAACAACATTTAAAAATCTATCTAAAGGCGATTAATAAATTTATGTATTACTTTATAAGCAGTAAAAGTGTTTTAAACAACAAATAATTAATAATTGCAAAAGCGAATTTAGGCGAAAGCGTCATAGTTTATTAGAGATGCTAAAAATGACAAACAATCACGAGATTGTTCACAAGCTTCTTCTGTTCTTCTCCAATTCCATCATATTTTTGAACTATTAGTAGCCTATTTCTAATTGCATCAAATGTCTCTAGTATTTTTTGACATAGCTCTTTTCTAACGTTCATTTCGTTACCATAAACTAAGTTTTACACATATTCGCATATACAAAAGTCTATCGAGTATAAACTTGGGGACCCGACCGAAGAGTGAGTGGGCCCGCGATTTCCTATCCAGCGATTCTGAAGCATACCTTTTGAATATTATCTTGCTACTATCGCATTATGAGCTGGATGGATTATGATATTGGAAGAGAACTTATTCAATATAATGTAAATTTTATTCTGAGCTCATATCCTTAGTATGCATATTAATAATGCCGCTGTGGATGAACATAGGGTCGTCTTTTGATAAAATTGTGTAAAAAATTATTTTCAGCGCATTATTGAAGAAGCTATGTAGTTTTGAATAAACTAACACATCGGTCAATAAGTCTCTGGTCTGATATATAGATGGTATCACTTCCGAAAAACCCTTACCAGTGGTCGATTGTGCCAACCTTCAAACGTTTTGTGTCAAAATTTTATGACAATCTGTCTACTAGTTTATGAGTTTTTATACTTTAATTCACTCTACTTTTGTTATTTTCAAAACAATGAAAAAAAATATATTGATTAAGCAATGTGTGTTGATTAAGCATTAATTTTTGATGAAGAAAAATACCGTTAAAGCAAAACAATGGTTTGATAAACATTATCCCGACTTTGCCCCAGGAAAATCAATCATAATTGATTGGTATGCTGAATTCAAACGTGACCGTACAAGCACCAATGGTGTTGAACGCTCTGTACATCCAAATGAGGTAGTTACACCAGACAGTTTAAATTTCTATATCTATGATATCTTTAAATTTCGTGTTAATTAATTTTTGATAATTATATCAATTTAATATGAGCCATTAGCAGCTATGCAACTTGTGATGTTAATGTAGCGATTTCACTTGTCGCTATTATGATATATTAGAGTTATGAGTTATTAGAGATAAATTGTCGTTTTATGAGACGTTGATATAGATTCACGTTAACTAACAAGTTCTTTCAGTGTTTAATTACCATAAAAAACTTGCATGTTTGCACTACACAATAGCAAAACCAAACTGTCACAGATTTTACCATAAAAAAGATGGTGCCTATACCGAATGGTAGCTTAATACTATAATTTTGTTTAAAATTGAAAAATCCTAATTTGCAATACACAACCATAAAATTAAACATAAACACATTATTAATTTACTTTATTAGAACAAGTTATTACCGTAAAATAAAATTTCTCGTGAAGAATGCTCTTCGAAGCTTCGTGAAGAATTTTCTTTAGAATGTATTCTGTGAAGAACGCTTTTAGAAGATTTTTGTGTAATGATGTTGATGTAAATAAAGGATACAAATTCACTTTATGTTTTCTTTAATTAATGCCATACAATTAAGACCTTGGCGATGGTCAGAATGCATTAGTGCTTTGGTGAATTGAACTTTATTTAGATTTAAGGTTAAATTCTTACGTAAAATATGTCACATACTGATGTTAGTAATGTCCAATTGCAGTAAACGTCGTGAAATTAATATATTTGGAATTCCGCAACGCTTTTATAAGCCGTATTAATGTTGTTTTGTGATAGATTTAATACAAATAGAATAACTCAATACAACACAAATTATACAACACGAATTGAAAATGTGCGCGGATTGATGTTTTGTGTCCAAAACAGCTCTAAATCAAGTAATTTCCGAAAAAACCTTTTTTTTACAACACAACCGTTTACACAGTAAAATTAAACTCATTGCATACGCTGTTTCAAAATAAACGATGCAGTTTCCAAAAATGCCAACTATTAAGTTTCTGAAATGTCAAATCGGCGTGAAAGAAATACTTTTTTTTTAATCGAATCGTGACTGGGGACAAAACATATATTTTTAGAGCCCAAATCGCCAAAAATAGTGGGTTGACTCAGGGCAACCATTAACATCGATCGCAAGATGGAATCGCTTTGGAAAGAAAACAATACTGTGCATTTGGTGGGATCAGAAGGGTGTCGTGTACCATGATTTTCTCAAAATAAGTGAAACAGTTAATACCGTTCGCTACTGTTAACAAATGATTAATTTGAACCTTACACTGAAGGAAAACCGAATTGCCTACAAGATACGGAAAAGTAATTTTACAGCACAACAAAGCCCCATCACACACAGCGAAAGCGGTCAGAGACACCAATTGTGCACTTGGCTGCGAACTTTTGTCCCACCGCCGTACTCACCAGATTTGGCCCCTTTCGACCACCACTTGTTTTCATCGATATTTCACACACTTTCCATGTTTAACAATGCAACAATTTAACAATTACGGAGATGTCGGAAAATTACTTGATGACTGGACTACCTCAAAAGATGTACTCTTTTTTCGAGAGGCATCCACAAATTGCCAGAGAGAGGGGGAAAATGTGCAGCTAGCAATGGCGCATACTTTGAATAAACCTTTTTCACCTTTCTTCCAAATTAAACGTGTTTTTTTAAGAAAAATCAAGATCTATACAAGGTGCGTCTCACGGAAAACAGGACTTTTTAAAAATAGCTATTTCTATTGGCACCATCTTTTGACCGGGGGTAAGCGTTGGAAAGGTGTATCCTTCACTGACGTTCTGACAACATTTCATGACATTTGGATCATTAGAAGCCAAGTTATCATGCTTAAAGTGTCAATGTATTTATACCATCGGTCGAAAAAACATACACAGAAGCAGGAATTACAAAAGTTAAGATCTGGTGACCTAGGCAGCCACGCAACTGGCTCTCCACGACCTACACACTTGTTATTAAAACTGATGTCTAAGAACTCCCGCACTTCAAGCCTAAAATGGGCTGGTGCTCCATGATATAAGAACCACATGTTATGGCTGACAATTAAAGGCATATTTTCTAGAAGACCGGGAAGATGGTTTTATAAAAATTCGAGATAGTTTTCGCCCGTTAAATGATCCGGCATGATAAAAGACCCAACAAGAATACCGTTGACAATTGCCTCCTACCTTGACTAAAATATATGTTGAAAATTTGTTTGCCTAGAACCATAAGGATTATCAACTGACGAAAAATGAGGTTTATGGGAATTGTGAATTTCATTTCTGGTAAATAAAGCCTCGTCCATAACCAAAATGTTTCTGGTAAAATTTTGAATCGTTTCATGTCGTTTCAGCCACTCGCAAAGCTGAACTCTGTTAGGGTGGTCTTGGGACTATAGGGCTTGAACTGTTTTCATATGAAATAGGTGCAACAGATTTTCCCGCAATGTGGTAGAAACTTTTTTTTTGATCAGTTCAACTTGCCGTGCTATTTCTAGAGTACTTGTTGTTGGGTCTTCCTAGACAAGATTTAAAATTTGTTCCTCCCGTTGCATGTTTTTAGGTACCCTCGGTCTTCTCGCGTGCCCTCCACGATATTCCCTCAAATTACCGGTGTATCTGGCTCTTTGCACAATCCGAATAAATGATTTCGGCAATGGGTGAATCCGGAAAAGAACATTCAGTGTATAGCTGATATACAGCATTGCCACTTTGAAGGCACTCTGCATAAATTAACAGCATGCCAACTAAATCACTATTCTCAAACAGGTGGGCCATTTTATCTTTTCAAATATCACAGTAGCTATTCTATAGGGATTCTGGCACAAAATCCCTACCTAACCTCAATCTTAGCCCATAAAAACACAAAATAATCCAAGTCTTTGTTTTCCGCCGATAGATGGTAGCATATGAAGTAAGCTGTATGTTAGTGGTTAGATTTCCCACTGCTAGATTGTCTTCTGTTCGTCTTGAATTTGGGAGCGATCGATTAAATTTGTTCTAAAAGTTTTTTCTAACAAAAACTCTCAACTTAGGAATCATCTTGTATAATATATATATACTGCTGTATATATATATATATATATATATATATATATATATATATATATATATATATATATATATATATATATATATATATATATATATATATATATATATATATATATATATATATATATATATATATATATATATATATATATATATATATATATATATATATATATATATATATATATATATATATATATATATATATATATATACTACTGATATGTCCATAGAATTTCAACGTTCTTTTTCTTATGTCCGCTGCTACGTTGGACATTCTCTCTGTGGTCTTTCTAGAATGTAGTCTGTATCCTTTCTCTGTCAATTTTGGCTTGAGAAATTTCCTCAAAATTTTGCGTTCTTTTAGTATGTTTTCTATGCCGCTTTTTGTGTGGAGTGTAAGTGTCTCGCTTGCGTATAGTACCTCTCGTTTGATTACTGTGTTGTAGTGTCTTATTTTTGCGTGTGTGGATATTCATTGGTGGTGATTCTGGATGGGTATAGATACAATTTTTCTTGGGGAATCTTGTGTCGCGTTCGGGGCAATTGAGGAGATCAGAGAAATAGTGTGCCAGCTCCTGACAATTCTCCTGATTGGTTAGCGCTAATCTCCTATTCCGTTTTCTGAAGCAACGATTTTGTGGTATATATCCACGAAATTCTCTTGCAAAATTCCTATAAAAGTCCCTCGTGTTGTAATTGCGGAAATTCTCCTCTAAAGAGCCTAGTTGTTCCTTCATGTACTGCCTCTTAGTTTGTCTGATAACTTCTGTGGTCTGTTTTCTAGTCACGTCAAAAAGCTGTTGATTTTCTGGGGATTTTTTAGTATTGTATTCCTGAAATGCTCGTTTGCGTCGCTGCAATGTACTTTCGCATTCCGAGTCCTACCAAGGGTGTTTTGTGTTCTTTTTCAATCGGATCAGTTCCTGTGCTTTTTGTGTAATTTTTTTGTGGAATTTTTCCCATATATCTGCCTGTTCCTTTTCCCATTCCTCTGTTATGTTCGATTCCTTAATCTTTTTCGTATCAAAATTCTGTAGATGTGTTTTCTTCTGATGAATTATCCTTGAGGTGAACTTGACTTTGATTCGTGTTAGGTAGTGGTCTAGAGTCAATATTCGCGCCCCTGCGGACTTGGACATCTTAGATCTCTCTTTGTTGTGGGTAGGAGATCGTAACGTAGTCTATCTGGAATTATCCTATCTATTGTATAGGTGATCTCCATGTCTTTTGATTTCGTCGAGATTTTCTTTAGGGATGTTGACATGACAACGCATACAGTGCGTGAGAGTGAGATTCTTGTAATTCCCTCTATTTTGCGTAGGAATCTAATTTCTGCAGCTGTAATTCTACTTTTGTCTCGCTCTGTTAAGGTCCAAGATTCGCAGCCGTATATCATTAATGGTCTTACTACTTTTTGATAAACGTGTGCTTTTACCTTTTTCGGTATCTCTCTTTTTTCTAGGAATGTTGTTTTTAGGGTGTTGTATAGTTTGCCTGCTTTTCCCATTTTTTCATTCATTTCACCTTCCATTTTTCCATTATGTTCTATTATTGTGCCTAAATACTTAAGTTTTTGACTTGCTCCATTACTTTAAGATCATATCATAAGCAAACAGTAATTCTTGTGTTGTATTTGTTTTTGTTTTTCTAAAACCTATTTTTGTATTCTTGTAATTTGCTTTGTTATTTTGTACAACATCGTCAATAACTACTGAAAATAACAGTGAACTCAGTACGTATCCCTGTCTTTTTTCATTTATCTATCAATCTATTTTTATCTATTATTTATCATATTTTATACTCTATCAAATGCTAATGAAACAAATATGGATTCCGGTTTCTTTTCCAGTTTTTCCACTAGTTGTCTAATTATAAATATTAGATCTTGTATGCGTCTACCCTTTCTAAAACAATGATGTGAATCCTCTAATATTGCTTCCAATTTTTCTCTCCGCCTATGCTCTATTATTCTGGTAAATATTTTTTCAGGTAAACTTGTTAGTGTAATGCGTCTGTAGTTTCTATATTCTTTGATATCTCCTTTGTTAAACAAGGACAATATTATACCCATTGTCTGTTGGTACATTATTTTCTATTATGATATAGTTCAGTAGTGATAAATATTCTTCCTTTGCTATTTCTCCCACATATTTCTGGATTTCTGCTGTGATTTCGTTTTGCCATGGAATTTAACAAAAATATATTACTTTTAAAATTATATATTTATGTTTTGTTCTTAAATATATAATTTAATATATTTATTTAATTAATTGGTAATAATTAATAAGTAACCTATAATAATAAAATTAAATTACTTTACTTTATATTAAATTTGTAAACTATTATATCAAGAAATATAAAGCGAAAGCGCAAGATACTCATCATCGGTGAAAGTCGGTGCGTTACCTTTGCGTCGCGTCGTGCATCATGATTTTTTCTTGCATTCTTGCATGCCTTTCGTTCAACACCGCATGCATCTAACCATTCAACAGATGTATGCATCTTGACGACAAAAAGTTGAACAAATGTAGACATACCTACTATAGACCGACATTTGAATCAAATTAATCAATTAAAGGTAAATAAAAGCGAATCTGAACGTGAACATTGAAAATATGACAGAAATTATTAATATGTGAATAAACATTACCAGTGCAACACAGATTTTTGTTTGCAAGCATTAAAAGAGCAAATAATGGATAATCCCTACGAATTTTTCGGACAACCCGATACATATTTGACAAGCTTAATGTATCAACATTAATCTTTTGATTAATATATTTTATAACTGATTTTTACACCACAGTGTGCTGAATAAAACCACAATCAAATTTTACTGAATATCATAAAACTCTATTCAATTAAATTCCACTATTAAATTACCTTTTTATTGGATTGATTATGAGGCAGAGATATTTTTATATTTGAAAATTCTAATAGTGAAGTTATTACCTAGTTTAAGGCGAAAAATAACAAATTATTTCGTTTGAAATGTTACAAACAATTTGATATTAAAAAAAACGTTCTATTAACTTAGCTGAACATACGATCTATTCAATAATCTTAGGTAAAAGACGAAAAAACTAGACACCGGGCATTCACACTTCTCTGGTTCGGCAAATTCGAAGGACAACGGCCATGGTTCAGTAATTGCGTTACATCGGATACGGACTGCTGCAACAACGATTCTTCCGCGCATGGCCCAATTCATATTAGAGTCAGTAGTATCGAGTGACGTATCGCGGGAAAATAATGACACCGAAACTGTATTCCAACGATATGAATCCCGGATCCAGGGCGGTACTGTTGACGGCCAAAGCGTTGGGTTTGGAACTGGACATCGTGGAGGTTAGCGTCTATTATAAGGAACATATAGATCCTGAACTTTTAAAGGTAAATAGTTACATTTTAAATATAGTATCCTAAGATATATATATATATATATATATATATATATATATATATATATATATATATATATATATATATATATATATATATATATATATATATATATATATGTATATTATACAACTTTTTAAGAATAATTACTGATATATATATATATATATATATATATATATATATATATATATATATATATATATATATATATTGTCTTATTTTTAAAAAGTTGCTCTAATAAAAAAAAGCTTAAAATAAGTTGCTATAATTTAAATATAATTGTTCACCTATTCTTATAAATGCATACAAATAACACTCAAAGCATACACGACAGGGAAACATTCATATTCTACTAATCTGATTTACCGTTTTGCTGGCTCGTGCAAAGTGTGTCTATTCTTGGTCTACTTTCTATTTGTATTTTTTTCTGTTTCTGATTCCATTCAATTTGCTTATGGCTTAAGTGTGTTCATATTTCATCATTCGTTTAGTTCTTCCCCTCTTATTCTCGTCCATTTTTCCCATATTTTAAATTATTTTAGTTAATCTCCGTATCAGAGCGTTCTATTGTATTTTTTTTTGTTCGATTGACTTTTCTTCTTTCTTTCATCTTTTTTTCTGTGAAATTGTATCTATTAATGTTAGTCTTAGTATTTATCTAATAATTTTTATTTCACTGGCTTGTAACTTGTTTCTTTATTTCTTTATTAATGTCTATATTTTTGAACTATGCGTCAGCATAGGTACAAACAGTGTATTATAAAGTCTTCTTTGTTAGATAACTCCTTTTTGCTGAATATTGTTTTGTTTAAAATATATGCAATACGATTGTTGTAAAAACATTCACAACTGAAAAAAAATCACCCTGTAGATGTATGCACAATTAATAAAAGTTCAGACGCACACTGTAAATTGAAAAACGGTAACAGCAGAGAAAAATAAACACCAGGTTATATTCACCCTGCATTCACCCCCAGATTCACCCTGCATATTCACCCCGATTCAATTGCATCAATGATAAAAGCATATCCTGTAAAACTGCAATATTAGCTTTTTTAAAGTTCATCAGCATTTTATTTTTATAAATACTTTTGAATGTAAATCAAAGACAGCAGTTGTTGTTATTGCAGTACGCACGTCACTAAGTTCCAATAAATACGTTTAAAGTCGCTTTTGTGTTTTTTTAAAAAGAAAATTTCCAAAGGCGAGAACAAAACTGGCGCAGTCGGTAGGATAGTGTCAACGGATTCGATAGTGTATCGCACATTAAAAGAATTCGGTTCGTTTCAACGATTTGTGGCATAAAATCGAACAACTTGCTGAAGCAACACGGCTCAAGGCTAAGGAACAAGGTACAAGCATCGACCTACAGTCCTATTGGCACGAGTTCAAGGAACAAGCATCGTCCGAGAAACTCATACATAAGACAACCTAGAGAAGAGACAGGCATTGCTCATCTTATTGGGAAAACTAGATTTAAGGAATGGTCCACTACATCTTATTGCTGTAAGTGCATCCTGATTTTCATTTCCTAAATTTTTGCCCATTTTATATTGATTACTTTTTGTTTCCTAAACTGGAAGACATTTATAGTTTACTTAATAATATTAGTTTAAAAAATAAGGAGCAAAATACAATAATCACTACTCCAAACTATGCTCTTATCCGTTATCAAGCCGAAAATATTCCAAATTTGGACGGTAACTATAAACAAATTACACGATTTATTAATGCATGTGAAAATTTTTTAATAACCATTTTTAATAACCACAGAGACAGAACGAATGCAAACGCACCTATCAACGTGTGTCTATTTGACACAATATTAAGTAAATTAGTAGGTAGGGCAGCTGATTTAATTGCCTCACGAGTGGAAGTACATAGTTGGGAACTTGTTAAATCATCAATAATAAGTACATTTTCCGATCGCAGATCTATTGATTGCATTGTCTAAGATATAATAACATTACAACCAGAAAAAAACGAAACACCTCAATTATTCGGTTTAAAATTGCAAGAGGCAAGAAGTCTTTTATTTTCTAAAATAAATATGAGTGAAGATAGTAGAGAAATAAAACTTTTAAAAATCTCGGAGTACGAAAACATAGTTCTTAAAACTTTCATAAATAGCCTTGATTATAACATGCAGTTAGTAGTCCGGTTGAAAAATTTAAAATCACTAGAAGATGCGATGAGTTTTGCAGAGGAAGAAGAAAATTTCTTATATTATAAAAACCGCGGAAACATTAATAAAATAAATATAAATTTAGCACCTTCAATGCAAACTCCAAGAGTTTATAATACACCCACGCGTTATACTGCGAACGCACCCGGCCCTGTACGTCATTCTTACAATACACCGATACAACCACAAAGGCCCAGCTTCACCAATCAGCAATTCTTAGGATTCGGACAATGGGGTCCAAGAAACCCAAATTTTAACCAAAATATACCAAAATTCATCCCAAGAGAGAATAATTTTAATAACTTTAGACCGCAATATAATAATCAATATAATTTTCGCGGAGTAAAAAGACAAGCCACTTCGTCGGTCATTCGAACAAACAAACCCGAACCGATGGATACATCCAGCGGAAATGCCAGATTCCATGTCAGTCGACCACAACATTTAGGTCAAAATCAACAAAAATATACGGTTCGAGAATTGTTTAACCAAACAATTGAGCCTTCCAACAATAATGGAGAAATTGCGGGAAACCAAACATTGCCAAGTAACGATTATTCCCTGAATCGGCATGAAGCAAGCGATCATACGAACAATCAGTACGAGGATTATGAATATTATGATACAGAAAACAACGAAAATTGGCATGATCAATATCCTATTGGTGATATTGATAATAATTGCCCTGGCGATTTCTGCTATCAGCCAGAATATGAAAACTTTCAGGACGCCCCGAATATAAATCAAACGAGTTGATATATTTAAACACATATACTAGTGCCGATTTACCAATAATCTTCTTACCCGAAATAAATGCAAAATTTTTAATTGACACCGGTAGCGGTAGAAGTTTTTTTAAGCCACAAATAGCATATCAATTATTTCCTAACTTCATTGAACAAGAAACCTTTATTGTAAAAACAGCACACGCCACATCTACTCATGGAGAAGTCATGAATATACCGATATTTTCTTCTTTCAATCATCCTGGAAATCATAAATTTTATCTCTTCGATTTTTCTCCTAAATTTGACGGACTTTTAGGTATTGATTTTTTGACGCACATAGGCGCTAACATTAATTTAAAAGACTTCTGTTTGCAATCACAAAAGGCTACTATACCTTTGTATTATCAATGTAATTAAAATTCGAAAAATGTCTTTAAAGGAGTTGAATTCACCGTACCTCCCCGTAGTTCTCAAGTCATAAAAATACCCGTAAATAAATCGAACGGAATCGGTATTCTAAGTTATACGAACTTTGGCTAGGCAGAAATTCCCGAATCTTTAGTTACAATCAAAAATTTCAGCGCAAATACAATAATAACGAACTCAAGGGAAAATCCAATCGAAATTAAAATTTTCGAACCTTTACCTGTCGAAATTATAGAAGAAACAGAAGTTCATTTTGTCGAAAATATGGAAACTAACATCGAATACGACCAACGCATGGACAATTTAGTAAAGCAAAATCTCAAAAATATCCGGCTAAATCATTGCAATGATGAAGAATATAAAACTCTTAGGAAACTTTGTTACGAATATGGTGACATTTTTTATTGCGAAAACACACCCTTAACGTTCACAAACCAAATAAAGCACCAAATAAAATTAACCGATGAAACACCGATTTTTACTAAAACTTATAGATACCCCCATGTTCAAAATGTTAAAAAACGGCATAATACAAGATTCAAATTCACCCTGGAGCAGTCCTATTTGGATTGTACCAAAAAAATTAGATGCGTCTGGTAAACGAAAATGGAGAATCGTTATCGATTACCGGAAATTAAATGTAAAAACTATCGATCAAAAATTTCCACTTCCCCAAATAACAGACATTTTAGACAGACTGGGAAAAGCTCAATACTTTACCACTTTAGATCTAACAAACGGTTTTCATCAAGTCGAAATGGATCCAGCCGATATTCAGAAAACAGCCTTCTCTACTGACACCGGACATTACGAATTTCGTCGCATGCCTTTTGGGTTAAAAAACGCACCGGCGACATTCCAAAAGATAATGAACAATGTATTGCGTAGGCTTCAAAACGAAATTTGTTTAGTCTATCTAGATGACATTATTATATTCTCGACATCTTTGCAAGAGCACATCGATAGACTAAGAGAAGTTTTTAACCGTCTCAGGTAATCAAACCTTAAGATCCAATTAGATAAGAGTGAGTTTCTTCATAAAGAAGTTACTTATCTAGGCCATACAGTTACCAGCGAAGGCGTTATGCCAAACCCGGACAAATTAGACGCGATAAAGAGATTTCCTATATCTAATACCAGGAAAGAAATTAAATCTTTCTTAGGACTGACTGGTTATTACCGTCGTTTTATTAAAGATTTTGCAAAAATTGCCAAACCTCTTACCCTTTATTTAAAAAAAGATGCAAAAATAATTCATTAACCTGCTTTCATAAAATCTTTCAATCACCTTAAAAATCTTCTAATGAATGCTCCAATCCTAAATTATCCAGACTTTTCCAAAACATTTGTATTAACAACCGACGCATCGAATATAGCTCTAGGAGCTGTACTTTCGTAAGGCAACCCCCCTCATGATCTCCCAATCGCTTTTGCATCCAGGACGCTGAACGAGACTGAACAACGTTATTCAACAATAGAAAAAGAACTTTTGGGAATTGTATGGTCATGCAAATATTTCAGACCATACTTATATGGAAGAAAATTTAAGATATACACAGACCACCGACTTCTAGTATGGCTTTTTAACTTAAAAGAGCCTAACAACAAGTTAGTTCGCTGGCGGTTAAAGTTACAGGAATATGATTACGAAATCATATACAAAAAGGGCAGTCAAAACACTAACGCGGATGCTCTTTCACGGATCCAACTAAAGGCAATTGACGGTGACTCGACATATAACTGTCCAGGTGATATGGATAAAGATATCGAAGAATTTCTAAAAATCATCGAATCGATCCCTGCAAACCAAGACGATATCGATCGAGTAAAAAACGAAATAGAAGAATCGAGTCGACCTAAAATTAACATTATCTCAGATATACAAATACGTCCTCCTACTTCCCAATTACCAATAGAAAAAGCGTATAACACTGATCATACTATTCATACCACAAATTCGGATCAAAACTATACGACAATGTCCTTATTAGATGAAATCATTAACAACAAAGCAAATCAAATTATAATAAAGAAATCTCCTTATGATCCTTACATAAAAATTGAACGCAAAAACTTCGATGGACACAAAATTATTTATGCAACTTTACCGACAAACCCTCAACGGATAACAAACTTCTTAAAGGAAAATTTGACTGAAAAACCAACTTATATTTATTTTCAATCAAAAGAACTTAGACCTTTTCTTCATCGTAGCATGGTTGAAAACTTTCGAAATTATAAAGTGATAGAATGTACTAAATTAGTCAATAATGTTGAAGAGGACGAAAGAGTACTTTTAATACAGCATAAACACGAAGGAAAAACAAATCACCGCGGAATAGACGAAACAGTAAAATTTTTAAAGGCTAATTACTATTGGAAAACCCTCAAAACCGACGTAACAAAGTATATAAATGCGTGTGAAATTTGCCAAAGAAGCAAGTACAATCGAAAGCCACACAACCAACCATTAGTCTTAACAGAAACGCCTAGTAAACCTTTTGAACTAGTACACATCGATACGTTGGTAGTAGGAAAAAATAAATTCTTAACATTTTTAGATAAGTTTTCAAAATTTGGCCAAGCTCTTCCTTATCATGGAAACGCTATTTCATGTTGCGAACAATTAATAACTTACTTTTCATTCGTAGGAGTTCCGAAATGCATTGTTTCAGATAACGGTACCGAATTTCGAAACGAAGTACTAAAAAATTTTCTTAAATCACACAACATAGACATACATTTCACAACGCCTTATCATCACGAATAGAACTCTCCCGTTGAACGCTTACATTCAACACTAATAGAACATTTAAGGATTTTAAGAGAGTATGACATTCTGATGTTACAAATTTAATGCGTTATGCTGTTATTGCTTACAATAACACCATCCATTCTAGTACCAATTTCACGCCTCACGAACTTGTATTAGGACATACTAATGCAAGAGATCCGATGAATCTTGTTCCTTCGCACGTATATTCTGAATACGTTCATAATCATAAGAATAACACAAAAATTTTATACGATAAAATCGCAGAAAAAAACCCAACAACATAAACAAAAAATAATCGACAAAATCAATCAAAAGAAAAAGAACATACATCCACAGATAGGCCTTCTAGGTCCTTTTATCTTAACAGAAATCTTAGATAATCATAAAATTGAAATCGAACACCCGAAAACAAAAAATAAGGAAGTTCTGCACATCAATGAAACTAAAATAACACCGATTGATGCAGATGGACCTGCACCGTCCTAACAGCAGAGGTAAAATTCCACAATCTTAACAACTATCCAGGAATGCTACCCTTCAAGAAAGGAATCGCAAAAATTACATCAAATCATTGGACTTTTATCCAAAATTTTGATATGAAACCAATAGTTGATGAATTCCACTCTCTAAAAGCTCAATCACAAACTCTTCTAGCAGCCTTAGCAAATAATAACGACTATCAGCAAGAATATTACAATTCGTTTATTTCATTAAGTTCGACAGAAAAACAAATAGAAACCCTAATAAATCAAATAATGCCACATGAAAAAACGTATCGAAATAAAAGAGGATTATTCAACCCTTTAGGTACATTCATTAAATGTATCACAGGGAATCTTGATCAAAGGGACGCAGAAATAATCGAAGCTAAATTTAAAAATCTACAAAGCTATCAAAATAAATTGGGGATTGATGAAGTAAACCGCATCATTTTATTAACGAAAGCTCTTAATAATATTAAATATATTATGTCTAATATTACGCATAATCAACAGCAGTTGCAAATACACAAACTGAACAAACAATCAAAGAAGTATCTATACACGAAACCAATGATCATCAATATTTACAAATTTATACCCATATTAATCAGATAACTATGTTGTATCACTCGATATATAATTTACTTGATAAAGTTGAAACAGCAATTACCTTCTCAAAAATTAATATTTTGCATAATTCAATTATTGATCCTAATGAACTTTTGTCAGAAATAAGAAAACTCGAAAATTATTTAGATCCAAAAATACTACCCTTGACAACAGAACTTCAAAATGTTTTAAAATTTGAAAAATTAATCGAAATAAAATGTTATTCTAAAGTTTATGAAATTACGTTTTTATTAGAGCTTCCACTAGTGGAAACAGGAAGATATCAATATTACCATCTTTACCCTCTACCTGTTCCGAGTAACCATACTTTCATAGTCAACATACCTTCTCAACCATACCTAGCACTTAGTGATAAATCTTATTCATACCAAAATAAAGAATGTCTAGAAACATCCTCGAATGAATATATCTGCAGACATGCTTCTAGCAAACCACTTGGAGATAACAACCCCTGTGCAGTGAGCCTGTTAAAATATATGTCACATAGTACCTTATGCCACTCGTTTAACATTGAGCTACGAGAAGTCCAAGTTACACCAATTATCGACGCTAAATGGATTGTGACCACACCAATGGAAATCCTTGCCCATTCGATGTGCCATAAATCAGAAGAAACCATCCCTATTTTTGGTTCTTACCTTATAGAGTCACCACCAGGATATATATTTCAAATCTAACTAAGGGTCTAACAATCTCGAGATCTATACTTCAAGTAACATACCATTCTAAGGTATGATTTTGCCCAAGTTAAACTGGTCAATCATCCAAAGGAAATAAGTCAAATTCAATCCACCATCCCTGGATTTCAAATTCATCAACCTCAAGGCTAACGATGAGATCCAATATAACCTCAATCGCCAAAAAGAAGACATTCAACAGATGTCATCCGTTATCTATACAAATAGAACAAGTGTTTGGACAATTTTGATTTATGTGTTTATTCTTATAACAATTATTTTTCTATTATATAAATATTATTCTAAAAGAAAGGTATCAAAAAATGTTACAAATAATGATGAGTTTATTAAAAATATAGAATTTTAACTTTGAAATTCCAACCAAAAGGTTGTACTTTCATCTTAGGCAGGAGGAGTTATAATCACCCTATATAATAAATTGCATCAATGATAAAAGCATATCCTGTAAAACTGCAATATTAGCTTCTTTAAAGTTTATCAGCATTTTATTTTTATAAATACTTTTGAATGTAAATCAAAGACAGCAGTTATTGTTATTACTGCAGTACGCACGTCACCAAGTTCCAATAAATACGTTTAAAGTCGCTTTTGTGTTTTTTTAAAAAGAAAATTTCCAAAGGCGAGAACAAAACTACCTACATTTTGGAGAATCATAAAAAAGCGACTCGTTATAAATATAACATTTACAAGTACCCTAAAACGAATATTGGTGATAATAGAACTTGGCACCAGAAAAACAAACATCATATCAGAGGAACATGATAGTGATGGCCCTGGAGCCGATAAAGAGGCGAAGTGAGGCACTTGTGTATAACCCAAGAAATAACAGGATGGTTTTTTATAGTTTATCACGTGGACAGGGATAGGTAGAAGTTTCGAGAAGTCTGACTAAACAGTAAGAATCGAAAGCTTGAATTGAAAGGAAGAAGAAGAGACTTTGGATTGAACCGCTACACGTGAAGAGTTCGAGGGAGATCACGAGAAAATAGTAGGAGTTGAAAGCACAAGTTTAAGAGTTACACGTTAGCAGTTTCATGTTAAAAGTACAAAGGAAGTACGAGTTGAGTCGGTAGACGTAAATAGTCTTAGCTGAGAGTTAGAGTCAATTTTCTGTCAATTCCAAATTCAAGTTAAATAAGTATTTTGTGGCAGCAAATCTCGCAAAACTTAAGACAATAAGTGAAAAATTGCCCATCAAAAGTGTAGTGAAGTAATTGTGAATTTAAGTGAATAAATGTATATATGTGTATCTTCTGCTTATTAATTCAATAACTAAGATCTATTTAGCGAACCAGCGAACCCTGTGGAAATATTATTATATCCCTCAATGTGCGGACGAGGTTTCTAATAGAGGACTTCCTGCACATTTTTGGTTCTTCGAATCGAATTGGCCAAGAACAATAGCGTTCTAACCCTGGTCATGATTAGGTAGTGGCCATATTTTTCTAATTGACCGCGTGTATATGCCATCAGAGGTCCGCAGCTTGACGACCCTAACCTTTCTGGAACCAGGAAATTAGTAGCATTATCACTATATATGGTTGTAGGGTCTTCCCGTCTTGCGATAAATCGCTTTAGAGTCATTAGAAAAGCTTCTGTGGATAATCTTAATACTAGCTCTTTTTTCCTCGCCGCCTAACTCCGAAGTTTGAGCGTAAAAAGACATATTATTCTGTACCTGAGAGCTTTGTGTCTTTAGTGAGCGAGTTTGGGTGTTGAATTGTGATATATACTAAGGAGGAATTTCTCCAGCTACAATCCGACTTAAATGTGTGTTTAAGAGAGTAGGAAATCCATTATCTAAGCTATGGATTCTCGTGTAAAAAGATCTTTAACAAGCATGTCTATATCAGAATGTTGGAAAAAGCTAGGGTCTGCCAACTGCTGTGATATGTCCTCAGGTGGTAGGTTGTTTATTTGAATTGGTCTCTGAGGGAGCTTGTGATTTATTTTTTTTAACACAGGACATGAAACCAAGAATCTTTTCCCTCTATCTATTTCTGAGTGAATAAATACATCAATCATCTTATTTGACAAAATTCTATTCTGGACAATGCTAGATATATTTAAAACTTTACTATATGGCACACTTTTCATTTTATTTACTAAACTTTGTGTTATGAATGAAGTTTGGCTTCCATTATCTAATAAAATTCTTACTTTTAAAGCTCTACCATGTTTAGTATACAGGTTGCCTGTGCTATAGCTAAAAGTCCTTGTGAAGCTTTCGTTGACAGAGCTGATAATGCTGTCGTTCCAGAGACACCTTGCTTGTTACCTGCACTTGTCCCAACTTCACTATTTGGGCTTTGAACTTCGTGAGTCCTTCGTGTTTGGTCTGAATTATTATTCCTAGTATTTTGTCTTGCTGTGAGATTATTCTGAGATGTGCAACTAGAGTTCGATTGTGTATACAAAGCGCTATTTCTATTATTCCTATTCTGGCAGTTTTAAGAGTCATAATTCTGAGAGTAATTGTCATTTCTGTTACTAAGAGGTGCATTATTATTAGTTTAATTTATCGGCATGTGGATCACGTATTATGTTTTTTTTTATTACATAGAAAACAATTGTAGTTTGAAGTACAGTTTTGACATTATGCTTTGTTCCTAAACAATTAAAGGATAATATTTTGCTATCTACAAATTTAATTTTTTCAGAGTAGGGTAACGCTACGAATTTTCGACAAGAATAGATGCGATGTCCAGAGATATTACAATACAAACACGTTATACTTTGATTTTGAACACTATTAGGACGTGAATTTGCACTTTGATTCTGATTGTGTAAAGCAACTCAAGTGTGCCCCTTCGGTTGGTGCGATTCACTACTTTTATAAACATACTTATACTTTTACTTCTTTATAAATACTACTTATATAAATTTTCTAGAATAATACACCATTTCTCCAAAAACTTAAAGAATTCCTGTAAATCAGGTAACTCATCTAAGTCGCGTTCTTGCTGAAATCTTTTCTTAGAGCCAAAATTTAATTTTCTTTCAAATATATATAGCAACATTTATTCAAAAAGATTTCTATCCGAGATGTTTAATTTTCTAAGTGATTCTAAATGCTTCCTGAGTGTTGCAGCAAATTCTCGCAAAACCGCCGATGTACAATGATATTAATTTAGGGACATGTGACTTGAATATAACATGTAGTATAACATGATCTTATTTGAAAGATCTTAATAGACCGTTTTAATAGTACCTACAGGGTCCGGCAGGGAGGTATGGTGTTTTTGAAAAAATTGACACTCTTATTTTTAAACGAATATCAAAATTTATTGCTTTTATACATTGCCATTAAAGTAAACATAACACAGTCAGGTGCGAAAAATCACATCAGTTAGGTGGCGTCCATTTTTGTTGAGGCATTCTTGTAGACGGGTAACAAAATCGTCCATACTCTTTTCGAGCATGGCACCAGGAATCAATTTCGCGCTTTATGGTTTCGGAGAGTTTCAAGAGTTCGAAGTTTCGGAGATGTAAGCTTTGGATTTTAAGTAGCCGCATAAAAAGTGATTTTTGGCATCTGATTGCTTTATGTATACTTTAATAGCAATATACCACTAATGTATAAAATCAATACATATTGATATTCATTTAAGAATAAGAGTGTGTCAATTTTTTCAACAACACCATACTTCCCTGCCGGACCCTCTATTTGGTACGAACATTTGTATATGTGAAAGCTATCAGCGTTTAGGGCATCCCATTTTCTGTTAGTTGTCACATTCCTCAAGTGATTGGACTCCTTTAAATGCAATTCGACATACTGTTGTGTTGATGTTGTTCGTTGATGAATTGCCTGAAAAGTGTGCAGAAAATGGGAAAAAAATTTTAATGGAAAATGTAAAGCTATGGTACTCCTAATAACTAGAAAAAAATGAATGGCCAGTATTATGATAGACTGATAGAAAAATCCTTTTAAAATCAAAGGCCCACCTTCTACATAAAGGCAAATATTTTTCTATTAACAATTTTTTAACAACTCGTCTAACTGAATTGACAAAATTGGATTACCCTTGAAACTATCAATATAATTCAGTGTGAGTTTTTATAATGTACTATTAGAATGATCTGATTTAGTACTAATATTAATAATTCACATTAAAATAATATTTTTGGACTAATTGTATATAGAATATGGTAGGTCCAAGAGGAATGAGTTGAAGCATAGTCTATCAACTTGTTGAACTATTACCACAAATATTTATTTCAAAGTTATCTCAGTTCCATTAATATCGCTGAGGAACATAATTTAGTAAATATTGCTATAATAATATCAGTATAACTGATGTCTTTACTAGCACAGGTTGACGAACAAAACTTATTCATTAGATATTTATACAAATGTGCTTTTGATCTTCTCAAAGCAATTAGTTCAATGATTTTTAACGCCTTCAATGTGCGATATTAATATTTTTTTATCTTTGAATATTGCTGGTATTGAACAGTTCAATTTTCACGTTTGATATATACAATCAAGTTTAAATTCAGTTTAATTAACTTCATTTGCGCCTTGAGCGTTTAACAATTAGGTTATTCGATAGTCCTAATTTCTCCTCTTGTTGATTCTGTTTTACTGTCTGCAAATATCTGGAATCTATGTTCATTTGTTCGGCTGTTTTAATATTGATGAGAGCTTTTATCAAGCAGATCAGGCAATTCATTATTTATATCGTTAGCAGAGGCTTATAAAAACAACTCAAATTTATAATTATGATTTTGTTACGCTTCTTCTTTTATAAATACAAAAAATATAGCTGTAATTGAATTGTTTGTGACTTATCATTTACACATTACTCATATTAAGCATATTTATGAACCTTGATCAAGTTGATTTCATATTTAATACCAAAGTGTAGCTAGAATACCACGACAATAAAGCAATAGAGTAATAATAATGTTTAAAATAAATATTTCTATTTATATCCATTCAAAATTTCGATTTATGGAAAATACAAAATACATTTTAATAATTATATATTAACATTTTTTATCTGCGACTTTTTCCCATGTTTTATGCACTTCATTATGTTGCACATAATGTTTCAAATCTATCGATCTATAGACGAAAAACTAATTTTAGGCCTTTCTTTATTTAGTTTAATCCATATACAAGGTATGTAAATAATGTAATGAGATTGGTCGCTTAGTGTTCGATCTGACAACGCTATTAACTTCTGCTTTAGAGGGAAGGAGGATCAACATCAGCTTAAACTTCCTCACATGGTGGGTCACTTGGTGATCCATTTTCGTGAGCTACGGTACTCTAAGCACCGTTGTTTGAACAGCGGAAGGAAAATTATTTAAAATGTTCACAGAATCCTAGATCTTGTGTATTCTGATCGTCGATTGACGGTCAGAATGATGTGGGTAGTGGTGAATTTGACTTACACAAGCATTCATCAGATTTTAACCAATGAATTGAGGATGAAGAAGAAAATCTTTCGCAGGATCAGAAAAACGATAGGGAACCAAGTTTTGACTTTTTAGTATGGATTAAAAATGATCTACATTTTCCGGACCGTGTCATTACTTGTGTCGAGGATTGGATCTTTGAGCACGACCCGGAAACGAAGCACCAGAGTGTAAAAAGAATGAGTTTTATTATGAAGTTTTGTAAAAGTTTCCGTCGTATTTTACCCAAATCTGAAACAAAACTTGATAGCGTGCCATTGCTTTAAAGTGTTATCACTATATCACATTTTCAGAATGTACTAGAAAAATCCAGCTCACGATAAGAATGATTACGGTCCACCAAGTGGCTCTAGGGAATTCAAACTTACTTTAAAGACGTATCAGATGTTGGCCAGCATACCCTCCAAAGAAAAAGATAAAAATGCTATCAGATGGAAAGCTACGCCATCAGTCTCATTACCTTGTGGGTAATATTTGACTATTGTTTTTTTTTTCTTAAGTAAACTCTATTATAATTTCAATAAAACTCTTTTTAAAATCCATTAGGTAGGTCTTTATGTTCACATCACAGGTTTGTGGTTATTACTGGAATCACTAAACGCTTTGAATGACTATATAAGAGGTTGCGGCGGTGACTTCGTTAGGATCAAACCACGACATTGCAATTAAATGTAAAACTTTTGATTGAAAGCATACCAATATGTCTATATTGAAATTGGAATCTGTTGTTTCATAATGTTGAATCCCATACATCCGTATAGGTTTAAGTGTGACTTTATAGATCAGCAGCTTATTACTTGAAAACAGGGTGATTTCCTTTCAATTATCAAATAATCATTGCAAAATTTTATCCCCAATAGTTTTCAGATCATAAATACACATATGTCCAAAAGTTTGGAATATTCAAACATCACATGTTTTTATTGATATTATTGATATTAATATATTGATTTATTGATATTAAGTATAAGTATATTAATCATGGGTCTGTATATGGTATGATCGATTTGGTCTTGTGGAATTTTCTCCCATTCTTCACGAGCAGCATCTTTTAGTTCTCGCAGGGTAATAGCAGGGTTGTTTCGTTTATTGATGCGTGTTTTCAGAATTCCCCAAGCATGTTCAATGACATTCATGTTAAGGGAATTTCCCGGCCACTCTTACTTTGTTATTCCCTCCTCTTCAAAAAAAAAAATTGTACTGCTGCTGTTCGAGGAGGAGGTGTATCGTCATCCATGAAAACAAATCCCTCGCCCACTGCGCCACGGAACAGACATACAACAGGATTCGATATACATAGCACAACTCGATATACACAGCACCAGTGACTCCTCTCCAGGACCAGTAGAGGTGTCTGTGTATCCCTCATAATACCACCCCAAAACATCACTCTCCCACCTTCAAATGGGATACATGGTTGAGCTATTTCTAGTCGGCTTGATCGATTTGGAGCTCTCCAAACTAATGTTCTTTGAGAATCGGAAACCAAGCCAATTCTCGTCTCATCGGAGAACATCTCGTTATTCCAGTTAGGACTATGATTCACCATTTCTCGAGCTCATTGCAATCTTACATTATTTTGTGGAAGGGTTAGTTTAGGAACACGTATTGGTCTTCTGCGATGCAAATTTACCGCTTTCAGTCTGCGTGTTATCGTTTGTCCAGAAAAATTTACCTCTTCAAGTCTATAATAGCTCGTTTGATACACTACTACTTGTAGATATCAGACGATTTCTATGAGCTATCAATATGATATTTGCCGGTCTTGTGAAGCTATTGTATATCATTTTCTACTACTTCGGGGGCTATCCTTTACGTCATTTGCCTTTTGTAGTCTCTTTTATGAATTTTCGATACAGCCCTTTAGGAAACATCTACAATTTCCGTGATATCACTTTAATTAAAGCCCTGTTGTAACAAAACAATTGCTATTGAACTGTTAAAATGAGATATCACCTTCCTAGGTATTTTTCAATAGATCGAATGAAAATTGAAAAAGAACTGAAATAATATGTAAATATTAATATCAACGGAATGGGCAAAAATCGAAAAACTTGTGTTATCAGCAAAACAATGCTTTTGTTATTTTCATTTAAAAATGGTCTAAAATAAATATCCATCACAATTTTTAGAGTATTGTAGGCGTAGTTATCCTATTTATAAATATTCCAAACTATCGGTGTACTTCCAAGTATTACTTCCAAATATTTCCAACACAATTTGCATATGAATCAATTACAGATTATTTAAGTAAATTTGAGAGCGATTCCCTTTTCTTAGTGTGAATATTATATGCGTTGATATATTTTCAGTTGCTTTTATTCTCCAGTTTTTCAGCTAAATTTATGTTACTAATGTCATCTTGAAATATGCTTGAGGCTGGTATTTTGCTGGTATTTTATATACTACTTACGAGTAGTATATAAAATTTATATACGATGTATGTATCTCATATGGTTAGCAAATGACTAATACGAAATACATTTTGATCCCAATATACTTCGCTTTGGTACACTAGATTTGATTGGCAATACTA
This sequence comes from Cosmopolites sordidus, assembly GCA_031761425.1. Lineage (NCBI taxonomy): Eukaryota > Metazoa > Arthropoda > Insecta > Coleoptera > Curculionidae > Cosmopolites > Cosmopolites sordidus. Next base: position 1,098,355 of record JARFXV010001665.1, read on the forward strand.
TCATTTGATCATCTAGAACAGAATCATGAATTATCTGTTTTATAAATGCGATTGTAAAATGGTGAATAGTGTCCGGAAATGCTCGATTAATCTTATAAAATAGGATCCCAAATTTTATCAAATGTTTGTCCAGTATTAGGAAATGCAGTCGAGCAGTAATTTTTGTCTTCTAATCCTTTCATGATTTTAGATATGATTCTATGCACTTGTTGAATACCTTGTCTGTTATTACATCATAACTTGGAGCTTTATTTTATTTTTTTGTCAATAGTAAAATTTATAGGGTTAATTTTAAATGGTTCTATTGGTAATTCGAGTTGTTCGGCAGCTGAAATGTCTGTTTGTTGAATATCAAATCCTTCATCTTCTTACTCATGATGTTGAAAAACTACCATGAGATTATTTGCCAATAGTTTTGACTTTTGCTGATACATTTTTAGGCAAGATATATCTACCATAGAGGCCTTTTAGGATTGTTTTAATTTTCTTGTCGCCCTCCAGAGAGAATAGTCGATATTTTATGTGGGAGATTAATTTTTATTTTCAGTAAGTAATTGTGTCTACTTCATTGCAAAGTTAATAAATTTAATTTTGTGCTAGGGTCATCGTGTAGTTTGCCATGGCTTTCGTAATTTTCATTAATTGGCTTTTCCATGGCTTTCATTAATTGTTTGCTTTATAATTTGCGGATTCAAGTTTATTGTATATTTTTCTTTCGGATGAGTCGTTGGGTCCTAAACTATCTGTTGTATGATAGAATTGAAATATTATACTGCTGTGATAATATCTTTAGGAATTAATAAATGTATTTTCAAATTTAATTTTTTATTTATAAAAAACCTGAAGCTGTTCGAATCTACTGATTTGGGGCTTTCTTCTTCTTGACTAATTGCGGATGGAATGTTGGCATCAGATAATTTATATGGCACTCAAATATTGAACAGAAAATTCCCAAATCCTTTACTATTTTTGCGTGCGGAACATCTAATGCTGTAGCAAACTTAAGTAATTATTGGAATATATATTTATTCATGGCATCACACTGGTTTTTGAATAAGCTTCGGTTTCCAATATTTTTATTAAAGTAGTTTTACCATGTATACAGATATCTCTTTATGGACCTCTACAGTACATTTTAATTTTTTCAAATAATAAACAAAAAATATAGCGATAATGAACCGTACTTCGTTCCATTTTCGAAATTACTAGAGTATTTGCATTTTTCAGATACTTTACAAACAGTTATTCACTGTTTAAAAAATATACCTGGGGGTTTAAAAAAAAATATCTCCAGTCCTGATTTTTTTCCTCGCAAAAGCCATGGACTAGAGCTAGTGGTAATCCAACGAAACCAGGTTGGGGCTGTATGCTGGGTGAGGGAGAAGTTCAAAATCCAATTCGTTCAATTTTAAGGTCGTCAGATGTGAAGTGTGCTGTCTTGCGTTGTCTTACTGCAGAAGGACTTTTTTATGGTTGACCTAAGCTGAATATTTTTCGGCCTGAACAGCATGTACTTTCTCAAGTTGAGTTGAGTAGAGTTCTCTATTTATCGCGCTACCATCAGGAACCAACTCAACGTGAATTATTTTTTCAAAATTTTACCAAACTCCCAGCAGGATCTTTTTGACAAACCTATCTCGTCTTGGTACCAAAAGAGCTGATTGTTTTGGGCATAACCCACTGCTTTAAGTCATTAGGATTGTTTAAATATACCCACTTTTCATAGATGTAATAATCCGGTTGACGAATTTAGAATCAGTAAGGTTTTTCTGGGGAGTTTTACCCACTTCAAACCGAAGCGTGGCTTAGTGCATTGATAACTCACGAGGAATGCTTCTAAAGCTCTTTGGCACCATTCTTTTGCCTCGCAAAATCCTGGTAATGGTAGTGTAATACTCTTAATTCACCTGAAAGTTTTAATACACTCACCTTTCCCCTCTACTTCGCAAATCGCATGAGTAGCGTCAGTCACTTTGAAGCCTTTTTTAAAGTAATGTTTTAAAATTACCTTAATTTCGGGATTTCGCTCATTTGTTATTTGTCATGTTATTTCGCTCATTTTAATGTTTTTGTAAAAAACCGTCAGCTGAATATTTCGCAGTGGAATCATTCTAACGCTGAAGAGGGATTGTTTATTTGTCGGTGCAGGAAAGTGAAATCGGATTAAAACTCTAAGGACTGAAGTATATTCCTTATTTTGTAAATAAAGGAAAACTACGCAAAAACTTGTTACACCCGCATATAGTATGACTCAAAACTGATGTTAACCAAATGTTGTTAACCACTATAACATTGCAAATATAGCGTTAAAATATATAAAGTTGCACAATATGTATATAAATATAAAATTAAATTAAACATTCGTCAGATGAGTCAGTTTTAGTGACGAGCAGCTTTTCGTGCCAGCTTCGTGACGCAAAACATTAAATAGTATCATTTGATTTGGCATATTAAAAAAAATTTGATTTTATTTGATTTGACAGAGTTGATTTATACATCGGTCCTGCTAATTCTTCCAAGTTGTCTGATTGATTCCAAAAATTTTTCCGATCTCTCGAGCTGTTCTATGCTGATCACTTTCAATTAGCGCCAATATTTTGTTGCAGTCTTGTCAACCATCTAAAACTTGAACATGAAATCATTAACAGAACTTTTACCGTACACAATATTATTTTATTTTACATCTGCGAAATTTTCTTGGCTTTTCGACAACAAAAACATAAAATATCAAAAATACTATTTATGCTTAACAAAATTTGATAAATTTGAAATATTTCCACAGTACTTTGTCAAATAACATCGACTTTTTATACGTGTTAAGTATATATAATTTTTGTTTTGCAATGCAGTGCCAAAACGCGACGAACTTTTGCATCACATATATATATATATATATATATATATATATATATATATATATATATATATATATATATATATATATATATATATATATATATATATATATATAGTAATCTTACAATAATTATTAATATAAAAGTTGCAAAATTAATAAGTTATTAACAGTTACGAAATTTGAAAACAGACTTGACTTTTTGATATTCTCGACCACTGCGAAGTAGAACTCGCAAAGAGAAGTCAAATTTAATCAAATCATTTATATAATAGTTGCAGAATAGCAAAAACAAAAATTTTACATGTTACAAAAATTGTTCAAAATTTTCACCATTTGTTCTGTTAGCACAAAATCTTGCTCGGCGTACCCATGCGTCACTATACGCATCAAAAATAAAAACCCAGTGTCCACGAATAACATCACAAGCATTTTCCATGAGCTTTTATAACTCTTTCACAGTATTTACTTCTCCATCGTAATAAACTAACTTTTTTAAATAGCCTCACAGACAAAAATCGCATGGCGTTAAATTCGGGAAGCGTGCAGGCCAAGAAATGAGTCCGTTGTGCCATATCTATCTGTTGGGAAATTCATTATTTAAATATTCGTGAACATCTCGTCTAAAATGTAGTGGAGCTCCATCATGTAGAAACCACATATTCTGTCATAACATTTAAAGGAACATCTTGTAATAATTGTGGTGGACTGTCTTGACGAAAGTCTAAATAATTTTCACCTGTCAGTCGACCTGAAAGAAACAAAGGCCCAATAACCATGCCATTTACTATGCCAGCCCAAACATTTACTGAAAATCTGTGCTGAAAATGGGGTCTTTTCACAGCATGTGGATTTTCTATTGCCCAAACAGGGTTGTTGTGGAAATTATTTACTCGATTTCTTGTAAATGTGACCTTGTTAGTAGCCAAAATAAATTTGATAAAATTTTAATTTCTGTTGTACTGATGGAAAAGTCACTGACAAAATTTAACTGTTCTAGGATAATCTTCGGGTTGTACCCGTTGATAATGATAGGGATAAAAGTGTTCTTATCATATAGTCTTCCACACTTTACTATGACCACCTTTAACTTGACCTGCTATAGACCTAGTGCTCGTTGTTGGCTCAATATCTACCATTTCGCGTGGAGGAGGTGTTCCACCGCGACCTCCTCGTTGTGCTTTTAAGTACCCTGTGCCGCCAAGTCTTGTAAGTAAATTTACAAACATCTGCGGAGCCGGATGATTTCTTAAAGGAATGTTGGCACTCCTCGTAAGTTAATATTATGTTTTAGTTAAGTATAGTTAGTATTAAGTTTTCATAAACCTGTAATATTTTAATCGCAGAAAGAACCCAAAAATTAACGACGCACTATTAAGGAATTATTACCACTGGTTAAATTGAACATCGAACTCAAAAGAAATATTGTACAAGAATAGACGAATAAGAATAAGAATAAGATTATCGTACAAAAACTAGTTATAGTCAGTATCAGCAGTAAACAAAAACTTTATGTGTTTATAAGGCAGTGGTCGAGAATATCATAAAGTCAGGTCTGTTTTCAAATTTTGTAAGTGTTAATAACTTCTTCATTTTGCAACTTTTATATAAATGATTTGTGACAAAATTACTTATTTTTACGAGTTCTACAACCTGTTAAAATAAATTACACATCTTTGAAAACACCCTATATATATATATATATATATATATATATATATATATATATATATATATATATATATATATATATATATATATATATATATATATATATATCTATATATATATATATTATAATCCGAGTTAATACTTAAATACATGTAATAAGTTTTCTAAATGTTATTGTATCATATTGTATCATATCATATATTGTATCATATGTATAAATGTTATTGTATAATGTAGCTATTCGATTAGCAATATTAAGTAAATGGCTTTCATTGCTGCAATAGTATAATACATTGCAGACATACCAATTCATTTGAAAGCACGCAACCCTGTTACAGAATTATGCAAACTTTGAATAGATTCTAGCGCGAATTATAAGGAGGGCGGAATAGTAAGGAGGTGAATACCTAGTTTCCAAATGCGCTAATCCATTTATATGCACTGTACTAGAAACAGAATTTTCTATTTGCACGGTGCTTTTTAATTTGTTCTGTTTAGGCGAATTGCTCCTAGCCGAGCAATAGGACGTATAAATAAAGTAATTCTGTAAAAGTTTTTCTTTAAGTCTTGAAGTAGTGCAGACGCTTGCACTTTTAATCGTATTTCAGCCGAATCTATTCCTTACGTGGGATTTAGAAGTGAATATGGGCTATGAGAAAAATTTTATCCAGATTCACTTCTGTGAACTGACTGTGAACCTTTATATTTTTTTTACGTTCTGAACTATCACATACTTTTATATTTTTATCATTGACTATCTAGTAAAATAAATTAATCGACACATCTTCAAACTATGAAAATCTTAAGTTTGTGCTTAACTTTTAATTCCATGAAACTGACCAATGAACCACTGGCGAGTAGTCTTAAAAGCTTGCTGAAAACTTCTGGTTTTGTTGCGGGCGTAAATACCCAATTAAGAACCTTCGTGACGTTCGACCATCATTGCGTAAATAACAAAACAACCAAAGAAGGCAGGTCAAGATCTGATGTATCCTCACTATGACTTTGAACTCCCTAGAGTCACTTAGTAGACCGTAGCAATTATTTTCATGAACCGGATTTTCTAATGCATACTGAAATTGAGCGAAGAAATTTCAAGCAACTCGTCACTTTCAAGCACTCGTGTGTTATCAACTAGCCATGATACGTGAATGATACGTTCCAGAAAATGGTAGTCATTTTCAACCCGCCCCAAAAATTTGTTTCCCGGAACTATTTTTGCGGAACTATTATCGCGCAGATTTTCTTCTTTCCCAATGTATTGATAAAAATCTAATGAACAGTTTATTAGAGACAAATGTATCTCTTTCTTAATGATTCTGACCATCAACCGATGATCAAAACGCACAAGATTCCGGTTTCTGTGGACATTTATCTTAGTTATTGCAGTTGAAGGTCTTCCGTTACAAGGTTCCTATTCGATCTAGTCTCGTCCTCATGAGAATGCCTTAAACCACCTGAAAACTTGGACCTTTGACAAAACACTGTTTCCATAGGCCCGTTAAGTTTCCGTCGCACTGTGCCAAGTCTAAAACGAAACCTGATACCGCACCGTTGCTCAAAATTGTTGTCATTAATTTTTCGAACAAGCTAAAAAAATCCAGTTCACGAAAAAATTGCTAAGGACGACCTATTGAGTTTATGGAGTTAAAATTAGCATCGAAGACGCATTAGATGTTGCCTCGACTCATCTTCAAAGTAGAAGCCAACAGTGTTGCTAGATCGAACGCTACCTTACTAGTTTTATTACCTTATTTTCACACGTTGTATATCATTCTTTCTATCAACGGAACCAGAAATATTAGAGCATTTGGTAACGATATTCTTTCAATAGAGAGAGCCAAAGATTTTGCTTCCATCTGTTCCATCTGTTAAAATATGTATCAAACGTATAAAACGAATTGAATTCATGATTCTACTAGGCTAATTGAAAAGTTCGCCGAGCGGAAATGATAAAACAAGTTTATAGTTGAAAAACAACTTTATTTTTTCTTATATTCTCTCTTAAGCTCAATACATTTTTTCCAGCGATTCTCCAATTCCTTTATTTAATCTTTGAAGTGATTTTCTGGAAGTCCTTAGTCATGTACGACGGCTATAACTTCTTCATTTGAAAAAAAAACGCTTGTAACGTAGAAATTTTTGAGGTTTGGGGACAGATGAAAGTCAGATGGGGCCAAATCTGGTGAATATGGTAAATGCTCCAACAATTCGTAGTGTAACGAAAACGTAACGTAACCTAGGTCTGTTCTCACGAATTTTTACGTCAAATTGATCCAAACGGTTTGAATAATGCTGTCCTGTTACTGTTTTAGCGGTTTGAAGGTAATCAATTAACAATTAACAAATGCTTTTTGCATTCCAAAAAATTGATGCCATGACCTTTTTGATCGATTGGCTCGATTTGACCACTTTGACCACTTTGGCTGCTTCGGAGCTGAACAACCGGGCTCAGTCCACTCTGCGGTTTGTTGTCGCAGTTCAGGATCATAGTGGTAAACCAAAGTCTCATCCATAGTTACAAAACGACGTTTAAAATATATTTTATTCTTTTGAAAAAGATCCAAATGTTGGTTAGAAAGTTTTACTCGAATGCGTTTTTGATCAGAACTTAACAAATAGAGCACGTATATTACACCTAGCTTTCGCAAGCCCAATTCATTTTTAAAAATATGAAACATCTATTCAGTTGAGATATCCATGACCTTAGCAATTTTACTAAAAGTCAATTGTCTGTCATCCATATCCATATCACATATAGAATTAATTATTTGTTCAGTAGTTGAACTTATTGGACGTCCAGAACGAGGATCATCATTCAGGCTTGTACGACCACGTTGAAACTCACCTGCCCTCTTACAAACCATTGTTTTTGAAGGAGCAGACTCCATTACCATTTCACTATGAATTTCCTTTGCCTTTAAACCTTTTTTACAAAGAATTTAATCACTGCATGGTTTTCAAAATTTTTCATTTAAAAAAATAAGATTGATACGTTTACTTTAAGCTGCTGTTTTTATACGAATGAATTGACAGATCGACTTGAAACTTCACATATGTTCATATGAAGGATGAAACTTGAAAATGTAGTAGATTATATGTACTGCTATATAGGTGTCTCTCCGCGAACTTTTCCATTAGCCTAGTATTTAGTTTAGTTGCCATAGGATTATTTTCTTTATATATATTGAAATATTTACTGAAGTAAATTATTTGTGTAATGTTTGATTTTTTAAATTTATTTGCAGCTACAATATAAAGAGCTAAATAATGTTACATGTCGCTAATAATATGAATCAGACGAATTTCAAATCCCGGACAATTTTATTGGGTTGTTCGGAAAGCTCGTAAGGATTTTCCATTAGTTGCCCTTTTAAGGCTTGTAAATAAAAATCTGTGTTAGATTAGATATGTTTATTTACATATTAGTAATTTCTGTGGTATTTACAATGTTTACTTTTGATTTGATTTGCCTTCATTTAGTCAAATTGATTCAAATTGAAAGTATCGATCGATAAGATGTATGAAGATTGTGTCGAATTTGCATTTAATCTACATTATGCTTTTTTTAGTCAAGAACGCTTTCTAAATAAAAATAAGATTTGTGGCGTTTACAAAGAGGGTTTTGTTGGTGCAAAAGTTATTTGATCGGCTCAAGGGTGGAGATTTTGATCTGGAAGACCGACATCGCTCTGATCGTTCATCAAATACTGATGTTGATGAAATAAAAGCCATAATCATCGAAGATCCTCGCACCACACTCCATGATGTAGCAGATAAGTTAAATATTGGCAATAAACCGTTTTTGGCTTTCATTTCTGGAGTGGATGGTAACTGGTGATGGAAAGTGGATTGTGTACATCATGCAAAGAAAAAGATCATGTGCGTTAGCAGGGCCAGAGGATTTAGGTACTGAAAGACGGCTTTCATTTAAAAAATATTATGCTTTGCATATGGTGGAACTGACAGGGACTCATTCACTTTGAGCTTCTTCCACGCAACTAAAAAAAAGGCATTAGGGACTTGGCACTACGTTAGCAAAAAGTTGTAAATAATAATGGTAATTATATTATAGACCAAACATAGATGTTCTTTCCTTTAAAAGCATTCCTAGGAATTTTCCCGACAACCTGTTATTAAAACTCATAAATATTTACAAAAACTATTTGGGTTTCTCGTTCTCATAAAAAAAATCCTACCAAATTTTCGGTCAACCTGATATTAAATGAAAGCAAAGTATTAATATTCATTCTGTCAAAAAATTACCGGGAACTGATCATTTGAAAAGCCCGTTTAAAGGGATTTGTTAAAATTCTTTCTATCGCTAAGTTGGCATCATGACGTCATCTGTCATTTAGTTTGATTTTGTCAGTTCATCTCAAGTGTGTTTTGCGATTTTTACAGTGGATACAAACATTGAACAAAGAATTGCAGAAGGCTTACGGTGAATCGACTTTATCAAAAACACACCCATATGAGTGGTACAGTGCATTCAAATGCGGTCGAGATGTGGTGGAAGATTTGCCTCGCTCTGGTCAGCCATCAACGCCTTCAACTGAAGTTACCATCACTAAAGTGAAGGAAATAGTGAATGAAAATCGTCATTTAAATTTGAGAGAGATAGCCGCTGATCTTTCTCTGTCTCACGAAACAATTCGTACCATTTTAAGCGATTGTTTGGGCATGAAACGCGTTGCCGCCGACTAGAGCCGAAAGACCTGAATTGTCAGAAATTCAATCGCGTAAAGGTCGCTGAAGACGTGCTAAAACTAGTCAATTTTAATATATAAACCATTCAACAAGCTTCGGAATGGCGCCTTCCAACTGAGCCGAAATCGAAAAAACCAAGTCAAAGTTGATCAAAAGTTAAAGTGAAGTTGGCTGTTTTCTTTGATTATCGCAGTGTTGTGCACTCGAAATTCTTACCTGAAGGTCAGACAATAAATAAAAAATATCATCTGATCGTTATGTGGCATTTGAGAGAGCAAATTCGTCAAAAACGCCAGATTTGTGGAAAGAAAGTTCTTGGATTTTGCATCACGACAACGCATCATCTCACAAGGCTACCATTGTAAACAAATTTCTGCCCAAAAACTCAACAGACATTATCGAACCCCCACCGTATTTACCTGATATGGCTTCGGCTGAGTTTCTCATTCCAAAATGCAATATACCACTTCGAGTCACCCGTTTTCAGTCGATAGAAGACATAACTTAGACATATTTTACATACACATAACATAACATGACATATTTACATTTACATAACATGACATATTTTATTTTAACGCGGAATCTATTCTTTAACAGAAGGATGGAAAAAAGTAATAGCTAATGATGGCCAATACTTTGATTATTAAGGTAATTTATTACCTTAGTAATTTATTACCTCAAGTTCTGCGAAAATATCGACATTATCAACCGAAACACTGATGAATTATATGAAATTTTGTAATTGACTACAGAAACGTAAGCTCAACATATTTAACGTATACTAAAATTATATGATAAATATACCAAAACGTATATGATAACAATTGGAATAATGAAAGCAAGGAAAATTTGTAGGAATCCAATAAAACTTTAATTATTTTAAAAGTCTTTCTTTTACATTGAAGCGAACATTTCATATATATTTTTTTCTATTTATACAGAGTGGGGTAAGTGTCACGCTACCATTTTAATTATTTATAACAAATAAACAAGACAGCATTTTTTTATATCTTTATTTCGTCTTTAAATTTTGTGTTAATTCTTTTTTAACAGTTATGACAATCAAATGTGAACCATTAACAGCAATGCGACTTTGTGACTTTTTTAACGCATTTTAGAAAACTTTTCTCAATATATCTTTCGTTAACATAGTCTTGGATTGCTGTATTCCCATAAAAAATAATGCCATCGCTTTTTATTAAAAATATCAAATTGATGGAAGGGGCTTATGATGCCATTACAATATATTAATCGCTTATTATTGTTTGTAGGCAACAGGTTTTAAACAATTTGAATCTTACAGGGAAACATGTGCGAGTCACTTCTCAGAATTCGGCATAAACTGCCATAGAAAAAATCGCAATTGTGTCACCACGTCGTCGAATCGACGTGTTTGGAGACTCCTGCACGCTTAGGTTTTTAAAAAACAAACTAGTAGCTTTTTAATGTTTCAGATATTTTCGACTAAATTCACATTAAATTTCAATATTGAATTATTCCTTTAATGTAAATTACACCAATTTCGCGTTTTTTTAGTGTGTATTTATTCATAATAAAATTTGTACGTGTGCACTACACACTACACAACAGCTAAACCCAAACGGTCACAAATATAACGAAAAAAAATAATGGCGCCAAAACAATATGATAGCGTGACACTTGCCCCACCCAGTATTAACAATTGAAATATTTTTGCATTATTGCTACTGATCTTATAGCAAGGAAAACTGGTAGAATTGTAAATATCATTTAATAGTATGCTGGTAGTGGGAACATAATTAATGAGAGAAATATTAATTGAGAATTAACTAGATGAAATCCACGAAACTGAATAAGTGGGTGAATTGTTTGTTGTTTATAGGAAAGTTTATTACCGTCAACATCAATTTAGCAAGAATACATAGTTTCAAGTAATGAAGACAAAAAAACAGCGTACCAACGCGTTATGTCTTCTCTGTCATTTAAATTGTAGGTTATCTGATCAATACCTACAACTGCATCATACAACATTTAGCTAACTGGTCTCTTCTAAATTATATAAAATAATAGTAATTCATTTAATAGAGATGAATACATAATCTATTATTTTCTAGTTATCTTCAGAAATAATTGTTTTTTTTTTTTAATTTGTCACGTCAACGCTCTAGGCGTTATTTAGTGACTTACCAACACCGACAAACACATACAAATACGCACACAAACATCCATGCCCGCACTAGGATTCGAACCCGGGACCATTGGATTGCCAGGCAGGCGACTAACCCACCAGACCATCGCGGTCGGCAGAAATAATTGTAGTTGCTGTTTTAATCCAATGAATTTCAAATAAAAAAAAGACGTTACTGCTATAAGAGAGCTTTTTCTTCTATTTGGCCATTATCAAAGTATTGGAAAAATAAAATGTATGAGAAATGGTTTATAAAAATAGATGATTTGTACTGAATTGCTGTGCTTCAATGTTATATACAACCTAAAAAGAAATTAGGTATATCTTAAAATGCTCTTATTCGCTTTTGTTTAATTCAAGATGAGTCAGTGAGTGAATGAGTTGTGAAGAATGAGCCAATGAATTGTGTCTCTAAAATATCAATTAAGTATTGAGCAACATGACTTTATGCAGCAATTTATCATGCATGAATAAAAAACAAAATATAAATTATTAGAAAGTTTCTTCAGTAATGTCTAACTCAAATTATAACAAAATATAAGAGTTTGGTGATTGGCACATTGTAAGGTGTATACGCATATTCTTCCATCATCGCCAACCAATTCTGATTATCATTGTTTATTTTGTTCATACAGCAAAAGTTCATTTCCCACCATATTAGAGTAAGTCGGCAAATTGTAATCTGTATACGCATATTCTTCCATTCGATTTAGCGTTTTTGTTATATGTGTTTTAAATAGTTTGGGGATACTGACTAGTCATTGCACGTTTTTCCAGTGCGAAATCTTCTTCTTCTTGGCTTCTATATTCAAATTCTTGAAGACCTTGGAAAAACCTTCCATAGAGGCTCCCTGAAAGCACTGGTCATCAATACTGGTTAACTTGTAGTTTGATTAATACAAATTATTTGCATTGTCAACGAAATTGATCCTTTTTTTTAAGTGGATGGTTACGGGTCATGAAAAATGGATTATGTTTAACAACCTTAAGCGTAACATATCATCGTATTAGAGCTGAGTCAGTTTACATCCGAAAAAGGTTATGTTATGCATTCAATTGGACTGGAAGGGACTCGTTATTTTGAGCTATTATTTAAAAACCCATAATATTAGTTCGGAGAAATACTGTTCATAGCACCGTGAATTTATAGCGAGCCTAAATTAGCCAATAGAAAGGACATTGCGTTTCACTGAGATAATCGTAGACCACACATGTCCTTGGTCACCCGACACAAACATATGTATCTCGACTGGAATGTTTTCATCCAGCTACCGTACTCTCCAGAACCTGCACCCTATGATTGTAATTTGGTTAAATCGCTTCAAAGCAGCTTACATGGTAAAAATGTATTTCCTTGGAGGACTTGAAAAATCAAATGGATCAGTTCTTTAGGCAGAAATCTCAGAACATCTATAAGCGCGGGATTGTGCAGTTGCCGGAGCGATGGAGAAAATTTGTCGAACAGACCGACGCTTACTATATTATTATCTTAAATGAAATTTTTGGTAAATATTTTTTTTTCAAAAAAATGGGGCAAAGTTTTGCATGTTTAAGTAACGAGAAAAATGTATAAAATAGAAAAAAAATTATAGATCATAAAAATATTTGCATGTTGTCAAAATACCAAGCAAATACAAATTATATCTAACAATTGTATATTTTTTGATGTTGTTATGAGGAATTCTTATTGCTAGGCTATGTTCTGATATTAAATAGTTAAAATATGCCTAATTTTGTATGATGGCGTACTTTTTGATTCAATTTGGTTTAATCTGGTACAATCCAACAACCGATGTCAAATTTCTCCCACTTGGCAAAAGCCTATGAGATATCTCGGAAATTAACTTCTTAACTTAAATTAACTCGGAATAACTTGTTGGCATCTGTTCTATAACTATTACAAATCATTATTATTCAACATTGTAAATTGAACATTTTCTTTTGGAATAGACTAGAATGAAGTTTCATTGCATACTACGCTAAATCTTTTTAGCAAGTTAAAATGTTCCATGGTCACAAAGCTGTTAGCTTTATTATTAAAGATAGAAATTTGATATCAAAGGCCATTCTAATTTTGCACAGGTAAAATATTAATGTATGGTAATATAATATGGATATCGAGACTCTATTTTGAATTTAAAATATTCTTGAAGGAATATAACTTCAAATTACCAATTTCCTTTGTAATGTCTAAACATTTACCAGTTAATTTATTTTTAAAGTTGTATATACTGGATGAAAATGATTATACATTTCAATATTTAAGTTGAATGCTCTCCCAAAAATCGTTTTGCCGCCTTTTTATTCATATCTTTGATTTTAGCCTGAAGAAATATGATAAGTTATCTTCTTCCGACTCCGTATTGCAATTCCTCAACAATTCATTTCCCTCCAATATATATATATATATATATATATATATATATATATATATATATATATATATATATATATATATATATATATATATATATATATATATATATATATATATATATATATATATATATATATATATATATATATATATAGATAGTTAGAGACGGTTCAAAATCTTCCAACAAAATCGGTTGCTCGTTCGTCCATTTCAAAATCCTCCTCTTCAATCACCCTACCTTCACTCAAAAATAATTTATTTTATTATCATTTTATATTAGTATTTTTTTCAGCCGAGTTCTTTACCCTATTAGGGTCCTTAATTACATCATTTCTTGACCCCCTCGTCTTGTCAATAACCTCTTTAGCTTGATAAAATATACCTACCATCACTCTCTCCAGTCCTTTGTTTATAACCTTTTCTCTTCCATACATGATCTTGTCTCTTCTATCTGGTTTCTCTAGGCCCCGAGCCAATTAGGGCATTGATTCAATTTTAAAGATTGGATGATTCGGACATGTATGAGGGTTCTAATAAGCTCTGGCTCATTTTACCTCTCTTCTATCAGGGCCTACCTGTCTCCTCATTTTCCAAAATTTAAAGAGGGAGATGGGTACAACCAGATCCCTGATCGGTCTTCAGGGATCACCTAGAATCACTATTACAAACATACACAGGAACAGCTATTAATATATCTCCCCTTCACCTTATGCGCTACCTACAACCCGTCTCTTTCAGTAAAGAACATTATTGCCAATTATGTTCAGTTCTCTCACCTTAGGCTTGGACTCGAAATCCCTTCTTTCTTTTATGAGATTTTATTAATTGACAATACCTCCCTATTATTCACATTTGCTTGCTCACGCTTTTGGGTTAAATCTAATCCTTATTACATTGCTTTATTTCTAATTTATTTCAATCGAATCCTCTAGTCTATAACTGTCATATGATATGATATGTGATCTGTTATTATTGTTTTATCCCATCCATTTTACATATATTTTTATGGATTTGCTGCGCTTAACATGCGTCCTCTGTACAGATACGATTGTCTTTGTCTCCGATTATCTCAAATGACGTGATTTACTTTCACTTTGTCATTGTCACCTACTTCATTCAAGTCACTAAATAGCCTTAGTAGTCGATGCGACTTTAATCCCGAAGGAAGTTTAAATTCAGCCTGTTATGAAATCGAAATACTGCAGATCATCATCAGGATGTATCTCTAAGTTCGTCCTAATTTCAACTTTCAGTTAAATAATGCCAGGCCGAATACAGCTCGTCAACTAGGGTTTAGAATAATTCTGGATAGTGATACTGGACTATCTAGTGAGATCTTCAGATTCATCGCCTGTAGAACACGTATAGGTCGTACATTGGTCGTACTCTTAAATGATTGCCCCGGCCACCAGCAACTTTAATGCTAGGATATCTTGCCAGAAGTAGCCTAATTCGGTTCATGCCTTGCAGAGTTATATAATATTAAAAGAACCGTGGCATTTTTTTAAATAATACTTTCATAGTGTACACAAATACACCAACATTAATTCTATAAATTTCGTATGTTTTATGTTTTTCATATATACGAAGTGTGTAAATAAAGTAATGGAACTATTTTTTCTAATTACTTTGATACTCGATTGAAATATCAATTCCACATTGTTTCTTTCAGAGTAGTTATGTTGTGAAGAGACGCAGCATTGGAGACGGTTTGTCCACTCTTCACAACAGTGCTGGAACTCAAATAATGGAATCACCGTCAGCTGATCTGTTAAGGTGTTTTCAATGGTCATCAATGTCACAAAATTGTGTCCTATGAGGTGACTTTTCAATTTTGGGATAATGAAAAAATCACAAGGACCCAAGTCTGCCGAATAAGGGACCTGCGAGGCTACATAGTCTCGTGACTTGCCAATACCCGTAAATTGAAGCCGCTGTGTGGCAAGGAACATTATCGTGCTACAGCACCCAGGTGTTGATGTTCGGACTTAAAGAAAGACTCTTTTTCGAATTCTTTCAAGAAGTTTTCGGTAAAAATTCTGATTTAAGTTCATCTTCAATCGGCCTTCTCAGAGTGCCCGTTTAAGTTTTTCAAAATTTTCCTTCGCACGGTGCCCAAGTCTGAAACAAAACTTGATAGCGCACCTTTGCTCGAAATTTGTTACTTATTTTCAGAACGCTTTAGAAAAATCCTGTTTAAATGAAAAGAATTGCTTCGGAGAACTATATAAGATCCTACTGTAGACGCATCAGATGTTGGTCTTTCTCACCTCCAAAGGGACAAGGTCAACAATGTTGCCAAATCGAACTCTACGCCACCAGTTGAAACGTCGTGACCATTCACAGAACGAATGGATTGATACCCGAAATGATTTACGAACATTATTCTACCATACACATAAATATATATATATATATATATATATATATATATATATATATATATATATATATATATATATATATATATATATATATATATATATATATATATATATATATATATATATATATATATATATATATATATATATATATATATATATATATAGCAGAGAGCTATGAAAAATTTCTATTAAATTACTAATATTTATTTATTTCATTCAGAAGCAGATATAAGAATATTATGGTCATGGTATGAGACTGTACTGGGTATAAATAGATTACTAAAATATTTCAATGTTGTCAACATGCCAACTATGCTCTCACTGAATTATTTCACTTGTTATTAATTAATTTAAGTCCAAAGATATGTATTATACATACACATTTCAAAGATTATGTACCAGCATTTTTGAAAAACAGATAAATAATTGGCGGGTGTGTTCATATACACACACACACACATATATATATATATATATATATATATATATATATATATATATATATATATATATATATATATATATATATATTTATATATATTTATATATATTTATATATATTTATATATATAAATATATATTTATATATATATTTATATATATTTATATTTATATATATTTATATATATTTATATTATATATATATATATATATATATATATATATATATATATATATATATATATATATATATATATATATACATTCAGTTCAACATTGTAGTTAATCAATAGTTCAACGCATATGCAAAAAATATAGGTATTAAACTGCTCTTGGAAGATGATACTATAAACCTTTTGTAGTAGTTATGTGTAACGATTATGTTGTAGTATGTTATGTATATTATGTATAGTATGTTATGTATGTTATGTTGTGTAGATTGTAACGATTATGATGTGGGTTGGCAATTTAGTGTGATTTTTTACATTTTACATTTATTTGGTTATAACCTTAGCGAATGACCTTGATATCTAGGCGTTCTTGAGTCTAGATATCTCTAGTCCCTTGTAATACATTATCATCTTAATGATCTTTATCTTTTTATGGCGATATTCTCTTGAAATTTGAGACATGTTGCTCGCTGAAAATATTAAGCACTACAATCAGAAAAGCACGGAATAACACCTCCGACTTTAGATGCTTCAGTTTTCCACTTGATGGACAAATAGGAGTTTAATCGAAATATATGGGACATGGGCAAACCTCTGGCATCTGAAGCGTCGAAGAAAATTCGGAAATTGAACCAGTACTAACAGGAAACCTTCTTTGACTCTTTGAAGGATAATGTGAACCTTAAAAGTACATATCATGCTAGCAGTAGGAATCTAAATACGACCTTTTTCTTCATATAGCGGTTCGATTGCTAGAACTTCTTGATCGTGATGGCCTTTAATGAGTTCGTCATTACTGTGTAGATCAAAGTTTCAAATTGCTCGGTGCCAGGCCATTGTGCCATTTTGTTTTTGGAACCTTTGGTGTTAAATAACTACATTTTTAACGACTTTTTTGCTTAAATCAAATATCATCTAGTTCATTCGACATGCGTGTCACTAAGTTACCGTAATCAGGAGATCACGGCTTGCTTTAATTAATGCTAACCTGGCAAAGGCGTGTCGAGTAAAATAATTTGGTTTAAGTGAAAAATGTATTATAAAAGTAGAAACCAGATAACCCAGCTGAAATAGCTGAAACACAATTTAAGCCAACCATTCCATTTACAGTAGATCAAGTAAACTAAATTTACACAAAAAACTTCATATTTTCTGAAATGACACTTATTCCTGATATATCAGTACCAAAGATTTTCAAAAACCAAGGAAAATTCATCCACAATCCAGGTAACAATTGATCGTTTCTTCAGCTGCCCCCTAAATGGCAACAAGTGTATGCCGAGGCTGGTTTCTGGCCTTAAGCCGTCATCAGTCGGGCTCGAGCTGAACATTCGGAAAGTTGCTGAAGATATAACCAAGGGGACGAACATATACATCGGCCTTGTCAGATGTAGGTTGCAATAGAATGCAGATCACGCCATTCTGTAGTGAACGTCCGCTTTTTTTTCATGTTTAAATTTCAACATTCATGTTTATCAATATATTTAGTCGGTTAGCAAATTTTAAGTTAGAGATATATGAACCACTAAAGATATTTAGCAACCCGACCTACCTGTAGCTTAACGTACTCTCCGAACCATGGTCATCAGCTGTCCAACCCCGAGTCAGCAGTATCCATGGTATATCAACCCTTTATTGCTCTCATCACTGAAGAAACACAAAGCACATTCACACCGGTAAGCTAGAGTTTAACTTACACTGTTACAGCATTAATACCACTGTACAAGCGGCTTAGCTACCGCATATGATTATACTATTAATTCATTATTTATGTTAATCAAAAAGTAAAAATTAGCTAAAATGATATTCTCCTTCTTTTCCTCTTCAACCTCCCGTCGTTCATCGCTAGATGTATGGTGCCACTGCTTTCCTGCTAACTTTCTTACGCTATCTTCTTCCCTCTCTAAGTATCGAGTCAATTGCCCTCCTCATCCATATATCAACTGTTATTATATGTCCGGCCCAGCTCCACTTTTAATTGCTTATGTGTTCAATTATGTCTTATACCATTTGGTTGCATATTTTCTCCTAGTTTTATTCGTAGCATTTATCTCTTCATGACTGTTTAGGTTCGTTTTATTTTTTATATTTTCTGTGCAAAACTGGCTGTTTCAATTTTAGAATTTATCGTATTTATAATATTTACTCTTGTAATGTTTTTGAGCATAGTATGTGGGACAGTTTTCTGAAAACTACCCATTCCTATGTGAGTCCTAGAAAAATGCCTGCTCTGTTGCTAATTTAGCTAGAAGTTATATCCTAGATAAATGTATGAATCTATCGTTTCTGTGTTTGAACCGTTAATTATTATGGAATCTAAAATTTGTGAGGTGAGTATTTGTGTCTTGTTGCTCTTAATTTTTAGACCTACTCTTTGGAATCTGGTTTATTAGATTCATTTAATTTTAGCTGGTATATTATTAGTATATGTCAGGTAGTTATTATATATGTCATCCATTGATACCCAATTCTTAGCAATTTGGGTTTTTGAAAATAGCTTCCAGTGCAACATTTTGGGCGATTTACAGTCCCCTTAACTAAAAATGTGGCACTACCATTGATATCTTCGACCAGTCTAATATATAACGTATCTATTCAGCATAATTCATTGTTCATAGTACAGCAGATAATCTAGAAATGCGAGAAATAGATGAATATTATATTCGTTATATTTTTCGATGATAATCTTAATATAGTAAAATAGGCTTTACTGATATATAAAAGGCTCTTTCCAATACTGTTCGTTATTCTTCAAGTCAATAAATTATGTACAGTTGTATTGGTCTCTTAAGTTTTTTTGGTTTGGTTAAGTTCATTTGGTTTGTTTTGTTGCAAAAAGAAGACAACTTAAGCATTATTTTCCTTTAATGTTAGTTAAAATTACTTCTTTCAGATCTTAATGTTCTTATTATGAAAATACTTACACATTTTTAATCAAATCTTTTACATCATATGACCTTCTAAAAGTTACCGTCACGTTGAGAATTACATATTTAATTTTTTTATTAAATTAACTCTTGAAAATGTCCATCACCTCATTCCTCGCGAAAGAAACATCTTTGGTTGATAAATATAAAATATAAACATATTGAACATTTGAATTCCTTTGCTTTTAGCCAGTAGAGCATTCCCAATATTTCTACCTGCACTGTATGAAAATTCACCGGGTAAGAGTGCGTGTATCCTTTATACATGATAAGGATAAAGTAATTGCTCGTTTAGTGATTTATGTAGCTGGAAAACTTCAAGTACTTCTGGTAGATTGCTCAAGACAAGGGTCCAAGATTTTGGACCCTTGTTGTAAAGAACTTTTTTCTTTAAAATAGTGTAAAGAATCGTTGGATCAATTTACGAAAGTAGTTTCTCTTACACCCTTTATGATAGATTTCAAGCCTGTGGGTCTAGAGTTGAGGTTACCGAGTTCAGATATCACTTTCTTGTGTATTATGATTATTGGGTAATTAAACCAATCATTACGTACTTTTCCTTGTTTGGTACATTTACTAATAAGCTGTACCAGCTCTTCCAATAATATTTATAAAGGGTTTTCCAGACTGCCCGAATTTTAAAATGGGGCACAGTGACATAATAAGTACAAATTATAATCCGGTTATTTTTATTTAATTTTAAAGAATAGATAATGGCATTATATTGTGTAAATATTGTCGCTTAAATGTCCCCCTCGGCTTCATCTGGTTGAATGCTTTCTCTGAAGACAGAATTTTCGATTACTTTTTCACACATATCTAATGGTATATTTTCAATGGTGGCCTGAATGTTGCATTTTAGGTCAAGAATTGTTCAGGATATTTCTGTAAAGTAGATATTTAATATAACCGCACAAAAATATCCAAGAGTCTGAGATCGCATGATCTTGGTGGCCAGTTTACACTTCCATTTTGTAAAATAAGGCCACCAGGAAACTTTGCTTAAACCAATCGATTGTCCAGCGAGATGATTGACAAGGTGCACCGTCTTCTGAAAGAAAACTTTGGTTATATCCACATTTATCAGTTCAGGTAAAAGATATTCTGTTAGGATATTCCTATTGTATTTACCATTAACAGAAATATTATTTCCATCGTCGACTTAAGGTCCTATCACTTTTTCAGCCCGAAAACCGCACCAAACAGTGAGTTTATGAGGATGATCAGGTAACTCCTGAGTCACTTGAGGATCACCGGTCCAGATCCGACAGTTATGTTTGTTTCCAAAACTCATCAAATGAGAAGTGCGCTTCGTCGGAAAAAAATCCCAAAGTGGGGGTCGCCTTCCAACTGCTTGAGAGCCCAATTCGTGTATCGTGTATCTCCCCATGGTGAATTGACACAATGCACTGAATACCGCAGTGTATGAGTAACATACTACATTTCATGGAATACTACATTTAAATGACTTCTTAGCCAACGTTGTATCTCTTTTGTTTTCTCTCAGCGTTATTCTGCTTTTGTATCGTTAATCTATTTTGTGCTTGTTTTGTTTTGTAAATTTCATCGTGCTTTACTTCTTATAGTATTTCGATATTTGCCAGCTTCTATCAATATTTAAAATATATGTTTCCATCCTTTGTTTACTATTGCTTTCAATATTTTCATTGATGTGGTTATTAATCTGGTAAAATATTTTCTTTTAATATATTTTATCATTATATAACTTTATATCGCTTCTTATTTCTATTCTTACTACTTTGTTCAGTTTAGGGTACGATAATATTATTATGATTTATTTGATTTTAATTACATGTTTGCACTCTTTATCTTAAACTATACCCTTATCTCCTCATGTTAATTAATAGATTATGCTATTTATGCAGTTGAATAGTTACCCATTTTGATTTGCAAACGGGTTACCCTAACAAGGTAACATTATCATCAATTGTCAACGACGGATCGTTGTAAATATCAATCTTCCACGAATTGCTGTTGCCACGTTGTACTGTTTTACTTTGGCTCTCGAATACGAGAACATTTCAATTGAACTAGATTGCATAGTATGATATTATGGATTCTTTTGAGTTAATATTTTACTTTGTAAGGAAAATTGCACTTCCAACGCTCTTGTTTTAAATGGAATTTTTATTACCAGGAACAAGGATTCGGTGACAGATATATTGGTCGCTAATTAATTCGATGTTATAACTCGCAATTTGTCTTTTACTACCCCTTTTTGGTTTGTTAAAATGAATTTTTTGATCTGATAATAGTTGTCGGCAGGGATATCGTACTTTTGATTCGATTGATTATTGTTCAAGATTTTTGTACTGATTTCAGCTAACAAATTTGTAAGGAATTTTGATGTCGATTTTAGGAGGTGCTATTCGAGAAATAGTTACTGATTACACAGAATACTGACTCAGATCTTCACAAAGATGCACCTTATCCCGTGGTAGACGTTTGACACTTCTAATTTTCAATATACAGGAAACCCGCCAACTGGTTTTCTTAGATTTTTTATGGGTTTCAGTTTAAAGGTACAGTTTTCCTTTGCAGATTTGTAGTGCAGTTTTGTCCCTTGCTTCAAATTTCAATTTTTGGTTTTAGTTTGTGAGTTATAGTGTGATTTAAACCTTTCGATAATAGTTAAGGTTAGTCAAAAATTTTTTTGACGACTCGTAATTCAAATTATTTTTTGGGATTAAGTAATTAATTTGGATTTTATTTCCATGATTTTTTTTTAGTTTTCTTATAAGACACTCTCAGAAGGTCGAGACATGATTGAAGATAAACCTCTTAGCGGAAGGAAACCTTCAGCTGCTTAAGTAGTAAAAATATTCATAGAATCCGCGATCTTGTGCATTCAGATCGTCGTTTGACGGTCGGGAATGATCGGGGAAGAGTTGAATTTGACTCAGATAATGATTTATTAGATTTTGATTAATGGATTGAGAATATCACCTGGAACCTGGGGCCTTGCCAAATATTGTTTCCATAAGCCTGTTGAAGTTTGCAAAACTTTCTCACGGTGCCCAAGTCTGAAACAAAACTTGATAGCGCACTGTCGCTCGATATTGTTGTTACCCATTTTTAGAACGCACTAGAAAAATTCGGTTTACGAAAAGAATTGTGATGTTATGTTTTATTTACTTATAAAAAATAAGAGTAATTAAAATATTTGTATCTTTATCCATTTCGCATTTCATTTCTTAATAAAGCGCAACATATTTGGCCAGAAGTTTTCTAACTTCTTCAGGAGGATATAAGCTACAAAATCAAACAATACATATACAACAAAAAACTTACAATATCTAAAATAAAGTCAAAATATCGAAAATACAAAGTACATAAACAAAACAGAAAACACTCAACACGTAGGGACAGACATTTTGTAAAAAGAACATGTTTTTAAATTCTGAAATTCAAAAATTTTGTCTCAATAAATATATATATATATATATATATATATATATATATATATATATATATATATATATATATATATATATATATATATATATATTTATATATATATATATATATATATATATATATATATATATATATTGAGATACAAAATTTTTGAATTTCAGAATTTAAAAACATCGAAATATCAAAATATCGAAAATACAAAGTACATAAACAAAACAGAAAACACTCAACAGGTAGGGACAGACATTTTGTAAAAAGAACATGTTTTTAAATTCTGAAATTCAAAAATTTTGTCTCTCAATATATATATATATATATATATATATATATATATATATATATATATATATATATATATATATATATATATATATATATATATATATATATTATATATCTCAAAATAACCAGCCCCGAGTCAAGGCAAAAGCGTTTCTATCTTCTATCAAGCGTTTGAGTAGTCAGCGTCTGTTGACCAGTAATACGGATTTAAATTCTGGAACTAATCCCTCCACTCTTAAGCTCTGAACCGTCATGGTTCAAACTTTGAATTCTAAGTACAAGATGAAGAGTTCTCGTAATTACAAAATTACCCCAGGAGGTAAACAATGCTCTGCCAGCATTGGTCGTACAACCGGACTTTTGGATTCTGGGGCCCCCTGGCCAACGTCTCAAACTGAAAACAAAAACTTTCTTTGGCACGATAAATATTAACTCACTCCTGCGCCCAGGAAAACTACACGAATTGGGGCAAACATTGAATCACCAAAAAATCCAAATTTTAGCTCTGCAAGAAACCAGGTTGACAGATGATAACACCTTGGACTTCGGGAACTTCAGACTTTTTAAAAATATACTCAAAAATACACCATATCTCGATGTTACTTTCGCTATCTCAAAAACCATTCTTGGGTTTATAACTAATGTCCTGGCAGTAAATAATTGACTTATGACACTATCCCTCAAGTCTGCTAACAAAAAATATACATTAATCAATGCACACCTCCCAGTTAATGAAGAAAATAAATCTAAGCTCATAAATGGACCAACCATAATGGCAGAAGATTGGTTGAACTATGTTCGCAGTTTAATCTAAAATAATATGAACCCATTTTAAGAAGAAATTATCAAAAATAAAAGATCTGAAGATGCCCAAATAGGTACTGGGGTGAATTTCAAATTGACCAAGTTGCCATTTCATACCCCAGTTTTCGACCGGGAAGATCCTGCCCGGAACAGATCCTGAATCTAAAGTTGATCCTAAGACATAAAAAACTATACAATAAAAATCTCACCTGTACATTTGTGGATTTCAAAAAAGCATATGATTTTATTGTCTGTGAATCTTTATTCCAAATCTTGATAGAACAAGGACTGGATCTGAAAACGCTGGCAATTTTTAAAGCAGCTAACAGAAGGTCAAAAGTTAAATTCATGGGTGACATCTCAGAGCCTTACAAAATTAAAACTGGGGTGAGACAAGGGGATGGACTCTCGCCACTCTTATTTAAGTTTCTTGTAGAAAAAGTAATACAGGAGTGGCGTGTAAAAAAATCGGCTCTGAACATTGACCAGCCTATTTAAATGGGGAGAACCAACATCAAAATAGATTATTTGGCGTTTGCTGATCATCTAGCAATTTTAGCTCAAGATGTATTAATGGCACAAAAATAGATTGAAATCCTAAAAAAAAACAGCAGAAAAGATAGGACTCTAAATTTCCTTTGGAAAAACACAACACTTGACCTGCAACAGACTAAGAACACTATTTCTAAAAACAAAATATGGTAGCATCAGACGATTCTCTCAATTTAAATATTTCGGTGAAATAATCATGGAAAACCGGTTTGAAAAAGCGGCCAATAAGGGTAGATGTAAAAAAATGGAAACTGCATTGAGACTTACACAAAATATTTACAACAAAAAATGCATATCTAAAAACAAAAAACTAATACATTACAACACAGTTATTAAGCCAGAATGTCTATATGGGGCAGAAACGCTCATTTTGAATAGAAAGAGAGATATCGAGGAAATTGAAAAATTGAAGGAAAGAAAAATCATAAGAAAAATCTTAGGCCCCAAACAAATAAATAGCACAACATACCGACTTCGAGAAAACTAAGAAATCAAACAATACACAGATATACACAGCGATATGAGAA
Organism: Cosmopolites sordidus; assembly: GCA_031761425.1. Classification (NCBI taxonomy): domain Eukaryota; kingdom Metazoa; phylum Arthropoda; class Insecta; order Coleoptera; family Curculionidae; genus Cosmopolites; species Cosmopolites sordidus. The sequence continues at coordinate 1,123,665 of JARFXV010001665.1, forward strand.
AAAGAAGACTTAAGTTTTACGGACACATAAAATGGATGAATCCGAATAGGCTAACTAGACAAATAGTTGAATTTTATGAAAATAGGAATAGAACTAAAATAGAAATAATTAAACGAATTGCTGCAATTAAAGAGGACCGAAGATCAGCAAATATTACACAAAGTAAAATTCAGGGCTGAAACTGTTTCAGACACAAATTTAACATTTGGGAGGTTGGCCAGAGAGAAAAATGTAGGAAGACCGGAACAACTTGGTCTGACAAAAGAAAATAAGCTCATAATAAAAGAATGAAATCGGGCGCAAAGGAAGGCTAACAACAACAAACCCCTCTAACTGTACTTTACGTGGTCCACCAGGGTTGGTCCACCGTGGTCCACCATGAATAATAAACATATATATTAATATATTTAACATATTTTTGTTATTAAGTAAATTAAAATTTTAATTTATGAAAATTGAAACTTCTTTTTATCAGTTATGTTAAATTCACTGACTTATTTAATCAGCAAAACTTGAAGGCGAAATTTTGTATTAGTGGAATGCGCTATTTATTTTAATTATTGAAGTTTTTATTTTATACTTATGTATATGATTTTCTTTTGTTGTTTGAATGAGTATATGCAAAATATGCTGGTAGATACATTTTCTTTAATATTTCTCCTCCATAATTTATGTTTAATCTATTAAAAATCTATTAGTAAATGTTGACAGAAGTTCGTGGCACCGTTTATTAATAGCGAAATAACAGTACTCTACAGTTTATCGCTGTTTCGAGAATGACCTTGAATGATATTGATTGATGTTCCCTTTATAGAACTCGACTTGAGGAAAATAGATAAATGGTTGATTGCAATGATAAATTAAATTGCAGCAATAAATGATGATGGATTGTGGTTTTCAGTACGAATTCTTTTTATTTATTAATATGTCAGATATAGGTAACCATAAAATGCATTTTTGACTGGTGAAAAGTTGGTGGTGCACAAAAATACACGCTGATTTATAAATATAAAATAAATCACAGCCTTAAAGAAGTTTAAAAACAAATCTAGTATAATTCAAACATATAACTGCCATATTCGACAACTTCCTATAGAAGATAGGGATTAAATTAAGATGCAAATTGAAAGAGGTGGAGAGTATTTATTTTTGCTAGAATTTTTCTCTCTCTAGATTATCTATTAATGATTGAACATTGATAATATACAGGGTGTGTCGCGAGTTCGTAGGGAATTTGTTAAGAAAAACGAAAATGCAAATAGTTTATATAAATATTTATTTGATCTACTTTTTGCCAACGTAATGGTAGGTCTATTGTGTCTTTTTGTCAAAAGTTACCATCATTATTGCTAAAACATGTCAATAGGTTGTTTTTCATTTCTTCTTCCGCTTTAAAAAAAATTCCAATTTAGCAAATTTGGAGGGATCCGAATAGATCATAGTTCGTAGATGTGATGTCCGGTGAGTTACGTGGATAATGCAAAACATCGCAATTGAAGCTTAACAATTTTTGATGGGTCCTGCTTCAAACTTGTGGTTATGCATTTTTATGTTGTTGTTCATGATGTTGGCCAGCAAGTGTACAAGTTCCTTCCAATCCCACCAAATACAAAGCATACATTCCTTCGAATGATATTCATCTTCAGTAACAAATTGTACAAGAAAAAGATATCTATCTAACCTGGACAAAAGGTCATTGCAGATGGTAATACGTTGAATTTGGTTTTGAACTAAAAGTTGATATTTGCACCCGCGTTCCTTTTCTGTACACTTTGTTCAGTTGTTTTAAACACCGTTGTATTGTGGATCATGATATTTTAAACTTTGTGGCCAATTCCAAATTTTAGTCAACAACAGATTCTTATCAAAGTCAACAGGTTTCAAAATTTTGTACGTTCGAAAAGATTGAACTCACTGCTCTCTTCTTTTAAAATTAACGCTGACCTGTTCTGATATCTACGGTATCGGGATAAACAGCCTTAATGGTATTTGGGATTAGTGCAATTCTTATACGGTCGAAGTTCCTTATTCGTGGGGGATACGTTCCATAAATATGCCGCGAATACGGAATGGTAATTTATATGGGATTATAGGGGATATGTTCCAAGGTAACAAAATATATAATAAAATCAAAATATGTAATAAAAGCAATGTAATGAGAGATTTTTTAACAATATTAATAAATAATATCAAGCTTAGGCAATGGTTTAAAGAATTTAGTATTTTTTTCTTGTTTTGCCGCTTTTAAAAGGTCTTTTAATTCGGATTAATATGTGGTTGTGGTATTAACAATTTGCCTTTTAAAAACAAGGCTCCGTTCCATAGACGGATCATTTTTTATGAAGAAATCATTTGCCAATCGTTAACCTTCACAGAGGTTTTTTAAATTTAATGTCACTTTTTCAGTGCTTGTTGAGGTTTTCTCTCCAATGTAATGGGGATTAAGCATTTCCTTCAAGTCGATTTCAGTCAATCTTCATCTTGCGATTCAAGTAATTCGTGAAGGTCACTTGATTCTATATGTTCAAAACCACCATTTTCAGTTAATGTTTGAATTTACACGGATCATTACAAGTAGATCAGATCACAGCTTTTTCCAGCATGATTTCAATGAGTATAGCTTCAACTTTTGCAATGATTCTTTTATGATGACAATGCACTTTGCTATATCAAATTTTTTCCAGCGGTACATAAGATTCAAATCAGGATCACATTCCTTGGTGTCCAGTATGATTTTAAAGGTACGTTAGAGCTTAAAGGCCTGGATTATTCTTTGGTCCATAGGTTCCAGTAAGGCCGTCGTGTTATGACGCAAAAATATCACCTTTATATTTGGACGCATAGCTCCAAGCTCACGAGGGTGACCTGGAACATTCTTCAAAACTAGAACTGCCTTGAAATCTAAATTATTTTTCTTTATAAATTAGTTTCAACTTCAGGAACAAAACAATCCCGGAACTTGTCACAGAAAATGACACTTGTTTGAATGCTTGTGCTAACTTAAGCTTTCTTGTTTGAATGCTAAAACACCGGTATGTTGTCATTGTTTTGATTTTCCAAAACATTTGTATTTAGTGATTTATAAAGCATAAGTGATGTAATTAAACAATCTTCTGATGCATTAGAACAGAGCAGCAGTGTAACTTCTTTCTGCCTTAAAACCAAAATCTTTTGCTGCCTTAAAACCAGAGGCGGACTTTTCACTTTTGGATATAAAAATTTTGTTTGGCATTCTTTTCCAAAATAGAGCAGTTTTGTCTGCATTCAATACTTGTTCAAGTTTGTATCCACCATCAGCAATTAACTTTGAAAATTCTTCTGGATATGTTGCTGCTGTTGAAGTGTCTGCAAATGCAGCTTCTCCAACAATTTTGATGTTATGTAATGATTGTCGCACCTTGAACTTATTTAACCAACCTTCCGATGCTTGAAATCCTCCATCTGTATGTTCATCACCATGTTTTTTAAAATGTGTATAAAGACGCTTGGCTTAGCAACACTCCCTTTTCTGATTACAGTTTTTAATCCATAATGTTAATGCAGCTTCCACTTTTTCAATTGCTGGATCATGAAAAATTTTTGCTGATAGTGAAGTTGAAGTTGTAGAATTCCTTATTTTGTCTTCTGGTTTCTTGATGGATCGTACAGTTGATTCACTGATATTAAAAAACGTGATATGGGTGCAAACAACTCACCAATACGTAAACGGCCAAGCATTTCTATTTTTACCTTAAGAGGCAACACGACTTTTTCCATGTAGCAACTAATTTTCCTTTGCGTTTACTCGTCTTTGTAAATCGCGAACAAAGCTGAAGAAAGACGGGCTATTCACTCGATATTATTGCGGCGAATGACAAGTTGAAGCAACAAAAGCCATAGCGTCACGCGATTCCCGGCGGTGCATACGGCGTCGGCTACTTATTTGTCAAAGATCTTTCGGCCAAGCGGCAATAAGTCTTGTTTGTTTATAAATACTTTGATACTCGTTACTATTGAATCATTAGTTTTGGATCCGCAAATAAATAGATTAGCCGCGAATACAAGAAGTGGTCACAATATTTTTAATCTGTGAATACTGAAAACGCGAATAGCGAAACCGTGAATAAACACATGAATAAAACTCATAATGCATCAAATGTCTTATATGAAACTTACCCACATTTTGCTCTTCTATTCTTATATGGCTCACCTATTTTTTTTTTTAATTTAACAATAAGCGCATTAAATATCAATATATCTAACTGAAATATAGGTAATATTATATTAAATTAAATTATTGTCATCAGATGGCAATATTTTTAAAATTTGAAAATAAAACGATATTACCTTTGGGTACACTTAATATTTATCGAATATTGTAATGCATGTAATAAAAATAATTTCATATTAAACAAGTCACTTTGAATTAAATTAAAAAATTTTAAAAGAATCAGCAATAACATCGATGTCACAAACAAACAAAACTAAAAAGTTTTCCGCTGCGAATATATAAGAAACATACTGCGCGTTTTCTTAAAAAATTTGTCAATTGATGGTGAGTAACACTTTAGTGTTTTATATGTTATTCCGATAATTTATATTATTCCAAATATTATTTGTTGAGTCATTTGAAAGTGAGTGTAAGGACCAAATATAAACAAATATTTTTTCACTTTAGTTTTTCTTTTAGAATCTTAATTAGTGCGTTTTATCTACGTGCACCGTGAAGTCTGATAGTACGTAAATATAATATTGAGACTGGTGGCGTACCGTTCCACCTGGCAATACTCTTAGCTTCCCCTTTAGAGGAACCAAAATCTAATGCGTCTTCAATATAAGTTTGGACGGCTATGTAGTTCATAGAAAAATCCTTAAATAGGATTTTTTTATTGCGTTCTGAAAATGAGTGACAAGAATTTCGAGCAACGGCGCGCTATCAAGCTCTGTTTCAGACTTGGGCATAGTGCGACGAATACTTTTGCTAAACTTTAATACGACAATGGAAATAGTGTCTTGTTAAGGGTCCAGGTATTCAGGTGGTTTAAAGAATTCTCAAAAGGGCAAGATTTCACCGAATACGACTCGTGAACGAAGCGGCAGAACTAGGAACAGCACATTCCAACCTTACCATGGTCAATAAAAACCATAATTAGTAAATCAAATCGAGGGGTTCTTGAAAGACTTTGAAAAAGGATTTGGCGATTAAATACATCACTGTGGCTCCGTATCCCTGCTAATCACCAGACTTGAGTCCTAGTAACTTTTTCGCCTTATAACATTTTCGATGGAAAATTCATCTCAAAAGATGTAATTTTGGTACATTTGGACTAGAAAAAATCCGTTAACGAAAATAATTACGGACAATCAACTGATACTAGGGAAGTTAAGATCGCACTGACAATGAGGGGGAGGTTAATAGTGTTGCCAAATGAAACGCTATGTAATCAGTATCATTACTTTATTTACACACCCCGTATTTTTAAGTAATTAGGACCGAATTACCGGGAAAAGTGCTTGATGTTAAAAATTATGTGATGTTGATTGTGTGATTATGTGATGTGATGAAATTATATGATGTGAAAAATTATTGTGTTTTTTCAACGAAAAATTTAGTGTTTTACGGCAAACTGTACTTTATGTACTTTATTTATGTATATACTTAGATATGCCATGTAAACTATTGGTACTATTACCTCTGATAAAAGCAGATCCAATAACAGAACAGTGGACATAACCAAATATTACAATTATTAAGATTTTGTACATTTTGGATTTTAATTAAAGGAAAATGTAAATAAATATATATATATATATATATATATATATATATATATATATATATATATATATATATATATATATATATATACATATATATATAAATACATAGTGTTACACTATATAATTATATTATACTTTATAATTTTGTTTCTGTATAACTCAGAAAGTACATTATCAAATGAAAATGTCTTCAGATTAAGGAGCCATATTTTTAGGTTACTTTTTATGCTAAAATATTTCGACTTTTCGACGTTTTACTGTTTTTTAGAGTATTTCTTTACGACCCTTTTAAAAGCCTTCCACATTTAAAATTTATAATTGTGCGGAATGCCTTCATTAATATTTAAATTATATAAATTAAATGTGATTAAGATGTAAAAAGTGTTTTTCCGAAAGAGAATTGTGTTAATTTACATCTAAAATCTTGAATGGTTATAGGTAAAAGTAAATGACAGGTTGGTCACTGACGGGATTAATGGATGATTTTTTTTCGCATTTTATGCTTTTACCTCGCGAGCTGCAAGGGCTCTTTGAGGATCTGTAGGTCCTACCATACTACCATTACTGTTCAGTTTAAACCAACAGAAATATACCCAGTATGTCGGAAAAATTATGGAACTTTATAAATAAAAACAAATAATTAGTTATATCACAAAAATTATTTATTTTTATTCAAAATATATCCCCTCGTCACGGTTTCTTGGACGTGTGTAACACTGTCATAAAACATTCCTTTTATGGCCAGTTTGAGTTTCGAGAAGAGGAAATAGTCATACAGAAATAAATCAGGTGAATGCGAAGGATGTTGAAGCACACAGACTTGTTTTTTCTTCAAAAATTTACGAACAGCGACGGTCCTGTGAGGAACAAATCGAGCACAGACTTTGCGTTGGGTTAAATCCTTTAACAACATTTCGTGAATTATGTCTATGGTCGCATTTAATTCCTCCACTATCCATCTTACAGTCGAACTCACATCGTAGGCGAATCATTTAGCACACTTTTTCCACTAATTCATCGCGTTTTTTGTTTTAAAGGTTTTTCCATAGTACAAACAGATTATTTAAATATAATTTTGGCTATTGGATTCTGAATAAATCAATCTTTAAATCAATTTCCACTTCTTTCAAAACAAATAATATTTTAAATATTCATATATTAACTCAATTATATTGGCAACTTGATATTATATTGAAACAATTTTATTAAAAAATCAAGGAGTAGGTTGAACATAATATACTGAAATAGTTATAATAAATATTCATATTTTTCTATTTCGTATTTTGATTTCTCGGATGGAAATCTCTTTATCAAAATAATCCCGCATCATCCCCAGCCGAATAGAATAGAAATTGTATATCTAATAGGATTTAGAAGCTTTACTTCCAATTCGGCTTTTTATGTTCAAATTCTTCGACTTTCGCCATTCTCAAATTCCTACGGTATTTTCTTTCAACCCTCTTAAAAACCGAACTTGTTTTGAATTTTAGATCTTCTTTGAAAACTTCCATTTGTGGCAATATTAAATTCAAAAAATTAGAACAATATCATATAACAATATCATATACATGATTATATTATATATATATATATATATATATATATATATATATATATATATATATATATATATATATATATATATATATATATATATATATATATACAAGGTATACAACTTTGTTTTCGCCGTTTTTTTTCAAAATTCAAGGCTTTATTGCAAAAAACTGGTTATACATTTATGGTTGAAAATATTGTCCGTCGTTGGCCAATAATGTTTTAATCACTTTTGCAACATGAGTCCGAGCATTGTCATGCTGCAAAATCATTTTATAGTGTCTTTCGCTATATTTTTTTTCGCGGATCAAACGCATTAACTGCCTTCGATAACGATTCCCTATAATTGTTTGAGACAGTTTTAACAGTTCATAATATACTACACCGAGCTGATCCCACCAAATACAGAGCATGACCTTGGAGCATGATTTTCGACGCTTAGGGTTATCGTAATAAACGGGGGCAAAAATGTCCCCAGTCACAATGCGATGCACAAATTCCTTTCGTTTTTGCTTTTTAAGCAATTGTTCACAAGCAAACAAACAGCGTTCAACATCACTCGGTTTCGACTTGTATGGCACCCAATATCCCTGCTTATGGGTCATTCCCAGGTCTTTGAAATATTTTGAATTTCTTGTTGAGTGACTTCCAATGATCTTGCCAACTCTTCTTAGCTTTGACATGAGTATTCATTAAGAAATTCTTCATCTTCAAAAACGTTCTCTCTTCCACCACTATACCGGTCTTCGACGTGAAAATCACCGCTCTTGAAGCGTTGAAACCTCTCTGAAACCTCTCTTTTAGTCATAGCGGATGCACCCTAAGTGTTTGAGAGCATTTGGTGAGCCTCACCCGCAGATTTCTTTATACTAAAGAAATAAATTAACACCTCCCGCAAATGACGAGAATTTGACTATAAACTGACATTTTGAATCGCGAATAACTTTATGATGTGAACACAAATCGACTACTGGTGTTATGGGGTTATGTTTATCATCATAATCTCATATCATCATCATCAGCCCGTATCGATCCACTGTAGGATGAAGGCCTCCTCAGCATGCTTCTAACTCTCACAGTCCTGGGCTTTCCCCTACCACTTGGGTCCTATATATTTAACGATGTCATCATTCCAGCGTGCTTTCCGTGCTTTCCGTGCTTTCCTCCGTGGGTATTGTTGTCTTTAATTGGTTCTGATTTTCATATAACTGGGAATAATTTTTTCTGACTACCTCTAACATTTGCGTACGCGTCCTGCACACTGTGAAATCCTCACGCATTAAGGTATAAATTTGCGTTCTTTTGTTTCTCAGCTTCTGTGTAGCCTTGTTAATTCCTTTGTCTTCTTCCAGCGTTTTTTTTGCACTAGCTGCATGTTGAACCGACCCATGTCCTCTCCGTCCGTCGTTTCTTCATTAAATCAATGATATCACTGGAGATTTTTGTCTGTTTGAGATCTTTTTCTTCTGGTGCAATTGAAGCAGCCGTTTGAAGCACATTGTTGGCGATTTCTTCATATTGAACTGATATTTCGATCTCCTCCGGTTCTTGTAACACAGCAAAGCGGTTCGACAAAGCAATCCCAAAATCGCTGCCCTTCTCATGCAATTTTCCAGAATCCACTTTGTTCTTCTTTGACTTTACGATTCTTTCGGGTTCTCTTCGAGAGTTAATCCTAACTTTTGCTCGTACCAGTCGGTGGTCACTTCCAATATTAAAATTTTTATGGTCAGTACAATTGCAAAATATTGTTTTATTTTTGGTCATGATGTAATCAATTTCACTTGTGAGTCCAGATGGACTTTTCCATGTTCATTTTGTGCTGATATTTTTCTTATAAAACGAATTTATAATATAAAGTTCTTGTCCTTCAGTGAAATCAACCAATCTGTCAACTCTATTGTCTCTCTCACCAGTTTCATATGGGCCAGTTACATTTTCACCAGTTCTTATTGTTCCAACTCTGGCATTTAAATCACCCATCAGGATTTTATGCCTACATTTCTCCTTGTATAAAAGCTGGGGCACATTATCATAAAATTCCTCAATTTCCTCATCTCTATGGCTTATAGTGGATAAACTTGGACGATTTGAAACTTAAACTTTTTATACAGCTGAATAACGCATTGGGCTAGTCGGTCAGATGTACTTTCAAATTTTATTGCACTGTCCTTTAGCTTTCGATTGATGAGGAATCCAATTCCTCCACATTGCCCATCCTCCGTACCTCGGAGATCCAATAATATCGCAATGTATGTTGTCAAGTTCGATTAACAGTTCTTGCAATCGAGCCTCTGTTTTCATAGTCTGTATATTAAACGTAGCAATGTCAAAAGTCCAATGGCAGCCTAATCTTACCCGGTGATTCTTAGCACCCTCTGCCTTGCGGCAGGTCTCCCCGCTGCCGTAGGTAATTTGTTTGAGGTTATACTGTTATATTAAAGTACCATGTTGAAGGCATGGACCGTAATCTGCCACTCTGGTCCAATGCGGGTTGGCAGATTTTGGATCATGTTAGTCTGACACCTCTGCCTTAGCCTGTCCGCCAGGGGTGGGGTGACCCTCGCAGGAGCATAGACTTCAGACTATGCTCAAAGATTCATTGCCCTACTCAAACCCCTTTACCACGTCAAGGTCTGATCCACAAAGGGGCCATATATATATATATATATATATATATATATATATATATATATATATATATATATATATATATATATATATATATATATGGGCAGATCCATTAGTTTTCGACGAAACTGTGCATGTGTGGGTCAGTGATTTGGTTGCCGATTTTTTCTCCGTAAGCAGGTCAGGAAAGAAAATAATCCTGAAAATCTGAGCTCGATACGAACAAATTGGGCCGGTGTGGAATTTTTTGAAATTTATAATAGTCGATTTCTAAGTCATTTTCAGAATTTTATATCTCAGGCTCTGTATAATTTAGAGACTTGAGCCAAACGGCATTCTTCTCTACTGACCTTGTATTTTAGAGGAAAACATTTTTGTTTGCTCAAACCAGGAAATTTTCTCGATATATATAATTGAAACCGAACCATTTTTATCCAATGCTTTGACATACTGTTTCATTAGTCCTAATTGTGCAAAGGAAGCAGAATTATTTTCTCTCTAGTAACTAACGCTATATTTATGATGTTTTATTTCCCAACTATCAAGTGTTTTCTTTCAGGTCAGTTTGTTTTAATCCAATGCTCGGTTTTAGCTCTGCTACCCCACAAACAGAAAAACATGTAAATTTTATGTGGCAATGGGAACAGCACCATGCTTACTGCCATTATGTAGCAAATCACATTTCAAACGCGGCTTGGAACTGTTGTACAAACAACTTGGAACTGTTGTATAAACCGCTTGGAACTGTTGTATAAATTATATAAAAAGTCTCCATTCATTTCGCTGGTAATTCAAAAAACCCATTTTTGGTAAAAGACTACATTCAAAAACATTTCAAAAAACAACATTTTCTGAGCAAAAAAACGGAACCAGTTTTTTTTCTTGATTACGTTAACATGAAATTTTAGTAACTGGAGAAAGTAAATTCCCTTCTCTAGGGCCTAGATGCCAACAGTTCTGATCTTTCTTTTGAAAGGTCGATGTCTCTGATAAAGTGACTTAAAGCGTCTTGAGTAAAAAGTAGGGGTTTTGACGACAAAGTTCAAAATTATCACTTTCTTCGCTAGTACAAGCGTGCCTACCTTCGGATGTACTACCTCCAAATTATAGCCACACCAAACTTGACTTCTTTTATCATTCGTCCATTGCCTAAAATGTTAACTACACATTTTGGAAACATTGTTTGGAATCCATGGTTTACCAACGTTTTTGATTTTCAAGTTAAAGTAAGGGAAATATACATTTTACACAAATTCAGCACAAGCTTAACAAAAAGAGTTCGGGTACTTTAAACACGATCATTGTGATGATGACATCTTCCAGGATTTATTTACTAACTTTTTTATTGAAACTGAATAAACAACAAAAATAAACACTACTGGCTACTGAGAGGAAAATATTATCAATGTGAGTAGATTAAAAACTCTACGTTTTTTAATAATTGAATACTGAGAATGTTGCTAGGCACTATCTTTAAAATTACGTTTAAAACTCGACGACAGCCACATTTTTTTATTTTGTAAATCTATGTTGTTGTTCTTGTAATGGTAGAAACGATAAACCAAAATATGAGAATCGTCGTGCCATATCATTGTTTTACACAACTTAAATTTCTGATAAACATAGTAAGACAGTGAATCGTATCATATATAGAAGAAGGAATGGATGAATCGGGATTTATAACGGGGCGTTCAACAATAGATCAATTGTTTATAGTCAGTCAAATAATGGAAAAAACAACTACACGCTACGGCGGTCTGGGCCAGTTACAGGAAGCTCATATAATATGGGTACCAAGTGGGAGGGCTCCACTAGTGAAAATCTTGGCTAGTCTTGGCTAGTGCCCTTCTAAATGTTGTAGGGCTCGTGGGGATGCGATTTCCGAAGGATATTTGGAAGGCGTCCTGCCTGAAGCCACAAAGTTGTATACAATGGAGTCTCGACGTTCTGAGAATGCTTAAACCCCCTGAAAATCTGGATCTTTGACAAAATACTGTTTTCATAGACCTGTTAAAATTTTGCAGGATTTTGTTTGCACGCCTCCTACAAAGTCTTAATTTGAATTTATTATTAAATCAGTCCAATTTGATATATATATATATATATATATATATATATATATATATATATATATATATATATATATATATATATATATATATATATATATATATATATATATCGAACCCATTAGAGACGAAAGTTGAAGAGGGTCAAGGCTCACTAAAGGACTATAATACAATAAAAAAGCAGCAGAACAGTATTCCAAAATAAAAGTAGTTTTGGTTTGCAATTTAAAATGTTTTGATCAGCTCTCGGATAAGTTAATGATGTTAACTTACACTTCAAAAGCTACACGACGCAAAAAAAAAAAATACAACAGATTTACAAGCTATGTGCAAATAAAATGACAACAAAAAATGGGAACGCAACATCTGATATATGGCCCGATAGAAACATACACAGTGCATGAATCATGGGGCAAATACGTGTTTAATTCTATTTAAAAAAGTTTAATAGAAATACATAAATGAACATAACTCTATCAAAATTCGTTGTACGATAACAGAGAGAAAAGTGAACATTTTTCAGATATATTGCGGTGGTACCGCTAAGAATCATCTTAGCGGTACCATTCGTAATTTCCAAAAAGTACCCTCCTTTTTAGTAACACACCATGAATTTGGAGCCGATATGACATTTGGTTTTGGTTTGACAGTATTTGAAAGTAGTCAAGTTGCAATACTTTTACCACCATGGAAAAGCGAATTTCGTGCATTTAAACCCTACTTTTTGCATGGGTAATCCATCGAGCAAACCGTACAAAAGTTAAAAATATTTTATGAGAACTCTGTTCCTTCACGTTTCATGATTCATAAGTGGTTTGATTATTTCTCCATAGTTTTCACAGTTTAGGCGATTTGTTTACTTTTATAGGTAGGCCATATCAGCCCATCGTATCATTCGTTAGGTACATATTCCTCATTCCATATATTCACTAACAGGGCGTGTAGGTGATATAGTTAGTTTTCTTTTAAATATGTGTATTTTAAAAGTTCGTCAGGTATTTTATCGCTTCCTGGAGATGTTTCATTTCTAGCTTTTTCACACATCTGCGTACTTAGTATTGTAAGATTGCGTACATCCTCAAATAAGTAGCTGCTGAAAATGTTCAGTTCATCGATGTAGTAGATAATTTATGCCTGTTGGGTTATTTCCAATGGTGTTTCTACACATTTTTACCCTCGGTTTATAGGTACTATTTCTCTTAATATATAGATAAAATTTTCTACTACTTTCTGAGTTTTTCATTTCCCTATGTCCATGTTTAGTTTGCTCTCATAATTTCTTTTTTTGTCTATCGATGCGTTACTTTCTCTCTGCTCAGTCGTTTTTTTTCATTAGTTCTACATAGTCTGTCTTTTGAGCTTTGCATAGTGAGTCCGTTTTTTATATTTGTGATTTCTGATCAAACCATGATTCTCTTCTTTTACCCCTCTTCATTCCCAAAATACCTTCTGCCGTTGACAACATACGAATTTTACATATGTTCGATCTATCATTTATTTGACTGTTGTCAGATATGGATCCTAGATTATTATTCAAGGAATCCACAAGTCGCCCTACTGTTCCTTCATGCTATAAGTCTTCAAAATTAACTATTATTTGTTTAGGGCAGCGTACTTTTTGGCATTTGATATTATGGCTCTTGCATATAACCAGATAGTGCTCCCTATCTGCGTTGGGAGCTCTGCACGACCTCGCATCCATTAAATCTATGGCGCAACGCGAATTTATAAAAACAGGGTCGATTTGATGTTAAAGAAAGTTCCCATAATTCGTAGATAGCAAAATCGTGTGTTGATCGATGCAAAATTTATTACATCACGTTTCAGTCTTTCACTGAGAAAGAAGCCAACACGAAAGATGTGCTCTTATAGGCTAAAGCAAGCAATTTTTTTCTGGAGAATTCCCTGACAAAGCCCCTAAGCCCATCCTCCTATTCTTCAGGGAGGATTTCTGCCGTTCTCGTCAGCTCTGATTCCATTTCAAACAATATTTGATGAAATATTGAAATGAAACCCTCATGAAACAATATTTCATTTAAAGACTATCTAATTTTTCACTCTACCCTGGTGTAAAGATTCCGTGAAAGAATTGATTTTCTAAAACTGAGTTAGATAATTATCATTTCAAAAGATATCAATGAAAATTAAATAACTATAAATGACATGGGAAATGTCATAAAATTAAATGAGTTTGTTTTCTGGTATCATTATATTGATTTTCATCCCTTAAAATTTAATTAAAACATGGGCGTTCGTGTTAAGATAATTGTCCAATTGTTATGAAATATTTCATAAACAATTTTTTATTAGCTCTGTATAGTAGATACGTATATTATCATATCTAATTCGTATAAAAATAATCAAAAAATACAATTAGTCATATCGACAATTTTACATTCAACAAAGCAAACTCAAAAATACATTCAACAAAAATTAGCATTCTAGATGAAAAAGTTGGATCCAATACAGAATGACATAGTTAGCTTGTTATGAACTAAGTAATAGTCGATTGCACCCTCAATATCCCACAAAACGCACAGCATTGCAGTGTTTTCGGTAAATTGCAACATATCGCAACAGATTAGTTGGCTTAAACTTTGTATGAACATGTGATACATGTGTAAAAAGGTCACAGCATATGTGACAATTTTTAACAGCGTGATGAACTCACCAGATAATTTACCAGAACTGGAGGTGGATTAGTTTTAACGGCTTTGTATAAAACTTCTAGCATAATATATTCTATTCTATCTAGCATAATATGTTTGGCAGAAGCTGAATTTCAAGATCAGGCTTCTCCTGGTTCAATTTAATTACTTTTAGTCTACTCAAATTATGACTACATTTTTTTTTACTTGGTAAAATTTTCTAACCACTACCGTCAATTTGAAGTATTGCTTAGAATAATGATTGAAATCACTTGAATTTCAACAGTGTTCATAGTTTTTTTCTAAAATCATGAAATCAAACAAGGATAAGATATTTCAAGAATTAAATTTTTTTGACAGCTAATATAGTTCATAAGTACAGCGTGAACAATTTAGCAAACTTTGGATGAAAATGACCATTGCGGCCATATATGTGTTCACAAGTATTTTACAAAAATTTTAACAAAAAGGTCATCGTTTGTAAATCAGCAAGACGTATAGAGTCACAAGTTTTATAATAAATTAAAAACATATATATTATTTAATTTAAAATAGATGTCCTTTTCGAAAAACCACACAGAATTGTTCCTTATGTACGATAAGAAAGAGTAATTCAAGGGCAATAAAATATATTAAATAAATGGAAAAGTTGATTATTTAATTGATTAAATGCATTAAATAAAAATAAAACATTACATAAAAAAGGCACGATTATATTAAGAATTACCCTAACTATAGTAACCTAATATATTTAGTAAGTGTGTAAGGGTGCACCAATAAGTAATGCTGCTTTTGATACTGCGTTGGTTGTGTGAGATGTGGAGCCGTTCTGTTGGAATTACATCTTCTCCAGATCAATTCCATTCAAATTCAGAATTAAGTAATCATTGATCAGCACTTTATCAGGATCCCCATTAACCAGCTTGATTTTTAAAGAAAGTCATCCCAATGATGCCACCGGCGCACAATTCGTATCATGCAAATGCAGCGGTGCATTTTGCTGGATACAACGGTAATACAGGTCAATACATTTAAACTTTTTTGATGTAACATTAATGAAAATGGGTGTATGTGAAGTATTTTGTAGGCCTAAACCCGAAAATAATAAACTAATTACTCTAAAACGTACAGTTGTTTTGTTACATGGGATCGGTGGTGGGGAAAAAAGGAGACGACAAATTTTTACATTCTAATATTTATTTAATACTAGCTGACCCGACAGACATCCTGTCCAAATTTCAATAAATTTGTTTGTGATCGTTTTGCGAATTTGTGAAAAGCTATTGGAAATATGTAAACAAAGTGAAAAATGAGAAAAAAAAATATGTGTCATCATTGTATCAATTAACGATTGTGGTCATGAACATTCAAATTGAGGAGAAGTACATTCAGAAGTGCGCCAATGGGAAATTTTATCTGCGAGATGAATTCTATCGGCAGTACACCGCTGAAGTGCTGGAAATGTGTGATGTGCATGGAATGTGATCGACTTGGAACCATGAGGTTTTGTTTCAAAATTTAAGTCATGATTGAATTAAGTCAGGATTTCATGTCAACCAAATGATTTATTTTCTTCCACTAAATTTGAAATCACTATAAATCTCCAACTAAATTGTCCCGAACCACATTTGTTGTATCAAATGAAGTCACTTGGAAGCAACTGTTGTATTTCTGGATTTGGGCCAGGAAATGTGTGGGATCTGTTCCTGTTCCAGAAACCAATGAGCCCAATGACTCTGGTGGCGCGACCCATGACGCCAATTTGACTTTGACCATGACGCCACTTGTGCAACACAAGTGGTGTTTCATTTCTATATTTCAATGCCTTGCAATGAGGGCACACAACGCTCATCGATCCAATAGCAACGGATTGGTTTGTACTGTAATCAATCATTTGTTGTATCAAATGAAGTCACTTGGAAGCAACTGTTGTATTTCTGGATTTGGGCCAGGAAATGTGTGGAATCTGTTCCTGTTCCAGAAACCAATGAGCCCAATGACTCTGGTGGCGCGACCCATGACGCCAATTTGACTTTGACCATGACGCCACTTGTGCAACACAAGTGGTGTTTCATTTCTATATTTCAATGCCTTGCAATGAGGGCACACAACGCTCATCGATCCAATAGCAACGGATTGGTTTGTACTGTAATCAATTGTCATGTTGTAATGGAGCAGCCCAATGAATATTCAACGCAACATTTGTTGTCTTCTTTCACGATTATTGAAATTCATTGTGGCGCAATTGGTTTCTACTGACTGATGATATCTTATTCCATACATATCATCTTCGTTTACATTTTCTCTTTCTTCTTATGTTACGTGCTGAACGTCTTTGTAATAAACGATTCCATTCAATTTCATTTCGCTTTTCGCGTTGCTCTGCAGTTCGATTAGATTGAAAATTCGTTTGGTTTGCACCATTGCGAGTTCTGCGATCTAAATTGCTCCGTCTTATTGAAGGCATTACAATGCGATTAAATTGTGTTAATTCAATCTAATTGTATGGATTGCGACATGATGTGCGATGCGAAAAATCATAATTCAACTGAAAATGGGAAAATTGAAGGATTGATTCACTTTGTTGTTACTGTATAACTGTTTATCACTTCAAAAAACACCGTATTTCGTAGGTAAATCTGTAAATTTGTTTGAGATAAAACGATGAAATTTAATTCATATTATAAACGATTGCGATGAACTTACAACAGAATCACAATTCAACTGAAAATAAACAACTGAATCAATTTTTCGTTACTATATAACCGATTGGCTTGATTCATAATTTAACAATCAGCGGTCAAACGACATTTGCGCACGTAGCGAAATAAATTGGAATAGAAATAAAATAACATTTGTTGGACAGATCGCGCAACAACACAAAAGTAAAAGCAAATGTAAATTTATTTAAATTTAGGCTGCAATGCGTTTTCCTAAATTTTTCTCCAGATCTTCCAGATTTTTTTTGAATTAAAAACATTCAATTGAGTTATTTCGACCCCGGGAGCATAACGAACAAAACAAAAAAGAACCAACCAAATATGTCGTTCCTATTGTCAGTTATGATCGAGAGTGCATACAAAAATGATGATTTTTGCGTTTGTCCGAATTTTCCGACTATCCTTTGTAATTGTTTCGCTTTTTTTTTCTTTTTTTCCAAGACCATAACCAACAAAACAAAAAAGGAATTAATCATCCATCGTTCGAATCGTGAGTTATGGTATGAGTTCATACAAAAATCCCATAGAAAAAACACTTTCAGTTTTTCCCGAATTTTCCAATTTTCCGGGCAACTTTTTCGATTATTCTTTTCATAAAAACCTTATTTGAATTATTACGAACATTAAAAAAAAATAGCCAAATCGGTCCAGCCGTTCTCAAGTGAGGCGCTTACCAACGAACAACATTTGATATTTATTTAAAAGATAAACATGTAAAACATTTTAAATCTATGCAAAGACATTACTAACGATTAAGTGAAAAATATATTTATATTGCTTGTATTGCAGCATCATCTCTTTTTAACAACTAGCAGTAGTCGCCCAACATAGATGTGTTCCAGCGTCCCTGGTATATTGCTTCAATCATCCTGAGGTCCTGGTGTGAAACCTCTCTCCTTGTTTGTCACTTACTGCACCCAAATTTTCCGAAAAAAATCCGAATGGGAGTGTAAAAAATGCATTTTTAAGGACATGCGACACTAATATTTCATAGGCCTTCAAGAGTTCATTTATGAGGTTATTACAGTTTTCATCTTTCTTATTACCTAGAAATCCTTTCACTATACTTACCATACAAAACAGTACCAAGCTGCTAATTCCTTTTAATTCTATAAAACGGAAATCACCTAGAAGAATTTTGTCTCTTTGATTTTTTGAAATCCGTTCTGTTTTAGTGATTCAAAAGTACCAATCACTTACGTGGTCAATAGGTTCTCTCCTCACCATAGGAACAGCAAATGGCATAGATTTTGTTTTGCGATACCTGCACTGCACTAAATTTATGTAACAACGCAACTTTGAGCGCAACGCAAACATGAGCAGCCCAACTTTTATCTTCGTCTCCAATTTGGTAATTAAAATATAAAATATAGGCTTTTTTGACTTTCTCCGATATAGATGTAACTTGTGACTTTAACATAAATCGTGCGCATATATAAGAAAACTTATCCGCCGGATTTTGCAAAATCGACGACTAGAACTTGCCATTTTATATAAAATCGGCTTAAACACTTAACGGTACTGTAAACGAGTCAGAAACAAACTAAACTAGAGAAAATAATAAAACTTAAAGGTTTGTAGAATAGTGTTGAAAACCCCCTCTACAGTCTTGTAGTAATTTCTACATTGTCCAGTCTAAAGTCAGGTACAAATAATTTCAAATACCCCATGATATAAAGGAGAAGCAGGTGCTTGAAAATGGGTCCGTGCTAGGCCATTTCTGTGAAAAAGTAACTACTTAAATGAAATGCAAAAACAGCATTCTCATCAATGTTACCAAAATCATGCCGACCTGTGTAATTATTGGATCATTTGCAAATTATTTTCACTCCAAATGCGGCAATTTTGTGTATTAACCTAACTATTTAGCCAAAAATGAGCTTCGTCGCTGAACAAAATTTCACTGAACATACGATGCTAATAAGGTCTTGCGGGTTGAGTTCTTGGATAAGCTGAATCTTGTATGACACCAGACCAAGATCTTTAGGCAAAATTTTCCACGTAGTCGAATAACAAAGCCCAACTTATTGGGAATGGCGATGAATTGATGAATTTGGGTTTTCATCAACAGCGGTGATATTTTCTCAGAACGCAGAGTTTTTTGTCTTGTTTTTATTTTAATCTCGAGCAGCCTGAAATATCGCTAGGTTGGGCGATTATGTACACCATAAAATTCACGAAGTAATT
Source organism: Cosmopolites sordidus (assembly GCA_031761425.1). NCBI lineage: Eukaryota > Metazoa > Arthropoda > Insecta > Coleoptera > Curculionidae > Cosmopolites > Cosmopolites sordidus. The sequence continues at coordinate 1,143,237 of JARFXV010001665.1, forward strand.
GACGAATAAGTTTGGCGAGCAGAATACCGAATTTGACAATAAATTTAGACTTTTGCAAGCGTTCCTTGAATGTTAAACGTTGCATCATCATCATCATCATCATCATCATCATCATCAGCCCATGTCGATCCACTGCAGGATGAAGACCTCTTCAACATGCTCCAACTTTCACGGTCCTGGGCCTTCCTTCACATCGCCTCGCTATATGGCCTGCCCATCTCCATTTCAATTGCTTTACTCTTCCCATGATGTCACAGACTTTCGTTTGTTCCCTGATCCATGCGCAGGACTTTCAGTCTCGTCTTGTAATGCCAAGCATACATCTTTCCATTCCCCTCTGTGCTACCCGAAGTTTTTGAATTGATTGCGATGTGAGTATCCAGGTATCACTTCCATATGTCCGGGTATATGTAACGGGTAGAACGCACTGATCGAAGATTTTTCTTTTCAGGCAAAGTAGGAGTTTGCTCTTAAACACAATGTGAGCCTGCCAAATGCCCGCCAGCCACATTTAACACGCCGTTCCACCTCCCGGGCGGTATTCCCCTCCATTGAAGTTCTCTGCCCAAGATATATAAAACTGACCACAATCTCCAAGTCCCTTCCTAAAACTGAAATTAATCTGTCCTGAACAAAGTTATTGAACATAACCTGACTCTTTTTAGGTTTAATTTCAAGCCAAATGGTCCGCCAGCCCTTTGCAGTTCTTGTATGCGTCCTTGCAGCTCCTCTGGGTCTTGTGAAAGGAGAACGATATCATCTGCAAATCTAAGATGGTTTAAGTTTGCACCATTGATCTTTACACCATCCTGTTCCCAATCCACTTTACGGAATACTTCTTCAAGTCCAGCCGAGAAAAGAATAGGCGATATTGCGTCACCCTGCCGTACACTTTGTTCTACATTAATTCCCACTTCAAGATCATCAAGGTGAATTGTGGCTGTAGCTCCATCATATATCGATCCTAATAGGTTTACATATGCTTTATCGGCCCCTTGGCTAAGCAGTGCATCCATTATCCCATGCTTTGAGATGGAGTCAAATGCTTTTTCGTAGTCGGTAAAAACCAAGCACAGTGGCATGGTGTATTCGTTATGCCTTTCTATGGCCTGCTGTACAACCTGGATGTGATCCATTGTACTGAATCCACTTCTGAATCCTGCTTGTTCTCTTGGTTGTACGTCATTCAGTATTTTTAATATTCTTTTATAGATTATCTTAGTGAAAACTTTGTACATTACTGATAGGAGACTTATTGGACGGTAGTTCGTTAAATCTTCCTGTGCTCCCTTTTTATGTAAAAGGATCACGTCTGCATTTTTCCATAAGGCAGGTACTTTTTGTTCTTTGGGACATTTTGAGTATAATTTTGCCAGTGTTTATGTAACGTCCGACCACCAGCTTTCAGCATTTCGACATTTATACTATCTTTTCCTGGAGCCTTGACAATTTTCATTGATTCTATAGCATTTGTTACTTCCTCCACTAGGATTTCTGGCATTTGTTCTTCCGTGGGTATTGTTGTCTTTGATTGGTTTTGATCTTCATATAACTGGGAATAAAATTTTCTGACAACCTCAAACATTTGCGTACGCGCCCTGCATACTGTACCATCCTCACGCCTTAAGGCATATATTTGCGTTCTTTAATTTCTCAGCTTCTGTTTAGCCTTGTTAATTCCTTTGTTTCCTTCCAGGGTTTTTTGCACTAGCTGCTTGTTGAATCGGCCCGTGTCCTCTCTTATACGTTTTCTTATAGTTTTGCAGAGCTCAGTGTAGTCGACCCTGCCAAAAGGACTACCTGCATTTATCATTGCCCGCCGTTTCTTCATTAAATCAATGGTCTCACTAGAGATTTTTGTCTGTTTGAGACATCTTTCTTCTGGTGCTATTGAAGCAGCCGGTTGAAGCACATTGTTGGCGATTTCTTTATATTGAACGATAGTTCCGCTTCCTCCGGATCTTGTAACACAGCAAACCGGTTTGACAAAGCGATACCAAAATCGCTTCCTCCTTCCGGCAGTTTCTCAGAAAGAGAATCCACTCTGCCCTTCTTTGGTCTTACTATTCTTTCGCGTTTTCTTCGACAGTTAATCCTAATTTTTGCTCGTACCATTCGGTGGTCACTTCCAACATTAAAATTGTTACGAACAGTACAATTGTTAAATATTGTTTTATCGTTGGTCATGATGTAGTCAATTTCACTTGTGAGCCCAGATGGACTTTTCCATGTCCATTTTCTGTTGATGTTTTTCTTATGGAACGAATTCATAATATATAGTTCTTGTCCTTCAGCAAAATCAACCAATCTGTCACCTCTATTGTCTCGCTCACCAGTTCCATATGGGCCAGTTGCATTTTCGTCAGTTCTTGTTGTTCCAATTCTGGCATTAAAATCACCCATCAGGATTTTGTACCTACATTTCTCTTTGTATAAAAGCTAGGCAACGTCATCATAAAATTCCTCAATTTTCTCATCCCTATGGCTTATAGTTAGTACATAAGCTTGGACGCCTAAACTTTTTATTCAGCTGAATGATGCATTGGGCTAATAGGTCAGATGTACTTTCGAATTTTACTACACTGACCTTCAGCTTTCGATTGGTGAGGAATCCAATTTCGCCAAATTGGGCATTTTCTGTACCTCGAGTGTAGAGTACGTGTCCAGTTGGTTTTAGTTTGATTAATTCGTTTGATTAATAGTTTGGTTTCTTCATGTTTCACAGAGCCTAATAATATCCCAATGTATATTGTCAAGTTCGATTAACAGTTCTTGCAATTGGGCCTCGGTTTTCATAGTCCGTATATTTAGCGTTGCCATGTCAAAAGTTCAATGGCAGCCTGATCTAACCCGGTGATTCTTAGCACCCTCTGCCTTGGGGCAGGTCTTCTCGCTGTCGTAGGTAGTTGCCCCTTGGCCTCCGGGGAATGAGGGCCGTGTTTGAGGGGCCGTGTTGAAGGGCCGTGTTGAAGGGCCGTGTTTGAGGGGCCGTGTTGAAGGGCCGTATATATATATATATATATATATATATATATATATTTATATATATATATATATATATATATATATATATATATATATATATATATATATATATATATATATATATATATATATATATATATAGAATATTTTCCAGATGATTTTTGCTCAAACTCTTAGTTCCTTTGATAGCGACCCCTAACGGAAGTCTGGACATAGTAAAAAAATCAGCCGTTATCTGGGTACACTACTTTAAACCAATATTATGTCAGTCCTATTCAGACAGTCTGTGAACCAACACAAGAAAGAAAAATTGGGCGAGATATTTTGTTTTTGTTTCGCTGAAGGTTAACACTTTAGCTCAAAATAGTGGGATTTGAACAGCAATCATAAAACACAGATTTCATTTCGAAGCTTTTGAACAGCCTCCATGTTCTCGAGATCTGACTCTGAGCAATGGTTTTATTGTTCCCTTAATTGACAAACAATGTTGTGGACATTTTCCAAATGAAGATTATTACAAATATAATTGCTGATGTATTTTTTTAGTATGCCGTATTTTCTTAAGTGTTAGGAATAATAATTTCTGAGCCCCTCATATATTTTTCGCATATTTTTACCACGGTCTATATTAGGATAGAAAGTATATAAAATATATTAATGAACAGTATATTAAAAGGAAAATTTATGCCGAAATATATATTGGTTTTATCTATATCCATTTTTAGTATATTTTAAAATTTAACAAATTAGAAAACTACTTATTTTCCATAACTTAATATTCATTTTACGTTCTTGGTAGCGTTATTTTAGCTGATTGGTAAGCGAAAATTAGTTATATTAATGCAAATATTTTTAAATTAAAATTAATGATATACATATTATCTGTCAATGGCAGAAATGAGAGCTGTAGAAAATTATGAGTGGCTAAACATACTATATAAATGCAGAACACAATATAATTTTGTTAACATATTTATTCATATTTTTGAAGCGTTTTCGGTCATTAAACATTTATTTTCACCATACATCGAACATTTTTAAAATCCTTAATTAGTTTCTGAAAATAAACGGAATCTCCTTGCCAACAAAATTAGATAGTAAACTAATTTTACGTACAAAATATAATATATTATAATAAAAAAGTAATAAGAAATCAAGTAATAGAAAAGCTCGATTTTTGGAAACTTGTCAGATCCCAGAGCTTTGTGTGGTGGTGGAACAAAAAATGGTGGAACAAAAAATTACTGACACACATACACAAACAAAGTTGTATGCAATTTTGCTATATATAAATAATAATAATAACTAATATAAATATAAATAATAACATTATATAATATAAATATAATAATAATAAATATAAATAATAACAATGTAGCAGGGAGTCTTAAAATTAACAGAAAAAATGAAAAAGTATGACTTTTGGAGGTAAAAAAAATACATAATTGCATGGATTCCGTAAACCGTAACAATTCTTATTGTGAACCGGATTTTTTTAAATATCAAACTTGAAAAAGTGCAACGGAAACGGTATTTGGTCAAAGCCTCAGGTTTTTAAGTAGTTTAAAGTATTATCAGAACTATTAGGTTTTTAAAGAATAAATTTGTAGTTTGTGATGTTTCAAATGTTTATTACAGATTTTACTCTACCTATGTCCCGCCGTATTAAGGCTTTCTCAAGAGTAGCTTGAACTAATACTAACGGTCAAAGTGTACAAGTATATAGAAAAAAAAATATAACATCTTGTCTAGCTTTCTTGCATATTAGGTGGTAACAACCCGGACTATTCAGTTACAATTTAATATTATCTATTATCGAGGGGTTTTTAAAATTTAGTTGGTCATTCGTGGTTATTATGTGACTGTTTCTTAAGGATTTTTTAATTTCTAATTGTTCTAGTAGGTCTAGTTTTTTACTTTTCTTTTTTGAGTGTAATATTTTAACATTATTTATATCTATAAAATTATTATTTTCAATACAATGGACATTCCAGTGTTTTTTAAGTGTTATTGCCAGTGCTATTTAAGATACCTTTTTTGTGCTCCTTTATTCTACATCTAACACTTCTTACACTTTAGCCAATATATAACGCTTCACAATCATCCACAATCATATATACAGGGTATCCGCTAATTAAAGATACACAGCAAAACTGCAGATTTTTTTGAGTAAAAATATTGCGATTTAACCTAACTTAACTTAGTCCAAAAGTTAATAGTAACCAAGACACAGGGTGTTAAAGTCATAATTTTATTTTCAATTTTTGTCAATAAATTTTTAAATAGTATCTTTCTTGAGCGAAATTTGGCAGTGAGGAGTTTGTTAAGATAAAAAATTTAAATTTCTTGAAAATTTGTACGTAGATTGTAGAGGGCACTTTTCTACTTTTGAATGGTCACAACTTATTTGAGCCGTAGTGTATTCACATTTTTAATAAAAAATATTCTTTTGTTCACCTTTTTTACGTACAAAAGGTATACCTTGCAAATATCGCTCCGAGTTACCGTTTTCTAGATATCTGCGTTTAAATTGTTCATTGCACCGTTTCAAATTGAGCTTTTGAAAGATAACATTTGTGTTTGCTTTCCCTTTTTTGTCTTAGTTCTAGAGGAATGTTGCAATATTCGGGTAACTGAGTTTGAAGAAAATTAAGATATAGTTCGCAGTTTAAATTAGGTGGTAATTTAAATGGACCCAATGCATAATCACCAATAAGACCACACCAAACGTTAATTTTAAATTCTTGTTAAAAATGACGTTCGGATACTAAGTGTGGATTTTTAAAATCCCACGCATGTTTATTTCCAAAATCGAATACACCTCTACGTGTAAACGTTGCTTCGTCTGAAAACAATATTTTTTTGAAAACATGGGTCGGCAGTTTGCTGAATACGACAGAAATGGGTACCAGTCTGGCTGGCAAATCAGCTTCCTGTAGATTCTGCACAGGCGTGAAGTGAAACGGATACAGTCCCACCTTGTAAAAACTTTGCAAACGGTGGACTTGTCAACCCCAACTAGAGCAATGCGGCTTATGCTTACTTCAGGGTTTTCGGTTAGGTGAACCACAATTTTTTCTTCCTGGTCAGTGGTTAGAGTCTTCGGGCGAACTGCAGAATCTCATTTCAGACGGAAAGAACATATTTCACTCAGTCTGTCGTAAAGATTTTTGAAAATATTAAAATCCGGCGGTCTTCATTGTGGATACGTTTCCAAATATCTTCGATGAGCCCGGCGTCCATTAAAATTTTCCTGCGCGTATATGCCTATCATATCGCGCATCTCTTCATTATAAAACAAATGTCTGGGCATTATGTTTTTGTCTTAAGTGAAAATCCTTCAAAAACTATTTTATTACAATCTTACAAAATTTACAATCAATACAAAAGTTTGACAGTAACTAAATTTTCAGAGCGTCTTGATGTATTTGTTTTAATGATAGTCCACTTACTTTAAGAAAAGTGTTATATTTTAAAAGCCCAATTTAAAAAAGTGTAATGAACAATTTAAACACAGATATCTAGAAAACGATAACTCGGAGAGACATTTGCAAGGTATACCTTATTTACATAAAAAACATGGACAAAATAATACTTTTATTAAAAATGCTAATACACTAAGGTCGAAAAAAGGTGTGACCTTTCAAATATAGAAAAGTGTCGCAGACAACGCCCTCTAAAACCTACATAAAAATTTTCGAAACATTTAAATTTCTTATCTTGAAAAAACCGCCACTACCAAATTTGGTTCAAACAAAATATTTTTTCAGAAATTTATTGACGAAAATTTAAAATAAAATTATAACTTTAACACCCTGTATATATATATATATATATATATATATATATATATATATATATATATATATATATATACCTGATTATAATATACACCTGATTTATCTGAACTACCCTTTTTGTCCTTATTATTGACTAACATTTTGCCTCGGTTTAGAAGTGTAATTAATAAATTGAAATGATGATTTTTCTTTTTAGTTTTTAATGCTGTAGAATTTTTGTAAATTTAATTTTTTTTGTTTATTTTTGACAATTTGTCAATTAATCCCTCTATACATATAACGCTGCTTTTCTCTATTTGTTTAATGGTAATGAGTTGTTTATTAAAATTATCTTTGTTTAGAGGAAAACTAACGAATATATGTATTAGACTGGGAAAAGGAGATAATTTAACTTGCCAAGATTATTTAGAACTAATCTAAAACGGTGCCTGTTGTCGGCTTTCTGTAAATATCAAATTAGATGTTATCTTTATGTCTAAGAAATTAATTTCATCATTAAGTCCAATCTCCAAAATTAATTGAATATTTTTGTTTATGACATTCAAATATCGTAAAAACTAGTGTAAATGTCTTTCCGTGCCATTCTGCCACTGCTGATAGATTGTTGACTAGTGGGTTTTTTGAATTAAAAATATGATTTTAGAAATCAACCATAAAATTTTCCGACAAGTAAAATGAGATAGAACCCATTGCAAGACTGTTTTTGTTGATAAGTTTCATTGTTATATTGAAAATATTTGAAAAAATACAAGCTGTGAAAAGAACTCCACCACCTAAATAAATCAATTTTCAGTCACGATATGCAATTAAAAACTCATTAGAATATATACAAACAACTATAGATGAATAACTCAAAACTAGTATCATTAGATGTAAAAACCCTCTTTACTTCTATACCAGTAAATGATTTAATTACTATTTCAAAAATACTTATAGACATTGCAGACATAGAAGAAAAATTAATCTTAGTTTGCCTGGAACAAAACTATTTTCAATGTAACAATGAAACTTATGAACAAAAACGTGGTCTTTCAATGGGGTCTCCTATCTCATCTTTGTTATCTGAAATTTTTATAGCTGATTTCCAAAAATGTTGTTTTTAATTCAAAAAACCCACTAATCAATAATCTATCACACTAGCACAGATACATAGATGATGTTTTTTGCCTTTAGAATGGTACGGAAAAATTTGACAAAAGTTTTTAGGATATTTGAATTTCACAAACAAAAATATTTAACTCGCTATGAAGATTGATTGATGAGTTAATGATGAAATTAATTTCTTAGACAGAAAGGTAAAGAAAAAATCTAATAAATTACAATTTGATATTTACAAAAAACCGACTACAACAGACACTGTTATACACGTTAGTTTTAAAAAAATCTTTAATCCCAACACGGCAAAAAAATAAAAATTGAGCAAAAATCAAAAGCATGCTGCTATGCTTTTTTGATAGACGTTAGGGGGTCGTTCATAAAAAAAATGTGTGCTTGAAGGTCAAAAACTTGAAGGTCAAAGGTTTTACCGAGATTTTTTAAAAACAATCGAAAAAAGTGTTTGTGAGACCGAACATCATGAACACTTGGGTGCAGCATCACGACAATTCGGTTTTCCACACAGCGATTTCAATTAACGAATTTCTGGCAAGTGAAAACATCGCTGTGGCTCCATAGTACCCTTATTAGCCAGATTACGTCTTTGTGACTTGCTAACTGCCTTGTGACTGCCTAAGATTACAAATTCACCTCAAAGGACATCCTTTTAAGACATTGGGGAAAGCTAAAAAGGCCGTAACTGACTAGAAAAATCCGGTATACGAGAGAATTCCTCCTGACCACCAAGTGGTTCCAAAAAGTTCAAACTCATACTGAATATGCATCGGATGTTGTCCTGTCTCCACCTCCAAAAGGGAAGTCAGCAGTGTTGTCAGATCAAAGGCTAAACTACCAGTCTCATTATTTTGTTTACACACCTCGTAATAAAAAAATGAAAAAATAATTCTAAAGATAGATATTCTGTTTTAGGTATAAATATAAATACGTGGAAAAAATATTTAAAAAAAATACAGGTGAAACGTTGAGGAAAATCCTAGAGGAACGTTCGAAATGAACAAATGGAGTGATAGAGGATATTGTAAACGAATCAAAAGAAGAATCATCATCACGACCTTGATAATAATGTGGCTGGAACAAAAGTTGATAAAGATAACACTATATAAAGGAAGGGTGGATAAAAAGGCGATAGGAAAACCACGGAGAAGATTGAAGGAAAACGTTCTAGATCTCAAAATTGAAAATATCAGAGAGGGTAAAGAGAATAGAGAAGAATACAGGAAGAATTAAAATTAAAAGTAGAATATAAGCAAATAAATATACCATCTATAACTATATTTATATATAAATATACCATTCAGACAATAGACCTTCAAGGTCTGTTGAGCATTATAAATAAATAAAAGAACAATTTTAGTTTTGAGTTTGATCTCTAATCTATGTAACATATAAAATTATAAAACTAAAAGAATATTATGTGATTTTTCAAACTGGGATCTCAGTTAAGGTTAAGCTTATAACCAGTTGGTTAGATATTTTTAACGTGTTAGGAAGAATACAAACAACTTTTGAATGGGTAGAGGGTAGACTACGAGGGTAGAGTAAAAAGTGCAGAGTAGCAAAAACCGAATTACGAGTTTTTTTACAATTTTCCTTTTTTTTAGGTCCTTCAAAAAGTACGGCTTGTTGAATTTTGTAAAATAGTCCTTTATTTTGAGGATGATTTCTTACTTGAATTTGTTTCATATTTTGAATTATAAAAAGTCGGAGAGGACTAAGTTCGGAGAATATGGTGTGTGTGGATTCGTAGCTCAAATTTAACATTTTCGCTATTGCAATGACGAACGAATGGGCAAGTACATTGTCGTGGTGAAACAGCACTTTTTATTCACCAAATGAAAGTGTTTTTTTGTTAACTACGCAAAATTTAACCCATAATTCACTTGTATGATCCTATTTATCTTTCCCAAATAGTCGATGAAGATAATGCCTTCCGAATCCCAGAAAGCGATGGCAATTATCTTTTTGGTTAATGAAAACGTATTAACTTTCTTTGGAGTACGTTCGCTTAGTAAAACCCTTGTTTTTAGTGATCATGCTTTTCTGATTTAAATTTCACCAACGATCACGAATCGCAACAGAAACTCTTTCGGATTGCACTTATACATGCCTAAATACTGCTGTGAAATGTTACCGTGGAAATAGTCGCTCGATTATGTTTCTTGATCCTGTTTGGTTCTGTTCTTTGGTAGTGGACAAGCGCGCGTTCTCATATTTATGTAGATTGCTACAAAACTTTCCAGCTCCCAATGTTCGTATATAATATTCTGTAAGTATTCGTTGGAGATGCTCTCTAATATTTACTCTGCGACCGGCCAATACAATATTAGGAATCATGTTCGCAATTCCACGGCCATGTATTGGAAACGTATCTGACGTTTGACTGTATCTTCGTATGTTAAGAGTGGTTGAACAAGATCTCTCATTGAACTGGTTTCTGCACAGCTGCTGTTGTATCAATATATGTAAACACATTTTTATACCGACAGTAGGAAACATCTTCCGCAGTCATACGGGTTGGTTTATGAATTATTGTCCCCAGCATTTGAGGTTCTTCTTTATGTTTTGCCGGTCGCGTTGGCACGGGCGGTAGAGCGGTCGCCTGCCGAAACCTCATTGGCGCAGTAGTTTCCAGCGCTGGGATGGTTATTTTTTTTTCTTTCTTTTGTCTGTATTTACTTCCTAAATATCTGTGATTGTTTCTAAGCTAGAGGTGAAAAAACCGACAATGAATTACCCCTCAGTCACGCAATTTAAAGGCTGGGTAAGGCCGGATGCCTTCTGAGAAGTGTTCTACGTTGGTCACTCGCCAGTCAGTAGGCTTCCTAATAGACTGATGGGTAAGCACATAACTAAGGGTTGATAGCCTGAGGGGGGTTCTGGACATTTACTCAAAATATTTTGAGTAAATGTTTTCTATTAAACTCTCCCACCAATAACAATATAGAGTGTGTGTTATAAATAAAGTGTGTTATAAATAAACAAAAACATGTAGTTGGCTTTCAAAAAAATCATTATTCTTTCTATTATGTATAATAGTTTCTTGATTTTTTACTCTTTATTTTGTACGTCAACAGGTATAGAAAGGTAGTGAGTAATATAATGTTGTTTTCAAATAGAAAGCTTATTTTGCTTTTATAATAAAATTAAATTATCATATGAAGAATGTATTTAAATAATATATGTTACGAATTCGATATTTAAGTCAACTAAAAGAGATAGATTGGTTTCCTAGGAATTGCGAAATGCTGGTCATAAAGAAAGGAGAGAGAAGGGCATGGATCGGAACGGGCGGAGGCAACAGATCAAAGAATTTACAGAGAAAAAAGTGTCGAATGTACGAAAACCTTAAAACCCAAAAAAGAAAAATGGACCACCGTACTTTAAGCTGCTGATCCTGGAAACTCTCATGATTTTTTTTCATTACACGTTGTTGTACAGAATCCACTTTTTACCATCAATTACCATCCACTTCAGAAATGGAGTTACAGATCAAAAAAAAATCCAGACGATCAAATTTCGCTAACCAAGTTCGTGAGGAACCGATACATCGTACTGGCAAACGTACCCATTTTTTTCAGATGGACAAAAAGAGTCGCTTTGCCAGTATTTAACTTATTTGCTATCGCACTCAATGTGCTGACCTCAGTGCTTGTAGGACGACCAGAGCAGTGCCGGTTTTCCGGGACAAATCTCTACTCCTAACCGATCGAACGACTTTTGTCCCATGGTCTCCCCAACAGCACCCTCCCTATAAACGACACAAACTTTGTTTTTTATTTAGACAGCATTCTAGTCATTTTTGAAATAAAAAAGCACAATGCGGCGTAAATGCAAGTTATCGACCGTCGTTTTCCATTTAAATCAACTTGAATAATTAAAGACAAATCAAAGCGAATTTGAATGCAAACATTGTAAAAACATCAATAATTAATAATATATAAATAAACATAACTAACCGAACACAAATTTATGTTTACACGCGTTAAAAGTATAACTAATGGAAAAGTTTACGAACTTTCTGAACAACCGGATATTTAGTTCAAAAAGGTCCTTTTGAATACAAAAATATTCCATTTAAGCCACAAAATGACGCTAAATTTTTGAAGTGTGACTTCATAAAGGCGTTTAAAAAATTGTAGTTCGGGCATATACCATATTGCTCGATTTCTAATATATCTTAAGGTTTTCATCAAAACAAATAGAAGAAACACCTAAAAAAACTTTTTATTTAGAAAAAGTTTCAAAGTTTCAAGCCCCTTTCAATATAATTATGTATTTTGTTGTTTTCCCTAATCGAAACTTTGTAATAAATCATGCATTTATAAAGTTTCTGAACTTTCTGCTTACACTTTAATTTTGATAAAACCTTAAATGATTCAGAAGCTATAAAAAAAATTCGAAAAGTTCAACATTTTCAGCACGATAATAAGTTAAAATGATATACTGAGCTTCGAACATATTTAAAAAGTGGCGATGAAATCTCGTGAAAAAATGCATCGATGACAAGATGTGACACTTTTAGAACCGATGACGTAAACGGTCTTTTTTTAAAATATAACAGAAAATACGATAGCGAAACAAAAAAAATCTTTATGGTAAAATATGTAGTGAAATTCGAGTTTGTTGAAAAACAAAACCCAACCCCGCCTCTCATTTGATAGAACTGGAAACGAGGATAAAATTAATAATCATAATTAATTTAAACTTTCCAGACTCCATGTTTCATACATAAAATGTACAAAAAATACCGAAAAAAATTATTTTCAGTTAAATCTACGAAATACTTTATTTTCAAATTTAAAAACGATAATAAAATAATATAATAACACAGGTCGACATGATTTTTGTAAGATTGATGAGAATGCTCTTTTTGCGTTTCATTTAGGTAGTTATTAACCTTTTCACAGAAATGTCCTAGCACGTTCCATTTTCAAGTACCTGCTTCTCCTTTATATCATGGGATACTTCAAATTATTGGGAGTATAAAGGTAAAAAGTACTTTGGTCAAAGTATTATTGTTTTTTGTGTCGATGGAACAGTAGGGTAACAAAAGAACATTTAGAAAGAATGGCCTCATTGAACATTTTTTGAACCTGAACAAATTCTTGAACAAATAATTGTAATTGTATATCGAGCATATACCATATTGGTCGGTTTCTAATATATCTTAAGGTTTTTATCAAAACAATTTAAAGTTGAAAAAGTTTCAAAGTTTTCAAAGCTTTTTTGAAGTAACTGGTGAAAATATGTCTATTGAGGCATTTTGTAGTCCTAAATCCGAAAATGATTAACTAACTGCTGTAAAACGTATAGTTTTTTTGTTACAGGGTGTTTTTACAATGTAATATTTATTTAATATGAATATGTAAAACGTGTTAAATATATGCAAATATATTACCGATAATTATGTGAATAAAAAATATATTACATGAGATATCATACAGGGACAAAAACTTTTTCCTCTTGTGTTTTGTAGCATCATCGTTTTTTAAAAATCAGCAGTAGTCGCCTAACATAGATGGATTCCAGCATCCCTGGTATCTGCTTCCATCGTCCTGATGTCCTGGTGAAATCGCTCTCCTTGTTCATCGCTTACTGCACCCAAATTTCCCGGAAATTTTTCTATGACACTTCATCTATGATCTTTTCATCTTTCTATTGATCTTTTCATCGAGGCTTTTCCAGAAACTGGGCAACAATTCCAATTCATTCAAGCTGCCAATTCCTTTTCATTTATTTTTTCTTGAATACGGCAAACACCTAGAAGCTTCCTTATTTGAGGTACAATAAATATGCCTTCATTTAGTTTTGCATCACTTAATTGAGGAAATATTTCTTGTAGGTACTTGAAACCATTACCTTCTTTGTCCATGACTTTTACAAAGTTTTTCATTAGTCCAAGTTTAATATAAAGAGGGTATATAGTAAATTTGGACACCGAATTTTGTCCCTTTGCTTTTTTGAAATCCCTTCTGTTTTAGTGACACAAAAATAGCGATCGCTTACATGGTCAGTAGGTTCTCTCCGCGCCATAGAAACTGCAAACGGCATACAATTTTTCTTGCGATGCATCCACTGCACTAAATTTATGTGACAACTCACACCCATGCTCACAGCACAACTTTTATTTTGATCTCCAATTTGGCACTTAAAATATAAAAGATAGGATTTTTTAAGTACCTGGGATATAGATCTAGCTTGTGACTTTAAAATAAATCGTCTACATATATAACAAAACTCCGCCGGATTTTTGCAAAATCGACGACTAGAACTTTATATAAAATTGACATAAACACTTGACTATACTGTAAACGAAACAGAAACAAACTAAACTATAGAAAACAATAAAACTGCCCTTTAAGGTTCGTAGAATACTATGGAAATATCCCCTCTACGGTCTTGTGGTAATTCCTACATTGTCCAGTCCAAAGTCAGGTACAAATAATTTCAAATACCCCATGATATAAAGGAGAAGCAGACCGGGTATCCATGCCCAGAGCCCATATTGTAGATCACTGAAAATAAAAGTAGCGACACTGTCAATGAGTTCCTTAAACTTTTCGAATTCATCAGAGAAGCTCAATTAATTATCGGTGCAGATTATACACAAATACTTGCTATTAATTCCTATCAACTTCAACATCAATTCCTTCAATTTCTCATTAATTGTATTGTCAGCATTCACTATCATCTCTGTCTCTATTTTATTCTTACTTATTTGCTTTGATAAGTGCAGGCAAAGTCATATTGGTTAGTGCAAAAGTTCGTCCCGTTTATTGGCGCTATATGGCATTGCATCGCAAAATCCAAGTATTACATAATTTACATATGAAAATTTTTGTGTTGTTTGACAGAAGGAATTTCAGCGAGCACTTAAAATTTTGTCAGTTTGTTTCAGGGAAAACTTAAAATTTTGTTGAGCATTAAAACTGAGAGAAAATAAGCTGTATATAGTGAGGGTGCCGTTGACTATTCCTCGTAAGTGAATCACAAAGTTTCGTGGAAACAATTTTTATCTTAGCGATGCCACGTTTTAGAAGACCAGCCGAGACTAATCGCACGAAATATTGGCACCAATATTGAAATTGATCAGCATATAACAACTTAGAAGATCGGAGAAATTCTTGAAATCAACATCGACTACTGACTGCAGTAGGTATGTATGGGCCGATATATGTAGCAGGCCGATGTACGTGTGCCGTATGAACTAACGAAGAAAAATTTGATAGATGAAACTTATGCTTTTGATTCCCTATTGAAGCGCAATCAAATCGAGCGATGTTTAAAGCGGATGCTGATGACAAATGGATTGTATCTAACAATATTACATATAAAATATTATCCTGTAAGCGCTGAAAAGCCCTTTTAAACCAGTGCAAAAGCCAGTTTTCATCCAAAGAAGATTATGCTATGTATATGCTGGAACTGGAAGGAAATCGTTTGTTATGTGCTATTACCAGAAAACCGGACCATTAATTCGGAAAAATAATGTTCATAACTAAGCGTATTAAAGCGAGCAATCGATTAGAAGTGGCGGCCTGACTTTGGGCCCTCCATCCACCATTTGTTTAAATCGTTTCAAAGCAGTTTAGATGATTAATACTTCATTTCCTTGGAAGACTTGAAGAATAAACTGGATCAGTCCTTTTGGTTGAAACATCAGAACTTCTATGAGAGCAAAAAATATTGATTGAATGAAAATTTTAGTAAATTAATTTTTTCTTCATTAAAAAAAATAATGCTACGGTCTAATTAATCAACCTAATAGTAAAATTAAAGAAATTAGCAGTAAATTATAAATATATGATAAATATATTGGATTACTGTTTAAAATTTAATAAATATATTAGAAGCAATAAATTGAAAAAGAAAACAATTAAACTATAATATATATATATATATATATATATATATATATATATATATATATATATATATATATATATATATATATATATATATATATATATTTATTTCAAAAACAACCTTCGGTAATTCTTCTGCTCGACACTTACACCTCTAACATTGTCAACTAAATTTTTTTTGATTAGGACCCTACATATACTTCAAATCTCATTTTGTATTTTTGGAGACGTGTACTGAGCATTTTTATATCCTTTTTCTAACTGTTTCTTTAAAATTTCATCACCAATCAATAGTGTTGATAAAAGGTCTTGCCTATATATTATCTTGAATGATTTTTGCGTAGCCTGTTTGCATAGCAACCAGTACATTTATTTTTGGGTTGCTAAAAGTTTTGGCAGATGCACTCGACTCTTTGTGTCATTTCCTACTTATATGTGCTTTACAATAAGTATGTATATCCTATATATATATATATATATATATATATATATATATATATATATATATATATATATATATATATATATATATATATATATCTACTTAGTGAATGGTCGGATAATACGAGAACCCTGCACATCACGTAGAAGTTTCGGCGAAAATAAAATGAAAAACAAACAGAAGGCATCTTTCAACCTTTTCGAATAAGCAAGCCGATGCTTGTACATTTCTAACCAAGTGCGCAACATCGCCAGTAAAATCATACTTTTCTGGAGGCACCCAACATCGCCTTAACATTTCCATTCGCTTTTCGGTAGACATTAGAGAAGATCGTCCAACCCATAGCCCAATGTCATTTTCATAATATTCATCTTCATCTCCCAGAACTGACAGAGATTCAGATGCATGAGACTGAAAAGTCTCGTCAATAATATTTACAGGATTTACAGGTTCCGATTCCGATCCATCATCTTGATTCAGTAGTAAGTTATTCAAGTTTTCAATACTGTTATTTACTGGTACTGTGTTGTAACTGCCATCTGATCCGCTTCACTAGTTTTGCTGCCAATAGAAAAATCATCTTTTTTTATTTGTAATTTTCCACATTTTTGATTTTGTTGCTGCAAATATTTAAAAATTAAGAAACAAGCCAAATAATAATGATTCGATTAGTTTGAATTGAAATTATGGCTCAACCACAATTTTTAAAACATCGCGTAGGTATAGGTACCTACCTCCTATTACCTAGGCTAGGTTTGGTTGTACCTAGAATTTGTAATAACAACATAACTACCCACCTACTATTTAAGGCAGTGATTCGATTACGGCAGTGATTCGATTAAAAGTTAATTCATTTAATCGTAACACGTATCATAACTCAAATATGAATTCTGAATGAAAATTTTAATATACTTAGTTTTTCATAACTTTGAATATGTCGAATTATGTAACAGAAAAAGTGTTTTATTTGAAGGAAATGGCTGCTGAAAGTTATCGACTGTTGGATGCAGCTTATGGTGAACATGCTCTAACCCAAAAAAATTGTGAACGATGGTTTAAACGCTTTAAAAGTGACGATTTTGATATAAAAGACAAGGAGCGTCCAGGACAGTCGAAAAAGTTTGAAGTTGCAGATTTGCAAGCATTATTGAAGGAAGATTCAACTCATACGGTTAAAGAATTGGCAGAAAAATATTGAATGTTACCCAGTCCACCATTTCCGAATGTCTATACGCAATGGGAAAGATCCAGAAGGAAGGAAAATGGGTTCCATATGAACTGAAGGACAGAGACATTGAAAGGCGAAAACCCATTTGCGAAATTTTGCTTGCCAGACAGAAAAGAAAAGGTTATTTTGCATCGAGTTGTGACAAGCGATGAAAATTGGATCTCTTTTGGTAACCCATAGTGCAAAAAATCATAGGTAGATCCAGGCCAACCTTCAACATTACAACAAGTGCGTAATATATATGGAAAGAAGGCTTTGGCTTTGTATTTGGAAAGATAATAGTGAAGCTGTGTATTACGAAATGTAGAAACCTTGTGAAACCTGTGTATTACGTATCAAGCAAAAACAACTAGAATACGCCCAAAGGCACGATAATGTCATTTTTCAGCGTGAGAATGCTCGGCCCTACAGAGCTTACTAGCTACTACAGAGCTTACTATTCGTGATTTAATTCATGTAAAAAACTCTTGGCTTACAAGTTAGAGTGAAATAAAATATAAACCTATTTGAAATATAAGTATATTTAATGAACGATTAAACTTGATTGTTTTTTTTATTGGTATGCCTTTATTAAGTGTTTCGTTTATTTTCAGAGAAAACTGCTCTATATTTTATTATGCCTATACAAGCTGTTATCTGTAAACATAGCTATCATATACACACAGTATTAGTTTAATATATTTTTAAGATGGATTTTTAAGATATTTTTAAGTGACGAAACGATTGTTAGGAATATCTAAACGAAACATGGTGGAATCCTATACATTTTAATTTTATTTACTAGGATAGCGTGAAGACAAGTATTTTTAAAATTTTTGAACTTTTATATAATAGAGAAATATTTCAATATTATAATATTTTTTTGATCGAGAATTGATTATTTTTTCAACGTAGTCTGTTTTTAGTCTGCGATGATCTTTCATTTGATGTTAATTATTTTCCAGCCAGCCAGCTATTTTTTCATGTTTGGAAACTGAAAGAGGACAATAGGGTAGATATCCAAACACCGCTTTGTAGTGGTAAATGCGACATCCACCGCACTGATGACTTTCTCATATCTAAATATTCATGAAAGATTTTCCGTACATGTTCCGAGGTATTCATCTTAAAAATCTCTCTAATCTTCATTTTATAATTTTATTGACCATTTTCTCAGAAGTCATCTCAACTGGATGTTCTGAGCACGAAGCGTTACTCGTGCTGACTCTACCTACCTGTTTGAGTAAATTGTAATATTTTTCCATCTTTTGTTCGGTTTGCTCGATGGTTTTCAAAATTCGATTTTTCCATTATAGAAAAATATCGATAATCCTTTTCCCTTTATACACCTTATTCTCAAAATAATCTCCATAATTTTTATGGCTTTACTCTATCTTTAACTATATAAATTCAACTATATTTTTTAGGATCTGTAGGCCAAGTGTATAAAGTAAAATTGCATGAATAAGCTACGTGAAGGAAAACTCTGATGTCCTGGTCGCTTTAATAATTCATTTGATTGCTTCTTCTGCTAGTAAAGAATGGGATAGAAGCTTGTAGTAACTGGACAAAAGTCAACAGTTTATAATACACAATTATTTTATGTATGTATGCAGGATGATTCAAATGTTTCTAGGCTGAACGTTATACATGATGCTGTTAACCGAAAAATCTCGTGTACTATAATATTCTATTTTTCTTAACCGGTGCTCTTAACCCAAGTTTCATTTTGTTTCGTCAGTTCAGTCAAATTTCAACAGCTATTCAAAGTATAGAGATTTTCTTAAAAGTGGTAAAACAAAAATTAAAGTAAAAGAAAAACCAGAAGAAAAAACTATAATCCAGTATTAATTTTTAAAGGCATGTCCGGGGATATGTTTCTTCTTATATGATAGAAAAAATTGGATTGCTGAATGAAAGTGATCACACAAAAATTAAATATGAAGCGTGCAACGTTGAAACAGTTCACAACAGCACAAATTATTAATAAAGGTTTTTTAATTGTTTTAAAAAGTTCAAAAATTGAAAATGTGTAAAACGGCTGAGCCTGCAGGCATCTCATACAGAATTTTGCAGGCATTGTCTATGAAATAGCCGGAAAAGAGAATATGAAGCAAAAATGAGTGGGGGTCCACATTTCTAGGCAATTTTGAAACGTTTTAACAAGAATAAAACCAATGTTATAAATGTTTGAGGCACGGTTTCATAGCTTCAAACAAAAATAGAAATAAAAACCAAGATTAATATCTAAATTTCCACTATACTTAAAACTTGTACGTATGACAATTGTTTCGGCACACAGTGTCTTTTTCAAAAATGAATTTTTGAAAAAGACACTGCGCGGTTTATATTTAAAATGAATTTCCATCAAGTATCGGCTACCTCAGTTAAAAAAAATAGAAATTGTAGTTAAATCAATGTAAAAACCAGTGGAAGAATATGAAAGAAGACTAAAATGACTCTATGGCTAGAATTTATAGCAATTAGTATCATCCAAGTTTTGATAATTTATTATTTACAGTAGTACCTATGTTTACCAACATACTAGGTTAATTCAAAAGATCGCGGACCGACACCTATACAGTAATAAAAGAACTATATAATCTACTACATTTTGAAAATATTAAAAATCAGGCAGGGATATAATTATTTGTAAAAAAAAAGGTTTAAAGGCAATGGAAATTCATACTGAAATGGTAAATGTATTAGTGGAATCTGCTCCTTCAAAAACAAATGTTTGTAAGTGGCAGATGAGTTCCAACGTGGTCGTACAAGCCTAGATGATGATCCTCGTTCTGGACGTCCAATAAGTGCAAGAACTAAATAAATAATTAATTATATACATGATATGGTTATGGATGACAGACAATTGACTTTTATTGAAATTGCTAAGGCCATGGACTTCTCAACTGAATGGGTGTTTCATATTTTGAAAAAGAAATTGGGCTTGAGAAAGCACTGGGCAAGATGGTTGCCGAATTTGTTAAATTCTGATCAAAAACGACTTTGAGTAAAACTTTATACGTTGGATCATTTTCGACAACAACATTTGGATCATTTTCAAAAGAATAAAATTGATTTTAAACGTCGTTTTGTAACTATGGATGAGACTTATTCACCTCAGTGGTCAAAATCAACCAAAAAGGTTATGGCATCAATTTTTTGGGATGTAAAAGGCATTTTTGTTATTTTTTTCCGAAACTGATCAAACAATAACAGGACAGTATTACTCAAACCTTTTGGATCAATTGAATGCAAAAATTCGTGAGAAAAGACGTGGTTTAGTGAAGGAAAAAATCATTTTTCATCAAGACAATGCACCGGTTCACAGAGGTATTTTTGCAATGGCCAATGAAGGAGTTACACTATGAATTGTTGTCACCAGATCTGGCCCCCTCTAACTCTTATCTGTTCCCAAATCTCAAAAATTCGTGGCAAACGTTTTTCATCAAATGAAGAAGTTATAGCAGCGTAGATGAGTATTTTAATGGACTTCCAGAAAGTGACTTTATATGATTTGGAGAACCGCTAAAAAAATATATTGCGCTTAAGGGAGAATTAACGGAAAAATAAAGTAATTTTTTCAACTATAAACTTGTTTTATCTTTCCGCTCCCCGAACTTTTCAATTAGCCTTTTAAACACTTTTTGGACGGGTGTCGAGCATTGACCGACATCAAAAGTTTATTGTTCAGGGTGGTGTTGAGCACTGTTCTCGATATGATACTTTTTTCGATCACAACCTGATGAGGCTATAGATGCCGCGGTAGACTTTGCCGTGATAAAAAATTAATTTTTTAGAATTGAATTTGAAATTAAATGTATGCGTGTCTAGAAGCAAGAAAAGAAGCGCGGATAACTTGTCATTCGATAATACAGTGATAGTGATATATCAGATAGTGGCATTTTAATTTTTCGTAAAGCATGTTGAGCCCTGCGAATCATGCATAAAGTGATAGTAAAAACAAAATAGAAGACACTCTCGAAGTCAAGGCGAAAATCTACCTACAGACGAGGACTATGTATGTAAAGATTTAACCTCCTCGGTTGAATATTTTCCCAGAATTTCTTTTGTAACTGAATTAGCAGTTGGAGAGAAAATTCTTCAAAGTTATTATGAACCGTTATATTTCTTTCGACTGTTTTACACTAATAAACTCATTCAACAAATTACGAAGGAGACCAATAAATATGCCAGAACCAATAGACATCAAAGCATTTCTCTAAATATTTAATTTGGAACAAATGGATATACGAAGTATATTTTTTAAATAAGGTCTATTTTTTATTAAGAAGAAAAATACTATAAATATCATTAAAATATATTTTTCCATATTCTACACACTTTTATCTACTTTTCTACATAATTTCCATTTTGTTCAAACATTTGTCATATCGCTCAACAATTTTTTGAATTTCGACGTCAAAGAAATCTGTCGCCTGTGAAGAAACCCAATCTATGACTACAGTTTTAACTTATTCGTCGTCGTTGAACCGTTGACCATCAAGGAACTCCTTTAAGTACCGAATTAAGTGAAAATCACTTGGGTGCACGGTCTGGACGGCAAGGTGAATGATCATTGCATTGTCATGGAGCAACATCACAGTGGAAGGCAGTAGGCCACGCCGCTTGTTTTGTATAGCATGCGGGAGTTTTCTCAAGGTGACACAATACACATCAAAATGAATTGTTGTGCTTAAATTCACTAACGAAATCCCCTTCTTGTCCCAAAAGACAATTACCATGATCTTTTGTGCTGAAATTGTCTGTTTGGCTTACACTCTGGTCGGCGACGATGTTTGTCGCCAATCCGTTGATTATTGCTTGGACTCAGGAGTCATGCGAGACACCCACGTTTCGTCTCCTGTAACGATATGGTATAACAATTCATCTCTTTCCTGATTGTATCGAGTCAAACGATACATCACAGCCCAATCTATTTGTTTTGCGACGTCAGAAAGTAGTCTTGAAATCCAATGAGAATACAATTTTCTATAACTCAGTTTCTCCGAAACAATGGTGTACAAAACTGACCTTGAATTTTGTGGAAATTCACTTGATAAAGCTTTGAAATTGTGAATCGTTGGGTCTCTCGAATTTTGTTGTCCACATCACGAACTAAATCTTCAGAAATCAGAGAAGGTTGGCCAGGGAATGGTTGATCATGCACATTAACCTGCCCATCCTTGAACATTCTCACCTTCTTTCGAACTTTACTGTCACTTATAGCATTAATACGGTAAAACTCACAAATCTGACCGTGAATTTCCGCTGCTGCTGAATTTCGTGCGTTCAGGAATCGAATTACAGATCGTATCTTACAGGCGGCGCGCGACTCAATTTTGTTAAACATTATAAACTTCTACATCTCTGCACACAGAGAGACGATACAGCTGCAAACGGCGCCTAAACGTCCGCAAAGCATGCTGAGAGTAATCGCCGCAGTGCGCTTAAGCGTCATTCTCACTCTCATTCACAAACGGACCTTATTTAAAAAATACCCCTCCTATGATTACGTAGAAAAAATGCGGGCTTCTTTAGGAATCATTTGAATCTGGGAACAATCGTAGCACCAAACTTCAAGTAATATTGGTCAACCAAATATAATGCAGGGATCTCATTTTTTTCTCAAATTTTTACGAGAGATAGATTTTTACACATTATTCAATGCTACATTTGAACGAAAATCATCCAAGGCACCCTCGAGCTCAAAAAGTAAGTAATTTCGTAAGTATATTTCATCAAAATTTAAGACAATTCAAGAAAGTCATCACTTCATTCCTGGATAAGAAGTATCTATTGATGAATCTGTCATCAAATTCAAAGCAAAAGTTAGTTTTATCACATATAATCGTAAAAAGCCAATGGCCAACATGGTGTTTAAGCGTAGACTCCCACTTTGTCTGAAGCAAAAAGTCTTTGAACAGTGCGTCCTGTTCGTTTTAGCATACGGGAGTTAAACATGGACATGCACATCACAATCAGTTCAAAAGCTTCGGGTAGCATATAGAGGAATGGAAAGGGGTATGTTTGGCATTAGAAAGCGGGATAGAAAGTCCTAAACATAGATCAGATCACGACATCATTGAAAGAGTAATGGAATTGAAATGGAGGTAGCAAGGTCATATATCGAGGCAATGTGTCGAGAGATGAACTAAGACAATCCTGTAGTGGATACCGCGTGACCATAAACGCCAACGAAGACGACCGAAAATATGATGACATGATGATATTGGACCTGAATGGCAAAGGAGAGTTCAGGACCGCACGAGTTGGAGGTATGCTGAGGAGGCCTTCATGCTGGAGTGGATGGACAATGGCTAAATGATGATGAAGATAATGATGATGATGATGATGATGATGGTTTGTTAAATTCAGTGCCAGGAGCTAAAGGCTACAAAATTTCTACAGATCGTTACTTCACCAGGATATATTTGGCAAATGAATTAATGAAACTGAATTGCTATATACAACAAGAATTGTTGAGATAAATAGAAAACTTGTGCCTGATGTAAAAAGCCAACATTTGGGACTGATTGTAGAACAGTCTATCGATCTGACAACATTTTAGTTTTATCATGGGGGGATAAGAGACTTTAACAATGTTGAGCACATGGCACCACTTCGTATGGGTTATATACTGAAACTATAGGTTACATAACTAGAACTTTGCGTGTCATCGGCGGTGAGACAGTTCAAATACGTAAACTAACGGTGGTACCAAGTTACAATAAATATATGGATTGGGTTGATAAAATGGATCAATGCACTGTCACATATTTATTTATGCGTAAGGTGTCTTCTGGGGGTTGGAAATATGTGCAGTAAATTTTTATAAAGAAACAATGAAGAACCAAAACCAAACCCCAATGTCCCATTCAACTATGTTCTAAAATTAGTCGATCAACTTATAAATGATTTTCAAGCAGGAAACAGGGTATTAATCCACCAACAGAATTTTGATACCGATGTTGGTTTGAATAGTCGATTACACTCTATACGTAAACTGGAATATAACAAAACAAAATACTGTAATTTTTGTTCCAATAGAAAGATCAAGGGCGCATTATTATGATACCTTCCATAAGAAATCTGGACTTTACATCGGGGAGTGTTTTGAGCGGTATCAAACTTTAAGCGACTATAAACTTTGTTGATTAAATTTAATTTAATGAATATATTATTAAGCAAAATTAAGTCTTTCATATAAAAATCCTCACGTCCTGGTTAATTACAAAGGTTAAAAACATCCCGTCCGAAAAGGGATAATATATAAGACCATTTCCGTTTGACTGTTACAATGTCTATAATTCTATATGTCAATGTTGTTGATGGTAATAAATTCGACTTTAATTATTACTCTAAACATTCGAGCTTTAGTGAATTCACTCGCCTATCATTATATACTCTTCTAAACGATTTATAAATACAGCCTTTTTGTAAGGCTTCTGCAATAAACGAATATACACGGTGATTCCAAAGTTGAGAGTTTTGTTTTAAGAACATATAAAACTCGATAAAATAAGCACTTTTTTCTAATTCCATTTTTTAAATATCTCTAAAATTAGGTCACTACAGCCTTTCATAAATTTTTAAAAATTCAAGTCCGGTCCTTAAAATAATTTAAACAAATTTAATCGTTCGATTTTAGATTTTTAATGTTTCAAACCTTTATTATAGATTTTGCTATACATATGTTTCGCCTTGTTAGGGCTTTCTTAAGAGTAGCTTGAACTAATACTGATTGGTATTACTGGTATTAGTTCAAGCTACTCTTGAGAAAGCCTTAACAAGGCGAAACAAATATAGAGTAAAATCTATAATAAACATTTGAAGCATTAAAAAGCTAAAAGTATATAATTTATTGTTATTTTTAATGTGGATTTATACCATGATTTTTGGACATATAAAATGGCTCACGTGTATGAGAACAGTGAATTAGTTGACATGTTGTTATGAGAGTAGCTTCAAAATGCCAAAGCCGCATCTTTGCTATACGCTGAACGATTTCGTTTTCGGGTTCACCTACTGCCGAAATTATTTATTCGGGTTGTGCCATCGGCCAGAGAAACCGGTGATTTGAAGGAATATCATGGGCAGCACGCGAGAAGACCGAGAGTATATGAAAACATGCAACGGGAGGAATACATTTTGAATTTTGTCAAGGAAGACCCAACAACAAGTACTTGAGAAACAACACGGCAAATTAAACTGAGCCCATAAAAGTTTTTACAACATTGTGGAAAAATTAGTTGTTCCCATTTCATGTGCAACGAGTTCAAGCCTTAGAGCCACAAGACCACCTTAACACAGTGAACAGTTCAGTTCAGTGAGTCGCTCTTACTCCAACATGAAACGAATCAAAACTTTACCAGAAACATTTTGGTTATTGACGAGGCTTTATTTACCCGAAATGTAATTCTCATGTTTCTAGGCAAACACATTTTTAACATAGATTTTCGGCCAATGTGTGGTCGACAATTGTCAACGGTATTATTATTGGGCCTTTTATCTTGCTGGATTGTTTAAGGGGCGCAAACTATCTCGAATTTTTACAAAATCATCTTTCAGATCTTCTAGAAAATGTGCCTTTAAATGTCAGACAGGACATGTGGTTTTTACCCGATGAAGCTCCGGCTGATTTTAAGCTTTAAGTGCGGGACATAACGTTAATAAGGAACGGAAATAAGTTTCGGGTTTCGAGTTCCGTTAACGGAAATAAGTTTCCTATACGTCGTGAAGGTGCCAGTTTCAGGTCGCCTAAGGTTATCAGATCTTAACCGTTGTGATTTCTTTTTATGGGGTTACACGAAAAGCATAGTTTTTAAAACACCAGTAAATACAAGGGAAGAACTTATTGATGACATAAAACAGACCGGTGAGACTATTAGGGGAACACCTTTGCCACTACTACGCGCATACACCGACTCTTGGGTCCGTCGCGCCCAACTTTCGTGGAACGGATGGGCGACCACTTTAAACCTTTTCTTTAAGTACAAGGCGCAGGATCGAAATGAATGTTGTTTGAGAAATTAATATGGTAAGTTTAAAACTTTCAGTTTTTTGAAAAATGGTATCAGAAAAAAAAAATTATTTTATAGAGTTTTTTACCCTATTATACGTCATCACTTAGGACTAACCCTGTATAGGTTGGAACAAATAGTTTGTTTTAAAAATCAAATAGACATTTACTATTTTGTTTAATTTATTGGCATTTACTTTAAAAGTTTCAGGTGTTAGTTTTTCTACCACTGAAAATAGTGATTGTTTTACATCAGATAGATATTATAGGACTATCATCTACTAGACGCTTCAACGAGGCTGACAAATTGTATACTGAATTTCACGCTTATATGCAGTATGGCGTAAACATTATTTAATGAATCATCTTTTTATTCACCTGTTCCGGTATATTCTCTTGAATAGAATTGAACTTTTTCGACTAATATTTTATTCGAATCATTCTACTACTTGTTTAGCACAAGTATTGTTGGCCAACTTATTCTCATGATACTGAAATAGTGCTTTACTATCCCTAAAAATGGTTTGTTTTTCAATTACTATACGACAATAAGACACAATTGAGTATAACATGTAGATCGATTTAAACATAATATAGACGCAAACCATTAAGCTATATCGTAGTTTATGAAAATTATATTGATTTTGGTTAAATTTCACAAAGAAAGTAGACTGGATAATTTTCGCCGCAACTTTTTGTTCCTCTTTTTGTATTTCGCTCTTTATACTGTTTCAAGATAATTTACGTCGGGTTGTCTTGAAAGTTCGCAGGGATTTTTTAACAGAAAGAGAAAAGCAAATAGTTTATGTAAATATTAATTTAATTTATTATGTAATTACCTAATGATAATTACATAATATAATATAATTATATAATATAATTATGTAATATAATTATGTAATATAATTATGTATATATTATAATAATTAATAATAATAATTTATTTATAACTTTTTGCCAATGTAGAAGTAAGTCCATACAATGTTTTTGCCAAAAATAAACATTTTTATTGCAAAAAGATCAATCAACAGGTTTCTTTCCATCTCTTATTCGGTTTAAAAAAATCCTATTTAAAGAACTTTGGAAAGAACGGCATTAATGGTGGCCCGAGGGAGCGATGACTGGTAAGATCGATGGGACAAAACATCGAAATTGAAATTCAACAAATTTTACCGGGTCTTGATTGGAACATGGAGTCGTCGTTGGAGTCATGGATTATCATGATGAAACACGACGCCTTTCCTATTTGCTAATTCTGGCTGGTTTTTTTTTAATTACTGCCTTCAGCCGATCTAATTGTTAATAGTAAAGGTCGATGTTGATAGACTGGTTGCGTGGAAGAAGCTCAAAGGATATGGGTCTTTTCCAATTCCACCAAATGTAAAGCAAAATTTTCTTCGAATGAAGCCCGTCTGTCACCGTACTTAAAACCGCTGATCTTGGCAACCCCATAATGTTTTTCACTGCATGTTGTTGGGCACAATTCACTCTTCATTTTTCAGCCTCAGAATATTTTTTCAGCAAAAGATCACAAAAAGGGATTCGGTTAGGAAGATTTCGCAAGGAACCCACACATTGTCTCGGCAGATTTAGCCATTTTTTTTTCAGATGCTAAAAACGGTCGATTTGTTAATATTTAACTTAGCTGCTATTTTATGAACCAGAGCCATGCCCGTTCTTCAGGTGAAAATATCCATCTCTAAACATACCAAACCATATTTGTTTTGCACACAAACAAGGATTGTGTCTTTGTTTTTTGTTTGGACAACGTTTTTGTCCATTTTGAAATAAAAAAACATAATGTGGTGTAATCGACATGTTTAATCTGAATCTTGACTAACGAGTCAAGTGAGTAAGACAAATCAAAGTTCCAGTTGTTGTTCCAGTAAATTCCATAGAATTGAAATGCATTCTGTCTCGAGAATGTATTCCATCAGATGAAGCCGAGTGGAACATATGAACCACATTATTTTCAT
Organism: Cosmopolites sordidus; assembly: GCA_031761425.1. Classification (NCBI taxonomy): domain Eukaryota; kingdom Metazoa; phylum Arthropoda; class Insecta; order Coleoptera; family Curculionidae; genus Cosmopolites; species Cosmopolites sordidus. The sequence continues at coordinate 1,171,650 of JARFXV010001665.1, forward strand.
TTGTTCTTCAATACATTATTCTGTCTCATTTTAATATTCTAACACTAGTTTTACGATTAATTAATCATAATGTTTTCGTATTTTTTGCCTTACTTGATATAACGCAAGCAAGTTTTTAATGGTTTTTGGAGACCCGTTTAGAAAATTATGAACAAAAAAACTAAACCTCTCTCATATCAGAACTGCAAACGAGTATAAAATCATACTTAACACAAATTTGCAGGCTTGAGATTTCATTGTGGAGAAAATAAGTTGATTTTTCATCTAAATTAGTTTTAAATTGCTTTAACGCTATTTTAAAATGTAGTAGACTTATATACGTGGGTGTTTCATAAGAAGTCAACGAAGAAAAAAGGAGTTCTTGGTATTTAACGTTACTGCACACACAAAATTAAAAGTGTTTCTTTTACTTCATTCCAGATTTATTTATTTTTATATGTAGTATTTTTATTATATGCTATATTTACTCAAAAAGGGATGCCATTGAAATTACCTGTGCTAATTTGCAAAATTGGTTTCTCGCCACAAAAAATACATAATATTAGGTCATCATTTAACTTTCGGCCTTTTTGACTACCTTTCATATTTATTTATGAAAAAAAGTACTATACGTTTAAGCTGCCAAGTAATCTTTCTCACTTTCCATACACTTTCGCTACATTTCAGGCAACTATCGAAAAAAGGTTTTAGCCTGAAAAAATCATTGAGAATTTTTCCGGCTTATGCAAGAGAAGTGAAATGGTTATTAACCAGATAATATTACAGAGACCAAAAAAAAAATGATCCCTGCTCAACTTGGTGAGCATTTCCAAAGTACTGAAAAAAAAGTAAAGCAAAATGTCTTCCCATTTTCTCTTATCAATAAAGGGTATTTTTCCTCCAACCCGAGCCAGTTGCTAGTGTTAACGGCCAGCAGTGCCTGATTGGAACAAAGGCACACCGCCAACCTGAGCCCACCATATCTACAGAAACACTTTTTGACGTGGATATTTGGTCTTGTAGTACTGGTTGATTGCCCACCAGGATTAACCTACGATTTTCGCCTCTTTGGATTATCGTAGACAATCCAGTTTTTCCCAAGGGTTACAATCTTATTCAGGAATATCTCTGTCTTGAATCTGAAGAGCAACGATGTAACAATATCAAAGCGACAAGTCTTATCAACTAGAGACAATTCATAGGGCACCCAACGACTTGCCTTTTATATTTGACCTAATTTGTGTTAACATTTAGAAATGACTTGCGGTATTACTTCAAGCAAGTTGGAGCTCTAACAGTGTACGAAAGGGATTTGTTTTGTGCCTCTAATGCTTCGTCCTCCATTTTTTTTTTGGTGCTCCCGACATTCTGTACCATTTAAATCAAAATTTCCAGTTCGAAATCATTTTCATATATTGCCAAATATTTTCAAATATTGTCTTTTAAATAATATTACTTCTACAACTGATTGTTCATGTTATACTCATAGTGGGTTCGTATATTAAACCTCGTTTTGAAGCTGAAAAATTGCACTGTAAAATAACTATACGGTTGGAAAAAATTCTGATTCGAATAGGTTCTACAGCTGATGAAACGCAGGGGCTGATAATTAAATTGTGTACTTAAAAATATGACTGATGCAAGACTTTTTGCATCTTCATGTTAAGTAATAAGAAATTAGTTTCCGCATTTCAATATATTTATACAACAGAGTCTTGTGTATTTGTACTATGAGCGAAGACACTAAAAGCAGTGGTGATGAAAGAAAATGTTTTATTCCATGGAAATGCGTATTTTTTTGAAAACATATAGGTAAAGTTTAAAAATCAATTCTTCTATTGGAACCTTGGGTGTGAAATACTCAAACTTCTCAAAGCGCGTTTCGTTAATTGAGCGTTACATTAATAATTGAAAAAGTTGACTGATAGGAATAGGTCATTTATTGCGGTTCATGGTTTTCTTACATTTTTCTATTTGTATGCTTTTATATGCATCCAAAACCCTGGTATTTTTCAAAAATTTTAACAAGATTTAAATTAGTAATATCTGTATTATGGTCATGTACGAATGCACATTGGGCTATCTAATGTGGGCAATGTGTTCTTTATAGATATTTAATTTGGCCAATATACCTTCGATCACAAACTTGACAACTAATTTTGTAAACTTATCCCAAGACTTATCTTTTTATATTATCTTTTTTGAATCGAAATTTGCAAAAACGATATCCACATATCTCGGAAAGTAACATAATTTATCCTTCACCTCGGTTTCAAATTACTCATGATTAAACTAAAAGATACAGTGAAAGAGGATTGCCCATTATCGTTCCTTCTTGTTGTTCGTAAAACCAATTATTAGCTGAAAATAATTTTGCTTCATAAATAATCTTGTTAGGGAGATGTACTCAAAAACATTTTTGTTATTTAAACCATTTAACTCCAGTAACTCCCTCAGATATTTCAAGGTATCTGGAGTCGGTACACTCGGAAACAATGATAATAAATCAAAAGACACCAAAACATCACCTTGTAGAAGTGTGTCTTTTAATTTTTTCTAAGGATTTTGGTGAGTTTATCACAGAACAGGAAGGTAGTTGGTTTAGTAGCTTTTCAAATTATTCTGTTAACCATTTTGCCAACTTGTATGTTGGAGAATCAATGGCTGATACAATTGATCTCATTAATTTTCCCTTTTGTTTATGAATTTTTGGTAAAGCATAAAATCTTGGCACTTTAGGATTTGAAATGATGTAGTTTGTTTTTCCTTTTCTGAAAATCTATCGAACCAACTACCTTTCTGTTTCGTGATAAAATCAACAAAATTCATAGAAAAAATTTAAAACACACATCTACAGGAAAGTGAGGTCTTACTGTCTTTTGACGTATCACCGTTGTTTTCGAGAGTATGGATTCAACATTCCTTGAAATACTTGATGGACTTACTTGAGTTAAACAGCTTCAATAATAATATTGTTTCTGAATACATCTCTCTAACAAGATTATGTATGAAGCAAAATTGTTTACTATAATAGATATTACGAACAACAAGAAGAAACGGTAATGGGTTCTGTCACCGTTCTTAGCGAATTTAATCATGAGTAATTTAAAAACGAGGCGAAGGATCAATTCAGCTTCGAAAATACGATGATTAGATTAAACTTTTAGGTAAATAGATCAATTAATTTTCACTTAAATAAAGATAATTATAACAAAGAATTAAAATTAATAGGAAGGTGTCCGAAGTGAATGAGGATAATAAGTATAGTGTAGATAAATTAATTAGAAATCATAAGTTTAGACAATTATTGAAAAATCTTCGACTTTTCAAAAGGATCGGAACAAAAATAAATTCATGTTAATACCGTTTTATTAACACTCAATTAACACGATATTAAGGTTGTCTACAAACCATATAATAAATTAAGATCCCGGGTAATTCAAAGGATAAAGTAAATCAACATGAAAAGTCCGGATTTACCTAATTAATTGCTGATATTGTGATCGAAGGTATATTGGGCAAACTAACAGATCTATATTATCCAGATATAAAATAAAACACATTACCCACATTAGATATGGGAGAAATAAAAAATCTTGTGTTGCCCAACATGTAATCGAGCATGACCATAATATAGATATTGGTCATTTAAGAGTTGTGAAAAGTGTAAATAATAATAGGGCTTTGGATGCGTATAAAATTATTCAAATAGAAAAGTGTAACAAAACTTTCAACCGGGATAAAGGACCTATTCCATTCATTCAACTTTTTCAATTATTAATGTAACGCTCAGTTAACTTTATGGTTCATAATTTGAACGGTTTAGAATTAGATTAAATCAGCTCCTGATGATGTTAACAAGGTTAGCGAAATGCTCATCGATGCTACATCTCTTCGAGTTAAAAGTTTAAACATTCTTGAGAAGACTTACGTCAATGGTTCATTTTTTAGATCTACAGTCAAAATTACAAAGTATATAGGTAGTTCAAAAGCATACAGCCTCCACAAGAATGTGGAGGTTGATCAGAAAAATCAGGTTGATCAGAAGGCTGATCAGAAAAAAATAAGCTTACAAGATTTGAGTTCATCCACATCCAAGTTTCAATATCCGATATGTATATAGCTAGTTTAGAACAATCTCTCCATCCTCGAGATCTAGCCGCTGGCGACTATTTTTTAATCCCAAAGTTGAAGAAACATTTACGAGGACCTGATGTTTATCGAAGATACAATGGTGGTCGTGAATGGCAGGATAAGAGAATAATTTCTTTCAAACGTCTTTGGACATCAGTACACTAAATGTGATGTGCCTTTTAGAAGTTTTCATTTCTGTTAGGAGTAATTTTTCTGCTATAGAAATTGCCATAGACGATATTAAGCAAATAATGAAATATGTACCAGCTATGTTTAAACTGTTCAGCAACTTAACATGGAAGTTCATAATCAAAACTGGGGTTTATTTTTCATTTCATATTTTAAATATAACTCATTTTTGTTCAGTATTGAATCGATTTTTAACATAGCATTTTTAGGTTTCTTAGGTTTTAAAGTTGGTTTTGAAAGCGAGCTCATTCTGTTTTCATTCTTAGAATTTATACCATAATCTGAGTGATTCAAATCAGGTCATTGCTTCAATGGTATTTTTCTTCATCAAAAATCAATGCTTAATCAATACACGAATTTTCTTACTGTTGTTCTGAAAATAACAAACATAGCGTCACTTAAAGTTCAACTCAGAAACTAGTAGAATAGTAGTCTACTAGTATAGAATGTCGCAAAATTTTGATACATGACGTTTGAAGGTCGGCACAATCGACCACTGGTAAGGATTTTTCGCCAGTATCGTCATCTATATGCCAGCCCGTGGACTTATTGACCGATGTGTTAATAAAGAAGTACCTTAAACGTTATATAAACTTTTATAAGAGAAAAAAAGTCGATATGAATTGTCCATCAGTTATGATACGGCTGGGTAAGGCGGATCCTTTTTGAAAAGTTTTTGAAGTTAGTTTGAGTTTTACTGATTGAGATTAATAATAGCTGATAACTGTGCTTCCGAGCTAAATAGCCTTAGTATCTGATGGGCCTCTAATCCTAAAATTTTAGTTTTTTCCAAGTCCCTTCTCATATGAATAAAATCTATTGGACTTTTAATTCCCTGTCCTAATTGCCTTCCATGAGGTAAAAATTGTTTCGCTAGAAAATAATTCAAGAACTCACAACACGACCAATAGAGAACAAATATGTAAATGAACCAATAATAAAAACATGTGAACATTTAACGACGACATTAATTAACATTGTTTAAATAATAAACTGGGACTAATAAGGATTTATTATATATTATTTTGCTTGCCTAAACTAATCAGACTAAATATATCTGGTGTATACTAAAATACTGATATAGTTTGGTTTGGTTTAATTTAGTTAATATTGGGTTGATCCCAAAGTTTATTTGAGAAAATAAGCCTAAATAATTGCTAAAATATTAAAAATTTCATTTAATTAAATAATCAATATAGTACGTGCCATTCTGCATATCCTGCGTTCTGACGTTCTGACGTTTTTGGTTAAAAAACTAATCGAATCGAATTTTCAAGTCTTTCAAGAAAGTTACTATATACACTATCTAACCTGCTTTGAAGCGATCTAAATAACTGGTGGATTGAAAAAATAATCAGTCAAGTTGTAAAAGTTTGTGTCGGGTAGTCGAAGACTACCCGACTGTGCCGAAGACTACCCGAAATGTGTAGTTTTAACAATCTATTAATGGAATGCAATGGTTTTTCTGTTGGTTAATTAATATGCTTTATAAATGGATCGATTTTGTAGAGGAGTTTCAATAGAGAATCGCAAGCAGAAATGCAGTCTATCAATTTTCTTTCGCTAACTCATGGTACAACCATGCATCGATCTTGTTAACTATTCCAAGTTGACGTAATCAAATAATACAATTATCTCTAATTTTACACGTGTGAAGTAGAAAACACTTCGGTTTTGTAATGCAGAGTCATCTAGTGCCAAAAACGGGATAACCTGTTGCATTAACCCAACAGTATACTCAACCTAATGTTAGGCAATTGGAATAATACATATTTTGATCGTCTCAAATTATCACTAAACTTTATTTACTTAAAACCTACTGAAAAATTACTTTCTATGACGGGAATAATATCCAAGCTAAAAACTAAGATAATAGTTATGTACTTATAGTCGTTAAAATGTTTATCTTAGGTAAGTTAGGTTTATCTTCAATAAAGACTTGCATGTAATTAAAACTATTATCTCAATCAGGAGTGTAATTATTATCCAACGAATCAGTGGTGGGTGCTGATATAACTGAAAAGGCTAATTCTTGATAAATGCTAATTCTGCAATGATATTGATATGTCATAGTGACTGGTGGTCTTTGCTGATTGTTTCTTTTTTGGATTTTTCAGTTATTTGAACGATCTTTATCAGGCTCATGTGTTTTTCTTTCTTTTTTGTGGTGTTGTGTACCTTCATAAATAAGCTTCTATTCTAAGCTGATCCATAGAGCAATAATCTTGCTTGATGATCTTGGTATCATTTTTGCCTGCCACCTTGAGTCGTCCTATACTTTAAAACATACAAATATTATCTTACTTGACAAGCGTGTTACTCAATTCGGCTAATGGCGTTAATTATTAATAAGCTTACCTTATTAGTTGTTTTTACTTCCTCTAATATACGTTCACATTAACAATGAGGTCCAAGTTCTTATGTTAATATATTACTGAACTCTCTTGACTAAACGTCTATAGATGGTATTTTCAAATCTAATGCGATACTGAAGATACTGTTGGTATCGGCCAGATATTACATTTCTAATGATGGAATTAAATAATCTATGTAGTCGAATAATAAAGCCCAACTTCCTGGCGACGGCGACAAATTGATACATTTAGATCTTCATCAACACTGCCAGCAACAGCGGTGATATTTTCTTCAGAACGCGTAGCTTTTTGTCTTATTTTTGTTTTAACAATAAGCAGCGTGAAATGCCTTCAGAATGTGTCGATTATTCGGCGAATACATCGCTGCGTTGGGCGATTATGTGCGCCATAAAATTCACGAAGTGCTCTATAAGCTTAACGTACAGAACACTGATTTTGATATCACATATCAACAATTTTCAAGAACTGCTCTGATGTTAAGCTTTTCATGATGATTTGCCATTCTACTGAGACACAGATTTACAGACTTGGGCGCAAACTCATAGTTCGTTTGACAGCGACACCTATCGGAACTTTGGACACGCTAAAAAATCAACTTTTATTCTGCTTTACAGAACTTCTTTCAATTTTATTTGTCATTGGCTATTCTCATATCTCTGTTCTTAGAGTAGTTGCCTCTTGCCGCTTGAAATTGCCCAATTTCTTGATTCCAGATTTTTTCAGTCATGTTTCTGCCTATTTCATCACGAATCCCATATTTCTATTACTAGATTCCCTTCCCTCATTACACTAAGAAATCCAAAGCAACTGAATTGTCTTTCCTCAATTTTCCTTAAAAATTTTCATATCCGCTTCAACAACTTTTGATTTTAATCTATTTGGTAATTCCCAGGATTTGATTTTTCAACTACTTTTCTTTTGCTGAGGAACGATGTTTTCGTGGAGTGGAATAATCTATTTGTTTCCTTTTTACTGCTGAATGTACGCTCTCTATTTTGTTGTTTATGATTACACCCAAATATTTTAAATGTTTTATCATATTAATTTTATATCCATTTATATCGATGTCGATATATTCATTTTCCATTGATGTTAAAAACCATACAAAGTTCAATTAACATAAAAATTTAAACTGTCTTACTATGGTTAACGTTGCCAGTTTCAGAATTAAATTAATGCCAGCAGTGTTTCCAGATCAAGCGCTACCCCACCAGTCTCATTACTTTAGTGATATATCTCGTATATATCAAATATATAATGTATTAACTCAGGATTCTTCAGTTAAATATTCATTATCTGAAAATAGTACTGAACACATACGCTTAAAATAATAAAATGCTATATTATTATGTTATAATGGTCTTATTGTTACATTTTAGTCTATCAGGTTTTCCATTTAGAGATCAATATTATACAAAATATAGTAAGTGTTAGCTCTTAAACATAAATGAGAAATAAAATTAACTTTTTTCGACTTTGAAATTTAGCTTACACTCATATTTCTAATTTACTTAACTATTCCCGACTTGATGACTCACTTAAACTTTTACATAAGTAAATTTAACTCGCTGGCAGAAAATTATGTACACACTAACTAAAATATGAACATGAATCGATAACGGGGAATGTTTGAATATGTACAACATAATATTCCAATATAAATCAGTAATATATTATTAAGACTATTATTATTATTACGAAAGTAAATATAAGTAAGTATATATAGTATCACGAAATATTCATGCCTTATATTTTGTATTTCGTAAATTCCTTTCAAATCTAAATAGTTTACCCTCCTTGTGGTAGGGTTTAGAAACTGAATATGCTAAGACGAAACTGGTGATTTAACTGCTTGAAAAATATTGTTTGAACAATTGTTCTGTTGGTGTAAAGCACTAAACTTGAAGCACTAAATTTGCCGTTAAACACCAAATCACTTTTTTTCAACTTCCCGACGCTCGTTCCACTAATCATGTTAGCATCATCAGATGATTCAATCTGAATGAATGAGTTATATAAAATTACAATCTGAATTATATGAAAGAGTATTAAATGTATGTATAAGTTGCATTTGAGTTGCACTTCATTATTTTTGCAATCCATTTAAAGATGCTATTGAGGCTGAAATGATTTGTTTTGCTTTAAGGCAAAATGTGCCAGAAGTTGTAACACTTTTATGATGTCGATATTTTGTTTTTGTTGTAGATATTTTTATCTCTCACATCGAAAATATCCATAAACATTAATCAACAATTAACTCGCACAACAATTAACTAAAACTCTATTGCGGTACAACAGTAATGAATCGCACACCTTTCAGGCATGTTGCTTGAAAAAACGTTTTCACTCCTTATATCTTGCTATTTTTGCCCAGTTTTTCATCACTAATTATCACAATTAAATTGAACCCTACTTACTATAGTGGTCTAGTCTAAGTTTATTGGTTTAATAGTCTAAATTTTCGATAGTTGGCCATAATGGACGTTAATGATCTAGATTTTCAGTTGCTAAACTAAATGTAACTGTCTACTTTCTTCCTTGCCTCTTGATATCCTCCACGTCACATTTTTTTACTGCTCTTTCTTCACTCAGTCTCTCTACACGTATCCGCTATTACAATATGCACTATTCGCAGTAAAGCTTAGCTCACCGTGTAATTCATAAGTCTCTATTATAGTTCATCTTTTATGAAGTCTCTTCTTCGTCATTGTCTGTGTTTCACAAGCATATAACAGTGTTGGTCTCAGTACTCTTGAATATTTTGTGCAGTCCGTTTGCCTTTTCCAATTATTAGATTTATCTTTTATCTCTCTGCATCACATTTGTTTTATATAATATATATATATATATATATATATATATATATATATATATATATATATATATATATATATATATATATCCCTGAATTAGACGAAATCTTCTACTTCTTCGAACTCAACAGACTTTTATCCACTGATAGGTTCTTTTAATAGCCTTTTTTTATATTTATTATATATTATTTAACGATATATGAATAGTTTTTTTCTCTGTTAATTTGAACTCCTTACTGATATGTTGCTTCAATCAGTTTTCGGATTATTTCAATAAACTCCTTCCAACTTTTAAAACTTCAAGGCCTTGCTGCTGCCTTGAAAAAGTGATTCGTGATTATCAAGAATATATAATCATTATAAATACCTTGTCTGTTCTCTATATAAAACTTGCCTGAAATTCTCCCTTTAGTGGTTCTGCATAATTTTTAATTTATGCTTCTTCACTGCGGCTAGTATATTGTATGTATATTGTATCTAATAGAGTTATTCTTTAATAATTGGTGCGTTCAATTCTATTATCGTTTTTAAAAATTGGGAGCAGTGTTTAAGACATTACAATACTTAATCAAACATCATAAACTACACTACGAACTTTGTCTGTGGGTTGAGTTTGGAAGTTCTCTTTTGCGCTGTTTATTTAACAGATCTCGCTTACGTCGACTATCATCTATTTATATATCATATGTAATGACTATTTTAATATTAGCAATTGACAAGGTCCGAAAAACTTCGAATTAACGAAAACGAACTTCGATTTTTCTCTTGGAATCAGCATCATTCGCAAATGAAACTCACTTCCTTGCCATCATCGTTGGCACCAGCGCAATCACAGTGGTCCTATAAATGGCACCTTGAACATTCTACCCATATGTCATTAGATTCTTAAAAAAAGAAAGAAAACAATAAAAACTCCTTCAGCATCTTCGTCTTTTTCGTCTTCTTTTTTTCTATTCTTTTTATGTCAGTTTGTTTTCGTTCCTTTATCTCTTTTGTTATTCGGATTGTTTTTTTTTTATATTCCAACAAATGAATGTACTTTACCTCCTTTTTAATTTTTTTGCATCTTTTTGCATTTTTTCTATACAAATCCTCAGGATTAACGTGATAAATGACTGAACTGTACCTACTGATAAATTGCAACAAAACATCTAGAAGATTAAAAAAATCTTAAATATAAACCAGTGTGTCTACCATTTTGATACCCAAAAAAGAGTAAATATTTACTAATAATTGTTTTATATTCTGATAAAGGTTAATTAAAATTAAGAATAATAAAACTTAATTATATTGAAATTTTTTGAAATGTTTATTGTGTTCATTTTTTGTGTGTTTTTCAAATCTATAAAAATATATTATCTGTGACAAAAATTTGTGCACATGCATTGAAGCTCGGAGAGCATTCATCACATACAGGGAAGAGGCAACTAATACGTTTAAAAAGATGATAAATGATGCTAATTATTTGGAAGTTACAAAGACTCCGTTTTCCTGTAAGTCCCTTTATGCCCTCAATTTCCCTAATTATTTCGTGAAAATTCATGAACGATTTACCAACCACTTACGAATACACCTGCAATTTACCAACGATCAAGTAAAAAATGATGACGACGATTACTGATGGCAAGTCGATATTATATTTTTAATTTGGAATAAAAATAAAACGGTATAAGAGATCAATGTGATAATTTTTTTATTTTACATATTGGTTCGTGGCATAATTTCATGTAAATGCCTCTGATTTGTTTTTTTTTTAATTCTATTCTGAAGTACCAATTTTTTATCACTTTGCCACATAAATCGACATTTACTTCTCCAATGACACGAATAATGTGGGTTTTAAGGTCACTGAGTGTTTGTCGTTTATTGCTGAGTAATCCCAGAGAAAAAACTCCAATAAAGTTATATCGATAGCAGGTGACCAGGTGGCATCGACATTTCTTGAGATTACACTTTGTTTGAACTTTTCTCTCAATAAATTGATTGTGTCACGAGATGTATGGCATCTTGCACCATCTTATTAAAACCAAGTCGTCGAGATCGAAATAATCCAATTCATGGCAGAAAAAATCGGTAATCATGTTTCTGTAGCGTTCTCCATTGACAGTAACTGCATTTCCATTTTTGTTTTAAAATAACTATGGTCCAATTACTCCTCCAAACCGTAAACACCACCAAATTGTTGATTTTTGTGGATGTTTCAAGAACAGTATGTGGGTTTTCTTTACTCCAAGTGCAACTATTTTGCATAGTTACGAAGCCATTTAACCAAAAATGAGCTCCATTGCTGAAGACGATTTTTCATAAAATAATGGATCTGCTTCAAGTTGTTATAAATCCCAATCTACAAAAATTATACGCAACAAATGGTAATTTGGTTTGAGTTCTTGGATTAACTGAATTTTATACGCCTTGAAATGCAAATCTTTATGAAGAATATTCCATGTGGTGCCATAAGAAAGTCCAAGTTGTTGAGAACGATAAGTAATTGATTGTTCTGGATTTTCATTGACTCTTTGGTTCACAACATCGATGCTTTCGGCAATACGTTTTTGACGGGTGGGATTCTTAACATCACAGGCACTACCATTTGATTCGAATTTTTGATTAACTTACGAATTGTAAGCTCTGTAGGTCGATTATGTTGACCATAAATTTCACGTAAGGCGCGAAACGTAGCTCAAAGAGATTCTTTATTTTTGTAATAAATTTGAACAATTTATATACGCTTCGCAACTGTATATCTTTTCATCATGATTAGCCAAATAATACTAAACACAAATCCTAATTTCGGCGAGTGCAAGAAAAAAAAAGCTCGTAGGACGTTTTATAAAATATTTATAATACTAGTTTGATAACCCTTTACAAGATATTTTTATTAGTTCACTCAGAGAGGTGATATCCGAATACAGTGAAGATTACCGAAAAACAGCATAGTTGCATAAAGTGCCAGAGAGTGATTTGTTCATCCGAAAAAGCTAACTCACAACGTATTACATCATATTATATATTACCTCATACTTAATATAGATTTACAGAATGATATATGTGTGTTATAATATTATTATAATATTAAACTCGAGGGAGGAGATTTACCACTAAACACCAAATAACTTTTTTAAACTTTTCTACGCGCGTTTCGCTAACTATATGAGCATCATCAGGTGATCGTTGTCATGTTTAGGCATCGCTTCGCTAATCATGTTAGGCATCACGATGATGCTAACAAGATTAGCGAAACGCGTCGAGAAGTTTAAAAAAGTGATTTGGTGTTTGGTTGTAAATCTCTTCGAGTTTAGTGGACTGATAGTTCTAATAGAAAAATTGATGTTATTATAATAATTATTTAATTTTAGTATTGAGAGGGTATAAAGGCCTTATTGCTCTTGGGCAGATTGCTAAATAAAAAGATTAAAAAAACTGGTGAAAATGAATTATCTAAGGTAACTGACTGAAGACTATTTAATTTTCAATTGTAAAATAGTCAAACTTTCGCCCACGTTAATAGCCAAAGCGCATTACAAGAAAAACAAACTCTACATTTTAATTAAAATAATTTTAACTTGCTGGAAATCTCACTTAATTTTAATTGTCCCATTGTTTTTACTACAAACTAGTTCAGAAAAGTTGATATTCCTGGATTTTGTAATTTATCAAACATGTACATATATATTTGCTTTTAATATTCAAGTGTCTACTTAGTTACGCATACTTTCGTAACAACTTGAAAGTTTGTTGAAGAAAAACCATGCCAGACCTGAATTATTCGATACCCTTACTAACCCAAATGGCCTCTAGTTACGACTAAACCTTCGCCTGCTTACATAACTTAAATTACATTTGATCTCTTAAGACAAACTTAAATGAAATGATGCCTAACTTGAGATAAATGTGGTTGTAACCAACCACAAATCAACCATATAATTAGATATTATGGCGACGGTGATTTTATTAAATGGTCTGAAAATGAATTGAATAAATACTGACAGCTAAAGGGTGGGGCAGGTATCACGCTACCATTTTGTTTTGGCGCCATTTTTTTCGTGAAATTTGTGAGAGTCGGGTTTTTTCGACTTTTTTCTCTCGGCAGCGACTTTTTTCTCTTTCCTGGGCTCAAAGATTCGCTCGGAGGACAAATATTTTTATCGAATGAGGAGGTCTTCACATTCGTAAATGACTATTTTGCAGAAAAAAATGTTAACTACTATTTGAACGGATTAAAAAGATGGGAGCATCGCTAAGAAAAGCGTATTGCAAGGCGACTATGTTGAGAAATAAAACTGAACGCATCAGCCGCTTCTTCTCGCGTCGAAAATCGTTGACCACGTAATTTATTCTTCACGGATGGTGACAAAAAGAAATCATTGGGTGCGAAATCAGGACCGAATGATCAATTAATTTGATGTTTTGACCGGTCAAATATTAAGTTGTTCGGTCCGATGTGTGAGAGCTCGCGTTGCCATGGTAAAGTATGATCATGCGTCGCTGGTTGTTGTTTCTTATTTCTTCAAAGACTTCTACCAAACAAATGGTTGTGTACCATTCAAAACTAATCATTCTACAATTATCTAGTGTCACTGTAGCCACATGCTCATTTATCCCAAAAACAATACCGCGACCATATGATTCATAGGGCTTGTTGCGCGAGCAACTTTTTTTGGATTTGGCTCATTTTGAAAGATCCATACAGTCGACTGATTTATTCATACGCATAGATCCAAGATTCACCACAATTCACCACAACACTTTTGATGCACCACAATTGTATTTTTTGAGCATTTCTTTGCACCAATCGACACGAGTTTTTTTGAGCGATTGTCAAGTTGTGCCAAATCCATCGCGCCCAAATCTTTTTCGCAGCTACATGTTCATGAAAAAGCTTATGCATGCTTGTCATACTAATGCCCAAGGATGTTTCAATCTCACCGTATGTCACATGACACTCTTGCTTTATCAGTTCATGCACAGTATCGATGTTTTCTGGCACAACAACCGATTTTGGACGACCTTCTTTAAATTCGTCCGTGAGCGAACGACGCCTACAACTGAATTCACTAAACCAGTGATATACGGTAGTTTTAGATGGTGTTTCATCGCCAAAAGATGAGATGAGTTGATCGATTCACTATTGTTGAGATGATCCACGTCGAAAGTCGCAGTAAATCATCGAATGAAAGTTCTCTGGAGTTAATTCCATTATTTGGCCGAGATGAAATTTTCAAATCTCTAAACAACACAAATAGTGTCAGTATGGCAAAACGTTCTGAGTACGTATACAGCCAACAATGACAAACTTTACGATGTACATACCAGTTGGCGCCTAGCTACACCATTGTTTCCAATTCCGGATACATATAGAGCAATACATAAATAGAGTTTACATAAATAAGCTCCAAACCATACAGCAACTCAAGGACAACATCCGTATTGAAATTGAAGAATAGCTGCTAATTGCTCATATTTAATGAACATAAATTCAAAAATTATTTTTAAAAAATTTAAAAACGAAATAAACATATGATCAAATATTAAACATCTGAAAAAATTGGTCTTGTTTCTTTTAAAAGTTATAAATAATTAAAATGGTAGCGTGATACTTACTCCACCCGATATACTAATGTATTTGATGTTAACATTATGAACAAAATAAGAAACACAATGCAACCGTGATGAATCAATTAGGAATATCAAAAATTATTATATTTTGTTTTAACATTTAACCTTTAATGTGAAAATTTAAACTATGATTATTTTTTTTCTTTTTTTGGGTTTTTCGCTACAGTCTAAATCTCAAAAAATATCACAAAATACTTCCCGAAATGTTAATGTTCAAAAGTTTGTATTTATTTTAGAACATTTTTATATTTTTTAAAATTTTGTTCGTTCGACAAATTTATTATAAGAAAGAATAACTTGAATCAATTATTTTCGTTTGGTTTTTTGTTTTTTACCCAGTGATTCTTTATTTACATAAGAACAGATATTTTTGATATTTTTTGATTTTTACATCGTGGCGAAACTTCTCAAAAACCCAAATTATGACAAACCTGGTACTCGGGGAACCGTCTACATCGATCACATCAGAGTAGAGGAAACTACATCTTTTAAGTAGTTGGGACACGAAATTATCATCAGCAGAGAATCATCAGAAGAATTATCAGAATTATCATCATCAGAAATTAGTATCAGCAGAGACAATCAGACTCGTGAAATCTCTAGAAAAATCGGACTTGCGTACGCTGCTTTCGGAAATCTGAGATATATATTAAGATAATATTCAGTGTTATTTGAAGAGAAAAATTTTCGACCAGTATGTCTTCCCGATTCTCACATATGGTGCAGATACTTCAACAATGATAAAACCGACAATTAGAAAGATACGGGTGACACAACTATCAATGAAACGGACAATGCTGGGAGTTTATCTCAGAGACCAAACACAGAAATACGCAAACGAACGAAAACGATTGATCCAGTAGAAAAAATAGTGATGTTGAAGTGGAACTCGGCGGGTCATGTTGCATGAGTAGTTGATGACAAGTGGATAAAACGAATCCTCGAATGGAGACCAAGATCGGAAGTCTTCAGAAACAGAGGACGTCCCCCCACTAGATGGGTTAATAACCTAAAACGAATAAAAACAAACTAGATGCAGTTGGCGCAGAATTGCAAATTCGCAGAATTGCGAATTGTTGGGCCTACGTCCCGCGGTGGACTTCAATAGGTTGATGTTGGATGGATGAATAGAAACTACAAATAAACTAATGAATATTATTAGAACAATTAAGAAAAAAATAAGAATCACATCATACATCAGTCAATATCAATCAGCAAAATCAGCTGCAACGTCGCAAACAAAGTTATCTGAGCATTCTGCAGAAATGATCTGAGTCAAGAACATTTAGTGATCATATAGGCGCATTTAAGTTCGAGTTAAAACCAAAAATAAGTCAAAGAACAATTTTTCATCAACAAACAAAAAACAAAGACAGAACAAAATAAAAAAAAACAAAAACAAATATTTTTGAAGAGAATTCTAATCGACGTACGATGTATTACGGTGCAAGCTACAGTTTTCTATTGGATTGTTCATTGAAGATTAAACGTTAATTACCATGTATAAATAGTACAACCACTCTTACCCTCCGATTTTTCACACAGGCAAAAATATTGTGAATGTATTATTAGCCAAAACCAAAGGCATCCAAATTTTGTGTTCAATACTTTATCAACCGATGAGGCACCTTTCTTCAGGAATGGGATGGTGGATACTTTACCTTACTAAACTATTAAATAGACACAATAAATCAGATAGACAATAGATATCAATAAATGAATCGGAAACTTTGAAATGGAGCAGAAAGTCTGATCCATTAAGAAAAAACAAAAAATTTAAAATATTTTTTTTTGTTTCAGGTAATCATCAGGCCAATTTCATTTATTCTTCCTCTGCTATCTGGGTTTTAGAGAGTCTCTCAGCTATACCCACAAAAACAAAGTTGTAAGTCGACTCAGTAAAATAGAATCGATAATTGTATTTTTACTATGTGAAATATGCAAATCTATTCTAGTTTCAGAAACTAGAATAAATTTTAATTAGTTTCAAAAACTAGAATACATTTTAAGTAGAATAGTTACTATTAATATATCGAGGAGATCGAGAAAATCTGCGTTGAATGGTTAATGTAGAAATTTGTTTTTTTTTTACCTGCGAACTTGACCGCATGTGGTTTGTTGTTATTCGCCTGAAGAAAAATGGCCCTTTCTACCGATCAAATCAGGGTACTTTCAGTGCAGCTCGTATTGATGCCTCATTAAAATAGATTATCGAATCAATCTCCTTCTTCTTCTTCGTATTCTTCTTTAAAGTAGGATCGTAACTCAATTCTTCTATTGGAACCTTCGGTGTGAAACACTATACTCGAAGAGATTTACCACTAAATACGAAATCTCTTTTTGAAACTTCTTGACGCAAGTTTCTCTAACTATGTTAGCATCATCAGGAGATGATGTAATGTAATTCTAAAACAAAACTATGTACTATTTAAAATGTAACCCTACCTAATGAAACGTGTGAAAATCATGAACCGTGAAGTTTACTGAGCCTTACATTAATAATTGAAAAAGTTGACTGAACGGAATAGGTCCTTTATCCCTCATTGCCCACATTAGATATGGGATAAATGAAAATTCTTCTATTGCCCAACATGCAATCGAACATGACCACAAGATAGATATTATAAATTTAAGACTGGTAAAAAGTATAAATAACAATAGGGTTTTGGATGCATGTGAAAGCATTCAAATAGAAAAATGTAAGAAAATCATGAACCGGGATAAAGGACCTATTCTGTTCAGTTAACTATTTCAATTATTAATGTAAGGCTCAGTAAACGTTCCTGATTTTTACACGTTTCCTTAGGTAGGGTTATGATATAAATAGAACATAGTTTAGTTTTAGAATTAGATTAAATCATCTCCCGATGATGCTAACATGGTTAACGAAACGTACGGCGAGAAGTTTCAAAAAGTGCTTTGGTGTTTAGTAGTAAATCTCTTCATGTTTAGAGTCGTAACCTATAGAAACTCATTCTGTTCGCGTACTATTATATATGTCTTTAATTTGGTATGTCCATCTTTTTGGAGTCGTACTGCTTGATCTAGAACCCTCCATCCCTCCCCGTACTACCAATCTTTTTAGGTGTGGTCAAAAAATCTTATTATTCATTCGTGAATAATTTGAGATAACCTAATGGTTTCATCAGTTTTTTGAATAACGTATGATTTTGTTCACGGACACGTCTCCAGCACCACAGTTCTCCACCGATCGTTTTGAAATTTTGACACAACGTTGCATTCGAATACGCGCGTGTTTATATATATACCTATTATATAGATGTCACACCTGTGACAGGTAAAAACAATATTTTTTTGAAAAACAGCGCCATCTGTTAGACGTACGCTATACTAAATATTTTACGGTAATGGGACCACCATCTGTTGAATGTAACAGCAACACAAGCAATTCTAAACATTGCTTATGCCGGATAGCAGATATACCGGATAGCGATGCGGACGCCTGCTGTCACTATCATTTTTAATGTTTCCGATTGCATTGCTAAATTGATTTTTCATAAATTTCGATTTATTTTCATTTTGATTTAATTAATTAACTAGACTGAGCCACAGCAACGCGTGACCGGGTACAGCTGGTATAAAAAAAAAACCAATATTGAATATAAGAGTAATTCATAAATATCAAATTCAGTAGACGGCATTAGCTATCGATTTATTCGAACTAAATTTCACCTTTTACCAAATATAAAAATAGATCTGTTATTTGGGAGTGTGTTAATATTTAACTGATTTAGATTATTGAAACGATCTGGCCAATGACAAAAATCAATAGTAGATGTAAATAAATCACTATTAGATTGTTCGGAAGGGTCTGAATGTTTCAATATGGGAATATTATACATATGTCCATTGTTGTAGATAATAATACGAATTAATGAATGATTGACGAATGATGACGATTAATGAATTTTTGACTTCTTTAGACTGCGTCCAACCACCAACAGACGAAATATGTGCCCTCCAATGAAAGGATGGGTGGGGTTTCATCCCGGTCAAGCAACTAACCATTGCTTATATATATATATATATATATATATATATATATATATATATATATATATATATATATATATATATATATATATATATATATATATGTATATATATTAATATCTTTTTTAGATATATGTCAATTAAAAATTTTTAAAAAATTAACATCTTAGTTAAAAAAATTGGGAAATGAATTGTTTAATTAGATATTGAATTGTTCTGAGGACAGTTCTTTATTGAACCGAAACAGTAACAAAATAATTAAAACTTATTAACTGTCCGAAAGTCCCAATAAATTAAAACTATTAAAATTATATATATATATATATATATATATATATATATATATATATATATATATATATATATATATATATATATACTATACTATAATATACTATACTATACTATACTAAAATACAAAGCTATCAGGAACGTCCCAATCATCTGCACATTCTTGGACTTCAAGAAAGCATACGACTGCATCGACAGAAAATCTTTGTACAACATCCTAGAAGAACAAGGACTCGACCCCAAAATACTACGATTGATCAAGCAGCCTCTAAAGTAAAATTTATGAGAGAAATTTCCGAACCCTTCCTGATGAAAACTGGAGTACGCCAAGGAGATGGGTTATCCCCACTCCTCTTCAACCTGGTCCTGGACAAAGTCATAAGGGAATGGGAAAAAGAACTGAAAAATCAAGGACACTGGAAACCAATACGACTCGGACGATCCAAAAACAACATAGAAATACCATGCCAGGCCTTCGCAGCTTATCAAGCCATACTCGCAGACAATGAAAAAAGGGCAACCAAACAGATCGAAGTCCTCAAGAAATGTACAGAGAAAGTTCTCCTTTCAATCTCCTTTCAAAAAACTGTTCTGCTCAAAATTAGATGTCCAAAATTTGAACACCAAATACGGCAAAATAAATAGGGTCACTCACTTCAAATACCTGGACGAGATCCTCGAACCCACCGGAGGAGAGAAGATAGCACAGAAGACTCGATTACAGAAGATGAAGAAGGTATACGGCAAGACACACAATATCTACAATAAGAAATGCCTATCCACACACGCAAAAATAAGACACTACAACACAATAATCAAACCAGAAGTACTATACGCAAGCGAGCCACTTACACTTCATACAAAAAGCCGTATAGAAAACATATTAAAAGAAGAACGCAAAATTATGAGGAAAATTCTTGGACCAAAACGGACAGAGGAGGGATGCAGACTACATTCTCAAAAGACCACAGAGAGAATGTCCAACGTAGCGGCGGACATAAGAAAAAGAAGGTTGAAATTCTATGGACATATCAGTGGACTCCCACCGACAAGACTCACTAACAGAATTCTTACATACATAGAACGAGTCAAGTGAACAGTACCATGAATCATACAAGTCAGAGTTGATCTGGGAAAGGCACAAATGGGTCCGACAGAGATTGAGGATAGAAGAACTTATAGAAACAAAATACATATGTGGAACGTTGCATCAGAGAGCGAAGTTTCGAGGAGATCGGGAACAAAGTGGACGTAGAAGAGAAAGAGAATCCACGGAGAAAGGATGAGAGAGGTGTGAAGGATCAGAAAGAACACTCGAAAGTGAGTCAGAATGCTTTGCGTGATCCAACCGGGTGATCCAACGCACCTAATAATATATATATATATATATATATATATATATATATATATATATATATATATATATATATATATATATATATATATATATATCATCATCATCATCATCATCATCATCATCAGCCCGCATCGATCCACTGCAGGATGAAGGCCTCTTCAGCATGCTTCCAACCTTCACGGTCCTGGGCTTTCCTCTGCCACTCGGGTCCAATATACTTAACGATGTCATCAGTCCATCGTGCTCTCGGTCTTCTTCGCGGACGTTTGCGATCAAGCGGTATCCACTCCAGGATTGCCTTGGTCCATCTGTCGTCCCATCGCCTCGCTATATGGCCTGCCCATCTCCATTTCAACTGTTTTACTCTTCCAATGATGTCACAGACTTTTGTTTGTTCCCTGATCCATGGGCAGGACTTTCTGTCTCGTCTTGTAATGCCAAGCATACATCTTTCCATTCCCCTCTGTGCCACCCGAAGTTTTTGAATTGATTGCGATGTGAGTGTCCAGGTTTCACTTCCGTATGTCATAACGGGTAGAACGCACTGATCGAATACTTTTCTTTTCAGGCAAAGTGGTGGTCTGCTCTTAAACACTATGTTGAGCCTACCAAATGCCTGCCAGCCACATTTAACACGCCGTTCCACCTCCCGGGCGGTATTCCCCTCCATGGAAATCCTCTGCCCAAGATATATAAAGCTGTCAACAATCTCTAAATCCCTTCCTAGAACTGAAATTCTTCTGTCCTGAGCGAAGTTATTGAACATAACCTGACTCTTTTTCAGGTTTATTTTCAAGCCAAATGGTTCGCCAGCCCTTTGCAGTTCTTGTATGCGTCTTTGCAGCTCCTCTGGGTCTTGTGAAATGAGAATAATATCATCTGCAAATCTAAGATGGTTTAAGTTTGCACCATTGATCTTTACACCATCCTGTTCCCAATCCAGTTTACGGAATACTTCTTCAAGGCCAGCCGAGAAAAGAATAGGAGATATTGCGTCACCCTGCCGTACACCTCGTTCTATATTAATTCCCACTTCAAGATCATCAAGGTGAATTGTGGCTGTAGCTCCATCATATATCGATCCTACTAGGTTTACATAGGCTCTCTCTACACCTTGGCTAAGCAGTGCATCCATTATCGCATGCTTTGTGATGGAATCAAATGCTTTTTCGTAGTCGATAAAAGCCAAGCACAGTGGCATGGTGTATTCGTTGTGCCTTTCTATGACCTGCTGTACAACCTGGATGTGATCCATTGTACTGAATCCACTTCTGAATCCTGCTTGGTCTCTTGGTTGTGCGTCATTCAGTTTTTTTAATATTCTTTTAGAAATTATCTTAGTGAAAACTTTGTACATCACTGATAGGAGGCTTATTGGACGGTAGTTCTTTAAATCTTCCTGTGCTCCTTTTTTATGTAAAAGGATCACTTCTGCATTTTTCCATAAGTCTGGTACTTTTTGTTCTTTGAGGCATTTTGAGTATAATTTTGCCAGTGTTTTATGTAACGTCCGACCACCAGCTTTTAGCATTTCGACAGTTACACTATCCTTTCCTGGAGCCTTGCCGTTCTTCATCAGTTCTATAGCATTTGTTACTTCCTCCACTAGGATATCTGGCATTATATATTGTTCTTCCGTGGGTATTGCTGTCCCTGACTGGCTCTGATCTTCATATAACTGGGAATAAAACCTTCTGACAATCTCTAACATTTGGGTACGCGTCCTGCACACTGTGCCATCCTCACGCTTTAAAGCATATATTTGCGTTCTTTTATTTCTCAGCTTCTGTTTAGCTTTGTTAATTCCTTTGTTTTCTTCCAGGGTTTTTTGCACTAGCTGCATATTGAATCGGCGCGTGTCATCTCTGATACGTTTTCTTATAGTTTTGCAGAGCTCAGTGTACTCGACCCTGCCAAAAGGACTGCCTGCATTTCTCATTGCTCGCCGTTTCTTCATTAAATCAATGGTCTCACTGGAGATTTTTGTTTGTTTGAGACATTTTTCCTCTGGTGCTATTGAAGCAGCCGTTTGAAGTACATTGTTGGCGATTTCTTCATATAGAACTGATATTTCCACGTCCTCTGGATCTTGTAACGCAGCAAACCGGTTTGACAAAGCAATCTCAAAATCGCTTCCTCTCTCCAGCAGTTTTCCAGAATCCACCTTGCCCTTCTTTGATCTTACCATTCTTTCGCGCTCTTTTCGACAGTCAATCCGAACCCTTGCTCGTACCATTCGGTGGTCACTTCCAACATTAAAATTGTTAAGGACAGTACAATTGGTAAATATTGTTTTATCGTTGGTCATGATGTAGTCAATTTCGCTTGTGAGCCCAGATGGACTTTTCCATGTCCATTTTCTGCTGATATTTTTCTTATAGAATGAATTCATAATATATAGTTCTTGTCCTTCAGCAAAATCAACTAATCTGTCACCTCTATTGTCTCGCTCACCAGTTCCATATGGGCCAGTTGCATTTTCGTCTGTTCTTGTTGTTCCAATTCTGGCATTAAAATCACCCATCAGGATTTTGTATCTACATTTCTCCTTGTATAAAAGCTGGGCCACATCATCATAAAATTCCTCAATTTCCTCATCTTTATGGCTTATAGTTGGTGCATAAGCTTGGACGATTTGAAGCCTAAACTTTTTATTCAGCTGAATGACGCATTGGGCTAATCGGTCGGATGTACTTTCAAATTTTACCACACTTTCCTTCAGCTTTCGATTGATGAGGAATCCAGTTCCGCCACATCGGCCATTTTCCGTACCTCGAGTGTAGAGTACGTGTCCAGTTGGTTCCAGTTTAATTAACTCTTCACCCTTCCTTCGTGTTTCAGAGCCCAATAATATCCCAATGTATGTTGTCAAGTTCGATTAACAGTTCTTGCAATCGGGCCTCTGTTTTCATAGTCCGTATATTTAACGTTGCAATGTCAAAAGTCCAATGGCAGCCTGATCTAACCCGGTGATTCTTAGCACCCTCTGCCTTGGGGCAGGTCTTCCCGCTGCCGTAGGTAGTTGCCCCTTGGCCTCCGGGGAATGAGGGCCGTGTTTGAGGTTGTACTGTCATATTTCAACATATTGAAATACCAAGTTGAAGGTATGGACCGTAATCTGCCACGCTGGTCCAATGCGGGTTGGCAGATTTTGGATCATGTTAGTCTGAGGCCTCCGCTTTGACCTGTCCGCCAGGGGTGACCCTCCCAGGAGCATAGACTCCAGACGGCATAGCTCAATGCTTCATTGCCCTACTCAAACCCCTTTACCACGTCAAGGTCTGATCCACAAAGGGGAGATATATATATATATATATATATATATATATATATATATATATATATATATATATATATATATATATATATATATATATATATATATATATATATATATATATATATATATATATATATATATATATATATATATATATATATATATATATATATATATATATATATATATATATATATATATATATATATATATATATATATATATATATATATATATATATATATATATATATATATATATATATATATATATATATATATATATATATATATATATATATATATATATATATATATATATATATATATATATATAGGGCAATGCTCCTTACAGTCAATAGTTTTTTTGAACATAGGCTTAGATTTTGTACTGCACAAAATGGTAGACACATTGAACATTTAATTAAATGATTGTAGTGACTTCTTTTTTTATCAAATCAAAAAAAAAATTCTAACACCTAAATTCCTAACATATCATGACTTATCATAAATTTATTCATTAGTTTAAAAATAATATAAAGCCTAAATTTTTTAATGGTGAATTCCATATTAAAAACAAAAATGTAAAATCTCGGAAATTATGGCAGATAGAAAATTATACATACAACATTTGACAAATTATGATATGTTTAACAAAAATAAAAATATTTTGTCTTAGGAATATTGTAAAATGAAAAAGTATTAGAAATTCTTTTTAAAACATTGAGATAGGATGTTATGAGTTTTTTTTTCATTTATCTCAGTTATCCTGGATAACCACGTGTAACGTAGACAAATTTTGTTTGCATTAGAAGTTATGTCATGGTTTCATTAATATCCGTACCACAAATGATAATTCATACATCAAAAATAAATTATATATGACACTTCAAAAGAGTTTGCACCTACGATATTTTTTTAGAAAATGGCGGATATCGCTAATATCATTGGGTTTAGGTATAGGACCTGTTACACAAAATATGTTTAGAATCAATAGCAGGGTGTTCGATAAGAAAAAATAAAACTATACCTCGCCACGTTTAAATTAAGTTATGCAGCCCATTTAGTTGCATAACTCTTACACTTAATTTTTGATTGATTGCGCGGTTGGCTCTTGGTGAAACATAGTAACAACCTACATTCTACAAACCTAAATTCTCATAATATCAATTCAATTAGTTCAGTAAGATTTTATGATAGAGTTGTAAATTTAACAAATGTTCAGTTTGATAATGAAGAAATTAAGTTATTAGAAAAAGGCCTCAAATACTGTCCAAACTTCGTCAAATCCACAGATATTGAAATACTCGCAGCCAATTTAGAGAATCTTTTAAGTAGTTTAAATAAAAGCCAATTAGCAAAATATAACATTGCAAATATAATAGCAAACAATAAAATAAAAAATAAATATTCCAACGAACTCAGAATAATTAATAAATTACGTAACAAAATTTACCAAAACAATTTAATTCTTTGCAAAGCTGACAAAGGTAATACTGTTACTATTCTAACAAAAGATGAATACCTACTAAAAATGAACACACTCATCAACACAGAAAACTGTAGAGAACTCAAGACCGATCAACCAAAAAAATATCATACCGCTGTAAAGAAAATTACAAAAACGTACAATGAAACCTTCTTAAATATATTGCAGTCCAAACTAGATACCATGAACCCAAAATCTCCAGTCTTATACGGAATGCCTAAACTGCATAAAGATGGCTTTCCAATGAGACCAGTCGTTTCTTATATAATGCTCCTGCATATAAACTTTGCAAACAACTCAACAGTGATCTACCATTATTTATCGATTTCAACTCGCCCAAAGCAATCAAAAATACAATAGAACTAACAACAAAATTAAAAAACATACAGATACCTCCCAATGCAAAGTTAGTTTCGTTCGATATAAAAAGCCTTTTTTCCTCCATTCCGGTACAAGATCTTAAAAATATCCTCACTGAAAGAATTCATGAATGCAATCTTGAAATCGTACACAAAAATGCTCTCATAGAAGCTATCAATGTATGTACCGAACAAAATTATTTTCTGTTCAATTCAAAATTTTACCAACAAACGAATGGATTACCAATGGGAAGCCCCCTGAGCCCCCTCCTGGCAGAAATTTATATGGCTAATTTTGAAAACAATTTATTTAGCGGCACTAATTATACAAGACACATACATTTTTGGGCCAGGTATGTCGATAATATTATTTGCATATGGAGCGGTACAGAAAGACTATTGGGTCAATTTCTTGAATATTTAAACAGTGTAAACTCAAAAATCCAGTTCACAATAGAAACAGAGACGGATAATTCATTAAATTTCTTAGATTTAAAAATAATAAGAACACCGAATAAATTAGAATTCGAAATATTTAGAAAACCCACGTAAACCGATACAATTATTCACGCAAGTTCAAATCAGTCATGGAATGTAAAAATGTCCACTTTTCATAGTATGACCCACATACTTCTAATGATTCCACTTAAAAAAGACAGCTATGAAAAAGAACGTAATATTATCAAAAATATCGCAAGGAATAATGGATATCAGCCAAGCATCATAGATAAAATGATAAAAAACAAGATTAAGAAAAACAACACCAAACATTTTTATGCCGCAACACCCGAAAAAGATTCTAAAAATTGGCATGCTATAAACTATATTCACAAATTAAGTTCAAGAATCACAAATCAGTTAAAGAACGAAAATATTAATATTATCTCTGTTAATAAGAATAATCTTGCATCGATGTTAAACAATAACAAAGAAAGAGCAAAATTGTGTGACAAATCTGGAGTATACGAAATTAAATGTAATATGTGTGACGCTATTTATATAGGCCAAACGGGCCGATCGCTCAATGATAGGCTAAAAGAACATAAATATTCAATTTTACACAATCAGAGAAAGACGGGCTTTGCCGAACATTGTATAGACCAGAACCATTTTTTTAACATTAATAATACCAAATTAATACATAGCTGCATTAAAAGCAGGCTGTTAAATTACCTGGAAATTTTCGAAATTAAAAAAGCCATATACGACGGCAAAAACCTAACAAACACCCAGCTAGACTTCGGAAATACTCCAATTATTGATAGTGTAATAAATTTAACGAGATGAAAAAACCGACTTCCATTAGACAGCACTTTGAAACTTTAGTTTAGTTTATACATACATACATACATTCTCTATGAGAATGGTCGCGAGGCCGAAACATGTTAGAGAATATCTTGAATATATTGTGAAACAAATACCAAGTGTTTTAATTATTATCACTTAATTTTTGTTATCTCCAGTCCTTATAAAGATATCAACCGATATCACACTATTGGGACACCCTGTGCATTTCTGAACTAGTTTGAAAAATAACTACCTGGATTTTCAAACAAAATTCTCTATTATTTTTACAAAAGGGTGACCATAATAGCAAGATGTGGATATCTGAAATTATTTCCAAAACATAAATGTCGACATATCAATTTGGTTCTCAACAAAGATAAACTTGTTGGAAAACAATATAGTTTCAATATATAGTTTATCTCTAATTTAATGTTGATTGTATAGAAATATGATATCAGATAAAATCAAAAAAATCAATATCATCAGCTGTGTCATCATAGCGTAAAAGCTAAATGAAATACAACATGAAAAACAACAGTATTTCACCGACCAAATTATACTAAATACACTGCTAATTAAAAAAAGCCATCTATATTGGCACACAATCGATCTTTTAATGAAAACGAATCTCCATCAGAACGACTATTGATTAACATTTTCAATTTTGTCACAAGACAAACAAAGTAAGATTTTTAATTTGCTCCTGGAAGTGTACCGTTAAATTGGCATTAGAAATACGACTAACAAAAAACGAAACCGTAACATTAAAAAAGTTTATGTAAAAATCGTTGGTCCTTGACCATGGGAAAGTTGACTTCACTTTATTCAATTTGATATTTTATCAGGAATCCTAAAAAAACAACCTTGAAAACAATTTAGCTTTACAGTAATAAATAATAAAAGATAGATATTTATCGTCAACGTAATATTCTATCTAAAAATGTTTTATTAAGAAAAGTACGTATTTTGATTAAAGTATAATAAATAGATCGAAATATGAGAAAAACTAAATCAATAACCTATTCATTTTAACGGAAAAAGTTTGGTTTATTAAAGCACTATAAAAATATCGGATTTAAAAATTATCATTTAAACTTATTACCAAAATGTACAATTTGTCTAAATTGAAGTTGAGCTTTAACTCTTCGGATATTATTAGTCGTGACATCTCGTTATAAGGGATATAATTTCATTTTTAAAATGATATATTGAACAACATTAAATTGGTTCTTTATGTGAATTGAAATGTAACTCGGATTCGTAATACTCACCAATTAAAAACGACAAAAAATAGCCATTAGAGTTTCTCCATAGGAAAACCAGACTGAAATAGTCGTAAAAATTTTTGAAATACTCTTGGCACTCATTTTTTGAAATTGCCCCTACAGATGCGGTTGAAAGCTGTTGGATATTCGGAATCGCATTCGGAAAAGCTGCACGAAAACATATTAAGCGGTTAGAGAGAGCGTTCAGGAACCAAAGTACTTTTAGGCAAGAAATCACATACAGGGTGTTCCATAACTTATCCGCCATAGAGCAACTGATGATAGTAGAGATCAAAATAAGATGATTTAGTCAACAAATATGTCGGCAAATGTTAGTATTAAAATTTCCGGGAAATTGAGATAATTTGAGATATCAAATTCAAAATCGGGATAGTTGGGTTTTCAAAGGCGACAAATCCGAATTTAGTACTAGCCTGAGCCTAGTTCCTAGAGGGCGCTTGCTACCTACTTTGTGAAGAATTGACTCTCCCATATTTTTTTACTCAATAAAGCTGGGAGTATTTTGACTTCAAAACAGAGAAGAGTCATAATTTCCACGTGAAAATCGATATCTCACGCCGTTTGCGAGATATTCGTGTTCGAATATCCCATTGCATATCTTGTCGATGGCTGAAAAATATGCAATTAGCTAAGTGTGCCTTGGATGTTGTGTACAAATTTTTACGCCTTGATGACAATTGTCACTGTTTTCTATCTCTCCCATTAAACTTAGATGGAAACAAGTTTCTCCAATCTTGAGTTGGTATTAAATAATTTGTAAAAAATGCTGAGACTTAATCAGTTTCATAACCGTGATTTAAGGGATATGCTGTGCGTTTATGTACAAGTAAACTACAGTAGTCGCACTGCAGTTAGAAGGTATAAAGAGCTCTACCCAACCAGAATAGGCAAAACAGGTTCGTTTTATTACAACAATCCTGGTAGACGACCGAAATGTATAAATGTAGAACAAGAAGACGACATTTTGGTTAGTATCGCGGAAAATTCTGAATTAAGCACTAGCCGTTTGGAGGCATCTACAGGAATTAGCAAATCTACCGTTTCAAGAGTTTTCCACAACGAAAAATTGTTTCCTTACTACTCCTTACCATTTTTCGCCTGTTCAAAATGTATTGCCACGAGATTTGCCGGCTAGACCAGGATTTTGTCAAAATCTATTTACATAAAAAAACGAAGATCCCACGTTACTCAAAAAGATATTGTTTACTGACGAGGCAACTTTTACCAAACGCAGAATTTTAACTGGCAAAATAATCATTATTACACCTATCAAGGTGGAAAATCCACACCTATCAAGAAAGTGACATTTCCAGCACGAATTTTCAATTAACATTTGGTGCGGCATTATCGACAATTTTTTAATCGTCCCATTTAAGTTTCCGCAAAGAGTGAATGGAAATCAATACGTGCAGTTTTTAGAAAATGATTTATTACACCTGTTGAACGATATACCACTAAACTTAAGACAAGACATGTGGTTCATGCAAGATGGGGTACCACCGCATTTTACTGTTGCAGTGCGAAATCATTTGAATCAACGTTTTCCACATCGATGGACTGGGCGCGTAGGTGAGTTTCTTTGGCTACCTCGTAGCCCAGACATTAATCCGTTTATTTGTGTGGTTATATAAAGTATTTAATTTCACAAGTGGCAAGTGGCATGTTACTAGAAATTAAAAAAAATATCTTCTAAAATGCGTCACTTAACAACGTCACTTACAAAGAGTCTGCGAAAGTGTATTGAGGTAAAATGGTGGACACTTTCAACACCTGTTGTAGTAAATTTAAAAATATTGTTATTTTAAATAAAGCCCGTTTTATTTTTGACATCTTAGTGTTTTTTATTTCTTCTTATTCAAGACTTCACACTTTGTGAATTGCAGATTTTTTAGCCATCGATAAGATGTGTAACAGAATATTCGAACACGAATATCTCATAAACGGCGTGAGATATCGATATTAACCAAGAGTGTCTTTTTTACGTGGGAATTATGACTCTTTTCTATTTTGAAATCAAAGTATTCTCTGCTTTATAGGGTAAAAAATATGAGCGAATTAATTCCTTACAAAGTAGGCAGCAGCTTCCTCTAGGAACTAGGCTCAAACTGGTACCAAATTCGGATTTGTTACCTTTGAAAACCCAACTACCCCGATTTTGAACCTGATATCTTCAACCGTTTATAAATTATCTCAATTTTTCTAAATTTTAGTTTCTCCTTCAATACCCTGTATTTTTTTAATAACTAACATATGCCAACATATTTATTGATTAAATCCTCTTATTTTGATCTCTACTATCATCAGTTGCTCTATGGCGAATACGTTATGGGACACCCTGTACACCATATTGCCTTGTACATCCATGAATTGTCATTTGGGAAAGTTTATATTGAAGCAAAATATCTGGCGAATCTAGGAATGTCAGTGGTCTTCAGACTGTGGTATTGATGGACTCGGTGAAGAAAGCTTTAATGTATCATAACCAGGGAGCAGATTGTTGCAGAAGCTCAGGCAAGGTACTAGTATGTTTAGTCATATTCGTACATTGCTGACTCGTTCTACAGAAAAATGAATTAATACTTTAGCTTTATCATTGTGTTTAGCTCGTACGGCGACTTCTTAACTAAAATTTAAAAAATGAAATGAAAATTTTATGTCTGATTGTGACACTAGTATTTCTACACATCAAAGTGTGTGTGTGATACTAAGAAATGTAAAATTTTCCCTATCCCCATTCCAAAATTTAGTTATACGTGCTTCACTTGTTTTTTCTCCCATGAACGGCCGCTAATTTCAACGACATAGATCTTTTCATAAATTGAACTGATATCGTACGCCATTGCATGGAATGTTTTATTCATTCCTATTTGTAATTACTCCGATCTCTAATCATAACATAAAAGATTAAATCAGTCATATTTTTTATTTTATAAACTTTAAAGAGATAGTCTATACATTATTGCCAGATAAACTAAAAGTGTCCAATAACCCGTTCATTATATTTCCATTGGCTGCGTCTCGTAATTACTCACCAAGAAAAACAGGTGTAATTCATTTGCTTCAGAATATCATTACTATGAATTCCTTGAACCCAAATATTTTTAAAAATATTCTCACTAGTGATAATATACGTTAGTATCTTCATAACTAATACCTTCATGATATTTAATAAAATACTTTTTTGTCTAAATTTCTATTTTATTATTACTGTTTCGCTAACACTGTAGCTTCTTCAGTACTGACTATTTCCTATGTTAAAATTAGTATAAATACATAAAATGTCACACAATATCAAATGTACAGTTGAATTGAAAGAAAACAATAGTTTAAACTTCAGGGATTCAACCATTTCACGGAACCCTCTTAAACAGATACAACAATACATAACAAATCATTACACCCCCAACAACAAAAATTTACAGCTTATCATAGCCTTGCACACAGACTGACCAATATTCTTTATGCAAATTTTAATAAGGAACTAAACACCGTCAAACAAATTGTACTAAACAATGGTTATTCAGAGATAATAATAGATTCTAAAAAGAAAACTCCGCAAAAATGCTGTCTCTGAAAAATATCAACAAAAGAATGAAAAAAACTATTCATTTAAATTAATAACATATTTTGGTAAACTGTAAGAGAAAATACAAAACATCTTCTCTTTTGGTAAACTGAAACAATGAAAAAGTAGCCTTTAAAAGAAATAATATTCTGGGAAAATTTTTTAAAAATTGAAAAGCAAAAACAAGCAAAAAAAATATAAATCGGAGGTATATCAACTATGTTGTCGACAAACAGGCGGACACGTGGGCAAACTGACAGGACAAACATGCAGATCTTTCAAGAAAAGAAGTAACGAACATGAAAGAAGTTTTCTCAAACAGAAACATAATTCTAATTTCGCCTTAAATCTGTTAAACGAAAACCATCATTTTGCAGTGATTTTAAAATATTATATTTACAAAACAAAACTAAACTTTCTGGAGAGTTTAGAAATAAATCGTTTAAAAGATGCGAAAACCCTTCTAAACAGCCGCGGTTCGTGGGGGAAAAACAGGTGGGACACGTATAACGAAATTTTGGAATGGGGATAGGGAAATGCGTCGGAACCAAAAATTTTACATTTCTTAGTATCATACACACACTTTGCTGTGTAGAAAAACTAGTGTAACTGTCAGACATCAAATTTTCAAATAGGTAACTAGATAATAAAATCTAAACTCGCCATAAGACCATGACCATTAAATCTGTTTGTAGTTGAAGTCCATCCTCCTAAATTTC
Source organism: Cosmopolites sordidus (assembly GCA_031761425.1). NCBI lineage: Eukaryota > Metazoa > Arthropoda > Insecta > Coleoptera > Curculionidae > Cosmopolites > Cosmopolites sordidus. Next base: position 1,204,402 of record JARFXV010001665.1, read on the forward strand.
TGAACAGCAAAGTAGTCGATGACTTGATAATTAAAATCTGAAACTGACTTCACAAGTTTTTCTTCAATAGATAGCATTGTTAACGCGCACACCCGTTCCTGGCCCATAGTGTTTCTTAGAAATGTTTTTATTCGTTTGAGGTTAGAGAAACATCTTTCGCTTTCCACAGTCGTCATAGGGACGGTACATAAAACAGTCAGCAATTCCACAGAATCACTAAATGTTGATGTTAAATTGTTTTGGATAAACATTTGTAACAGCGGCATGTAAAAATTATTTTATTAAACATTTATAATACATTTCCATCAAGTAGAATTTTCATCAAGAAATTCCATCAAGTAGATCTAAAATTTGAAATTAATATTCACATTTTAATGAAATCTCATTTGAGTTTTTTAAAATATATTTGGAAATAAAATTTACTCCTTTAGTGATGTATAATTAAACACAACTGGACACTATTACGCGACCTTTGTATCCTCGTTAAAAGCATCGTTATTCACCAATTTCTGCAATAGAACCATTTGTCTACAATGGCTTGAAGTGATTACACATTGTCTCCTATAATAATGCTTTCTTTGTGCATTGTTTCTTCATATAGAAAGATGCATAATAGTCGTAATATCAGTTTAAAATATTTATTACAAAATTTTTTAGCAAATCAATAATACTTAATTCTGAATTAAATATCTAATAAAGAATTTAATGGCTTAAATACAAAGTACTGTCAAGAAAAAAATAAAGCACCTATGTTATGGAATAAACAACTTTTTTTATTTATTCAATTCCTTATAGCTTAGATTTATACTATTATGAATAAAAAGTAAGATGGTTTTTGTTTAAAAAATTCCCGCGCTTAACGTGTCAATTAAATAATTTGTTTTTTTAAGTTAATATGACCGTTCTTGACATCCAACAAAAGTTTAATTTAACTCGGTTTGTTAAGTTAGTAATTATTGCGTCCTTTGTAATGTAATAAAAAAAAATTGCCCCGATATTTTAAAATGGATTTGATTTAAGTTTTATCTAGGAAATGAAATTTCTTATGCTAATGCATTAAAAATGTTAAGAAAGTATTACGGCAATTAAGCTTTCTCAAAAATGTTCTTAGGGACTACAAGGAATTTAAGGATGATAGCGAAGAAGTTGAAGATGAACCTCGTCGAGAAAGGCGTTCCAGGTTAACTAATGAAGAAAACAAAATCATAATCAAGGATTTTGTATTGAGTAATCGCCTATTAAGTATTAGACTCCATTCGAAAAAATACCGTTCAGTGACAAAACGATTTATGGTATTTGTTTCACGATAACGCATCATCACACACCATAATAAGTATTCATCAATTTTTCACTAAAAATCAAATAAATTTAAAATCACAAACTTTTTCCTGTTCACTTCATTGAAGAAGCCATTTCGTAGACGCCGTACCATAAAAATCTTTTCGAAGATTGGAAAAAAACTGTGAAGGAGCTAAAATAAATTTGGACTAATAAATAAATATTTTAAAAAGTCACTTTACTTTTTGATCATAGTAGTACTCTTATGTGTATGCTATATAAGTGAACGTAGTGCAGTTTCTCTACAATCACAAAAAAAATTCAAACAATAGAAAAAAGTATTTTCTTTGGTTAACATTCCTTGCATTTCTCCAATACAGGCGGTAGCAGTTTCCCTTCGATATTGTATTATAAAAACTCTACCTTTATGTAAATATGAAACCGGAATTTTTGTACTGAAAATACACGTTTATTGTATGAAAATGATAAAAAATATTTTAATTGAAGTATTGCCCGTCGTTAGCTATACATTTTCCCACCTGTCTGGCAATTTGTGGATACCACGCCAAAAAAACTGTTGCTCGTTTGATGTAAACCAGTCATCGAGCCATTTTCGTAAGTGAAGCGCTGCTCAGCAAGTGCTTGTCCCATCGATACAAATAAGTGGTAATCGGACGGAGCCAAGTCTGGTGAGTATGCCGCATGCGAAAGTATTTCCCAACTAAACGCCTCAATCGTTTCCTTGACCAGTTTTGCTGTGTGTGATGGTACATTATCATGAAGCAAAATCACTTTGTGTTACCCTTTTTGATATTCTGGTTGTTGTTGACGCAAAGCTTGATTCAAATCGATCATTTGTTATCGCTAGCGTTTAGTATTAATGGTTTCGCCAGATTTTAGAAGCTCATAACAGATCACACCCTTCTGATCCCACCAAACACATAACATTATCTTCCATCCATAGCGGTTTGGCCTTGCAGTCGATGTCGATGGTTCGCCTGGAGTTACACATGATCTTTTACACTTAGGATTCTCAAAATATATCCACTTTTCATCACCAGTCATAATTCGATGGAGAAATCACTTTCTTTTGTACCTGGCGAGCAGCGTTTCGCAAGTATTTTTTCGGTTTTCTTACTGTATTTCATTCAATTCATGCGGAATCCATTTTCCCATATTCAGAATCTTTTCCATGGCTTTCATACTTATAAAGACGGTTTCTCGTGTCACTCTCATGTTTTATAGCGAGTGGTTGTTGTGTTTGACCGTCATCCTCATTCAGCAATGCTTGTAATTCGCTGTCTGCAAACTTCTTCGGTGGTCTTCCACGTTCTTCGATTCTCACATAAAAATCGCCACTTTTGATTTTTCTAAACCATTCAAAGCAGCGTGATTTACAAGAGCATGCTTACCGTAAGTTTCGACAAATATTCGATGCGATATTGCAGCAATTTTCTTCAAATAGTGACAGAAAATCTATGGTGTTCGCAAATCGTAGTTTCCTAGCACAAAATTCGACATGTTCAACGCTAATACAAACTATGCTATTGTATGAAACTTGTATTGTAAGTTCAAAATCTTTTTCAGATGTCAACAAAATCCGGTTACATATTTACAGACCTGGTACGTACAAACTGGGTACAGGTCATCTCTTGGAATTGTTAGCAATAGTCGAATTTCTTCATTGCTTTGTCGGACATTTCGGATTTTCAATAATTGATTCCAAAAACGTATAATACCAATTTAGATTATTTTAACGAGTTGTACAATATATTGTTGATTTTATTTATATTAATAGGAAACCATTTGAGGTTCTGCTTTGAACACATTTCGATATCATTTAAATTATTGTTACATCATAGTAATTTGAAACAGCTTCCAGTCGCATACAATATATTTTTTAATATTTTTATTTCAAACTTCATGTACAACATTCAGAAATACATTCGTTTTTTGCTATGACCCTTTTCGATATTTATACACCATTAACTAATGATTTAGACGAAATGGTTATGTGTACGATTTAGCCAACTAATGGTGGCCATATTTATTACTTACAGAGATATATGTTATTACAGTGAATACTGTTAAAGAGTTTAAATGGCAAGGTAGTTATACATTGAGAAAATAACTGAGAATTTATTCCACGAAGTAAAATAATTTCTTATATCCTCAAGTCATTATATGATTAGTTACAAATTATCAGTACATGAAACATTATACAATGATAGTTCATATAGTATTATCGCTAACATATCTGGAACTTAAAAAATAGTAGAAACATCTGAAATGATTTAATGTTTCAACACATTTTCCTAAAAGGTTAATACATTTGATGTATCCATCTCGAAGAGCTTTGATCTCTAGGGAAAAATATGTTCGTTTGTGTCGTTGGCAACTCATTCATAATAATAAGTTTAATATAAATGTTCTCGCAACTTAAAGACAAATAAATAGTCACTGAAGACTAGTTGAGGAATATAGGGAGACCGCAAAAAATTCAAAATCAGCGTTATCTATAACAGCCATAAAAATTCCATAGAAAAACTTTTATAAGTGTGTGCTTTCTTGGTGAAGCATAAAACTACGACTGGATATTTCACTGTTTTTTTTTTATTTAGTGCTTCATAAACGTATAGTATCAAGTACTCAAATATTAGCTTTTGAGTGTGTCGTTAGATGAGAAATAATAGCTTAAAAGGTCAAAAAGTTTTCACAATTGGATCTATATCCGGATCGAACTCATAAACCATGATTTTATTTGCAGTCAAAAATATATCAAATAGCTTTTCCAGAGCTGTATTAATTATTACAAAATTTATGCGAGCAGCTGTTGGCATTCTATGCTCTGTGGTAGATTTTATACAAAAAAATACAATGTCTACTGAAAAATCGGATATTTGCTTTTGTAATAGTCAATTCGTTGTTAAATAAATACAAACACCACAACATATTTAAATTAATTAATCATTAATAAAACAAAACAAACACAAATATTGTCTGTAAAAATGTCAATAAATAGCAAATCGATATAGTTTTTTTCATTTGTCAGTCAAAGGCTATTAATTAGGATAATTCAGAAATAGTACGTTTATTTTATTTCGTTGCCTTTAGGCAAAATGTTAGTTATTACTTTTCCCCATCTTTCTGTCAAATAATGGATTGCGCACCAAAATAATTTTTTTTAAGGCCAACCATTCTTCAAGCTAAAGTTTCAATTATTTGTACGAATGTAAGTGTTGTTCTGAAAGTCCGTGCTGTATCGATCGAAATAAGTGGTATTCCGAAGGGGTTAAGTCCAGCGAATACGGTGGATGGAGTAAAACGTCCCATTTAACACTCTCCAAATAGTTTTTTACACATTTGGCAACCTGGGGGCGAGCATTGTCACGTGAAAAATTACTTTATTATATTTTTGGGCGTATTCTGGCCGTTTTTTCTTCAATATTCGCTTCAATTTTATCAATTGTTATCTGTGTTGAGCGCCAGTAGTCGTTTCACAAGGTTTCAGCAGTTCGTAATACACAGCTCCCCTACTATCCCACCAAGTATATAACAAGGTCTTCTTTCCAAGTATATTGCACACTGGTCGTGATGTTGAAGACTGGCTTGGGTCTGCCCATGATTTTTTGCGTTTTGGATTATCAAAATAGATCCACTTTTCATCACCTCTCACAACTCGATACAAAAAAGATTTTCTTTTCTGTCTGGTAAACAAAATTTCATAAATGGTTTTTCGTCTTTCAACATCTCTTTCCATCAATTCATATGGAACCCATTTTCCTTGTTTCTGGATGTTCTGACAATTGTTTTAATGTATAAGTTAAACCTTCAAACAATAATGCTTGCAAATCTGCATATTCAAACTTGTTTAGCTGTCCTGGATGCTCCTTGTCTTTTATATCAAAATCACAACTTTTAAAGCATTTAAACCACCGTTCACAAGTTCTTTGGGTTAGAGCATATTCACCATAAACTTCACCCAAACTTTTTCTTCAAATGAAAGAAATTTATTAAACTTCCCCGCAAAACGTCTTTTTCTGGTACATAATTTAACATATTCAAAGCTATGAAAAAATATGTTTTTTACACAATGACAATTAGTAACGAACGGCGCTTGATGGTGTATGTTTACTCTCCAAAACGCCATAGACGTCATAAGTCTATACCAACAAATACTAATATATTTGGTGGTATAGACTAATGACGTATATGGTCCATCTCTTAGCAAAACGCCATCTCTTAGCAAAATCGACATTTTCAACCGAAACACCTATTATGGTCGACGATTCGTAAATCTGTTGGCAAATTAGGATACTTAATAGAATATTTAGACTTTAGTCCAATACCGACTATATTGATGACGAAAAAATGTCAATCTGTAACATGGTCTTTCGATTATCTCCAGATCATTGGCAATGTAAGCCGCATTTTAACCATTTGCACCTTTCAACGAATGAATTTATTAACCAACCAATATTTCAAGCAATCAATCTAATTTTATTAATTATGTTAGACATATTTTACAACCTATATGAGGAAGATATGCCTTCTTGGTTTTGAACTTTAATTCCAAAGTAATAAAGTTCATAAGCCTTTCACACAAACGCGATGAATTTGCGTTTTTTTCTATTTATAGGTAAGCTCTCCGAAGACATAACAAACTTTGTTGTCACTATTTTGGAATGGGGATAGGGAAATGCGTTGCAACCAAAAATTTTACATTTCTTAGTATCATACGCACAATTTGCTGTGTAGAAATACGAGTGTAACTTTCAGACATCAAATTTTCAAATAGATACCTAGATAATAAAATTTTGGTAAACTCACCATAGGACCATAACCATTAAATCTGTTTGTAGTTGAGGTCCATCGTCCTACATTTCTGAGCAGCAAAGTGGTCGATGACTTGATCATTAAAATTTGAAATTGAATAATTATTGAAAATTGCTAACGCGCACAGCCGTCCCTGGCCCATAGTGTTTGTTAGAAATTTTTTGATTCGTTTGAGGGTAGAGAAACATCTTTCGCTTTCCACAGTCATCATAATTCCACAGATTCACTAAATGTTGATGTTAAATTGTTTTGGATAAACATTTGTAACAGCGGCACAGCCCCACTGTGTTTCATAAAATCGTTCCGTGTGTACATTACCGAGAGTTCATTTTTTAATTTTAAGTAATTTACGTTTGCAAACATTGTTCACACAATTTTAATGTCTTCATTTTGAAAGACGGCTCGATATTCACCATTTTTTTTAGATTCAAATAAATTTAGAACAGTTAGGTATACATCGAAATTAAAACGTTCTTAAACCTGTATGGTTAAGGTATCACAGATTTCCTTGCATATACCATTCAGATTGGGGTCCTCCTTGTTAGTAAATTTCTGTTTCTTTCTGCGATTCTCTATGACCGTTCATATATATATCTACATGTTCAATAATTTAGGTAAGTAATATTTAACATAAAAAATTTCCCCTAGTTCAGAATTTTCTGCGCATCATTGATCATATTCAATAAGAACCGTTGCAACTTCTTGCAATGTCAATATACACAAATAACACTTGGATCGCTTTAAAATGTGAAGTTTTCCTTGGATATGATGATAGTAATTGTGGCTTCCATTGACAACTACTTCATTACTGTCATTGTAATAAATAATATAACTAGTGTTATCTTTCTTTTTTTTCCTGAAAACTTATCATTTCTGTATATATGGACATATTATACTATATATATTTAAATAGCATACCATTTCCATGGAGATTCAAATGCAAATTTTCTTTTAATATTAAAATTAAATATCTTGGAACTATTTTTTCTAACACTGTTGACAAAATGGCAACTACAGACCAGTGAATGTTTTGAGGGTTTCCAATCTAGTCGACTAGAAATTACGCAATCATTTTTATACGTCCATGCCATCTTATAAATAGTTAATATTACCTCACAAGATTTAACCTTTTTTTCACTCAGTTAAATCGACAGGAAAGGTAAAAAATCTACAATTTTTCTTTGTTCACTGTAATGTTTACAGTGTGGCACATAACACATCACCATTTTCAACTTAAAACATAAACACCAATATTGTCAATACAATTTATATAAAAGATTTTGTAAAAAATCAACTTACCAATAATAAATTCTACAAAATATACCTGAAAATCCTTCCAAAAAACTGAAATTGACACCCATAAAGGGCAAAGTAACATAACCTTAAATTTACTTCCACAAAAAAAAGGTCCGAATAAAAACGTTTTACGAGCAATTCAAATATGTTAAATGTAAAATGTACTTTGAGGATTACGAAACATTGAGAGAAATTGCTTATTAAACTTGTAAAGAGAAGAAAATGACTTAATAAAAATTCTGGGCTGCAAAGTGGTCGATGACTTGATCATTAAAATTTTAAATTGACTTCACAAGTTTTTCCACGCACAGCCGTCCCTGACCTATAGTGTTTCTTAGAAATGTTTTGATTCTTTTGTTTGGAAAGGTTCGATAAGTCGGCGCTTAGGATGTCTTAGAATGGGGCAGTGCCCAAGATCTCTTTAATCTCCAGGTTATTAGCGAAACCATGCATTGCTGTCTTTGTTTATCGCACGCGATTGTAAAGGAAACAGTAGCGGCACAGACTTGTCTGTGTCGAAAACACGTGTTCTTTAATCGGTGCGCTTCGGCAACCCATGATCTATTTTGTTACCGTGAATGACATTATGGGTGTTAGACTATAGAAGTCGCAGTAAGCGTGATCACAAACAGAACAGAGAATAAATTAATATAAAATCTGAAATTATTTTTTCCACTTCATTTTTTAATTCTTTTGGTAGGGCACGTGCCCACGTGCCCTTTTGGACCAACCACCACTATCCTTTTGGAAACCGATAGCATATGCAGTCTGTGTTGTTCGCGGTCTGTATTAGAAGCAAATAAGGTGTTTAAATAAAGTAATGAGATTGATTTTTTATATTTTTTTATACAATAGAAATTACAATTCCACATTATCTTCTTCCAAGTAGTTGCCTCGAGAAGCGACATGATCGCGTTCCTCATAGCGAATGCTATGAGGAGTGGGCCATAGGTTGGTCCACTCTTCATAGCAGTGCTGGAACTTAGATACAAGAATTGCCTTCAACTAGTTGGTGTAGGCAGCTGCGGAGCCACAGTAATATTTTTACTGGCCAAAAACTTTTTAATTGAAATCGCTATGTGGCAAAATGCATTGTTTTAGTGCTGCATTCAGGTGATTCTTGATGTTCGGTCTCACACGAATGACCTTTTTCGAAGTCTGTTGAGAGATTCTCGGTAAAAATGCTGATTTGCCGGTTGGTCGTCTTGTGGCAGAAATTCCTTATTGACTATCCCCTGGCTATCAATAGAGCAAATCAGTATACTTTTGATCTTTGATTTGCTCATACTAGCTTTTTTGGGGTGTGATTGAAGTGTGACATTCCTGGCCTTGAAGCTTCGTTTCTGGATCTAATTCAATAATTGTCAAGCAGCAGACTTGTCAGCAGCAATGACATGTTCCAGAAAATGAGGGTCATTTTCAATCAGTTCCAAAAAGTTAAGACGAGGCCTCCTGTTAGATAACAACTTTCTGTTAGAATTATAAGTTATTAATTACAATTTAATTATCTGTTATATTATAATATTTAAAATATTAATATATTCTCTTATATATAAATAATACTATTTATCCTGCAAAAGTTTTTTGTAACCATTTTCACAAATTTTTTCTTCATCCCCAACTTATTGGACAAAATCTGATGAACGGTTATGTGAGTGAAATTATCTTCCCTGATCATTGTGACCATCAACCGATGATCAGAAAGCACGAAATCCTAGATTTTGTGGACATTTTGATTAGTTCTTGTAAGTGAAGGACTTCCGCTGCGAAGTTCGTCTTTAACCCTCAAGAGAAGCACTTCTGTACTTCCCGAATTAGGACCACATGTGTATGTCTTTGATTATTAATATCTTTTGATTAAATTATCCAATTTAATATATTTTATTTTAAATTTAAACCTCAATCGGTATAGAAAAATACTATATCTATAAAATGTTCCAAAAAATAATAGTATTCGTGATGCCATCGAAAAAATCAGCAAAAATTAAAAAAAAAAGTTAAAATGAGGTGTTTTATTCAAACTATCATATTTAGGCGAAATTAATAGATAAAAACTTTCTTTTAACGGCATCTAAAAGGGGACTTAATGTACCTTCAGATACTTATGACATAATTCAGCTTTATTTTAAATACGAAATATATTTATTTAGTTAGGTAAAATTCACTAGCATGATGCTCTTCAAAAATCGATTCGGTCTCGCTTTCACTCTTGTTTTCCGTCGAAAATATCAACTGCTTCATATAACGCTTCTAGTTCAGACGCAGAGCGACTACGAGAACGCGTGCTCATTTTGAGCTAAATACAAAATGAAAGAAACCGATAAATAAATCTAAAAAAATTAAAAATCAAAGTTAATAAAAATATGATAGAAAGTATAATATTTATGATTTAATCACCACAAACTGTGTCAAGCTCGAAAAAAACAAACTATTTGTTGTAAAAAACACTGACACAACAACAGCACAGACGCACAGACTGACTACAGTCGCTTATATTTTTGTTAGTATTCACATCTTAAGATGGCTATGGTGGGGGATCTGTAGTAAGGATAGAAAACATTTTCCCCCACTCAAAGTCATCCCCTCAACGTAACCATTTATAAGGGAAAAACACTTTTAATTCACCCCTAGGAATCCCTTATCCAGTGCTTCTCTTGAGGATTAACCGAGTCTTGACCTTCTGAGAATACATTCATAGGCCTGTTGAAGTTTTCCAGAATTTTCCATCGCGCTGTACCCAAATCTGAAACAAAACTTGAAAGTGCACCGTTGCTCGAAAGTGTTGTCAATCATTTTCAAAAACGCACGAAAAAATTGCTACGGATCACCAAGTGACACTAGGGAGTTGAAACTCTTACTGAAGACGCTGATCAGATAATGCTCTGCCTCCCCTCCAAAAGGGAAATCAACAGTGTTATCAGATAAAAAGCTACGCCACCAGTATCATTACTTTATTTACACACTTCGTAATCGATCTAAATAACAGGTCTTAACCAGATATTTTTGTCACTGTTCACTACAGTTAGATAACGTGAGTTGAGGAAAATACTGCATATTACAAAATATAAATTTGTCTGTTAGCAGAAATATGTTGGTAATGGAACAATTGTGTTTATGGATTTGTTTGCTGCAAATTATATCAAAAACCCAGAAATTGCTATGCTACAAATACTGTGTTTGCCAGGGTAATTAAATTTATGAATATAAATGGATTAATCAGAATCCAAATCAATTGTCCAATTAATTATCCTCAAATTAATTATAGCCCAAATAAATAACCCAAATGAATGGGTTAGTGTGTTTTATTTACTCTTGCCAATCAACAATATTTAATATAGAAAGAATATAATTACAGGTTGTACAAAATTTTGAAAACAGGATTTTTCAAAAAATATTTCAAAAATGTATTAAACGTCTTGAAAAGTTTCATAATAATATAATTAATATATTAAAGTAAGTATAGAATCTTTCATGTAATCTCATATTTACTTCAGTCGTTAGAAGTAGCATCTTAATCCCGACAAAAAAAAAAGCATAAGAGTATGTCGTTCGAAAATTTCTCAATCTGACAGAAACTCTACAACATTTTTAATATTTTTCAACGTAGTGACCTTGTAATTCAACACAGTTAACCAACGATGTTTATGTCGCCTTTTTAATAGCCTCAGTCTAATGCGATTTGTCCAAGTCTTCAGAATTAACGATTGTCTGAGTTTTGACCTCATCATTTGAGGTGAATCTGTATCAAGCGAGGCATTTCTTCAGATTTAGGAAGAGGAATTAATCGTTGGAAGTTAAATCTGTCGCAAACGGCGCATATGGAAGGACGATCATGAAGCTTCAAGTCTAAACTCTACTCAAAAAACAAGGAAATTGTTTCCCATGCTCCACCTAAAAAAATCCTTTCTTTTGAATATTTTTAATATTCTCAACTACCTCACCGAGTATTTTCATATAAACTTTACTCTTCATAAGTGTCATCTGAATACGCCTTTTGTTGACTGTTTACAGCAGTCCGTATTTTTGTCGTCGAAATCGAACAGGATAAATCATTTAAAATTGAATCTAATTATTTCTATATATCCGTAGGATTCGAAACCTCTAAAACAATGTATTTTATAACAACTCAAAACTTCAACTTTATCCATTTTTCAAAAAATGTCAGAACTTGTTTGCTTTACTCGATTACCACGAACAAGTAACTGGACGCACGCGTCTCAAACTTCGCAACATGGCATCGATTGAATCATACTTAGATTGCTAAATACCCTTTATATTGATTCATAACAATTCTTAATGTTGCAAAAAATGTACCGATTGTCTTGTGAGTCTAAAAAAACTATAAGGGATTAACATATGAACACGAAGTTCTGTGTGAAACTAAAAACATATTTACTGAAGTTCTTAAGTTCCTAAAAAATAGATGAGGATGAATACTTATCCTTGTAAAAAAATGCTATCCTATTGGTATATTTTATAAGACCTCGACTATAGAAAATAACTTTGGAAGGTTTTAATTTCATGATTTCACAATCATACGACATACTTGTTTAATTAATTAATTAATTTCTTCTTTCTTTCTTTATTTATTTATTTATTTATTGATGGGCAATACCAATTTTTAGAAGCCCTACAAATCACAATACAATGTAAAGCTTATCCTTACATACATGAATATATTATAACTAATAATATTTTTCTTAAATTAAGCTTAAATGTCTTAAAATTAATACAATTTAATAGTTTTTAAATGCTTCTTAAAACCTGCCATAGAGCAACTAAACACTCCAAATTACACTTATTTCATTTAGAGACAATCCTCGAGAAAGGTAAAAATTTCCATTGATTACAACGGTGACGATTCGTAGAGAATAGAAAGGAACTTCTGGTACTTTTTAGTGGAATCCTTACATTCATTACTCTCAACAGGCCAGGGCAATTAATAATTCCATTAATGACCTTGTATAACATAAAAATATCAGCCCTATTCCTACGTAGAGACAGAGTCTCCAGTCCCAGTACACCTGCCAGTTCACCAATGAACCGTACACCCATGGAGGGGTCCAACATGTGTGAAATTAACTCAAAAAATCTGTCCTAGACCGCTTGCACTCTCCCAAAGTGCACCGCACAATACGGGGACCAGACACAAGACAAGTACTCGTGGAGAGAACGTACCAGGGTTACATACAGTAGCCTGAAGCTAGAAATATTCTAAAAGTCCTTTAAGAATGTTTCTTAAGAGACATCTTAATGTCCTTTAAGAATATTTTCCTTAACAAAATAAGTTTTGTTAATAATGTTTTCCAGTGGCGGTTCGTATGCTTTTAAAGTGGGAGGGCGAAGAAGAATATAGTGCTGCTCAATTTTTTTTTTGCTTTCCCCTTCCTCCTTTTTACTTTTCGTGCTATTGAAACCCTATACAGGAGGTGGACCAATAAAATGAGTTAAAGGAAAGAAACTGAACGGAAATAAAATATAGTGTTTTGCTCTAAATTTTTTTTATTGTGATAAATGCTGGGGGGTGGCACTCCAACACCCTCCCTCACGAGCCGCCACTGATGTTTTCGTATGTTACGTGGAAATCCATCCTGGTGTCCATAATCAAACCCAATCAAGTCTCTTATACAATTCACACGTTCAACAGTGTTGCTTATAGAATAATTAGTCGGGACAGGAAGATACCTCTATTAAAAGTAATATGTTTACATTTGCTAAAATTTAACTGCATTTTATTTCTCAGACGCCAATTGCTTATGTTATCGAAATCCAATTACAAAGTTACTGCATCTTCGTCACTACATATTTTTCTGGTGATATTCTTGGTGTATATTTTTGGTGAGTTCAAAACTTAAATCATTTATATAAATGTTGAATAAGATGGGTCCCAAATGGCTTCCCTGCGGTACGCCTGAGCTAACAATAATCTCACGTGATGAATATCCCCCAATAAAAACACGCTAGATTCTCCCCATCAAGTATGATCTAAGCCAGTCCAATAAACTCTTACTAAACCCGATACAATTTAGTATCCCAAGAATAATATGATGGTCAACAATGTCAGACGCTCTTGAAAAGTCAATATATAAAGCCTCAACCTGACACCGATCCTCCAACGCACCCAGCATATATTGGGTGTACAAAATTAAATTAGTAGCAGCAGGTCTGCCCCTTCAAAAACCGTGCTGCTCAGGCATCAGAGTAGGACTTATTCATGTTGATATGAATCACATTATCTGACTAAAAAAATTTTAGTGCTGTATTGTTTACAATCACAGTAAATAATGTTGCATCTGGCAGCGATAAGGAAGCATTGATCGACAGCATATAAAAATATTTTTATATAAATCTTACAATTTACCTTTTTAATAAAGAAACACAATATTTGTTGGAATTATTTACATTTAGCAAACACATATTGCTCCAATAATCTCAAATGTAACCTCTAGTCGAAACAACACACACTGACCGTTGCGCAAAAATGATTTTGATCATCCTGTATAGATGTAAAAATGAAAATTACTGACACATTTTGGTATTCTATATCTTAAACTGGATTCCTAACCATGTTGGCATTACAGGAAACGAGATAGTACGCAAGGTTGCATCAATCATCAAAATAATGATATCTTTGACATCTTAACAATAAATTACTAAAAGCATAGTGAAGTAACTGGATGAAAAGGAATATCAGAATATCATTTACAGCTAAATAAATATGGAATTACAGAAGAAGATAAAGTTTCGCTTCCACAATATCAGCGTTTCTAAGAAGTATTGAATTATTTCAGAAGATATAAGCTGGTTAGGATGGTGCTAATAACATTTGCAGTTGATGCACCTAACTAAAAAAAAGAAATATTGTAGGTATTAAAAGATATTAAAGTTCATATCAAATAGAGCAGTGCCATTGAGAAATATTATGATTATTTTAGATCAAATTTGGAAATGAACACTTCATAGGATGCTAATTTATTTGAAATATAAGGGGTTCTCCAATAAGAGTGTCAGAACTTTAAAATAAGGTACGATGGTAACTACAAGTGATAATCCGGTAATTTTTATTTTATATTAAACAACAAATAATGACCGCATGTTTTGAAAATAGTACCCCCCTCGGCTTCGTTTGGTGGAATTCATTCTGTAGACCCAATTTTTGATTATTCTTTTACATATATACATTTTCAATGATGGCCTGAATATTTGGTTTAAGGTCAAGAATTGTTCAGAGCTTATTTCTCTAAACCAGAGATTTAGCATAACCCCACAAAAAATAATCCAATGACGTAAGATCGGATGATCTTGATGGCCAGTAAACATTACCATTTCACGAAACAATGCATCCAAGAAACTTTTCTTATAATAAAGCCATTACGTGGACATTATGTGTGACAAGTCGCACAGTCTTGTTAAAAGAAAACATTGTTTATATCCACATGTATCAGCTCAGGCCAAAGATATTCTGTTATGATATTCCAGTAGTATTCACCATTAACAGTAACATAATTTCCATCGTCGTCTTCAAAAAAATAGTTCCTAACACTCCTTCGGTCAAAAAACCGCACTAAACAGCCCCTTTCTTAGGATGAAGTCGTAACTCCTAAATCACTTGAAGATTTTCATCCGCCCAAATTCTGCAGTTATGATTGCTCACAAATTCATTATGCCAGAAGCATCCCTTCGTCCAAATATATGTGCTATTTCTATGAAAGTATAGAATTTCTATGTGCTATTGAATCCTGTACATTTCTGTGACCTAGAATTTAAAGAAATTTGGTTGCTTTTTTGTATAAGCTTATTAGTATTGATAACAAATTTCAAAGAGATTTGCCACAAAACTCCAATTAAGTGGTTTTTAATTTATCAGCGCACGTTTCGCTATCCATGTTAGCATCATCGGGAGATGAATAAATGATTTAATCTAAATCGTATCATCAGATCAATTAAAGCAATTCATTTGGACTGAGTCCTCTCTCGCTCATGCTCAGCGAAACGTACGTGGAAAAATTATGGAAAAATGTACGTGGAAACAAGTGAATTGATTTTGTACGCTGGATTTCTATGAAGTTTAATGTTTCACACCAAATATTCTAATACAAGAATTGAAGTACTGGGAGTATTATTTATTATTCAGCTTTTTAATCAAGTCTCAACTCTGTAATATGAAATATTTCCCTAATTCGCTGAAGTTGTTACACCTTACGGCGTTAAATAGAAATTCGTACATTCCCAACAAAGAACTTTTCATATTACGAGAATAAAGGGAAATAACATCTTAGCTATACCAAATTTCGTTAGTAAGGATTTCCTTTGTTTTATTTGTTTTCGAATAATAATGATATTACGTTAATGAAACTTTCGTTTCGAGTGTTATTACATTTACTGATAAATATTTATTAAAATGCCTAAATATACTTTTAGATATTGGAATAACAAAGTGTAATTTCATATATTTTATGAAGCAATTACGATTACCAATACAACTTAGGGTAAATTGCGATTTTGGTTGGAAAATATATACATTCGCTTTTAAGTCTGATATTAATTAACAGGTGGGACAAGTATTAGCTACCATTGTAATTATTTATAACTTCTACACGAAACAAGACAGAACTTTCTTTTTCTATAATGTGATTATTTCGTCTTTAAATTTTGTGTTAATTAATTTTTAAAAATTATGTTGATCAAATTGAGTGCGCCATTAGAGACAATGTAACTATGTGTGCTGTGTTTTAACACATTTTTCATAACTTTTGTCAACATATCTGGTGTTGATACAGCGATTTCAGCACCGAAATTATGCTGAATTTGCTAAATGGTTTTCGGTATATTTGTGTAAACATTTCCTTTCGAAAATCCACATAAAAATATAATCTGGAGGGTCAAGTCAATTTTGGACTAAAAGTCAATTTAGTGGAAGTGGTTTATGATGAAATTTATTTATGATGGCATTATACTTTTCTAATCGTTTATCATTTTCTGCAGGCAACAAGTCTTGAACAATTTGAATCTTATAGGTAAACGTGTGCAATTCACATATCAAGATTCGGCGTAAACTGCATAGAGAAATTTTCAATTCTACACCACGTGGTTGAATCGATGTATATAGGAGACTCATCGACACGTGCTATATTTTCAGCACTTCGCATTGTTTTTAGATTTCTGCTACGGGGCCCTGTCCCCAACTGATACGAATCCTTGAAACTGCTTAAATAAACGATAAGTTGTCATTTTATGAGACGCTAGACGATTAAATTATTTTCGCCTTGTATGTATTTATCCGTGTAGTTATCCATAATAATGATAGGGTGTTATTTTCCCCACACTTTATAATTTATGTAATATAGAAAATCAATAATAACGAATCTGTCAACAAAGGTGTTCAAGAGTATGCACTAACAATGAGTCGAAATATTTTTTTTTTTTATTTTTAAAATAAAAAAGTACGCTAGAGATAATTATATAATAATTAAAAAAAATCATATTACTTCCGAATTTAATTGAATAAAATACATCTGGAAACACTGCATCTAACACCTGTGGGTATTATTGTGGTCATGCAGTGCTTGGTTATAACCCTAAAAATTATTATTAAAGATAAGTGATCAACAATAGCAATTCAGACACAACGGGCGGTTTGGAAAAAAGGTATTTCTAAGAAAATCCTTTAAAATTAAAATATCACGTGAATTTAAAATTAGCTCTTGATACGTAAACAATTTTTGTTAAGTATTAACTTATATTATCGCTACAGCAATGTTAGATAGTGGTGGTCTCGGAGGAACTCAATTAAATGCAATTCTATCTGCATTGAATATGCTTACAGTTCATCATAGTTTAATCAAATGGTACAAAAGTAATTAGTGGCCAGCTATTGCAACTGTTGCAAAAGAAAATTGTTATGAAAGTTGTTTCTGTACATAAAACCATTTATTATTGCTATTTAAAAAATATATGTAACATATATTTAATAATAACATGATTTAATGAATGATATAATGAATGATTATTTAGTTATTGATGCTTATTTTATTGTACTTTACGATTAGTTTGAATACTTATTATATCTATAAGTGTTTAATAATGCGATATTTTTTGTCTTTCAGTATTGATTTTTTGCTATAAAAATAAAATAATGTACTTAATTCCTTAATTGAAGAAATTAATCATAAAATTAAAAGAAAATTCAATTATCTTTGATTACAGAAAAATAAAATCATCAAAACCGATAGAAACAAAGCGATAATGATTAGAGTTCAAAATGCGCGCTATTTTTCATTCGACGTTGCCAAACTTTCACGACCCGGATATATCATTTATTTTTTATCGTAACTGGCAGATAATATAGTCAATTTTCGATTATTTTAATTAAAGTATCTCCAGACTTACTCGGTAGAATACTTTTTTATATTTTTTACATAATTTACAAGAATTGATTAATATAAATTTTATTTTTCTGGATTTTTATCTTTTGCAGTTGTGGTTAAATATCCAATTTTTAAAAATTAATTTTTAACGTCAATTATCATTAAAACTTAATGTCAGATCTTACAGAAAATAATCAAAATGGTAAGTATTTATTATCGATCAATAACATATTAAAAATGCAGCTCATTATACATACTTTGCTTTAATGAACATACAACCTTAACTTAGTAAATAAGACTGATAAACACACTATTTGTGGCAATTTTTGGGTGTTTATAGTGTATTTTAATCGGCTGAAAATAAATCTCGAAACACCGACCGCCTATAGATTTTCATTAAGATACAAAATAAACTTGTTTATTAAATCTACAAACTATGCTTCCAACACAGACTGTGCCCATTAGTCGGCTGGTAGCCCAATAGATTTTACTCTGTGATTCATTTAAATACAATCTCTAGGCAGCGCGTAAATGGTATCAACAATTTTTATTTTTGGGAGGGTTCACCACAAAAACCTAATTTCACGGCGCTTTTACGAAAAACTAGGTAACTTTATTTCGGCATTAAAGTTGGAGACCAAGACAAAGCATAGGTTCCTCATACATGTTGGAAAATGTGTTAACATTGTTAACAGTGTCATTGATTTGGAGAGAACCGAAAGGTCACAGACTGTTATTTTTGTCTCACTAATATAGTAGGTTTAATAATTTGCCATCAGCTTTACGACTCGTCGTACATAATGATGAACGCCCTATTCAAAAAATATGAAAATCTTGGACTTTGAATGAAGAAGGACGTGAATCCACTGAATCTTCAAGTGATCTTCCAGAATTTCTACAAGAAAATCGAAAACGATTCTGTAATTGATATTCTAAAATGTTTAACAGAGACGCTTCTGATTTCACAGTCTGAACGTAATGATTTAGTTTGTCATTTAAAACTATCAAAATTACGGTCAGAACTTCTAGCATCCAGATTATAACATAGAATCTCCTTTAAGGTCACTAAGACATTTCTGTAATGGAAAAGCGATATCAAGGTAAATGGAACTCCAGTTTAGTGGCCGATTATTGCTAGACATTAATAAGGGTATCCCAGAAATAAAATATCAGCGTAAAGCATTCTAAGGTGAGGCTATGATTAATTTTAAAACTCTATGGTTATAATGGGCTACAATGCAACAATACTTATGGGTGCTAGAAAAAAACTAAGATACAGCTTGTGAATTCATAAAAAAAAATAACTAATTTTTGTTTACCATTGTTACTTAAGTTTGATTCTAGTCAAGTAGTGATATATATATATATATATATATATATATATATATATATATATATATATATATATATAATATAATATAAAAGTATATAATACTTTAGTATTATATAATATATAAAAATATAATATATATATATATATATATATATATATATATATATATATATATATATATATATATATATATATATATATATATATATATATATATATATATATATATATATATATATAATATAATATAAAAGTATATAATACTTTAGTATTATATAATATATAAAAATATAAATATATATATATATATATATATATATATATATATATATATATATATATATATATATATATATATATATATATATATATATATATATAAAAGTAGAATCAAGATGCCTAAACGATTGCAGGCTGTTACAGATAATAATGCCTTCGTCAGTAGAGAGTTATGAGCGGTAGGAAAAGTTATGAACAACAGCATGATAGTAGAACAGTAGACTTGGTTTTGATACATACAACTGGTACATAACATTGGTTGGTTTGTACATACATCTGATCCATAACATTACAAAGCTATAATAACAATGCAACTACAGAACACCAAACTAAATTCATCAAAAGAGATACCTCTTTTCGACACGGCGATGTCATACCTCAACTGTCATGTCATATATCAGCTTTTTCTACTCTCATAGAAAGATGTTTTTAAACCGTTAGATTAGAAAGCCACAAATAAAGTTTAAGAATTGATTAAGACGAAAGAGATCAAAATATAGTAATCAACAATAATGCAAAAAAATGAGCAAAGTATAAAGCCCTCAAGCATATACAACCACCCAAAGAATGAAATATATCTTTCAGGCAAAGAATGAAATCAGCGACCAAAAGAACTTGATTAATATGCTTTATAAAAAAAATCTCTTCAAGTGTTCCATTATAAAAATTGGTTTCATACATTTTAAGATTCTAGTCAAGTCTACATCACTGGTGTTTGCATTAATTTAC
Organism: Cosmopolites sordidus; assembly: GCA_031761425.1. Classification (NCBI taxonomy): domain Eukaryota; kingdom Metazoa; phylum Arthropoda; class Insecta; order Coleoptera; family Curculionidae; genus Cosmopolites; species Cosmopolites sordidus. The sequence continues at coordinate 1,224,520 of JARFXV010001665.1, forward strand.
ACGGTACTTTAAGTGCTAATCTATATGATTTATTAAATATATTGCACATCAGTAGTGAAATAAAAAAATATATATTTTAACCAAAAATTTTTAAATGTTACAAAAAAAAAGAGAAAAAAATTATTTGACCCTCAAATTTTGTTATATATTGTTTGAAATGATTAGGATTAATTTTAAAAAACTGACAATAAAGTGAATGAAATTACAAAATGCATTTAAACTTAATAACTATCAATAATTTTTTGGATTTATTTCAGTGTACTGGTTAATTTTGTAATTGACTACTGATGATTTAACTTAATATAAATCTTGTTAAAGTTTTTTTGTGGCTGTTTTATTTTCGTAAAGTAAATGAATGCTTCAGGAACAGGTGATAATATTTTAAAAGTAATAAAAGTCCAGTGACGATTCGTGAGAGAGGGCGCTGGGGCGCCGCCCCTCCAGTATTTATCACAGTAAACAATTTTTCAGAGTAAAACACTATATTTTATTTTCGTTCAGTTTCTTTCCTTTAACTCATTTTCCTGGTTCACCACCTGTATAGGGTTTCAATAGCACGAGAAGTAAAAAGGAGGAAGGGGAAAGCAAAAAAAAATATTTAGCAGCACTATTTTCTCTTACGCCCTCACACTTTAAAAACTCACCAGCCGCCACTGAATAAAACATATTAACAGACTAAATATCACAGCCTGAAACTAATATTTTTTTAAAATTATATGATAAATTGTTTTATTATTATGAATTATTCGTTTATAACATGAAAATTGCTACAATAATTTGTAAGAATTACAGATATTATTTTTTTATTGGTGCTTTTATCTATCGATCCAATTTATTATTATTGCAGATTTAATTTATCGAGACAAATACTAATACTTATATTCAGGTTAGACTCTTTTTTTGTAATTTTCATTTTTTAGAACATACATAATTATTACAAGTTCTATTAAAACACATAGTACAATATAAAAATAAAGGAAAACACACTGAAAACACACGTTTAAAAAACATTTTAAAACAGATATTTGGACCTATCTGCCGACTACCACAGGATGAAAGCAGACGTTTAATCAGTATTTAAATATTTTTGCAGATACAGGGATACAGGGGGATATGGAAAACTTATATTACTTTTAGATTTTTTAATTACATTGAAATTAGTCATATTTAAATTTTGCATATAGATTCTTTTATTAACAATATTTTTGATTTTTTGTATTTCTGTCATTTCTCGAAATAATCGTTTTTGTAATCAGGTTGACATGCCAAAAGTTTATCTTTGTCGATATCAAAATTCTCAAACTGCTCTACCAATGTCGTAGGATTTGCTTTTAAAAGATAATTCATTTTATCGCTTTTATGTTCTTTTAGTCTTTGCCTGAAATACCTTCCAGTTTGTCCAATTAATCTATTTTTACAATTAAAGCACGAATTATTATAATTTCAATTCAGTTTAAGCTTTTTTCAATTTAGAACAAAACTGTTTTTTTTTAATTGAATCTTCACTCTTTAATTTTAGTTTAGTTTTTACACCTTTAGAAATATAAGGCTTTGTGAACACTTAAAATGTATTTTACAGATTACAGGGGAAATTAAATTAGATGTTTTTGGTACTTATGCTTTTATTAAAATTTTCTTTAATAAAGACAATGTAAAAGGTAAATGGTAAAGTGTTAGGGTTAGAGGCGCATCAGCAACTAGGCTATTTAGCGACTGGACCTACAGCTTAACGTGGGTTCCGAACCACGGTCATCAGCTTCCGACAAACCCAGGCCTGCACCCCCCTCGGGCTATAAACATTATTTATGTGCCTAGCCATAAGTCTGTCAGGAGACCTACCCACTGGCGAGTGACCAACGTAGAACACTTCTCAGAATGCATCTGGCCTTACCCAGCCTTTAACTGGCGTGACTGAGGGGTAATTCCTAGTCGAATTTTACACTCTTGCATAGAAAGAATCACAAAAATTTAGAAAGTAAACAGACAGGAGAAAGAAAGAAAAACAACCATCCGAGCGCTGGAATCGAACCAACTACCGCTCCAGTGCGGTTTCGGCACAGCAGCGGCAGGCCGCTGCTCTTACCGTTCGCACCAACGCGACCGGCATAAAGAGAATGGAAAATTATTTGTAAGATTTTTTTCTGGATAATTTTCTAAAGAAAGCGTGTGTGAAATTCTCTAAAGAGAATGTTCTGTGTTTAAGATTGTTTATATCATTTTTCTGTTTGAGAGCGTGCTCGGACATAAAATTCAGAAAGCTCTCAGAGAATGTTGCTTTCTGAAACCAACCTCTTTCTATTGTTCTGTTCCCTATTTTAATTATACGAACATCCTAAATGATAAATAAGAAAGGAGATAGAATGGATGTAAACAACTATAAAGGGATATCTGTTCTCCCAGTTTGTTACAAGATTCTATCTCATTGTCTACTAGACTACAGGGACAGTTAGAACCTAAAATTGGTGAATATCAAGCAGGTTTTCGACCGTGCAGATCCTGCCCTGAATAGATCCTGAAGCTAAAGTTGATCCTAAGACATGAAAAACTGTACAATAAAAATATCGTCTGTACAATCCTTAAAGGATTAGATCTGAAAACGCTAGTAATTATTAAAGGAACATTAACTAACACAAGGTCAAAAGTTAAATTCATGGGTGACATCTCAGAGCTCTTCGAAATTAAAACTGAATTGAGACAAGTGGATGGACTCTCGCCACTCTTATTTAACTGTGTTCTAGAAAAAGTAATACTGGAGAGGCGTGAAAAAAATTCGGCCCTGAATATTGACCATTAAACTAAGGAGAACCAACATCAAAATTGATTGTATGGCGTTTGCTGATGATTGTTGCATTTTTGGCTCAAGATATATTAATGGCACAAAAAGGGGTTGAAATCCTAAAAGAAACAGCAGAAAAGGTAGGACTAGCAGAAAAGGAATGATCATGAAAAATGGGTTGGAAAAAGCTGCCAATAAGGATAGATGTCAAAAAATGAAAACGGCATTGAGACACAAAATATTTACAACAAAAAATGCATATCTAAAAATACAAAACTGAGACATTACAACACAGTTATTAATCCAGAATGTCTTTATGGGACAGAAACGATCATTTTGAATAGAAAGAGAGACATCGAGGAGATTGAAAAAAGGAAAGAAAAATATTTAGAAAAATCTTAGGCCCCAAACAAATATATAGCATAACATACCGACTTCGAGAAAACAAAGAAATCAAACAGAGGCGATATAAGAAAAAGAAGATTTAAGTTTTACGGACACATAAAGCGGATGAATCCGAGTAGGCTAACTAGACAAATAGTCGAATTTTATGAAAATAGGAGTAAAGCTAAAGTAGAAATAATTAAATGGATTGCTGGAATTAAAGAGGACCCCCAAGATCAGTAAATATTACACAAAGTGAAATTCAGGATAGAGGCTGTTTCAGACACAATGCCAGAGAGTAAAATGTAGGAAGACTGGAACAACTTGGTCTGATGAAAGGAAAATGCTCATAGCGAAAGAACGAAATTAGTATGGGCACAAAGAAAAGCTAACAACAACAAAGCTAACAACACCGAAAAGATAACAACACCGTTGTGCCTTTCTATAGCCTGGTGTGCAACCTGGATGTGATCCATTGTAGCGAATCTACTTCTGAATCCTGCTTCTGAATTCTTGATTGTGCATCATTCAGTTTTCTTAATATTCTTTTAGATATTATCTTAGTGAAAACTTTGTACATTATTGATAGGAGGCTTATTGGACGGTAGTTCTTTAAACATTATTGTGCCCCTCTTTTATGTAAAAGGATCATTTCTGCATTTTTCCATAAGTCAAGGTACTTTTTGTTCTTTGAGGTATTTTGAGTATAATTTTGCCAGTGTTTTATCTAACTTTCGACCACCAGCTTTTAGCACTTCGACAGTTACACCATCCTTTCCTGGAGCCTTGTCGTTTTTCATCGATTCCATAGCATTTGTTACTTCCTCTACTAGGATATCTGGCATTTGTTCTTCCGTGGGTATTGTTGTTTTTGATTGGTTCAGATCTTCATATAACTGGGAATAAAATTTTCTGATAACCTTTAATATTTGCGTACGCGTCCTGCACACTGTGCCATCCTCACGCTTTAAGGCATGAATTTGCGTTCTTTTGTATTTCTCAGCTTCTATTTAGCCTTGTTGATTCCTTTGTTGTATTCCAGGATTTTTTGCACCAGCTATATGTTGAATCGGCGCGTGTCCTCTCGGATATGTTTTTTTTATAGTTTTGCAGAGCTCAGTGTATCCGACCCTGCTAAAAAAACTACCTCCATTTCTCATTGTCCTTCTTTTTTTCATTAACTCAATGGTCTCAGTGGAGATTTTTATCTGTTTGAGACATTTTTCTTCTGGTGCTATTGAAGCAGCCATTTGAAGCACATTGTTGGCGATCTCTTCATATTGAACTGATATTTCCATCTCCTCCAGATTGTGTAATACAGCAACGCGGTTCGATAAAGCAACCTCAAAATCTCTGCGTCTCTCCAGTAGTTTTCCAAAATCCACTTTGCCCTTCTTTGACCTTACCATTCGTTCGCGTTCTCTTCGACAGTTAATCTTATCTTTTGCTCGTACCATTCGGTGGTCACTTCCAACATTAAAATTGTTAAGGACAGTACAATTGCAAAATATTTTTTTTATCATTGGTCATGATATAATCAATTTCAATCGTAAGTCCAGATGGGCTTTTCCATGTCCATTTTCTGCTGCATTTTTCTTATAGAACGAATTCATAACATAAAGTTCTTGTCCTGAAGGCAAAATCAACCAATCTGTCACCCCTTTTGTCTCGCTCACCAGTTCCATAAGGGCTAGTTGCATTTTCATTAGTTCTTGTTGTTCCAATTCTGGCTAGGCCACATCATTATACAATTCCTCAATTTCCGCATCCCTATGGCTTATAGTTGATGCATAAGCTTGGATAATTTGAACCCTAAACTTTTTATTCAGCTGAATGACGCATTGGGCAAGTCGGTCAGATGTACTTACAAATTTTAGTACACTGTTCTTCAGCTTTCGATTGATGAGGAATCCAATTCCGCCTCATCGTCCATTTTCCGTATCTCGGGTGTAGAGTACGTGTCCAATTTGATTAACTCTTTGCACTTTCTTCGTGTTTCACAGAGCCCAATAATATTCCAATATGTTGTTCAATATCCAATATGTTGTCAAGTTCGATTACCAGTTTTTGGGTATTATCAGTATTTGGGCATTCCATAGTCGTCGGGCTTCAATCCTTGCGTGAGTTGAACTTGGTAAGGATGAGGATGCTAGTCCACATGCAAAATACGCCATAAAGTGCCGTAAGACAAGCCCACAGACTATGAACGCCGAGGAATTGATACATTTGGGTCTTCAGTCACACTTTGGCGCCGTTCATACTAAGGCGACATAAGACAAGCAATATATCCGTGAGGGATGTATTACGACGACATATTGCTAGGAAGGTTCATGATAGCGGGCGATAAATCGGCCCGACCTGGGGGATAAAAATGTAGGGGATCACATAGTGTGGGTGTGTGCGTGTGTGCGTGTGTGCGTGTGTGCGTGTGTGCGTGTGTGCGTGTGTGCGTGTGTGCGTGTGTGCGTGTGTGCGTGTGTGCGTGTGTGCGTGTGTGCGTGTGTTCGTGTATGCGTGTGTGCGTGTGTGCGTGTGTGCGTGTGTGCGTGTGTGCGTGTGTTCGTGTGTGCGTGTGTGCGTGTGTGCGTGTGTGCGTGTGCGCGTGGGCGCGTGTGCGCGTGTGGGCGTGTGTGCGTGTGGGCGTGTGTGCGTGTGTGCGTGTGCGCGTGTGCGCGTGCGCGTGTGCGCGTGTGCGCGTGTGCGTGTGCGTGTGCGTGTGGGTGTGTGTGTGTGTGTGTGTGTGTGTGTGTGTGTGTGTGTGTGTGTGTGTGTGTGTGTGTGTGTGTGTGTGTGTGTGTGTGTGTGTGTGTGTGTGTGTGTGTGTGTGTGTGTGTGTGTGTGTGTGTGTGTGTGTGTGTGTGTGTGTGTGTGGGTGTTCACTCATTTAGAGTTTAGTTAGATCAGGCTGCCACTGGACTTTTGAAATTGTTCCCTTAATATACGGACTATGAAAACGGAGTCCCGATTGCAAAAACTGGTAATAGAACTTGACAACATATATTGGAATATTATTGGGCTCTGTGAAACACGAAGAAAGTGCAAAGAGTTAATCAAACTGGACACGTACTCTACACCCGAGATACGGAAAATGGACGATGAGGCGGAATTGGATTCCTCATGAGCGATATGTAGCAACAAGACGGCGCCACAAGCTACACAACACGAATTTTGGCTTTATTACGCGAGAAGTTCCCAGGTTAATTTCGAGATTTGGTGATGTCAATTGGTCGCCCTGACAAAACGATTTGACGCCGGACTTTTTTTGTGGGGCCACGCGAAAGATTGTGTTTACGTAGACAATCCTCAAAGTTTTGAGCAGTTGAAAACCAACATTTGTCAAGTTATGGCCGAGATACCAGCCGAAATATGCGGAAAAGTCATTGAAAATTACCTCAAAAGGATTGAGTCGTGTTTGAACGATTGTGACGTGTTCATATATTTTTTTCTTTATTTGGGTTTTTCGCCACGATCTAAAACTCAAAAAATATCAAAAATATCTGTTTTTATGTAAATAAACAATCACTGGGTAAACCTCACCTATATATATATATATATATATATATATATATATATATATATATATATATATATATATATATATATATATATATATATATATATATATATATTATTATTATTATTATTCACGTATGGGCCCTGGTGGACCACGCGAAGTACAATTAGAGGCGTTTGTTGTTGTTAGCCTTCCTTTGAGCCCATACTAATTTCATTCTTTCGCTATGAGCTTTTTTCCTTTCGGCAGACCAAGTTGTTCCAGTCTTCCTACATTTTTCTCCCTGGCCAACCTTCCAAACGTTAACCTTGTGTCTGAAACAACCTCTATCCTGAATTTCACTTTGTGTAATATTTGCTGATCTTAGGTCCTCTTTAATTGCCGCAATCCATTTAATTATTTCTACTTTAGCTCTACTCCTATTTTCATAAAATTCGACTATTTGTCTAGTTGGCCTACTCGGATTCATCCGTTTGATGTGTCCGTAAAACTTAAGTCTTCTTTTTCTCATATCGCTATGTATATCTGTGTATTGTTTGATTTCTTGGTTTTCTCGAAGTCGGTATGTTGTGCTATTTATTTGTTTGGGGCCTAGGATATTTCTTATGATTTTTCTTTCCTTCTTTTCAATGTCCTCGATGTCCCTCTTTCTATTCAAAATGAGCGTTTCTGCAGCATATAGACATTCTGGCTTAATAACTGTGTTGTAATGTCTCAGTTTTGTGTTTTTAGATAGGCATTTTTTGTTGTAAATATTTTGTGTATGTCTCAATGCCGTTTCCTTTTTTTGACATCTACCCTTATTGGCCGCTTTTTCCAACCCATTTATGGTTTCCATGATTATTTCACCCAAATATTTGAATTGAGAGACTCGTCTGATGTTACCATATTTTGTTTTTGAAATGGTGTTGTTAGTCTGTTGCAGGTCATGTATTGTGTCTTTTCAAAGGATATTTGGAGTCCTACCTTTTCAGCTGTTTCTTTTAGGATTTCAATCTGTTTTTGAGCCGTTAATACATCTTGAGCTAAAATTGCTAGATCATCAGCAAATGCCAGACAATCAATTTTGATGTTGGTTCTCCCCAGTTTAATGGGCTGGTCAATATTCAGTGCCGACTTTTTTTCACGCCACTCCTGTATTACTTTTTCTAGAACACAGTTAAATAAGAGTGGCGAGAGTCCATCCCCTTGTCTCACACCAGTTTTAATTTCGAAGGGTTCTGAGATGTCACCCATGAATTTAACTTTTGACCTCGTGTTAGTTAACGTTGCTTTAATAATTGCCAGCGTTTTCAGATCTAGTCCTTGTTCTTTCAAGATTCGGAATAAAGATTCGCGGTCAATAGAATCATATGCTTTTTTGAAATCCACAAATGTACAGACGAGATTTTTTTTGTACTCTTTTTGATGTCTTAGAATCAACTTTAGATTCAAGATCTGTTCAGGGCAGGATCTGCCCGGTCGAAAACCTGCCTGATATTCACCAATGTTCGGTTCTAACTGTCCCTGTGCTCTGTCTAGTAGACATTGAGATAGAATCTTGTAACAAACTGGGAGAAGAGATATCCCTCTATAGTTGTTTACATCCGTTCTGTCTCCTTTCTTATGTAGTGCATGGATTAGAGCATTTTTCCAATCTTCCGGAATCCGTTCGGTTCGCCAAACTTCTTGTAGAATTTTGGTTATTTCCTTGATTGTACCTGGACCAACGGATTTCAAAAGTTCAGCAGTGATTCCATCTTCACCAGAAATTTTGTTATTTTTAAGCCGCTTGATTTGCCTAAGTATTTCCTCTTCATTCGGTGGTAATGAATCTGGGTTTGTTTGTTTAGGGTTTAGTGTTGGTAATTTGTTTAAGGACAGTTTAGTATTTGTTCAAAATATTTCGCAAGTTCTTTGCAATTGTCTTGGTTATTTAGAGCTAGTTGTCCGTTTTCCTCTTGAAAGCATAGGCTCTGCGGTTGATAGCCTGTTAATTTAGTTTTAAATGTTTTGTAAAAGTTTCGGGTGTTATTTTTATGGAAATCTTTTTCTATTTTATTAAGTTGATTGTTTTCATATTTTCTTTTAGTTTGTCTAATTAGCTTCGATGTTTCTTTTCTTACTTCCAAAAAGATGTTATAGTTTATTGCTGTTTTTTGACTGTTCCAATCTTTGAATGCTTTACTTCGGCTTAATACTGCTTGCTCGCAAACTTCATCCCAGCACGGATGTTTTCTACGTTTTTGTTAAGGGACCAACTTTAAGGCTGTTTTAATAATTTTTTGTTTTAATTCTTGCCAGTTCTGTGCAGGTTGTTTATCAAGCTCTTCTGTTAGGGCTGGTTTTATTTTCGTTGGGTCAAACTTTGGTATTAGCAGCCCCTTTTGAATAAGTTTTCGAGGTTTTAAGCTAAGTTTGATTCTAGTCAAGTAGTGATATATATATATATATATATATATATATATATATATATATATATATATATATATATATATATATATATATATTGGTAGTATGTCACTGCCATTAAAAACTGATTGTCAATCTAAGTATCATTGACATACACATAAATATATTTACTTCCTATCTTTTCAGAATTTAGAGCTCGGATGGGTGTTTTTCTTTAATTCTTCTGTCCGTCTTTCTTCTTACTCTACACACACACTCACATACACACACTCACATACACGCACACATATCCACACCTAAATGTCTGTGATTGTTTCTAGGCAAGAGTGTAAAATCCGACAACGAATTACCCCTCAGTCACGCCAGTTAAAGGCTGGGTAAGACCGGATGCCTTCTGAGAAGTGTTCTACGTTGGTCACTCGCCCGTCGGTAGGCTTTCTGATAGACTTATGGGTAGGCACATAACCAAGGGTTGATAGCCTAGCTGATGACTGTGGTTCGGAACCCACGTTAAGCTGTAGGTTCAGTCGCTAAATAGCCTTAGATGCTGATGCGCCTCTAACCGTAAATCATTTCCTTTTCTTTTCAGAATTTTTAGAAATTAATATAATTTATTTTTAAATTCGTTTTGAAAACGGGAGGAGAATAATTCCCGAAACGTTAACGTTAAAAGTATGTATATTTTTTAGAATATTTTTATATTTTTAAAATTGTGTTCGTTGTGTTGTGCAAATTTATTACAAAAAAAGAATTACTGAGAAATTTGTCTCCGTTTGGTTTTTTATTTTTACCGAGTGATTTTTTATTTACATAAAAAAATATATTTTTGATATTTTTGTGTTTTAGATCCTGGCGAAAAACCCCAATAAAACAAAAATATATTGAGTCGTGCAAGCGGTCATGCGGGGTACATTTAAACGGTATATTCCACACTTAATGGCAAAGTCCAAACAATAAAATGGAAAAAAAATCATCGAAATCTCAATTATTTGTGTGATTTTTTATATTTTACTTTTCGAAGTACAAAATGGATAACCCTTTACCTTTTGTGTGAAATACCTTCTCCAAAGGTAGCACTATCACTCATCTGTAATAATGATATCCATAACTCAGGTTAGGTGTGTTGACTTCCTATAAACGAGAAAATGCAAGCACAAACAATTATCTTCTTTTAATCAGCATATTTCTTAAAAATTAATACAATAAAAATTATGTAATATAATTTTATGGAGAAGAACTTTTAATTTTTCAAGTTTTTCTGTAATAATTATTTTCTATTTTCCCTTTGGGAATGTTTTTTTTTTAATTTTTAAGTAACATAAAATAAAGACATTACATTTAAAAGGGTTAATAGGAATATAAAAATTATACAGCAAAAATTAAATCGTGGGCTTTTTTGACAAAATTTGATTTTTTGAAAATTATTATAAACCATGGAAATCAATCACCTTTTAATTGTTCTCAAGAGGTATGTAAATGAAAATGGTGGCATAGCGTTCCACCTGGCAAAACAGTTGGCTTTCCCTTGGGATGGGAAGCAGGTCAAAATCTGATGAGTTTTCAGTACTAGTTTGAACACCCTACACTCACTTGGTGATCCATAGCAATTCTTTTCCTGAACAGGATTTTCCTAGTGCGTTCTGAAAATAACTAATGTTCTAATAAGTAACAACAATTTCGAATAACGGTGTGTTATCAAGTTTTATTTCAGATTTTTGCAAGGGCCCAAGTTTTCAAGTAGTTTAAAGCATTTACAGATGGGCAAGATTTTATTGAAGATGAACCTCGCAGCGAAAGGCCTTCTAAACTACAGGAAATTATGAAAATGTCCACAGAATCCGGTATCTTGTGTATTCTGATGCTCCGTTAATGGTCAGAATGATCGGGGAAGAGTTGAATTTGATTCATACAACCGTTCATCAGATATTGACCAACGAATTGAAAATGAGAAAATCTTTACGAAAATGGTTAGGAAAAACGTTTCCCAAGATCACAAGACCAACAGGAGAGGAACATGTCTTAACTTTTTGAGGCGAATTAAAACTGATCCTCAATGTCTTAGAATGTGTTATTACACCAGAGGCTTGAGATTTCATCAAACTTGTGTCATTGTTACTTTTTTTTCCCAATATTGAAAATTTACTGCAAAAGACATCATTTTGGGACATTGAAGAACATTAAAAAGATCGTAACCGCTGAAGGAGATTTCATATATGAATTCCAGCCCTGCAATGAAGAGTGAACAAACCGTATTCAGCGCTGTGTCGTTCCAAGGCAACTACTTCGAAGGAGACATTATAAAATAGGAATTTTAATTCAATAGAAATTTTTGAAAAAATTAGTCTCATTACTTTATTTACACATCTCGTATTTGGATACGTTAATATTGGTTTGGTTAATATTCAAAAAACCTTTTGGTAAAACTTAAAATATTATTATTAAACAATGAACGTGGAAGAGGCAATAGAAAAATTATTTTTAATTATTAAAGCAATCAAACTGAATTAATATTGAGGTTATTATAATAGCAAGTATACCTGCAATTTATTCCTTCTAAAAACGTATTGGAAGTTTATTTACTTCTACATAATAAGAAAATATATAATAATGAGCCACGACAATTAAAATGAAAATAAATTATTTTTGATGTGGCAAAAATATGAATTAACATAAAAATAGATAATTCCACTGTCAATTTTCAAAATGTTGAGATACATGAAATTAAAAAAGTTTCCTAAAAAAAAATCGTATTTTCTGTTACAGTTGGTACAGTTGAAGTTGGTTTCTGACATATGCTGTATTGCTAACTCCATATACAATTTCAGATCGCGATGTGAATAGTATTATGGGGATTTTGCTCCTTTACATTTCATGATTCATAAGTCGTTTAATGAGTTTCCACCAGAATTCTGGTTTCGTCAAACCAGAATGAGTGACGCACCATGCTTAGAATGTCCCGTTGAGGCTACTACTGAGGAAAAGGTTAACAAAATTTATATCAGTTGACCGACCGCAAAGTGAAGGTTGGAGAGATTGTTGAGATAATAAGCATCCCGGATTTATGTGTACTGAACAACCTACATGAACATTCGGGCATGATAAAGCTATCAATACGATGGGTGCCGCGTATGCTCACAGCGGCGAATCAAAAACGGATTCGAGTGACCACTTCGCAGCGATTAGACATGAATAAATGCAATCGAAATCAGATTCTGCGGCGATTCACGACTGCTGATGATACTTAAATTTATCAATACACATCATAAATGAAGGAACAGTCATAACAGTGGTTTCTACCGAGCTGGTGCAGGTTAGCTCGTCGATGAAGGCGAAGATGCTTCCATGGACCGGAACGGTCATGGTCACTATTTTCTGGGCCTCGCAAGACAGTGCTTCAAACTTGGTCACTTGTGACTTCTTTTTGTTTCCAAACTGGCCTGGGCTGATAATATTTTGCAGAGTTGTGCTTTTTGGAAAGCATAACAAGTTGGAAAATCGTTGTGTAAAGTATATCGACCTAAAAGGAAACTGCGTTGAAAAATAAATCGATTTTCGATTTTAAAATCAATATTTCGTTTAAATGACGGATTTCCATTCTACCTTCGGATAGTTCTTGTTATAAGTATAACCTACTGCAGAACATAATTTGTATATTATTTGTATACTTTTATAGTTTTTGTGGTATGTTTGTGGATAAGCAGTCGTCCTTGAAAATAATAGGTCTTTCAAATTGAGCGGGTTTTTTAATTCTTGAATAAAACACATGGCCTTGTGAATTTGCCTAGGTCTAGTCTCATTTTCGAAGTGTCATATATAACATTTATAAAAATGGAGTCATATACAATACAACAAGTTTAAGTTAATTTTTGTTAATTGTTCAATTATTTAATGAAAATGGACGTTCAATGAAATATGTTTTTAGAAAATTACGTGATATTTACGGCTTGCACAATTGTCCATCTGAAAGCACTATCAATCGAATTGTTCAAAAATTTCAAGAAACTGGTGCGGTGGAAGATAAAAGAATAGCAATATATAGTCGTAGTGGTCATTCACAAGAGCATATTGATTTGGTACGTGAAAATGATGCTGACGACCCAGAATTTTCCATTAGTCGACATTCATAACAATTTGGACTCAATGAATCCTTAACATGGAGTAATTTACGAAAGGATTTAGCTCTGAAGGCATATAAGGTTGAAATAACACAGGAACAAAAGCCATCATTCTAAACGTCGTGCAAACAGATGATTTTTTGCCGCATTTTTTTGAAAATTACCGCATTTAGGATGAGGAAAATCCACAATTGATTGATGAAAAACCTTTACATACTAAACGAGTCACTGTTTGGTGTGCATTATGGTCAAGAGTTTAGAACGCTACTGGTAAGAGAGTTTAGAACGCTACTGGTAAGGCTGTAACTATGAATGGTGTTCGATATCGTGAGATGATAAATGAATTTTTGTGGGTTGAATTGAATAATATTAATCTGGATGATATGTGATTCCAACAGGATGGCGCTAATTAAAAATACGGCAATATTGCTACAAACAAAACAACTCTGCTAATAAAATAATTGATTTATTGAGAGAAAAAATTCCTGGACGAGTTATTGCAAGAAAAGGTGATGTTAATTGGCCACAAAGATCATGTGATTTGACACGGTTGTGCTATTTCTTTTGGACCACTCATTTAGTATATAAAGTATTTTCATCAATCAATTGTGGATTTTCCTAATCCTAAAAGCGGCAATTTTCTTTGTGAACATAGCCACCAATTTCAAAATGTGCTTCATATGAAAATATGATTTTGAGAAAAATCATCTGTTTGTTCTTTGATCCAATTGACAAATGCACGACGTTTGGAATGAGGAATGATGTGTAAATGATGACTTTAGTTCCTGTGTTATTTGAACCTTATATGCCTTCATAGCTAAATCATTTAGTAAATTACATCTTTTAATATTAACCGAAGTATCCAAATACCAGATGTAAATGATATATGTGTAAATAAAGTAATGAGACCTCTTTATAGACTCTGCTAAATCTTTCTTCACACTGTAATTCAGAAAACTATTGCCTCATGTGTAATAAATAATTTGCGTAAATTAATTTTTGATACTAAATCTCAGCAATTATTCATCGTATATATATATATATATATATATATATATATATATATATATATATATATATATATATATATATATATATATATATATATATATATATATATATATATATATATATATATATATATATATATATATATATATATATATATATATACGTTTGCTGGTAAACAACCGCATTAATAATTATTAAGATTTTTATTAGTGTAATCCGCCATTAATAAGATTTTTATTAGCGTAATCTGCCATATATGCAGTCTCCTGAAATATGGATCGCTCTATCTCGAATGCAGCCACAATGTCAGGCCATTTGCTCCCCTTAATTTTAGCATTGACGTCACTTCACCCTCACTAGCTGTACTAAACTATACTTAGACTGTAAGTTTCATACTTATGTTCGCATAAATATTTAAATGGAAAATCTATTATTAAAATACACATATTATCTGTAACATACATATAGTTTTTTTGTTTTCAGAAAAAAATGCTGAGAGCAAACATTACACAAATCAAATATATCACATTGTTTAGTCTGCTAATCCATTGCTGCTTCAATTTAATTCGGAAGGTATACTTTGGTCATTTTATTTACCTTTTATTTCTCCTATTGTCGATATTTCTTTTTACTTTTGTATTTTCTCTCTCCAATTCATCATATCCAGCTTCCTCTGGAGCATTTAAATGTAAAATATCTCTCCTTCACTTATTGCATCAATATTCTATCATATACTCTTTACATATGTCCCAATCAACTTTTTAACGTTTTACTCTCCTTTGATATAACTAAACTTACTCCAAACAAATTATGTTGCAATCAGCCTCTTCCTGAATTAGGTTGCACATGCTCCTCAATAATTTATCCTTTCATTTACATGGGAGGGAGGCACGGTATAATAAATACTAAGGTAAGATATTGCGCATGGTGGGCGGAGTTTTGTTGACGGGAATACGTCATCCATTGAGTAAAATTCGAAAATCATAGTTTTGACATATAACAAGTTTACTAGAAGTTTATGTACGGCGTTTGTGTGGTTTTAATCTAAAATATTCAATAATAACGTAACGTAAGTAACTCCAACAATTAGTCGAAAAAGAAACCTTGTGATGTTCGAAACACTTTAAAAATAGCGATTTCAAGGAAAATCTTCAACGTAAATTGTTAAATTACACACCAAAAAGTTACCGAGGATTGAAAGATGATGTACCGACTCAAAATTTGGCAGTTAGTTCTAAAAAACCAGTATCAAATGAACAATCTACAAGAATTGAAAAAGGGAGAGAAAAAAAGTCGTCTCCGAGTTATTGACCAGGTAATTATCACAAGAGAAAAATAATTGAAATAGAAATTAAACCGAAAAACATTGAATCATGTTTATAAATGTGTTGCTTTAAAAAGTTTTATTTATTTCTGTTGGATTAGATGTTGGGATGGTGGTAGAAATAGTAATGATGTTGATGGTAGTAATATTTCTAATATTACATGTTTATACCCCAGATTTGCCAATAAGTGGTTCAATAATCAAGAAATTCGACTCCAAAAATGATCCACTTATGTTGAACAGTGCTCATGAAGGAGATATTGACGAGGATCTTCATGAACTTGAATATGATGGGCTCCAACATTTAGCTGTATATATATGTTTCAAGTTAAACTATTCCAGTTTAGAAAGACCCAGCATGTCCAAATATACCTGGACTGATCATTTAAGTGAAGGAGGTTTACACAAACCTTCTGAAGACTTTCTTTCACAAATGAAATAGCTTCAACAAATTTTCAAGTCTGTTAATAGAGAATCCTTGACCAAAAATTATTTGAATAATTTGATGCTTAGAAGTAACAAAAAGAATGCCCAGAAAAAGCAAAAAAGCTATTTTTTCTATGGCGAATGTATGTGTAAAATTAGGTAAAAGAAAGATGATTAAAACTATTACATAATTACACTTATTGCTAATTCACAATGGACATAAGCCTAAGAAATATGGACAATTTTAAATTTAGAAAACAAATATTTATTTAAAATTAGAAAACAATATAAAATATGGCTAGATGTGTGTTGAATAATTAATATTTTATTTGTGACAAAAAATATCGAATTTAGCAGGATATTACATTTAAAAACCAATATATACAAAACTTTCAATTTGCATGTTGCAATTTTATATAATCAATGTATATTATTTTTTACATGCAGTTTTAAACTGAGAAACAAAATGATTTGTTTATATACATTTCAAATACTCCTAATAAATAATATTAATCTATAAAACGAAATGTTTTTGTTGGTGAATAAAAACTATTCGAACTATCGAAGTTGTTTTGTTCTGTAAATAGTGTCTTAAATTCAAATAAAATTGTGTACGTGTCTGTTATATACAATTTTGTAGTATGTTGCCCACACTGATAAAGTATTTGTCCTCAATATAAAACCTTAATTCCAATTACAATGCATTTAAATTGTATTTCGAAGTCTAGCAAAGAAGATATTTAAATTTTACTCAACGAGTGACGTCATGCGCAAACTGGACACATTTTAATATACGGGAATATCGGGCCCTGGGAGGGAGGTATGCTTTAAGGTTTTTATTTGATCACTATACAATACAATCAATCTAAGCACGCTTCTGCATATATTGTTAAAATTCTTGAAACTTATTAAAACTTTACTGTGTTTTAAAGAAATAGATTGCTTTGTTTTCTCTCATTATTTTTGATTTTTGTTATGCATGTAAAAGTAAAATTTATTATTTGTTGTATTATCAAGCCAAGTTACCATATAAAGGATGGTTCATGAATTTAAGAATATAGTAGCCCTTAACCGACAAATTAGGAAAATATTGCCAAAAGTTTGAAATGAAAATGTGTGTCTTGTTTTGTTCAAAATTAATCAATTTTTATCTGCAGTGGTGTTTGTACTTATTACAAAATCAGGAAAACTGATGTAATAATTGTTTTATTATAAAGAATTTCGCAAAGAGGCTTTCTCGTCTACAAATGTATAACGCTACCATTTTGTTTTAGCGCAATTATTTTTTGTTCGTTATATTGTGGCAGATTCTGTTTAGCTGTTGTATAGTGCAGACGCGCAAGTTTCATTATGGATAAATGCATGCAAAAAGAACACAGATGCAAATTGGCCAGGCTTACCCATTTGTCTTTCTACTTCATACCGAATATCTAACTCGCGATGAAGCCACTGCCCCCACGAGGCTTATGCCAAATGAAGGGATACTGGTGGGGTTTGCTAGTGGGGTTTCCTTTCCCCGTGGTACTAATGTTAGATTAGCTTCTTAATCAATGTAGATCAATAACCGCTCAATTCACTGGAGCAAATTGTATTTTACTATTTTCTTATGTCAACACCTGTTACCTAGAGGTGTCTAGAATGGGGTAGTTGAACATCAGTTCTATTGGTGTGTGTCATAAAGAATCACACACCCAAGTAAAAAGAATAAACTGAACTTATTATAATTTAGATTAAAATATAATCGTCCGGTAGCTCGTAAAACATCAATTTTTGGTTATTCAAGCAATTTCATAAATTCGGAACAGTTGCGGATAAACATCGTAGTGCAAAACTGTGAAAAGAGCAAAGAAATTGTGTAAAGGGCTGAAAATATTACACGTATGGAGGAGTCTCCAGAAACGCCGATTCGACGGCGTGGTGCACAATTGGGAACTTCTCCAAACAGTTTACGCCGAATTTTGCGAATTGACTTGCACATGTTCCCCTATAATATTTGATTTAAGACCTGTTGCCTACAGACAATAATGAGTTATTGGAATACTATAATGCCATTATAAACCAATTCCATTAAATTAACAATTTTCATGCAAATTGTTTTGACGGTTGCGAATTATTTTTATAGGGATTTTTGAAGGAAAACTTTACATAAATAAGCCTCATGCCATATAGCAACTCAAGAATAACATACATGCTGAAATCAATGCATTAACAGAATATATGTTGGCAAAATTTATGGAAAATGTGTTAAAAATGCACAAATTTACATTATTACTAACGAGCCATATTTGACCGATATAATTTTTAAAAATTGTTAGCACATTTAAATAAATAAACACATATAATAAAATATCTGTCTTGTTTCTTTAAAAATTATATATAATTAAAATGGTAGCGTCTCATTATAAGATATTAATTGGCGCTTTTGAGGTACTTAGTTATTCACTGTACATATTTATACGTATATACGTATTTATAGTTTATATAAGGTGTGTATGTACATTAATGAGACTTGTGGCGCGCTTTCGATCTTGCAACACTGTTCGCTTTCTCTTTGAGTATATCCACACTTGTTCAACTTTTCCATTCAACGTGCATTTCAACGTACCTTTCCACTTGCCACTCTGGTTGCGTTGGAACATACATTCTAGCGCAAGGTAAGAGCCATGCCTTCTTCCTGTCTACATATTTGGGTCAATTTCACTCGACAATTCTGGCGAGTTCAGTAAAGACGGTTTTTTAAAAACGTTAAAAACAATTTATTTTTTAAGCACTTACTGTTAACCGTGAAATTTTAGTTTCATGAATACATCTGACATTGTCATATTAGCCGGTATGAGTGCTGGTGTCTTGTGTTGAAAAGAGCACGGAAAAGAAGGGAAAATACAGAAAATCTTTATGGATAAAGGAATATTTATAATAATTACTACAATTTACTATAGAAAAATACATGCTAAAAAAAATATTTCTTACACAGTCAATTTACAATTTTATTACTTTCACAATTATATATTTATTTTTTGTTCTTAAATATATAATTTAATATATCTATTTAATTTAATAAAATTAAACTACTTTAAATTAAATCTGTAAACTATTGCAAAAACTTGCAGATTATATCAAGAAGTTGAAAACGAAAGCGCAAGATACCCAACACGGGTGGGAGTCGGTGCGCTAGTTCTGCGTCTCTTCGTGCGTCATGATTTTTCACATGCGTCCTTGCATGCCTCTCGTTCAACAACATATGCGTCTAACCTTTCAACAGATGCATGTATTTTGATGACCTAAAATTGAATAAGTGAAATATATTTTGGAGGGGAGGCATTACATCTTCTGATGAGTCTTCAATACGAGTTTGAACTCTCTAGACGGGGCACTTGATGGTTCGTAACAACTCTTTTCACTAACGAGATGTTTCTAGTGCGTCCTGAAAAAGAATGTCAATTTTGACAAAGGTGTATTATCAACTTTAATTTCAAATTTGGGCACAGTACGGAAACTTTTACAAAACTTCTATAGGCCCATGAAAACAGATTTTTCAAGGATCCAGGTGCTTTAAGTTAATCTCAGAAGACTAAGACTCGATTGAAGATGAACCGCATAGCATCCGGAATTGTGGATGTTCCGATTGACGGTTGATAGAGATGAATTTTGACAATGAATTGGGGATAAATAAAATTTGACCGAAAATGGTTCCGAACCGCATAGCATCCGGAATTGTGGATGTTCCGATTGACGGTTGATAGAGATGAATTTTGACAATGAATTGGGGATAAATAAAATTTGACCGAAAATGGTTCCGAAAAAGGCGGAATATATATATATATATATATATATATATATATATATATATATATATATATATATATATATATATATATATATATATATATGTATATATATATGTGCAGCTCTACAGGCCTTTAAGGTTTTTGGCTTGGTTTACAACAACGCCAAACCACTCTATTCCTTGCCCTTCTTTCCCACTATGTCACACACATTCTGGTCAAATCCTCCTCCACCTCCTGTAGCCACTTTCTCCTCAGTCTTCCGCGCTTCATTCGTCCCTCACCTTTCCCCCTGCTCGCATCCTGTCTTGTTAGTCTGCATTCTGGTAGCCTTTCTATATGTCCTAGCCAGGCTCTGATGATCCGCGTTATTGATGATTCTCCAAATACCGTTATTATTTCCTCATTGATCCTTCTTCTCCACTGATTCTCCTCCTTGATATCACCGTATATTCTTCTCAGCACTCTACACTTCCACACCTCTAACATTCTTTCACTGCTATTGGTTAAAGGCCAGGTCTCCGCGGCATATATTACAGCTTTTATTACTACTTTTATATTTATTTACAGCATATATTACTACTTACAACTTACTTACAACTACTTACAACTTTTACATTGGTTTTTCTTGATATATTCTTGTTTCTCAGGAGTCTCAGCAGCATCGCGGCACATTTATTTCCTTTTGCTATTCTAGCCTTAACCTCCGTTTCCATTCCATGTTTGTTTGTGATAGTTGAGCCAAGGTAACAAAAACGATCAACCTTTTCGAAGTGTAGTGTTTCTTCTCCTACTTTAATTTTCAGCCATTCCTTGCACATTTCGTCTTTTTTAATTCCTATTTTCATGTATTTTCACATATTCACATATTTGTATGCGTTTGTATTTACTCGGAGCCCGAACCTTCCTGCTTCTCTCATTAATCTTTGAGTTACATTTTTCATTTACCCCAATTTTCGTGTCATAATTGTTACATCGTCGGTAATATATGTTTCGTGGTTGGTATTCTTTATTTTCGTTTCTAATACCTTGGTAAAATTGCCTCATTTGCTTTTGATTATAGCTGCTTTCAATTTCCTCCATATACCTTTCGAAAACTTTTCTTCGTTTCCTCCTACATATGTGTTTGACCTCTTTTGTTCTTTTTTTAATTCAATTTTACTCCCTTCCGTTTTTTTCTCCAGAACCTTTAACTTCGCTTTACGCCTCCTTTCCACTGCTACATCACGTTCGGTGGCAAACCAGCTATTCCTCTTTTTTTTGTATCCTATTTAACATTTCCTGAGCCACTGTTGTTATTTTTTTTCTCTAGGTCATCCTATCGTTTATCTATTGTTTCATGTGTCATTCTACTCTGCATCCTCTCCTCGTATTTCCTTCTCATTTTCACACTTTCCAGATTCTTTGTAAATATATTTCCCATTTTCCCATTTCATTTTCACTCCTACCAAGAAATGAGCCGTACTCAAATCCACTCCTCTATAACTCCTAATCTGGTGTATGATCCTTGTATGTTTTTTCTCTATTAGCGCGTGGTCTGCTGCAGGCCAAAAAAGCCAGAATAAGCAAATCAAATATCAAAAGCATGCTGATTAACTTTTTTGATAACCAGCGAAAATAAAGAATTTGTGTCTCAAGGTCAAACGGTTGACCAGTATTTGTACCGAGAAGTGCTTGAAAGACTTCAAAAAAGAGTCATTCGTGTGAGATCGAACATCAAGAACCCCTAGATGCTGACAATTTCAGTTATAGAGTTTTTGGGAAGTAAAAACATCACTGCGGCTCCACAGCCCTATTATTTATCAGACTTGAATCCTCGTGACTTTTTCCTCCTCCCAAAATTGAACATTCGCCTCAAAAGCTGAAATTTTCGGATATTGGAGAACATTTAAAAGGTCATAACCGAATAGCCGAAGGCGATTCCAGCATCTGAGTTCCAGCACTACTATGAAGAGTAAACAAACCGTCTCCAGCGCTGTGTAGCTTCCCAAGGCTACTTTGAAGGAGATAATATAGAATTACAATTTCAACTGAATAAGAATATTATGAACATCAGTTTCGATACTTTTTACATTTACACACCTCGTACAATTGTCATCATTCTTTATATTTTCGTTAAAAATTGTTTTCATACATAAGCTCTTATACTATAACGTTAACAAATTATTTGTGTTAAAACAACTTTCAGATAATTTTTACACAGACCCAATTACGTTATTTGGACTGTTATGCCGACGAAATCAATTTCCACTCAAGCTTTGAAAAATAAAAATCCAATTCATGAAAGCAGCAGCCGCACTTTTAGATCTCTAAATTGCCCAGTTTTGACTTTGCAAGAGCAAATTCAATCAAAGGCAATTTTCTGCTTATAAAGCTCTGCTCTAACTTTAACGATTTTAAAACCACCACGAAAGGACGGAAGTATTGGCTTAGGGCTTTAGCTACGACTTCAATCAATAATCTCGCCGTCGACCCCACTTTCCTAACTCATTTCGATTTTATCTTACGCCCAACGTTGAAAAAGGCCATTTATCAGAATTCGATTACCTATCTAGCCTGCAAATTAACATTTTAATTTGAACCAGCTAAAGATAACCAACTTTTGACCAAAGCATCAAGAAATTCACTATTCCAAATTCACCAAGAAAATTAAATGGTAGTGGGTAGATTCAAATATATTTAAAGGCTCAAGTGGGACACATAACATAGAAGTGCATTTTTAAAAATTGGTTTTCTATAATTAATTAGTAGTAACGTATTACAAGTATGGATTCACTTTTACGAGGGCCGCTACTAATGTATCTGGAATTGACAGTAATAGTGTTGCTAAACGCCACCTGACATATACATCGTAAAGTTTGACATTGTTGACTGTATAAGTATTCGGAAAGTTTTGTCATACAGACCCTATTTGTGTTGTTTAGAGACTTGAAAATTTCATAACAGTCAAAAAATGGAATTAACTCAAGTATTTTCGTGCGATTATTTACTACATCCTTTGACGTGGATTATCCCAACAACAGTGCAACCATCTAAAACCACTATATATTACTGGTTCAGGGAATTCAATAGTGGCCGTCATTCACTCACGGACCAATTTAAAGAAGGTCATCCAAAATCGGTTGTTGTCCCAGAAAACATCGATAATGTGCACGAAATGATAAAGCAAGATCACCCTGTGATATACCGTGGGATTAAGGCTTCCCTGAGTATTCGTATGACAAGCATATACAAGATTTTACATGAACATTTAGCCGTATAAAAGATTTGTGTCGATTGGTGCAAATAATTGGTGCAATCGTGGTGCATCAAAAGCCGTGTATAATATCTACACAGGTGACGAATCTTGGATCTATGCGTATGAACCCGAGAGTAAATAGCAGTCGACTGTAAAGGTCCTTCAAAATGAGCCAAACCAAACAAAAGTTGTTCGCGCAAGAAGCACTTTAATAAATGGGCATGTGGCTACAGTGTCACTAAAGAATCATAAAAGAATCTGAATGGTGCACAACCAATTAGTTGTCAGAAATTTTTGAACGAATAAGAACAACAACCAGCGACGCAGGATCATTTTTCACCAAGACAAGACGAGCTCTCACATATCGGATCGAACAACTCAATATTTCACTGGTCAAAACATTGAATTGATGGGTCCTCCGCCGTATAGTCTTTTTTGTTCCCGTTCGTTAAGAATAAACTACGTGATCAACGATTTTCGACGTCAGAAAAAGCGGTTGAGCGTTCAAAATGTATGTTTTGGGGATACCTCAATCGGCATGAAAAAAATGCTATGAAAATTAGTTCAAACGTATGCAAAAGAGTATCGATCATCGCGGAGAATATTTTGAAATACAATAAAACCATTTTCAATGATAAATATTCGTTTTATTTATTATTCCGGATTGATAAATAGCAATCCTCGTACCATATTATTCTGCATACACATGGGTATACAACCATTTTTAAAGTTCTTTCTCTTTTTAGATCGATATACCTCAATTTTCAAATTTTTTTAGGCCTTCCAAAAAAATACTCTGCAAAACAGTTCTTTGTTTCGGCGATGATCTCTTCATTTGATGTGAATTTCTTTCCAGCCAGCAATTTCTTCATGTTTGGAAAGAAAAAAGTCTGTGGGGGCTAACTTCGCAGAATAGGGGGGACGCAGTATCAAATCGTAGGGCAAAAGTGACCAATTTATATGTTGCAACGACGGACGAATAGGATGGTGCTTTGTAGTGATGAAACAGTACTTTTTCTTTCTTAAATGAGTTTTTGTTGTTATAAAGTCTTCATGAAGCGTGAACAATAATGTTGCATAATACTACCCTGTGATCAGCTTTCCTTTTTCGATTCCCTTCCGTTTCCCGATTCTGGAATATTTGGTCCGCCGTGAGAAAACGCACTCATCGCGCTGACAGTTTTGTGTTATGGTCGAGATGTTAATTATCTCAACAATATCTTTAACCTACACTCTGCGAACAGCCAACACGATATCATGGATTTTGTACATTTCTACAAAATAGTCACCTCATAGTCTACAAATTAGTCACCTCAACAGGCGTCCTGAACGCGGGGCGTTACTCGTGCTGTTTTGACAACATCGAAACTCAGTAAACCACTAATGAACCATCACATTTAAAGGAATAGAGTCCCATAATACTTTTTTAACTTATCTTCGGTTTGCGGTTTGTTTTTTTTTTTTTCACGTAAGAAGTAATGTTTAATTAGCACACAACATTCGATTTTTCCATGACAGCAAAAATATTGAAGTTATTTCGGAGACTGTCAAATCAAAACTGTCAAAATAAGATAAAATGATATCATCGCAAAATAATATCGCGATCTAGCCGAAAAGTATCTGACTTTTAAATGGTGCTCACTAAGCTGAGCATAAAATTCAATCAACGGTAATACCACTACATTTACCCAGTCCAATGGGCCAAATGGAGTATTATTTTCCTCAAACTTGATGAGGGAGAGACTGCGGATCTTGTGCTTGTGAGGGTGATGTGATTGGACTAAATTCAGGGACTGGAAACATTACTGAAAGAACTTCGAAAGCATTGGATCAATGTCAGTGTACTTACTGGAGTGGAGTGAGATACTTAAGACATAGTGAGTTGAGCGGCTAGTGAAGTGGTTGATGATATGTCTATTACATTTATGAGAAACCACTTATGAGAAAATCCTTAGTAAATTGCACAGACGTTTCGCCTATATAATAGCAAAAACACTGATATCAGAAGTATATAGCCAATATGTTGTTTAACTATAATATATTATATGTTTGGTCTCACTTTTGGTTAAAGGATTCGAAGACTGATACGTCCAAAGGTTGGAAGATGTCACTAATATGCATTGCATTGGACTTTTCAAAACCATGCTGTTATTCATTACTGCAATTTTAATTAGTTTGATAGAGACGTGTGTTAAATATCCGTCGAATACGAGGGGTGTAAATAAAATATTGAAAATGCTTTTTTATAATTTGTTATTCAATTGAAACTACAATTCTACATTACAATAGTTTCCGTAGGAAGCCAAACCCTACTGGAGGCGGTTTCTTCATTTTTTATAACAGTGATGGAGCTCAAATGCTCAAATCTGCTCCAGCTCGCCAATGACAACCTTTTCAGTGGTCGCCTATGTCCCAGAATGGTGTCCTTTGAGATGAATGTCCAATCGTGAGAAATGAAAACACTCACATGGACCTAATTCTGATGAATAAGAGGGCTGCATAGCCACAGTGATGTTTTTACTTACCAAAAATGCATTAATTGAAATCGCTATGCGGCACAACGCATTGTCGTGATGTAACACGGCGGTGCTCCTCTAACCCTAATACCTGTAAATCTTTTAAAACTTTTTAAAAAGTTTCCATCGCCGCGCATGCGAGACGGATCGTTCGTCCCGAATGCGCTTATGTAAGTTCATACAGACTTGGTAATAAAAACAAAGGATGAGACGAAGAGTTTCATTGTTAATTACGTTTTTACGAAAACAAGTACTACAATTTCTTCTCCCACCCAGTGATACCAGGATTTTTCCCTCATTCAGTGTTAAATAAATTAATAACAGCGTGTTAATAAAATAAATTAATAATGTTAAATATAATGGACAAATTTGTGACACAACGAAATGCACCGCCTACATCTGGTGAAACAGTAAAGAACAAGGCCAAATTGTACAATGAAACATATTTAAAATATCAATTCATTGCCTTGGATGACAAATCGCAATGTATTATTTGTTGTTAAGTTCTGTTCGCGGAAAGCATGAAGCCTTCAAAAATATTCCGACATCTGGAAACGAAATACCAGACTTTACAAAATAAACCATTAGAATTTTTCGAGCATACATCACTGGTCTTGAAAAAGCAACAAATTGCTATCAACAAATCAAGCCGTAATGAGAACGCAATCATTGCTACCCGCTGTCATTGATATGGTCTATGTGATGATAAGACACAATATCGAGACGTATTAACGAAATGAGCAATGATGTTCACGAATTGAGAAGGTTAAATCAAATGGGTGATTTTCTATTCAGTTCAACGAATCAGCAGACGTGTCGAACGTGATGCAATTTTTGTGTTTTGTTCGACACAAATGCGATGGGAAAACATGCTATTGCAAATAAATTTCTGGTCATGCAACTGGCCAAGGACATGTTTTTATTGCTGCAACACAAAACGAAAAGTTGGACTTTAACAAATGCATTGTGGTATGTACTGATGGCGCTAAAGGAAAAACGGAGAAGAACAGTGGTGTGATAGTAGAATTAAAAAACATTATGCCCCATATGGAATGGATGCACTGCCTTTTTTACAGAAATGCGCTTGGTAAAAAAAAAGATGCAGGCTAATTTATTAAATGTTCAGTCAAAAGTTGGGCAAATTGTTAATTGTATTAAAAGCCGACTATTACAGACTAGATTGCTTTACATATTGTGCGAAGGAATGGATGCCAAATACGACTAACTGCTTTACAATACTGAAGTCAGGTGGTTGTCGTGAGCAAAAATTTTAACGAGACGTTTTGAATTGCGAGATGAATTGAAAATCTTACAGATAAAAATAAATCATTATAAAAGTTTTTACAAGTTGGAAACACTTTATTACTGTTGGCATACTTGAGTGATATCTTTTCGCATTTGAATGACTGGAATACGAGTTTGCAAGGCCGTATCAAAAACTTTTTACTGATGACAGACAAATTCAATGTCATCAACAAGCCTGGTATTTAGATTATACACCTTGGAAAAAGTAATTTTGATGCATTCACTTTAACTTCCGATTATATTACAAAAAATATTGATTTAGAAAATTCGGTTATTAATATAACGGTCCCACGGAATGGTCCGTCCAACGTGGGTTGTAGTCTGAAGGAATTAACACGAGCAAATATGGTGGATGTAAAAGACATTTTAATCTTAAGGATGGTAATTTTGCAGATTGCGATTGCACTTAGATGGGCAGATGCATTGTCGTGATGAAGCATTTTTTTCTAGATGACTGGCGTATGTTGTTTTGAAAATTGCTATCTTCAGTTTCACAAAACATGTTATCTAACATTAGTCACTAACAATTTGGCCAAATATATGATCATTATAAACAAATTAGAATAAATTGCATACAATACGAGAACAATTCGGCATTAATTAACTTATATGATAATAATATTCATATTTTAATTAATATATCCTAAATATTTTGCATTTAACTTGAAATATACATAAATATTAAAACATTCAGTTCAAAAATATTAACATAATTCAAATATTAGTTGTTATATCTAGCATAGTTGCCATTTATGGAAACAAAGTGTGAAAATAAGCAATTAATTAAAAGAAACCGCAATAAGAATAAAACATGCTTGTTCGGTCATGGTAAAACCCTAACAACAACAAATCCTCGTTATTTGTCATCGGTTCGATGGAAATTCAAGCCACGTCTTCCACTAGCAATTTCTCTTTGTTTGTCGCTATAATTGTTTTTGAAATACCACCATTTACATCTCTTTACATTTATGGCCGTCATTTCCCCACGATGAAAATGAATTTTCATGAAAGGAAATGCTACAGTAAACACGTTCTTTTTCATCACATTCACATTTAAATCAGTTTTATTTCTGTGAAAATTCTAGTTTTATCATGCAAATTTACAGCTACCGATGCTGTCTGTAAATGGATATGGTTGATAGGCGGAATAAAGAAAGTATTACAGAATAATGAATTTTGAGTTATTATTCCTACAATATATTCTAATAGGACCTTAGGAGGGCGTTAATAGTTTTTACAGTAGTTGATCTATCTATTTTTATGATATTTTAAAAGCAATGTTTGAAATGGATTATTTCAATTTATATAATTATCTTTTAATATTGGAGAAAAAAAATACTATGAAAAATATTTTTTATCGGGTTAGTTATTAAACTTGAAGAGAATGACCCCTAAAGATTTAAATCATTTTATTTAACTTAACACGCATTTCATTAGCATCATCAGGAGTTATATAAATTGATTTAGTGTTTAGTGATAAATCTCTATAAGTTTCGCAGATGACGAAGACGAAGTAGACGACGAAGATTACGAAGACGAGGTAGACGACGAAGGCGACGAAGATGACAAAGATGACGAAAACGACGAAGACGACGAATATGACGAAGAGGACGAAGACGACGAAGGCGACGAAGACGAGGAAGACGTTGAAGACCTCGAAGGCGACGAAGACGACGAAGACGATGAAGACGACGAAGATGACAAAGACGACAAAGACGACAAAGACGATAAAGACGATAAAGACGATAAAGTGGAGTATCGCAGATTCTTTTAAAACTTTACTATTTATCGAGCT
Source organism: Cosmopolites sordidus (assembly GCA_031761425.1). NCBI lineage: Eukaryota > Metazoa > Arthropoda > Insecta > Coleoptera > Curculionidae > Cosmopolites > Cosmopolites sordidus. The sequence goes on from JARFXV010001665.1 coordinate 1,253,100, forward strand.
GTACACAAACTGAAGGTCATCTTCAGAAAAAAATCTAATTATTTTACATCCAAAATCACTAGCTTGGCACCATTCTAATCGTCGCGTTTTGCGGTGTGTTCTAAGTCGAAGCAGTCAATAAAACGATAAATACGCATGTAGATACATTGCAAGTAAATGTCGATTAACAGTTATCTTCGAAGCAGTCTGACCTTGTAACTACAAAAAGCATCAACTACTCAGTGGATATTTTAACGTCACCTTCCAACTTCCAATTGAACACACTATCCAAGGAAAATTGTCATGTAATGTACTGAACATAGCAGTCTATGAGTCACATTTGCACTTGAAGTGGTGTTGCCGCTATTACATTTCAAAGTTCTGTCATTCTTATTGGAAAACTTTTTATATTGTTTTATTTTTCTTTGTATTTTGTTAAGAATCTTATTCCTATGTTATTTAAATTATTTGGCATTTTCAAGTGTTGTTCGCATCGACTGAAGAATCAACTGACGTGCACGGGTTGTTGCGCTCGCTCTTATAGGCGGCCGGCGACTGCGCAGATTGTATCGGGGTAGTTTGGGACTATTCGCGGCGCTCGTCAACGCTGTCGGGCGTCCGTTTATTGATTTTTCTTCTTCGTCGCTACGTTGCCGTATTTCTTCTTTTTTTAGAAGCGATTTCCATGCTTTTGGAATGTTACGAGCGTCGTTTCGTGAATTTAGCTCACCCCTTTCTTCTATTTCAAGGGCTTCTCTGATTGTTCGGACCTTGTAGTTTTCAATATTCGCTATTTTTTTCGCCGGCCGCCTATAAGAGGGAGCGCAACGACCCGTGCACGTCAGTTGGATTCTTAAGTCGAAGCGGACAACACTTGAAAATGCCAAATGAGATTTTGGCGAAACGTTGTGGCTCTTCAAAGAATGAACGGATCAACACCCGGAATAATTTATGAAACATTATCTACCATCCGTAAAAATATTAATCATTCTCGACAAAATATTAGAATATCAGACATTTTGATATTCGAGTGAAGTTTACACCATTATTATTAGCAATTATTAAAATTAATGGGGAATCTAGCTAAAAAAATATGCGAAATGGAAGGTGCATAGGTCAATTTAGGTAGTCTCCAGTGGTGATTTAAAATTGATTCGTTGAAACCAATCCATCAATAAAAACCCACAAATGTTTTCTTAATCATAAAAATTCCCCATTCTTCCGTGTTGTGACATTATCGTGCTATTGACAAAGTTAATAAACATTGTCGAAAGGTTTGAAAAAGGAAAGAAAAAATTTAGTGTTGTTGTTGGTGTTTAAACTCAATGTTGACATTAATTAGAATCTGTTATAAAATGATCAAGACGAACGTTGCATTCTCGAAATTGTGAGTTGCCATGCAGAATCAGTATTATTTTCAACAAATAACTACTGTTAATTTTCATTTAAAAAGGAATAGAGAATACAACTCAACAACATTAATGGAAACTCTGGCCGTATGACGAGTGACCGTATCTTGTGGAAACCACATATTCCTTCTGCTGATTGGTCGTTTTCGAAACTCTAGTTTGAAAAAGTTATCAAACATGGTTACATAGCGAGCTGAACTAGTTTGAATGTTATATTCTAGGAAATTGTGAGTTGTGACGCAAAATTAGTAGTCCTTCCATCAAATAACTAATGTTAATTTTTAAATTAAATTAAATAGCCCGCGTAAAAGGCACCAAAAAATCGCTGTGAGATAGAACATATTGTTGTACGTATTGTTGGCATCATATATTGAACAGTTAGATTACAGCTGTTAATTAACTTAATCTTTCTCAAGTGTGTTTTGCAATTTTCAAAATGGATAAGGATATCGATCAAAGAGTTATACAAGCAAATGAGTGGTGCATGCCTCGTTCCGGTCGACCTTCAACTTAAGTCGACCTTCAAGTAAAGGAAATTGTGATGACTCAGGATATATCTCATGAATCCGTTTGTACCATTTTAGTTGATTTCTTGGGCGTAATATCCCGAAGAAGCTGAATTTACTTCAAAAAGAGCACATTCAAGTAGGTTACTGAAAACATGCCTATACAAGCTATTTCAGACTCCATATTCAGAAAATGCATTATAACGGGTGACAAATGTGGATTTATTATATTTGACTGTTATGGTGTTGTTTAGTGGAAAATCAATAGGAGCGAAAAATGAATCATTAGGCCCCTCCATTTGCCTTTCGGCTTTGGGTAGCCGCTATCAGCTATCCAATGGAAACCGCTGTTCTCAGGAGTCTGACACCAACTTGTAGAGTACTAGCCAAAGACTAGTGGGGCTTTCCTGTCCCTAGTAACCATGTTACATAAGCTTCCTCATCAACGTTTGATCGGAAACTATCAAACCCGCTGTAGCGAAGCTGTGCTTTACTGATTTCTGGTGCCAACGCCTGTTGCCTAGAGGTATCTGGGATAATGGTAGTTGAACATTAGTTTTATAGACGAGCCTGGTAAAACGAGCCGTAAATCATTGTATTTTGTACCACGATAATGCGCCATCCCACAGAGTGGGACCGTACGCGAATGAGCACCGTACGCGAATTCTTGACCAATACCCAACAAATATCATCAACCAGATACCGAATTCGCGAGATATGGCTCCGTGTAACTTTTTTTGTTCCCTAAACTAAAACTGCTACTTCGTGTAAGATGTTTTGAGACCATTGAAGCCATTGAAAATTCGCAAACCGCAAAAGATCTGGAAGGCATACTTCCGAAACGTGCCTATAAGAATAGTTTTAATGACTCGATAATTGAACAGTGCATCAAATAAGCTGTATAAGATGACAATATATATTTTGATGATTAAATCAATGTTGTGTGTTTTATTATAAATAAAGTTTATTATTGTACCTCAATAATCCCGACAAGAAATTATAGTGGTGAAACAGATGGCGGAAACCAAACGATACAGCTTTTCTAGAAAGATGTTGCTGGGATTTCAGTGTAATTTTGAGGTTGCAGCATATAGTCTACTTTAAGCGGGTTTCGGACAATCCATCTGTCGGGGAACTTTTGTTGCATACAACTTAACTGAATTCATGTAGGCTGAATTAAAAATACTAAAACAGATATGTCAAGCACTGACAAAAATCCTCTGGAAATATTGTAACTGATATGACGTCAGCTACCTATTGGCCAATCTCCGAGGTATGTAAATAAAATAATGAGACCAATGTTGTCAATCTGACAACACTAATTGTTTCCCCTTTAGAGGGGATGCAATAGCTGATGCGTCTTCAGTAGAGTTTGAACTCCCTAGATTTACTTGGTGGTTCTCTGCAATTATTTTCGTGAACCGGATTTTTCTGGTGAGTTCTGAAAATAAGTGACAATTTCAAGCAGCGGTGAAGTTCCTTTTCAATCCACCCCAAAACATGTTGTTTGAAACATGTCAAAATATGTTTCCGTCTGTTGTCCTTTTGATCCTACGAATGCTGTCCAAGTCTGAAACAAAACTTGATAACACACCGTTGCTCGAAATTGTTGTCAGAAATTTTCAGAATGAACTAGAAAAAGCCGATTTACCAAAAGACTAGCTACACACCACCAAGTGACTTTAGGCAGTTCAAACTCGTACTGAAGATGCATCATTGGCCTTCCCTCCAATGGGGAAGCCAACAGTGTTCCTAGATCCAACGCAACGTCATCACTGTCATTACTTTATTTATGCACCTCGTATATTCTTCTGTGCACTCGGAAATCTAAAAACGTAACATAAATGCGCTGAAGCAAAATAAGCATAAATTCGTAATTTCACAGAACGTATGTTTTACATTGGGATTTTGAAAAACATTGGGGGTAATATAAACATTCGTCAGAACTGTCAGTCATTGGTGGACTTTCTACGAGACATTTCATAAAAAGGTGTTTTTATACTCATCTCGTCTATCTAAAAATCCCAAGAATCAGTAAACACAGAAACTTTGATAGGTTTAAAAATATTATCACTGTCTAGAAAATGTCCATCACTTACAATTTCAACACCAAACAACATTTCTATGGATTAGTAGAAGAAACGTTGCTGTAGTGATAACTGAAAAATGTCATATGAAGTCTCAACAAAATTCGATATGTTAATTCAGATATATAAATCTAACGTCTGATTCCTTTTGCACTACAACGCTTAACTTCACGATGTGACAAATGTCAAGCAATTTTATACAACCAATTGATGTTTCGAACCGATTCGAAACCGATTTTGTTTTTCGAAAATGATAAAGCCACAGTAGCTGTTAGTTCGGCTCGCTGCGTAACCATGTTTGATAACTTTTTCAAACTAGAGCTTCTAGGGTCACTGCTCATACGGCCAGAGCTTCCATTAATGTTGTTGGAGTTATGTTCGCTAATCGAATAATGTATTGATTTAGGGATGCTCCGTGGCCTCCTCGGCTACCGAACCTTTCCATGTGTGATTTTTATCGTTGGGGGCACTTAAAATCTTTTACACTTTTATCAACCAATATTTGAAGATATTTATAGCGTAATTTTTAAGGTATCTGTATTTTTTTTTATTGTTCTGTCGGTCTCTCTCGGTCCGTCTCGCCAGTTTTCGGGCCCGAATCCTCTCCCGCTCTGGCTTGGACAGTGGCGTGGACACACATATGATCTTCATAGTGGTGCAGTTCTTTGTTTCTATTATCCTAAATCTAAAAGTATTTCCAGTATAACTCCAGTTTTGTAAAAGTGATTTGGTGTTTAGTTGTAATCTCTCCAAGTTTAGTGTTTCACACCGAAGGTTCCAATTGAAGAAATGATAAAGAAATAATATTGAAAACTAAAATTAATTTTAAGCTTATGAATTTGCTCTCTTATTATTATAACAGTAATGCACAATAATATTACTCTCTTATGTAACCAGTTATATCCTAATAAATTATAATGACTCTCAGTGGAGGCCATATTCATGACGTACAAATGGAATACGTTCAAAGTTTTTATCATCATGGTGTTTACTAATTAACTGAATTAGTCTCTATAGTACAATAAGATATGTTACTTTGTTTATACTGTAGGATATGGAAAAAGTATTTGCGTTTCTTTCTTTGTTTATAAGTAAAAGATTTTTACTTCAGAGAGCAATTCGTCGAAAAAGGCCAGATTTGTGGAAAAAAAACTCTTGGATTTTGCATCATGACAACGCACCATCTCACAAGGTTATCATTGTGAACGAATTTCTGGCCAAAAACGCAACAAAAACCATCGAACCTGAACCTAAAACCATGAACCTGGAAAACCAACGTATTCACCTGATATGGCTCCGGTCGACTTCTTTCTCTTTCCAAAACTCAAATTACTACTTCGAGGCATCCGTTTTCAGTCGATAGAAAACATAAAAGAGAATTCGCGGCGAGAACAAAAGTCGATTTTAAGTCGATAAGGTCGATTAAGTCGACGAAAAGTCGAATTTTATTGGAATTAATTCTAATACTTTGACACTTATAATCCATGAAAATGATCCAGGATCCATGAAAGGAAAGGATTTACGGTTAGAGACGCATCAACAACTACAAGGCTATTTAGCAACTGGACCTACAGCTTAATGTGAGTTCCGAACCACGGTTATCAGCCACCGACAACCCAGGCCAGCACCCCCCTCAAGCTATCAACCCTTGGTTATGTGCTTACCCATAAGTCTATCAGGAAGCCTACCGACTGGCGAGTGATCAACATAGAACACTTCTCAGAAGGCATCCGGCCTTACCCAGCCTTTAACTGGCGTGACTGAGGGATAATCCGTTGTCGGATTTTACACTCTTGCCTAGAAACAATTACAAACATTTGGGAAGCAAACAGACAGAAGAAAGAAAGAAAAACAACCATTCGAGCGCTGGAATCGAACCAACTACCGCTCCAATTCGGTTTCAGCACAGCAGCGGCAGGCCGCTGCTCTTACCGTCCGCACCAACGCGACCGGCTTGTAATCCATGATTTTGATTAGAAAATATGGAAGGCAATACAAAAGAACACCGTGTTATTGTTGTTAAAACTTACTGCAAATTTGTTGAAAGTTTTGCGAAGACGATATAGAATCTATGTGGAATTTTTACTCGACTATATGACTCAACTGTGCGAAGAAGAGTGCATACCTTATGTGTACAAAGGTTGGTCACCTTTGTGTTGGTTGGTTTTATGAAAATATTTCCATGATTCGTGAAAGTGTCGTTGCAAATCCAAAAACGTCAACTCGGCATCAAGTACAACAATTAAATATTTCGAAAAGCTCCCTTCGGTGAATACTCACTAAAGACCATCATGTCTAACAAATTCAACTGACGTTTCCTAATTATTCCCATCGCAGACAGCTCATTTTTAACTCGAAGGTTTCGTAAACAAAAAAAAATTTCGTATTTGGCACTCTAACAGTTCTCTGGTTGCGTAATTTCACGAAATGCCAACATCAATTGGTCAGGAATATTTTGTGATTTAGACTGTGCGTTCTTTTTGTGAGGTTATTTATTATCCAAGAAACCTCAAAAACGAAATCCGACGTGCTGTCGATGAAATTGACGAGAGATTGTGTGAAATTGTAATCGAAAATTTAGTGAAAAGAACCAAAACTTACACCAGAATTTAAGGTGGCCAATTTCCGATATTTTTTTTTCATATTTAATCGAAGAATGTGTACTTTAATACTCAATAAAAATCCAATCACAAAATCCGTAAAGAAGTCGTTTTATTTTCAATTTAAAACCGGAGTTCGTTTCGGAGACACCCATTTTGAATAAAATCTAATATATTCTTCAATATTTTGTATTAAATTACGTATTTGGAATGCAAATGAAACGTTAGATGAAATACACTTTTAATTGTATCAGTTAGTGATATTTTGTAGATTGTAAAGAAAAACCAAATTTTTGAACCAAAGTGTGAGAATTTTTCAACCTATTGCACTGTTGCTTCACAAAATACGTAAAAGTTTTGCAATAGTTTACAAACAGACTAATAAAGAGTACAAAATATGTAAATAAACTAATGACTGGTGGCAATACTGTTGACTTTCCCTTTCGACGGGAGTCAGGCTAATATATGATGCGTCCTCAGTACGAGTTTGAACTCCGTAGAATCCCATGGTGACCTGTTGCAATTCTTTTTGAGAACAGGGTTTTTTTAGTGCGTTCTGCGACAAACCAGCACGTTTTTGATCTTTGATTTGCTCATTTTAGCTATAGTTGAGGTGTGCCATTCCTGGCTGTAATGCTTCAATTCCGGGCCGTATTAAAAAATGCAAGACTCGTCACCAGTAATGACATATTCCGAAAATGAGTGTAATTTTCAATCCGCCCCAAAAAATCAAGATGTTAGCCTGCTGTTGTCCTGCGAAAGGCGTTTCGTAACTATTTTCACGCATATTTTATTCATCGCCAATTTATTGATCAAAAACTGATGAACGGTTGTGTGAGTCAATTTCACCTCTTCCCCGATCACACTGACCGATGTCTCGATCAGAATGCACAAGATTCCGGATACTGTAAATATTTTAATCACTTCTTCTAATTGAAGGTCTTCCGCTGCGAAGTTCATCTTGAATCGAGTCTCGACCTTCTGAACATGCCTTGAACCACCTGAAAACCTGTGATCTTGAAAAGGCACTATTTCCTTAGGTCTGTTAAAGTTTTATAAAAGGTTCCGTTGCACACGCCTTTTCAGAACACACTAGAAAATACTAGTTCACGAAAATAATTGCTACGGATCACCAAATGACTCTAAGAAGTTCAAACTGGTACTCCAAATAAGAAGCCAACAGTATTGCAAGATCGAAGGCTACACCACCAGTTTTTTACTTACCTCCTGATTGATGACAAATGTATAATCTAACATATGTCTGTTCATAACTTATATGTTTTAATAATAATATGATGCTTGTACATATGTATAAAGGATTTATCAATGGTAAGCATATGATGTTAAAATGTCATTACGGCCATATTTAAATTGTTATAAATTTAATTCGTGTTTAATATATGGTGATAATTCATAAAGGTAGAATACACCCATTCAACATGGTCTGCGATTATTCAAAAATTAAGCGAATAAGCATTTATTTGCTAATATTCAACATACCCTTCCTAAAGATTATGATTATTATGATTATGATCCTATTTGCGAATTGTTGGAAAATTCGAAAATAAAAAGGAAAACAGCCAGAAGTGGAGATAATAGAAATGAATTAAAACTTATCGGTTACTCGAAGCTCTTAAGAATTAGACCTTTCAATAATGAGAACTTAGATATATAACAATGACAACTTATGTATAGCGAAAATAGGGTTTACTATCTTATAAGATTATTTCAAATAAGAGCTGAAACTACCTGCGCATCATAAATGTCGTAAGAGTGCTGATTGGGATCTAGATCAACTGGAAATTGGTTCTAATTTTGGCAAAAAAATTATCTTTTGGCATGAACGTCATTTTTGTTGCAGTACCTATCCACAAGCAATTTTTGTCAAATGATTGTCAAATTTTATGTGACTAGAATTGAATTTATTTGAATGACATGTGGTTTCAACAAGACGGTGCCATTTGTCACGCTGCTGCTGCACACTCTTGATGTATAGCAACAAAAGTTTAGTGAATCGAATATTTGAAAAAATGCAAATGTTTGTTGTCCCTAGAAATTTGTGACAATTCCTATGGATTATTTTCTGTGGACCTATTTAAAACATTGATATACGAGGTGTATAAATAACGCAATGATACTGATGCAAAATATTCGATCTGATAACACAGTTGGTTTCCCCTTTGGAGGGAAAATAGGCCAACAGCTGATGCTTCTTACGACTATGAACTCCCTAGAACCACTTCCTGGTTCGTAGCAATGTTTTTCGTGAACCGGAGTTTTCTAGTGCGTTTTAACCCTCAAGAAAAGCACTTCTGTGCTCCCCGATTCAGGAGCCATAACTTTCGTTTTTTTTTTTAATTTTTACCTTAAGCGGCAACACGGCTTTTTTCCGCGTAGGAACTAATTTTTCTTTGCTTTTACCCAACATTATTTACGCGAACAAAGCAGAAGAGACACGTGCTATTCACTCCAAATTATTGCGACGAATGACAAGTTGAAGCAATGAAACACAAGATTCGGCACCGATCGTATGAAAGCGGACTATATCAAAAGCCATAGCATCACTGTATACTGAACACTGAAAATGTTTTAAAGATCACACTATATACAATATAATTTAACCCTCAAGAGAAGCACTTTTGTGCTTCCCGATTCAGGAGCATAGGGGCATGCCATATGCTCCTGTGTTATACGTACAACCTGTATAATCCTGTGTTATACATATAACCCGTATGTCTTTGATTATTAATATCTTTTGATTAAATTATCCAATTTAATATATATTTTTTTATAATTTAAACCTCAATCAGTATAGAAAAAGACTATATTTATATAATGTTCCAAAAAATAATAGTATTCCTAATACCAAAAAATCAGCAAAAATTTAAAAAAATATGGTATTCTATTCAAACTATCATATCTAGGCGAATTTAATAAATAAAAACTTTCTTCCATCGGCATTTAAAAGGACACTTAATGTACTTTCAGATACTTATTACACAATTTAGCTTTATTTTAAAAAGTATGTTTATTTAGTTAGGTAAAGTTCACTGGTATGATGCTCTTCAAAAACCGATTCGGTCTCGCTTTCACTTTCTTTGTCGTCGAAATTATCAGCTGCCTCATATAACGCTTCTACTTCAGGCGCACAGCGAGTACGAGAACGTGTGTTCATTTTGAGCTAAATAGAAAATGAAAGAAACCGATAAATAAATATAAAAAAATTAAAAATCAATTTTCAATAAAAATACTATAGAAAATATAATATTCATGATTTACTTACCATAAATTGTGTCAAGATCGAAAAAACACACTATTTGGGTTAGGTTAAGGTTATTAAAAAAACAAACGAGAAAATACTGACCCAACAACAGCACTGGGTTGCATATACCCATAGACTGACGATCACTTGTATTTTTGTTAATATTCACAGCTTAAGATGGCTATGGTGAGCGATCTGTAGTAGGATTAGTAAAAAAAATTCCCCCACTTAAAGTCATCACCTCAAAGTGACCATTTATAATGGGCAAACACTTTTAATTCACCTCTGGGTATCCCTTATGCAGTGCTTCTCTTAATGGTTAAACATGAGTGACAACAATTTTGAACGGTTGCGCTATAAGGTTTTGTTTCAGACTTGGGCACAGTGCGACGGAAACTTTCGCAAAACTTCAACAGGCCTATGACAATAGTGTTTTTTGTCAAAGGCCCAGGTTGCTCAATAGACTGAAACTCGATTGAAGATGAACCTCACAGTGGGAGGCCTTCAACTGCAAGAAGTGATGAAAATGTTCACAGAATCTGGGACCTTTTTTGTTTTGATCATCGGTTGACGGTTAGAATGATTTGAAAAGAGTTAAATTTGACTCACAACCGTTCATCAGATATTGAACAATAAATTGGGGATGAAGAAAATCTGAGCGAAAACAGTTCCGTTCGCCGGATTAAATGGACAGCTGGAAAAAAAATATCTTGGCTTTTTAGGGTGAATTGAAAATGACCCCCATTTTCTGGAACGTGTCATTACTGACGACGCGTTTTACATTTTTTAATATGACCCGGAAATGAAGCGCTAGAGCTAGGAACACTTCCAACTCACCACGGTCAAAAAAAGGCAACATGAACAAATGAAAGATCAAAATCATGCTAATTTGCCTGTTTGAAATGCTGAGTATAGTCCATAAGGAATTTACACCTCAAGGCCATATGATAAACCAGCATTTTACTGATTAAAATTGTCGCTAACCCCAAAAAGAAACATGAAATGCCTCTGCATAGTTTGAAGGTTACAGTTTAGGTTGCAATGTCGGCATCGGAATAATCGACCCGTTTTTCTTTTCTAAGAACACCAAAGCCACCCAGTAACGGTGAATTCTCAGGTTATGTCGACATGCTTCAATCTTTTTTCACTCCTGCTCTTCAATAATTTGAAAGATACACTCAGAACACTTGGTTCCAACAGGACGGAGCCATCTGCCACAATTTCAATCTCTCTTTGCTCGTCATTCAGAAGCTTTTTCCGGGAAAATGAATTACTCGAAGAGGACGCATTCAGTGGCCTCCCGAAGCCCGGACCTGACTTCCTATAATTTTTATAGGGATAACTTAAAAGTCAAGTATACCGCAACCTCACCGGCACTCTGGAAGATCTAAAGAAGAATATTCGGCAGGAAATCGAACCCACAACTATAGACACTTGTCGCGACGTTATGGCAAATTTTAAAGGTCAGCTTCAGGAGTGCCAGGACAGAAATGCAGCACATTTAAACAAGGTAATCCTCAGAAAATGAATTTCCAAGATTTTTTGTAAATTTTTAGAATATATTTGTTAAAATAGATCAACATATTTTTTTTTATTTCAGTTTTAGAAGTTAACTACTTTTTGGACCACTCGTTAGAAGGCTTTATAGAATGTATTGCACAATCTCTCCTGTAAGCGAAGACGAGGAGGTTCTTTAAATCATGTTATAGTCAGAACATAATATAATTAATCGTACTTATAATAAAAATAATAAAAATAGAGTTGATTCTACCTTCTACGCATTTCTTTAATTTAATTTTAAGCTCATATCGTTGCTATTGGATTTTTTTTTGTTAAACAAAATCGTCAATACTTATCATATTATTGCATATTTTAATTAGATTTTTTTAAAGCACTAATTGCATCGTTAACGGGAATTGTTCCTAAATTTAATAAAACAAACGCTGTTACGACAAATTATGTTTAAACCTTCCGATGATGTGCAACAAAAAATAACGAAACATTCTCAGGCGGTGAATCATTTGCTGTTGTCCGATGCTAAATCATTTTCTATGATAAACGGAGACAAAAAAACTCCTTGCTTTAGCTCGTGAGTAGGCGATTCCATGGTTACGGGTCGAGTTCAAATACCAGAAAATTATATTCCGGTGCAGCGTTTTTGTACTATATACAGTGGATTCTAAAAATATTCGGACACACTATTTAAAAAATCATTCTAGCAGTTCCAATTTATGCAAAAAACTATATGTGTATAAATTTTTGCCCCTTTTTGTAACCAAAGTTTGAAAATCATCGGTTTAATTCTAGTTAAAACATCTTAAAATGGGTCGTATACCAAATAAAATAAAACATTAGTTCTGAATATAGGCAATTAGTGCTATTTCATTATGAAAGGGCATATTTCTACTGAAAAATTGGGTAAATGCTTCAGTTAAGTAAAATTACGGTTGGAGATATCGTGCAATGCTACAAAAATGAGGACAGAATTTTTCCGAACATGGATATCATGGACATGTGGCGCGGAAAAAGCCTTGGTTATGTAAGAAATATATTAAAACTCGGCTGGATTTTGCTAAGGAGTACGTTTTGAAGTCAAAATTCAACATTCAACATTTCTCATAACAGAAAATAACATCATTCAAATAATATTCAGTCTTCAAAACGTACTCCTTAGCAAAATCCAGTCGAGTTTTAATATTTTTCTAATTTAACCCAGGCTTTTTCCAGGCCACATGTCTCTGATATCCACGTTTTCTTACACAATGGCATATCGTTTCGGTGCTGACTACTTTTTGAGAATGGCTTTCCAACAATGTTTTGAGCTTAGGTGTACTAATTTTTGGGTTTTTTTATGTATTTCTTTTAAAATAAAGCATTGGACTCTTTCATTTAATAATTTCCGACGGCCTGTTTGCTTTTAAAAAAAATTCTGTCGTGGAGATATCCTGCAACCCAACAAAAAGTATTGCACGATATATCTAACCGTAGTTTACTTATCTGCAGCATTAGCTAAATTTTTCGGTAGGAATTTCCTCTTTCATAATGAAATAACACTAATTGCTAATTTTCAGAGCTAATGTTTTTTTTATTTAGTACACGACCCATTTTAAGATGTTCCTTTGACACTCGTCTGCCAATTACTATTTATTTGTAGTAAACAAAATTCGATGATTACCTTAATTAGATTAATATGATTGATCCAAATTTATTTTTTCGTTCGCAGTTCCGAATATTTTTAAGGTGTGTAAAAATATTTATGTTTATTTTATTAAAATTTTAGAATTAAACCGATGATTTCGAAACTGAGTTATAAGTACAAGAAGTTAAAAGGAGGTAAGAACGGTAAAATATTTTAGAAAAAAAAATATTTTTTTTGCGTAAATTGCAAATACTAAAATTATTTTTTAAATAGGGTGTCCGAATATTTTTGGAATCCACTGTATATTATTAAAGGTTTTGCGAAACTCTATGGGAAACGGAACGGAAAAAGTTGAATGATATCTATTGTATTGTATGTGCATGTTAATATCTTAGAAAGGTTACAGTAGTTAGTCGAAAAAAATGAATAATATAATGTCCTAGCAAAAGAAAGGTCCTTCTAGATGGAAAAATATAAAACTGAATATGCAAAAATATTCATTTCAATAACAATTTTTTATTCTATTTTTAGTGGGTTTCTTCCAGTGATTGTGATCGGCAAACCAATGAAAAACACATGATGCTACTAAAGTTAAAAATGTTAAGATATTTGAGGTTAATCCAATAAATGGTCGCATGTGTGCCCTTTTAGACTCTAACGATTCTATTTAATGAAAGAAATGGTAAATACATCATTGATCATGGTATAGAAAGTAGGCAATTTTCTGGTTGTTCGCCTTTAAATTTCTTAGAGAAAGACAAATATATTAATATGAAATAGTCCTTAATACGAGGTGTGTAAATAAAGTAATGAGGTTGTCTTTAAATAATTTTTGTATTCAATTGAAATTAGAATGTTACATTGTCTCCTTCAAAGTAGTTGTCTTGGGAGCCACACAGCGTTGGAGACGCTTTGTCCCACTCTTCAGAGTAGTGCTGGAACTGAAATACTGTGATTACCTTCAGCTGATCGGTTACGTTATTTGCAATGTTGTACAATGTCCCAATATGGTGTACTTCGAGGTAAATGTTTAATCTTGTAGAAACGAAACGGTCACTCACGTCTGACGAATAAGAGGGCTGCGGAGCAACAGTGATACAGAGATGTATTTGCTTTACAACGATCAAAAATCATTGTCATCACTCGAAATTGTTGTCAGTCATCTTCAGAAGCCATTTTTTTTACGAAACGAATTGCTATGAATTATCACCGTGACTCTAGGAACTTCAAACTCATAGTGTATATACATCAGATGTTCGTCTGCCTCCCTTCCAAAGGGGAAGCCAACAGTATTGCTAGATCAAATGTTACGCCATCACTCTCGTTACTGTATTTACACACATAGCATAGTTGACAAGTCCTGCTGTTGTAACCAGGTAATTTCTGAAACTATAGCGCTAAAAACTTTCTTAAACTTCAGCTGTGCATTTTTCGTGCACAACACAATTAATGACGTGCGGTCTCAAAGGCCGCTATGTATAGGTATGAACTGCGATGAAAAATTGGGACAAATGTTGATAATCACATATCAAATGTTAGAGTAGGATCTAAAAGGGTCTAAAAGGGTAGGGTAAATTTCAATCAAACTAATATTTTTGGGATTTATTGTAAGAGATCGTTATTTTGACCAAATCATATAAACAATCATAAAAATATACAAAAGTGACATTTCTTCATGCACTTTGATAACAAATAAAGTAAAAAACATAACATATCAAACTTTAAGGTTTTACAAATAACAATAACAATGTATAAAGTTATATGAAAATTAGATGTAATCTGGGCAGACTTGTTTACCACATTATAGACACACATGTTTTTTTACAGAAATAACACGTGTATGTTGACTTGCTTAGTTTATGAGGGTAAAAATGACATGCATGTCTTGCTTTCTCATCATCAGGTTGTGATGGGAGCTGACCAGACATATCTGTTCCTAAGACCCTTGACAAACTTATTCTTAATTCTCGCGGCAATCGCATATTATGCACCCGTCTCTGCATGTGCTCTAACACTAATGCACTATTTCTTTTACAAACGATCCCCTGCTTTGCTATTAGGGTGATGAATCTGATAAAACATGTATGCATTGACACTACTAATATCCAATATGCAGTAAAATATAAACATAGGCCAACGCCTTGTTCGGCGGCTACTAGTATAAATTGCACACTTTTTATCCATTTCATCAACTCCACCTTTTTTGGAATTATAATACGCTGTAATTTTTGGTTATCAATTTTTTCAGTGTAATGTATTAGAAGATGCCAAAATGACGGTCTTAGATTTCTTGGGAACATGAAAAACACTCTTTGTTTTGAAGAAAGAAATTGATTAGGCACTTCTTTTTTTATTCTTTCGAACTGTACCAACACAAGTCAAAACCATCTCTTTCAAACAATCCATAAATTATATAGACGTGAATCAGATCAGGAGAGACTAGAAGTTTATTTTCTTCTTCCACTAAAGTTTCGCCATCTGACCCTTCTCCTGAATAAATATAACTATTACAGAAATAACCATTTGATGCATCACACAAACACATTATCTTGAATCCATACTTAGATGGCTTACTTGGCATGTAAATAATCAAGTATGACCGACCTCTGAATACCACAAGCATTTCATCTACAGCAGCGCTCTCTAATACATTATAAACATCTTGACAATTGCAGGCAAATTTGTTGAATATGTACTACACAGCTGCTATTCCCAGCTTGTCAATTTCCTTTCTTATTGCTCGATCAGTAGGGTTATCAAATCGCAGGCAATGAATAATGCACAGGAATCTAATCTTCGACATTACACACCTAAAAATATCTCGTCCTGTACCATCTGTGACAAAAGTTAGTCAGTATTTTCATGATTGGATTTAAAAACTTGAGAAGATGAGAAGTCCAAGAAAAGCTCGGTTCTGTTATATCAAGATCTTATAATTCTGGTCTATTTTCTTTAGCAAATGCCAAAGCCTGTACTGAGACATTTTTCGGTTAGTTCATTTTAATACCTGGTCCAAAAGATCACTCTCAAAAAAACTTCCATATAAAACACCTATCGTTTTCATCATTGCTGTTCATCATTGTGTGTTTGTGTATATTATGTTGGTGGAGTTCGCATCTATTTGGTGCATGCTTCGCCCATTTGTATCTATTCTTTCCAAATTACGACTGAAAATTAGACAAAAGAATCTCGTCTTCGCTTGATGAAAACAGACTTTGTTCCTATACATCTTCCGAATTGGAGACTCCTTCATTAGTGTCGGTATCATAGTCACTCCATTCGGGTACATAGTTATCTCCAATAGCATCGGCTTCAGAATCACTAGAACCTTCAGATCCCAGCCAGGACGTTCAAAATGGCTACTTGGAGTTCCAACTACCCTTCTTGATGTTCCTATAAATTTGATTTGCGTTTCTAACTCGATGTACTCTGAGTCTCGCTTTTTTATTGCAATTCTGCAAATGAAACAAAAAATAGCTGTACAATAGTTAATAAAAACTGTACACAGTTAATAAAAAAAATCATAACGTAAACACTGACGTGCATCCTCACAGGCCCCTCTGAAATTTCAAATCGATCATGCGTATCGAATTCGATCTCGCCAACACTAATATCCCTCTCAATGACGTGAGCGCAACTAACCTCGAAGGCACTTAGAAGTCCAACTCACCCCGTGCCGGGAAAGAGGGATTTTCTAAGTATTGCGAATAAGACTTAGCCTCACAAACCGCACGTCAATAGTTAAAGGTTAATATTGTGATATATTTTGGCGAATTAACGGTTACAGCACGCTCGTTAGTAATTAGGTTAATTGTTAGTTTAATTTGCTAGTACTTCATAAGCAATTGATATGCTTTATTATTGATATGAAAGGAGGGAAACATTGGAGGTCAAATCCTGTGTCAAGTAAATTTTGTAAAGATGCTGTTTAAGGTCTGGATTTAATATAAATCATAAACTCGTTCGCAATATTATCAGATTAACCGAGCACCTACGCGCTGACAAATTTGAATCGTTGTGCTTCACATATTCTTCGCTTCATGCATTCCGTATCTGCTTCATTACTTTACTGCTCAGTGTGGAATCAGCCTTGTCAAATTTTCTTATCCGTATCTTGATTAAATTTACACTGGGGCACTGATTTCTTACTATCTGTATTTTAGACGAAAAAGACGTTGAAATGTACACAGATCGCGCACTGTACTCCCATTAGCTCATCCTGTATACCACGTAAAGAGAAAATAATGAAACTATTTTATTTTTTGTTGAAATGGTGGGGCCAGCTACCTTTTTGTTTTGGCGTCATTTAATTTTTTTCGTGAGTTACAGTTTAGGTTTTAGTGTTGTGTAGCCAAACGTGCATGTTTTATGATAAATGTACGTTAAAAGAATACAACAAAATTGTTGTGATTTACTTTAAAAAATTAATTGAATTATTGCAACTCAACGTGAATTTAGGCGAAAAAATCCTAGTCGCCCGGCGCCTCATAAAAAAAACATGTATCGTTTATTCAAACAATTTCGTGCAATCGGAACAATTGGGGATAGACCCCGCATCAGAGGCCCACAAACGTCGATTCGACGACCTGGTGTACAGTTGGAAATTGATCCACGCAGAGTACGTCGAATTGTGAGAAGTAATTTGCACATGTTTCCCTATAACATTCAAATTGTTTAAGACTTGTTGCTGGCTGGAATGCCATCCTAAATCACTTCCATCCAATTGCTAATTTTTATGCCAAATTGATTTGATTGGTCTGGATTATTCTTTATAAAGATTTTTGAAAGAAAATGTTTACATAATTAAGCCCCAAACCATATAGCAACTCAAAGGTAACATTACATAAGTCATTTTTTACTACTGTGATGTGTAATGAGTGTATGCTCAAGTTTCTTAGACTATTGTATTCCAAGATATTTATATGCTTCGCCCTCCTGCATTGGCTCTATAAATTCTTGTTCTGCATTGACAAACCCAGTCATCTCTAACTTAGAACCTCTCATTATGTAAATAGTTCTGCATTTATCTAATCCAAAGTGCATGTTAATATCAGTTGTAAATTTCTCTACAACCTGAATGAGTTGTTGCAATTTTGGTGGCGATGATCCATATATAGCAGGTGCGATACATTTTGATTTTAGAGTTTGTATCCGATTAGAGAGTGGATTCAGTGCCAGACAAAACCACAGAGGGTTCAACGAGCCCCCTGAAATATGCCGCTTGTCACTCTGACTTCCTCAGTCTTGGTAGTACTTCCATTTTGCGATAAATGTATAATGATGCGCTACTCTTTTATCAATTCTTGAAGCGTGATTATTAAAGCTGAGTGGACTTTGTATAGCGTTAGTATCTTAATTAGCCAAGAGTATTGAATCGAGTCGAAAGCCTTCAGTTAATCAATATAACAGCATGATAAATTTCGATTCTTCTTCCGAGGGTGTTCCGATATAATAAGTTGTTCTTTACATCCCTGCATTGTGAATGATTATTATTTTATTATTAACCTACGAATTTAAACTGCACTTTCCCATTTTCCAGTTAAGACTCGAAAACACTAGTTTAGAGAGTTTAAAACTTTTTCAGAATTTCTTGAAAACCATTAAAAACATAAACTTACAATTATTGTTCAGCCTCCTTATCTTACTAACAAATCGCCATAATTCAACTCTGTTGTCGTTTTGATTCTTCGTTGTTTTCTCTCCTGATGTATAAAAAGTGCGTAAATGAAAAATTTATTAAAGAAAAAAGCATTGGATGGCGTAAAGTTTGTGCTATATGTTGGTTGTCATTCACTTCCTCGACACAATGCTGTTTAGCGTTGCTCTACTACAGAAAAACGTATATGACGTTTATCAAAATCTGCTATTTTTCATAACTCAGTCGAGTGACCCACAATATTGATTCGTCTTAATCTATTTTTTTAAATTTCTTATTTAAAGTTTAATAAAAATCAAATTAATTATTTAATTCAATTTAAACAGTGATTTGAAAAGATAATAAAGGCACCAACGTATGGCTCCCATAAATAAGTTGAAATAAAGCCAACTGAAAAATTGGGTTAAAGCATCAAAGAATGTAACATATATTTTTATAAAATTGGTTATTAAAAATCAAACGAAAAAATTGTTGGTGTCCATTCATCGATATTGTATTGTCAAGAACTAGACAATTTCGATATAATAAAGAATCAAGCAATACAAAACAAAAAAATAACTATTTAAAGGATACGAGGTGTATAAATAAAGTAATGAGACTGATATTTTAAAATTTTTCGATTCAATTGAATTACAATTCTACATTGTCTCCTTCAAAGAAGTTGCCTTGGGAAGCCATATAGCTCTGGGGACGATTTGTCATCTCTTCATCGCAGTATTAGAACTCGGATGCTGGAATCGCCTTCAGCTGGTCGGTTACAGTCTTTTCAATGTTCTCCAATGTCCCAAAATGGTGTCCCTTGACATACATTTTAAATCTTGGCAAAGAAAAAAGTTACAAGGACGCAAGTCTAATGAAGAAGGGGAGCCATAGCGATGTTTTTACTAATAAAATTAATTTAAATCACTATGTGGCAAAATACATTGTCGTGATGCAACACCCAGGTGTTGGTGATGTTCAGTCCCCACATGAATGGCCCTTTTTTGAAGTCTTTCAAGAAGCTCTGGATAAAAACAGTTTGCCTTGAAGCACAAATTCCTTATGGACGATCCCCCGAGTTCCAAAAAGGCAAATTAGCATGCTTTTGATTTGCTTATTCTGGCTTTTTTGGTTGTGGAGAGCTTGGAGTGTACTATTTCAGGCTCTGGCGCTTCCTTTTCAAGTCGTATGCAAAAATCGAAGACATGTTATCCTCCTGTTGTTCTTTTAATCCTGCGAAAGGTTTTTCGGAACCAATTGCGCGCAGATTTTCTTGGTCCCAATTCATTGGTCCAAATCTGATGAATGGTTATATGAGTCAAATTCAACTCTTCCCCGATCATTCTGGCCATCAATGGATTATCAGGACGCACAAGAATCTGGATTCTGTTGACATTTTCTTGCAATTGGAGGCCTTCCACTGACAAGTTCATCTTCAATCGAGTTTCAGTCTTCTGAGAATGCCTTAAACCAACTAGAAACCTAGACCCTTGACAAAAATCCATAGGCCGGTTGAAGTTTTGCAAAAGTTTCCCTCGCAACACCAAGTAGCTAAAGGGAGTTCAAGCTTGTACGTAAGACACACCATAAGTTGGCCCGCCTCCCCTCCAAGGGGGAAGCCAACATTTTTACCAGGTCGAACGCTACGCAACCAGTCTCATTACTTTATTTTTACATCTCATATTAGTTCGTTTTTTTCGCCAATACAACAATATTCATTTTATTGATATTTTTTAATTACATTTTTTTATTGTTACAGATCAATCCAGAACATACTGTACCAACCCTGGAGGATGATGATTATGTCAGTTGGGATACTCATGCTATTTTAGGACATTTGGTGCATAAATATGGAGCTGATGATAGCCTCTATCCGAAAGATCCAGAGAGAAAGGACATGGTGGACCAAAAATTATTTTTTGAATCAGATACTCTGTGTCCTAGAGTAAACAGTGTCATTGTAAGGAGAATCGTCGTAACTTTGTGTTTGCTTATTAACACAGTTAACATAGTACTCAAAACTCAAAATCAAATAATAACATCCCTGCTGTTTCATACAACATATTTCAGTTTTCATTTATTTGCAAAATTAATTTTATTTGAATAATCTTACGCTACAAGTACCAGTTACATTTATTATTTTCAACGTATGTTATTAATATTATAAATATTTTTCGAAAATGCATTTTTGGTTCGATTGATACAAAAAGGCAGTAGGTTATACAGGGTGATTCCTAAGTTGAGACTTTTTTTAACAGCGCATAAAACGCGATAAAATGAAAATTTGTTCTAATACCAAAAAAGATAAAGAATTTCCTATATATTATTTCGAAAACAACTTTCATTCCAGTCCTGCCCCTTGTAAAGAAAAGGTTCAAAGTAGTCACCGATCCGTTCTACGCAAAGTTGGGCGTGACGTACCTAACAGACGATGCATGCGCGTAATAGTGGTAAAGGTCTTCCCCTAACAGTCTCCCCAGCCTGTTCTATGCGATCATTAAGTTCTTCCCTTATTAACTTGGCGTTTTATAATGTTCTGCCTGACATTCAAAGGCACATTTTTGAGGGACCAGCACCAGGGACCAGGAAGATTATTTTGTAAAAATTCGAGATAGTTTTCGCCCTTTAAACGACCCGGCAAGATAAAAGGCCCAACAAGAATACCGTCGAAATCACCCACACATTGGTCGATAATTTATGTTGAAAATTTATTTATCTCGAAGCATGAGGCTTATCCACTGACCAGAAATGAGTATTATGAGAATTATGAATTCCATTTCGGGTAAATAAAACCTCATCCATAGCCAAAATGTTTCTGGTAAAGTTTTGATTCATCTCATGTTGGTGTAAGAGCCACTCGCAGACCTGAACTCTGCTAGAACTTCATCCAACGAGCCAAATTTACTGGTTTAGGTTTAGACATAAGTATTGAAGTTTTGGAGCAACACCTGTAAAGGTGTGTGCATGTGCATTATGTTGGTGAAATGTTTTCAATTAAAATTTTTTCAGTAGTGGAAGGAATTACTCCCCGGTGATGATTGCTCCTACCTTTTGTCAGGTAGTCTAAGCACACTACACCATAAGACTCCCAGAAACCCACAGCCTTGAGCTTTTATACACATTGAATTGTTTTTGCTTTCTTTATTTGCACTTTAATTTGCTCACAAACACTGTTTTACTGCTACTTCGTGTCTTGTTTGTAACAGTGAATTCGTATTTCACCTACCTTTATAAAATGCCAAAAAACTCATAGAATAACGTTTAAATAAGTCTAAACAAAGAAACAGAGAAATGTTCATCCGAATGCATCTTGAATCGACTGTTAACAAACGCGGTACCCCTCAAGTGGAAAAACTAAACATTGGAAAAAATATATTTGAAAGTTCTATGGAGATGTTTACAATGTTAGTTAGTATACTTGGGTATCTTCAGTCAGCATTCATTTAATACGAGACTGTGGATTTTTTGACGATCTTGTCAGTCGTTCTGATTTTTGGATCTCGAGCATCATTTCCCAACAAGAATACCGTCGAAATCACCCACACATTGGTCGATAATTTATGTTGAACATTTATTTATCTAGAAGCATGAGGCTTATCCACTGACCATAAATGAGTATTATGAGAATTATGAATTCCATTTCGGGTAAATAAAACCTGATCCATAGCCAAAATGTTTCTGGTAAAGTTTTGATTCATCTCATGTTGGTGTAAGAGCCACTGGCAGACCTGAACTCTGCTAGAACTTCATCCAACGAGCCAAATCTACTGGTTTAGGTTTAGACATAAGTATTGAAGTTTTGGAGCAACACCTGTAAAGGTGTGTGCATGTGCATTTTGTTGGTGAAATGTCTTCAATTAAAATTGTTTCAGTAGTGGAAGGAATTACTCCCCGGTGATGATTGCTCCTACCTTTTGTCAGGTAGTCTAAGCACACTACACCATAAGACTCCCAGAAACCCACAGCCTTGAGTTTTTATACACATTGAATTGTTTTTGCTTTCTTTGTTTGCACTTTAATTTGCTCACAAACACTGTTTTACTGCTACTTCGTGTCTGGTTTGTAACAGTGAATTCGTATTTTACCTACCTTTATAAAATGCCAAAAAAGCTCATAGAATAACGTTTAAATAAGTCTAAACAAAGAAACAGAGAAATGTTCATTCGAATGCATCTTGAATCGACTGTTAACAAACGCGGTACCCCTCAAGTGGAAAAACTAAACATTGGAAAAAATATATTTGAAAGTTCTATGGAGATGCTTACAATGTTAGTTAGTATACTTGGGTATCTTCAGTCAGCATTCATTTAATACGAGACTGTGGATTTTTTGACGATCTTGTCAGTCGTTCTGATTTTTGGATCTCGAGCATCATTTTCAATGGATGAACGATAAAATTCGTTATACACGTTAAAATTCAACGACCCACATTTTTACTATCATAAATGTAGTTGCAGAATCCTTCAAAAAGCAATCTAACTCTTTTTGTCCGCCAGTGTTAAACACCTGGAAACAAAGTATTTACTTGATGCCAATAAAATGTCATAACTTTTGCTTTATTCGATCGCTATAAGTAAATACACGCGGATATTGCTAATCCGTGAAAAGTGAACACGAAATCCTCCGCTATATATGAAAACAATTTTAACGTTCAATAAATTGAACAAAGGCGCTTTATTATATAATCGATAAAATATTTCCAAATCTACGAACATTATTGACCTTATTAACGACCCGTTAGTCTCTACCATAATTTTCAAAAGGGTGGTCTCGGGGTCAACCGGAGAAAGTAGCTGACTTGAATTTAACTTGCTATTTTGTGCCGTGAATGAAATCCGCGTGTTTAACACATGTTAAAGGTGTCCAAAATAGTATATAAGGGTTTTTTCTTTTAAATATTGACTTTCTTGAATAAACAAAAAGTTATTAAAGTGAAGCATTTAATTTAACTTTCATTCTAACAAACACATATGGCAGTAATTTATACAGATTTAGAATATTTGAATTAGTAACATAGCAACAACAACAAACTTATTACATATGTAATTTTTTATCTATTGTGCAGAATTATGAATAACAACCTCTTCATCATTTTATTATATCCATTTTAAACTACTTTCATTCTACAGGGTGGGGTATAAAGATCTTCCTCATTTCGAGGGAATATTATGCGAATTGTAATGGGCGTAGAGGGGTGGGGTAGGTATTGTTCAGTAGGTTAGGCTCTACAATTTTCAGTACCCATCATAAATGATGATATCATCGTTCGGTAAATATAGGTATTTTCTTGTTCAAGTATATTATGAGAATATCCGTTCAATGATAGCGACGCCGAACACAATCGAAAACGGATCGACGATTTTGCTATTAATTTCTAACCTTAGGGTAACTGAATTACCACTGTAGTGAAAATCACCTGGTAGATCTAAGATCGTTAGAATGCTAGAAAATATGGAAACAGTAAGAGCATCCCTTTAGCAATTGCTATGGCGATCCGCTCGTGAGCATGTCATGGTACTGGGGATGTCAAGTTAGAGTTTGAGAATTCTGTATGCCGATTTAAACTACATTGTTACAAAATGATATTGGCTCAAAAATTAAATTATGTCAACCACAAAGCCTTAAGTGGGAAATTCTTGAATATATTCCTGTTGCAGCGATTTTTCTGAGTATAGAGAGAGGAGCCTTAAATAAACAGAGTTTTCGATACAGAGTTGAACATAACCCTTCTGAACTCCACGACTTACTGCTCCATTCTCCTCGAGTAACTGTTTGGTATACAGTGTCACCCTTCGATGTAATCGATCCGTATTTTTTAGAAATCACGGTGAAGATATCGAACGGTACGGTAAAATACTTGAATAAGGTATTCAAGTGTTCCAAACTGGACGATGTGGATACAGAACATGTACGGTTTCAAGTAATGAGAGAAATCTTCTCTTCTGAACTCCCTGAGAGGCGTGGAGTGATCGGTAGAATAACTAGATTTAAGCCTCTGCAATCACGATACACGTGGATAAACATTAGGATACTGTAACGATAATACGGTGTATCTCGGAACCGGTTTTTGGCCCTATAGCCGGCAACAGCCAGGCTCAAGCTGAATGCAAGGAAAGAATCTGAAGAATCTGAAGATGAAGGAAAGAAACAGTCATGGGCACGCCATATTAATTGGGCATGCCAACGGCCCATTAAACGAGACATTTGCTGACCCTATGGTATAGCCTGAGGGAAACAGACAGGACACCGTATTACAGCATCCTAATTTCGTGTATACCGTGATCAGCTAATGAAAAAATATACAGCAGTAATTTTTTTATTAGTGTTAAATAACGTATAAAACATTAAAAAGCCATACAAATTTCCGCCGCTAAATGATACAAAACACAAAAATCATCAATTATGATTTTTTGAAGATATTTTCATTTCTTTCATACCATTCGATATTTCGTGACTGTCTTCCCAATTGCTAATAATAACTTTTTAATAATTTTGGATTTAACAGCATACGCCATATCTTTAGAATTACCACAAATTTGGAACTACGAAATACGGTAATAGGAGGAGGGAGTGAAAAGTCAAATACTTTTCAAATGGAATTATTTTTTAATCAAAAATCGATTTATTTTTCGATCAGAAAGCATGACCTGCCGAATTGTTTCGGTAATTATCTCTTCATTTGATATGAATTTCTGTCCAGCTAGCCATTTCTTCATATTTATAAAGAGAAAGACTCCGGAGAATAAGGTAGAGGTGATAGTGTATGCGTATATATATATCTGTCTCTTTTTCGCGATGCCTCTGTATCATTAACGGGCTACAGCGCAAATATAAACTCATTTCAGGATCTCTCGAAACCTCAAAGTGGGAGCGTCTATTCCAAAACGAGATCCAAGTACTTCCAAGAAGAGCTTCGAGGCAAATTTATTTTGCAAACACCCAAAAGGATCTAAATTATTGTTTTTATCGGCTACCAAAGCAATTAAAAAATCAAAAAGTTTCATTGCGAAGTTAATCGAGCAGTATGAGTTGTTTAAAAACATTAATGACAATGACGACCGGAGCTCTGCACTTTGCGATTACGTCAACTGGCTAAAAGGGAAATAGGTGTAAGTACCAACACAATTCAATGGCGTTTACAAGAGGCAAACGTGAAATACCGTCACACGACCTTAAAACCGCTGCCGTTTCAAAAGTACGTCGAAAAACGCAAGTCCTGGGCTGAGGAAAACAAAGATCGCGATTGGACCAAAGTTGTTTTTTTTTGATAAAGTACTGTTTGGGTGTGCGTTGAAATGTGCTTGGTCCACCAGCGAAACATCCGGTGAAGATCAATGGTTGGAAGTGCTCCTCATTGGCTGTTTAGAGCTGTTCACCGAGGATTTGAATGCCAAGAAAATGGTCAACATTTATCAGCGTGGACTCTTAAAGTCCCACCTTAATGATCCCAAACATCGAAGTTGCCTGTGCAAGTGTTGGAAAGACGAAAATGGCATATCGACAATGGATTGGCTTTCACAATCTCCAGATGCCAACCCAATTAGAAATTGGGGAATTATGAAGAATTTCCAACTAGCTGGAAAACGGGTGTACAATGTGAAGCAGTGGGTATACAATATTCAGAAAATTTCCCGCTCTCCCACGTCCCCCTTGTCCCACCGCTACGCGAAAAAACTGGTCGAAAGTATGCTCAGAAGGCGTGAAGCCATACTCGAGGATGGTGGTGATTACACGGCTTATTAAATGATTGCACCGTGTTAATTGTGATGTACTTTCATGTAAAAAAAGTTACAATTTTTTGTACTTAAAAAATTGCGTGTACTTTTTTTCTTATGACACTAACTGTGAAACCATGATGTCACATTGAAACAGCATTTTTTTGCCAAATAAAAGGTGATTTTATCAACTCTACAGATCCTACAATTCTTCGTGAAATATCCATTAGAAGGGCACCTAAAGGATGTTGAAATTTATTTAAATTAGCCACTCTGATACATTTAGACTATCACCTTTAGGGCTACATTAACGGGGAAGTCAATGGCAATCCAATGAAGATTCAAAAATTCAAAACTATCTTCCAAACCACTATAACCGAAATTAAGACGTAACATTGTGGATGAGTAACTGTAAAAAATTTAGTCGTGTTCTGTAAAAAGAACCGAGGAGGTTATTTGGTTGGTGTACTATTCCCTTCATGGCTTCCATATATCTATATCCTACATTTAATACACATTAGAGGTCCTGAATTCGTAGTATTTTTATTTCTCCTTCTTCGTTTTATTCGCCTATGAATATAGGTAAATCGCGTGTTTACCTAAGGACGGTTACAGTATGTAATTCCATCTGTCCTTGAGCGGCCTGATTCGCTGCCCACTTGGAGGGCAATCTTCTGCTATTTTGACAACTCTTTGAGTCATGTACTCTGCTAATATGGTCATTCCATTCCACTCGTCTATTTTGTATCTATTTATTTTTATTTTCTACTTAGTATATACGCTCTATTTCCTCATTTCCCAATATATTTCCGTACATTCAGTAATTTCAGCAAGTAATTTCCTTGTATTCGTCGTAGAATTTTGATTTCAGTTGCGCTCTAAACATATTAGTTCTTGTGTCTCGTCATTTCTCTATATATTTAAGTATAGACCTCATTGTTGCTTTGAATACTCGAGCTTCCGTTTCTCGGTTTTCATATTAATTTCTTCAAATAATACTATTTTGGCAACATATTAATCTGTTAAATCATCTATGACTTGACAAAGCAATGCATAAATACTTCATGTTCAATTATTAATCATTCCACTTCTAGTTTGTTATTAGCTACGATTTATTGAAATAACCACATTACATTAAGCCGATGCAACATTTTTTTGAAGATCTTTGTCACTCTGGCTTATTAAAACGATATTGTCGTCGTAGCAAAATATTTTTAGTTCTCCTTATCCCATCTGATAATTTTTGTAATGATAACTATACATAATGATTCAGAAAGTAAATAACTTAATGAATACCATTGTCTGCAACGATAATATGTCATTCTCTTTCTACCTCTACTGATTAGTTAAGATATTCCTCTCTTATACTAATCATGCAAGATTCTTTTAATTGTTTCGTGACAAACGTGATGTCGATGCAGAATTGTCTGGGTCAGAATCCGCGTTGCCCATCAACTGGCCTAATTGTTTCATTGATTTTTTTTGTTTGTAAATTTTTAGTTGTCAGGTTTAATGTGGTGTTTAGTGGATTAATAATACCATAGTTACTTTCTTTCTTTCTAAAAAATATAATTTAAAATCAAAAAAATAACTCTATTATTTTTGCTTTTTATAATTTTGTTAGTAATGTTAATTCTTGTGTCAAAGGTTGTCCTCCGTAAATTAAAACCTCATTTGAAATCCCATTCTTGCTTAGTGACTAAGTGTTATGTCTGGTATTTGTGTTGAATATGTTTTTTTTTCTTTATTTGTAAAATTCCTTTTAATCGATCCACCTTTGTTTATTTACCTGTTTTATTTTTATTAGTTATTTCATTAAATTTCATGGCCTTGTTCTTATTCTACAAATTTAATTACATATTTGATAAAAATCAGAATCAATATCGTTTAAAAACTTCTTTAATGGTCTAACTTTTCGTAATGAGTGGTGGTTGGGTTCTAACTCTTTTATAAAAGTGTTGTTTTGTTGAATTTGTTTGCGTTTTATAATTTAGAAAAGATGTCTCTTTTCGTCCCAGAGCAATGGTTTTTTTCTGTCTCTTGTTTCTGGTTGTCGTATTCCTTAGAAAATAAAATCCTGCTGTTGTTGGAATAGCCATTAGAATGCAGCGTTGTCCTTAAGAACAGCTGTCCTAAATCGCTGCTTAAACTATCCACTAAAGTGAACTAGTATGTTTAAGATTACTGGAACAATTAAATCATAACATTTGATAAATTTATAAATAATATTAAAACTGTTAAGTATACTCATAAGTAATGATTTTTTCTTTAAATTTTAAAAACTGTGCCATCTACTGGCAATAATTTAACTTATTATAACATAACATATCTTTTATTAAATATTGCTTTTTGTTAATTGTTGAAAAAAAATAGGTGAACCTTACAAGAATAGAATGGAAGAGCAAAATGTGGATAAGTGCCATATTACATATTTGATGCTTTATTTTAGTTTCGAAAGCATAACAATGTCATAAATGTCATTAATGCTGTTTATTCTACTACCTTATATAGCAGAGCATTTCAGCGTAGATTTTAAAAAATTAAGAACGATGATTTCAATCTTTTCGATAGTATAAAACACCTGTTGAGTTTGATAAGTATCTGTTGATGGTAGCTCATCCTAAACAAATTTCCTTAATCCTTAAAAATCCTAATCCTTAAAAATCCTTTCCTAATCCTTAAAAATCCATAGTCCACAATGCAACGATGTTTAAAATAACTGAACCAAGAGCAAAGAGAAGTGATGTGGGTGATATATCAACTTCCATTTCAAAAGAAAATTGAACGTGTAATCATCTGCAAGGCACTTTTGCCCAGGTTGAGGAGATGTCCTTTCCTTCGACAAATTGTGACTATGATGGAATTTTACAGGAATTTTTCACTATGAGTTTCTGAATTCTAATGAATCATAAGTCCTAAATATTATTGTACTCAGTTTGATAAACAAAACGTGGCTTTGATTCAAAAAAGTTCAAACTGATTAATCGAGAAGGTGTTATACTTCAGCATGGCAATGCGAGACCTCATAGTGCCAGTGAATTAGGCTGCGGAGCATTTCCTCATCCACCATATTTTGCTAATGCTGCGCCGTTAGATTACCACCATTTCAGATCTAAAGAACATTTTCTTTGAGAAAAAAATCCTACTTCGATAGCTATCAAAATTACACTTGAAAAATATTTTTCTGATATGATTTTACAAAAAGGGAATAGAAAGTTAGTGAGATGGTCGAAGGTTACCAATTTCCATGAACATTATATTGTAGATTAAAATTATATCAACTCTTAGATCAAATAAAATTGTGTTCAGTACAAAAAACTACATTACTTATTGGTACACTTACAAGGTGCGTTTTACGGAAAACAGGATTTTTAAAAATAACTATTTTTAGTGGCGCCATCTTTTGAAATGGGTAAGCATTGGAAAGGTGCATCCTTCACTAATGTTCTGATGAAATTTAATGACATAGTGATCATAACACAATCGGTCGAATAATGAACATTGAAACATCGTTTTGTAAACTTGGTAAAATATTCACCGAAAAGTTTCAATTTATGAAACAAGTATATGGCGAGGTTTGTTTATCCTGTGGCAGAGTCTACGAGTGGTTTAAACGATTCAAAGAAGGTCATGAGGACATCAAGGACGACGAACATCCTGGTCTGAAAAATTCTGTGATTATTCAAAGTAACATTGAAATGGTGCGTAAATTTATACAAAATCAGCCAAAATCGTCATTGCAATACATAGAAATGGAATTGAACATGTACAATGATTCAATTCATCGCATTTTGACCGATCATTTGGGACTTCGGAAGATTTGTGCACGTTTTGTTCCACACAAACTGACTGACGACAAAAAATTGTTCCGAATCCAAAATTGCAAGGACTTGATTAAAGAGTCAAAAAAGGACGAAAACTTCAAATACAGCATTGTTAGTGGTGGTGTTTTCAATATGATCTAGAAACCAAGCGTCAAAGTGCCAAATGAAAGCACCCTAGCGAGCCAAATCCGAAGAAAAGCCGTCTCGAGAAATCAAAAATCAAAACAATGTTGTTTTGTTTCTACAATTCGGAGGGAATTGTGCACAAGGAGTTCAAGAGGTCACGAGGTCAAGGAGTTCAAGAGGTCAAGGAGTTCACCTGGTCAAACGATTAATGCTGTGTTTTATCTTGGTGTTATGAAGCGTCTATTGTTGCATATTCGTCATGTGCGGTCACAATACCGTCAACAAGGTAGCTTGTTCAATTCATTTATTGGAACCTTTGGTATGAAACGCTAAACTTGAAGAGATTTACCACTAAACACCAAAATGCTTTTTTGAACTGCTCGACGCACGTTTCGCTAACCATGTTAGCATCATCGGGAGATGATTTAATCTTTAAGGTAGCTTGTACTTGTGGCACGAGAGTGGGCCATCCCATCGTTCGATGCTCATCACTTCTTCGAAAAACTTCATTTGCCAATGAAAGGACAGCGTTATGCCGACATTGAAGCCATTCAAAAGGCGTCAACCGCTATCCTGAAAGACAGACCTTTGGCTAAGCTCAAAAACTCATTCGTCAACCTAATTGACCGTATAAAATATTGTATTGACTATTTTGAATAAAAACAATGATTTTGTAGAAAAAAATTATATTTCTTTTTTTTATGTCCTCTTTCCGTGAGACGGACCTTGTATTACTTGAAAATAAAGAAGATAAAGAATATGTTTATTGACATGGCCTTAATGTATTAAGCTATGTTTATTTTACACTATAAAATTATTTACAAAATTATATATTAACGGACCATATATTTATTATAGTTTCAGACACATACATGTATATACTTAACTCATTAAGCTCAGCGCGTTCATATTTGGTCCGTTAAAACAAACATCTAGATTATTATTGTCACCACGAATTTCGAATAAAATAAAAACAGATGTTCACTATTCAAAAAAAAACCACTGACATATTGGGCTAAAAATATACGTAGGTATAAAATATTAATTTCATTGTTTGAATTTAGCTAGCTAGACTAATCAAATGTAAACATATTCTCAAAATAATGCTATTAATAATACGTATATTATTATAATATTTTCAAAAAATTAATTTCGATATTATATCACAGTTGTCTCATTAATATTGTTTATTTAATGTTTATTGCATAATACACCATGTATGCACACAACCCCACATGTATGTTTTTAGTGAGCAACTAATATCACATCGGAAAAAAAAATTGTTCTGAAATAATAACCATTTTAATGACCCTGATTCGTGAAGTGGGTGTCAACTAAATGATGTAGGAATGTGAAGAAGTTCCAATTATGTCTATCCATTGCCAGGAATCTCAATTGTGTGAGTGACATACCATCTTCCTACTGTGTCCTTTTGGTTCACGTTTCTCTAGGGCGGCCCGATTTCCTTTCCTCCGTCGGATACCATCGTAGTACACTTCTGGACATTTCGTGTCTCTTAGTGTGTAATCCAGCCATCCGATGTTCCTTCTTCTTTTTTGATATAATCACAAGCAGTAAATACACGTTGCTGCAATTCCTCTACAGTGTCAATCGGGATAGCATATACCAATGCCTTCAAGTATCCCCACAAAAAGTAATCGAGAGGATTTAAATCTGGAGAACGTAGTGGCCAATGCACTGATCCACCACGTCCTATCCATTGTCGTAGATATAACTGCTCTAAATGCTCTTACATTAAAAATGAGCTCTTACATAAAAAACTTGCCTTATCTGAACTGATATGGTACATCTTCCATTACTGCCAGCAAATGGTTTTCCAAGAAGTTCAAATACTGTTGTCCTTTTAAACAGTTGGAAAGCACGGTCCAATCAAAAAATTCCCTAGTATACTTGCGCAGGAATTAATAGAAAATTTGTTCCTGATGCCCCGATTCGAAAAATTCATGTGGATTTTCTTCCCCCACACATGAGTATTGTGAGAATTAAAAATTCCATTACTTGTGAATATGGCTTCATCTGTAAAGAGAATATTTTGTACAAAATTTTCATTAAACGCAATTGCTCTCTTAACCATTGGTAAAACTGGATTCTTTATGGCTTTTTAAGGCTTGAACTTTCTGCAAATGATATGGATAGAGAGCTTGATCTCTAACAATTTCCCACACGGTACTTTTAGGAATGCCTTCTTGAACAATTCGTCCGACAGTTATTCCTGGGTTTTCTGCTACATTTTCTAAAACTCGTTCATTTTTTACAGTTTCTACAGCTTTTTCTACAGACATGTTTGGAAGGGATGAAAGAGCCCTTTTCACATAATCTTCTATGCAGGTTTGTAAATGTTTCTGTACAAGGAAGTACTCTTCCGGGAAAAGCCTCTGCATACAATTTTCCAGCTTCACACGTGTTCCCATTCGCCAAACGTCAAAGAAAAAAATTAACAGTGACAGTCGCCTACTTAATTATTAAGATGCATTTCGATATCCATATAATCGTGCATCGATTTAGAAAAAGTCAGTTTTCTGAAAAACGGTCTATCCTAACGAGTTGAAATAATAGGACCTTTTTTAGATAAAAATCTTTACGATTCAATAATTTGATTTAAAAATTTTTAAAAAATATCACAAACAAAAAAGTTATACTAGCATTTACCAATGAGATGCCCCTATGTAACGCCCCTGACTAAAATATTCAATTATTAACATAAAAAACGTTTTTCCATTCCTACTTTTTGAAGTGTGCCGAATTTCACCACTTCAGAGTTCCTCCTTTAAGGCGCTCTAACTCCTTTAAGAAGTAATTTTTGGTGTATGTTTATAGGACCTTTTTTTATGTTTTAATCCCTAGTCACACTGTATATTTTGCATAACGAAACAAAAATATGAAGCATACATGCACTTGAGCTTGAATATGATATAATTTATAAATGTCGAAAAACGAAGGGTATTTTTAAATAACGTATGTTTATGAATGAGAGTGAGAAAGACTCGCAATCACCACAGTGCGCTTCGGCATCTGCTCCCAGCATGCTTTGCGTGCGTTTAGGCGCCATTTGCCGCCGTATCGTCTGTCTGTATGCTGATCTGTAGAAGTTTATAATGTTTAAGAAAATTGAATCGCCCGTCGACTATAAGATACGATCTGTAATTCGATTCTTGGGAGAAAGAAACTTGGCAATGGCGTAAATTCATCGTCAAATTTGTGAGGTTTACGGTGATAATGCTATGAGTGACAGTGATGTTCGAAAGGGTGTGAGAATGTTCAAAGACGGGCGGGTTAATGTGCAGGATGAGCCACGCCCTGGCCGCCCTTCTCTGATTTCTGAAGATTCGTGATGTTGACAACAAAATTCGAGGAAGCTACGGGGTGTCATACAAAACAAGCGGCATGGCCTACTGTCTTCCGGAGTGATGTTGCTCCATGATAATGAAATGCCATATGTTTCTGCACAAACACACGGATGGGAAGAATTGGATCATCCACCTTACAGTCCAGACCTTGCACCCTGCGATTTTCACTTATTTAGGTACTTATAGGAGTTTCTTGGTGGTCAACGGTTCAACGAGGACGAAGAAGTTAAAACTGCAATCATAGATTGGGCTTCTTCACAGGCAGCAGATTTCTTTAAAGTCGGAATTCAAAAACTTGTTGAGTTGTATGACAAATATTTGAACAAAAATGAAAATTATATATATATATATATATATATATATATATATATATATATATATATATATATATACAAATATATATATATACAAATATTTGAACAAAAATGAAAATTATATATATATATATATATATATATATATATATATATATATATATATATATATATATATAGGATATATGTATAGGATAAGATTAAAATGTATATTTATTGTCCCGCTTACGGTGTGGACATACAGTATTTATTCGTGAGTATTATAGTGAGTTGAAACACCTAGCGCCATCCATCGGCGAAAATTCGCAATACTATAATCGTAAGTGAATAGAGGTATAATTATAAAAAAATAGTTAATTCAATCTCGATAAATTATATGAAATTCTTATTTTGAATATAATTGCGCATTTGCGACAATTTCGCCTACACCATTTGTAACGATATTTCAGTTTTAAATTATTTTTTAATTTATTAACCGTTTTTATATTTTTTTATTAATTTATTTAAGGAAATTCACGGTTTAAATTAATGGGGTAACGTAATTAAAATAAAACAAAGTTATTAATAAATTAACAAACTAATAAAAAATATAAAATTGTTTGCCATCGTGTGGATTAGCCCCATGGTTTTTTTTTTGAAAATTGTTCAGATCGGTTCGTGTCCGGGGGATTAGATCTGCACATACATCTGCGCATGTGCAAACATGCTATTTCAGAGTTTTTTAAATACTCGTAAAATCTGTTTTGTTAAAGCACATTGTTTTAGTACCCTGAAGTAAAAATTGTACTAGCTTTACATCGCATTAAACGAGATGTTCACTGTCGATGGCGTGGAATCAAATGAAGATGCTGTACTTCTACAGGAGAACACTGAAGAAAATAAGAATTTTGAAGATGATAAGAATGATAGAATAATTAGTATTGTCAAATCAAAATATCAAACTTTGTCAAAATGACTTATGACTTATGTAATAGAATGATTACTTTTTGCTTATTGATTGATTTTTTACCTAAACTATTAAATAAAATAGTGACGTCACGGTATGATATAACTATTACATAAGATGGACGTAAAATTGAAGTCGTAGTTATGACATCATACAAGAGTCACATATTATGTCAGTATGATGTCATAATGATATCATACAAAATGACATCATGATGAGATTCAATTTCATGTCAAATTTACGTAAAATTTTATTACATACATATAACCCACGTGTGATGCCAATTTAAAATGTATTCACTGGGTACTGATTGAAATATATAGTCGTGAATTGTCATGATGAACACGACGTCTTTCCTGTTTGCTAATTCGGGTCGTTTTTCACCGATTTCTACCTGCAGCCGATCTAATTGTGAACAGGTCGGTGTTGACGGTTGGATTGCGTGAAATGCGCTGAAAGTGTATGGATCCCTTTCAATCGCGTCAAATGCAAAGCATAATTGTCTTGAATGTCGTCTTTCGCCATACTTAAAACCACTGACTCTGCCGACCCCCATGATGTTTTTCATTGCACGTTATTGTACAAGATCCACTTTTCATCACCAGTTACCATCCACTTCAGAAATGAACTCTCAGATTTTTTTTCAAAGCAAAAGATTGCAGAAGAGATTCAGTCCATCAGATTTCGGTCACTATGTTCGGATACTATGACGGGCCCGCCCATCGTATTTGCAGAAGTACCTGTTGGATGGATCTTATGCTATTATGGCCTTTATTTCATCAACATCAGTGCTTCAATGACGACCAGTGCAATGCTGACTTTCCAGGTCAAAATATCCGCCTCTGAACCGAGAGAAGCTCTTTTGCATCGTGGTCTTCCCAATAGAACTCTCTCAATAAATGGCACAAATATTGTCTTTTGTTTGCACAGCGTCTTTGCCCTTTTTAAAATATAAAAGCATAATGTGGTATAAATACAAGCCGATCAATATAATTTTAATATGAATCAACTTGACTAACTGATGATAAATCAGAGCGAATCTGAACGTAAAAACGTACACATTGTAACTACTACAGGATAATAATACGTAAATAAATGTTACTTATCCAACATAGATTTTTCTTTGCAAACGTTAACAGAGCAACTAACAAAAAATCCTTACGAACTTTCCGGGCAACCGGACCTACATCTGTTGAATAAAAAATTATGCTAACCCTCTAACAACACATCATCAGTCTCATACATATCTTACTACTTTAACATTAAAATATTTATTTCTAACAAATTTTTTACTTAACACCTTATAATGCATTTTGTTTCTAGCAGGCAATCGTAATAGAGAACGAAAAAGAAATCCCAACAGAGAAGATAAGTGCCATTACGGAATCTTACAAGCTCTTGGATGGATTCCTAGAAAACAGAACCTTCTTAGCTGGGGAAAGTCTAACAGTTGCAGATCTCTGTTGTGTAGCAACAGTTAGTACTGCGACTGTTATCACGCCCATATCAACAGAAAAGTATCCCAATCTATCTCAATGGTACAGAACATGTAAGAATCTGGACTACTACGAAACGACCAACGGAATTGGACTGAACAAACTCGATGCATTAGTTGAATTGAAACTAGGAAGACCACGAACCAAAGAACTGTGCGAATAGCATCTTTCATGAACATTTTTGTGATATTTTGTACAATTTTTACTCTACAGACTTTCATTCGTGATTCATGCATTTGTTAATTAATTTATTTATTTATGCATCTTTATTAATAACTTATTAAATATTATAAACGCACAAATCTATCTATCTCGAAATTTGTGTTTCATTTGTTCCTGTATGAATAAGCGTTATTTTTATGCACTTATTTATTAAACTGTAATCACCAATAAAATGAAATAAATATATTAACTCTATAGTCTTTTATTTCAATATGATTGCTTGTAAAGTTGTTAGCTGGTCCTTCGCAATAATAAGCTAAACTTAAGAGTAATCAATTTTACAAATGTAAAGCCGGTTACTCACTACGCGATACTTACTAAGTAATTGCAAAGTAACTATATTCTTCAGTAAATCTTCATATTCATCAGAAAATTTATTCTTAAAATTTACACAAAATTCTCTCTCTCTCTCTCTCTCTCTCTCTCTCTCTCTCTCTCTCTCCTCTCTCTCTCTCTCTCTCTCTCTCTCTCTCTCTCTCTCTCTCTCTCTCTCTCTCTCTCT